>OX465567.1:7444761-8713333 GCA_950022955.1 Xestia ashworthii | reverse complement strand
ACAAAGGGACGTTTACAACTGGGATAGGCCCAGTTGCCTAGCACCACGGATAAATATTAACGTTAATGGGTCCTAAGTTGAGAGCTGTTATATTTGATTCCAATAATAGGTATGGCAAAAACGCTTGAACGCACGGAAATTTGCTCTAGTTTCTACAAGGTCCGTATAGTAAATAACTCCGGATGTAACCTGTACACTATCCAACATAATATTGCGTATCTTTATCTGTGTATGAAATTCCATGTGCTTCGTTAACTATTCTATTTATGAATATTTGAAGACATTTATTTTTGTTTTATTGGGAATTGATCCCATGTCCCATGTGTGTACTGTACAGCGTATTGCGCTGTGTCGTGTTTTAAGCTATAACAATAATGGATGGTATGAGAAGAGGTTTCAGTCAGGGGAAACAGAAAGTCACTGATTGTAAAATAAAAGTAAAAGTTTATTCACAGTTCACAGTATAAGTAAAATCAGAAAGAGTTCGGTATAAATAATTAGGTATTCGTGGACAATGCAAGTTGCGCGGGAAATTGAGATGCACGTACATGTGCCTTGCGCGTAAGCAGCGGACTGGCGCATGGCGGCCCCGCGCGCATCGGTAACACGCTTACTACAGCCACGCGGGAAAGAGATAGACAATCATTCCGGATATCGGAGCGGCACGCGACCGCGGGACGCTCTTATTGGTCGAGTCGTTTCGTTCTGGGTTGCTACAATGGCAATATACTTATTTTTTAATCATTTGTCTGGAGCTTATCAGAATAAATAATTGTTACTTACATAATATTGCAATGATGGGTCTTATTACTAAACTGACCGACTAATAGTCAGATAGATGTTTTCTCGCTTTCTTTTCTTCTGTGATCGATACTGCGTTAAACGTTTACATCTTGTGTTTACCTGAAACAAAATAAAAGAACATTGTGAGTTTGCTGTCACTGCAATATATAACATTACAACTGGCGACGGAACTAACGGGGTGAGTTTTTTCGACAAGATGTAGGAAATCTAAGAAAAGAAGTTCATTTGGATTTGAAGTTCTTTTGCAAAATTGGAACTGTGTGTTTACAATAAATAGCATTAAAGAAATTGTGGACTGTATATATTTCGCTTGTAAAATATCCGAGTCGCTGTCACAACGAAAACAATCTTCAAACACAAAACTATTTTGTTGTTTTTTTTAGTCTGAACTGTCCTACTTCTGGGAAAAAGCGTCCCCCTATTCCTTCCCCTTTTCTCAATGTTGCACCTTTTCTCGCCAAATAACGAGAAAGCCATCCAAGGTATCCCATGGTCCGGAGCGAGACGGATGGGAAGCCGTCACCTCCTTCTGCGAAGCAGTCATGCTAGCGAAGGAGGTGGCGGAACGAGAGAGGGAGAGAGCCTCTCTTCCCGGCCGCCGCGGGAGATGCACCGGGCGTCGGGGGCCACGTGGTGGCTACCGGCCACCGTAGATGCGGGCCTGTGGACGGATAGCTATGGGCTAGCTAGCCGTCCGTCCGTCTAACGACGACAGGCCGTGTCGACGGCGCGTTCGTGTTCCACGCGCGCCTCAAAGGGATGTCAGCATAAAGAGAGGGGCCCGCAAGGGCCGAAGCCATGATTTGATGATTTCCCATCCTAAAAAAAACAAAGAAAAAAAAAAGCCTATCTAGCCCGCATATCGCCAAACTGGAGGTCAACAAAAAAAAAACGCACTTCCATTGCTTTCATTTACAAAAGCAAAGTCCATTGTAAGAGAAGAAAGAAAAGAATTTTAAAATATCATAACCGAAGTATGCACCGTCACAAAATGCAGAGTTTTCAAGCTCCACAGCATAGAACAGTCCAGAAGGTCAGCTGTATGCAACGAGTGAAAGAGATGTACGCCCTAATAGACACCTACGTATGGCGATTTCGTTTTGCTTGTCAGACGCCTGCACTCCATACACGACACCAGCTGCACAACAAGCTACTGCAATCCGTCGTATTTCTTTAATAGATTTTCAACTCTATCACTAAAGCATTAGGTTGATTCGGAAAATTTGTCAGTTTCAGGTAGCATGATGTGCTAGCGTCCGTACTGAAACGTGACGATATAATAATTATTTACCTGCCGAGCTAGCCTTTTCTTATTTATGTTGGGTTTTGCTTCCATTCAAACTAAATGCAGCTAAATACTAGAATTATAAATGGACCCTGACCTCCAGAATCACTCACTGAGTGAAGCAATACGCTTTGGTACGAATAAATGTCAGACTTAAGGACATGTGCAACCGATACAACTGTTAAAGATCTACAAATGACAGCCGAGACTACCGGCGTAACATGCTTTTCGAGCCACGAATAGTCTCGTTATGAAGTAAATAGTCATCCACTCACAGATCAATTTTAGCAAGCGTTGCTGAGCCTTCCCCATGAGTCCCACTCAAAATTGAAGCGCATAATTATGTATGCGTGCGTTTTGACTCGCTGCATGGAGAGACCTTCTGACCTTTATCTATTCAGTGTCAAAGCTTCATAGGTGACCCAGTGAGCGTGTGAAATCGTTAAATTGCCCTAGATATGGCAGAAGGCACTCAAAAGTGGCAATTCGGGTCCCAACCGAATAGATCCTTAAATCCCTGTGGATATGTTGATGCGCAAGTTTGTATTCACTTTGTTGTAGTAATTTTGTTAGGTTTGAATACAAGTTGTGTTGTTCTTGCTGCTTTTTGAATATGAAAGTTCAAGATGGAATTTTTCTTTTTGGATCTGACAACTAAAGTACTTTCACAAGTTATTAAGCCCTGGGGCTGTAGCTTCGCTTTCTTTGTTATTTTGACATTCAAAACTAATGGCTGGCTGCAATGTCTAATTGAAATAAATGCTTTGAGTTTGAAGTTGAATAGCAGGGTTTTTAAGTTTCGTTGGAGCAGTAGGTTGCCATTTTGAAGATAAAAATCAAAGTTCTCTCTTTAGCAGCAATTGTTTTGTTTCTTGTAGACAAGTTTCTGTTTTGTTTATTTATTTAACAGTTTTCATACTACATACAGAAAAGAAGAAAGGAATAGAAAAATAGGTACAAAGGTGATGCTGATTTCTAAAGAAATCTCTTTACTTCAGCATACCTGCGAAAGAAGAATAAATAAAAAGAGATGACGTAGACATAGTGGAGCAAAACTTTTTCTAACATGAGTCATGTGCAAAGTAACGAAAATTACTTTTACCTATTTACAAATCAAATTCAAAACAAGGATCCCAGGATTTAGACAACTTTTCAACACCATCAGAACATCAATTTCGAGTTATCGACACTAATCCACTATTTCACGTTCACATGAAATTCTCAACGGCTGCAACACTCGGGAGCCTTCAGTAGCAGCTGCATTTATCGAAGCCAACAAGCTAGAAACATAATAGTGAAAATGACCCAAGTTTCGACTCAAGTGAACAGTCAATATACTGTGCCATCGCGTTCAAAAATGTGTACTGTACAGGGAGTTTCCAAGTAGAACTCTATTTGGATAATCGTAGCGTCGGTTTTCCTTTGTATGGAAGTGTTAAACATAGTCGTATTTTGTGTTTTCTGTTGATTAAAGTCTGGAGAATTTGAATGGTCTCATTTTCAAACACATTATTTTATAATAAAGAGACTGAATTTATTGCAACTGTGTTTTTCCTTTTAATTTTAGTGACAGCAATGCAGTATGGCTTTTAAGGGTGACTGGAAATTAGTATTCGATACTTAAACACGTGATTGTACTCATGATACGAGTAACAAACAACTTTTGTTTTGGGACCAAACCTGAAATGCAAAAAAAAAAATCAGCTGTTCAGTACATTTTATAGAATAAATTCGGTTGGTCTACATAATTAATGGGTGATCTATTTTTTCCGGTGTGCTGCTCCAAAAACACATTTAATGTTTGAATTATTGGATACAAAGTAGCTGTTTTTTGTGATTTTTGGTTCGTCCCACTGAAAGGTTATTTATATAGGTACTATTTTAAATCACTATCACGACATAATTGTAAAACAAAGTCTTCCGCCTAGTCTGTCTGTCTGTTTACACTCAAAAACAACTACACAGATTTTTAAGCTGTTTTCACCAATGGACAGTGTGGATGTCAAGGAAGGTTTTAATACATAATTTATATGCGGGTGAAGCCGCGGGCATCAGGTAGTATAATATAAAAGTGATTCCCATTAAACCTTGTTTCATTTATTTCAAAGAAAATATATTATACAAATAATAATACTTTAGCAATTAATTCCTCGCAAAAATACCTTTGTTTGTTACATTTATCTCAAAATTAAATGTCCGTGACAAACAAAACGGTTGAAAAGATACGACATAATTTGCCACTGAACAATGTGAACAATATACTTAAAACAAAGGACTTAAATTATTGGCATTATTTGCCCTGTGTGATGTTTTAATTAAATGTCAATTATGATGGACGCACCTCGCTCAACTTTATACTCAACTTTTATATCGACTGATTGAATGAACGATCTAAAGAAGACTGATTATTTATTTCTAGGAATGTGTTTGTCAACTGGTTTATTTATTTACTTATTAATATAGGTTCACCAACAGCTTCTGTGTACAGCATTAAGGTATAAAAAGGTTTTACGGCTTAGACTTAGGTACACAGTCGCCAATTATAGATTAACCAGCATTTACAAAAATAAGTGTTACATAAGAGAGAAAAAAAAATGACATGAAATACAATAGTAAACCTTAAACTTAAGGGGCCGGCGGAGCATGCGTTTTTCATTCAAACGTAATACCAAAATAATATGAAAATCAAACATATTCTTAAGGTAGTGTGTATTTATTTCGATTGGATTACAAAATATCTATGTTCCCAAATAAATATTTTGAAAGGACAATGATATAAAGACGAGATATGAGGAATTTAAAATTTCTATAGAAAAAATATTTTTCTCATAACTCTTGTTTAAATCGGTGTATATTCAAAATATGTGTTTGGGAACATATAAATTCTGTAATCCAATCAAAATAAATACACACTACCTTAAGAATATCTTCTTGATTTACAAATTATTTTGATATTACGTTTGTATGAAATTCGCATGCTCCGCAGGCCTCTTAAGAGTTTACTTAGCTTGCAAAACATACGCTGTATGAAGAAGATAAGATATAATTAATAGTCTAAGTCATAAGCATGAGATCAGAACTATGAATAAAAATAATTACAGTATAACAATGTTAACAATATAGAAAGAAGTAATATACTAAATAAAATAAAAAAAACCAAAGAAAATAATAATAGATAATCTACTTACTGGTCGTAAGTAGATTCTCTGGTAGTTGACTAAGTGCATATAATGGGTGTTAAACGATGCCGAAAAGCACTTGTTCTCTCCGTCATTGCGATTTTTTTTATGTTCTACACCATTTACCTCGGAACATTTTGGCTACCGGAGATATTACGGGTCAAAGTTACAAATTTTTGACGTTTTTTTTTTGATACAAGTTTCTATTGTAATATTTTTTTTTTTACTTTTAACACCTTCACGACCCCCGTACTATTTTTTATTTTTTAAAATTAGTTTTCTACCGCAGACGTGGGGGTCCGCGCTCTTATTTACATTTTATTACATAATTGTTTGATTGATTTAAAAGAAAAAATTAAAACTACGATCGTGCTCCATCATTGGACACGTTACATTAAACTAAGCTTATTATTAGTAACTAAGATCTACGTGAGTCCATCCATTTTTTTTTTTTTTTTAGGATTTTTAGGCTTTACAGTTGTTGATGTTTCCATAACCACTAATTAAAACCCCGCCAAAAATTACCCCCGTACTATTCAATCCATCCATCAGCACAATGTTTCGAGTGCGTTACATTGAGTTTAAACACAAAACATGAATGTGTTTTGACCCCAGAAAAAAAGTCGTTTTCCTGAAATAATTTTTGCGTAAAGTTACTTAATTTGATGTACTTACAGAATGATTAGTTGACGGTTTCGTGATGAGGTTGTTTACACTCTGTATATCTATTTGATGTACTCATCTACCTAGCCTTTCCCAACTAAGTTGAGGTCAGCTTCCAGTCTAGTCAGATGCAGATGATTACCAGTATTGCATGGCTTGCCTATTTGACCTCCACAACCCAATTAGTAATATCAGAATTTCGGGCCACTATGTACCTGAAACGACTATCAAACTTCAACGATGGATAACCTATTAACATTTTGTCCGACCAGGGAATCCAACCGTCGGATCTGGAAAGTCTAGGAGTCTGGCCTGATGCCATTGAGTTTGCGGTAACTAGAACAACGAGGTAGTCAGTTTCAGATATATTTCAGTACATCATCAGCTATCAAAGTTTTGTGTTCACTCTCCTTGGAGTTGAAACGATACATTTTTTAAACAACTTTTTATTAATTCTTACATCAAACCACATGATTTGTTCATTCCTATTTTAAACACATTCTTATTCTCACCTTGCAAGCTGCCGGTATCTTTTGTCAGCCATTTCCAAGAACCATCCCACATAAAAAGATTTAAATTTGGAATGCAACACGAATAGAAAATGGCGTGTAGTGAACACGGAATGGTGTGGTAAGTGCAAATGTGAAAATCAGGAGTATATCCCTCTTTGAATGTTGCATGTTGAGCTTTATGGATATTAATAGAGACAGTACTTTGGGTATATTTTGTTGTAGAGCAGATCTTATGCATGTGTTGTGATTTAGAGAGCAAAGAACAAGGTTTTTTAAGCTAAAGGTACTAGCTTAACTTTCCTCCTTTCCTCCTTTTTTATGGCGTGTTCTGCCATTTGAATAAATAGTGAAAGTAGGTACACGAACTATCGTGTCATGGAGTGAGGTTTAAACTTATGTCATGTTTCAAAGAATTCAGTGCGGAGTCTATGTAAGCTAAGTAACTTGCAGAGTTACAGTGCTTCAATATGTGTTTATTTTTGCTAAAACGGAAGAAAAAAAATACAAATATCGTTATTGTTTTAAACGTTTTAAAATGAAGCATACCACGTACATATCTAAATTACCCAAAATATATGCTAATGTGGAAGACCAAAGAATACCAAAGAAGCAATGGATAAACTGTATGAGATGATATGGCTGGAAAAGAGGTTACTGTTGAAGCAACGAGTAATACCCCTAATAAATTGGGGTAAGTGCAGGAAAACGATGGTTTTGATGATGCTTGTGACCCTGTCAGTTATAATCATCTCAAACCTATCAGCACTCCATCAACGAAATTCCCATCATCCCAAAACGATATCGATAGCTACAACTTTACATAAAACACTTCAGTTTATGATCTCCCATTATCTTCGACCGGAATAAATTATAGACTTGTTATATGACATAAAGGGTGTATGAGGCCGTTTGCCGGCTGTCCCTAAATCCGGGGTTGACCGCATCCGTGGACGTTCTCTGGTCCTGTGGTTTGGTGCCGTACTGCGTAATTATGTGTGCCTACCGTCAAATTTGAAATTTCATGTACTCTGTTATTAATTTTGAAGTAATGAGGGTAGTTGACGAGAATTTTGTGAATAGTTTTGAGCGAGAATTTTAGATTTGAACACAGTGTAAATTGGGACAGAAAATTGTAAATTTTTGGCAGATTGTTTTTTAGCTTTAGCTTTGGGATGCTTCTTGCTTAGTAATTTATTTTAATTTTCAGTCTGTTCCGTATCAGTTTGAGACAAAAACCTCACAGATGGATTTCCAGTTTTCTTTTGCCTAGAGACGGAGAAAACCAGAATGTATTAGAGATTAATTTTTTTTAATAAAATTTCTAACTGTAATATTTCATCTATCAACTTTAGTTTTACCCATTAATGAGAGAAACGTGTAGTATAAACTTTGACATCGGATGATAGACGATGTAGAGTAGTTCGTGGAGAGAGTGAGGACTAAATTGGACACATACATTGAAGAAATTGAAAAATGAATGATGATGGCTATAAGAATAGAGGAAGACCAAAAAAACGATGTATAGACTGTGTAATGGATGATATGGCTAGAAATATTTCTGGAAGAAGGAGACGTAAACCGAACCAACCCCAATTAATTTTGGATAAGTATAGGAGAATTATGATGATGAAACTGCGAAGATATTTTATGAGCTCAATAAATTAACAGTTTTTTTTTTAAAGAGTAACTAATAAAAGACAGATTTTAATAATGCTTAGTATTGTATAGTTCGCAAAAATGAAAATACAACATTAAAAAATATTAGATTAAGAACGAGAACATATTGCCAGCGAATTGCTTTTCAGTTTAACAGATGTTATAATTAAAATTTGGAAGGAAAAATTAAATAAATACATAAAAGTTAGTTTAATTGCAGACAAAATCTGTTGGGAAATAAACGTAAAAGTCTTTTCGAAAATAAATCTCAGAGTGTTTTAAATAAGTATTCCTCTTTTTATTTCGGTTTCAAGTATCGTAAACCCATTCACGAACCGAATACAAAACAGTTCCGGAAATAATTCACGAACACGTGCAAGATTCTAGGTACCAATTAGTGGGAACTTCTTTCAACTTTAAAAAAACGGAAAAGGGTACGAAATGTTCGTCGTATTTCGAATAATGTACAATCAACCACAAGTATAAAAATGCTTTTAAAACTGTTGTGGTAATTGTTTTATTTTCTGTAGTTGTTGTTGTTTTTGTTTAATTGTTGTGGTACTTGTATTGTGTTGTATTTTTAACTCTTACTTTTTTTTAAACTTTAATTGGTGTACAATAGCTTAGTTTTAACAATATTTGCATGCTGAATTTATAGTAAGCGGAATATGTGAAACCTATTTATCATTAACAACTCTATGTACCATATTTCACTTAAGGGGCCGGTGGAGCATGCGTCGTTCATACAAACGTAATACCAAAATAATTTGTAAATCATACACATTTTTAAGGTAGTGTGTATTTATTCCGATTGGATTACAGAATATCCATGTTCCCAAATATATATTTTGAAAGGACAATGTTATAAAGACGAGATATGAGGAATTTAAAATTTCTATAGAAAACTCATTTAACTCATAACTCTTGCTTAAATCAGTGTCCATTCAAAATGTATATTTGGGAACCTATATATTCTGTGACACAATCGAAATCAATAGACACTACCTTATGAATATGTTTTATTTACAAATTATTTTGGTATTACGTTTGTATGAACGAGCTCCGCAGGCGTCTTAAATATAGATATTCTATTCTATTCTATAAGTAACAAATCTACTTCGACAGTGCTTTTACTTTGAAGCAGTAACAGTAGCTTCCGAAGTCCAAGTGTTGCTTCCAATGTGCGGTTTTTTTTTTTTTTTTTTTTTTTTGTGTAGGGCATCTCGCAGTTCAGTCTACGAAGACTGGCTTCTGCTTAACCGGGCAAGTCCTGTGGATGCCTTGAATTTAAGGCCTCCAGCCAGGGCAAAAATGACTAAAAACTAAGCGACAGCGCTCTAAGGGCACCCCCTGTGGGGTACGGACCTCGGCTTAGGGCGTCGCTGGGGGCAGCAAAGGGACAGGCTGGATCTGATTGTCATTAATTAGGGACTGTTTTATTGCTAAAGGCTCAGCATCGCGGGCTGGCTCGGGCAAGGGTCGGGGAGGGATTGACTTGGGATTACGCGCCGGACCTCGGCGGCGAGGTCGGAATGTCTTCGGTTTGTATTTGTACATTCTACGAACTGTACTGGTATCTTTCCTACTCTCTTGCAAGATAGTGATCGGATCGTGTCCAATGTGCGGTTGACCGTACCAGCCTTTATGTAACTGCCCACCGAAACACCTTCTCAACCAAATTGGTGGTCCGAACTAGTGTAACGATGTAACTATATCTGTCCCTTTCCAACTTATATAATGTACTGTCTCACTCCTTCATTTTAGTTCCAAAATTTAAATTCGTTATACTGACACGGTTAGAACTTTAGAGTTAGATTAATTTTAGAATTCAATTGAAGATGAACTGGAGTTAACTAAATTTTGGTAAAACGGTGTTGGATGGAAAATTTATTAACATAATGTAATTATGCTGCTTCGTTTTGTATGCTTTGTAGCTAAGTTATGGAATCAGGCGTTACTTTGCGGAAATCCATGACATTAAATGCTATGAAAAATATTTAGTTTTAATTTAGTTTTAATCCTCAGGAGTTGTTGACTCGTCGAGCGTTCGAGCTCGAACGCTCGACGAGTCAACAACTCCTGAGGATGCCCCGTGGAGGGGCGAAACACGTGTCGAGTATAGGTTTGGTTGCATGGCATGCTAATTATTTCTCACTTGTTTTGTATGTGTGCATATGCATGAGGGCGGGAGGGTGGGCCCATATGTGCATGTGCATATGCATGACGGTGGGATTTGTGTCCTGCTTTCAGACCTGGATATTTTTGTCTAGCGGTATTAAAACTAAATATTTTTCATAGCATTTAATGCTTTGTAGCTTTCTTTATTTAATTTAGTGTCTGTCGATGAAATACAATTTTGCAATTGCATTACCCCGTACAGTTTCTGGTTTGACAAACGGAACCTGTAAGCCAGTTCGCGTGTTATTAAGACATACTAATAGTTGCCATTGATGAATAAGAAATAAAGGCTTTCCCGTTCTAACAATGAAACTATACTGTATTTTTTTTATTTAAAAGGCAGAAATTCAGAAAACATTTGCGTAGTGGATGCGGTAATATCGGTGTACACAATTATGAAGAACAAAACTATGGTTTCACTAAAAACAACTTCTGATTTGCAGTACTCTTCTTAAAATTCCAAAGTTCAGTAAAGAGACTGTGTACGATATATTGAATGTTCGATTTATTAACCATTCGATATTATGAACGATCGCGTATTTAGAAGTTTTATAGTTGTCGATCATTTGATTTTAGAATAATTATTTGGCATTCGATATGGCATAGTACACCCAATCGAATGAATCTCAGTTACTTTTAGGGTCAAAGTTCCAACTTTTTGACGAGTTTTAATGTAAGTTTTTTACTATATAAACACCTCCACGACTCCCGTACTATTCAATCCATCAATCAGCTTTTTGTTTTGATTTCGTTGCATTGAGTTCTACCGCTAAACATGATTTTTCACCCCCAAATAAAAAGTCGTTTCCCAGCAAACATTTTTGCGTAAAGTTATAACTTAGTGTGATATCAGTACAGAATGCTTGGTTGACGGCTCCGTGATGAAGTTGTTTACGCCCTGTTTTAGGCACACTTCTGCCTAGCCGTTAGAGGATTACAAGCGTGATGCTATGTAATGTATTTGAAAACTTTTTGACATTTCATTACAATATGTGACCTTGTATATTAGCTCTGGCTCGATGGCTTTGATACATTATGTTTAAAGGTAAAACCAAATTGAATAACATATCTTGTTTGTTCTTGTGTAAGATTATATTCGGTAAGGTATTCGTTACATGTGCGTAGTATTAAAACCAACCCACGCAATTATATTGATCAACTAAGACACGCACACACTTAACACGTCACTTATTATTTTGATTGTTTATCTTTTAAGATTAAAGTTCGCGAGTTCAAGTTTCGTCAAAACGGTAATGTTTTCTTCATTGTTTGTCTTTTATTTTAGGGTATCCGTGTAAATGACTATTTATATAATTATTTTAATAAATATTTATTGTATTTGTTATATGTATGTCGGAGAAGCAGCATCCTCCTCGACATTATTAGTGTTCACGAGTCTAGTGGGCGTCATTTGTGTGAAATGCCAGCACAAAACAAAGAATTCATTGTTTCACACAATTTAATGGCAATATTCACAATAACTAGTTTGCTTAACAATTATATTCGAGCAGCAGGTTTGCGACACTAAACTAACTCTATCACCAGTGATCCACCTCAAATCACCACCAAACTCCAAGCATTCCTCGCACCGTCACCATATGTCAAGCAAGTAAAGATGGCACCTCGACCCCACTGTAGATATTTTATCCTCTGCTCTGATTTGTCATTAAATAATGCAATGACTTTAAAGAAATTTGTTAGATTTCACACAATATTTAAATGTAGTAAAGCAAATCATATTAAATTAGGATTTAACAAGTTATTTTTAGAATTAACAATCAGTTGATCGTACGCAACCAACAATCAAGTCTTCGTTTACTTCCTCTTCCTCCAACATGTATATTTATAGTATTTTAAATATCCTTGAAGCTTATCGTAGTTTTAATAAAATTATTCTCTGATTTTCATCAATGACACCTACCACTGCTTGTCTCTGCATCACCTAAAGGTTGACTGGTAGAGAATGCCTTTTGCATGATGTCCGTCTCTGTACTTTGTGCTTGAAGTAAATAAATAATAACTCTGTACTAAGAACGCTAAAACGATGCTTTCTATTTGCTAGCTCTCATTACTAAATCAGGTTCAGTTTTAGCTAGGCAGAAATCTTCTTGTATTTGCAACTCTACGTGCCGTAAAATTGAAAATAACTCGTGCTTAAGCTAGATTTGCCATTTAAAATAATAATTAAATTATCGTAGTCTCTTTACCAAACTCAACGCAATGTTAAACCAAATAATAATATTTGCTACGTAGTTACATTCTCTGAATTCACCTTATCTATCGCTGTGGTAGAGCTATAAGCTCGTACGCTGCACTTTTGTCTTTATCAGCCAGACATGACAGGATGTGCAGGCGCCAACGACCACCAGCTTAGTTTTAAGTTCTAACTATGTATTAGGCTAGGTAGAATAAGCAGTCTTGCATCAAACTCTGTAAGCTCGGGTCGTTTTCTAATAAAACTCTTAGTAAAACGGGCCCTCACGTTTTATTTTCGCCGTCGCATCGCTCCCGAAATCTAACTGGCGCAGCCGGGTAGGATTGCCGTAATTAGTTGCTTTCGCGGAAAGTCAAGTGTGAAACACGGAAAAGTGGAAAAGAACACTAAAGAACTTATTCGCGAGTGATAACGTAGAGTCGTCGTAACTTAAAATCAGTGAGACGTTCTTGGCAATCCTCGAACCAAATAAATACGTTAGATAAAGCGTAACGATAACGTGGGTGAGCAGAGATGTTGAAAGTTTATAAGGCGGTTGGACTGTGAGTAACCTTCTACTTCCTTCCTAATTTCCCATATTAGTTTAGTAATGTTAATATGAAATGGATTTTTGTACCGATTATTTCATTAAATCTGGAAAATCGAGTGAAAAACCTTTTATGGTAGAAATTAATTCTTAATAATATTAGTGATTTATAAATTAAGTGAATATTATTTTCACGTAATTAAAACGATAAGGTTTTTCATTCTTTTATTGTTTGATTTTCTTTTCTTTTTAATTTTAATTAAGTAAATAAGTTAATAATTATAGAACTAGAATTTTACTTTTAATTAATTTAATTATTTTTAAATTGTTGCTTATCTTTTGTTCGTTCTTTTTTTTACGTATTCATTTAAAATGAATCAAGGTCAGAATCCTGTAACCGCGGCAATAGGTGCAACCCTGTCGGCTCGTACCGAAACACCATTTTCTATGCAACTTGCTGAATCATTGATACCTCGGGATGTTTTAAATTTAATTCCAGAATTTAGTGGTGAAACTAATTTACTTAGTTTATTTTTAAGAAAGTGCGAATATGTTATTGAAAAGTATCAAGGGACTACGGATAGAAATGATTTTTTAATGCAGAACATTACCAGTAAATTAAAAAGTAAAGCGGCAGCCTTAATTAGTGAAAGAGGTGATTTTGAGACGTATAGCGAATTAAAATCTTTATTGATCCAACATTTTGGGGATCCCAGGAGCGAGGAATGCGTTGCTATTGAACTGGAGACCCTAAAAATCAAACAAGGCGAGTCCTACTTACAGTTTTGTAGCCGAATTCAAGACATTCGTGCTATATTAATTTCAAAAGTGAATCAGAACAGCTCTACAACGTTAAAAGAAGCTAAAAAAATAATTTATAACAATACTTCTCTTAATGTTTTCTTGTATAATTTACCAGAACACATGGTGCGGATTATTCGAATTAAAAACCCTACTACGTTGGAAGAAGCTTTAAAATATGTCCTTGAAGAAGTTAACTTTCAGGAACAATATAATTTACGCAGTAAAATGTTACAACACCGACCGCAAGGTCATATGTTACCATCACGCGATGGAGGAATTGTTTTTAATCCACCCCATCTGAAGCCCTTGCAAAATAATAATTTCAGACCTTTTACAAACCCAACTCAATTCAAATTTGGTATACCTAATCAAAATTTCGTACGCCCAAACATACCAAATCAACAAATTGGTCGACCGCAAATGGCTCAATTTGGACCAGTCGTTGATAAGAGAAACCCTCAGCAATTAGGCTTCCGACCTCAAGTAGGAACATTTGCATACAGACCCCCAACAGCGCAACCTGGTTATAGACCCCAAGTAGGACAATTTGGCTACAGACCCGTCCAAGCTTCGGCCTATCGTCCAACTAATAATTTCCACGATAGTGACGTGACAATGAGAACTGCTCCAGCAGCGGTTAAACCACAACAAGGTTTTCCTATAAATGAACTTTATACGGATGGCGAACAATACTACTACGACGTCACTCATGACGATTATATGCAGAATATGACGACAAACTGTGACTACGACTATAAAAATATGAATACTGAAAATAGTTGCGTAGATGAGAGGCCTAGTGTAGAATTTACCAAAACTGCTGAAAATTTACATTCAACCGAAAATAACAGTGATCCGGAAGTTGTCCAAAATTTTCAAATACATGCAATACAAACCCACCGGAAATGATAGAACTTAATTTTAACGCCAATCTAAAACATCCATACATATACATCCCTGAGATAAACGGTAAATTTATGTTGGACACAGGAAGCACACGATCTTTTATAAGTCCCAGAAAAGCTGATGAGTGTTTTCCTCAATTAAAGTTCTATGAACCATTTACAGTTACAAGCATACATGCGACTAGTGAACATCATGAAGTAGCTGAAATTCCTCTATTTTCCATTTTTAATAACGAAGGGTATCAAAAATTTTATGTTTATGATGTGGACACCAGATATGACGGGTTAATTGGCATGGATCTTATAACTCGACTTAATGCTGATTTATCGTTTAAGGAAAAGACTTTAAAGACAAACGGCATCAAAATTCCTATAATTTACTCTACCGACCCTGAATTTAGACTAGAACCCCGGACCGAACATCGAGTGAAATTACCTGTTAATCAAAAGGATGGCTATGGCATATTAGATTACAAGGAGTTTCATGAAGGCGTTCGAATGCCAGCTGCAATTGTTAAATGTGAAAATTATTTAGCCTCTACTGTTATACAGAACGCAACTAGCCTTGAAATGAATTTAACTATAACTTCTCCGTTCAAGGTTACTTATTTTTCTAACGAGTGTATAGTAAATAATTTGACTGATTTAACTGACGTAGAGATAGATTCATTACTGACAGACAATTTAAAGAAATTGCGACTTGACCATCTTAATCAAGAAGAATGTGACCTTATTAGTGAATTGTCACGAGTACAAAGATATATTTTACTGTGAAGAGCTGCCTTTAACTTTTACAAATCAAGTTAAACATCACATAAGAACCACTAATGAAGATCTCATTTATACCAAACCATATCGACAGGGTCCAGCGCAAGCTGAAGAAATCAAAAGACAGGTTGAAAAACTTCTTAAAGACAATGTGATCCGCGAATCACACTCACCCTGGAGTGCACCTGTGCATTTGGTTCCCAAAAAGGCAGATGCTTCCGGTCAAGTAAAATTTAGAATGGTCGTAGATTATCGCCGACTCAATGACATAACAATCGATGACAAATATCCACTTCCCAACATAATCGACTTACTTGACAAACTTGGCAAAAGCAATTATTTTACAACCCTAGATTTAGCTTCCGGTTATCATCAAATAGAGATTTCTGACACTGAGAAAACAGCTTTTTCAACACAAAATGGGCATTACGAATTCCTTCGTATGCCATTTGGCCTCAAAACCGCTCCAGCGACCTTTCAAAGGACAATGGACAATGTCTTAAGAGGGTTGCAGGGTATACATTGCATGGTCTATTTAGATGATATTCTTATTTACTCTAGTGGTATTGTAGAACATATTAAAAGATTACGATCTGTATTTGATAGATTACGTCAGACCAATCTTAAAGTCCAATTAGATAAGTCTGAATTTTTACGCAAAGAAGTGCAATACTTAGGACATACACTGACTAAAGACGGACTTCGACCCAACAACGACAAAATTCAGGCAGTTCTTAACTATCCATTACCACGGACACAGACTGAAATCAAACGATTCCTAGGGTTTGTGGGATATTACAGACGGTTTATTAAAGACTTTTCTAAAATTACACAACCTTTGACAGCTTGCTTAAAAAAGGGTAAAAAGGTTTTGACGGATCAAAAATATATTGAGGCTTTCGAAAAATGCAAGGAACTTTTAATTAATGCACCAGTATTGCAATATCCTGACATGAATAAACCATTTGTACTAACCACAGACGCTTCAGAAGTCGCTATTGGAGCTGTTTTATCACAGGGCCCTATAGGCAGCGACAAACCCATAGCTTATGCTAGTCGAACGTTATCAGACACTGAAACGAGATATAGTACTATTGAACGTGAGTTGTTGGCAATTGTCTGGGCCACAAAACATTTCAGGCCCTACTTGTACGGACACAAATTCGACATCTACACTGACCACAGGCCCCTAGTTTGGTTATATCAACTTAAAGAACCAAATAGCAAATTAACACGTTGGCGTTTGCGTTTACAAGAATACGATTTTAACGTGATATATAAAAACGGTAAACAAAATGTAAACGCAGATGCGCTATCTCGCATCCGACTTAATGCCCTAAAAGGCGACGATTTAGACAACAGTTCAATGATTGTTAATATAGACGAACAGAAAGGCATGATCAGACAAAGTACGGACGGTTCTACAACAATTTCCATATCTGACTCTGAAAGAACCGCTACAGCTAGTCCAATAAGTATACCAGAAACTGAGGCAGTTCTTGACGAATCGCCTCATTATCCCATACCGTCTGAGTCTTCTTCCATACAGACAGTTCATTCGGCCAAAGATCTCGAATCCAATGGAATACCGATCTTGAACGAAGCAATAGACACCAAGCCCAATCAAATACTTGTCTTCAGCTGGTTTCGCAATGAGATTCAAGTAAAAGATTTATCTAGAGAAAAACAAAAGGTGTTAGAAGTATTTTTGCCTCTTCATAACTATAATCTCATCACAGGATTTTTGAAAGACTACATAAAACCAAAAATTAAGTATTTCATTTATTTCGAAAATCAAGAACTTAGAAAAGACTTCAGTAATATCATAATTTCTCTGTTTAAAAAAGATGTGGTTAAGTTTTATGAATGTACCGAGCGTGTTGTTTACGTCGAAGACGAGCAGGAACAAAGAGCTATAGTAATTAAATTACACGAAGGTAAGACATGTCATCGTGGAATCAGCGAAACAATTAAACGGATTCGTCGTAATTATTATTGGCCAAATTTGATTGAAACCGTTTCCGCCATTATTAATTCATGTGAGCGTTGTAAAACTTCTAAATATGATAGGAAACCCATTAAACCCTTATTACAACTTACTCAAACTCAACATGCACCTTTTCAAGAGATATTTATAGACCTATTTAGCATAGAATCGAAATACTATTTAACTATAATTGATGCCTTTAGTAAATTAGGTCAAGCTATAGAAATTCCATCTCGTTCGTCACCTGAAGTAGTAAGAGCGTTGATGAAATATTTTTCATTTTACGGCATTCCACAGAAAATAAGTTCTGACCCTGGAACTGAATTCAACAGTGAATTACTAAGAGAACTAACAGATTTACATAAAATAAAATTACACATAGGAACCCCAAACAATCCAAACTCAATGGGCCTCATAGAACGTTTTCATTCCACAATTATAGAAGTTTATAGATTGGCAAAATATGAAAAGAAGTTTACGGACGCAGCTTCTGTAATGACTTATGCCGTTATGGCCTATAATAGCACTATTCATAGCACCACAGATTTAACACCGTTCGAAGCTGCATTTGGTCATACCGAATTAAACTCTACATTTAACTCTGAATTTGATAAAGCTTACAAACAGCAATTGATTAGAGATCATAAGAAGAGAACTCAGGCACTCTATAAGTATATTTCGGAAAAATTAAAAGGTCACAAAGAAAAAATTTTAACGAAACGAGGAGGGGAATTAGAACCAGTTTTAGAAATAGGTAATCCTGTTTTCGCTAAGGCCGTTAATAAGAGACAAGCAAAAGATAAGCCTAGGTACCAAAAGGCCGTTGTCACAGGTCAGATAGAACGCAATATCATACCAATTAAATTAAACAATAGGGATACCAAAGTACCTCTTAAAAACATAAAACGTCCTCCACAGGTGGAGTTTGATCCTGGTGATATGGACAACAACCAATTGGACTCTCCCAAGCCAGGCCCTTCAAGCAGTAAAGATTAGTCAAAACCCTGGTATTCTTCCGGTGAAGATAGGCCAAGCGTTTATTCAATATGATAAATGGTCTATTGTTAAAATAATCAATCTTCAGGGCATAAGCACGGACCTTTCTTTTAATATTAAAAAATATTCGGAATTCAGCCAAATATTACACCTAAACAAATTCCACACTGATGAGTTTATGGCACATAAAACACAAGTCGAGTATATTCAAACTCAGACCGTAGAGAAATTACAGCAATTAATTCCATCGAAAAGATTTAAACGTGGTATTGTAAACCCTTTAGGCTCTATAATCAAAATTATAACCGGTAACCTTGATCATAAAGATGCGGTTAGATATGATAATTTAATTTATAATATTCAGACTAAAGAACAGGCAATAGCCAATAAATTCACTGTGGTTTCTGAAATGTTGGATCACTTTCTGAACACTACTGAAATAATTAATGAAAATACAAATAAAATAAATAAGCGCATTAAATTACTTGAAGGCCTTGTAGCTAATATTAGCACAAAAGATAAGCATTCAATTTATATGACTCATGTATTTGGATTACTCGATCAATTTACTGTAAACTTTAGGACTATTTACGCTGAACTCAGCGAATTAGAAACTGCTGTTGCATTTTGTAAGGTATCTGTTTTACACAAAGCTGTAATAAATTCTGATGAATTGTTAAATTTACTAAAACATATTAATGAACATGATAACTTAATGTATCCTGTAAATGATATAAATTTAATTAATATAGAAGAGTCATTGTCTGTAAAAGCTTACCTTAAAAATGAAGAAATAACCTTTATTATTGAAGTTCCGTTAATTTTAAATGCTACTTATAATTATTATAAATTGTATTCCCTTCCAATGGATTCCATGAACCAAACCTTTGTTGTTTTTCCTGAATTCCCTTACCTTTTAGTAGAAGGGTCGAAATATCGTCCGATTGATAAACCATGCCAAGAGATAACAGTCAATGAATACCTCTGCTCTGAAAATAACCTCATTCAATATGTGGAAGAAACTTGTATAGAACAACTAATGAAATATCAACGCAATCTGTCGCGTTGTATTCCCCGTCAGATAAAGTCTGAACATCTGAAACTACAGAAGATTAGTCCAAATAGTTGGATAGTGTATACCAAACTCAAACAAATTATATCGCAAACTTGTGGCAATGACGACACCAAGGAACGCATACAAGGAACATACATTATAACCATAGAACCGCAATGTGATGTTTCTATAGAAAATATCCAACTTCATGGACAGCGTTCTTACTTTCTGCAAACAGAGTATAAGCCTGTTCCTGTCATAAACTTACCTGATCTACGAGAACTCACCTCTAACGCTGTGAAAATGGAAACTGTAAACCTGAAAGGAGTTAACCTGGATGATATACGCCAGCTAAATTATCTTCTGAAGAATAGTGCGAATAGTGAAATCAGTGCAATCAGTGAAATTAACGGTGATAGTGTCAGTGCCGCTCTTTACTCTTTGTACGCGATCGTCTTTTTATTGTTAATAGCTGTAGTTATGTATAAGTATATTTTAAGGAAAATGTGTAAAGGGCAGGATCGTCGTTCCAATGGTATTGAAGACAATCCTACTCAACAGGAGGAAAATAGAGTCATTCAGAGACCTGTATTATTAGTGTCTTAACTCTATGATGATTACTCCTCTTAAATAAGTTATAAAATATGTGAATGTTATCTTCACGTTATCTTATAATCGTTTTAACTACTTAAGTTTTGTCATTTTATAGTTTATTATCTTTGCGAAGTTCCTGGAAAATCTCTGTTTTTCCGATAACTTCGGTCCAAGGGGGGAGGAGTTACATTCTCTGAATTCACCTTATCTATCGCTGTGGTAGAGCTATAAGCTCGTACGCTGCACTTTTGTCTTTATCAGCCAGACATGACAGGATGTGCAGGCGCCAACGACCACCAGCTTAGTTTTAAGTTCTAACTATGTATTAGGCTAGGTAGAATAAGCAGTCTTGCATCAAACTCTGTAAGCTCGGGTCGTTTTCTAATAAAACTCTTAGTAAAACGGGCCCTCACGTTTTATTTTCGCCGTCGCATCGCTCCCGAAATCTAACTACGTCGAACCGTATTCGTAGCCAAATGCGTACCAGTTTTATGCGTAGCACTCTCGTAGCCAATATGCGTAGCATCTTCGTAGCACTTTCGTAGCCTAGTAAGTAAAGATGTTTAAAATAAGACTACGAGGTACATGAAGTAATGAATACAACCGTTTATTCTAACTTGGAACAACATATCAATTGCTGAAACTATCCTTAACCGCCACAAATCATACCGAATCCAATTAACACGTAATTGTTTAGAAAAATAGCGATTAAGTACACAAAATAGGAAAATACAAATCTTACAGCCCCTTTGAGCGATATTCCCCACGAGTCTCTCGCGACCAGAGACTAATGCAAGTTGTCTGTCAGACCTTTTCATAGAAGTAACCTGTGCTACGTACAACCTCATTTCTTCAAAATACTACGCGAAACCTCATTTCTTCATAATACTACGCGAAACCTCATTTCTTCCTAACAATAGCGTAACCACTCGTAGCACTACGTAATGGCGTAGAATAGCGATTGTCTACAATTTAATGAACGCTATTCGCTCATCAGATTGTAGACAATAGCTCAGGTAGTTGCATTGACACGGAAATTACATTATCAAGTTTGGTTGAGCAGTGTCATGTCAAAGTCATCTGCTTAGCCTTTTCCCAACTATGCTGTGGTTGGCTTCCAGTCTTACCGGCTGCAGTTGAATATCAGTATTTCACATGGAGCGACTGCCTATCTGTCCTCCGCAACCCAGTTAATACTGGATAATACGATACTTTTGGTAAGACTTACTGTCGAACTTTTGGGCCACTGCACACGATTTCAAAGATCTACAATAGGCTTGTGTCCTGAAAAAATCTAATTAGCCCGTCAGTTAGATTATCAAAAAATATTTGACCCGTATTTTTTCTTTTGTTACGTAAACCAAAATTGACAAAGATACGACGCTTTTAAAATTCGCAATACGTCACGCCGTGCTATAGTTTTCAGTGCGTTGTGACTCCCGAGTTTAGATGCGTTTTATCTTTGTCAGTATTCATTGATTTACAAAAACAAAAAATACGTGTCTTTATTTTCCAATACTCTATCTGACGGACTAATTAGATTTACAATGTATTAATGGTGGAAACTAGCCTATTGACGGCCGGGACAAACGGCTTAGCGTGCTTTCTCAGGCATGGAGGAAACTCGATATATGATGGGTGGTCATCCATCCGTGGACCAACCTAGACAAGCGCAGCCGACCCGAGCGGCTGTTATTATTTGCCACAAAGCTTGTCAAAGACACAAGCTAGTAAATTCGAGATTTTTACTTTCTTTGTATATTTTCTTTTCAATCGATGAAGAAGACAGAAACAGAAATGGTCCTTGATTGAAATTAGAAATTCTATTTAATTCAATTGTTTTCTGTTTTTTTTTTTTTTGAAAAAGTAATAATAAAGATTTAAAGGAAAAACTAGGCAAAATTTTCTGTTACCATTTAAAATCCTTTGCAAAACACTGACTTTAAAACAAGTTACATTTGTCGGATCCGGTCATTGGTATGGACACGGGAATGAATCAAAGCGCGTCAGTGGTGACATCACGCGACCTAGAGACCAGTCTACCCCCGCCATGGCGTGCTTCTACAGAGTCCTGACGTTAACAGCTCGCCGCGAGGACGAGATTCTGGGTCGGATCGCAGCGGAGTTCAGACGTCTTGAAACTGTATCCGATTCATTGTGCCCAGTGTTACTCGTATAGTGTGAAAGTGTAATGTCAAGTAATTCGTTAGTTTACTCAGTGTAGGTATCTGTTTGAAAAGAGTAACCATGGAGTTTCTTGCCGGTTCTTCTCCATGGAAACAACCAACCCGAACCGAGCACCTGACAATAAACAAAGTATCGCATCCAGTGAGTTTTCATAGCACGATACCCGTCTTCTGCCCACATAATGCTCGAGCCTAACGAAATAAATCCTGCCAAACCCGACACATTAAATTAAAAATTATAAAAACCCCCGATACATAGGGTCATAACCCGGTAGTGCACATTATTCTACTAGTCAAGCCCTTTCATTTGATACCCAATTACCAATATTGAGAAAACTTTTGTGGTGGCGGCCATCTTGGATTTTAAATTTATCATAGCGTATAGTATTCTTCTAGTCAAGCCCTTACATTTGATATCCATATTGAGGGAATTGTTGAATAAATATGTAATCCGCCATTTTGTGGCGGCGGCCATCTTGGACTGATTTTTATCAATCATAGCTAAGAACACTCACGACTAATTTACATTTCAAACAAAAAGAAACAAAATCAAAATCGGTTCAGCCGTTTGGGCGCTACTATTCCACAGACGAACAGACACACAACCTTATAACACTCCGTCGTTTTTGCGTCGGGGGTTAAAAATAAAAAACTTGCAATAAATAGCAGTCGTGTTGCAACTTCTTTTCGATTCGAAAGACCAAAACTCTTAGACAAGTTTTAGAATCTTCAATTTCCGATATATTGGATTACTGTTGAGCAATATAATAAAACTACCCTACGTTTCAAACAAAGTTATGAGCATGAAACAGGAATTTATTTCAAAAAGTACATTTTTCAAAGAAACTCAGTAAAGACAAGTTTATATTTTCCAGAGAAATAAATGCTCAAGGGGCTTTAGGAGTTACTGCAGCGTATAAAACTTTATGTGCCCCCGTAAAAGTACAGTGTTTGTTTTAATATTTAAATAACTGAACAAAAGGTCCATGCAATGAATACATTCTTTATTTTTTCCATATCATCAACATCATCTCAGCCGAAAGACGTCCAGTACTGGACATAGGCCTTCTCCAAGTGCCGCCACATTGACCGGTCCCGTGTAATTCGTATACAGCGGATTCCCGCACCAAGTCACCGGTTCACATAGAGGGAGGCCTTTCAATTGGGTTCCATCTATCTGGCAGAATCTTGTTGCTCCGAAATTCATTTAGCATATAACACACTTGGCATAATTTTCTTTAAACGAATATATTAAAGGCAATTTTTTTTTTAAATATACTTATTGTTTGGCTGAATATTTGTATGTCCGCATTTGGAATAGCATACTTTTAGATGGCAGAATTTTTGACATAATTACCTTTGGCAATGTTCAAATTTCGCATAATTTCGTTTAAAATAATGTTTATTTAGAACGACGATTATTTGATATAATTTCACTTGGCATACTATGAAGATTGCAGAATTTCATTTGGAATAATTTTATTTGGCATTTGGGTATCATCTTACCCGAGGCCGAACAAGCGGTTGCCATTTTTCAATGCCACAAAATAGCATTTTTAACCTTAATTTAAAATTAAAACATTATCTTAAAAGTCAATATGTTGTGCTGGAAAAGTTAGTGACAGAAACGAATCGCTCCAAAACCGACTCCACGTAGACTTGTCTGCCCTACCCCTAGAGTGTAATTTAAAATCGCGTAAGCGCGGACGGGCGAGGCGGGCCGCGAGTTGAGGAGCAGGTGATTGTAACACTCGCCGCCGCGGCTGAGCCTGGTCGGCTTCGCCGGCCAGCCGACGCTGCGGTGGTGAGCGTTAAGCCCATCTGCGACGATCAGCTCGCGTAGGGCCGCCATAGCCCCGCAGCGCCGGAGCCGTGACAGAAACCATGCCTGCTGCATGTTGCATACTGCATGCTTGCTTGCATGCTGCATGATTGCTGTATGCTTGTTTGCATGCTGCATGCTTGTTTGCATGCATGCTGTATGCTTGTTTGCATGCTGCTGCATGCTTGGTGTGTACATGGTATATGCTTGTTCAGATGTTTGCATGCCTTCTACATGCATGGTGCATGCTTGCTTGCATGCTGCATGCTTGCTTACATGCTTCATCCTTGCTTGCATACTGCATACTTGCTACATGCACGATGTATGCTTGTTTGCATGTTGGCCTGCTTCTTACAGATGTATGATCGCTTGCATGTTTGCCTGCTTCTTACAGATGTATGCTCGTTTGCATGTTTGCCAACTTCTTACAGGGAAATAAAAACCAAGTGTTCACAGTCAACTGATTTTATGAATTTTCTGTGATTTGATGATGAGTCTTTCCATTATTATGCATTTGAAATGTATGCCAAAAGATAATTCTAACTGTAAACTTTCTGAGATATGATAGTTCTGCCTTTAAAGACTATCGATATGAAAATTATGCCAAAAGATGATTCTGACTGTGAACTTTCTGCGATAGGATGGTTCTACTTTTAAATCTTATGAACAATGAAATTTACGCTTAAAGATGATTCTGGCTTACAAAATTATGAGTTGGAACGTATGATAAAGGAGTATCTGCCAAACGATTTTCTGCGAAATGAAGTATATGCTATCAGCTTGTATGCAAAATAATATTATGACATTAAAAGTTCTGCTATAAAGGGTGGACCCCTTTCAATTTTCTATATGGTTATTTTAAATATTCTCACTGTTATTATTATTTTTTTGTTGATTGAGAAGGAATTATTCAAATAGTAAGTAATAAGCCATAGATTTTCTCTGCCCTCTCAAAAAATGTTCCACTACTTATTAGTTATAGAAAGATAACGTCTGTGATGTTACGTACTCGTATCTCCAAAGGTTTAGGCAGAGGACGTGAACTCTATAGTTCAGTTAGGTTTAAGTTCATTTATATAACAGGGGACGAGCCTATTGCCATCAACCGGGCACAAATCTAGGCTCCGTGGCTGTTATTGAGAAATTCCTGATAGAAAAACTCAAAAACACTTTACCCATAACATAGTATTAAACCAAATTAATGCAGCGTAATATTCGCGAATTACTTTGTACTCGCACAAATTGAACTTTGACAGTTATGACACCCATCCCTAGATTCTGATCATAGGTTTCATCTAATCCTCACGAATACACATGTAAACACTTATTCTTTGACCATCCTATGTATGGTACGGTCAAAACTGTTCGTCGGTAAAAAGTGATTTTGACTTGTTTCATCCAAAAGTGGACAGATTTGGAAGAAAGCTGCACTCAGCATATAGCTGCGCGTCTTCTACTTAGGGTGACTGAGGTCGGTTAAATAAGACGAAGACTGTAGGTAGAATATTACCCAGTAAATTAAAAAAAATAATCTTATAATAATTAGGGGCTCGATTTGTTAACTTAATTGTGAATGCTGTGGTTTCCTATAAGTGAAGGAGTACACCTACGTAATACTTTGTGTTTTCCATTAACTTTGTTCCATTAGCTTTGTGGTATATCTTTTGTTGGAGATCCTTAAAAAGAAAAAAAAAACTTTTACAAGGATTGTGCAACAATGGTCAATATCGCGCTGCTGTCCCTTGATTGGCTCACCGGCCGTCACGTCATCGCAGTGCAGCCAATTGCAGCGGTCGACTAGAGTGGTCCGTTTAGTAAGTTGGTAGTGCGGCAACACAGCATTTAGATCAATGGTTGAAGAAGAAGGAGAAGTCACAAATGTTATAAAGTTAAAACGCGTTTCTTCTACCGAAAATCAGTTTTTATTTTTTCGGGAAGCCTTACATTGAATTATTTGGAACCAGTAGAGTAAACTCATCATCATCTGCAAAGCCTTTTCCCAACTATATTGGGGTCGGCTTCCAGTCTATCCGGATGTAGCTGAATACCAGAATTTTACATGGGGCGACTGCCTATCTGATCTCCACAACCGAGTTCATATTGGGTAATACGATACCACTTAGTATGACTGGTTGTCAGAATTTTTGGAACACTGACTACCTGTACCACCAGTAGAGTGAACCATATAGTAGTACACATAATAGTTTAAAAAAAGCCACACCTACCAATTTTATAAGTTTCTAAATGATGTAATTTTTTACATAGTATATAATAAGCTGGTTCAAAATAGTCCTGATAAAATTTTACAGTCAAAACAACTTTTGATGTACAGTTTTGATTCACAGTTTGCACTGCGACATATAAATACATTTAAACCTCTGACCTGGCCTCTGTATAACTTGGGGACCGATTAAATAGGGTCCAATCAGGTAAACGACGCATATTCGCTGTGGTATCTCATAACTGTATTATTCGTATATCTAAGATGTGGTGTTGGAATATTGGGTTTAATGAGTTATTGGGTTGGTCGAAATATGTTTAATCTAAGGATTAAATACACATTATTTATTTGACCTCTATTATTTTCCATGATCAGTTGTTAACCTGGCACCCGAACCCGGTTGGTAATATTATATGGGACTAGTGATGAGCATTGAATGAACGAACTAGTTAATTCGACCGTCGACGTACTGTGAACGAATCGACGATTCACCAACAATCTATGGACTAGTCGAATCCGTAGACGTCTCAACGGCAGTCTACCTAAACTGAATGCGATTACCGTTCACAACTACACAAATTCATTCGTCTTTAGAAATAAAATAATCGCTCAAACAAATATTTTCTATAAATCTGGCAGAAGAGAGTTGATATTTGTATACCACGACGAATGAATTTGTGTTACTTGCCTACGTTCTTGAGTGTTACATTCATCCCAAAAAAAACTTTGTTCGTCCCACGTCACTTTTAAATTCCTGATAATAATTCCTAAGTGATTAAAAATCACAATCTACAAAATAATAATGTAGTCATTTTAAATTGTTGGAACAATCTAGGAATGATTTATATATGCTATTTGGGTGCTATTGCCTGGTTGCTACACTTTACTTGCCCATGCAGAATTGTGTGGCGTTAGATGTCTTGCGAAGTTCGTACGTGGCGGTACAGATGTCACTATGATAACTTAAATTTTTTTTAGATAATGAACTTGAGATCAAAATAAATTCTCGGTTTTATTTTATGTTTTTTTGAGTATTATTTTCATTTGTTTCGACTTATTTAAACTACCTCCAAAATGTGTCAAAAAATGGAGGCCTGTACCAGGTATCGACTTTGTGGTATCATCAAAGTGCCAATCAATCTAATCTCGTTGATTGATGACAAAGACAAAAAACACTATTTATTTGTCATAATATGATAACCGCAGGTCATATCAATAAGGTTCAAAGTCCAGTGCTCAAAGTCATTTTCAGCAATCACTACTTTAAGGTTTGCTGAAACTGCACATACAATAGAGCTATTTTTTATTATTAAATCTGGGAAAAACTTTTAGAGTCCGTGAGCGCGGGCAATCAATGGAAAAACGGTTACTGAGTTTGATAAATATAATTACGGTGAATACAATAAGCGCTGTTCAAGATGACAGAGTATATATCACATACCAGATGACAGAATATTTTTCTACCTATTAATTGGTTGCTATGACAACCTCCGTGAGGATACGGATTGCCGCCACACCACCCCCCCACGGAGAAAGAAAAACTAGTAAAAAAACAAAAAAAACTAAACATAACTACATAACTTAAAATATTTTTCATCAATCGAGATTCCTAAACCTAACACGCCTGCCTGACCGTGTTACGTAAGGCTTTTTGGCAGGTACCACTATTGCGGGCGTAGGTTCTTGAGGCTTAGCAACAACCTGAGCAGGAATCTGCTGCGGCGATGTGCGCTCAATAAAAGCTGGCTTGAGTCTGTCGACACTAACTGCAACCTTCCTGCCCTTAATATTTAAGGTGTAAGTTTTACCGTCTTCGGCTCTATCGACAACTTCAAACGGGCCTCTATAAGGGGGCTGCAATGAGTGCCGAACAGCGTCCTCACGCAAAAACACATGAGTAGAAAAAGAAAGGTCCTTAAAAACAAAGGATGCTGGCTCTGAATGCCGAGATGCAGGCACAGGTCGGATACTCAACATTTTGTTTCTCAGTTGGACCACAAAATCAGCAGGGTCTTCGATCTTTCTGAGGGGAGAAGCTGCGATTAGCATTTCCCCTGGAAGACGCAGAGGTTCACCATACAACATTTCTGCAGCAGTAGATTTCAAATCCTCCTTGAATGAGGAACGCATGCCTAACAGTACTAGTGGTAGTGATCTGACCCACGAACTATCATGGCACATCAACGCTGCCTTTAGTTGCCGATGAACTCGTTCAATCATCCCGTTTGCGCAAGGATGGTAAGCTGTAGTCCTTATGCGTTTGGTAGCAAACATGGCCATTAGTCGGCGAAACAGATCAGACTCAAATTGAGTACCCTGATCTGTTGTAACGACGGATGGCACACCAAAACGAGCGACCCATTCTCTGGTAAAGGTGTCAGCAACTTCGTCAGCTGTAATGGTCCGCATAGGCCAAGCTTCAGGCCATCTGGTCACTCTGTCTATAGCCGTTAAGCAGTAACGAAATTCGTTTGAGACAGGCAGAGGTCCAATGATGTCCACATGAACATGCATGAAACGACCGGTCGGTTGTTGAAAAGTACCAAGAGGCGCGGTATTGTGTCTCGATACTTTGCTGCGCTGACACGCTTCACAAGCACGAGACCACTCGCGACACTCCTTTTTAATTGAAGGCCACACGTATCTCTCAGTAACGAGACGAGTGGTGGCTCGTGCGCCAGGGTGGCTTAAATTATGAAGCTTATTAAAAGCAGCTCGGCGAAAGGAAGGAGTTAAATAAGGACGGGACTTGCCGGTGGAAATGTCACAAAAAATGTGAATATTGGTTCCGGGAATATTAACCTTAGTTAATTTAAGGTTGGTGCTACTCCTCAGAAAATCCGACAATTCTTGATCCGATTCCTGCGATCTAGCAAGAGCTTCGAAATTCTCCTCCAAGGCCAAGGCTTCAATCTCAACCCGCGACATTGCATCGGCAACAACATTATCTTCCCCTTTAATGTATTGGATGTCTGTTGTGAATTGGCTGATGAAAGACAACTGGTTCAGCTGTGCTGGGGGAAGTTTTTCACGACGCTGTACGAAAGCATACAGCAATGGTTTATGGTCAGTAAGGATAGTACAATGCTGAACTTCTAAGATGTAACGAAAATGCTGTACGCTTTCGTACACCGCTAAAAGTTCCCGGTAATACGCTGGCCACTGTGCCTGCTTAGGCGTCAGCTTTTTGCTGAAGAAGGCAATAGGAGACCATTCACCATTCACCTGCTGTTGCAGTGAAGAACCGATATGTACACTAGAAGCGTCCGTGAAAAGACCTAACGGTGCGTCGCTCACTGGGTGTTGCAACAGCGTCGCGTTTGATAGACTTAGCTTGCATGCTTCAAACTGCTGTAACAGCTCGGGTGTCCATGGAAATGGTTTCGGACCCTTGCTGTTGGTAGCAACCAAAGCAGCAATAAGTGGAGCTTGAAATTTAGCAGCATGCGGCATGAATCGACGATAATAATTAATCATGCCGAGAAAACGGCGCATGCCTTGCACTGTTTTAGGAGGAGGAAAATCTAAAAGGCTTTGAATCCGCTCCTGCGGTGGTAAAGTGCCTTCAGCAGTGATATGATACCCCAAGAACGTAACTTTACAGGCACCAAGGAGACATTTAGACGGGTTCAACACAACGCCGTATTCTCGCAAGCGATTAAAAAGGATCCTCAGATGTTCCTTGTGACGAGCCTGATCTGTAGAGAAGACCAAAATATCGTCCACAAAAGGAAAACAGAAATCCAAGCCCCGCGTGACCTCATCGATAAACCGTTGAAAGGTTTGTCCCGCATTACGCAAACCAAAAGTCATAAATGGGAACTCGAAGAGGCCAAACGGGGTAATAATGGCCGTCTTGGCGATATCTTCTTCAAACACTGGGATCTGATGATACGCTTTAACTAAATCGAGGGTACTGAACACAGTAGCCCCCGCTAGATTATGAGCAAAGTCGTTGACGTGACGAACTGGATAACGATCCGGGATCGTTCTGGCGTTCAGGGCGCGATAGTCGCCACATGGACGCCAGGTGTTGTCCTTTTTTGGTGTCATGTGCAATGCAGATGACCATGGACTCTTTGAACGTCTAGCAATACCACTCCGTACCATCTCCTCGAATTCTTTCTTGGCAGAAATCAGTTTCTGCGGCGCTAAACGTCGAGGGCGGCAGGAAACAGGAGGTCCATCAGTGGTTTTTATAAAATGAACGGTATTATGCTTTACAACTCTGGGAAGTCCAGGCGGTTTTGTTATCTCTGGAAATTCAGCAAGAATGTTAACAAAAACCGAACTTCCACTAACAATTGCTTTTACACCATAATAATCCACAATACCAACGGAAGAAGAGGCAGGGCAGGACATTCCGGTGGTTCCATCAACTAATCTCATTCGGTTACAGTCTGGCAAAAGATTGTAATATGATAAGAAATCTGCGCCCACGATAGCTTTGCCAACATCAGCAACGATGAACTGCCAAGTAAAGTCGCGGTGTAATCCTAGTTTTAAAGTTAAGACGATGGTACCGAAAGTTTTAATTTTAGTGCCGTTAGCCGCGCATAGGTCATAGTCTGAATGCTGTCTGCGACTCTGAAGCCATTGGTACGGATAACAACATAAGTCCGAACCAGTATCAACTAAAAACCGTCGTTTGGTTATCTGGTCAGTAACAAAAAGACGGCGGCTTGAATGTTGACAACCAGTTGCCGCCGCTACTGATTGCTGGGCGAGTTTTCCGACCACTTGCAAGGGCTGATGCATTTGCTCGCCTTAGATCTAAATCTACGATGATACCAACAAAGCTTGTCTTGTTTGGTCGATGCATCGCGACTGCGGCGCCTCGATGAACGACTACGAGATACGCTGCGATGCCGCGAAACTGAAATAGCTGCTACCTGTTTAGTCAGCTCCTCAACACGTCGCGCCAATGTTTGTAAGTCAGGAGCTATAGCTGGTGTGCTCATAGACGTGCTACATACACTCAGTCCGGGAGCGAGCTCGACAATTTTGTCAGCTAATTCAGCTACTTTGTCGAGGCCAAGGTCCGCTTGAGCGGCCAAAATGGCTTGTACTTGTTGCGGCAAACGTCGCAACCATAATTGACCAAAAATGTTCTCATCTGTGAGACCACTTCCAGCCAGAGATCGTAAGTGGCGGAGGAATTGCGATGGTTTCCTATCACCTAACTCCTCGTCACTGATGAGCTGCCTCACACGCTGCTCCTCGGATGTTGAAAGGCGTCGCGTAAGCTGCTCCTTCAATTTGAAATACCTACCCTCTTTAGGAGGGTTTGTAATTATGTCCTCTACCTCACCTGCTAATCGTTGGTCCAACTGCCCAACGACATAATTGTACTTGGTGCTGTCACCAGTAATGCCAGCAATTTCGAACTGTGCCTCCACCTGGGCAAACCAGACTGCTGGCTTGTCCTGCCAGAATGGTGGTAATTTAACAGCTACCTTAAAGACTTCAGGCTCATGTACCTCTGCAGGAGGCGCAAGTTGGGCAAGTCGCTCCTGAAGAGCAGCATTCTCAGCCAACAGTTGCTGTAGCTGGGCCTGTGTGGTTGGTTGCTCCGCCATAATTATATACAAAAAAATAATTATTAAAATTACAACAAAAAATAAACAAAACGTAAACGAAACACCCATAAAAAATTCCTAAAACTACCTATTTCATGAAGAAAAGGTTTTATTCACTATTATAAAAGAAAAGTTAAGTCTGTAATTTCACCAAGGAGTTCGTGCACGATAAATTAGAATTTTACAAACTTGACAGCAGCGGTAATCTGTCGCCGTTTCTTCAAATAGCTCACCAATAGATGGCGGTGCACATCAGCCAGGGTTTGGGAGTCGTATGCGGGAACAAAACAGGAAGTATGATGTAGGTAGGGGCTCGGCGTTCAATCATAATGGATCAGCGCTGGTTTTACCGGTAACGTCGCTCTTCCCTTGGATTTCAGCAGGGCGAAACAAATCCACCGTCGAAGGCAATCTAACGTTGCAAGATTTTTTCCATTCAACCTTTCGATTCCCGTAGATTTCGCATCATCACGTCGGTGTCACCAATTTAGAGTCCGTGAGCGCGGGCAATCAATGGAAAAACGGTTACTGAGTTTGATAAATATAATTACGGTGAATACAATAAGCGCTGTTCAAGATGACAGAGTATATATCACATACCAGATGACAGAATATTTTTCTACCTATTAATTGGTTGCTATGACAACCTCCGTGAGGATACGGATTGCCGCCACAAACTCACAAAATTATTATACTACCGTGTTATTATAATGTTTGCGTTTTGTTTATAGTTAAACAGAAAATTTAACTGAGTGTAAATGATGAGTAAATGTCTGACATTTTAAGGTTTCTTCGAAATATAGCCCGATTTTACGTTTTTCTTTTTTGATATTATATCTGTCATTTGTCGTGTTTAAGGTAGTTATAGAAGGTTAAGGATATAATTACAATCTACATTCCATTCACCATACCAACAAAGCCTAATAACACATTAACCTAATTGGTATCGCACTTACTACCTAATTACATCGTCACGAACTAATATGCGGATGCGTATCTCATTGTGCTTCGCAGATGTATCTATTATTATAGTACAAAGGAGCTTCACGCAATTGAACGTCTGAACGGAATATTGGATGTAATTGACATGTATAACGCTGTCTATAAATTGCTGGAAGATATAGCTATGTGTGTCTATTCCCTACAATTTTGTTAAGGGTGTTCTGACATGTCCGCGCAAAAACTCCGAGCGCAACTCGGAGTTTTTCGGCCAAAGTTGGATACGCTAGCCACTTGAGAGCACATGAAAGAGCAGCACACCAAACCTCTCAACAACCACTCTAGAAAACCATCGAATGTAGTCGCTGTGGTCGAAATCGGCGAGATGGCATCATCATCATCATCATGTGTGTCTGACAACCAGTCTTACCAAGGGGTATCGTATAACCCAGTACTAACTGAGCTGTGGAGGCCAGATCGACAGTCACTCCATGTAACATACTGATATTCAGCAGCTTAAGACTGGAAGCCGAACCCAACATAGTTGGAAAAAGGCTGGGCAGATGATGATGATGATGATCGCTATGTGTGGATTAGATAAACACAATTTAAATTATTTAAGCACAAGATCAACAAGATAATAGAATAGTGAAAAGATAAAGCTGTGAATTGACGGTTTTTGAACTAGTACTATTAAAAGACGACTTGTACGGATGGCCGATGGGGCCGAAAAGTTCTAGAGTGGCGTTGTGTTGGAAGGCCTTCAACTAGGTGGACAGATGATCTGGTGACGGCTATGGGAATCCACTGGATGCGAATCACACGGGACCGGTCAATGTGGCGACACTTAGGGGAGGCCTATGTTCAGAAGTGGACGTCTTTCGTCGTGATGATGATGATGACTTTCAAAAGTATGTGACTGCAAGTTGGCCGCATCAACGCCTCATATCAGGCGAGTTATGGCCAAACGGAAGTCTGTATTTTAGTATAAAATAAAATAAAAACTTTTTTCTTTTTTTTTTATTATATTAGAAAAAAAAGATGGGTGAAGAATGATATGAAAGAGAAAGGAGTAAATGATGCTGTGACTTTGCAAAACCTTTTAGTATAGCCGTCTTTGTTTACTAGAGGCCAGGTAGATTTTGGTTATGAATGTTCTTTGTAGTCCTTCAATGCATCCGTCGTGCGTGTGTGATGTCGTGTTGCGGTTTTCGAAGAATTAATAGATTGCGAGCAGCCGTGGCCCATTTGTGGCGGCCCCGACTTACGAACAGTAAAGTCGTGTTTTCGAACACAGACAGGCGCATTACTTTGTGCAATTTATTTCATCACCACTGCTCTCAAAACGGTGAAGGAAAAAATCGTGAGAAAACCGGCATGCCACCAAAAATTCGAAGACATGTGACAGTAAGTCGTGGGTTCGAACCAAGACAGGCGCATTACTTTGTGTAATTTATACCATCACCGCTGCTCTCAAAACGGTGATGGAAAACATCGTGAGGAAACCGACATGTCCTAGAACCAAAAATTTGAAAACATGTGACATCTACCAATCCGCACTGCACCCGCGTGGTGGATTATTGCCCATACCCTCTCGTAGAGAGGAGGCCTGTGTCCCAGCAGTGGGAACATTAAAAGGCTGATGATGATGATGATGAAATAGATTGATTTTCATCAAGCGTTTTGCAGCCAAACGCAAACCTATTTAGTATAAAAGCTGTCGTGAAACTGAAAACTAACTTTGCAGCTTCACCGGTGCAGTTTGCGATTATTGTTGATTTTGGGACTGTGCCTGCATTGTTATATTCCAATATCATTGTATCTGTCCCGCGCTGAAATAATAAGATTTGTTCACTTATTTGGTCACTCTTTCATTTTCATCAATCACCATCATTTCAGCCAAAAGACGTCCACTGCTGGACATAGGCCACCCCCAAGTGTCGCCAGATTGACCGGTCCCGTGCGACTCGCATCGAACGGATACCCGCAGCCTTCACCAGCTCATCGGTCCACCTAGTAGGAGGCCTTCCAACGCCACGTCTTCCGGTTCGCGGGCGCCACTCCAGAATTTTTTGGCCCCATCGGCCATCCGGTCATGTTTCATTGAGTTACTAGCCTGTATAAATTGATTTCTAATGTTAATTCATTAGTAGTCAGACTGTAAGTTCTGCTTTGAAGATTAGACTAGCATTATTAATTCACGAGTTAGTACCTAATTATTCAAGATTATTTCTTATTGCAGTAGAAGACCAACCCTCTAGATCTACGATATTGTTAACTATCTCATTATTTGCAGTTTTATTAATTGTATCGAACTCAAGTCAATTTTAAACTGACTAATCAAAAGAAAAACTCCGTTTCTCAAAATGGAAGAAACTGTTTATAAATACCGAAAACATTACTACAAAGAGAAACCAAACCCGACATCTACCTTTACCAAAGGAGAATACCCAAAAAAGCTATGCCAACATTTTTCAAAACAAGAATGTTATCAAACGGGCAGCGAGAGACCATTCTCTGGGCATCGACATCAGACAGATCAATGAATCGTGACGTCAGCAGTCTGGCAAGCGTTGAACATCACTACGGATATCAGAGATCGTAGAAGCAAATGGAATGGAGCAAGCATGCTATTATAGGTAGTATGCTAAAAATGTGCATACATTTGCGATATAGTTTGAGTATCCAAATAATGCCGCCCCGATGTGACCCAAATCAGCGGGATCAATTTACTAAAGAGCCCCGATGTGATGACGAATTCGATGCTAACTTTTACTATTTGTAGTTCTGTATGTTTGATTATAACACAATATTTTTTGCCACATTCTGGTGCCATGTCAATGAAATTGTAAAAACTGTTGGTGATGATGCCATGTAGCCGATTTCCACCACAGCGACTGCATTCAATGACTTTCTGGGGTGATTGTCCAGAGTTTTAGTGTCCTGCTCTTTCATCTGCTCTCAAGTGTCTAGTATAACCAACTTTGGTCGAAAAACTCCGAGCATCAAGCGGACATGTCAGAACACCATTAACAAAATTGTAGGATATAGCTGAGGTGGTCTAACTTTAAGGTCATCACGCTTTAAGTCCAGCTGCTAAAAACCATCATTATACAAACTTTGAAGCCACACAAGGGCTTTGAGACAGTGAAGGTAAGAGAGTGCAGAATTGTGTAACCTTGCTCCCTTCTTTTGCTTCTTCAAGATTTAATTTCTGGCTGACTACCCACAACAACTGCAAAGATACAAATATCTGCTTAACGTGCTTTGCGAGGCATCGAGTGGGCTTTGAAGACCGACCTTTACAAATGTTATCATTTAGCCATGCGCTCCTCTGTTAGTCAAAAAGATACAGCAGAAACAGCAGATTTTTACAGCAGGTCGCACTGCAATATGCCGCAAGATACAAGGCTCGCAGTCGTAAAATAAAACTTTCTTTAAACAGATGACTTCTACAAGTTGTTTCTATACTCCTTGTTCTCTGCACAGTTGTACAGACAGCCGTGACGTGCTCCGTATGAAGAATCAAAATGAATTGTAGAATCTCCTTTGTAAGGAAAAGAAAGAGCTTTTTTTCTGTGGAAACTGTTAATATAACTATTGATGGCATGTTTGTTGTACGAAAGAATTTTGAACTCGTCGTAGAAGTACACGAACTTAATGTTTTTTTTCTCCGTTTAGTCCTACTGGATACAATGTGTGTTCAGTACTTTCACTCATAGACTTCATAATCTTTTAAATACTAGGCCAATAAGAACTGTAATTAATTTTATAGGTAACAAAAATAAAAGTGAATAAAAAAAAAAAGACGGAACAAAAACGAGATTAAAAAACCACTTGACGAATTTTTACTATGATCATAGTCAGACGTGATCAATCAGCTTTTATTCGTTTTGGGAGTATTTTGTTACCACTCGTAATCAACTCAAAATATCTCTGAGTTGGAGACCTGAAAAAAAGTGCGAGTTAATTGACCCCTTCACTTATTAAGGCTGCTTAACGTTACATAACGATGAACGCCTGCATACACTTTTTACCAGTTCAACCAATGTTTTCAACTGTAAACCATAATACATAATTATCATGAACGGTCGAACAAGCTAATTGGTTTACAGTTTAACGCACAAATTACATTGTAAAGTGTAAACCAATTAGCTTGTTCGACCGTACTAGCACTTCGCCTCCGACTCCGTCCGCGAAAATTGTGATAGTCGGCTAATTTGCCTGATATCAATTTTATTTATAGCGTAACTTGGTAAAGATTTACCTTCCTGTTGAGTAGTTCTTGAGTTAAATTATAGCAAACAAACAAAAAATCAAATCCTTCCTATGAATGAAAATTTAATGTCACCATCCACAGCCCGATTATGATCTTGGTATGAAATATTCTGGACGTGAAATATAAATAAACTGAATCAGCTGCTTTTCATCTGGCGCGAATTATACCTAAGAGGATTCTCACAAGGCGTGGTGAAGCATTATGTGAAGAGGATTTAGCTTTGTTCACAAAATATTAAAGCAGAAGGTTCAAAGATTCCCACAAGTAACTTTAGGGCCTCAGAAAAACTGAACAAACAATAATACTTACACACAGCAACAGCTAATAAAGCTTATAAAAATATATCACCAAATCTAACTCTGTAATTTTTGCTTAAAATCAAAATTTAATATTATAAAAAAGTAAAACACCTTGGATTATTTTTGAAATTTCAAACCCCTTTGTTTTTAAGTTTGCACGTAGAGGGTAATCTTTGGGAATGAAATAATTTGGGAAACTACATTATTCCCTAGTGCCATAATAATTTCCGCACATAAGGGTGAATATTTCATTTCGTGCATATATGAAGTTTTGGAGAAAAATAAAAACAAATAACCTAATCATGTTCTTTATATACTTTTTTAAAAGTATATAATGATACCAACTGGGACATATCAAAGGGACATAATTACTCTTTAGTTCTAGGCGATTTTGACGTTTGTTTTTTTTTAAAGAACGGTAATGAGATTTCACAAATACGGTAATTAGATCTCAAGATACGATAGTGAGCCGTGGGCAACAGCTAGTAACCAATAAAACATTAAAAAAAAACATAGTATTTTACACGTGTAAACCTTTTAAAAATGAAATAAAATATTATAATATTAACATTAAAAATCATTACCATTCGTTTCTTCTAATTACCATTCGAATTGTAGAAAATGGTATTTAATGGTAATTAGATTCACAAGTATTTCTAATAAATATTTGTTATTTTGAATAGGTAAAGGCTTGTAAGGCATATACAACAAAGAAAGACTTGTATTGGATATACTTAGCCAATAATTATATAAAAAACACTATATTAATTACCTTTCAAAACGCAAATGGTATGTAGAAATATTTTGAACCACTTCACTTTTTGCACAGGAGAATTCAAAATTACGTGCCATAATCGCTCTCTCACGCGTCCGTCCAGCTTGGTAGTAGAGCAGACACTGACGCCGAATATTTCTGGTTTAGTCTACATCGCTGTGGCGCATAAGTACGAAAATATCGGATTGAGAATATCGTCGAATGGACATTTTTCAAAGTTATATGAAACCACTTAAATATGGTCTTTCGTAAAGAATATAATATATTAACCGAAAACGTATTACATAAATCGTTCTTCCTACAGATTTTTTACTAAAATGCACCGATTTATTAAAATCTGGAAGAAGGGACATGGATGGTAATTAGATTTTTGGCTTGTTTTTTTAAATTTGGTGCACTTATAATAAAAAACTAGATTTTTGAAGCGTTGCGCCTAGTACTGTTATAAGTTAATTAGAAAAAAAAAAAGGTTAAGATTTTTTCAACATTTAATGTATTCTTTATCGCCTGCCGCGTAATTTGCACGAAATGAAATATTCACCCATAACGACAGCGAAAACGCGAGCAATATGTAGTGTTATTGAAAAAAAAGGGTGTTACCGATTGATTGGTTATGTCCGTTCCACAATCCTATGTGACACTAAAATAGCACAACCAGCCGTACTCTTGAAGGATTGTGGCTGTTTTTATTTGTAGATTTTGAGCGTTGATATGTGTGACACTTCTGATTTTTTTGCTGTATGACCCAGAGTAGTGTGAAATTGTATGAAATCGCTTTACATATATAAAGTGATATCACTGTTTCACGGATGTATCAGTTCTTCTTTGAAGGTATAATATGAAATCCTCTTTGGAGTATGACTCAACAGGGAAAACGTACTTTCTATGGTTCAAAATCGTAATAGTTTTAGACAAATTGCAGTGCTTTCTTCAGATATGTCTTTTCTTATCTTTTTTTTTAATAAAAACCGAAAAAAAAAAAACTGGAACATATTATTTATAACTCCCTCACGAGAATTTACTTGATTTTTAATCTTCTTTATTTATTTATTTAACACTTCAAGCACATCGTACACAGGCGGACTTAGTGCTACATGTTCTTGTTTGGATTTCAAGAGTTTCTTTAATAAAAAGGTATTCTTCTGTAAAATCATAGATAAAACGTGCAAAATGATTCAAAGGGTTATTCAAAATCGGAGTAGCGGCATTTTGAAACTTTACATTTAAAAGATTATTTATTTCTTTGACATATTCCTATGATATATGCTACTTTCGTGAATCGTGCGTGACTTACTTTTCATCTTTCTATTACAACTAACAGACTACATATCTACATAACATCTTCCCTGTAATTCCCGCAGAATTTGGTAGATGTGTACCTAATCGTATACTTAGGGTTATAGGGTTACCGAAAGGTTCAACATTAGGGCTCCTTGTGTAAGAGTGATTATCTACATTCATGATAAACTAACATATTGATTTGACGACCCGATTGGCGTAGTGGTAGTGACGCTGCCTTACGTTCTTAGGGTCCTGGGTTCGAATCCCGGTAGGAGCAAATGTTTGTGTGATGAGCATGGACATTTGTTTCCGAGTCATGGATGTTTATTTGTATAATAAGTATGTATTTACAAACAAAAAGTATACATGTAGTATATCAACTATCTAGTGTCCACGACACAAGCTTTGCTTAGTGTGGCACTAGGTGGCGCTGTGTGTTAATGTCCAGCGATATATATTATATATATTTTACTCACATTTCGCCAGTCATCTTAAAGTCCCATGCAATAGGGGCGAGCCAAATGCCATCAATCGGGCACAGGTCCACTACGGAGTCTAGACCTGTGCTGGCAGCTATGGGACTGCTACCGAGAAATTACTCATGGAAGAACTCAATAACACTTTGCACGACTCGAAAATCGCATCCAGGACCTCTTACTCAGAGGTTACACTTGCGACTACTAGACCAATGAGGCAGTTGTTCTTTTATTTTCAAAACTAGCTGACCCGCGCAACTTCGTCTGCGACACATAAGTGACAGACAGGGTTACAGAGAGTGGGTCGTAAGCACCTCTAATACAATTCGCACCCCTAATAATGTAGGGGCACAACTATAAAAATCATATTTTTGGGAAAATCCAAAAAACATAACCGCCCCTATGTCGATTTCTACATAATAAGCTCTAAAATCGTAGTTTTGCGAGTTATCGCTTTGCAACTTAGCATAATTATTCTTTGATATTCTTGCTATAGTTACACATGATAAATAGTTAAAAATACAGATTATTAATATAAAAAAAATCAAGAACAAAAATAAAGTTTGAAGTTAGGCCTCTCTTATACAGTGTCTAAAAAATATTTTTGTGATTTATTTGTACTTGAGCCCATTTAATACTTACACTATCTTGTATCTTAAGACATATCTATTAGTATTGCTCTTTTATATTGAAATAAGATACGTTTTATATTTTGATACCGTTTTATGTCTTTATTTTATAATAATGATAATGTAGTTTCAGTTACCTAAACTACATTTAACATTCTTAATTCGGAAATACAAAACAATGAAATTAAAAACCAATTTTCAATCAGCATTATTTATATTTCTACATACGAGAATAACAAAAATCAGTCAAAATGTTCGCAACAGAAATGGTTCTTAAAGTAAAGGTTTATTATTCTAAATAACAAAAAACTCAGATAAAATTCTCCAAACAAAAAAAAATTCAACAATAACCATTCTGGAAGTTAGCATTAACTTTTTAATTAAAGTTGTCGTAACAAATAATCAACAGCAAATCAACATACTTTTATAGAAACACTGTCTTAACATTAACCTTTTTTAGGTTGTTTTTAACTATTATTATATCACATGGCATCAGTAACCAACCAGTGTGGATAACAGAGTGGATAGCCTACATACTTAGTTCAGTCTCACATTTACGTAACCTAAATAAACTTATAATTGTTAAAAACCTTATTCATTAAGTAGTTTTCAATAAAAGTATTTTTTATAAAATCAGTAAAGTAAAAAGCTTCAAAATGAGACCAGAAGGTTAGTTCAACATCTCATTAAAATAAAACGCATGATAAGGATCAATTAACTTCTTGGAAATCAATTCTTTAAGATCTTTCTTTTTGTTTAAGCTTAGTTCAAATGGCTTGTCGTAAGCTTTTTCGATTAATATATTTGTGTGTTCATTCATCCTTTTTCTTTTGTTTCTGACATTGATTTCCTTGAAATCATCTTTGTATGAACATTTATAATAAAAAGAAAAAGGTTTTTCTTTGGTAAACATCATAACTTTTATATCATTCCATGTAACACTTTCTTTCAGTTCATTTGTGCCATAATTGTAGCCCCATTTACTCTGTAACTCCTTCACGTTGTAAAAAAAATCATAAGTCAAAGTATTTACCATAAAAGGCTTTCCTGTTTTCCTGGCTCTTTGGATCGCTGTTATGTATTGAAGAGGGGTATATATTGGGCCCGATTTTAAATCTTTTGTTATTTGTTTCTGAATCAAACTGTGAACGTTATCCGCCTCGTTTTGCGTATGGCCCTTGATGAGATAATTGTGAGTTATACTTTTTAAATTTCTTATATTTGTAACGGCATACATAAATAATGAGACCATGTATTTATTTTTATTTTGCCCGCAACAGTTGTCTGATATAAAAGTTACATTTATCTCTTTATCACCTGCTTTCTCAGCAACCTTTTGTAAATAGTCGAGAACACAACTCCCAATCTCCACAGCACCTCTCTTGCCTTGTGTCTCATCCCAAAAGTAACAATAAACGTTTCCATAACTTTTGTAATCATCACCACATTCATCATCTTTTAATTTATTTAACTCAGTCATTGTGAAATTATAGCTATTTAGCTTTGATTTATAATAAAACGATGAGATATCTCCATTTGGACTCTGCATAATTGCCTGCACATCGAAACAGACGCATAAGTTACACTCATCAACGCCTTCACGAACTTTCTTCTTTTCATCTCGACTTAGGTTTTTTTCTTTAATGTGAGTGTCATACTTTTCTTGAAGGGTTTGTTTTAAGGCATTAGTTGAATTATGATATTGCAAGCAAAGATCGCATTGGTCTTTTTTTGGTTGGAAGAAACCAATATTAAATTTGTTAACAAATATGTTATAAAATGTGTGGAAACGGCCAGAATCTCTATTTTTGCTTTTTTGGATATTTTGAAAGTCTCTGAACAAGTCAGCTATACTTTTTCCGCCATCAATATACTCTCTTGACGTTGATGCTCTCAAATAATGGGACTCAATTCGAGGTATAGAGTTAATAAATTCAATAATATCTGATTTCAATTCTTCGCTTACACTTTTATGGTTAATGTGTTTTCCTCTTTGGTCTTCACCTAAATAGTTTCCGCTTGTACCTTTAGATCTCACAGTGCGTATCATTTTTTGTGTAATCCCTAATGTGTTGATGAAAAAAGTTTTACATACCCTTATTTTCTCATCGTGATTTGATAAATAAAAAGCATTGTTAGGGGCTCTAGGCCTTTCAGCATTCGTGTATTTGTATTTTGGAGTAACAGTTGTCATACTTGATAATATAAACAGTCTTTGCATTTGCAAATCCCCCATAGCCCAAAACGATTTAAAATGTTCCTCTCTAATAGCATCATTAATTTTTTCATTGCACTTTAATTTACATTTTTGAGTACAAGGTGGCTTCATTGCGCGTGCGCTGACCACTTTTTTGGTATTTACAGAAAAGTATTCTTGACCCAAATTACGCTTAACTTTTCGCAAGTTTTGTTTCCATTGAGTAGGATCAGCCTTACGTTTCCGTGTTCTCTTCACTACTGTTTCATCAGCAGCAAGTGATGCTAAGGTTGTATTGGCAGTAGTAACGTCACTATTTTCTGCATTACTCGAAGTTGTACTCACCGACCGATGTCGCCTCCTTTGTTGTTCTACATCATACGTTGGGTCGTGGTCACTTAAATCAGCATCACTTTCGTCTGAATTGATCGGTGACATTTCATAATTTACTATAGAGCCCCGTTTGTTTAAGAAGGCTTCAGCGTTTGGTTGACTTAATAGAGAAGGTGAAGTAGAACATGGTAAAACATTTGGCTCTTCGTAGGATGGTAAAGTAGATTGTAGTAAATCATTTTGCTCTTCATGAGAAGGTGAAGTAGATTGTGGCCGATTATTTAGCTCTTCATGGTGTTGTGAAACATTAGGTTCTACTGGAGAGCACGCACGGGTTGAATTGGAGCTGGTGTTTGTGGAGGAACTACTCGAACTAGAACTGCTGGTATTTGAGGAGGATGAAGATGAACTTGAGCTGCTGGACGACGATCTTGACGAACGCTTCGACGCATTTCCATTGGCACAGTTATTTTCGGCCGAGGATGTCGTTTGCAAAGCTTTGTCAATTCCTTCATTTCTCACCGGAATATTCTCCTTCTCCTCTGTATGTGTAGCACTATCCTAAAAGAAAAATGCTTTATGTAAGATTTATTTCTACGATTATGAATTGAAAATGAATTTATAAAAAAATACTTACTTTATTATTTTCTCTTTCTTCAATTTGAGCAGCATCCTTCTTATCATTACGATTAACCATCATCAATATTTTTCGTGACCGTGATGATGACATTGTCTGTAAATAATTGATAAATAATATATAAAAATATCAAACAACTTTTTAACTTTTTTACTTTATTATTAAATAAAATTGAGTTATGAAATGTTTTGTTTCGTTATCATACTAAAACAGCTGAACCGATTACGACCATAAAGATAAATTTAACTATGGAGACGATATAAGACTTTGTGCAAAATAGCTCTAGGGAACAAAAATCGATAGTTGTATTAAAACAAAACTAAACTTTCATCAAGGAAAGGCCTATCTAATGTTAAGAAAAAAAATTGCAGTCCTTTTCAATGCTATATGGGATTTTATCAACATAATTAAAATGAAGTTAATTATCATTAGAACTATAAGGAACTAATTAGACTTAGACAACATAATTGAACGAAATTTTAGTAGAAGACGGGCACGAACCTTATTAAGCCTTTACAATATTATAGAATAACACAAAACTTACCTTAGAATTTGTAAAATAAAGGCACAACTCCAACTCGGCCCACGGTCGCGCGAACCGGCTTCGTCAATTCGCGGCACGTTACTAGTGAGGCCCGTCTAGCGCTAAGAGGTGGGGGCAAAAGGTGAATGTGTGAAAGGGACACATAATGCAGAACTCCTTTGTTTGACAATTGTTTTCTCTTTCTGCGAGTGCCATCGTGTGGGACTGACAGTAATGAGCCTTTCTTTTACAAAAACTAAAAAACCTAAATTTTTTAATTGTGCCCATACATTATTGAGGGTGCGAATTGTCAAAGAGCACATCACATCACACACATCATTCCGCATAATGAAAAGCGCGTCCGGTACATGATCATTATTTTGCTGCTGAGTTATTTAAAACGGTGTATCTCTGATATTCATTGAAATCAAATTACGTATCCAAGGGCAATTAAGTTTAAAATTAAATACTTGTGATTAACAACGTATTTATTTTGATAAGGATATTACCATGTTTATAAAAACAGTTTAAAGGGCTTCTCTCGACGTCCTAACGTCTTCATCCTTAGACACTCGATGACAGTCTCATACTCCAGCTAGGTCTGAAGTTCTCATCAACGTGTATGAAATGAGCCGCGACACGATATAGCTGCTGTAAACTGTTGCGGACCTCTTACAACTATAAGCCATTTCAAATTTCGAACTCTACGTGCCTAGGAGGCCGTGTCCTAAAGTGCACAACCTCTTTAAAGCTTAGAAACCTTCAAATGCGGTGTTAATATAGTACGGTGACTATCGGGACATTCCAATTTTAAAGAGTTGTAGTAATATTATTACGTACTAACCGACTGAACGTCCTCAATGGTTGACATTTTGTCTGTACATCTATTTTAGGTCAAATCTTCATCACATCCATTATTAGTTTAAGCTTTATTGTTTCACGTTGCTCTTTTATTGCCATCCTTTCATTTAGTTTCATTGTAGATATCGTTTTACTGTAACAATTACGAGTTTATCATTTTCATTTTCATACTACACTATACTCACAAATTGCTCACAGATGATGCGCAACATTATTTACTACACTATCCACGCACCAGAACCTTTAATTCCATCGTATTTCTTCATGTTTTTGCTAACTTTGTGTTTATTAATTCTTTGACATTTTATTGTCAATAATCTGGTCGTCATAGTTACCTTTTAATCGTTCGTGGTTTTCTTTGTGGCCATCCACCGTTTTTGTCTTAAAAGCCAGATAATCGTTCTGGCCTTCTACTTTACACACTCTTTTCGTCTAATTTTCAAACATTTTGCAAATTCCACTTTTGATTTCGAAATCGGCTATATAAGACAGGGCCGCTCTAGACATTCATTCATTTCATCGCTAGCTTTCGAGCGAAGAAAATTATATAGGCCTTGTCCCGGGGCCGACTGCTCCGGGACTCAAGAAAAGACCTCAAACCTCTTGACTTCTCCACCAGTCACCTCAACTAAAACCTGCCTCTGCACTGGGCTTCAGAGGAGGACTGCTGCCTACTGCTGTCAACCTTCATCCGGGGCTGGAGTCCTGTGCTGCGAAGCCTGCCTACTGCTGTCAACCTTCATCCGGGGCTGGAGTCCTGTGCTGCGAAGCCTGCCTACTGCTGTCAACCTTCATCCGGGGCTGGAGTCCTGTGCTGCGAAGCCAGCCTACTGCTGTCAACCTTCATCCGGGGCTGGAGTCCTGTGCTGCGAAGCCTGCCTACTGCTGTCAACCTTCATCCGGGGCTGGAGTCCTGTGCTGCGAAGCCAGCCTACTGCTGTCAACCTTCATCCGGGGCTGAAGTCCTGTGCTGTGAAGCCAGCCTACTGCTGTCAACCTTCATCCGGGGCTGGAGTCAGCGGTTGGACCGTTTTTGGCTGACTCGCCCCGGACTGCCGTCGACCCTCTCCTGCGACCCTCTCCTGCTCGTCTTCATCCCGTGATCATCCCTTCACTCCATCCTCATCTTCACTATCATCTTCATTTTGTTACTTTCAGATTTTATTACTAAAATATATTGTATTACGTTTATCCTCATTTTTTTTATTTATTCTATTTTTTTTTCTTCATATCTGTCGCTTCACGACAGTTTGGCGCCCAATTGTCTTCAGGTTCTACACTTCTACATAACACTACACATTTCCATCATCACAAAATTCTAAAGAAAACACTTTGTCTAGTGTCCATAAATCAGAGGGAAAATTTTTTTAAAAACATTATTTCTGGTGGTCATACACGTAATACTTTTAAGATTGTGGTATCTTACCTTTACATAGTGTGACTCATTATATAAACTAAAGAGGTCATTACTCTTCACTAAACCTTAAAACCTTTATACAGACTTGGTTTATAAAAATTGTTTCTGTTTCACCTTAACTACAATTTTCCTCTGATTTAATATAAACCTTTTTGGCAGTCTCTCTTGGCAACTTCACTTTAGATCATTAGTTCATTGTCATACTACAGACATCATTAAACATTTTCATATAGCTATCATTGTAACTATTTTTTCTTTTGGAAGGAAAATAATTTTTCTTTAATCTTTTACTAACTTAATACTTCTAATTTTTTTTTTTTTTCTTCTAGAAGGAAACAAGGTATTTTCTTTGAAACTTATCTTTATTTTACCAATATGTATAGAACAATTAAGTTTGAATTTCTTAATAAACCTGAACTCGAATACGAAATTAAGATCAGACTTGAGGAACCAGTAGACACTGTCGTACGGTTAAGAAAGCAAATTCTTCGACTTTCTTCTATTACCTCCTCGGAGGAAATTTTAATCTCACCAATTCCAATTGAGGAAGAGCTCCCTCAAATTAATACCACTATTAATTACTTAGACTTAAAAGTAGATAAACTTCTACACGGTGATTCCAAATACACTCGTCTTATAGAAACTTATCTTAATCATTTATTTTTTAGACTCGAGCGTATAGACGTTGACGTACTGAACTCTGAACAGAAAATTGAGTTTGACGCTTTACGGTCCAAATTTGATAGCCTCAACAACAAATTTGAACCATTCACTTTTCTTCCAGCGGAAAATACTTCCCCTCCTCTCTACGATTTACCTACCTCTCATGACAACTCGGAAACTCCTCCTTCAAATATCCCTCCGTCACAGACCATTCTTGAGGCCCTCCTTCAACAAATTAACTCTACAGTTCCTCCTCAACAAGTGAAGCCTCATATTTTTAAAGATTTAAAAAGATACACTTATAATGGAAAGTCATGTCCTAGGTCGTTCCTTCAAAAACTAGAAGAATATTGCATTTCACGTAGCTTTGACAAAAAACTTTTGATTAATCAAGCGTACGAAATTTTTACAGACAATGCTTTACACTGGTTTAGATTTCAGATTAATTGTAATCCAAATCTGACCTGGCATGAAACTTCTGAGCTTCTTATAAAAGATTTTGGTGTTTTCGATTACGATTACAAATTACTAGAAGACATCAGAAAGCGAACTCAAGGTCTGGACGAAACTATATCGGTCTACATTTCAATTATGTCCGGAATGTTTTCACGCTTGACTAAAAAATTGTCTGAGTCAGAACAATTAGAGATTTTACTGAGGAATATCAGACCGTGCTATTCAGTTTTTGTGGCATTAAGAGATTGTACTACTATTGACTCTCTCTTAGCTGTTTGCCAGATTTACGAAAAATTCTTGGACAAAGATAAAAACTTTAAAGAACCATCTTTGCAACAAAATACTTTAACAGCTGAATTTAGCTACAAACCTCGTATACCAGTTACTAATTCTTCCTCTGTAAATTTTCAGAAACCTCCTCCTCAGTACCTCCAAAAACCAAAACAAATTAACACTCTGACTCGATCTGATCCTCCTCAACAGAGTAGCTTTTGCGTTCGTTGTCGTGTGCATGGACACACCTTAAACACTTGTAAGAAACCTCACTTCATTATTTGCTTCAAATGTGGTTTGAAGGACTTTAAAACTGCTGATTGCCCTAAATGCAATCCTAAGCCTGGTACTAGCTCAAAAAAACTAACAACTGACTTGAAAAGTGAAAATTTCGACGTTAATGATTGGAATAATTGGATCAAAACTCTTAAAAATTTCTTTTCTTACTACAAAATTTCTTCAACCCTTTACTCTAATGACAATGATTCCAAACGCCCTTTCATTAACGTGCGAATTATTAACTTAAACATTTCTGCCTTACTTGATTCAGGTAGTTCTGTTACCATACTTGGCAACAATTCTCACCTGGAAATTCTTAAATTAGGTTTCAAGCTTTTCAAGTCAGACTTAATTACTGTCTCAACTGCTAGTAACCAAAAAATTAAATCTTTAGGATATTTTGAATTACCTATTTTCTTTAATGACCAGACTCATTTAATTAAAGCTTATGTTTTTCCAGAATTATTCCCCTCTCTTATTCTTGGTATTGATTTCTGGAAAAAATTTAATCTTCTTCCTACTATTTTATCTTCTGTTTGTCAGTCGAACCTTAAATGTTCATCTATTCAAGATGCGGAGAAAAAGATACTACCTTATGAACATCTTAGTACAAATCAAAAGGATATTGCAGATAACATTATCCAACGCTTCAAGAGTATCTCATTTGAAGAAAAAGGCATTTTGGGACGTACTCATTTAATTACACACAAGATCGACACAGGTGATTCTCTCCCCATCAAGCAAAGATGTTATCGATTGTCCCCTGAAAAACAAAAAGCTTTAATCAACGAAGTGGATAAAATGTTGAAATGGAATGTCATTGAACAATGCGAAAGTCCATGGCTATCTCCGGTGCTTATAACTCCGAAGAAGAATGGAGAATGGCGTTTCTGCGTCGACAGCAGGAAACTTAACTCAATCACTCGTCGTGATGCCTACAGCCTCCCACTTATAAGTGAGATTCTTGACAATCTTAAAAACGCCAAATATCTCTCAAGTATCGACATTGCGAAGGCCTTCTGGGAAATTTCTCTCAACCCTGCGGACAAAGACAAGACTGCCTTTTATGTACCCGGAAGAGGCATGTACAGATTTAAAGTAATGCCCTTCGGCTTAACTAACTCTCCTGCTACTCAACAGAGACTAATGGATATGCTGTTTACTCCAGATTTTGACAACAAAGTATTCTGTTATCTCGACGATATCGTAATTATAAGCGATACCTTCGAAGAACATATTTCTCTTCTCTTAAAAGTTCATGAAAAACTCTCTTTTGCCAATTTAACTATAAATTTTGAAAAAAGTCAATTCTTCAGGAAAGAACTCAAGTACCTCGGTTTTGTTGTAGGTGAATATGGCCTGAGAGCTGATCCTGACAAAATTCGAGCCATTTTGGAATATCCTACACCATCCTCTAGAAAAGAAGTACGTAGATTCATCGGTACTTGCAGCTGGTTCCGAAGATTCATTGCAAACTTCAGCACAATTGCTTCTCCACTTAACAGGCTAACTTGCTCTGGGAAGAATGCCCCTAAATTCGTTTGGAACCCCGAAGCAGAATCGGCATTCGTGAAACTTAAAGAAGCTTTGGTTACTACTCCTGTTCTCGCTTGCCCAGACTTCAACCTCCCATTCTCTGTACATTGCGATGCATCAAATTTTGGCATAGGAGCAATGCTTACACAACATCAAAACGACAAGGAAGTTGTTATTGCTTACATGAGTAAAGCTCTTAATAAAAACCAGCAGAACTATTCTACAACAGAAAGAGAAACTCTAGCCGTAATAACTGCTCTAGAACACTGGCGTTGTTACCTAGATAATGGTAAACAATTTACAATTTACACAGATCACGCTGCTCTTAAATGGTTCCAGAACTTATCCAATCCTTCAGGAAGACTGGCTCGTTGGACGCTACGCCTATCTTGCTTCAACTTCATTCTAAAACATAAAAAGGGTAAAGATAATGTTGTCCCTGACCTACTATCCAGATCAAAAACTCATGACTCTGAAGATTCTCAACGTCAAGGTGTAAATCCTATTTTAACGGACGAATCAGTTCCTAATCGTGACTTGGAACACTACAACAAGATTTTACTTGGCTGTCAGAACAATCCTGATTCTTATCCAAACTATACGGTTAAAGAAAACAAGCTCTATCGTTGCATTCACTCTCCTCATGCTCTGAACGATGACTTCACTTGGAAAGAAGTTCCACTTCCACATGAAAGACAGGCTATTATCGAAAGGAATCACAGTCCTTCTCAAGAACCTCATCTCGGAATTTTCAAAACCTACAAGAAGCTTTCGTTACGATATTACTGGTCTGGCATGTTTAAAGATATCGCTAAATTTATCTCTACTTGCGACATTTGTCTTGCTTATAAACATCCAAATCATTCTCCTTATGGCCCTATGGGTAAACCAAAAATTTGCTCGAGACCTTTTCAATCTATATCGCTTGATCTTATGGGTCCTTTTCCCATGACCAGAAGACGTAATCAACATATTTTAGTTATTAATTGTACCTTTACTAAATATACTTTTATCTTTCCCTTAAAACGTGCTACTGCGTCTAACATAATTAATATTTTAGAGAATTCCGTATTTCTCATCCATGGTGTTCCACAAACCATTATCATGGATAACGGTCCCCAATTTCAATCCCGTGAATTTACTACATTTCTTAATAAATATAAAGTCCCTTTTATATTCTACTCTCCATTTTACTGTCCCCAAGTCAATCCTACAGAAAGGTATAATAGGACCATCATCACGGCTCTAGCTACTTTGGTAGGTGATGATCATCGAACCTGGGATATTTATCTCCCAAAAATTCAACACGCGATAAACAGTTGTGTTAATGCTATAACTGGTTTTTCTCCAAACTTTTTAGTATTTGGTCGGGAAACAGTTCCTTGTGGTTCATTCTACACTCCAACTCAAAATCTTGAGGAAGTTGTTTTTCTACCTCGCGATGTCTACGCTACAAATATTGGTTTCCTCTCGTCAATTTTTGATAAGGTTCAAACTAATTTATACATAGCACACGCTAAGAATAGCGCTCGCTATGACCTACGTCGGTCATTTAAAGAATTTAATGTCGGTGATACAGTTTGGCGTAAGAATTACGTACAAAGCAACGCGGGTTCGTACTTCAGCGCAAAACTGGCCCCTAAATTTCTAAGATGCAAAGTCTTTAAGAAACTCTCGCCCTTAGTATACATATTAGAAGATACTAATGGAACGAAAAATAAATGGCACATCAAAGACATTAAAATCTAAACCTCGTCTTCATCGAATCATCTTATTTAGATAGTTAATCTCTCATTAGCTCATTTATCAATCGCTTAAAATTAATCTTTATTTTTGTTTTGAATACGAGTTTTTAAACTCACTATTCAACGTCCTATGCGGCGTTACTTTTAACTTGTCTTTATTTTGTGATTTAGAGCTTACTGCTCTTATTCTTCACTTCTACAAATGAGGTCAGAAGATCACTAGTTCAGATACCTTTACTTTAGAGCCCTACCGCTCGAATCTATCTTAGACTAAACTAAATAGTCATCTTAATAATTATATAATTATTCCTTTATAGGGTTTTCTTCGAGCGGCTGACTACTCGTAAAATAAGCCTTAGGTCAATATATTTTTCACCCAGGGAGCGGTTGATTACTCCCTAAATAAGCCTTAGGTCAATATATTTTCCACCCATGGAGCGGTTGATTACTCCCTAAATAAGCCTTAGGTCATATTTAGGAACATACTTCTAGAGTGGTAGTCATTGACTGTGAACTCCACCCTTACCATTATGTAGATGATAGTATACCTGAGGAAGAATGAATGTCTGTTAGATGATTTCTGTTTGGACGAAGTAATGTTTCAAGGATTTCTCTCGAACTTTAAACATAAAATTTTCTCTGAGTCGAAAATTTTCTGGGGTTGTCGGGGAAATGTAGTAATATTATTACGTACTAACCGACTGAACGTCCTCAATGGTTGACATTTTGTCTGTACATCTATTTTAGGTCAAATCTTCATCACATCCATTATTAGTTTAAGCTTTATTGTTTCACGTTGCTCTTTTATTGCCATCCTTTCATTTAGTTTCATTGTAGATATCGTTTTACTGTAACAATTACGAGTTTATCATTTTCATTTTCATACTACACTATACTCACAAATTGCTCACAGATGATGCGCAACATTATTTACTACACTATCCACGCACCAGAACCTTTAATTCCATCGTATTTCTTCATGTTTTTGCTAACTTTGTGTTTATTAATTCTTTGACATTTTATTGTCAATAATCTGGTCGTCATAGTTACCTTTTAATCGTTCGTGGTTTTCTTTGTGGCCATCCACCGTTTTTGTCTTAAAAGCCAGATAATCGTTCTGGCCTTCTACTTTACACACTCTTTTCGTCTAATTTTCAAACATTTTGCAAATTCCACTTTTGATTTCGAAATCGGCTATATAAGACAGGGCCGCTCTAGACATTCATTCATTTCATCGCTAGCTTTCGAGCGAAGAAAATTATATAGGCCTTGTCCCGGGGCCGACTGCTCCGGGACTCAAGAAAAGACCTCAAACCTCTTGACTTCTCCACCAGTCACCTCAACTAAAACCTGCCTCTGCACTGGGCTTCAGAGGAGGACTGCTGCCTACTGCTGTCAACCTTCATCCGGGGCTGGAGTCCTGTGCTGCGAAGCCTGCCTACTGCTGTCAACCTTCATCCGGGGCTGGAGTCCTGTGCTGCGAAGCCTGCCTACTGCTGTCAACCTTCATCCGGGGCTGGAGTCCTGTGCTGCGAAGCCAGCCTACTGCTGTCAACCTTCATCCGGGGCTGGAGTCCTGTGCTGCGAAGCCTGCCTACTGCTGTCAACCTTCATCCGGGGCTGGAGTCCTGTGCTGCGAAGCCAGCCTACTGCTGTCAACCTTCATCCGGGGCTGAAGTCCTGTGCTGTGAAGCCAGCCTACTGCTGTCAACCTTCATCCGGGGCTGGAGTCAGCGGTTGGACCGTTTTTGGCTGACTCGCCCCGGACTGCCGTCGACCCTCTCCTGCGACCCTCTCCTGCTCGTCTTCATCCCGTGATCATCCCTTCACTCCATCCTCATCTTCACTATCATCTTCATTTTGTTACTTTCAGATTTTATTACTAAAATATATTGTATTACGTTTATCCTCATTTTTTTTATTTATTCTATTTTTTTTTCTTCATATCTGTCGCTTCACGACAGAGTACCAAGTTTTTATGTGAGTCCAACCTTTTTTGAATAAAATAGGTTTGAGTTTTCAAACATTTATCAAAATAACATGTAGTTTAAATCAAAAGCACTAAGGTCCATGTTCACCAAAAACATGAGGGTCTGATTATCTAAAAACAGCTGTTTAAAACACATTTTTGTATGGGAGCATGTCACAGGGACAGCGGTTTTTAGAAAATCAGACCGTTATCTCTTCGGTGAACATGGACCGAAGGAGTGTTGATATCAAATTCGAAACAAATCACCGCCAAAATAACTATCTACCCCTTTTTTCATCAATTCAATTTCAATTAAACACGTCTTCCATCAATTCTGTTAAAAATTTGAAATAGATTGGACCAGTAGTTCGTTGCATTATTTTATTTGTAATATGTAATAAACAGGGTGGAAACGGTTAACGGGGCAGTAAAGGGAGCTACCTTAACCGTTGAGTATAAGAAACAGGATCGATTGGCATCAAAAAATGTTGTGTGCTACCCGTACGTTTTTTTTAAATCTGTGAATGGGGATCAAAATTTCACGAAAAATTTCGGATGGTTTTCTAAGACCATTTTCATGTAGCTGCAGTGACTTTTTGAGTACTCTAACCTGGGTTGCTCTGGAAGAACTTTTTGATCAGTGTCGGAAAGAAGATCGATTGGCATCAAAAAAATTGTTTTATGTAAAATGGCAATTTTCTTGCTAATTGTACTTTACTTTTTTATTAAATCTGTGAACAACATTTCTCGAAAAAAATACGGGTTGTTTTCTAAGACCATTTTCGTGTAGCTGCAGCTCCCCTTACTTCCCCGTTTACCGTTTCCATCCTGTATTACCAACTTATACCGAGGAAAGCCGATTTTCTTGAGTTCCGCTATTTTGGGCGTATACACTTCAAAAATCAAATTTCAAAAATATTGAGAAATTATATTTACCTGTATTAGATTTGAAGTATTTACAACAACTTTTAAAGGTTTACACTTCATTGGATTTTATTCTATAGGTGTATGAAGTTAGTTAATTTTAAACACAAAACCCTCTTTTTTACGTCTCTGGATGAGATTTTAAAAAAATTCTGAAACAGGTATTTCTTTATTTTTAATAATACCTATGTATTTACTCTGAGTTTTATGATTCTAGAACAATCTAATTTTTTTTTTTCATACAAACTTTACCCCCCCCTTTTCACCCCCTTTTTCCAAAATTTTCCATAATTTCTATAGCCTAAATGTTATTCTGAGTTTATTTAAATAGAATAGTGAAGTTTTCATCAAAATCCGTCCAGCAGTTTTTACGTGATGCGCGTTCAAACAAACAAACAAACAAAAATTTTAAAAATGGTTTTAATATGTTCAGTTACTTATTTTAAGTCACCCTGATCGGTGTTTTTTTTTGAAATCTTTAATGTACAGATTTTTTGGTCTCAACGATTTTATTATATGTATAGATGTTTAAACCCCGATGCAAAAGCGACGGGGAGCTATATGTTTGACGTGTCTGTGTGTGTGTGTCTGTGGCTCCCGAACGGATCAACCGATTTGGATCTTGTTTTTTTTTTTGACAGGTGATTTAGTCGGCAGTGTTCTTAGCTATCTTTGATAAAAATTGGTCCAAGATGACCGCCGCTCGCTACAAAAGGTAGATTACATATTTATTCAACAACTCCCTCAATATGGCTATTAAATGAAAGGGCTTGACTAGTAGAACACTATACGCTATAATAAATTACAAAACCAAAATGGCTGCCACCACAAAATGGCGAATTCACTAAATTTTTCACAGCGCCCTCAATAGGGGTACCAAATGAAAAAAAAACCTTGAAATTATGACCCATTGTGTCGAGTGTCGGGGGTTTTTTAAATTTTTAATTTAATGTAACTTGTTTTATTTTTTTTTAAGTACACTAAATCCTGAAATTCTGCAGCTATCAACTCACTATTCGCAACACATTATAGGTTTAACCCCACGGGAATATTCTAAGGTCGAGGTTAATGTTCCACACTGGACGTTTAAGTGTTGTTCCCAAAACGGTGCGACAGACAAGCCAGAATTTATGTATGCAGTGTCTTCGTTATACAGAGCCGTCTGCTGTCCTAAATTCTAACTGCGTTGAATATGGATGAAATTTCTGGACGTTTCTTGTTGCTAGAAGCTGACAGTTGCAAGGATTTATTTATTATGAAGTTAATATCTGAAAATGTCCAGTGCAGTTATGCATAGTATACAGTCAAGGGCTGTAGGTAACTTTATATAGAGACTAATAATATTTAAGTTACAGGAAAGTGGCCTAATACAGGCATTTACTTGCTTTAAAGGACACTTCTATCAGTAGCCATGGTATGGTACAAATATTGGTAAAGAAAATAAACTATTTGAATTTTTTGTAATATTAGTGACTCGTCATTTTAAGGGTCTTGTAGTACGAGATCTGAGAAAGATGTTTTTGCAAGCGGTTAATGTAATAGAATATCGCGAAAGTCACTATTGTTTGTGACTCTTTCACGCAAAAACTTCTGAATGGATTTGAATGTTTGGCACACATATAGTTTATAACCTAGATTAGCACATTGAAAGATTACTTTTTATTCCGGTAGTACAATCCTTTGGGGCATACCTTTATTAATAATAAAAAAACAAAAGCAATAATACTCTTATAAACTCCTAAGATAAAAAGACGTTTACACGTTCATTCGATTGTAAAAATTGTCACCAAAGTACGTCAACGCTAAGCGATCACATTACAACTTGTTGTGACAAATGTAACTTCTCAGGAAACTTTCTTTTCTAACAAAAGGCAAATTCCTGATGCGGAAAGACACCCTTTTCTGTCCGTTCTTATCTCTTTTCTGCACTTAACGATTTAACAAACAAGTTGTTCAACTTCCTGCTTTGAATCAATTCAAACGGATTCTGATTTGAATGATTTTTTTTAGTAAATGATTGTCTGAATAAAGATGCCTCATTTCTACCTAGAGGAAACCTTTTAAGTTCTTTTTATTGAAGGTAAAATGCTCAAAGGGATGGAAAGATTCGATTACTTTTATTTATCTTTGTGACCCTTTGTTGGTTAAAATAGGGTAGTTTGAATAATAATGGGGACGCTTTGTGGGTTAGAACAGGTATCAGTTTTTGTCGATTTTCTTATCAAAGAAAAGAGATATATCTGAAGGAAGCACTGCATTTTGTATAAAGATATCTCGGTTCTGAACCGCAGAACCTATGTCGTCCCTATTGACTGCGAGGATTTAATATTATACCTTCAAAGAACAACTGATGCTTTCGCGAAATAGTGAATTTCACTTTATAAGTAAAGCTATTTAGGATTTCATACAATATGGCACTACTCTGGGTCCAGGAAATATCAGAAGTGCTACACGTATCAATCAACGCTCAAAACCTGCAAAAAACAGACAGAACCTTTGAAAAAAGATCGGCTGGTTGTACTATTTAAGTCTCTCACTGGATTTTGGAACGGACAACACCTCACAATAATAATAATAATAATAATAATAACATTTATTTGCAGACGTTGAAGTCCATAGAATTAAATTTGAAAATATTGACATCATAACATAATCATGAAATAACAAACACGCATAATAACAAAAACATAATCGAAAAACATCACAAATTACATAATAATGTCATAATTGAAACTCACAAACAACACAAAAATAACACAATACACACACATAAAAATCACAAATAGGCATAGTAAATAATAATAACATAATATAATAAGAATTAAATAAAATCCGCGTACACCTAGAGCCGAAACTGTGTGTGCAGTCTCACCCAACGACCAAGCATCGGGCAGTCCCACCGGTCACACAATGCTCTCAACATGCCGTGGGTGCTGACATCCGTTCTGTGCCGGAGAGAAACGCAACGTTTTCGAATAACGGCATAAAAATCATCCACTCGCGCATCGGCAAACATACCCGAAGCGCTACAAAACCGCGGCAGCCCCACAAGCATCCTGAAAGCATTGTTATACTGTACACGCAGGGCGCTGTATGCCTTCTGCGTATACTTGACCCAAAGGCTGCAGGTGTAAAAAGTCTGACAGTAGGCTCGAAAAAGCGTCATTTTAACGTCGTAGGAACACCGTGCAAACCTACGGGCCAGCATATTACTTCGAACAGACAGCGCCCTACGCTCTCTCTCGATATCTAAATCGTCACATAGGTCCTCAGTGACCCAGTGGCCCAGATATTTAAATTTCGAGACTTGCTTCAAGGGTGTACCTGCTAATGAGATGCATGGAACATTTATGTATCTTTTGCCACCACCATTGAAAACAAGTAATTCACTCTTAGCGACATTATACCTAAGCCCCTGAGCCACCGCATAGTTCTCACAGATCTTCAGCAAACGCCTTAATGCACTGATTGATGGGCTCAGCAAGACCATATCGTCCGCATAGCTGATGTTGTTCATAGCAACTCCGTCAATATGACAGCCAACACCAGTATTGCTGAGCTCAACAATCAGCTGGTCAATATACAAATTGAAAAGACGCGGGGAGCTGATCCCCCCCTGCCTCACCCCACATTCCAATTTATATTCTTCGGACATAGTCCCTGCCCACCTAACATTGTTTATTTGGTTCCCATACCAGAACCTTAACAATGACGTGACCTCAAAATCAACATTTTTCTCATTTCTTAGCTTATCCCACAGCTGGTCATAAGGCACAAGATCGAAAGCCCTGGACAGGTCTAAGAAGCACGCATTAACAGGTGTTTTCCTATCCGTATAATACCGGACAGTCCGCTTTAAACACATAATGGCACTTTCAGTCGACAGCCCAGGCCTGAAGCCAAACTGTGCATCATGCAAGTTAATCCTAGGAGCCAAGTATGTATCCAGCAGACTATCCAGCACCTTTGCTATGACCGTTGCCAGGGATATTGGCCTGTAATTACTGGGATCAGCAGTATCACCGGTTTTATTTTTTATGACAGGCACAACTATAGTTCGCATAAGTTCACTGGGCAGATAAGAATGACTCACACACAGCCTAAAAAACATCGACAAAACTCTTGGCAAGTGTACACCTGCAAACTTAAGGTGCTCGACACTAAGGTGATCATGTCCCGGGGACTTGCCTCTAACCATATTTTTTATCACTTTCTTGACATCTTTAGTAGATAAATTCAATCCCCGCGCCACGCCCACATCAGCGCCAGTCACCTCCTGCGACACATAGCCAGCAGAGGAATTTGCCAAGGGCTTCACTTTAAATTGGTCTACAAACATATTAGCAATTTGTGTGGGATCATGTTTACCACCAACACTTACGGGGAGGCTCGACCTAGGATTCAGTTTATTCGAGTTTTTCCAAAATTTTACAAAGTCCTTAGATTTATGATTTTCAGCTATTAAATTTAGTTTAATTTGTTTTTCATTATTACGACACCATTTTAATTTACTTTTGAAATTTCTCCGTGCATCACGCATTTTATTATATTCAATACCTGTATCTGGTTTACCGCATAACTGCCAACCGAGAAAAGCTAAGCGAGCCTCCTCGTAAGCTATTTTTACATGTTTATTCCACCCTGGCACAGGTTTATACGTTCGGGGTTTATTCGCCGCCGCACTACACTCAGCAGACTGTTGGAGAATAGATATTATGTTACTGTATAAATCATCCAAAACAATATTATGGTTCACATTCCTACAATGAAAGTCTGCACAGTGACTGAATGCTTGCGGGAAATCTATTTCCCGTAAACCCACATTACACAATTCCTCATACAAACTTATCTGAGTCGAGTCACGTTGCCCCCAGACAATGTTATTACTGCTAGGTTTAGGTAATACTATATTAGGTGTAATTAACTTCAGATTACATTCCACCTCTATAGGCATATGATCCGACCAATATATATCGTACAGTACCTTAACATTAACGAGTGTCCGTTTCGCGGCCTGTGTCGTAATACAGTGGTCAAGCCAGCGCCTACACCCGTGCGCGTCACTCACAAAAGTGTATGAGTCACTCGGCAAGCACTCAATATCAGCACATAACCACTGTTGTTCCTCACAGACCTTAAGTAGTTCACTATGGAATAGCTCGCCAGCATGTGCATTATAGTCACCTAACATAAAAACAGTTTCTATACTATTGCTGTCGATTATAGCTGCGATTTCACTCAAGCAGTCAGTGAACTCGGCGAGATTGTCACTGGAATTGGTAGGCATATAGACCGAGAACACTAGCATATCTTTGTCGCACAAACTCACTTTTATTGCCGCGATACGAACACTGCTGCACTTTACAACACTAACCATCGAGAACAGACTCTTCCGCCACAGAAGTGCTACACCTCCGTAGGGTCGACCACGAAGTACACCTGCTGCCGTATCCACTGCTGAGTTTCCGGTGAAAGCAAAGTCGTTGTGTATGTTTCCTAAAAAGGCCAGATCATGCGGCAACAACCACGTCTCCTGCAGTGCGATAACGTCCGCAGTGTCGCACAGTCGTCTGATACAATCAACTGAAGTCGTAACACTTTTACAATTAAAACTTATTAGCTTAACAGGCTTATCCATTCAAGGTTTTTTTAAATTCAATAAATTGCCTGAAAGACACACCTTCCGGCCAAATATTTTCATCCATAAAAACTGGTAATTTCATTTTAGGGATTAAAAATTTGTATGCCTCATATCCCTTGCGTTTCTTCATATTAATTTTCTCAGGTGATATCATTACCTGTGTCCTACTCAATACATAATCAGCTATGTCCTTGGTGGTAGCTGCCATATCCACATTATAAATATAAAAAGGTATTTTTATGTCTGCAGCCTTGAACTTATTGTCGGGAATGACTGCCCCCTTCCCCTGATTACCAATAAATCTATTTACCGATTTATAGGTTTTCCGGCGTTCTACCTTAATCCACTCTCCATCCTTCACAGTATTCGCCCAAGACTTAACCGCCTCACATGTATCCAAGCATAAATTCCCTTGTTGCAAATTGGAGTTTGTATTATGTTTCGCTGGGTGTTGTACAAGTACGCGGGCCTCATTCACTTCATTACGGCTTATCGACACCGCGGTGGCCTCCACGCGCTGCGCACACGTCATGTCATGCGCGCGAGAGCGGGGCGCAGGCGAGCCTAAGTTGACTGTGCAAGTGAGAGCGTGCGGTGGCAAGTGAGATGGTGAACCTTGCTTAGCGACAGTGGGGGCATCGGTCATTGACCCATTGTTCTGAGTCATTTTACCGACATTCGTTATTATTTCCGTATTTTGCAAGTCATTATGCGATTCATTATATTTGGTATCACTTAAATTAACGTAAGTGCTCTCATCCAATACGACAGCACCTCGTCGTGTATTAATACTAGTTTCTGACCTTTCAATAGACGAGTGTTTTAGGTGTTGAGATTCACTTTTTCTTTTAATTAATTCCTCCACATGACTTATAGTTGCGTAGCTATCTTTAATGCACTTAACTTCTGATTGTAATATTATGATGTTTTTTAGTAAATTTGTCACATCTACGTGATCGAAGGTAAGTGGAGGAAGCTTCTGCAAGTCACGAGCAACAAAAACCGGTATGAGTTCCGGGTCTGTTTGTTTAAAAAGGTCTATAATATCACCCAACTCCCTTTCAGATTTGCCTTTGCACTTCCTATTGACTATACGCTTGCTGTTTGGAATGGCTTGATACAACAGTTTCTTTGCACATGCTACGTCTTCCTCAGAAAAACCACTTTTGCATATCTGTATAAGACTCTGATTGTCCATAATATCAATTTTGTTCTGTATAAACGACAAAACTTCACTAATCACAATATTACATTGATTACATTTCACAATATTACGTCCAACTTCACTTTTTCTTTCCGGCGCGCGCGCAGGGGTCAATGACCCCGCTACTGAGACCTCGTTCGCGTCCATTCGCAATGAGTGCGCACAGCTGACAATGACACTGCTTCATTTACTTATATTACTGTTCCGGGTCCCAAAACGTGAACCTTCTGGTTTAACATTTTGAGAACAAAGCTAAATTCCTCTTCACATAACGCTTCACTACGCCTTGTGAGAATCCTCTTAAGTATAATTCACTTCAGTTGACAAGCAGCTGATTCAGTGTATTTATATTTTATGTTTAGAATATTTCATACCAAGATCATGGCATGTATACAGGGTGCAAACGATAAACGGGGAAAAGAAGAGCTACCTTAACCGTTGCACCTACACGAAAATGGTCTTAGGAAACCATCCATAATTTTTCGTGAAATTTTGATCCCCATTCTCAGATTTAGTTAGCAGCAAAATTGCTCTTTTACAGAAAACATTTTTTGATGCCAATAGATCCTGTTTTTAAAGTGATCAAAAAGTTCTTCCAGACCAACCCAGGTTGGAATACTCAGAAAGTCGGAAATTGCAATAAACTTTTACCATACGTTTTGTTTGAAAGTTTGAACCAACATTTATTTTTTGATGTTAGTTGATCTTGTTTATGATCAAAAACACACTCGAAATCATAGCAGGTCTTCAGAAAGAATTTGTGAATCTGAATAACAAAAAAAGTAAGCGAAATGATCTCGAAGACGGTACGTAGCTTTATATTTTTTGCGATTTCTTACGTTTTAGTACTCCAACCCGGGTTGGATTTTGATCAGTATTAGAATCAGCATCGATTGGCATCAAAGAAAGTTTTAGTTTAGTGCAAAATGGCAATTTTCTTGCTAACTAATTTCTTTTTTTAATCTTTGAATGGGAATCAAAATTTCACGAAAAACTATGGATTGTTTCCTTAGGCCATTTTCGTGTAGCTGCAACGGTCAAGGTACCCCTTTACTGCCTCGTTTACCGTTTCCATCCTGTATATAACAGCAAAGGAACCTAAATCTATCCGGTTTCGCTATTTTATATTTATATGTATAACTTAAGACAAGCTTTAAAACCAAAAGTGTGTTTATATATAGGGTTTTATACTACACTATACTACAGTATAACTACTTAATAAAGAAACCCTTAAAAACAAAGTAAGTTCGTTAAGAAACAAATGAATTCCCTTGAGGAAGTTTTCTTTTATAAGGTACTTACTTATATTTTATATTCAAACCGCAGCATAAATGAGGTCATTATTAAAATTAAAATGTTTAGCAATATGCTGCTCTCGAGTATCTTGAGATCCCTTAACGTATAAATTCACATCTATTTTAAGAGGTTCCTGCGGTGTTTCGAGGTCTTTAATCAATAAAAAATCTGATAAAACTCCATCAGCACGACTGGATGCAGTGGAGGTGGGTGGTACATGCATCATTCGATGTTGTCTTAACTAAGTGTCGAAACGATGTTTAAGCCCTGTCATACCCAAAAGTTAGGCGGAGGTTATTAGACCCACAGCGCAGCGGGTCGATCCACCACATCCCCTTTTTTTCGGATGGGAAATCGGCGGAGCAGGAGGGAGTGTCAGACTTTTACTGACTAAATAAAACCCATCCATGTTCCTTCCTCGCCCTTTATGTTCCGGGGCCACGGTCCACCACACCCCCTTCCACACCATTGGTAGTATGGGAGAGCCCTGACCATCCCCCTACATGAACCCTATCTCTAGTTGTCACCCAGATCGGCTTTAACAACATTGGCCAACTGACTGAAATTGTCTTGTTAATTAAAACCCAGCAAAAAGTACTTGGCTAGCATAAGTGCAAGGAGGTATTATGTAATTATAATTCTGCCAGCTTCGTACAATTTTTAGTACTATTAGATTAGGTTAGCATTTTATTAAAGATGCTTGAGCATTGATTAAAGATCTAATATAACGATATTCCCAAAAACTCAAATGTTGACTGGTAGAGAATGCCATAAGGCATTAAGTCGGCCTATGTACCACTATTGTACATGAAGTTTAAATAAATAAATATTTTTTGTGATCTTTCTTTCTCCTGTGGTAAGTGCTTACCTGGTGTCAGAATTTTTACGCAGGTCATGGGCCTCAGAATTTGGCTGTTATTATGGGATATTTTCTGTAGTAGGCATGGAACTAGGAGTTGACTGCCGGGGAGATGGGGTCACCCTTGCTTATTACAACTGCAATGGTTCGGTAGGTCACGTATAACTAAGACGCGTCCTACGTGTTATTGCACTGCGTCACCTTAAGGACAGAAATTGAGAAAGTCTAATAAGGCTCAGTTTCCCGTGACAAAAATCATGAAAAAGGTATTTACCGCGCTTCTTCTTTTTAGGAAGTCGATGGCCAATTTTCGAAAAGTTTTTTTGGTCCAAAATTCAGCTATGCCAACTCCGCTCGCTGATGCAGTCATAAGATCGTCAAGTGCGAAGGCGTCACGGCATGCAGCGCAAAATGGAAGGGCATACACAATTGAGGTCTGAGCCGTCCATAAACCTCCATCAAGAAATTTATTTAACGCGCTTTAAATCTAGTTATTGTCTGTGACTTCTTTTACATAATATACAGGCTGTTAACCACCTCATCACGAAGCCGTCAACCAAGTACATCGCTTAACACATGACTAAGTAACTTTATGCAAAAATTATTGCTGGAGCAACTTTATTTTTTGGGTGATAAACCATGTTCTGTGGTATAACTCAATGTTACGCACTCAAAACATTGTGCTGATGGATGGACTGAATAGTACGGGGGTCGTGGAGGTGTTTAAAGTAAAAATCTTACAATAAAAAATTGTTTTTGAAAAAAAGTTTGTCAAAAAGTTGGAACTTTGACCCCCACGTTTGAACTTTGAGAGGTGAGAACAAAAATGTGATCGCAATGACGGGGAGAACAAGTGCCTTTCGGCTTCGTTAAGAGGTTTTTTTACACCCTTTATAATACCGGTCATTTTCGTAATTCTTTTCCTCCTGAATGGTTTTCATAATTTTGTGAACTTATAGGGTCGCCTTGATGGCTCTTAACTTTATGTGGACCCGGTAGGTGACGCTGTTATGGACAAGAAATTTACGTGGATGAAATCGCGACCGAAGCTTGTGTACTCATAGTCATAACCCCCGAAAATAATCCCCGAATTATTAGACAGAGGTGTGCCTAATAATAGCATAATGGCATAATTAATGTAATAACGGCGATCCTATTGCCATCAACCAGGTGTGAATTCAAACTCTGTGGCTACTACTGAAAAAAACCTGATACTTAGTTCAAATGTCAGGAAAATATACCAGCATCAGAATTTGGTACTATGTGTTGCTTTTTCATAAAACCAAAATAATTGAAATACAAAAATATTCACTATCGTGAATATTTTAGTATTTCAATTATTTCAACTAGCAACCTTTGGCTTTGTTTTGTTTTTTCTTTAAGGCGACTACATGAGCTAAATTAGCAACTCTATTTGTGGTGGTTCAAACTTCGTTTGAAATAATGTTAGAATAAAGTTCAAATCAGCTTGCACTACAAAGTGGTAGTTACGTCAGTCACCGCGGGCCAAATATTGCAAAATGTGTGGTTTCAATCGATTTACAAAAAATCTATTGACTGAACTAAAAAATTAAACACTGTAATGCTAGTACATTGCTTGTAGAATTATTTGCCAAAAAATTAGAATGATCGCATGTAGGTATTTTAGTATGTTTTTTTTTGGTTGAAAAAAATTTTTAGACATAAGCTCGTGATTTTTTTTTTGAGCAAAATTAATTGTATTATGTTTTCAAAACACTATCATACTAGCATATATCCTGAAGAACATCATATATTTTTGTGGTTTTGTTTATTGCAGTGAATCATATACTTTAAGGCATTATAAAACTCGCGTTTAGCTCATACAGTCACCTTAATTAGCACAGTTATTCAACAGTCTGTACTCAATATACACCACATAATATCACGCCTGTAATCCCCAAAAAGATTGGACAGAGGTATAAATAATAGTACACTCACATTTTGTCAGTTATGTTTAGGTTCGTAATAACCAACAGTTGAGATTCCCGAAGATAAACGAAAAGGAATTTATATCGACAATACATCATGCCAAGACATCCCGCCCTCTGTATTATCATGAAATATGGAAGAGAAAACTCCAATAGAATGCTTTAATGTGGGTATTTCTTTATGGAACAATGACCATGAATGCCAATTACTTGTTGTGTGGGAGAGAAAGTACCTAGGTACCTAATGTCTTCTTTAAAATCGTTTCCATGGTTATCAGGTTTTGAATACGTAGGTAAATAGATGGTCAAGTAGGAAGATTTTTTATTAGGTGGATGCATCTTTTCAGGCGTTTAATTCCTTTTAGAATACTCCTTGGTGTTTCGGTAGCAAAAGGGAAGTACACATATTTCTAGGTCATTTGGAAACTATTCGTCACACAGAGATAGCAAAAATAACATTTTTTTTGTTGCCGTAACATGACGTGCACACAAAACAACAACAAGAAAAGCAATGGACATTTACAGCAACTAACAAATGTGTCCAAACACAACAAGACGCACAAAAAAGCACATTTTAATGTAAATGTGAATGTGTTGTGTGTTTTATTTTTGTAATAACTGATCATGAGATACAGCCAGCTGACAGACAGACGAACGGACGGACGAACGGACGGATGGACAGCGGAGGCCTAGTAATAAGGTCTTAACCTGTTTTTAATATTTCTGTGGTCTTAAACCAGTTACACGACTCCGCTCACACCCGGCAAAAAGTATATAAATAAAAAATGGGCTTTAAGAATTTATCTGTAAGTTATAATTTACATTGGCAACATAAATTAGCAGACAGCTCGCTATCAGCGGGCTTACCACCGTCAATGCCAATGTGAAGTATTTCTAAAGAGGAATACATAAAGCCCGCGGCGTTCATCATAATCATCATCATCGGCCTATTAATGTTCCCACTGCTGGGACAGGCCTCCTCTCTATGAGAGGGAATGGGCTATATAATCCACCACGCGGGCCCAGTGCGGATTGGTAGATGTCACATGTCTTCGAATTTATGGTTCTAGGACATGCCGAAAAGAAAAAAAAAGCAAAAAAGGAAAATAAAGCCCGTTATTGAATTGTATTCTTTTTTTTTAGGTGTGAGCGGAGTCTATTAATGTGGGCTAAGAGCTTTAGGGTCCTGTATATTAACCTTTGGGTACAGGACCCTACAAGGGGGACCATACTTTGTCCTCTAATGACACAGTTGTAAACGACTAAACAATATTACCTTATCGTAACAAAATAATGTTGAACCGAGTATTAAATACAACAAGGCCTTTGTACTATTGCAATCGCCGCTTTATCTAGGCTCATAGTCTCAAAAAACTGCGTCCCTGAGGCAACACTAGCAGCGCAATATTAGCCCCAAAGTATATATCTTTCCCAGCAAACGAAACCAAAATAAATAAACCAAGTGACAGTTTGTCATTATTTCAAAGTTTTCTTATCGTTGCCAAAGCCGTGAAATGGACTAAAAAGTTTATTGTTTTCAGTCTAGACCAGATTTAGATCCCTATTTAGATGAGAGTTAAAATGGAAACTGGGTAATCTTAGCAGTTGAGTTGGTTTATTGTTTGTTATTTTGCTGTGAAAGTATTTTTAGTTGAAATGAAGCTGTTTATTAGGTAGGTACCCAAAATTAACTTAAAATTGTGTAATTAAGAATCCCTTGTAAAAAAAATAGCCTTTATTTACACCTAAGTTCTTAATTAAACAACATAAATTATTTCTGGTTGTTAACCGTGAATATTATTAGCAAAATATATCAGATAATAATAATTAGGCACTCGCACCACGAACGCCTTGAAGTTGACGTTGCGGCGCGATTCAAACAACTACACTCTCGGCCTGTACCTGGTCCTTAGGCACACGTACTCCACACGATGTCCTCGGCCTTAGTGGTATAGTGTAGGTGGAAAATATCAAGACAAATCTAACAAGTATAATTTGTCCGAATCGGTTCATCCATTTAGTGGTTACGAGGAAGGAAGAAACGGAAATATCAGCAAACATACAGGTCCGGTCAGGCCTGTTTTTGGAATTTGCCGCAGACCAGTTAAAAATAGAAGAATTAAAACCTGTCGTAACGGTCCTTCTGCCATTTTCAGAAACAACTTGTGTTAGATATCGACGCGATAAAGACGTTAAGAACGTAGACGTATATTTTTCGACGTATGAGTTTATGAACGCAGACAAAGAGCAATAAAAGTTGACATACATATCGACGGTGCAAAATTTTTATACCGCAAAGAAAATTAAGCGTTTGCTGAATTTTCAACTTAAGGCACTGTAGCTGACGTTCCAAATTTAAAAATACGCTCAGTGTCTCTTGCAACATTTCAAATTTCCACCGCCTATGCGTGGTTGTAATTCAAATGGCACGTGCGGTGCTTTAAAAGCTCCGTAACGCACCATTTTCCTAATGTTCTACATTATTTCAATAAATACAATGATGAAATAATAAAAATGAAAGTTGATATTTAATTTGATGACAATAAATCTCTTTTATAAGTGGTGATTTGATATAATACTAACAGTAAACTCAGCTATAAATATCACCACTGCACTGCTCTCAAAAAGGTGAAGAAAAACATCGTGAGGAAACCGGCATGCCCTAGAATGACATGTGACATCTACCAAACCGCACTGGGCCCGCGTGGTGGATTATAGCCCATTCCCTTTCATAGAGACGAGGCCTCTGTCCCAGCAGTGGAAACATCAACCCTTTTCCTGTGCCATGAGCAACATATGTTTCAGAGCGATTGTTTAACTATTGTCTCTTTTCGTGAACAGTGAACGTGTTAATAGGCTAATGATGATGTTAAAGCTCAGCGATCATTGTGCCGATAGTCGTTTCAGTCACAATGCCAAGAGCCTCGACCAATTTATTCTTGAGGAGGCAGCTGGGTCAAGGGCCTGTTTGTTTCAGAAAGCGGTTCTCCTGTAAACGGCGCATATTGTGAGGAGGTTCCTCTCCCTGGAGCCCCGACTGCGTGCCGGTAGATTGCAACCCTGTTTCCGATGACGGTGGGCTACTATTTTTTTAAGTTGTTTTTTTATGGAATATTTAAGAAAAATATGAAGAGACCTTCTCACAATGTTTACATTACTAACGTACATTTTATAATTAAAAGAGATAAATCAAGAAAAATAAAAAGTCAACCACACACAACAATAATCAAATCACAAGCCCAAAACTGAAGTTTTTGTAACTTAATTTGTCTTTTTACTCCTCATTTCCATTTCAACCAACATTTCATTTCAAAAATCTTTCTCTCCATGTTTTATTCACGAAAAAAATGATAAAAGTCAATATAAATATGCACGCTTGTAATACGGAGACACGTACGCCTTGAAAGCGCCATTACGCGTCATCTTGCTAATGTCTACCATTATTCTGCATGTATTTTTATTTCTTCTTATGTCTGCCGTAATCATAAGGAATGACTTTTATGTTCCACGTGGAAATATTTTTAATATTTTGTGGTAAAAGGGTCACTTAGGAATGTATAAAGGTAAAGAGGTCTCGGGGGAAAATTACTTTTGATTTTCAGTTTTAAAAGCACTGATAGCCTGGTGGTGTGAATGTCAGACTACCAAGTCGTAGATCTGGAGTTCAAACCCAACTCCCAAACTCAGATCCATGTGCGTATCGCATAATTTATCACAAGTCCTTCGGTGAAGTAAATCATTGTAAAGAAATCGGCGTGCCAGAGAATTTCTTGATGGCCGTTAAAGCCAAGTCAGAGGCGGTCATGGTTGGAATAAAAACTCTGACAGCAGGTTAAACACTGAAAGAACGATAGAACACGATAAAGAATGATTTACATTTTGAACTGGAAGCTTTACTACATGTTATTTAAGGGGCCGGCGGAGCATGCGTATTTCATACAAACGTAATACCAAAATAATTTGTAAATCAAACATATTCTTAAGGTAGTGTGTATTTATTTCGATTGGATTACTGAATATCTATGTTCCCAAATATCTTTTTTGAGAGGACAATGATACAAAGACGAGATATGAGGAATTTAAAATTTCCATAGAAAACTTATTTATCTTATAACTCTTGTTAAAATCAGTGTCCAATCAAAATATATATTTGGGAACCTAGATATTCTGTAATTCAATCGAAATAAATACACACTACCTTAGGAATATGTTTAATTTACAAATGATTTTGGTATTACGTTTGTATGAAATACGCATGCTCCGCAGGCGTCTTAATTCTATGGACACAAATGTATGTACAGAGACGGAATCAATGGTCCTTAATAATGGTAAGGTACTCCAATGACTTATACTAAAATACAGCATAATAGACAGAACATTCATTTCAAGAAAGGTTACTTACCACTTTACTTACTTAATACTTACCACGGAAGGGTTTTGTTATTTTACTTTGTTGTAGTGATTTGGAAGGACAGACCAAACTAATAGTGCGATACCTAACGCTGTGCTATTGTGATGCCATAAGAATAGAACAACCTAAAGTTGCTTATTTCTTGTCTGTGGATACAGTCGTAGCTATGACGCTTACTCCACATCTGTCACTTGCATTTTCAGTAATTTGATGATTTGTGATTGATTATTTTTATTCCAATTAAAACGGAAAAAACTGATTTAAAGTTTAAAATGATTATGATATCTTATCTAAGATAGCCTGCGGAGTGTGCAAACCCAGTTTGTGTCGTAATATAGCTATGACGACTTGACCCCCATATAATATGATATAAGCGCCTTCTTTTAACTAGATATAAAAATACAACAACTATTTTACAAATACCTCGTTTGTATCACTTTACAAGGACCAAAAGGCAAATTTGAGCCACAATTTTTCGTTTATTTGATTTTTTTTGTGTATCTACATAGTACGCTTAGAAAAGGGTCAGGCCCGTAACTAAACCCCTTTATGTAAAGAACCTTAATAAATTCATACATATTGTTTGGTAAACAGTTTCCTTTTATTTTCATTAGGTACAATGATGTAAGGATTTATCATAAAAGGAATATCGTACGCGATATAAACTGATATGTTAATTGCAAGCTTATAAAATCAATGGAAAACGACAGGGTAACGTTTCCATGGTTGCCCTACACCCAGGGGTATCGAAAAGATATCCGTGTTCTTATTTCAAAATTTTTTTTTTCTATTAGCCTCGTATGTCCCATTGCTGTTCAAGGCCTCCCCCACATCCTTCCAGGAACTCTTCTTCTACGCTACCTTCTGCGCCACCTCTTTCTAGGCTGAAATCCACTTATTAAAGGTCTTTAATTAATTAATATAAGGATGCACCTCTCATACAGGGTGTAAACCACCTCATCACAAAGCCGTTAACCAAGTATTCTGTACATCAAACTAAGTAACTTTACGCCAAAAATATTGCTGGGAAACAACTTTTTTTTTTTGAGGTTATAAATCATGTTTTGTGGTAGAACTCAATGTAACGCACTTAAAACATTGTGCTGATGGATGAATTGAATAGTACGGGGGTCGTGAGGTGGTAAAAGTTAAAATCTTACAAAAAAATCTTGTAAGTATTAAAAAAAACTTGTCAAAAAGTTGTAACTTTGATCCCCCATATCTCCGTAACTAGAAGGTTCCCAGGTATGGTGTAGAACAAAAAAATGATCGCAATGATGGGGAGAACAAGTGCCTTTCGGCTTCGTGAAGAGGTGTTTTACACCCTTTATATCCTTATCATAGCACGGAATCGAACATTTCCGTGCTCCTACAAATGACAGCCGGGACCAACGGCTTTGCGTGCTTTCCAAGGCACTGAGGAAACTCGGTATGTAATGAGCGGTCACTCAAACACAGACCAACCTAGGCAAGCACGGTTTAACCTAAAGATCGACCCGAGCGGCTGTTACTGGCACGAGCTCCTGGAGCGATACGAAGAAAAAAGATGCATGCTCGAAAAAGAGTTCAAGACTGCGTTTCCTTTTTAAATGACTAAAGGAAAATATTTTTCCTCAAGTCAATACAAGTTACGGGGATTATTGACATGAACATGACGATTTATGTCAACTTATATCAAGTCATAACTGTCAATGTCTCTGACGGAGGTGAAATCATGTGGTGATTTGTGTGGAGGCGAAGTATAGAAATATACCATGGAGTGGAAGACATGAGAATGACTGAAGAATATCAGTGCCAGCCTGCATTGAAGCCCAGCTAGTAGAACGATTTATAAATAAAAATAAAATAATCTTTAATTCGGATAAGCTACATCCATATGGGTTAGTAAAAAACAAAAAGATAACTTATACCTATGTTAGTAAATTTATATAATGTTCTATTTGACAGTAAGGCTGTTGTTCAAGATGCATCTTTGAACAAGATCACCTAACAAAGGAGAATCGTACCTCCCCGCTATGGTCTTCAGAATGAAGTTGGAGCTGTCCCGCACTCTGCAGAGCAAAGAGGCAGATTTCTGTCTGACGATGGCGTGAAAACCATCGACGTGTGCTTGTGCAAACATACCTGATGCACTGCAGAAACGGGGCAGCCCCATCAACATCCTGAACCCGTTGTTATACTGGACCCGTAGGGCGCTGATAGCCCGCTGAGTGTAGTTGGTCCACAAGCTACTTATTACATAGCTATCTCAGGCTTTAAAATAAAGTCTTTGTCGTACCTATGTCACCAACAATAATCACAGGTTTCCCATCTTTTATATAAAAGAGCCCTTTACTCCATCAAAGAAGCCTGCTGAAATCGACAGGCGGCAAAGCGAATCGGAGTCTTTGTAATATTTCACGACAAAAAAAACTTTTTCTCTTTATTTATTGCCTGGCCAGGAAAATAAAGTGTTTGAATATTTCGAATCGAAAGGTTCCCAAAAGTTATGGTGATTGGGTTTTTCGTAAGTTATTTCAGTTGGATTTGTGTTTAAAGTTTATCAAGACATCTTGATTATGAAGTTTCGCCCTTTTTCTCACCTAATTTTTTAATATGAAGGCGTTATATTTCAATTACTAAGCGAAGTGGGCTCGTGACCCGCGTCCCGCACATCGCACGCCGCACCTCTCGCCGCCGCCCGCCGTCGCCCGCCGTCATCCGACAGCAGCCGAAGATTGCCGAGTGGTCGGAGGCGCCTGAACAAGATACTTAATAGTTTTTGTTTTTTTTTATGTTATTTCTCAGGGAACAGCAAGAATTGGTCCGACCTGGGAATGGACTCCAGGACCTCATACTCAGCTAAAGCGCTTGCGACCATTAGACCAACAAAGCGATATATTGAAATCTTTTCCTGTCAATCAATTTCGAGAGATATTTCTCAGGGTAGCAATTGAAAAAGTCATGTCATCATCTGCCTGGCCTTTTCCCAACTATGTTGGGGTCGGCTTCCAGTCTAACCGGGTGCAGCTGAATACCAGTATTTTACATGGAGCGACTGCCTATCTGACCTCCACAACCCAGTTAATACTGGGAAATACGATGTCTTTTTTGGGTCACTGACTACCTGTAACGACTGTAAAAGATGGACAAATGACAGTCGGGACCAAGAGCCTTAACGTGCTTTCCGAGGCACGGAGGAAACTCGGTATGTAAGGGTGTTCACCCATCCACAGACCAACCTAGGCAAGCATGGCTTAACCTAAAAATCGACCCGAGCGGCTGGTATTATTTAGCCACGAGCTCCTCCTTGAAAAAGTTATGTGTAAGTAGTATTAAAGTACCTCGAAATGAATTAGCTTCGTTAAACTCAGTACAATTTTTAACACTTCAACAGCTTCTGTCCTAAAAAAATCTAATTAGTCCGTCAGTTAGATTATAAAAAAATATTTGACCCGTATTTTTTCTTTTGTTACATAAACCAAAATTGACAAAGATACGACGTTTTTAAAATTCGCAATACGTCACGCCGTGCTATAGTTTTTAGTGCGTTGTGACGTCACGAGCCCCCACTCCCGAGTTTTGATGCGTTTTATCTTTGTCAGTACGCAGTGATTTACAAAAACAAAAAATACGTGTCCATTATTTTCCAATACTCTAACTGACGGACTAATTAGATTTGCAATGTCTTGATGGTGGAAACTAGCCTATTGGCATAAGGGCAATTTAAGAAAATGATGATGATTTATGTTTATTTTCTGGGTTGTGGAGGTCAGATAGGCAGTCGCTCCATGTAAAATACTGGTATTCAGCTGCATCCGGTTAGACTGGAAGCCGACCCCAACATAGTTAGGAAAAGGCTAGGCAGGTGATGATGATGAATCCGTCGAGTGACTTTGTCATCCCTCCGCTATATCGAAACTTGCATGTTTCACTGTTCCGAATAAAATACTTTCGTACATTACATTTCGAATAGGCTAGTTTCCACCATCAATAAATTGCAAAACAAATTAGTCCGTCAGTTAGAGTATTGGAAAATAATGGACGCGTATTTTTTGTTCTTGTAAATCACTGAGTACTGACAAAGATAAAACGCGTCTATACTCGGGAGTGGGGGCTCGTGACGTCACAACGCACTAAAAACTATAGCACGGCGTGACGTATTGCGAATTTTAAAAGCGTCGTATCTTTGGCAATTTTGGTTTATGTAACAAAAGTAAAAATACGGGTCAAATATTTTTTTATAATCTAACTGACGGACTAATTAGATTTTTTTAGGACACAAGCCTATTATTTCCGAGCATTTCTTATCTTTATAAAACCGTCTCTATCAACATTACCAAATAAACAGTAAACATTCCCCAACATGTTGCTCTGCCTAGCCTCTAAACCAATTGGCATGAAGCTATTCACCGGTCACACTGCAACCGTGGCATGTATTTGGTTTACACAAGCATTTCATCGAAACCGCACGACGTCACTATGTCTATCTAGCTAGTTTAGATTCAGCCTAGATTTCTGGGTTTCAGTTAAGGTGCTTCCCTCACTTCAGAGTCGAGCATTTCGTCAGTAATTGAGGAGAGCCGAGCATAACACATGTTTCTGTACAAAATAATATTGGGCCGTTACATTGCAGATTGGGAGTATGTCCGGGAGTGTCTACTTGTAACAAAATGCTCAAAATCGAACCGTAGCTTATTTAGTTACAGGGGAATGCTCTTCAAAGAGATGTCAGCATAAGGGGAGGGGCCTGCAAGGGCCGAAGCCTGCTGGGGTTGCGGGCCTATTCGAAAGAGATACCGCGGCCCCGAAACATAAAGGGCGAGGAAGGAACATGGATGGGTTTTAGTCAGTAAGAGTCTGACACTCCCTCCCGCTCCGCCCAGAGTGGGAGAAGTCATTTGATGACTTCCCATCCTAAAAAAAAAGGGGAATGCTCCAGTATCGGAATGCTTTTACTAGTTTAGATAACGATTGTCAAAGGTCTACAAACGTAAAAAATACAGCTGAGATCAACGGCTTAATGTGTTTTCAGAGGCACAAAGGAAACTAGGTATATGTGGGTGGCCACCCATCCACAGATCAACCTAGGCAAGCACGGCTATACTTAAAGATCAACCCGAGCGGCTGTTTTTATTTAGACATGAACTCCTCGCAAATACCTTATTACATCAAAAATATCCATCCAACTTTCAAGTTACAAAAAAACATTCGCTGAAACACAAACAATTTCCAAATTACAAATGAACTGACTTAAGTTAAGAAGGACTACTTTAGAAAGTATTTCTGTTTGTTTGTTTGAAACAAAAATACTTTTCACGCTGGCTGGCCCAAATTAGCTAAGTTAATTTACCTTTTGACCTCTGAGACTGATTAAATCGGGGAGATTCAGTGTTTGTGTTCCTTTACCTTTCCTTGCTCGCTTGTTATCCGATTACTAAAAAGGAGAAGGTTCTATGTCCGTGTGTATGTTTTTTCAACCGACTTCCACAAAAAAAGGAGGTTCTCAATTCGTCTGTATTTTTTTTATTTATTTATCTTTTTCATTTTTGTTATTTATGTCTAGCCATAACTCCGTTGCACTGTTTTAGACTTTCACGGTTTTTTACTACACTTAAAGTACTTACGGGATTATATCCGTGATTTTCTTTCGGTTTTTCGAGCACCCGATATTTCGACGCTGTTGCAAGCATCATGATCGCGGGAATACTGAAGAGGTATGCGGGTGGGACGAAAATTAAAAACAAACACATAAACATTAAACTCGACATTAAATAACTCCGTTGTTTAAGAACCGTTAATTGATGAATGAATTTTTTTCCAGTGTCAGTTGGCGGATAGAGATCATTGACGTGTCTATTCTTATTTTCAGTGTACATTATGCTTACACATATAAAGTATTTTGATAATCACAGTCGGTACTTACCCAGTACACGAGAAATAGTTAAATCAAGTGCGATTGTATAAAAAACATCAAACGAATCCCGGAACGGATAATATATCACAAAGTTGTGTTGAAATTCTTACATCACGAGTAAATTTAAAGTTTCGGCCAAATAGTTTTCCATTAGTAATCGACGAGTTAGTAAGGGAAAAAGAACACAATTTCTAACAGTAAAACACCCGAATGAATTAGAAGCCCTAATACCTACCAATAATTATTTCAACCTCTTTCCTATTTAAATTTCACTTTCTAAACAAATAAAAATGCATCGCTAAAAAAAATTAAGAGGGCGATTATAGTTTTTGTTGCCATATCTAAACCATAATCACACATCAAAAATGAGAATTTATAAAGCGTGTAAAACACCTCTTCACGAAGCCGAAAGGCACTGGTTCTCCCCATCACTGCGATAATTTTTTTGTTCTACACCATACCTGGGAACCTTCTAGTTACGGAGATATGGGGGGTCAGAGTTACAACTTTTTGACAAGTTTTTTTTATATCCAATTTTTTCTGTAAGATTTTGACTTTTAACACCTCCACGACCCCGTACTATTCAATCCATCCATCAGCACAATGTTTTAAGAGCGTTACATTGAGTTCTACCACAAAATATGATTTATAACCTCAAAAAAATAGTTGTTTCCTAGCAATAATTTTTGCGTAAAGTTACTTATTTTGATGTACAGAATGCCTGGTTAACGGCTTTGTGATGAGGTGGTTTACACCCTGTATGTGTGATTATGGTTTAGATATGGCCACAATATTAAAAAAATATGCCCGAGAAAGTTTGATTATTTCTCTTGGAAGAGCTCAAAATAAATATCTCTTTTTTTCTTGTACAAAAAAAACACTCAAATATAAGAAAAAAAAATATTTTCTTAACTGAAAATTCAAAACGTGGAATATGTTCAGTTAAATGTTTAAGAAAAACAGAATACAAAAAAAAATAAAAAACTAAACCTACTGCGTAAAAATGACTAATAACTAAACCCACAAACACACACACTAAACACACACACACACACAACACATAAACACTGAAAAGAAAAAACAACACAATTGTAATACGGAACATTTTGACTGCTGATTTAGAAGTTATGGTGGAAAAAGAAACTCACAAACATACATACATACATGAACCCTGAAAACATAACACTCCTTTTTTTGGGCAGTCGTGTAATTACCACTATGTCAAAATGTAGAATTGTGTCACAAATTAAAATACTTACATACGACATTTATTCGCTCCAATTACTATGCAAATTGCATTTAGTTGAACTAATCTGTTATTATAATAGTTCCATTTATTATGTAGTTATTTTGAAGGAGTTTACAAGCTTTGAAACTCACCAAGTACTTAAGCTGCATAAATTCAAGTTTGGAATAGAAGTAACAGTAATACCTTATGAAATTTGCTGAAACAATGTTTGCGTAAATGTAAAATTAATCGGATTATTGAGTAAAATTTAATTTTAGTTTGATTTAGGTAAGTGATAAATGATGTTTATTTTGCAAATAGGTTTTTATAAATACTTTTACACATATTTTTTTTTAGCCGGTACGATGGTATAAGGATCTTTGTCGTAAACACATTACCCTTCTTTTGGGTCTGTCGGTAAAAATGTTCTTTTAAAAGGTTTTTTATTTTTCCGGAAATTAAAATTGTTTTTTCGTAATGAAAGCACTTTTCATTGGTGAAATGGACCGTCTATAGATGAGGAAAATGAAGATTAATGTTACCGGTAAAAGCTGTTTATCGTTGTTTTAAATAACGTCTTTATGAAATTTACAAAATGACCTATATTTGGCTTAGAATCGTTCTAACGTCTATCGTTCGACTGGCTGACATCAATTACTTTTTTGAGTTACATGCCAGTTGTGTTTAAGTCCCGTGTAAAAGGGGACGAGCCTATTGCCAGCAACCGTGCATAAATCCAGACTCCGTGAGTGTTACTGAGAAATTTCTGATGGAAAAACCCAATAACACTTTGCCCGACCCGGGAATCGAACCCTGGACCTCGCGCTCAGTAGTGGGGCTTGCAACTACTAAACCAACGAGGCAGTCTACTCTAGTCGTATCAAATAACTCACAGTTTCAAATATCGTTCATTACCGTTTCTCATACTGAAACACCAACGACCGATCTAATTTAAACCCATTAAACAAATTAACATCTTAAAACAAACAACAAAGTATTATTACAATGTCGACTCGACTGTGATAACCTACACTTTGACATGATCTACTTAATGAAGTCTTCACATAAACTTGACGTATGAAACGACTTAAAATCTTCTAAGTATGCTCACTTTGAAGCACCAGTGTTTTATCACGCACCATAAAAGAGGCTTAAGGCAACGTCTGAGGGCCTCTTTAGAACCATTGTTGATCTGAGGGCATCAATTTGGAGATCAACGTTTAGTTTAACAAATGAATTTAGGTAATTTTCTCGAGTAATTCTCGTTTTTGTCTCCACTAAAGAAGATTTTGAACTTAGGCAAATGGCTCATTTTGTGGCATATAAAAACCGTATTTTGTGTTTACTCTTTAAAATAAATGTGTTTTGGCCACTTTAGCAAGTTCGTTTAAAGCACTGATGCGGTGATAATAGACAGCGAATATGCAATCATATTCAAATCCAATCTAGATTCCCAGACAAGCACGATTTAACGTAAAGATTGACCCGAGCCACTGTTATTAATTAGCCACGAAATCTTTTTTGACAGATAATATACGGAAATATCTGTCAAAAGTCATCCATAGTTCGGTCCGGAGTACAGTCCGTTTGACCACACCAGTCTCTGACTGATCACTACAAACAGAATGATGTGAAGTTCAGTTTTTTTTGAGGGATTTGATAAACCCATGCACAAATTGCTTCCTTTGACGTCGGTTTGAAATAGGTAGTGTGATACTCTTGGGAAATTACAGAGAACCCAGTACTAGTATATTTTGAGATAGGACTAAAAAAATTATGGAACAGAATGCGTATGAGTATTGCTCTGCAAAATTACACAACAAAAATATTTAAAGACACGAAAATGTGGTCTTATTTAGTTATTAACGTTACATTTAAATCTTAAATATATTCTACAACGTCTTTTTTTAGCATTACCTACCCCAAAATGGAGTTTTCATGACCCAATAAAAATTCATGAAAATAAAGATTTTAATCTACTTATATCTTCCATCTCAATAATATACGAGGCTTAGGAACGATGTTATAGCTTATAAACTCTAAAATAATGGTTGAGGATTATGTGGGCTGTAAAAAGTACACGTCTTACAATTATGTACGACGTTATAAATGTTCGTTACATAAGTATGTAATGAGTTGCGACGGTGTGGAATCGAAATTTTAAAATAGAAGTTTTTTACGAACAGCTTTTTTATAGTTACAAGTAAAATTAAATTAAAAATTTAAAAAACCCCCGACACGATGTACTAAAAGTTAAATAGAAAATAATTCGTTAATTCGCCATTTTGTGGTGGCGGCCATCTTGGACTGATTTTTATCAAACATAGCTAAGAACACTCCCGACTAATTAACCTTTCAAAAAAAAAAACAAAATCAATATCGGTTCATCCGTTCGGGCGCTACGATGCCACAGACAGACACACACACACAGACACGTCAAACTTATGACACGCCGTCGTTTTTGTGTCGGGGGCTATAAAATACCTATGCTCATTTATGATTAAGTACCTAAAGTTCATGTAGAAGCTCTTGTATCAGGTTCAATCATTTTAGCTGGTATTATTTGACGACCCGTATGGCACAGCGTTAGTGCGGCTACCTTACATTCTTAGGGTACCGGGTTCGAATCCCTGTAGGAGCAAATGATTGTGTGATGAGCATGGACATTTGTTTCCGAGTCATGGATGTATGTACAATAAGTATGTATTTACAAACAGAAAGTAGATATTGTATAGTATATCAACTGTCTGGTGACCACGATACAAGCCTTGCTTAGTTTAGCGCTGTGTGTAATGTCCAGCGATATTTATTTGTTTATTTATACATTATATTGAAATTAGGAGGTTATGGCTTATTACGTTTTTTTTTTTTTACAGGATATTTATTTAAAATGAGCTCGTGGCTAAATAATAACAGCCGCTCGAATTAATCTTTAGGTTAAGCCGTGCTTGCCTAGGTTGGTTTATGGATGCGTGACCACCCATTACATACCGAGGTTCCTCCGTGCCTTGCTAGCACGATAAGCTTTTCCTGTCTTGGCTGTCACTTGTAGGTCTTTGACAGTCGTTACAGGTAGTCCGAAAGTCTGACAACCAGTCTTGTTAAGAGGTATAGTATTACCCAGTACCAACTGGGTTGTAGAAGTCAGACAGGCAGTCGTTGTTCTTTGTAAAATACTGGTATTCAGCTGAATATCTGTAACTACACACGTCTTACAGTCGTGATCAACATTTTAATCAACATACAACACACTAGCCTGAAAATTGCAAAAAAACGTATTATACGAGTATAATACATTTTGTGGGCTACCCTGACGCTTTCACGCATGTTCCATGAATCAGTCCCATGAAAAAACCAAGAAAAAAGTCCTATGCTGTTCGGTCTACAACCAGGGCAAGTTGTGGTGACCGAACTGTCCGCGATTCGCGGAGACAATCAAATTAAAGTTGCCCTTACGAAAAGTGACTTACCTGGTGCCGGTGGGCTGAAGAGGATGACCTGTCCTTGGTCACGCCGGGTCTGCTGTATGTCTGTGTGTGTGTGTGTATGTGGTGGGTGAATTGGCAGATCCGACTATGTTGCAACAGACGCTAGTCTTAATGCGCGTAACAAGTCGGAATGCAGAACAATAATAGTTCAAACGGCACAATTGTCAACACTTCTCACAATTATAAAATGGTCCCTTCAATTTTAATCTTGCACGCGGGGCTAAGCTTAACCTCAAAACCGGCGTTTTATGGCTATGAACAAATATACCCGTTTTCTGGTACAAATGGGGATGTTTAGTCCAATTAACACTGAATTATAACCCAAATCTTGCAAACGAAAAAGATTCACTTGGATTTTCCAATTATCTCAATCAATCAATATATTCGATGTAATCTCGTAAAGAATCAAAGACAAGAGGCAAGCGTCAAAAACAAACTGTCAGATGCTCGAACGACAAGAAATGCGTTCGGAAACACGTATGGTACGAAACACACATGCATTATGATCAGACGACGTAATGAACAAAAAAAAAACCCCTTCCTAACCCCAAAACCCAAAGCCAATACATCCCACTCCCAAACAACTCTGTTACCAAAAATAGATTAGGTATGTAAAACTGCATGGCAGGGTGAGTCTGTCATACTCACGTAAAAACAGTGCCGATGGTGTGACATATAATCTTCTTACTCCTTACTAGTGCTGGCAGTATGATTATCTATACTCTGTGTGTATTGTCAACTTATGTTACCTTTGACATGTAAACAATAGTTTCTCATTGTCATCTCGGATTCAAGTTAATTAAAACCAAATATCTAATATTGGTTCTTCGTTTAATTATGCAACAATTTAATTAACTTGATTATGCCCGACACAGATGCAAAACCCACGCCCAATGTGGCTAGGTACCTAAGACCCGAGAAGTTTGACGAGGACCCCACCGCAACAGAAGCGGACTTAAAGTGGATCCATCGGAAATATACTTTTACCAATTTCTTACTCGAGGAGATTCCTAACGGTACCAATGCACTAAAACTAAAGCTTTTAATGAACCATTTATCGGCTCTCATTTTTCCTCATGTTCGCGATTGTACTACCTTTGATAATGCCATGAAAGTTCTTGATAAAATGTACCTTAAGCCCAAAAATGAAATACTGGCTCGTTACTTGTTAGCTACGCGAAAGCAAAAGTCAAACGAATCTATATCCGACTACGTGAGGTCGCTCAGACTCTTGGCCCGTGACTGTAAATTTGAAGCTGTTACTGCTACAACACATGAGGAAGAAGCTATAAGAGGTGCTTTTATTTCTGGAATACTGTCGCTGAAAATCCGAGAAAGATTGCTTGAAAATCTTTCTCTCACATTAGATAAAGCTGTCGACAAAGCTCTCTCATTAGAGACTGCAGAAAAGGACTCCCAAGCAATGTCAAGTGGCGCTAATGAAACAAATTTGAACGCTTTGTCAGTGGCACCAGTGTCGAGTCGCGTATCTGCGAACACTAAAAACTCTCGAGTAACTACAGCAGAACCGAAAACTAAATGGTGCTGTTTCTATTGTGGAGGAAATAACTTACACCGTAGGCCTAAGTGCCCGGCATACAACGCGCAGTGCCAGCTTTGCTCCAGAAAAGGGCATTTTGCAAATGTATGCAGATCTATAAATGCTGCCAATAACGCCATAGTTGCCACAGAAGATTCTCTCGTGGACTCTGATGATTCTGAAGTGGCAGCTAATGCTATCTCAGCTGCATCTCCATCAAGCCTTTCCAAAGCCACTACCCCTGTAACCCTTAACAACTTTAACGCCGATGCTTTGATTGACACAGGGAGTTCAGTGAGTTTTATAGATGAGAAAATAGCACGTCTAATGAAGCTGAAACAGAAGACACACCGGCAGATTATCACACTGGCCTCTACAAATAATGTGTCCTTCGTAAAAAGTGTTTGTTTTGCAACTGTCACGATTAACAAATATACGCACAAACACCGACCATTCCTTGTCGTCAGTAACCTTTGTGCCGACGCTATCATCGGCCATGATATACTCAAAGAACATTCCAGTATCCAATTCAATTTTGGTGGACCGAAAGAACCTTTAGTCTGCAACGTAATGCAAGCCTTAGTACCTCCCGCCTCCTTATTTACTAACTTATCTCCGAACATTAAGCCTATTGCCGTGAAGTCCAGACATTATAGCGAGCAAGACGAAAAGTTTATCACAGAAGAAGTCACAAAACTGTTGGAAGACGGTGTGATCGAACCAAGCGTTTCTCCTTGGCGTGCGCAGGTCTTAGTAGCGGGAGGGGGAACTCATAGAAAAAGGCTCGTGATTGACTACTCTTTGACCATAAATAAATTCACAGACTTAGACGCTTACCCCTTACCTCATATCGAAACAATCGTGTCTAAGGTCGCAAAATACAATGTATTCAGTCAGATAGACTTAAAAAGTGCGTATCATCAAGTGCCAATTAAAGAGAGCGAAAAACTGTACACGGCATTTGAAGCTGCGGGAAAACTCTACCAATTCACAAGAATCCCCTTTGGAGTCACTAACGGAGTCGCCGCATTCCAGCGTACCCTTGAATTTATAATAGAAAAAGAAAAATTAAAGGGAACGTTTACATACCTTGATGACGTCACTGTATGTGGAAAAGATAAAAGTGATCATGATAAGAATTTGCTTAATTTTCAAGCCGCTGTGAAAAAGTATAACCTGACATTAAACGATCAAAAATGTAAATTTTGTCAGGATTCCATAAGCTTGCTGGGCTATACTATTAAGAATAATTCCATTGAACCGGACAAAGAACGGCTCAAACCACTGCTACAGCTACCGATCCCTACGAACGCCGCCGAACTGAAACGAGCACTAGGGTTATTTGCCCATTATGCGAAATGGGTGAAGGACTTTTCATGTAAACTCCAACCTTTAACGAATGTAAGCTGTTTTCCTTTAACTGAAAATGCTGTTACTCAATTTGAGCGATTAAAGTCAGACATTTGTAAAGCTTCACTGATAGCAATTTGTGAAGACGAAATCCTGACAGTGGAAACCGACGCGTCGGAGTATGCGATAGCTGCTACACTCTCTCAAAAAGGTCGACCTGTGGCGTTTTTCTCCAGGACATTATCAAATGCTGAACGTAAACACCCATCAGTCGAGAAAGAAGCCTACGCTATTGTTGAAAGTCTTAGAAAATGGCGACATTTCTTGATGGGAAAGTACTTCATTTTAGTAACGGATCAACAATCCGTTTGCTACATGTTCAACCAAAACCACTCCAGCAAAATAAAAAATGAAAAGATACAACGTTGGCGCCTTGAATTATCCTGTTATAAATATGACATCATTTATCGACCCGGCTCACAGAACACCGCTGCTGATGCGCTATCAAGAGTTTGCGCATTTATGAATAATGACAAACTGCATGAATTACACGTCCTACTATGTCACCCTGGTATAACGAGGATGTACCATTGGGTACGCTCAAAGAACTTGCCTTATTCGATTGATGACATCAAGACTATGACTACATCTTGTCGAGTGTGTTCCGAATTAAAACCTCGCTTTATGAAGACACAGGGACAGCTAATAAAAGCATTGGCTCCTTTTGAAAGGCTGAATATCGACTTTAAAGGACCTTTGCCTTCGAATTCTGAGAACAAGTATTTACTTACAATTATTGATGAATATAGCCGATTTCCATGGGCTTACCCCTGCAAAGATATGTCATCTGCTACGGTCATCAAATGCCTACAAGAACTATTTAGTACATTTGGACAACCACTTTACATCCATAGCGACAGAGGGAGCTCTTTTATGTCCGAGGAGTTAAAAACTTTTCTAAGAGCTAACGGAATTGCTTCTTCCCGAACTACCCCGTACAACCCACGGGGTAATGGTCAAGTAGAGCGTCTAAACGGAACACTGTGGCGCGCCGTACAGCTCAGTCTTCGTTCAAATAACATGGAAGTAAAATACTGGGAACGAGTCTTGAGGAATGCTTTACACTCTATCCGTTCGCTTCTCTGCACGTCTGTGAATGCAACTCCGCACGAGAGACTTTTTAACTACCCGCGCAGGTCACCAACTGGAGAATCGATGCCTACTTGGCTAGCGCCAGGACCAGTCCTCGTTAGGAATAACGTTCGTTCGAAAAACGATCCGTTAGTGGAGGAAGCGGAACTCTTGGACTACAACCCACACTATTCGGTGATTCGTAGATCTAACGGCTTGGAGAGTACAGTGTCCAATAGACATTTGGCTCCACTACCAAATGATACTCTATCTACATTTGCAGATGAAGACTCTCCCTATGAAGATTCTATGGAGAATCCTGAAGCGGGTGAATCTAACCCAGACCCTCAGCACAGAGACCTTCCGATCAACTCTCATGAAGTAAGAGAAGAAACACCAGCCTTCGAAAGACCCAGAAGGAATCGCCGCCTACCTAGTCACCTTCGTGACTTTGTAGTGGGAGAAGAAAACATAGACGGGGAGAATGACATATAATCTTCTTACTCCTTACTAGTGCTGGCAGTATGATTATCTATACTCTGTGTGTATTGTCAACTTATGTTACCTTTGACATGTAAACAATAGTTTCTCATTGTCATCTCGGATTCAAGTTAATTAAAACCAAATATCTAATATTGGTTCTTCGTTTAATTATGCAACATGGTGGCGCTGCACATCCGGTCGCTAAGTTCCCTGCAAAATGGTTGAGCTAGGCGGCGCGGATGTGCAGGTCATATCCGTGAACGGGTGCCGACGGTTGCTGCCGGTCGACTCACATTGCCATGCAGTTATGAAGAAAAAAAAATGTAAATAAGAGCGCGAACCCTACGTCTGCGGTAGAAAACTAATTATAAAAAAAAAAAAACAAGCATTAGGGGACGTGCCTATCGCTACCAACCAGGTACAAATCCAACACCGTGGCTGCTTCTAAGAAATTTGTAATGGAATAACAGAATAACCATTTAATCGGTGTCGCAATTTAAATAATTTCTAACAACGAAATCTGTGGATGAAAGAACATAATTTCTTAGTAGACCAGTAAATCTCCATAAATTTTAAATTACAATATTACTATTCAAATAGTACTATAAGGTATTATAATAAAGCAATTTAAATTTCCAGTAAACAAATTATTTATTAACAAAACAATGAAAACTGAAACGCAGACGTAAACAAATTTTCATCTCAAAACTTCATTTGAGACAGAATTCGAGCTTAAAATTTATTTAGCCTATTCAAATTATGATTTAATTTTGAACAACAAGTCTAGGGAATATTAAATTACAAGGCGATACTAACGATGCAAATTTAAAGAGGTTAATTTTTTTTTGGTTTGCAGAAATACAACATTTATCTACTCAATACTAGGATTTCTTTTGTATTGTCGGTATACAAATTAAATCATTAATTTTCCTGAATAATTTACGTTTTTTTTTTACAAAATGGGCCTCGATCAGGCCTGATAGGAAGTGATGAATGAGGTCCATGATGGAACGAGCGTGCCCAGAAGATGCCTGTTCACTCTTGCTTTGAAGGCAGACAAGTTAAAAGTGGGTGGGAACACAGACGCAGGCAGAAAGTTCCACTCTTTGGCAGTCCGCATAATAAATGTGGAGAAGAAGCGCTTAGTACGACTCGTCAGAATATCTTCCAAGTGTGAATGGTACGCTGCAGTACGTTACATGAAGTTACTTTCTGTAAACCATGTTCACGTCAAACTTATAACACCCCGTCGTTTTTGCGTCAGCCGTTAAAAATAGAAATTAATACCAAAAAAACGACTTCAAAAAAACTGTTTTTTTTTTACTTTTTTTTTCCTATAATCTTATCAAACACTTTTTTTAACTAAGAACGATTTATATTGAAATGAAACAAAACGCCCTCATTTCTTTAAACAGACTATTACATAACAGTCTAAAAGAAATAAAAAAACCCTTAACGCGATTGATAGGTACTTTGTAAGAGCTATCATCAAATTAATTCTCCAGATGCGCGCAATATGAAAGAAGTTCGATTGGGCTGACCTTGTATGCCCCTATCTCCCCTTGTAGGTCAAATAAGGTCATTGCAGACGTCCTATTTACCTACGCGCAGATTATTCTCAAGTTGATCTGAAAACTTATTTTATGCTTAACGCAGCTGCTCATTCTCGTGGGAATTAAGGGGCCAGCGGAGCATGCGTCGTTCATACTATACTCGTATTTTGAAAGGATATTATGTAATCCAACCGAAATAAATACACAATACCTTAAGAATTTGTTTGATTTTCAAATTATTTTGGTATTCCGTTTGTATGAACTACGCATGCTCGGGCCTCTTAAGTTTCGAATTTGAATGTATTTTTTTCAAAAGGTTGTATTTATTTTAAGTAAATAACCTAGTGCTAGTGCCTGTAATAATCAGTATTTAGGTTCATTATCCTGAAACTATGTGCTTTTGTGTTTTGGGTTTATAAAACAGGAATTTTTCATTTTTATTTTTCAGTAGCTGCCACGGAGTCTGATTTTGAGCCTGGTTGCTGGCAATAGGGTCGTCCCCTATTACACGGGACTTAAACATAACTGGTTAAATATGGGTGTTAATAAAACCATGTCCCACTGCTGGGTAACGCAGGTTCACTTAAATCTGTGTGGTTCTTTCTTCAAAAGGCCATCTCAGACACTAATATCTACATGATCCTCATGTGAATTGAGCAAGATTTTGTCTGGACTTCAAAAGATACTATATGACCTCTGAGTTTGTTTCGGCTGTTTCTTCTCAAAGCAGTCAGGTACGAAACACCGGCCCCATCTAGTGTAAAAAAATAACGAGTAAAAGTGTTTGTGAAAACTACCTACTTACAAAATAAACATCATTTATCATAATTTATCAAAGAAGGCAGGAGCATTGATCACCACGCTTGCTCAAGACAGGTTAGCATTTTCAGAATTATATTTATTATAAAACCAGGTTTCCTCACGATGTTTTCTTTACCCAATATTTGTGATGTCCAAATAAACTTAGAAAATACATATGAATTGAAAAAGTCACCTTGGTAGTTGCCCGGATTTGAACCCACAACTTCATGCAGGAGAAGCGAGGCCTTAACTCCTGGGCCATTACGAACTAAAAATGTGAGTGTACTATTTAGTATACCTCTACCAAACCCCCCGCGGATAACAGGCGTGATGTTTTATTTAAGACGTACCATTACCCAAATCACATGTAGCACAGACGTTGACCCCAAAACGCGATAACAAGTTTCAATTCCAACAAACGTTTTTCCAACATTATACCTATCCAGGTTCCGATGTGTCCTAAATCATAATGAGATAGTGTTCTCCAAGGAGTACCGGGTATTTTACACTCTCTCATAAAATAGGAGTTTTGGAGTGAACAGTTCTCACCACGGGTCCCTAGTGGAGTTGAGTTGTGACTGTATTTTATTAGTTTTGTGTTTATTTTAAAGGGTTGTTTGATGTTGAATATTTTATGTGATAATAAACGGAGAGCAGCGGTGGCACAGCGGTGGCGGCCTCGTTAGATGAGTCATAGGTTCATACCATGCTGAGATAGGAGCCTTTTGGCCTCGTACAGGACGAGTTTCGTTTCTTTTAATTTTTAAATATATGTTTGTTTTTTCTGTGTAAGTTTTATTAGTAAGTTTTATACTGATATTTTTTATGTGTTTTGTCCTGTGCGTGCTAATAAATGCTTTTTCTTTCTTTCTTTCTTTCTTTATACCCAGGCAGGCGCATTACTTTGTATATTTTACTTCATCACCACTGCTCTCAAAACGGTGAAGGAAAAGATCGTGACGAAAACATCGAAGACATGTGACATGATCTACTAACCCGCATTGTGATGGATTATAGCCCATTCCATCTCATAGAGAGGAGACCTGTGTCCCAGCAGTGGTAACATTCAAGGCTGATCATGCTATCCTTTTGCATATGATAATAGTGACGAAATAAATAATTCTCTATAGCCCAGAATTTGCATAGAGAGGAAACCATTTTATTTCATTCAATTAATGTACTTTATGGATCGTTTGTATGTTGTATGTGGTTTTAGTGTTTAGTGTCATACATCTAAGGTTCATGTTCACCGAAAAGATAACGGTGATTATCCTGTTTAAAACACATTTTTGTCACAGCTGATTTTAGATAAGCAGACCGTTATCTTTTCGGTGAACATGGACTTAGGGCGTTTAAACGATCAATTGAAGTAATACATCATCAACTTCCTAACCTTGTCTCATATAACTTAGGGTCGTCGTAACACGTTTTTTTCTTACAATCTCTTTTGTCAACCGTCATGCTATCATTTACTCCTTTAGCTATCACTAGTGACGCAGACGAAGCTGCGTGGGTCAGCCCACGCAACTTCGTCTGCGTCACATAACAGAGAAAAAGCTTACAAAGGGAATAAAATTTCCCCCGTTTTTGCAACATTTTTCATTTATGCCCCGCTCCTATTGGTCATAGCGTGATGTTATATAGCCTATAGCCTTCCTCGATAAATGGACTATCCAACGCAAAAAGATTTTTCAATTCGAGCCCGTAGTTCCTGAGATTAGCGCGTTCAACCAAACAAACAAACAAACTCTTCTGCTTTATAATATTAGTACCTATAGATATTATTCTTCACACAATCCATCCATCGTTTCTTTGGTCTTCCTCTCCCTTTCCATCCATCAACATTTATTAATCACTCTTTTAGTTGCATGCGATTCAACCCTCCTCATACCACGACAGTCGTTCACACTTTCGCCGTTCACTTTTTCGACACTTTTAAATTGCGTCTTTTATATTACTCGTTCCTTACCTCATCCATTCTTAAATAATATTAATCATATGTCACAGGTAAAGACAGGTCGCGGTTCTGGGCAGCAGAATGGTGACTGACGGACCCTAAACTGTCTATTCTTTTCCGTTTCTAATTTGAACCTTATTTTTTCCCCTTTTCCTTTGACGACCCGAATAGCGTACCGGTAGTGACCGCTACCTACGCTACGGTGCGCCAGGCAACGCTACGTGCTGCCTTACGTTCTTAGGGTCCTGGGTTCGCATCCCGGTAGGAGCAAATGTTTGTGTGATGAGCATGGACATTTCTTTCCGAGTCATGGATGTTATGTATATATATATATATATATATACTTAATAAGTATGTATTTACAAACAAAAAGTACATAATGTAGTATATCAACTATCTGGTGTCCACAACACAAGACTTGCTTGTTGTGGCACTAGATGGCGCTGTGTGTAATGTCCAGTGATATTATTATTATTTAGGCCGGAATTCTTGTCGCGCTGATAGTCGGTCTCGCCCGGTCGGTCGCTCACTTTCGGTCGCGTACGGGGTTTACATTGTGTTGTATTTAGCACCATACTGCGACGTCGCGACGCTGACATCAGCGGCGACCAACAACAATATTTTGTTCTCGCTGACGTCACGACCGACTTTACGCGACCGACATCAGCGCGACAAGAATTCAGGCCTTATAACGTGCCAGAGTTAATTCCTAACTGACCACAAAGGGTAATGTCTGTAAAGTATATGCACAAGCGTCGTTTTTCACGGGTGACCATTTTAAACCAGCGCTGTGCTACGGAGTTGTACTAAATGGAACTAATGAGTACAAAATCAGTCACATTTTAACCTTTAAACCTAAATCACATAAAAGCCGGTGTGCCACAAGGTTCCATTTTGGGCCCTGTTCTGTATCTTTTGTACACTGCAGATATACCTACAACGGATAATGTTCTATCTGCCACCTTCGCAGACGACACCGCTGCACTTAGCAACCATGAAAATCCCAATACAGCGTCCTTAACTCTACAAAGTCACCTCAACAAAATAAGCAAATGGATGGAAAAGTGGCGTATCAAGGCCAGCTCAAGCAAGTCAGTGCATGTCACTTTTACCCTAAGAAAAGACAACTGCCCCCCAATCAAACTAGGAAACGATGTTCTTCCTCACCAAGATTCAGCAAAATACTTAGGCATGCATCTTGACAGGAAACAAACTTGGAAAACCCATATAAAAAAAAAACGCGACGAGCTAAACATAAGGCTAAGAAACTTAAACTGGCTATTAGGCAGAAGATCAAATGTCACCATGGAAAATAAGATACTAATCTATAAAACCATAATTAAACCCATCTGGACTTATGGAATTGAGTTATGGGGATCGGCCAAAAATAGCAACGTGGAAATCCTACAACGGTTCCAGAATAAAGCACTCAAAATGATAACCAAGGCACCTCTGTTTATCAGAATCAGTGAATTGCATGAATACACAGAAATGAAAACAGTCAAAGAAGAAGTGGAACAAAGAGCAATAGCGTACCAAAACCGCATAAAAACACACACAAATACCCTGGCAACAGCGTTATGTGAACCATTATGTGACAGAAGGCTCAAAAGGCAACATATATGGGACTTTGTTCCCAAACAAAGCCGGAATTAAAATAAAAGACAGCTTCCTCACAGGAGGAACAGTTCTTACCTGACAATAACCCGTACAGCAAATCTGCTAAGGGCTTGTAAAGCCGATCGCAAGATGACACACAGAAGGAAAAAAAAAAAAAAAAAAAAAAAAAAAAACCTAAATCAACACAAACGTTATAAATATAAATGTCGAGAACAAATATTACGGTCGTAGGTAAAGTCGAAATACTTTCAGAACTACATATGTACAAAACCACAGACGGTAATGGTCAGAAGGTTCATTCGGTATCTGTCAAAGCAGCATTATGAGAAAATACAAGATAGCAATTTTAAAAGGATCAAAGTTCTCCACAGTTAGTCATCAAAACTGAAGAATTTGTTTGTTTGTTTGAACGCGCTAATAACTGGTTCAAATTGAAAAAATCTTTTTGTGTTGGATAGTCCATTTATTGAGGAAGGCTTTAGGCTATATACGACCACGCTACGACCAATAGGAGCGGAGCATAAATGAAAAATGTTGCAAAAACGGGGAAAATGTAATCCCTTTGTGAGCTTTTTAACCGACTTCCAAAAAGGAGGAGGTTCTCTATTCGAATGCATGTATTTTTTTTTTTTTTTTTTATGTATGTTCACCGATTACTCGAAGACGCCTAAACCGATTTGAAAAATTCTTTTTTTTTTGAAAGGGTATACTTCCAAGTTGGTCCCATAGTCGCCAAGTCGGGATCTGATGATGGAATCTTGGCGAAATCGAGGGAACTCTTCAAATTTTATAGGATAACGTACAGCAATTTTGGTATTTTCTACAGCAAATGAAGCATTTGCGTTTGATAAGAACCATTCTACCATCAGATCTGATGATGAAGCCAAGAGTCACGGAACTCCATAATGAGACAATGTATCCTAGTCGTGTTTGGGCTTGTTGTAACTGTAACGGTATGCACTTTCCATGTGAACCACTAAAAAGTGAAAAATAAAAACTTTTTTGCAAAAAATAAAACCGACTTCAAAAAGAAAAAGTGAAAAATAACTTTAGCTTCTGAAGTCGGTGACAAAAAAATTAAATCAATCATACAAACGTCACCGACTTCAGAAGCTAAAGTTATTTTTCACTTTTTCGTTTTGAAGTCGGTTTTATTTTTTGCAAAAAAGTTTTTCTCTCTTATGTGACGCAGACGAAGTTGCGTGTGTCAGCTAGTTCAAGAATAAGACGCACGTTTCATTCAATTCAATTACCTAATATTTATTTATTTTATCAAAAAAACTTAATTTAGTACAGTTTGGTTTTAGCCACACATCGAAAACCTCTCAAAACTTCTCTTATTCCATTATTTCAATCAACAGTTGGATTATATAATAGCCATATAAAATTATTGCTGGGAATCAACTTTTTTTTGTGAGGTTATAAATCATGTTTTGTGGTAGAACTCAATGTAACGCACTTAAAACATTGTGCTGATGGATGGATTGAATAGTACAGGAGTCGTGGAGGTCTTAAAAGTCAAAATCTTACAAAAAAAACTTGTATTTAAAAAAAAACTTGTCAAAAAGTTGTAACTTTGACCCCCCCCCCCCCATATCTCCGTAACTAGAAGGTTCCCAGGTATGGTGAAAAACATAAAAATTATCGCAATGACGGGGAGAACAAGTGCGTTTCGGCTTCGTGAAGAGGTGTTTTACACCCTTTATAAAGGGTGTTCTGTAGGTTACAAAATTTTTTTGAGAACTAAGATTCATTATGAAAGCACAAATGGGCGATACATACAGACAGCAGAGAGTAAACAGTTTTTCAGAGATTCCATTTCGCCTGCTAAAGCAATTTTACCCGTATTGCCGTTATTACAAGATTTGAACTTCTGTAACTCGCTATTTAGAGGTAAGCATACCTCGTTAAAGTTTTAATCGTCACTATTTGTCAAGTCATGCCGATAGGGAAAAACTTCAACCAAGTTATATTGACTTTAAAAGGTGGTATTTACTTAAGGTACCTACGGTTCAAGTTGACGGATTTATTTTGCTATGGTCCCGGGGAATAAATGTTTGAACTCTGTGAATAATTAATACTTAAAATTCTCATAGGTTGCGTAAGGTCATTACGATAGAAACTCAATTTCGGTTATATTATCCACAATAGAGTTACCCAGAAAGTGGGAGACTGAACCTGCCATAAATTTAACATTACGAGTACCTAGATGTCTAAAATATTAATAATATTATGAGGTAATTGTTAAATTAAATTGTACGTTCACATTATAAATATCAAATCCCAATCTACGAGATTATGTACGAAATTACCATTCTATGACATTTCTGTCAATGCAGTGTCAATGGTTGACCATTGGAAAGTCATAATGACGCCATTATATTAGTAGGTTACCAAACCGGTCCAAACTTGTCTTAACTTGACCATTGTGAAATCAATGATCGACTATTCTGACACTATTGTAATAGCAGACTTGTGAGGCCACATTACCTAGATGTCATAAGTAGTAATAAGGTAATTGTTAAATTAAATGCTACATTTACATTACAAATATCAAATCCCAATCTAAATACATATTATTAAAAAAAGTCGCCCCCCTGTTTGTATGTTTAGATATTTTTAACTACGCAACGGATTTAAATGCAGTTTCCAGCAATAGATGGAATAATTCAAGGCAAAGGTATGGCAAAGGTAAAGTATATGTGTGAAAGTGGTTGCTAGTTATTTATAACTAGCTGACCTATGCAACTTCGTCTGCGTCACATAAGAGGGAAAACCTGACAAAAGGAGTAAAATTTTCCCCGTTTTCGCAACATTTTTCCTTTATGCTCCGCTCCTGTTGGCCGTAGCGTGATGTTATATAGCCTATAACCTTCCTCGATAAATTCCCGTTCACCTCGTTTTGTGTGACTATCCAACACAAAACGACTTTTTCGATTTCCTGACATTAGCGCGTTCAAACGAACAAACAAATTCTTCAGCTTCATAATATTGTAGTATAGATTAGCTGACCCGCGCAACTTCGTCTGCATCACATAATATAGCTTGTAACCTTATTTGATAAATGAACTATCCAACATAGAAATAATTGTTCAATTCCAACCAGTAGTTCCTGCGATTAGCACGTTCAACCAAACAAACAAACTCATTAGCTTTATAACATTATTTAGTAATATTATAGATTAAATTAAAACATAACCAAATGTATATGATGCATACGACAGTATTTATTCGTTTTTAAAACTTTCAGTTATAGAAATTTTCACTTAAAGAACGCACACTAAAAATAAAAATATGAAAGAGAAGGTTTATTTACAAAGAAAAAGAAAGACAGAAAGAAAAAGCATTTATTAGCCCGTACAGGACAAAGAGAGGGTTCGCTGAAATACCCTGGACGTACATGATTTAAAACGTTAAATTTAAGATCGACTCTGAGTACTGATAAAATGACCATCTTGGAAAATATTCTCTACAAATCCTGTGCTGTACACATTATTATTTGTTTTTCTTTTGCCAAGCTACTGAGCTCAATTTGGACCACTGACTATGTATGACTGAAATAAGAATGACTTTCAAAAACAATCATCAAGGAAATTAGTTAGGCACAACTAAGCTTCAACGAACCGCTCAGTAATTTGACCTGAATTCTCGTTAGGGGAACATTGCACAAGTAGGTACATAGGAGCATAGCTGGACTCCCGCATTATAACCTCCTTAATACCCTTTGTCCCCTAAAAGCACGTTAAACCAGTTAATCCTAACGGCCCTAATTTTCCACGGCTTCCCTACTTTCCGGTATTCAGATCTAATTCTCGTGGGAAGCTAGAATTCCCGAATTTTCGATGCTGACTGTCAGTGCCTTGTAATGAGAAAGGGATACCGTTTGGCTTAACAAAGGTGAAATAAAGATTAGTGTTGTGGAAAATTCAACTGTTTAAATTTACAGCGTAATAAGTTTTGAAAATTGACTGTTTAGTTAAACATCGTTTTAAGGTGGAGTGGTGGAGTGTCGATTTTGAGTCTTGTCTTGTGATTTAGGTATTATAGTATTCTCAAACGAAATAAATTAAAAAATAACAAATCACTTAATAACTTTGAAAGTTAGGTTTCTTACAAAGTATTCTTAACCAACAACAAACAAATAAGTAAATAACAAGTTCTTAGAAATAAATAACACGACCCGAAACAAAATTATATCCTGCCTAGCACATGTCAGTTTCCTCTACTCACTAGCGACCAAAACATTACAAAGCATCATCCAAATATGGCCGGTTACAGCGCGCCATGCCTTTTATACCCTTCCACTCGGACCGCATAGGTTGGAAATATCTAAGAGAAAAAAATATAATTATTATAAATATCTCGAATTCTCGACGTACAAAAGATTACCACGTGTTCAGAACAGCATGCCTAAACCTATAAACCAACCCCATAGTTCTAATCGGTTTAAAAAAAACTAGTGTTTCATACATTTTGACTGTGTACCTAAGTGTTGTATTAAAAAAAATGTGGCATCATCTGCCTGACCTTTTCCAACTATATTGAGACAGCTTAATCAGCTTCCTATCTAACCTGAAATAGAGGCTAAAGAACAGTATTTAATTAACAAGGACCAATTAATCTGACCTCCACAAACCAGTTATTTGGTAACACGATACCACTTTGCAAAACTGGTTTTCAGACTTTCGGGCGTCTACCCGTAACGACTGACAATGATCTGCCACCATAATTGTGCAAACAACCCTAAATGAACATCAATGTTTACACAAAAATATACCCTATACATAAAATAACCCGTCCAACGTGCTACTTATTGGTAAATAGGTCAATTAGTTAGTAACAGGACACGTTCAGTAACAGGCGGTAATGTGATTGACCTGCGCTTACCAATACCGGGGGGAAACTGGTGTGAGAGCGGTCTTAGACAGGCATATTTTGTAGTGCGTATAAGATATCGCGCGTACAAATGAGTCACATTACGTGCTAAAAAAAATCGAACGTGACTTCATGCGACGAACGTGACGACTTATCTTGCAACTCACGCTTGTACGAGCTTATACGCGCGTCAACGACTGTACGAGAAACGCGTGTGGCAAAAGGCGCATATACGTAAATACGCATAATTCTATCTGAAGCCGCGTATAGTACGTACTAAGTTATTTATTGTATGCTTATGGGGTGTCGAAGTTATTATGCCTACACTTATATGGAAAATCTATCTACTGAAATAGGTGCTGTCAAAAATAATCATAATTAAGGAAAAGCTTTCCTATTCTTACGATTTGGTGATTGAAGTGCATTATATTTTGCGCAGGACCAAAATTAAAGTCGGTCGGACATTCCTTAAAGTTTTTGTTACCAAAGGCTTTTTCCAATCAGGTGTCAGGGCATGCCGCGCAAGATGGAAAGTGGGTCATAGTCTGTGAAGACATGCTGCATACACACTTAAGATCTGAATCGTCCCTGATCGAAGAAATTGTCTTCGCTACGGCCAACTTGGGTTTGAAGCAAAGGCGTGGCTACCGCTGTGTCAGCCGTATCAATGGTACGGGGCCCCGGGTAACGAGGGATGAGGAAAAAAATCACAAAATCTTCTCACAATCTCAAATATTCTTCATAATCTATACATCTATACTTAATATTATAAAGCAGAAGAGTTTGTTTGTTTGTTTGGTTGAACGCGCTAATCTCAGGAACTACCGGCTCGAATTGAATTTTTTTTTTTGCATTGGATAGTGCATTTATCGAGCAAGGCTTATAGGCTATATAAAATCACGCTATGGCCAATAGGAGTGGACCAGCAATAAGAAATGTTGCAAGCGGGAATAAAGCTTCCGTTGAGCAGGCGATATCAAAACTTCACGCGAACGAAGTCGCGGGCAGAAGCTAGTATAAATAAAATTAAAATATAATATAACTTTTCACGGTCCAGAAAGCTCCAATCGTCAGGATGCTATTTTCATTGCAAAAGTTTGACATTAATGACTTTTTCCTCTTGTAAAGCTTTGCCGCTCTCAACCCGAGTGCAGCAAAGGGCTTCCAAAAAAGTGTGATAGTGGGACCTACTAGGACTAGCTACTCCACTGGTTTGAAGTCCATTTACGAGATTTCCAAGTCAGCCACCACTAAATTAAATGAACACAACATACAATAATGCAGACCAATACTAAAACAATTGACTATCAATTGTTGTTTATAACCTCGAAATGTGGTTTTGTGGTTATTGAAATCTGAACAAGCTACAACGCTATTTAATTGAATAGATTTACTGTGGAAACACGCAGTTTCCAACCTAATTAAATAAACATGCAATTAATTTGAATTTGACTGGTATAAATCTGTTAATACACTGCAATGTTTATCATGGTAACTTAAAATTATTTTGTGTAAGATAATTGTAATGGACGACGAGCCCTTGATAAAAATGTAATTTTAGTTTAAGTAGTTTTTGTGTAAACAATGGGGACCTATATGTCTGTCCACCCCAAACTATTATATACTAAAAGCCTTAAGCATTGCACCATGGCTCGAAATGTTGCATCAGCCATTCGTGAGAGGGGATACGGTCAGGTTTGAACCTGTCCGACGTGGAATATTCCATAATAAAGAGTATCATTGCATCAGCAATTGGGAAAGTCCATTTTTACGGGCTGTGGTTGGATAAAGTTCCCTCAAGGACGCTCAGATGCTCCCACGACTTGCAATGACGTGATTATTTATGTAAGGGGGACCGATTAAATTGGTGATAATCGAGTCAAATAGTAGTAAATAGAAACATGTAACTAAGTCATTCCATCAGATAATCAGGGAGAAGTCTTCAAGAAGTCAAGGAAGAGCTCCATATCAGACAGATTGTCATGAGAAGTTAAAGTAGAATCATAGTTCTAGTGAGTCCCACGCCCCCAGTGTTAAATTCCTTATATACAGTCTTATGTAAAGTCTTGTGCCCCGCTATGTAAACCTATAACTATATAATAAAAAGTGTTAAAAGTAATCGCGTTTAATTCATTAGACGTATAGAGGAACCACCCCACCTAGTTTGGCCATATAAGCCGGGTAAGCAGCTGAGTCCCAGCGTTGGGATCATATGGGCTGGGTCAGCAGCCGAGTCCCAGCAACTGGTCTACGAGAACCGGGGTGCGAAGAACAATAATAATACAGTCCACAAAAGTATTTGGCCTCCCTACGAGCCGAATACGTAACATTTTTGGTCCTTGCGATCCGGATAAGCAGAAGTGCCGGTATAATACATAGCGCGTAAATAAGTGATATAAGCGGGCACATAAACTGTAAGTACTGAACAAAATTAACTTTACATATGTCGTGAGTGAATAAAGTGCCGCGATAGGAAAAGTGATATTCTGTGTACCAAAAATCGCGATCATAGCGCGCGTTAAAAAAGGGGTAAGCAGAATAGTGGGACTCTTATGAAAATTAAAAAGTAAATTGACTCGATTCGCGCCGTGAATAAAATACTAACGGATGTATTATCGTTATAAAACGTAATAAATGACCACGTTGTGAATACATAGTTACGCGTCATATATAAGCGCGCGTTATAGAACATAGTGCGCGCCGCATGGAACATTATTGTCGCCGTAACTATATAGTGCCGTCAGGTACATAGGGCCGTCGTAAGCACATAGTGCCGTAAGGTACATAGTGCCGTAAGTACATAGTGCCGTAACAAGTACATAAGTGCCGTCGCGGTAAATAAATGTCCAGTCGTGATATAATAACAGTATTGAAGTGCGAGTAAGTGAAACGTCGTAGTGGACGAATCTGGAGAAGTCCAAAACCAGGTTAGGTTAGTTTGGATTGTCGCGCTCCTTGCTCCCCGTTTAAAGTCAACCTGCAGCGTACCAAAGAACGATGGTGGTCACCCGAAGCCAGGGTGATGCTGCAGAAGCTGAGGACCAGAGGCGGGCCCTGCAGAAGAGGGCAGACGAGCATAGAGAGGCAGTTCTACGCCAGGAAGCGGAACGGATTCGAAGAGAGAGACTACGGAGGATTTCAATGGACCCGCCCTTGTCACCGGCAGTAACAGGTGAGCAAAATATTATAGCTGCACGACTGATTACCGCGCCCCTTACGACAGCAGACACGACCTTAGCAGGACCATCGTCAGGACTTCTCCTGAGCGAGGAGCATGAGCAAAGGACGAGGTCACCCACCAGATCGGTGAGGTCACATAGGTCACAGAGGTCAACCAACAGTATTTCAACGCGCTTAAGACTGGCGGAATTGGAGGCTGCAGAAAAGCTGGCAGCCATCCAGAAGAAGTCTCTCGACCTGGACGCAGACCTGGTCAAGAGAAGATTAGCCGCCGAAGTATCTGTTCTGCAAGATGAGCAGGACAGCCTGCGGGATGAGCCCCTCATCACCCAGGAGGAAGGCCACCACAGTAGAGTGGACGAATGGCTTCAAACGAACCCCCTCAGATCACGGGGGGAGGGGGACCAAGGACCCCCCCGGGAGGACCCAAGACATATTAAATTCGAATTGCCACGGGAGAGGTCACCGACGCCAACGAAGCACGGGAACAGCATCGACAACCTGGCAGCGACCTTAGAAAGGATGGCAAGGCCCCGATTACGGCATACGGATTTACCGGTGTTCTCCGGTGGTGTGAACGAGTGGTTGCCGTTTAAGGCGGCCGTGAACGACACCACCAACATGTACAACATATCGCCAGCTGAGAACATACAGCGATTGAGGAGCTGTCTCAAGGGAGAGGCAAGAGAGGCGGTGTCCGCCCTCCTACATACTGCCACCAATCCAGAAGTCATCATGAAGACACTCGAACAATGTTTCGGACGACCGGAAGTACTCATCGACCGCGCCATCGAGGAGCTGAAGAAGATGACGAAGCCCACGGCATCAGCCGCCGACTTAAATAACTTCGCCATCAAAGTACAAAACACCGTAAACGTAATTAAATCGGTCGACCGAAGGAGATACTTGTATAACCCGTTATTAACTCGTGAAGTGCTAGAAAAGTTAAGCCCCCATATAAGGTCAAGATGGTGCGACTTTGCCTGTGACAACGACGACACAACGGAGCCGGAGATAGTAATGCTGTCCCATTTCCTGATGCGGGAAGCGGATAGGGCGTTGCGATACTCGTACGCCCCTCCCACCAGCGCCGCAACCGCCAGCCAGAAAAGGGAAACCAGACAACCGGTGACAGCAAAGAAGAAGGCCAGCCCCGTCTACACAGCCGTCGACAGCCAGGAGGAAAAAGGTCGGTGTCTTAACTGTAAACAAGATCACGTGCTAACAAAGTGTCCCAAATATAAGGAAATGAGTGTCAAGAAGCGGTGGGAGTATATCAAGGCCAACGGCATATGCTTTAGATGTGCCGAGAGGAAACACTGGCGATATAGGTGTAAGGCGAAGCCGTGCGGCGTAGGCCAATGCCGCCGGCCTCATCACGCCTCCCTCCACGAGGAGAAGGAAGGCGCCAAGGAAGAAGCGACGACCGCGAAGGCTACCGCAGAGCCCAGCAAGGAAGAAGCGGTACTGTCGGTAGCGACCAAGCTCGCCGCCGACCAGAAGAAGGTACTGCTGAAGATGTGCCCCATCATAGTCACCGGGTCACGGGGGGAGGTTATGACGTATGCGTTGTTCGATGAAGGAGCAACCGTCACCCTCATTGATGAAGACCTGGCGACCAGAGTAGGAGCTGAAGGGACTTCACGCCCGCTACGTCTATGCGGCGTGAACATGTCTTCGAAGGAGCAGGACAGCAAAGCGGTAAGGGTGCGGGTCAGAAGCATCCGGAAAGACGGTCAGTCGCACGAGCTTCGAGCAAGGACCATCAAGGACTTGAGGCTCCACCAACAATCCATCCCAGAAACCTTGCTGGAATACAAGCACCTGCGAGACCTGCCAAGAGAGGAAGTATGTTACGAGCAAGCTCGTCCAGGACTCTTGGTAGGCACAGACCATTGGGAGTGCATAGTGACCAGGGAACTGCGAGTCGGTGGCTCAGATCAGCCAGCCGCATCACGAACGAAGCTGGGATGGGTGGTGCACGGAACAGCACCACGAAGCGTCATCACGCAAAAGGAAGACGTGCTGCACGTCATCGAGACCGGGAGAGGAGACGAGCAACTACACGATCTAGTCGAAGCTCACTTCAAGATCGAAGCCTTGGGCGTCGCCAAGAAACCCCGCGTGAACGAAGCGGACCAGAGGGCGGCGACCATCGTAAAGAGGACGATCAAGAAGATCGACGAAGGCTACGAGGTGGGGCTGCCGTGGCGGACCGATCACGTGGTCATGCCCTCAAGCTACGGAGCAGCGCTGAGACGACTCAAGAAGATCGAAGAGAAGATGGATGCGTCACCGGACTTTGCCGTGCAGTACACCACGCAGGTCAAGAACCTACTAGACAAAGGATACGCAGTACCATGCGACGGAACCGAGAAGGAGAGTAACGTCTGCTGGTATCTGCCTCACTTCGCCGTGCAGAATCCGAACAAACCTGGGAAGCAGCGACTAGTCTTTGACGCGGCGGCGACGAGCTACGGAAAATGTCTCAACGACGAGCTGCTGGAAGGTCCAGATCTACTGCAGTCCCTGCCGGGAATAGTATTCCGGTTCCGAGAGCGGGCAGTGGCAGTCACCGCGGACATACAGGAGATGTTCCTGCGGGTGAGGATAAGACAGGAGGACCAACCGGCTCAGCAATTCCTGTGGAGAGAACAAGACAGGACGTCAGCCCCGCGCCACTACAAGATGAGAAGCATGATCTTCGGAGCAGCCAGTTCCCCATACATGGCTCATTACGTCCGAGATTACAACGCGGAGCTTCATGGCAGAGACTATCCCAGGGCCTTGGAGGCCATAACCAAGAACCACTACATGGACGACCTGGTGGCAAGTTACAGCGATCCAGAGGAGGCGTGGAAGGCAGTCGAAGAGACAAGAAAGGTACATGCAACCGCCGGCTTCACACTGCGAGGTTGGAGCTCCAGCGAGGCGACGGTTCTGCGCGATGTACCCCAGACGCTACACACCACCGCCCCAACGCAGTTAGGAGGGGAGCAGCCTGAGAGCAAGATACTCGGGCTGTACTGGAACGCGGAACGAGACGAACTCGGATTTAACACATCCATGAACCGAGTGCCGTCCGAAGTAAGAGACCGAACCCGTGCGCCCACCAAAAGGGAGGCACTTAGCGCAGTAATGTCCATCTACGACCCGCTGGGGCTATTGAGTCACTTCACAGTGCGAGCGAAGATAGTACTCCAGAGCCTGTGGCGCCTACAAACAACGTGGGACACGCCTATTCCGGAGGAAGAGAACGAGCTCTTCGCGGCCTGGCTAGGTCAGCTAGAGGAAGTAAGCAGACTGCGGCTACCCAGATGCTACCTCAGAAAGAAAACACAGCGCATCGAACTACATGTGCTGTGCGACGCAAGCGAACAAGCGTACGCGACTGTAGCATACTGGAGGGCGATGTACGAAGATGGAAGCACAGATGTCGTGCTGGTCGCGGCCAAGGCAAAAGTAGCACCGCGGCGAGCCCAGACAATACCACGTCTGGAGCTGCAGGCAGCGATGATAGGAGCCCGACTCGCCGAAACCATCAAGAAAGAACACCGCATCGAGATCGACAGTACGACCTACTGGTCGGACTCCTCTACGGTGATCCACTGGATCCATCACGACATGAAGAGATACACGCCGTTCGTCGCGCACAGACTCGGGGAAATCGCCGAGCTCACCAGCAAGGAGGAATGGCGCTGGGTGCCGACGGAGCACAACGTGGCGGATGACGCCACTCGACTCACCGACGCGCCGATCTGCGCGACCGACCGCTGGTTCCGCGGGCCGAGTTTCCTCCGCCTGCCGGAAGGGGACTGGCCCGGGACGCCGGCGTCGGAAGACACCGAAGAGGAGGTCCTGCACATTGTGCCGGGCCCTGAACGAGACAGCTGGCTGCCTGATCCCGCCCGCTTCTCAAAGTATGAGACGCTGGTGCGCGCTGCCGCGCGCGTGCTCGCATTTATTGATGCGTGCCGCCGCGTCTCGCCTCGACTGGAGCATCGGCACATAGAACGCGCCGAGAAGGAGCTCCTGCTGAAAGCCCAGCAGGACAGCTTCACCGAAGAGATCGAGAGAATCCGGTCTGCACGCCCCGTCCCCAGGACGAGTCGGCTGTACAGACTGGACCCCGTAATCGAAGACGGCCTATTGCGCGTGCGAGGACGAATTGAAGCCTCTAACGTGCCCGTGGAGGCCAAGCGACCCATCATTTTGGATGGTCGCCACCGAATAAGTAGGTTAATTGTGATGCGCGAGCATTGCGCCGCTGGGCATGCCAACAGGGAACGAGTTACAAACGACCTACGGCAGCGCTATTGGATCATCCACTTGCGACCCACGGTGCGAGCCATTGAAAAGGCCTGCACGTACTGCCGGAGACTGCGAGCAACGCCACAGCCGCCGGCCACGGGAGACCTGCCTCGCGCCCGCCTGGACCCCTTCCACCGCCCGTTCACCAACTGTGGTGTGGACTATTTCGGGCCTATGATGGTGAAGGTGGGCCGGCGTCGAGAGAAGCGATGGGGTGCGTTATTTACGTGCCTCACCTCCCGCGCCGTGCATCTCGAGCTCGTCGCATCATTGTCAACAGACTCAGCAATAATGGCGCTGAGAAGGATGGCTGCGCGCCGCGGTTGGCCGCGGCTTATGTATTCCGATAACGGAACTAATTTCAGAGGAGCTGATCAAGAACTGCGAGCGGCTTATGAAGAGTGGGCACCGGCACTGCAGGAAGAAGGACTACTGCACAGGATGGAGTGGCGGTTCATCCCTCCTGGCGCACCCAATCAGGGAGGTGCGTGGGAGCGGCTGGTGCGCTCCGTGAAGACTGCCCTCGCTGCGACTCTGCGCGAAAGGGCGCCTGCCGAAGAAGTATTACTAACTCTACTTACAGAAGCGGAATTCGCCATCAACGCACGCCCCTTGACTCATGTCAGCGTGAGCTCCACTGATCCGGAGGCCCTCACCCCCAACCATTTCCTGTTGGGGTCCTCTATGGGTCTACCCTCGACTGGGCCTTGTGACGAGGCCGATCGACGTGCTTGGCGGGCCAGCCAGGCCCTAGCCGATCACTTTTGGCGACGCTGGCTGCGGGAGTACCTCCCTACGCTGGTACCCCGCGGCGAGCCGCAGAGCAAACGCCAACCACCGGAGGTCGGTGACGTCGTCATCATCGCCGACAGCACACTGCCACGGAACGTGTGGCCGATGGGAGTCGTCGAGAACACCTACCCGGGACCTGACGGCGGCATCAGAGTAGTCGACGTGCGAACGAGGACCGGCGTCTTCAAGCGTCCGGTTAGCAAGCTCGTCGTGCTGCCAAAGGAAGAGAAGGCTGCGCAGGCTACGCCGGGGGGAGAGATGTAATGGACGACGAGCCCTTGATAAAAATGTAATTTTAGTTTAAGTAGTTTTTGTGTAAACAATGGGGACCTATATGTCTGTCCACCCCAAACTATTATATACTAAAAGCCTTAAGCATTGCACCATGGCTCGAAATGTTGCATCAGCCATTCGTGAGAGGGGATACGGTCAGGTTTGAACCTGTCCGACGTGGAATATTCCATAATAAAGAGTATCATTGCATCAGCAATTGGGAAAGTCCATTTTTACGGGCTGTGGTTGGATAAAGTTCCCTCAAGGACGCTCAGGTGCTCCCACGACTTGCAATGACGTGATTATTTATGTAAGGGGGACCGATTAAATTGGTGATAATCGAGTCAAATAGTAGTAAATAGAAACATGTAACTAAGTCATTCCATCAGATAATCAGGGAGAAGTCTTCAAGAAGTCAAGGAAGAGCTCCATATCAGACAGATTGTCATGAGAAGTTAAAGTAGAATCATAGTTCTAGTGAGTCCCACGCCCCCAGTGTTAAATTCCTTATATACAGTCTTATGTAAAGTCTTGTGCCCCGCTATGTAAACCTATAACTATATAATAAAAAGTGTTAAAAGTAATCGCGTTTAATTCATTAGACGTATAGAGGAACCACCCCACCTAGTTTGGCCATATAAGCCGGGTAAGCAGCTGAGTCCCAGCGTTGGGATCATATGGGCTGGGTCAGCAGCCGAGTCCCAGCAACTGGTCTACGAGAACCGGGGTGCGAAGAACAATAATAATACAGTCCACAAAAGTATTTGGCCTCCCTACGAGCCGAATACGTAACAATAATGTTTTGAGTATGAATGTGAATGGGTATAAGAGTAGAGCTAGACCAAAGAAACGATGGATGGACTGTCTGAAGGATGTCTAGAAAGGAGTTGTCTGATGAGATGACGTGTAATAGAGAAGTACGGAAGCAGAAGACATGCACTGTTTTAGACTTTCACGGTTTTTCGTTTTTCGGTATATCGGGTGCTCGAAAAACCGAAAGAAAATCACGGATATAATCCCGTAAGTACTTTAAGTGTAGCAGAAGACATCATGTTACGCCGACCACAAATTAATTGGGATAAGGTCAATAGAATGATGGTGATCAGTTTAAGATAATTACACTTACAAGTAGTCCATTACTTCTTCTGTATCGTGTGGTTAGTGCCTAACCTGGTGTCAGAGTTTTATGTCGCCCATGAACCTCTGACTTGGCTTGACATGCCGTTGAGAAATATCTCTCCGGTATAGGATAATAAATTATACAATACGAACATGAATCCGAAAATCACAGTTGCGTGCCTTTTTTTTTTTAAGGTTGGTAAATCATCAAATAACTTCTCCCACTCTGGGCGGAGCGGGAGGGAGTGTCAGAGTTTTACTGACTAAAACCCATCCATGTTCCTTCCTCGCCCTTTATGTTCCGGGGCCGCGGTATCTCTTTCGAACAGGCCCGCAACCCCGGTAGGCTTCGGCCCTTGCGGGCCCCTCCCTTTACCTGACATCTCTTTGAGGCGCGCGTGGAACACGAACGCGCCGTCGTCACGGCCTGTCGTCATTAGACGGACGGACGGCTAGCTAGCCTATAGCTAGCCGTCCACAGGCCCGCGTCTACGGTGGCCGGTAGCCACCACGTGGCCCCCGACGCCCGGTGCGTCTCCCGCGGTGGCTGGGGCGAGAGGCTCTCTCCCTCTCGCGCTCCGCCACCTCCTTCGCTAGCATGACTGCTTCGCAGGAGGTGACGGCTTCCCATTCCGTCTCGCTCCGGACCATGGATTGAACCAGAGCCGGACGCGAGAGGTCGCCGCCGCCGATCGCCGCTACGAGGACACGGCGGTGCTCCGCCCACGCAGGGCAGACCTTCACCGTGTGCTCCACCGTGTCCTCCGGTCGATCCTCGCAGTGGAACCACCCGGGCGTTTCCTCCCGCCCGATTCGGTGCAGGAACCTTTCGAAACATCCGTGTCCTAGAGGAGCTGCGTCAGGCGGAAGGTAAGGACGCCGTGGCGCCTCTCAAGCAAATCCTCAAAGAGGGGACTTACCGCCACTGTCGTGGCGTGCCCTGCACGGGCTTGCTACAGTCGCTCTCTCCATGTCGGCATGAGATCGCGCCGAAGGTCTGTCCGCTGAGCGGCGATTTGCCGCGGCAGCGGAGTTTCCCCCTGGCCTAGTGCCACCGCGCGCTATTCGTGCAGGCGCGCGAGGCCTATCGCCTCCAGATCCCATGGCGGCAATCCGAAAAGCAGGCCCGCCGCCTCGCGGGAGATTGTGCGGTACCCACGGAACAGATGCGTGCCTTGGGTTAGAACTCGACACCTATGACTTTTTTTTTGACGGATGGTAAATCATCAAATAACTTCTCCCACCCTGGGCGGAGCGGGAGGGAGTCTCAGACTTTTGCTGACTAAAGCCCATCCTTATTTCTTCCTCGCCCTGTATGTTCCGGGGCCACGGTATCTCTTTCGAACAGTCCCGCAGCCCCGGCAGGCTTCGGACCTTGGGGCCCCTTCATTTTGCTGTCATCTCTTTGAAGCACGCGTGGAACACGAACGAGCTAGCCCATAGTTCACCGTCCACAGGCCCGCGTCGACGGTGGCCGGTAGACACCACGTGGCCCCCGACGGCTGGCGGCTGGGGCGTGAGGTTTTCTCCCTCTCGCGTTCCGCCGCCTCCTTCGCTAGCATGACTGCTTCGCAGTAGGAGGTGACGGCTTCCCATTCCACCTCGCTCCGGACCATAGATTGAACAGAGGCCGGACGATCGCAGCTACAAGGACACGGCGTTGCTCCGCCCACGCGGGGCAGACCTCCACCGTGTGCTCCACCGTGTCCTCCGGTCGATCCTCGCAGTGGAAACCCCCAGGCGTTTCGAACGTCCCGAAATACCCGTGTCCGGTGAGGACCTGCGTCAGGCGGAAGGTGGGGATGCCGTGGCGCCTTTCAAGCCACTCCTCAAAGAGGGAACTTATCGCCACTATCGAGGCGTGCCCTGAGACCTATGACTTGGCAGTCCGACAGTACATTTATGGTCGCCTAACGTACTGAACAGCTGATTTTTTTTCGTGATTTCAGGTTATAGTAAAAGTTGTTTGTTATCATGAGCACAATCACGTGTTTAAGTATCGTACACTAATTACCAGTCACCGTATATATCTCTATATTATCTCTAAGTTCAGTGGAGTCCATGAAGTTTCTTGCCGGTTCTTCTTTATGGAAACAACCAACCCAAACCGTACATTTTTGTCGACGTTTTATTGATTTTGATTTTTGAGTGTATGTATTTACATATTTATTCCGATTTCCAAAATTTATTTGTAAAAGTCATCCCACGCAGTATCCACTGAATCTCGTGAAACTAAAAAAAAACTAAAACCATAACGAATATGGCAACATGCGGTTTTAAATTCCACTCCCTATCTTTAATATTTAGAGAGCCCGTTCGTTTTGCGGAATTTACAAACTACGCAAACATATACGTAAACGGAAAATAAAAACCAACAAAAACAAACATACGGACATTGTAAACATACATACAAAATTGCGAAATGGACAGTAATCCTGCTGGTCTAATTTTTTATATAAAACAAATGGTAAAAAAACCAGCCAAGTGCGAGTGGGACTCACGTATGAAGGGTTTCGCACCATCGCATCGTAGTGGGGAAGCTCCATTTAATTTTAATTTATTTTTGTTGCATGTTGTGGAGCTCGTGACTAAATAATAACAGCCGCTCGGTCCGATCTTTTGGTTAAGCCGAGCTTGCCTAGGTTCGTCTGTGGATGGGTGACCGCTCCTACATACCGAGTTTCCTCCGTGCCTCGGAAAGCACATTAAGCAGTTGGTCCCGGCTGTCATTTGTCCAACTTTGACAGTCGTTACAGGTAGTGGCTCAAAAAGTCGTACAATCAGTCTTTCCAAGTGGTATCGTATTACGAGTATGTTAGATTGGAAGCCGACCCAAACATAGTTGGGAAAAGGCTAGGCACATGATAGTAGATGATGCTTGTTGGTATATTAAAGCGGCAACAGAAATACACATTATGTGGAAATTTCAATCAACCTATTACAAATTCTGAGATACAGCCGGCTGACAAACATACGGACGCACAGCGGAGGCTCAGTAATAGTGTCCCGTTATTTACCCTTCGGGTCATCATCTGCTTAGCCTTTTCCCAGCTATGTTGGGGTCGGCTTCCAGTCCAACCGGATGCAGCTGAATACCAGTATTTTACATGGAGCGACTGCCTATCTTACATCCACAGCCCAGTTAGTACTGGGTAATACGATACTAGGTTCTCTTTCCTTCGAGTAAGGAATCCTAAAAATGTAAAACATGGACAGCAATTCTACTGGTCTAATTTACATAAAACAAATAATTAAAACCATGTTCAAACAAGACTGGGAACCAGACGAACTCATTTCACGGTTTTTAATATTCTGAACCCAAACTTAATTACACTGCGCTGCGTCCCAAGTCCCAACACATTCCTTGCTCACTAACGCCATCTAGTAGATTTTGTTTGAACTTCTAAGGAAGGTTATTTTTTTAGACAAAGGACAGGCGATTTCTCTTCAAAAGGCAGATAGCCTTTTGCTATTCGTAGATTTTGACGTGACTTTTACTGGCAAATAGCCGATATCATAAGGAGCATTCGGCTTACTTTTATTTTTGAAAAAGAAAAATAGTGCGTGGAGTCACTCCGCGCGAAAAAAGGGAAACTTCGTATTGAGAAAATGAAAATAGAAAGGGGCAGGGGGGGCATGGGGGGGCTCCATGGTAGCGTTAAACATTTAACCCAACCTTGTTGGAAGTCGCATTAGAAGTTTCACTTCAATTAGGGTTCTTTGACTGTTGAAATTGTTGAAAAAATCCGATTTTAGTAGGAAACTAATATTTTTATAGTAATATCATGCGGTGAATGTCGAGCGCCACAGCTAGTCTATTAGAAAAATAAAACCGACTCCAAAAAAGTCTGTGACCTTTGTTTGATTGATTTAATTTTTTTTGTCACCGACTTCAGAAGCTAAAGTTATTTTTCACTTTTTTGTTTTTTTTTTGAAGTCGGTTTTATTTTTTGCAAAAAAGTTTTTATTTTTCACTTTTTAGTGGTTTACATGTACTTAGTACACATGGAAAGTGCATACCGTTACAATTACAACGAGCCCAAACACGACTAGGATACATTGTCTCATTATTGAGTTCCGTGACTCTTGGCTTCATCATCAGATGTGATGGTAGAATGGTTCTTATCAAACGCAAATGCTTCACTTGTAGTAGAAAATACCAAAATCGCTGTACGTTATCCTATAAAATTTGAAGAGTTCCCTCGATTTCGCCAAGATTCCATCATCAGATCCCGACTTGGTGACTATGGGACCATTTGGAAAGGATACCCTTTCCAACAAAAAAAGAATTTTTCAAATCGGTTGGCAAACGACGGAGTTATGCGCGAACAAACAATGAACAAAAAAAAATAGAAACATCCGAATTGAGAACCTCCTCCTTTTTAGAAGTCGGTTAAAAATACTAAAGACTAAAAAATATCCTACGACCTATCTCAGACCTACCAACACCGCACCTTGCATTTTATTTGCTTTTTTCTTTTTCATTTTTTATTTGAAGTATGTCAAGGTGTTACTATAGTTATTTTGTAAATATGTTTTTTTTTTTTGTTTCATTTAATTGTACTTCTGTGTGTTGTGATATGTCTTTTGGGTGCACTAAATAAATGATATATCTATCTATCTCAACACACAAAAAAAGCCGTTACGGAGGAGTTTTGTAACAAACACGAGTTTTTTTATATATTTTAAGAATAAAAAACTTTACAAACATGGAACATTATGTATTATTAGGTATTTTGCATGAAACATAAGCAACATTCGCAGAATACCTTGTACGAGTACTGTTATTGTTTAAAAGGAAATAGAATTTCCATTGAAATTGATAATAATATAATTATTAAATAATTGGATTTTACACAGAATTGCTCTTTAATATTGCGCACTGTGCTAAGGTGATGCCCGGTATTTCATGAAAGCGTTGCCAACATTAATTGGATTATTATAAGAAAATGTTATTAACAGACGCTGCTTACTTTAATGGCGTAGATTTTAACAAGGGTTTATTTTAAAATGGCTAAATGGACGGAAAAGAGGTATAACCTAGGCACAACTAACTACTCAAGGCAAAAATAGGGTACAATTGGCACAAGTTGATCATCTGCCTAGCCTTTTCCCAACTATGTTGGGGTCGGCTTCCAGTCTAACCGGATGAAGCTGAATACCAGTATTTTACATGGAGCGACTGCCTATCTGACCTCCATAACCCAGTCTTCTTTATCGTGTGGTTAGTTGCATAACCTGGTGTCAGAATTTTATGCCGCCCAAGGGCATCTGACTTGGCTTAACATGAAAGAAGAAGACCCAGTTAATACTGGGTAGTAGGATACCACTTGATAAGACTGGTTGTCAGACTTTTTGGGCCACTAATTACCTGTAACGGCTGCCAAAGATAGACAAATGACAGCCGGGACCAACAGCTTAACTACTTTCCGAGGCACTTGGTATGTAATGGGTGGTCACCCATCAACAGACCAACTTAGGCAAGTACGGCTTAACCTAAAGATCGACCCGAGCGGCTGTTATTAATAAGCCACGAGCTCCTCACGGACCCTCCACCACGGACCACAGCTCCTCTAGGTGGACCGATGACCTGATGAAGGTGGCGGGAATCCGTTGGATGCTATTCGCACGGGACCGGTCAATGTGGTGACATTTGGGGGAGGCCTATGTCCAGCAATCCTATTACTAAGCCTCCGTTGTACGGTCGAACAAGCTATTTGGTTTACACATTACAATGTGATTTGTGGGTTAAACTGTAAACCAAATAGCTTCTTCGACCGTACGTCTGTCCGTCCGTCTGCCTGTCTGAGGCACTATTCCCTAACGTTTCGTCCGTTTATTCGGATCTATCCGCGTCTCTCACTCGCACTCATCTGCAGACCTGCGCGAGAGAGACGGATAGATCCAAATATATCGGATGAAGCGTTAGGGAGTAGGGCCTCTGATTCGTGATAGGTAATAGGTAGGCAGTGTTGAAATATTGACAACTCTTTGTGGCTTCTCTCCTTCAACCAAATACCAGTTCTATTTCATTAAAACCTACTAGAATATTCCACGCAATCTCAACAAAGTCAATTGACGTGATTACTTGCAAGCCACGAACAACTAGGTAATAAACAAAAACACGATCCGAATGGCGGCCACAAAAGTTTTCGAGAACTTCAGTCGTAAACCGCAAGAACTTGAAATATAGTACTTACGTATTATGTAGGTAAACACGGTTTTGCCTTGATCTTGGTTTACTCTTGTTATGTTTTCTGACAATTGATCAGTTTTAGTAATCTAAACTAATATTACCGAGCAAAGATTTGATTTTTTGTTTGTGTGTTTGTTACAATTTTACTCTAAAACTGCTCAACCGATTTTAAAAACTCTTACATTATTAGAAAGCCACCGCTTTACTAATTCACATAGGCTATATTTTACTCCCGTGGAACTACGCGGGTGAAACCGCGTGATGTCCGCTAGTAGGAAATAAAATAATTCGACGCCTCCAAGCAATAACCCGGTAATCGAAAAATCAAAATTTTACAGGAGAAAAGATTTACTGATTTTGTCAAATATCTTTTCAACGAGTGGGACTATTGAAGTCATTGATGTATTAAATGAAAGCTATTTTTTTGCGAAGTCTACCTGTGCCATTGATATGAAAATCCTTTTACTCAAAACCTAGTAATTTATGAAAATAAATAATACCTGAAATTTTATACATACAATATTACAGTAATACTACTTACGGGGTTATTGCAGTAAAATTATGAAATAAAATATTTCATAACATTACATTATAGGCTTCTACGGCGTTATTTTTTATTTTATGGCTGATAGATAACTTGTTTGTACGGAGTTATTGTGGTAATGTCAAATAATTTAAAAAAAGGTATTAATACAAAACATTATTATTAAGAGGAAAATTATAAAAACAGTGTTATTGTTACCACTCGATACCATTTTTAAATTTAAATGTAATATTTGAAGGTAATAAACAAAAAAATACAATAATTTCGATGATAAGTAATTTTATTATTTATTATAATCACAGAAAGTAATTTAACACTTTAGTTCGACGCGAACATTCATTAATAAAAATAATCCAATAAAAATCAAATCCTGTAATCAACTTTGAGCTACATAAACTCTTCAATGTAGTTCTTCTTCAGAAATATTTTCGTTTCCCGCTTCAGAACAGGACAAGGATTGATAAAAAGAATGGTAACTCTGAGGAATAGCTCCACTTCTACATAAACTCAAAAGGTCTGTATGAAAAGCCTGGCTTATTGGTATACGTTGGTGGTGCGTTGCAACTGCACATTATCCATATATACAGCTGCTTCTTGAGTACTCGCACGCTTTCGTCCTCTTCGTCTAGCTGAGGTAGAGGGAGTGTTGTTTAGATCAAGCTCTGAATAAGTGTCTTCAAAATTATATTTGAAAAACAACTTATTTGCTTGTGAATCGACCACGCTTACCTCCATGACATCAGCCCAGCGGATCACATTTCCGTCTTTATCGCACCGCCAATACTTGTCTTCTACGAGTGGTTTTAAATCGTAAACTTCGAACTGCTCTAATTCCTTGATTCTATATTTTTCGCCAGTAATCTTTGAATTTAAAATAATATTATAAATTGGGTCAGGGGTATATAAAACTTTATTTTTTACGTTTTTTTTTCTATGCATGCATGTATGGAATCTCCCTCGTTTTAACTGTGTCCAGTTTAAAAAAAACGATGGGTTATGGTTATGTAAAAAAGTTTGGAGGCATATAAATAAAGGGCGAAAATGTAACGATTTTTGTTCTGCCCATAACATCCATCCGAATATAATGAAAACTTTGTTATACTTTTCTCACGTTCAGTTTAAAAAAAAATAACAAAGCACTTCCTATTTCTGAACTGCCTTTTTTAGCGATTTGGTGATGCCATACATAACAATATCCTATTTTTCGTACTGCATCAAACACAGTAAAATTGTAGCATGGATATTTTCTTTTATAATGAAATACGCCTTGTATGATCCCTTGCTAGACCAGACATTACTTTTAGATGATAGGTGAATGGAATAAAAGAAAGTAAAGTACTGAAACACTACTGTATTGTCAGTTCAGCCAGTTTGTAGCCATTGTGTAGTTCAGCCAGGCTTTAGACTCGCTAAAGTAGACTCGACTTTCATGGGGTACTGTTTGAGATGCTATAATAAAATTCCACAAAGTATTCTTGAACTGAATGAGACGAAATTTAAAACATGCATTAAAAGCACACTATGTAAGCAAGCATATTACAAGTTGAGCGATTATATCGCTGATAAAAATGCTTGGCTCAATGCTGGTCCTGCTCCACAAGGACAGGGTCGCAAAAATTGATAGCATTAAATGGTATTGTTGGAGCTGCTGAAGATTGTACTACTATGTTTGCATTGTGTAGATTTAATCTATTTAGTATTATATAAACGCATAGCCCATATTGTGTGAGTACTATGTACTAGAAAGCTGTCATTCACTGGAAACCTACTTTAGTTTTTGACTTGAATGTGCCCTGGACGTTGAGAGTATGTCATGCTCACTCAAATGTCTCGCTGATGATGGCGCGTGTGTCAGACCATTTAGTTCCCTTCAAAATGGTTGAGCTGAATGGTGCTGATCCATGCGTTATGTTCGTGAACGGGTGCTGTCAGTTGCGACTCGTCATCTCTTAGTTGCCATGGCTTATTTGAATGAATTATTTTGTTTTTACTATGGACACTTTTAGCGTGCACATCTTGCTACATTGTTCTCACATAATTTACCATCTCAACAATAATTTGATTTAAAAGAGTGTCCATGGAGTTTCTGGCCCGTTCTTCTCCATAGAGATCTACGCTAGGGAATGAGCAACTACAGTACTTTCACAGTTTTTATGTCTTGTGACTGGGACTGTAGCTACATTCAACTTTCATCTTTGTTTCGACAATTCAAAAGTGCCTGTTATTGGCCTACTTGAAATAAATGCTTTTGATTTTGATTTTCCCAAAGGTCGTTTTGTTGCCATTACAACATCACTGTAATTTTGTTCTGTAAACCCCTCAGTATAAAAGCGATACATTTTGGAAATATTCAAGTTTTCTGAAAGATATTCTCGGTTTGAAGTCGCTCTCGTATAGTTAATTAAATTAAGTTACAATTCAATACCAAACTTAAATAACATTGTTAGTGAATATTACGGAACACGTATTTTATAATTATTTCAACATAAACCCCATAAACACGTTTACCAAAAATTTAATGAAAATGATTTACGCCAATAACCCGGTAATCGCAACTTACCAAAATAAAAAATAAATAGTTTTTTCGTACAGACCTATAACAGGTTTTTTGCCGAAATATTATTGTGTCTAAATTCCCAACAATAAACACGTGTGTCATGATTTCTTTGTAAATATCAATAGGAAAAATCTGAAAAAAATTGAGAAGGTGTATTCCAGTCCATAGATGCCGAATTTGACATAACAGCATAAACCCCGTAATAGTACATTACCGAGTTCTTGTTTGGGGGCATCGAATTAGTTTGTTTGCTCCATCTTTGAGAATGGAGGAGCTTCTTGTGACTAAATAATAACAGTCACTATCAATCCTCAGTTGCGCTTACCTAGGTAGGTCTGCGGATGGGTTTTCCCATTCACCCATTACATACCGAGTTTCCTCCGTGCCTCGAAAAGCACGTCAACCGTTGGTGCCGGCTGTCATTTGTCGATCTTTGACTTTCTTTCGTTTCAGTGACCTGAAAGCCTTACAATAATCTTACCCAGGGGTGTTGTATTACCCAATAATAACTGGGTTGTGGAGGTCAGATGGGATAGATAAAATATTGGTATTCAGCTACACGCGGTTAGACTCTGCCATAGTTGGGAAACCCGACCCAGTCATAGTTGGGATAAGGTTAGGCAGATGACGATGCTTCATCTTTGAGAATCAAGTTTCGGTGAAAAAATATAGAAAAATAAACTTCCATGAAGTCCATTCGCTATTTAAGGCATGTGAAAGTAAAACTCGCTTTCATGTGAGGATGTTTTTAGTGTTGCTATGTGGTATGTACACTTTTGTTTGCGTAAGTGTTAAAAACAATGATAACTGGATTTTTTGCCGACAAACGTCCGCAAAAAATACAGTTATTATTGTTCCCAAGTCCCCATCCCAGTGATTCCCAATCCAAAAAAAACCGTCCGGATTTTCATGAAATTTTAAGTCATACTAGTTTACATATGTCATAGTCAGGCCATGCCCTGAATCCTGAACCTTGAGGATACTATCAAACATCCTCCACTTGTTTACAAGTAAGATGCTATAATTTTACTCTCTAAATAACAGTCCTTGGACTTCGGCAATAAAAAGTCAACCTTAAGCGATCGAGTGAGGACAATAAATGACGCAAACTTAATTTATTTTTATTGTACTTTTGAAACAACACCGACATTTTCGTTTTACGCCATTTCAATTTATCTTCATCCTTCATAATATTGTTTTCCTATCTACTACATTGTGGAATAAAATGTTTTTTTTTTTCACTTTCAACGAATGAGCGTATCGACTTGCCAGTGGTGTCGAATTATTGTTTATTCTTTTCTTGTGTTGCAGTTTAAAAAATCTTATTCATATTGATGTCTGTATAATACAATAAAAAAATAAGTATCCGGCTCGAAGGACCAAAGTCTTATTTTTTGTTTTGAAGCAACTGTTTTGTTACGATAGGATTTGTTATTTGAAATTAAGCTAAATAATTCTGCTTTGAGATTAAAGTTGGCATTTATTAGCAGACACGACATTAATTAATGTTTGACCCTGGAATTACGTATATTTCTAGCCTTCCATGAACTGACTGTCTAGCCTCAACAACGTAGACTCCAGACAAATTAATTTTCTTAGACCTATTTAAGCAGTCCCTACAGTGAAAACCAACATGTACAGATCTTAACAAAATTGTTAACACAAGGTCTAAGCTAAGCTGTGCAGACTAAGTCAAGACTGTGTATTCGATAAAGTAGGTACTTTACAAGATACGTTTTTTTTTAAGTTAACAAAATTAAAAAAGCCACCTGCTAGGATCCCAAAAAAGAAATCAAACCCATATGTCTTCACAGATAATTCCAGTCACGTTGGTTGTTATTGTTCTGATTATAAACAAAAACTGCATGTCGTTACAAATTCATCCGTGTCCTTTTTGGGTGCCTTAGGATGCTCTAAAATATATATTTAGTGTGCGCAGTCTTAATTTCTACTTCTATAAAAATACTAAAATACTATACTGAAACTATGATATATTTTGTACTTGTACAGTCGAGACCACTCGTAAGACGTATCTCTATATTATTAATATTAGATTTAAGAGTCACTGACCGCAAAAGTGCGATGCACTAGAAATAACGTTAGGGTTCAGAGTTATTTTAGACGTTGAGAAGGGTCTGCATACTTTTAGGGTTTAAGTATATAACATAAGAGTGTGTTCTGTAAAGTATTATGTGCTTTTATTTTTAAATGTAAATGCCCTTATTTAAAAAATGTTATTACGTGTTTTGACTTAAACAAAATCTAAAAATATTTCAGACTTATTACACAAATACTTTCTGAAATATTAAATATTAAATTTTGCTAAATTAACTAACGAGACCGGGCCTCTATCGACTATGCCACGTTGAGTGGCATAAGGTGGGCTATGTCCCCCCTGCATACATATATATACAAACAAAATCTTCAGCTTCATTACTTATGATATTTTTGAAAATTTTAAAACTGCGTCCTCTTATTTGGACTTAGACAACTAAGCTATACGTACCACCTACTATGTTCTTGATTGAAATTATCTCGTGATTTACCTGAAACAAAAACACACCATTAATTAGATTTTATAATTTAAACAACGCTGAGTTAACCCCCAGTACACGAAATCCCAAGTCATGCATTCTATCGTCAATTTTGTATATTTGCATTTCCTTGTATACGGTTGGGCCTAAAATTTGCCAGTTAGTTTATATCAATGAAAACTCTTGTTTCGCAAAACTTGAATACCTGAACATATAGGTCCTATTTAATATCGCTTTGTCCTATAAACCCGAGCCAGACTTAATTATTGCAAAAAACGCGAAGTCAACACACATAAAATCAACAATAATTTCAAAATAAAAACACGCTTTAAAAGCAACACTGAAAACGGAACGGACGAAGCTTAAAACAAATTACAATGTAGAAATTGTAATAACTTTTATTTTTTTACTTTTTACACACGTACACTGAAAAAAGGTCGAATTGTTTGTGAGTTGACCCTTTTTGTTACCCAGATAATCCAAATAAACAAGGAAAAATACGTTTGTAACCCTGAATCATCGCCTGAAATCCTTTTGGTAACTATTGAGATGGATGGGCAAAGGCGATTGTACGAAATAAAACATAAAGTCGAAAACCTTCTGATATATTTAATGGCTTCAGTATAAACTAGAACTAAGGTTTATATCTTCGGAAACTATTTGCCAAACTTTTCTGGATAAGATTTATTATATCATAAAAAATCTTTAGTTGTGTGGTCTGTTTATTTAGTGGGAATTGAGTGGTTTAAAAGAAAAAGCATACTAGTAATAGCACCAGACTAGCAGTAGTAGTAGTAGTAGTATTATGTCCACGGCTTCGTAAACTGGGATAAAAAGTATCCTATATGTTAATTCAGGTTATAAACTATTTAGATGCCAAATGACATCCAAATCCGTTCAGTAGTTTTTGCGTGTAAGAGTAACAAACATTCATCCATCCATTCTGACAAATATTCGCATTCATAATATTGGTAGGACTTAAACTCAATTAAATCGCTATAGTTTTCTTTGGTATTGGTATTGCTTATTTAAAACCATTGTTACCTTTGAAGACTATGTCACATGCCAGATTTGATGGAATCATTCTGTTAGAAATCTACCCAAAGTAATTGCTGTAACCGTTAGCTACAGTGAAAAAGCCTTGACCAAACAGTTTTCCATAACAAAAATCGATAACAAGCCCGACCACTCAGAAATGAACCGGGCGAAATTTGGAACAGGCGTGCAAAAATAACACCGCTATACGTAGGCACATAAAAGGTTCCAGCTGACCGCGTTAAGTACCCAAATCGGAGCGTCTGATAGGTCCAACCTATCGCCATCTGTGGCAAACCGATCCCTTTCAAGGAGACTAGGAGGATATCTTAAATCCCTTAATGTTCGATATCATTTAGGAAAATCCGTGGAAAAGCGCCGAATAATGCAGACGTTGGTACTTCTTACGGAAAATTAAGCGTATGGAGATCTAATGTTGTGGGAGAATAGGGTATTAAGCCAAAAAGCCAGAAACTATATGGAATGTATTAGGTACCTACCTATTGTATAAACTTTATGTTCCTTAGATTTAGCAGAAGAAGCCATTTGATGTCTCTATCAGAAATGTTTGTAAAGGCGTATCATATACCCGATGTAATAGGCTACTTTTAATTGTGGCTTTGCCTTCTATAGTTAATTTGTATGTCGATAATTTCACCCTAATATCACAGTCAAAAATCGTACAGTCGTCCAACGGATACGTCTAGACAGGGCAATCGTGCGGGGTGTGAGGGGCGAGACGCGGGTAAGCCGAGCCCGAACTGCGAACAAAACTTTGTAGAAGATCGGGACAATTAATTCAGGGCTAACGCGTGTTTGTTTTTTATTTGTTTATTCAAAATGGTGCATACGACGTGTGCTGTGAGTGATTGCAAGTCTTGATCTCGTTTAAATAAAGATCTGCGGTTTCATCAGCTTCCACGCACAGAAGAAAGGTAAATAAATCTGTTTTGTTATTGTAGAGTGCATAAATAATTTTATTTGTAATGTCATGCCACGTTGCTACGCTATTAAAATTATTTATTTTCGGCGCGGCGGCACACCGTAAATAAATAATTTTTGTGCACAGGGCACCTGTTCGGAAAACCCACTAATATTATAAATGTGAAAGTGTTTGTTTGTATGTTCCGTGTCAAGATGGTGGACGTAATTTTTTTTTAATCCAAGATGGCGCCATGGAAAATTTGAGTTTTCTTCCGTCATGGGTGTCATTTTCATCGTTTTTGGGGTCGCTGATTATGAAAATGGGGTCTAAAATAAAATCCAAGATGGCGCCCTGGATTTTCTTTGGTTTTTCAGTCATGGGTGTCGTTTTCATGGTTTTTGGTGTCGCTGATTATGAAAATGGGGTCAAAAAGAAAATCCAAGATGGCGCCACGGAAAATTTGAGTTTTTTCCGTCATGGGTGTCGTTTTCATGGTTTTTGGGTTCGCTGATTACGAAAATGAGGTCAAAAAGAAAATCCAAGATGGCGCCATGGAAATTTTGAGTTTTTTCCGTCATGGGTGTCGTTTTCATGGTTTTCGGGGTCGCTGATTATAAAAATGGGGTCAAAAAGAAAATCCAAGATGGCGCCCTGGTTTATTTTTGTTTTTTCTGTCATGGGTGTCGTTTTCATGGTTTTTGACCCCATTTTCGTAATCAGCGACCCCAAAAACCGTGACCTTTCCGAACCGTTATGTCGCACTGACAACTGAGTTATTTATTTATTTAAAAACGTCACATAAACAAGATTACAGTACCGTTAGGTCACAGTAACTAGTTATCGAGTCTGCATCAGTTCAATTTTTAAATCTCTTTGTATACGCCTCATCTGCATTTTTATTGTTATAGTCAACTCCTTATTAATAATTCATGCAGTAAAGAGCGGGTTAAAAATTGTTTTAATTATTACATTAATATGTAATATTGTTTTACTTAAAATACTACTTTCGATGTTGATCTGCAATAAATAAATAATTTCATAAATATTGTTTACTTGTGACAACCCTGGCCGATGCGTTACTGTCTAGACGATGTCGGCATTTTACACGAGATCAAAGGCGTCGTCCTACTGTATGATTTTTATACTGTGCCAATATAAAAACAAACCACAGAACATGAAGGAAAATTATAAGACTGTTTTAAATGTCTTATTAATAACGGATGCCACGGCTTCACTTGCGTGGGGTATGTCTCACGGGATCGACTAAGATAAAAAGTCCTATGTGAAAATCCAGATTAAAAACTATCTGTGTACCGAATTTCATACAAATTTTTTTCTTTCGCATTTTTTCTAAGATGTATTTTCGTAATGAATATTAAAAAGACACACGTACAGTTCTGGACCAACAAAATATGAAATACTGTCATGCCCGCGGCACGACGATGAAGAATCTATCCACGTCGCCGCGATTCTGTTTACATGCCCCAAAATATTGATTTTACTTTGTTTATTTTATACTAGTTTATACCGCGGCTTCACTCGCGTGGTGTTCTGTAATTGTTTCACGAGATAATACTACCGAGATAAAAAGTAGCCTATGTGTTAATCTAGAATATAAGCTATCTTGATAACAAAATATGTCATCCAAATCCGTTTAGGAGTTTAAGCGTGAAGGAGTGACACATACAAACTTTCGCCTTTATAGTAATTTATAACCTATGCATTTGATGATAATTGCAACACTTTATAGAAAAAAGACATATTTATTTCGTATCATTTCGAAAAAACGAAAAAGAAACATCACTGTATTTCATGCCAATTTGGTGCAAAAATCGTCGGCAAGCCGAAAGCGAAAATTCCAAGACGAGAAACATTTAACGAGGGAAATCACGACGTTGCCTAAACAAACACTGCTATGTAAATAAATCCTAGGTATTGGCATTTAATCTAGGTCAAACCGATATTTGGGAATTCGCAGCTCGGTTGATATTTGGACCGTTCAGAGTATACAAATTGGGGATTATTTGTTCATTCCACAGAGCACGGAAATGTTTCAGTAGCCGGCCATCACTATATGAGGCGTTTTCAACAATATCATCGTGAACCTCAGCCTTTTCCCAATTTCAGGTAAACCTAGATCAGGCAGGTCGCAACCTAGCATTTGAATTCGACGTTTTCGTTACTTGCAACTATTATAATATATATTATAATAGTTGCAAGTAACGAAAACGTCGAATTATATTGTAGTTATAGTTTTACTTATAAGCACTAATTATGCAATTGTATTCTTTTGTAATATCTACTTTTCAATAAATTATTCTTATTCTTAATTATATTGCACAATAAGAATTATGTTGCTCTGGATTAATGTTGCACAAAACGGACCATTTTTCTACAAACATCTTCTCCCAACTTTGTGAAGTCGGCTTCCAGTATAACCAACCAACCAACCATCCTTGGATGCTGAATATTTTACATATTCCACCTCCGCAACTCAGTACCAAGCAATAATATAATACTGGTTATCAAACTTTCAGACTATTGACTAATTGTAACGACTGAGTACTGACTGTCATAGATCTAAAATTGACAGCCAGGACCAGCTTAACGTGCTTTCCAAGGCACGGCAGGAAATTCGGTATTACTAACACATTGAATAAAATCGTTTCATCATTGATGTGCATGACGACACTAGTAACGGCTTTGAAGCGATGATTTTGGCTTTGAAGCTATGTGCTTAACACACTTTGAGTGATCTGTATTTCATTAAACGGCAGTATTAGTAAAATTGTCTTCTCTACGACATTGTGCTTCCATGCTCTGTTGTTGTTTCTATGTGGATGCTATTCTATTGTATTTTATGTGCTATCTCCAACTAAGTTTCGAGTTTAGGACTATTTTAGTTCAAGTTTTTATTTATAAAATTATGATTTTATGGACGGAACTTCGATGTAACATTTCTTGAAGTGACAATAAAGGTAGATTTAGAAAGCTGGTGGCAGTTGCACTTGGAGAAGTCTGAATGGTTTGTTCATGGCTCTGAAGAATGCCGTTTCAATGGTTAAAAGCTTGGTCAGTTAGGCTCATTATTTTTCTTTCGTCATTGAAACGAAATAAAACTAATGATTCTAACTGTACGACTTGTTAAATTTTCTTGGGCCCAGTATATCGCCACGTTAATCGCGGCGTCTGTGGCGTCTTCAGGTCTCTAAAGTGCAAGTGTTGGTCACAGTTTTTTTAATTGTCAAAACGAACAGTATTACCGTTTTTAACTGTGCATAGTAACAATCGAAAACAGAGAAAAATGATATTTCTGCCACAGAAAAGAGTGTTTTTCATCTTGTGAGTATATTTATTATGTACTTTGTCAAAGATTCATTAAGAACTGTATCCACACGTGTGACGTATGCAATCATCATCACCTACCTAGCCTTTTCCCAACTATGTTGGGGTCGGCTTCCAGTCTAACTGGATGCAGCTGAATACCAGTATTTTACACAGTGCGACTGCCTATCTGACCTCCACATCCCAGTTAATACTGGCTATAATACGATACCACTTGGTAAGACTGGTTGTCATACCTTTTAGGCCACTGACTACCAGTAACGACTGCCAAAGATGGATAAATGACAGCCGGGACTAACAGCTTAACGTGCTTTGTGCTAGAGAACTCGGTATGTAAGGGTGGTCGGTCACCCATCCACAGTCCAACCTAGGTAAGCACGGCTTTACCTAAAGATCGGCCCGAGTGGGTGTAATTATTAGCAACGAGCTCCTCCTGCGACTTAAGCAATATCAGCCTATATCCTCAATATGTTAATGACATGTTTGATAATCGAATCATCACAGAGTTATGTCTATCTTTACCTACAAAGGTGTAGTTATAGAGAGTCTTGTTTGGTTATATATTGTTTTACTTATGTCCATGTTCACCGAGAAGATAACAGTCTGATTATCTAAAAACAACTGTCAATGTGACATGTTCCCATACAAAATTGTGTTTTAAACAGCTGTTTTTAGATAATCAGACCGTCATCTTTTTGGTGAACATTATGTTGTTTCACGATACTTTAAGTAGACATTTGTTGTATTATATTGTCAAATTCCATACATGACTGAATCGTAAATCCACATAAACATTATGTACCGGATTTTGCTTCTACAACCCCTTTTCCTACTATTACTATTAAGCACACTTCTATTGAGCTTGTAAGCTGAAAAGACTTTGTGGTCTTGGTTTCTATTTCCAGGTAGCGTAAGTGTTATTACTACCGAGAATTTCTTCGCTGCCTTGAGTTCGGATTTTTGCCTGACTATGAAAGAAGTTGAATCGCTATTTCATAACCGACGAGTAAAATTACTATTTTCACGGTTATTTCAGAAAAAAAAACAAACACAGTATTTTACTATCTGATGCCCGCGGCTTCGCCCGTGTACAAATTATATACTTAAACCTTTCTTGAGAACCACTCTATCCATTGGTTAAAACAGGATGAAAATCGTTGCAGTAGTTTTTGAGGTTATTGCGAACAGACAAAGAGACGTGGTGGAGGACTTTGTTTTATAATACAAATTATAAAACAAAGTCCTGTGAAGTTGATAGTAAGTATGCTCCGTACAAATACACAATGAAATGTATCATGTAGTTACAATGTACACGTACCATTTCAACTAAGTTAGACACATAGCTCACGTCTGGACGTGAGCTATGTGCCCTAGGCTACATAACTCTCAAACTGCTGAGTTGAGACCAGACATTTCTCAAATACGAACAAACTTTGTGTTTAAGAAACAAAGGATATGGTATTGAAGTTTTTTTTAGGGGAATCAATAGAACAGGCTAGAAAGTTGGTAACACTTTCAAAATTTTTAAGAATTTTGAAATTTTAAACTCATTTCAGTGTTTTCTGTGTCAATAAATTTTATTTGAGGGTAGGCCCTCATATGAGTCATCATTATTTCAGCCGAAAGACGTCCACTGCTGGACATAGGCCTCAAGTGTAGCCACATTGACCGGTCCCGAGCGACTCGCATCCAACGGATTCCAGCAACCTTCACCAGGTCATCAGCCCACCTAGTGGGAGGTCTTCCAACGCATCGTCTTCCGGTTCGCGGTCGCCACTACAGAACTTTTCGGCCCCATCGGCCATCCGTTCTGCGAGCAATGTGGCCCGCACACTGCCACTTAAGTTTGGCAATTCTTCGGGCTACGTCGGTGACCTTGGTTCTCTTGCGAATGTCCTCATAATGAGTGAGACGTTTTATTTACGCGTTAGTGCTAGGACGCTAACGCGTAAATTAAACGTTACGTAAATGCGACCGATTCTTGATCACACCCACAATGTACCAAAACGCTAATAGGATGAGGTTTGCTGTAAGGGAACCTAATCCCTGTGTCCCTATTGGCCTTGTTTTGTCCTGCCGATATGAAGGAAAGTGGAAATTATGCTTTTCCTACTCCTCCGCAATTTTTTTCTGATTAATTTCGTTGCGTGATCCAAGACAATAAAATTGTTTCTCTGAGACTTCGTTGAGCTTCATTATCTCGGCGCTTTTCTATTGGTCGCCACTGTTGATTCTGGCTTTCAGGATTTGCAGTGGTTTGGGAATAGGGCGCAATAAAAAAAATGCTGTAATATCAATGGAATGTATGTATGTTTAGGTGTAAAAGTAAAGAATAAGGATAGTTGTATTTGCGATTGAAATATCAATCGAATTTACGTTACGCTCACTGTTGAGTTCGGGCAAGACCATCTATAAACTCTTTCAATCAATCTTTTAAAAACATTTCGGACTAGATTAGTTATTAATTATTTAGCTGCCAGACTTTTACGGATATCCGAACGTTATCCATGAAACATATCGTCACATGGCCGGCTTCACACAGTTGGTCGCAGTTGAAAAACCGTGGCATCCGTTTTCATGAACTCGGGGCCGGTGAAAAAACCGGGTGTCATGTTTCAAGTGTTGCGGCCACTTCGTTTTAACGATTGACAGTGATGAAGAGCTCGGGAAACGAGGGCTGTTGGTGTCCATTTGGACGTTTTTATGTAAAGATACTAGCACTTACCAGTGTACTAGTATCCCGACTTAAAAAAAGTGTATAATATATTAAACTATACATCTTTTTGAAACAACAAATATTTACGCCGCTTGAGGTTGAATCGGTGGTAAGATCCTCCTCTTCAAGTTGTGCTCCTCATTGCTTAGGGTCGTGATCCTCCCTTGAAATCGTTTTTTTTTTCCTGACGATGTTACGCAATCTCCGTCTATCTTTGACCAAGTGAAGTGCATTATGAAATTTCGTTTCGAGAGAAGAGCCTATCTGATGACCATCGCAAAGGCAGAATGCCGTCCACGGTATTTGAACCATCTTCCTCCAGCACCACATGTTGAAGGCGTCTATCTATCATGGGGTTTAGGTTTCCGCACATAGTCCTTGAGGTGGACCATTGTGCCCGGATTGCTTGAATTAGGGCTACCAGATGATGCGGTACTCTCAGCTCCAAAAGTACCTTCCACAGGCTTTGCCAGACAACGCAGTCGAAGGCTTTACTGTAGTCTATAAAACACATGATGAGAGGTGTGTTAAACTCGTATGCCTTCTCTATCAGGTGGCGGACATTAAAGATCTGCTCACGCGTTCCCATGCTAGTGCAGCCGTGGTAAGATAATGAGCAGTTATTCCAAATAACATATTGCTACAATAGTATTTTATATCATCACAAGCTTTCATTTGTGCCATTCTATTGTAAGTGCTACATGAACAAGATATTGCTACATATTTTCTAACGTTAGAAATTCCCTTACTACAATTACTTCTACAACGTAAGTAACTCTGCTACAATTTATCTATGAAACGACGAGAAAGAATTCCACATGCATTTATCACGGCGTAGCGCGTAGCACGCTACGCGGTTACGGTGCTACGGTGCCGCTACGGTGCTACGCTCCACTGATCGGTAGTCATTAATAACGCTACGACCGTCTGGTCACATAACTATGTATTTTGTGTCAAACATTGTGGATTTACGTCTCGTTGTGTTTAATTTGCCAATTGTAAGGAGAAGCAATTAGCATGCTTGTTAACATTAATTCATGATGATGTAACAATAACAAAAAAAAACAAAACAGAGCCAGGAAACGTCGTCCTCATTTTTAAAAATTTCCTTCAAACATTCGGGAATGATATTTGTCTTTATATTTCAAAGGAAAAAAGTGCTGTAATGAAATAAGGTGCTAATACCTAGAAATGAGAGGAAATATAGTATATTTTGTAAGATGTTTAATTCGTGCATTGTTGGATTTTTGTATGAGTATTTTTTCCTATCATTCTCAAGTGTAATGCTGCATTCAATTCAATCGGCTTGTAAATTTCATACGATCACCTATCTACTAACTCTTATACAGCATAGTTACTAAAATGTTTAGAATTTAAACACTAATTTACATCAAACATAATCCAATTAAGTAGTTAACCACAAAATATTGACACGTAACAACTAACGTGAATTCAATTTCACTACAAATTACCAGCTATGTTTACTTTCTAATTAATAGTTTGTTTAGTCGAACAATGCTAATAAACTATTAATAACGGGATTGCGATAGCCTCAATATATGAACATGCATCCATATTTTCATGCTAGCTGTTGCCCCCGCACCTTTCACCCGCGTTATCAATATTATATTACATGTAAAATTAAATACAAAAAAAAAACCCCGATGAATTACTTATTTGATGAAAATAATTTGTTAATCGTTAGATCCTTTTTTTTTTTTAGGATGGGAAATCATCAAATGACTTCTCCCACTCTGAGCGGGAGGGAGTGTCAGACTTTTACTGACTAAAACCCATCCATGTTACTTCCTCGCCCTTTATGTTCCGGGGCCGCGGTATCTCTTTCGAATAGACCCGCAACCCCGGTAGGCTTTGGTAAGTACCAGTCATCACTCCACTTTCTTCATCACATTTGGTTAGTTAGTATTCCTCATTTCCGTTTAATATAGTGTACATTAATCTACCAGTCAAGCCCTTTCATTTAATACCCATATTGAGGGAGTTGTGAAAAAAAATGTTATTTATCATTTTGTGGAGGCGACCATCTTGAATTTAAAATTTATTATAGTATTTTTCTAGTCATGCCCCTTCATTTGATGCCCATACTAAGGGGGTTTTTGAATAAATATGTAATCCAACATTTTGTGGCGGCGGCCATCTTGAACTGATCAAACATGGTTAAGAACACTTTCGACTAATTCACCTTTCGAACACAAAAAAAAAAAACAAAATCAAAATCGGTTCATCCACTCCGGAGCTAAGATGCCACAGACAGACACACAAACACACACAGACAGACAACGCAAACTTATAACACCCAGTCGTTTTTGCGTCAGGGGTTAATAAAACAAAGTCTTCCGCCTCGTCTGTCTGTCTGTTTGCGATAAACTCAAAAACCATTGCACCGATTTTTATGTTGTTTTCACCAATGGATAGAGTGGTTTTCGAGAAAGGTTTTAGTATATAATTCGGACGCGGGCAAAGCCGTGTGCATCAGCTAGTTAAAATATAATTTAACTATTTGAATCGGGGTTTGTTAACAATTTCAAGGGTTGTTTTTTTTAACATGGAACCTTTATCTTTTTTTCTAAAATAAAAGTAGTTACTCCTTATATCATGATGCATGCGTTTATATAAATGTGTAAATATGTCAGTTCTTTAATAACAGTAATAAACAAGGTGCATATATACAAAAGTATATAATATAACTTTACTCGATGCTATCTTTTAGTTTCGCTACAATTTCTCGACACACAAAGTCGTATATGACATCAATGTTGCAACTTGCACTGTTTCCACTGCTGAATTTATTGTCATAATAAAGATATAGAATTACGATGCAGTACATTAAAAGGTAGATAGAGATGTCTCATTTCATAGTTACGGTTAATAGCATATCAAGTTTACTGTAAGATTGAACACTTACAAAGCAAACTAAGTACCTACCATCAAATCATCATCATCATCTGACCAGCCTTTTCCTAAATATGTTGAAGTCAGCTTCCAGTCTAACCGGATGCAGCAGAATACTAGTATTGTACATGAAGTGACTTATTATCTGACCTCGACAACCCAACTAGTACTGGTAAGACTGGTTGTGATACTTTCGGGCCACTGACTACCTGGCACGACTGTCAAAGATCTACAAATGACAACCGGGACCAACAGCTTAACGTGCTTTCCGAGTCACCTACCATCACTTTGCCCAAATAAATATTCTTTCATTACTTAGATTTCGCTTGTTTTACGAGCAATCGTTCTTAAGACAGACAATGGTTTTTTTTAAACGAACTTTCAGGCGAACATTCTTCAATCAATCGTTCATTCGACCAACAACTCATCGGTCATTCAGGAGAACGTTTTTCGAACAAGTGAACTTTGGCCAATCGTGTCTCACTCACATCAAAATACATTGACAGCCGACAGGAAAAGGACACTGCTATTTCATTGCGATTCTTCAAAGAGTTCCGTTGCGTCGAACCGAAATGTATTATTTTTTACTTCGTTATTATTGTGTGACAAAAATCTGTACCAAAGTCCAATTTCAAGTAACAGTACACATTGTTCAAAGCATTTTTCTAACAACTCATTAGGCGTTTCTGTTAAAAATCAATCAAAACGAGAAGACACCCGATCGTGTCAATAACACTTCCAATCAAAATTAATTTTCTTCACCTCAATCTTATAAATTACAAGAAAAGAAAAAATGTATAACAGGCAATACTTGTGTACGTACAAATGGAAGAAAAGGCGATTTCCCTGAAATTGCCGCCCGACAATGTTTCAACTTCTTTTATTATTCGTCAACAAGAGTGTAATTATTTTTCATGTTGTTGAAAATTCTTGCAGTTGGAGGAAATAAAGTGGAATGGTAATAAGGTCTCGGGAGATGGAAGCAATATTGCTGAGATTATATATGGATGTGCTACCTTCGTTGTTAAATGGAAGTACAAGAAAATATATAAAGCACGCGTGAAGAGTTTTATACTACCACGATCGATCCGTAAACATCAATGGTAGCCCGCAAAATTCAAATATTCTTACGTTTTTTGCAATTTGCAGGCCAGTGCTAGATTGTACGAGTATGTTGATGAAAATATCGTTCGCGACTGTAAGACGTATGTAGGTTCAGAAATATGATCATCGAAATCATCAATACAACCCTCCAAACTTACGTAAGTCTAGGAGCAAGTTTGACCTTGAAGAAATCTTTCCTCGACTTATATGAACTTTGAGGGTTGTATTGATTATGATGATTATAATTCTGTAAATACACACGTCTTGCAGCCGCGAACGATATTTTTCTCAACATACAACCAAGCACTGGCCTGCAAATTGCAAAAACGTCAGAAAATTTGAATTTCGCGGGCTACCCTGGAGCATCACCTTTAAGGTTCAATCAAAGGCTGCGGATATTGAACACTAAGGAATACTTCAGTACATACAGGGTGTAAACGGACCTTGTACGAATCCAACAAGCATTCTGTATATCAAACTAAGTAACCCTACGCAAAAAATATTGCTGAGAAACGACTTTTTTTTGTGGTGATAAAATATGTTTTGTGATAGAACTCAATATAATGCACTCAAATGCACACAAAACATTATGTTGTAAAATACTTTGAATAGTCAACAGGTCATGAAGGTAGTCAAAGTGAGTTAAAGATTATTAAAAAAAAATCTTTTGGGAAAACTTTGGTACTTTGACCTCCAATATCTCCGTAACTAGAAGGTTGTCAGGTATGGTCCCTTACAAACAAATGATCGCAAGGACGCAAAAAACGACGGGCGGACGGACGGGGACGGGCTTCGTTCAGGGAATTTAACACCGAATAAATTAAAAAAAAAAAACGATTTTTCAATGTTCACTCAAAGTACGTTCACTTACGTCACGTTCTAGTGACAGAAGAGTTTATCCGATCGCGTACATAAACGGGTATAATATAAATTCTAAATTTGAAACCTAACTTTCAATTACTTAAGCTCAAATCTAGCAAAGAGAAGTCGCTGACCGGTTCAGAAGACGAGTTCCAGCCAAACTTTGTGAATGTAAATGTTCTCTATGGAGGCACTTTAGTTTGTACAGTACTAATATAATAAGGTAAGTATGAGTGAACTAACCAGAGTGGTTACGTAAATACTGGGATTGCAGCTGCCCAAATTATACAGGGTGTAAACCACCTCATCACAAAGCCGTTAACCAAGCATTCTGTACATCAAACTTAGTAACTTTACGCAAAAATTATTTCTGGGAAACAACTTTTTTTTTTTTGAGGTTATAAATCACGTTTTGTGGTAGAACTCAATGTAACGCACTTAAAACATTAAGCTGATGGATGGATTGAATAGTACGGGAGTCGTGGAGGTGTTAAAAGTCAAAATCATACAAAAAAAAAAATTGTATTTAAAAAAAAAAAACTTGTCAAAAAGTTGTAACTTTGACTCCCCATATCTCCGTAACTAGAAGGGAAACCTTCTGGTGGTATGGTGTAGAAAAAAAAATCATTGCAATGATGGGGAAAACAAGTGCCTTTCGGCTTCGTGAAGAGGTGTTTTACACCCTTTATAGACTGGGAATCTAAAATTTCTGTTTCAGATTCTACGTTGTTTTTATGTTAGCGGGGGGCAAAGATAAGTGTTGTGACAATAGATATGACGACAGTATCAAACATTGCAAATCTATTTAGTCCGTCAGTTGTATTGGAAAATAATGCACACGTTTTTTGTTTCTTTGTAAATCAATTGAATATTGACAAAGATAAAACGCATCAAAACTCGGGAGTAGGGGCTCGTGACGTCAACTCGCTAAAAATTATACCAAGGCGTGACGTATTGAGAATTTTAATAATAATCATTTTATTGTTGGGCAACTAAGGCCCATAGATAAGATACACAAAATAACATAACAATAACAATAAACTAATACATATTTTAAACCTTATAAAACTATTATTAAACACGCAACGTCGTCGGCGTATTTTAATAGCGTCGTATCTTTGTCAATTTTGGTTTGATCAAATGATAAAAAGAAAAAATACGGGTCAAGTATTTGTTGATAATCTAACTGACGGACTTATTTTTTTTTCTGTCGTGTACCCTAATTTTTTAAACCTCTTCGCATTTCTACATCAACTGTATCCTGTTGAAGGATTTATATGTTTAATAGCGTATGTAAATTTCTTTTTCGTTTTTTATTTATTTGATACTTTAGGCACACAAACATCCAATCTGCGTATTTTCGTTCAAATCACTTATTTCAACTTTATGTTGGTAATGCCCGCACGTCTGCTACGTTGTGTAACTGCATTTAGTAATAGTTATTCTTATGATAGGAGAAAGATGTTTCATCAACGCATCATTGCGTATAAAGGGCTGAAAAAAACCTTGTTCTCCCCGTCATTGCGATCATATTTTTCTTCTACACCATACACTTCTAGTTATGGAGATATTGGAGGTCGAAGTTATAACTTTTTTGACAAGTTGTTTTTTTATTACAAGTTTTTTTACACGACCTGTACTACTCAATCCATCTATCAGCACAATGGTTTGAGTGCGTTTATTTGTATAATCTGTTTTTTTTTATCTGGTGTCCACGACACAAGCCTCGTTGCTTAGTGTGGCACTAGATGGCGCTGTGTATACTCATCATCTGCCTAACCTTTTCCCAACTATGTTGGGGTCGGCTTCCAGTCTAACCGGATGCAGCTGAATACCAGTATTTTACATGGAGCGACTGCCTATCTAACCTCCACAACCCAGTTAATACTGGTAAATACGATACCACTTTGGTGAGACTGGTGTCAGACTTTTGGAACACTGACTACCTGTAACGACTGTCAAAGATGGACAAATGACAGCCAGGACCAACGGCTTAACGTGCTTTCCGAGGCACGGAGGAAACTCGGTATGTAAGGGTGGTTCCACAGTTCAACCTAGGCAAGCATGGCTTAACCTAAAGATCGACCCGAGCGGCTGATATTATTTAGCCACAAGCTCCACACAAGCGAAATTTATTTATATTTATTTATTTAAGGTGCCTATAAATGTTTTATTCTAACACAATTCACCTCCCCATTATAAATGCGCTAGTACTAAGATAAATCAACAAACAACCTATCTTAAAATGTCAAAACTAATTCCCTTGAAATTGTACATCTATTTCCACCCAACAATCTATCTAACAAGAACCGTCTATGACGACACTCGATTGACTGGAACTTGTAATAAAAGTAGGGTAACTATTTATAGTCTCGACAGGGTGCGATAAAATAGCTCTTCGCTAAATAACTACAAGCCGTCCGAGTTACGAAGTTGCCTTGGGGTTCTGACAAAGAAACTTAGAAGTTATAGTAGAAGTAACTCAATAGCATCACCATACTCTGTAGACGTCAAAAGTTGAGCGTGTTTTGTACTAGATTTCGCTACAATCTATTGTTAAGTTTCTGCTGGTTATTTTAAAGTGTTGAAATGAAGGGTAGTGACGTAGCTGTAATACAGGGTGATAATATTTTCTCAGGGTACATTAACCCCGAAAATAGGCCACCGCACTGACCTGACTACCCGGTGCTGTATGTATTTAGTGACCTAGAAGATATTAAAATTTAAAAGACGGACAGACTTTGTTTTTCCCTGTTAATAAAGGCAAACATTTTAATGAAAATTGGAGAATAAATGATCAGGTGAAATAAAGGGTGTAAAACACCTCTTAACGAAGCCGAAGGGCACTTTTTCTCTTCGTCATTCCGATCAATTAATTAAGTTATGAATGTTTATATGTACAGTAAGTATGTATTTACAAACAAAAAAAGTATATATTATGTAGTATATCAACTATCTGGTGTCCACGACACAAGCCTTGCTTAGTGTGGCACTAGATGACACTGTGTGTTAATGTCCAACGATATTTATTTATTTACTTAATTTTTTTTTTCAAGTATGGACCTGGGAACCTTCTTGTTACGGAGATATTGGGGGTCAAAGTAACAACTTTTTGACAAGTTTTGCAAGATTATTACTTTAAATACTTCCACAAACTTGTATTGTATTTATATTTTAACAAACTTGTATTGTATGTATTTTTATTTTATTGTTTTGTATTTTTATTGGTTGGGTTAGGTTGTATTTGTAATACAATACAATACAGTACTTCCACGAACCCCGTATGTAGGGCAAAGTACCATTGGGTTTTTCTATCGATAATAGCTCAGTAGCAGCTATGGAGTCTGAATTCGTGCCCGAGTGGTGGCAAACGGCTCGCCCACCATAACATGTGACTTAAAGCATAATTGGCGAAATATGGGTGTACTAAGTAGAAGCACTAAAAAAGTACCTACTTTATTTTCTTTAAAAAACTTTTTTGCAAAAAATATAACCGACTTCACACAAAAAAGTGAAAAATAACTTTAGCTTCAGAAGTCGGTGACCTTTGTTTGATTGATTGAGTTTTTTTGTCACCGACTTCTGAAGCTAAAGTTATTTTTCACTTTTTTGTGTGAAGTCGGTTATATTTTTTGCAAAAAAGTTTTTATTTTTCAATTTTTAGTGGGTCACAGGTGCTTATCCTTTCACAGCGTATCGATGTGATTTTTTGTTATGAACTGGTGTAAACAATAGACAGACGTGACTCTTCAGCGATCCCAGTACATTTGCTATCATATTTTATTAAGGAGTTCAGTTGCCTATCTTCCGAAGTCACCAGATCTTTATCAAATCGAAATGAGATCACTCCGAGATTGTACTCTGCCTAAACCTACCCAAACCGCTTCTGGTGTGCCTATAAAGTTAAGGAGTTACCTACCTCTATTTCTCCGGGATCCCATTGAATGGAACTTTACACGTCTAACTGTCGAAATCTGGGTGTATTGTATACTTCTGTGTACTCCCTCAGAGCATACAGGTGTGATGTTACGTCATGATGTTGCATAAACAATAAACAACCAAGCGATTGCAGCAATTACTGCAGCTTTGCCGTGTATTTTTGAAGAGTTCCATTTATATCTCCGAAGATCAGCGTAAGATCTAAACCAAATTAACATGGAACCACATGAAAAGCACCAGCTTTCAAATAAAAGAAGAATCATCAAAATCGGTTCACCCAGTCGAAAGTTCTGACGTAACAAAAATTGACGAAATCTGGGTATATTGTACACATCTGCGTACCCCCTCAGAGCATACAGGCGTGATGTTACGTCATGATGTAGTATAAACAATGAACCTACAAGCGGATGCAGCAATCACTGCAGATTTGCCGTCTATTTTTGAAGAGTTCTATTGTATATCTCCGAAGATCAGCATCAGATCTTCAACAAATTAAAATGGGACCCAACGGGAAGCACCAGCTTTCAAACAAAAAAAGAATCATCAAAATCGGTTAACCCAGTCGAAAGTTCTGAGGTAACAAACACAAAAAAAAAAAAAAAAAAAAAAAAAAAACATACAGACGAATTGAGAACCTCCTCTTTTTAGAAGTCGGTTGAAAAATATGTATGCTATCGTGGCTTATCTCTGTATTTATTTATTGTTACCAGTGTTGCTTTCCAACACAATAAAATACTTATTCCTCACATTTTTCTTTTTCCGTACACCGTTCATTAATTTACTCGATATCCATTTATTTAGGTACATAATTATTATGTTTGATACTATTTACTGTCTGTTACTTAACCCCCTCAAGGTTCATTGGAAGACCAGCGTCAGACAGCATCACCTGTCTGGCATGAATGCTGAGATGGACCTTTTTGGCGCAGCCGTGAGGCACACAGAACATACTATGTATTTTCTTTTTTTTTTGTATCTTTTTAATATTATTGTGTGTGTGATGTCAAGTAAACATTTTTTCTTTCTTTCACATCTCTACCTAACCCTTTGGAAATTACAGGCGTGGATTTATGTCAATAGACCTCCACATTAAGGGGCCTTCGGCATATGCATAGTTCATACAAACTTAATACCAAAATAATTTGTAAATCAAACATATTCGTAACGTAGTGTGTATTTATTTCGATTGGATTACAGACTATCTATATTCCCAAATATATATTTTGAAATGACAATGATTTACAGACGAGATGTGAGGAATTTAAAATTTCCATAGAAAACTTATGTTTCTCATAACTCTTATTTGAATCAGTGTCCATTCAAAATACGTATTTGGGAACATAGATATTCTGTAATCCAATCGAAATAAATAGACACTACCTTAAGAATATGTTTGATTTACAAATTATTTTGGTACTTATTACGTTTGTATGAACTACTAATGCTCCGACGGCCCTTTAAATAAACTTGTAAAACCTACAAAAATATATATGAAGCCAAATAAAAGCTTTCAAAATCGTGGCCAGTCAAACGTAACGGAAGTAAAGCGACGTTTGACTGTGAACAAGCCTTTAGAGATACCGTTTTAAAAATGAACGTTGCTTTTAGAAGAATAAAAAGGAGAATCTTGTTCCTGATTTTGCTTTTTAAGACGCTATCAACACCAAAATACGCGCACACTGTCTATTTGTATCGGAGTAAACGAAAACCCACTTTGGCCAGGTTTTAGAATGTAGTAATAAATAAATAGTGAAATAAAAAAGTGTGGATTATTTGTGAAACATTACTCGTTAGCGGTTTTAGGTATGAATATGTCGACTTCATATTTTTAATTGCAGACCCATACGACAAAAAAAAATAAAGACATAGACCGTTCAATGTTACTATTAAGACCACGCTTTGCAATTACTTTCTATCGAGCTGATTTCGTCCAATTATGTATCGAGTCCGTCCACGGTCTTTGAAATATGATGAATAAGTATTAACACACAAGGTGCAAACCACCTCATCACGAAGCCGTCAAAAAGCATTCTGTACTTACATCAAAGTAAGTAACTTTACCCAAAAAATACTTCTGGGAAACGACTTTTGTTTTTGGGGTGAAAAATCATGTTTTGTGGTAGAACTCAATGTAACGCTCTTAAAAAATTGTGCTGATCGATGGATTGAATAGTACAGGGGTCGTAAGGGTGTTTAAAGTAAAAATATTACAGTAAAAATTTGTATTTAATAAAAAGTTGTCAAAAAGTTGGAACTTTGACCCCCATTATCTCCGTAACTAGAAGGTTTCCAGGTATGGTGTAGAACAAACAAATGATCGCAATGATGGGGAGAACAAGTGCCTTTCGGCTTCGTGAAGAGGTGTTTTACACCCTTTATATTTTTTTGATGTGCTAGCACAAATAGTTTTTCTTAAAAAACTACTTAACTAACATCAATTAGTTCTTGTCAGCCTCTGAAGGCTTATCTCTTCGGATGGGAAATCATCAATTTATAACTTCTCCCACTCTGTGCGGAGCGGGAGGGGGGAGTGTCAGACTTTTACTGACAAAATTTTATGTTCCGGGGCCACGGTGCTTTATGTTCCGGGGCCACGGTATCTGTTTCAAACAGTTCTGCAGCCCCGGGTGAAAAGGCAGCCTTAAAGTTGGAAAAGGTGTCAAGTTGGTGACGTAGTGCGAGACTTTGATGTGCTTCGTCATATGGGGACACGAGTCGTCTTTTCTGGATGCGAAACTAGCGCAACTATTAATGTTTAAGTACTGCGTGCCATTTTAGACCCTATAGCGTTTGTGGCACGGTAGTTACAGCTCCAACGTACGTGTAAGGTCACAGGAAGGCACAGAAAGCCAATTTTCCAATTGACTGTTCACTGAGATTAAATTAAAATCATTTTTTTAATGATTTGTATCGTCAAAAACCTTTTTGACCCCATTTTGCTTTACTAGTTTAAAGATAAGTCATATTCGTATTTTTGTTTGCATTCCATAATGCTTAAAGATTTTAAAACGGGCTTAAGGCTCATTTAGTTTTATTCAATCAGTTGTTTCGTCGTTGGGAAGGCAACCATTTAGGTAGAAAGACGATCTCATAAAAGTGGTCAGAAGAAACTGGTTAAATATACAGCCAGGACAAAAAACCGCTAAAATTGAAAAATTTTGAAAGCGTCGACCTACACTCAGCATTGAGTGGAAAAAGGTTCAAGAAGAAGAAATCATCGTCCTTTTATTTTAACTCCAGACTTTATTGTACAATATTCTATGGATTTTATGGAACATTTTCGTTGAAATCATGAATGTTTGTTTTAAAATACAGTTTCGTATTATCCATTCACAATGGACCGCTTCACAGAAATTACCGCTCAGTACAAAGGGCATGTAGGTACCGAAAATAACGATTAAAATGGTGTTGAATAGCTGTTTGTCGAAATTCAGCGAAAACTGTAAACTGCATATTATTACCGAGAATTTTATGTACAATATAATGAACAATAGGATTAAAAAGAAAAAAAACATAATTATTGATGAATAATTCAGGCTTATTTGACATACGTAGCATACATGCTGTAATTTATAACCGGCCAAATGCGAGTTGGACTCGCACGCCGGGGGTTCCGTATAAACTTGGAGGTATTTTGTTATTAAACTAGGTATTTATGGTTTTCACATGAGTTCACACAATTGCTTCTTGCCAAATTTCATAATTCTAGGTCAAACCTATATGGTACTTCCATCCTATAGGTTTCGAGTCCCTTATGAAATCACAAAATATGCGACATAAACGGTCATAATGTTTTAGTCGTGTTGACTTACAGTTTTGAATTTTTCATTGCTCCAAGAGGTAGCAGACATGAGCATTTGATATGTATTACAGCTTGAACTCCACGCGTTCCTGAGAAAAAGGGACTTGGCAGACGGACACAGACTACAAAGTGATCCTATAAGGGTTCTGTTTTTGCCGACTGAGTTACGAAACCCTAAAAACTCTGGAAATCTGAAAAGGGTCGATGTACAACATTAAGAACAATTGCTACAATGTAACCAATCCTTAACATAATTTCGAACACTGATTTTACATTACCAAAGTAGTTTAGAACACACTATAGCACTTTTACGCTTACTTATAATATTTTCATTGAGTACACCATAAAAAAACACTAAGAAACGACGCACTTAAATCAGAGTGCCTTTAGTAGTTCAAAAGTTATTACCTAAGTCCGGACAAAAACTCACGGACTACTTACGCGGTAACTCAAGCATGAAAACTCTTGCAGATTGTAGCGTACTTGGAAAACAATTTTGTTCATAAATAACTCAACATCACGCCTATAATACCTATAGGATTAGGCAGAGGTGTACATAAAATAATAGACCTCTGATAAAACAGCAAGCCTGAGAATTCTCGTTGCCATGTAAAGTCAAGCCCATTGGCGGCATAAACACTCTACTCCTGGCCCTGGTTCAATCCATGGTCCGGAGCGAATGGGAAGCCGTCCCCTCCTTCTGGGGTCGGCTTCCAGTCTATCCGAATGTATCTGAATACCAGTATTTTACATGGAGTGACTGCCTATCTGACCTCCACAACCCAGCTTAGTACTGAGAATTACGATACCCCTTGGTAAGACTGGCATCTCTCTAATTTTTTTCAAAACAATGAAACAGGCAATAAAATTCTAAAAATCAGCAACGAATAAAGGAACAAAGAGCACTATAAAAATAATGAAAAACCAACCCACTCTCTTAAAAGGAAACACGATTACCAATTCGGTACTCGAAGTAATTTATCTAGATTTTTTTAGCTCCGCCTTGTCGTAAAAGAGGGTATAAAATTTTCAAGCAAGCACCCTTCGGTATGCTAATAATTTCAATGACAGGCTTTGCCAAGGGAATTAACAGCTTGTCTCTTTTATGTAGAATCGTAGCGAAAAGACGGTTAACTGTTACGTTCAGACGGGTATTAATTCTTGATGGTGGAATTAGGAACAAAACTGTCGAAGCCTTTCTTTAAACGTCTTCTAAGAACTTGGACTCGAAACATTAGTGAGAGCGAATCTATAACGTTGATACTCCTGAAACAAATGCCGTCTTTAAACAAGATTGTGTGGGCCATAATCCACTACAGTCATTGCAGGTTGGTATAGGGAACTTCAAAGTTCGAGTGAATCGAGTTCTAGGCAAGCGAGTAAATTGAATATTTGACAGTTTGCTTTGTTCGTACAGAAACTGTCAGGCATCAATTTTTAACCCCCAACGCAAAAAGTTTGTCGTGTCTGTGTGTGTGTGTCTGTCTGTGGCATCGTAACTGCCAAACGGGTGAACCGATTTTGATTTCGTTTTTTTTGTTTGAAAGGTGAATTAGTCGGAAGGGTTCTTAGCTATGTTTTATAAAAATCAGTTAAAGATGGCCGCCACCACAAAATGGCGACTAACGAATTATTTTCTATTTAACTTTTAGTACATCGTGTCGAGGGTTTTTAATCGTTTTAATTTAATTTTAATTGTTTGAAAGACTTAGTTGAACTGGTGTCAGACTTGAAGGACATTGACTATCTGTAACGACTGTCAAAAATCTATAAGTGACGGACCAATGGCGTAAAGTGCTTTCCGAGGAGCGGAGAAACTCGATAGGTAGTGGGTACCCATCCACGAAACAATTGACCTGAACGACTGTTATTATATAGCCACGAGCTACATGCATACCGAAATCGATAAACGTATTGCTACATACGTTGAAAGTGTCTTGCTAAAAACTGATTTTCCTGGTATATCAGCACGTGTAGGGACACTCCCACTATACACGAGGCAAGGTTCATTTTTCAATCAATGTTTTTTAATTCCGTTGAAGTTTTCACTATATTTATTCTTCTCGGGAATTGTACAAGACCTTGCTACCGTTATTTTCCACACTGGTTCTTGGAAACCAGAAATAGAAATGAAACGCAAAGGTCATACCCAGTTTAATGGAAATTTTCAAAGCCATTTTCCGAATAAAGACTTATTCCTAGAATTTCCCTAGGAATAAAATTGCATTCTTTCTGAGAACTACTTCTTATAGAGGTATTCTCGTATTTATTATGGTAGCCAGTTTGAAATACCTAAATAATAAATATGCTAAATGGCAAGGTGACTCGGAATTGATTAAAGATATCCATTATTTTTTCCACCGTTTCTTGGAAAGCACGCTAAACCCAAGATGGCCAGTTGCCATTTGTAGACTTTTGTCAGTCGTACATGAAAGATATCACACGTACTGCAAGGTAAATGAAAAGTATATTCTATAAGCGTAAAGAAATCTTGAAAAACATGTATCCAATTAAATCTATGCACAAAATATAAATAAAATCCTAACTCCAGAGCTCCAAACCCTTTGACGTTATACACACAATAGGTCGATACGCAATTAGGACGGTTGCCATGGTAACCAGATTTAACTGGTATCTCGTTACAAGCGCAGCCTGACTAGCCATTGTATTTGTTTGTCTGTTTGTCGAGAGTTTTGTTTGTCTTTCGTGTTTATTCTTTCTACTTTGATGGCCGATTGGTGCATGCTGATTGGTTCTTTGAGCACATTCAACTTTTGAGTTTAGGAACGTGAAATGCAGAGAATACTAAACAAAATAAAAAAATAATATCCCTGATAAATTCACGTGTTCTTGCTGTGCAAGAATTGTGCTGTGCTAGAATTCGCAATTTATATTAGCAGCTATATTGTTATTGGCCTCATTTCATACACCTTGGTGAGAAATTAAGACCTACCTGGACTCCATTTTTTGGGAAATCATCAAATAACTTATCCCACTCTGGGCGGAGCGGAAGGGAGTGTCAGACTTTTACTGACTAAAACCCATCCATGTTCCTTCCTCGCCCTTTATGTTCCGGGGCCGCAGTATCTCTTTCAAACAGTCCCGCAGTCCTGTACCTGAACTTACTTGAGTTTAAGGATGATAAAAAATACCAATCAAAAAGAGAACCTCCTCCGTATATATCATCAGTATCTCAGTAGTATCTCCAGTAATACTAATTTAATGAAAATATTTTACTTTATTGTAATCATGTAAAACGTGAATCTCGTTATGTTGATGTTATAAATTATAATTATTTAGTTATTTTATCATAACTGTGGTAAACTAAAACACATTAAAAGTGAAGCAGTTCCAAAATATACCAAACTTGGAATGTCGTTCGCAACGATGAAGAAATTGCCTTAGCAAGGCAAATTTCTCCTTCTCCACACCACCTTTTATGTTACTAATCCATCGGATCAACTAAATCTCTTATCAAGTTGCCTGTCAGTTAGTATAGGCTTGGTTATTGACATTCCGGTCAACCAATCATAGCCACAGTTAACAAGAGATTTGACAGGAGATTACCGAGTCAGATTAATCATGAATTATGATATACTACGGACACTTATCTACCGTAAAACATGTGGATACAACCAGATATACACATGGAAATATCTTGCATACTTTAGTGAAATGTTCATGAAACAAGTTATTGCGACCTAATGATTACTGTCCAGTTTAATGTTTCCTACCTCACCAACTGTTCTTAGAGAAAATACCGACACAAATTCAGAGTTGCATAAATAAGAATGCTCTTTTTTTAAACCCCTTTTTTATTTTTTCCGATAAGTAATCATCAAATGACTCCTCTCACTCTGGGCTGAGCGAGGGTGTGTCAGACTTTTACTGACTAAAACCCATCCATGTTCCTTCCTCGCCCTTTATGTTCCGGGGTCATGATCTTTCGAGCAGTCCCACAGCCCCGGCAGGCTTCGGCCCTTGCAGGCCCCTTCCTTTTTGCTAACATCTCTTTGAAGCACGCGTGAAACACGAACGCGCCGTCAACATGGCCTGTCGTCATAAGACGGACGGACGGCAAGCTAGCCCATAGCTCACCGTCCACAGGCCCACGACAGACATACGGATGGATGGGCGGAAAGCGGAGGCTTAGTAATAGGTTCCCGTTGGTTACCCTTTGAGTACAGAACCCTAAAAACGTAGGTATGTATCTATTGGCACATGTCCAGCTACACTTGCACATAACGAGTGCAAATAACAGTAAGAATGAAACGGTTCATAAATATAAACAGGCAGGAACCAACTATAACGAAGCTATTTCTTTAAACGACCTCATGCAAGTTGGAAAAACTATGCCATGTTTTTCCCATTCATTGTTAGTGAAATAATAAACACGTTATGTTACGGGTCATAGCATTTGTTGCGTTCTTTCTACAAGAGATCCCAGCCTAACTAAACCTAACCTGACCAAAGCACTCACAGTATTACCGAGGATCGAGAACAAATCTCAATGGTTGACCTCTGAGATCATGATCAGCCTACAATAGCCCATTCGCACGCAACTTAACTCGATTCTCGGCAACTATTATACAGTTGCTACCAGCCACCTTACGAAGATTGTCCCTCTACCGAGCCTGAGGGTGCCCCACATTACGCTTTCCGATTCGCAGTCTCTACTCAAGAACACGTCTACTCCATTGGTCATCGGTTTCTACGGCTAATATAGCCGTCCTATTGCTACTTCAGCTTTCTTATTCCTACAACTGACGAGATGCCATTCTCAAAACACGAATCACAAATTGATCACACTCCGCTGCACGCAGTACCATAAACACATTAACCTTATCATTCTGCCAACCACGTTAACCAATTCAAAGTCATAGCCACACTACGAGTACGTGATGTCAATCAAACTTAGCTCCCGCCACACGTCTCACTACGTACATCGGATTAACTGACATAGTCTGGATATGGAAACTAGGTTACCTAAGTGTCAACAGACTTAGATTTACCTGAGTTTGTCATATTACAAACTGTAACTACTATAATATTGTTGCTTACTACATTTGCGATTAGTTACATTCTCTAATCCAATCTTTCTAATTGGGGGATACCTTATAGAATTACAAGAGTTTTGGTAAACATAACTTCATGCATGTTATCCTGGAAGGGTGAAAGAGGTGTACTGGAAGGGTGAAAGAGGTGTACCATTAGTACACCCACATTTCGCCAGTTATGTTTAGTCCCCTTGTAGGTGGCGAGCCCATTACCATCAACCGGGCACAAATCCAGACTCCGTGGTTGCTACTGAGAAATTTCTGATGGAAAAACTGAACGACACTTCACCCGTCCCGGTAACCGAACCCAGGACCTCATGCAGCAGTCCCACTTGCGACCACTAGATCGACGAGGCAATGTGGCAGTTTTGTTGTACTTAATAAATATAACACGTACCTAGATGCATTTAAACTACCTTCTCGAGGCAGGTTACAGGGACAAATTCAGGGCAATCAGCTCTGTACCAAGTAGTTCGCTCCAAACACACTTTCGAAAAAATCCTTTCGACACTCAGTGTGAATGCTGTGCTCCCGACTAGTCCATGGCCCTCTTGCTGTAATGTCTTAGGTACACCTGTACATAAGAAGACACCGCGATTTACGTGGGAACGTACTGGGGCCAATAAAGTTAATAAAGCGTACCATTAATACGAAAAAAGAAGAATTGGCTGGTAAAGGATGCCATGTGGCATTGAGACCGCTATATATTTATGAAGTTTAAATTAAAAAAAAATAAGAAGTAGAAGCTCGCTACCACCCTTTTTCAATAACTTTCTTTTATTACCTAACTTACCTATTCATTTGCATACCGTGCCAACACAATTAAAAATTACTTGTATTAGGGAATGTGGGTAAGTGATAATTCTAATAATTCCTTCGGTCAAAACGGTTATGAACCCAAACCAATTTGTGCCCACCGCAGGTAAGCGTACATCCCTAAACAATTCAATTGTATCCCAACACTTATCTCAAACCATAAATCCATTGAAATAATTCAGACCCGCCCCATAAGCCGCTTATAAATTAAATTTTCACGCGCAAAATAATTAAATGTTTTACACTCGCATAGCCAAAATTCCACAAATATATTCTCGCATCGCCATTAAACCGATACCGCAAGGGTTGTCTAATGAAGCCCTCAGAAGGCATTATATTGCAGACTGGGGTAATAATGTATCCCGCACACGTTTCGAAAAAACCGCACATTTGTATACGGTTTTCATTTCAGTGATTGGCCCAAAATATAAAATTGATGTGAGCATAATGTTATCTTGTTTTACGTGGGTAATTTCGATGTTTAAACATGGCTTCATGAATATTTTATTACTTGGTTTATAATTAGGGTGTGTCTATCTTTACTAGAAATTAGGCCCTATACATAGCGACATTAGTCGTATCTGTTGGTATTTCATCATCATCATCATCATCATCAGCCTTTAATGTTCCCACTGCTGGGACAGGCTTCTTCTCTATGAGAGGGAATGGGCTATAATCCACCACGCAGGCCCAGAGCGGATTGGTAGATGTCACATGTCTTCGAATTTTTGGTTCTGGTTCCTTCACCGTTTTGAGAGCAGTGGTGATGGTATAAATTACACTAATTAATGGGCCTGTCTGGGTTCGAACCCACGACTTACTGCTCGTAAGTCGGGACTGCCACCACTGGGCCACCGCTGCTCTGTTGGTATTTAGTCGATTTTAATAAAGCAAAAATTAATCTTTAATCTTCTTTATCTCTTCTTCTGGCAACACTGTCATTCGTTCACTAAACGAATGTTATAAAAGCGTTGGTTGCCTTTAGTCATTTCTCATTTCTATCTACACTGAGCTAAGAGGCAGATATTATACCCTTCCTTGTGAGTCTTTTAAATTTGAATAATAAACGAGTGACGTATATTTAAATTCAAACCGCTGCAGTTTTTCTTCACGCCCATTTTCTATAGTATAAATAATAAAAATGAAGACAAAGACAAAAATGTATCAAATTGAAATCATCATCTGCTTAGCAGGTTCTCAACTATGTTTAAGTTGGCTTCCAGTCTAACTGGATGCAGCTATGTCAGTAATTTACATGGACCCACTGCCTATCTTACCTCCACAACCTAGTAAGTACTGGGCAATACGACAACCCTTGATAAGAATGGTTGTCAGACTTGACATAGACTTCCTGTAACGACTGTCTAAGATCTATAAATGACAGCCGAGCCCAAACGCTTTACGTGCTTTCCGAGGCGGGGGAAACCCTGGTATGTTATGGGTGGTCACCCAATCACAGACCAACCTAGGCACGCGCAGCTTAACCTGAAGATTGATCCGACTGGCTCTTATTAATTAGCCACGAGGTTTCCCAATGCAGATTAAAAATAAATCATTTCAATTCTGTCAGAAAACACAAAACGGTTGCGGATTCTTTAGAACGTTTTGGATATTTCTGTATATACAGACAAAATAAATAATCCAGCAGGGGTCAGGCCACTATATAGAGGTACCTAGCATTGTTTTTTTTTTTTAAATACAGATTATACAGGAGCAGGAGGGCGTGAAATTAATGACGTAATAATTTCCGGTTCGCCAACCACCCTTGGCACAGCGAGAAAGGTCCGAACATTGCAGGAACGATGACGTCACAGGCTTTAAAAAGTTGACTCATTGTTCCCTATAAGCTTTAATAGCATTACTCCAGAGTTTTCCAAGCAGAGTTACTAATTCAGAAGCTTATTTTTAGAAGCTTTCAGGTGTGTTTGTTTTGAGTGAAAAGTTTCTTTTTTTTTGCCATTTTGCACACGGTAGATAGGATAGGAAGCCGTTTAGCAACGTTTTCTCAATTCGTATCCTTTGTATTCATTTTATTTTATTTGTACTCTTGTCGACCAAGTCAGGACGGACTACTAAATGGGTCTAAAATGGCCGCTTTCATCATCAGCCAACAGCAGTCGACTGCTGGACATGGGTCTCCTCAATCGCACGCCAATTAACTCGATTCCCAGCAACTCTCATCCGTTTGCTACTAAGACGGTTAGACTTCCAAAGATCTACAAATTACTGCCGGAACCAACTGCTTAACGTACTTTCCGAGGCACGGAAGAAATTCGGTATGAAATGATGGTCACCCATCTACTACAGATCAACCACGGCAAGCATGGCCTAACCATGAAAGTCTATCTGTGCGGTTGTTAACATTAAGCCACGTCACATATGACCCATTAATGTTAATATTTATCCGTGGTGCTAGGCAACTGGGCCTATCCCAGTTGAAAACGTCCCTTTGTGCATATTGGCCTTGTTTCGTTCTATCTACTGCTTATATGGAGGGAAGTGGAAATTACGGTTTTTAGTCCTACTCCTCCGCTATACTTTCTGATTGATTTCGTTGCGGGATCCAAGACAATTAAATTCATTCTCTGGGACTTCGTCGAGCTTCATTGTCTCGGCGCTTTTCTGGTGGTCGCCACTGTTGATTCTGGCTTTCAGGAGTTACAGTGGTTTGGGCGTGTGTGGCGGGCTTGTCCCAAAAAAACCTTAAGCTACGAGCTCTTCCACTATCATATCATAGAAGGAATATTATTTTTCTAACTCTACTCAACTTCTAAAACAAACAATACGAGTACCATTACCTTATCACTTCACGGTAGCAAGTACACGAGCGTGAAGATAAACACGCGAAGAACACGAGCGTGAACAATAGAATTTAAATAAACGTATCGATGTTTCTTTGTTTCTGTCTCCCTTGTGGGGAGCAAAGCATAAAATGTTATATCTACTGTTTCTTTTACCAATAAATAAAGTTGTTTACACGTGAAATGAGAGCAAAGGAGAATCCAGGGAATTATCATTCTGCCGGGGCTGCGAGACTGAAAGAGATTCCGTGGCCCCGGAACATAAAGGGCGAGGAAGGAACATGGATGGGTTTTAGTCAGTATAAGTCTGACACTCCTCCGAGGAGTCATTTGATGGATTCCCCTCCGAAATAAAATAGTTCAGACTTGGTGGAACCTTAACGTGATTTGAATAGCCACGTAGAGGCGTAACAAGTTTTCTTCAATTATCATATCATCTGCCTAGCCTTATCCCAACTATGTTGAGATCGACTTTCAGTCTACCCGGATTCAGCTGAATACCAGTATTTAACATGGAGCGAATGCCTATCAGGCATCCACAACCCAGTTAATACTGGCTAAAACGATACGACTTGGTAAGACTGGTTGTCAGATTTTTTGGGCTACCTGTAACGACTGCCAAAGATGGACAAATGACAGCCGGGACCGGCCGGGCCGGGGGATGCTTAACGTGTTTTCCGAGGCACGGAGGATACTAGGGTGGTCCCCCATCCCCAGATCAACCTAGGCAAGCACGGCTTAACCTAAAGATTTGCCCGAATGGCTGCTATTATTTCGCCACGAGGTCCTCCTTTCTTTAATTATCATATAAAGGGTGTAAAACACCACACGTGTTTTTTGTTTTACACCTTTTTGACAAGTTTTTTTTTAGACAGGCTGTAAACCCTGTATAATTTCCCCATTCTGTACATCAAACTAAGGTCCATGTTCACCAAGAAGATGACAGACTGATTATCTAAAACAGCTGCTTAAAACGCATTTTTGTATGGGAACATGTCACAGTGACAGCTGTTTTTAGATAATCAGACGGTTATCTTTTCGGTGAACATGGACCTAAGTACCTTTACGCAAAAATTACTGCTGGGATACAACTTTTTTTTTTGAGGTTATAAATCATGTTTTGTGGTAGAACTCAATGTACGCACTTAAAACATTGTGCTGATGGATGTATTGAATAGTACGGGGGTCGTGGACGTGTTAAAAGTCAAAATATTACAAAAAAATAATGGTTTTTAAAAAAAAAAACTTGTCAAATAGTTGTAACTTTGACCCCCCATATCTCCGTAACTAGAAGGTTCTCAGGTATGGTGTAGGACAAAAAAATGATCGCAAGGATGGGGAGAATAAGTGCCTTTCGGCTTCGTGAAGAGGTGTTTTACACCCTTTATAAGTTTTTAATGTAAGAAGTATACTTTAAACACCTTTACGACCCCGTGCTAATCGTAATCAATCCACCCACCAGCACAATGTTCTAAGTGCGTTATGTATTTGAGTTCTATCACAAAACATGATTTTTCACCCCAAAATAAAATTTCTTTTCCAGGAATATTTTTTACAATAATATCTGTAAAACGGATATTTTTAATTTTCAACTTATTATTATTACGTTAACAACGCGGGTTTGTGCTTGGGCCGCAGCTGACATCAGATTACTTTAAAGTTCTTTCTTTAATAATTTTAAACTTCAAAAGAGCGACACAACTTGTTAAAACTCATGCTGCGGAAATTTCGAAGTCCTCTCTCAGAACCCAAAATTTTTAACTTTTTAAATCCACTCGGTGGAGCTTCCTGAAAAACAAACTTTATCCCTTGCAAAGCACTGGCTTACTTGCGCACGGAACCTGAAAATGTGAAAGTAAGAAAAGTATTGGTATTCGCATAACACAATAATTACAGAACTCAATGAACTCATTGTTGAAGAGCCAAATAAAATAAATAAATATGCTCGGCGCTAAACGGATAGGCCGTTCTGACTTAGCACTTTTTTTAAACATATTTTACTAAAATTTAAAGAAGAAAATTAGGTAAAGCTATGAAAATTGAGGTGTTCTCTCGTGAGGATACGATCCTTGCTGCAGGATAAGTTAAGTTTAAGTGAAATGTATTGTCACCAGAACTTTAGCTTCAGATTGGAGGGAAGTGGTTTCAAATTCCATCATTTTTTTCCATTCCCCATCATTGCCATCATTTTTTTGCTCTACACCATTCCTGGGAACTTTCTAGTTACGGAGATATGGGGGGTCAAAGTTACAACTTTTGACAAGTATTTTATAAATACCTACAAGTTTTTTTTTGTAAGATTTTAACTTTTAACACCTCCACGAACCCCGTACTATTCAAACCATCCATCAGCACAATGTTTTAAGTGCGTTACATTGAGTTCTACCACAAAACATGATTTATAACCTCAAAAAAAAAGTGTGTAGTTTCCCAGCAATATTTTTTGCGTAAAGTTACTTTGATGTACAGAATGCTTGGTTAACGGTTTTGTGATGAGGTGGTTTACACCCTGTATACTCAAGTCTTTCTTCTTAATACGCATATAATTCAAATGTGCTATACGAGAAGATAATTTATATGAGACCCAGAAACCTCATATCATGTAGACTTATAAGCTCATATACTCCTTCCGTATCAGAATTGATCTCATTATTTAAGGTGAATTCCTGTGATGTTCTTTATACGACAAGGAGTGAAAATAACAACACATTTTCTTGCAGAGTTCATGATATAAAGAAGATTTCCTTTCTCTGTGTCCGTGTTATATGTCAGCCGTACATTGCTTATTTCCTAATCTTCTAAGGTAGTGATTTTGTTATGATGCTAAATAGCGATGATGACTGGCAAAAAAATTATAATTCTGTTTAGTCCGTCAGTTAGATTATCGAAAAATATTGGATACTTACGTGTTTTTTTTTATCATATTAATTCAAATTACGAAGATAAAACGCATCAAAGATGGGGGCTTGTGCGGTCACTTTCCAGTTTCCTGTAAAAATTGTACCGAAATGTGACGTCACGCGAGTTTTTGACGCACTGTATCGTCTTCAATTTTTGTTTAAGTGGGAAAAGAAAAATATGTGTCCAATATTTTTTGGGAATCTGACGGACTAATAACATTTTTGTTGTCATCTACGCTATTCAAACTAGCAATTTATTGGATTTTATGTTCCTGAAAATCTGCAGATACTTTTTAGATTATTATTATAATACTAATTACTGTGCCCTTGTCCTTCGTCCACGCGAAATTACTACAAAAATATTTGAATCGCATTCTGTGAACAATTTTAAGTCTTTTTTTGCACGAAACCCTAATCCTTTTTCTATAAAACAAGTTACGTTAAATTAAATATTTTAAAAGCCCCCGACACATAGTATATTATTCTATAAGTCAAGCCCTTTCATTTAATACCCATATTGAGAAAGTTGTGAAAAAAAATGTAATTCAAAAAATGTAAAACAAATGTATTTAACACCCCTCCCATTCAAAAGCTCATCCATACAGTTCACCAAAACTCAAAACCACATTTTTATCCGCATCGTTTTCTCCGCATCAATATATAACCCGGATTTTCACGTCATTGTGCTCGTTGATACTTTTAGGCCAACCAACTGTTCAAATAAAAACCTATGCATGACTGTAAATGGGCCCTTTATTTTTTCATTTCCTTTTATTTGTGGCTGTTTCAAAGAGCATAGTGATATATAAGGACACCGCTTTTTCATTTGTGTTACATCACAATGTACTATGTTTAAATTGCTGACGTTGGGTACAGACGCTAGCACATGAAGCAACTCCAATTTGTCAAATTTCTTTAATATATTTTCAACTTTATCACTGAAGCATTAGGTTGGAGGTTGATTGGGAAAATTTGTCGGTTTCGGGTAGCTAGATGTACTGACGTAGGGGACATCAAGATGTTTTGGAGAGTCACTCTTTTTTTTTCGAATGGGTTTTAATCATCAAATGACTCCTCCCACTACGAGCGGAGCGGGAGGAAGTGTCAGACTTTTACTGACTAAAACCCATCCATGTTCTTTTCTCGGCCTTTATGTTCCGGGGCCATGGTATCTCTCTCGAACAGTCCTGCAGCCCCGGCAACGGAGACTCACTCTGAGTTTCGTTTTGGTTGATTGTTTACTTAAGCAGCGTGATGATATTCTCGTGAACCCTTTTTATATTCGTGGGTAGGTAGCAAGATCCGAAACTATTACAATCGATGAAAACAAGCCAAAAAACATTCAGGAATTTGCAAGGTTTAACATAATATTAAAGACCTCGTGTGTGATGTTTGGACCCAGAAACTGTACAACATTTATTCTACGAGTTCAAAAAAATCGAAAAAACAAAATCCTCCTGTGAGGACATGCGACTTTGACACTCCCTCCCGCTTTCTGACACTCCCTCCCGCTCCGCCCAGAGTGGGAGAAGTCATTCGATGATTTCCCATCCCAAAAAAAAAAAAAAAAAAAAAAAAGGACATGCGACTTAATCATAACTGGCGAAATGTTAATGTACTATTAGATACACCTCTGTCCAACCCTTTTGGGGATTACAGTTTATGTTATCTTCTTAGTATCCCAATTGAACCTCGGGTTTAGTTCACGTTTAGAGTTTGAGGATGTTTGTGAATTAAAACCACATGCACAAGAGGTTAACCGCAATGAATATAGGCAGTAGATAGTCATTACTTGTATTCGTACTACCTACTACAACTTAAATTATGTATGTAGTAGGAAATAGTCACGTAATTAAGGGAATTATTGAACAACACAAAAGAAAATAGATATCATGGACTTGATTTCCGCAATAAACCATTATTTCAACTCAAACGGATTTTTAGGTTTATAATCGAGGCCCAATTTTAGGATATATTCGATTACTTAAAACATGACAAGCCTTCAATACGTGCCTGGGTTGAAATCTCATGTGACTTGACGTTATTGGTTGACCGGAATAATGTAAACTACTAGACATGTATAAATTTGCATGAACAAGAAATTAAATTGTAAAGGCTTTCAAAAACCAAGGGGTCGAGCCATTTAAATCCAATATCTCCCTTCTTTTGACTAATAGGCAATTAAGGTCCCATTTCTGGCGACTTTTGAACGATAATTTATGGGAATTTCATACCTTTAAAGAAAATGTCGGTGCCTATTTATGTAATAGAACAGAAATGAGTTTACGTTGAAGTCTTTCTTCAAGAAGTAATTTCCTCCTATTACGAATTTTCGTTGGACGCAGATGTTGATTCAAGAAACAGGGATGTTCCACTTTAAGTAATAAGTAGCAATTTCGGTAGACAGCTTTACTTGAAATTGAAATTAAGCTTGTTTTGAAAGGGTCTTGCTTTTTGTATTTTTATGGCAACGTTAAATTGTAAGTATGCCTGACCCAAAAACGACTGTCGGGGGCTATGTGGTCGTTAATATAAATTATGATTTGCAAAACTTGTCTTGGAAAAAAGCACGACGATCGCTTACAACTTACGACTAAAAGTCGACCAGATATCATCTGCGTAGCGTTTCCCAATATATTGAAGTCGGCTTCCAGTTGAACCGGATGCAGCTAAATACAGTATTTTAAATAGAGCGACTGCCTATGTTACCTCCACAATCCAGTTAGTACTGGATTACTCAGTTTCCTAGGATACCCTTTGGTAAAGCAGGTTGCCAGACTTTCGGGCCACCGACTACCTATACCTGTTAAAGTCTACAAATGACAGCCGGGAAAAACGGCTTTACGTGCTTTCCAAAGCACGGAGGAAACTCGGTAGTTAATGGATGGCCAGTCATTCACGGACGAACGGCTTAACGTGCTTTCTGCGGCACGGAGGAAACTCGGTAGGTAATGAGTGGTCAGCCATCCACGGACCAAGGTTAAACTGGGCTTGCCTAAAGCAAGTGTAGTTTGACCTTAGATCGATGCGAGCGGCTGTTATTATTTTGAAGAAACATTTTGAATGATATTCATGTTCAAAGCCTTTTACGATACGAAAAGTAAGTACTTACTTAGATTCGATTATTACCTGTACAAAAAATACGTGAGGTAGCTAAGCCATAGACACCTTTTCCCTCAACATTAAAGAGACGAGCTTGATCAAAGAGGGCTCTAGGTTGAGTGTCCTCTTGTTCTTGCGTTCAGTGACATGCTGGAGTGACGATATCGCCCCACTTTCGATAGATTTCGCTGTGGTTCTAGACATAGATAGTACACTATATAATACAAGATAGTTGCGCAACTCTGGTTTTCGTTTTAAAAAACTGTGTACCTCAACTGTTAGATGGCACTGTTCGTTTCTGTTCAACCAAATAAATACAAAAAGTAATTTTTTGACTACGATTCGAACTTTGGCACTATTATTCACAAGGTAACCGCTGTCACCGCTAGGCTATCTACTTCACTGACAAGTTGTCCAAAATAGCTGTTCTCTTTATGACAGTTGTAAAACAGTCAAACAGTTGAAAAGTTTGTGTCCTCAAACACACAGATGGCAGCACTATATATGAAAATTTAGTTTGACGCCAATGTATGGAAGTTTCACTCCCCTGGTTCTAGATCATGCCTGCTGATCATCTATCTATACAATCAAGAGGTATTGTTTGTAAGTTTCGATGTAGAAGGTAATCTCTGAAACTACGCATCCGATTAAAATTCTTTCACTGAAGTAAAGCTGCCACCGACTGTAATTTTCACGCGGTCAAAGTCGCGGGTAGCAGCTATTCGCACATAATTTGCCTAACCTTTCCTCAACTTGTGTATTACTTCTACAACCAAACGATTGGATAGTACGTCTAGATACTTTGAAAACACATCAGTTCTTAGGATTATTGTAAGTCTAAAGGCAATCGTCCACTACACAAATAGCGCTCCGTACGCGACAGAACAACGTTAATAACGAGTTAGTAAGATACGTCGACCTAATAATACACTAGTTTCCACCATCAATAAATTGTAAATCTATTTAGTCCGTCAGTTAGAGTATTGGCTAACACGTATTTTTTGTTTTAGTGAATCAATGAACATTGACAAAGTTAAAACGCATCAAAACCCGGGAGTGGGGACTCGTGACGTCACAACGCACTAAAACATATAGCATAGCGTGATGTATTGAGAATTTTAGATGCGACGAATCTTCGACAATTTTGGTCTACGTAACAAAAGAAAAAATATGTGTCAAATATTTTTTGAAAATCTGACTAACGGACTAACTAGTTTTTTTCAGAACACAAGCCTATTGCACAGCCATTGAAATACTAGTAACTGAATTGAAGTTACTGGTAACTTTTGTGTAGTCATGGACGAACCGGATAAGATTCGATTTTAAAACCAAACTGACCTTTCAAGTACTATCAAATTCCTTATAATAATCGTCATCATAATCCACAGTCTGAATTCACCCACTACTGGATATAGGCCTCTCTATGTCCCTGTCCTACTGTTTCTGGCCTTATTCCGATTTTTTCCCCCAATGGCAACAATTTCGCCCTAACAACATCAACGGTAAATAATTTTATTGCCAAAACGTCAGTGTATTTGTTTCGTTTTTTCTGAAATCTTCGCAAAATTGAGGTTTGGTTTACAAACATCACCAAAAGGGAAGTGATCCCTCAAATTATTCGCGATACAATCGTTCATATCTTTGTTGTCCGTAGGTATATCTTTTTTAGGGTTCCGTAGCCAAATGGCAAAAAACGGAACCCTTATAGTTTCGCCATGTCTGTCTGTCTGTCTGTCCGCGGATAATCTCAGTGACCGTTAGCACCAGAAAGCTGAAATTTGGTACCAATATGTATATCAATCATGCCGACAAAGTGCAAAAATAAAAATTTAAAAAAACATTTTTATTAGGGTACCTCCCCCAGACATAAAGTGGGGAGCGATTTTTTTTTTAATTTTGACCCTGACGTGTGATATATTGTTGGATAGGTATTTAAAAATGAATAGGGGTTTTCTAAAATCATTTTTTGATAATATTAATATTTTAGGAAATAATCGCTCCGAAAGTCAAAAACAATGTGTCCCCCCCCCTCTAACTTTTGAACCATAAGTTTAAAAAATATGAAAAAAATCACAGAAGTAGACCTTTATATGAACTTTCTAGGAAAATTATTTTCAACTTGATGAGTTGAATAGTTTTTTAGTTATATAGCACTTTTTCAAAAAAACGCAAATGATAACTTTGTTTTTCATACAAATACTATGAAAAACAAAGTTATTTTTGCTGACGAAAAATGTTGGTATTTTTAATGGTCTGGGAAGCTACGGAACCCTACAGTGAGCGTGGCCCGACACGCTCTTGGCCGGTTTTTTTCTTTCTTCCATTCATCTTTTGTTTGTGTTTCATAGTTGATTTTGTGAGATTGCCTAAAGCTACTGCTTGTAAATAAACTTGTGAGAATATAAAAAAATATCGATATCTGTTTTTTGTTTGTCAATTGGCTGAAATATGTTTTTCGTTTTACAAGATGTTTATCAAGGTTGAAACAATTACATGTTTTTTTCAAAAACAAATATAGTGGTATAAAAACACAAGCACACATAACATAAAAGTAGCATAACATACGAGTCAAATCAAACTATCGGATCTGACTACGGGATCAAAACTATCGAATCAGACTGATAGATGATCGAATCAGACTATCGGATCAAACTATTGGAATGTAACAGATTATCGAATCTGACTACTCAATCTAATCCATCTGTTCAATGAAATTATTATCTGCCTAGCCTTTTCCCGACTATGTTGGTTTGGCTTCCAGTTGAACTGGATGCAGCTGAATACAAGTATTCCAAATGGAATGAGCACGAAACGACGACGAGAGCACGTATGAAATGTAACATCTCACAGACTCTGTAACTACCTATGTTGACAAATAAACATTCTGATTCTGATTCTGATTCTGCCTATCTGACCTCCTCAACTGTTACGAGTAGTACTAGGTAATACGATACCCCTTAGTAAAACTGTTTGTCAGACTTTCGAGCCACTGCCTGTTGTGACTGCCAAAGATCTACAAAACGACAAACAACGGCTTTATGTGCATTCCGAGGCACAGAGGAAACTCGCTATGTAATGTGTGATCACCCATCCAAAGACCAACTTAGCCAAGCGTGGCTTTTAATATGTAAATATCTGACGTATATTCCAGGCAATAGGCACATAAAATAACATTGTCTACACAGGAAGAACGTTGACGAAATAACAAATCCCATCACAGTACTACGGAAGCTGAGCGGAACTCGTCAAAACGCGGCACAAATAATTTCCATCCATTTTGCTACGGTAATTGAGCAACAATTTACGTCCCTTTTCAATGAATGTATTTGACATTTCCTATCTTCAGGCTTTCTGATCATTGTTCGTAGTGAATTGGTATATTTTAAAACAATTACCGAATGCTAAAAGTGTTATTGATTTTTCCATCAGAAATTTCTCAGTAGGGCTTAGGTAGTTTGGATTTGTGCCGGGTTACTGTAATGGCATAATCTCACCCCAATGGGACTTAAAAACATAACTGGCGAAATGTGGTTGTACTATTGATTGAGTAAACCCATAGAAATATAAAAAACAGGAGAAGTGGCAAGGGGGCGTGTCGGTGTCCGCGCGACAGGCACAAGACCCCTCTAACTTGACCTCTTTTGCCAATCATAAGCAAATTGCTATACTATTTTGCAATAAATAATTCATTTCTCTTCAACCACTAAATAAGTTTGTCGCTAAGTGACTGGGGCCTAATTCTGCTATTTTAATAAATTCGTCACTCCAACACGATTCCATTCTCATCCCATTGTCATTTTGCTTAAAGTTCGTAATCTGCTAAATTCACAATGGTCGGTCAATGGTCTCGTAATAAAAATGGTGTTTTAATGGCATTATCGTATTGGCATTATTATAAAACCCTTAGTACAAATGGTTTTCGAAATCTACTACTAAATGCGAACATTTTATTCATGCCAGATTTCATGTACGAGATTAATATTCTATGACATTTCTTTCAATGGAGTGTCAGTGGTTGTTCATTGAGAAGTCATAATGGCGCCATTATGATAGTAGAATTAACAAACTTGTCAAAATTTGACAGAACTTGATCATTATGAAATCAATGATCGAATACTCTGACACTATTGTAATAGCAGAATCGAGGCCCTGGACAACCAAACGATAGTTCAATAAGCACATGCGTCGCGTGGTGCAGCCGCTTACGACGAGTTAGTGATGTACTTATGTACCGTTTTTTTTGTGTGGGTAATTTGTACGGTGCTTGGTAAATACACGATGTGTTTGATGGCATAAGGTTTATAATTGATTGTGTAGTTCGTTCTGATTTAAGAAATGCGGGTGTGTGCACGACTGCGTATCTATTGCTTTTACTGAACTGCATGTGTAGTAGTTGCTGTGTGGTAGGGATAAAGTGGAGGTACAGGGTTCTGATACATTTTCGTCTAACGGGCATTTCTCCTTCTTTATTATATATTGCAGCGTTTCAATAACGCTACATTTTTTAATATCACCTTTTTTGTGGAGTTTGTCATGCAACCTGTTTTTTTGAAATTTTTTTCTTTTTAGTATTGAATCTTTTCGAATTTGGAGCTAGTTTTTGTTCGTGAAAAAATGAAGATTTTTTTCTTGAGTTAGTTTGATGTCGATTGTTGCCTGATTCGGTATTGCTGACGTTTATTTTTTAGTTGAAAGCAGTTATTTTGTTAAAAAAATGTGATTAATTTTGACCTTACAGAGGAAAATTTGCTGTGTATGCTTTATACTATTCGCCGGAATGGCGTTAGCTGAAGTTGTTCTTTTGGTTCGGAGGCGCTGAGTACGGCATCACCCTCAACTTCATCAACAGCAGTTTTTCAAGCAACGATCCACCTCGCGCCTGGTGTGGTCGCGTGCAACCAGCCCGGTTCCTGAATTTGTCAGGCTCTCAAGCCGGAAAATGTGACCAAGCGTTCGATGATTGGAGGCCTGGTTCTGTTTTACTAAGGTCACCGGCATGATGCTCCGTGGCAAACCTGCGGCGTGTCTTTTCGTCTCGTCTGGTTCAAGCTGAGGATTTCCAAAATTTTCTTATTTATTTCTTAATATGTTTCAAATGTTCTTCTTAAATTAAGGCTTAGTAATACAACCCCTACACAGGGTATGTGCGAGGATTTAGGCATTTAGCACTAATATATTCTTTTCTCGTACCGAGGCGTGATTAGTTAACATTGGCCAATGATTTGATTACCGCTAGGTTCGCTTAGTTTTTTCTCTGAATTTCAAGATTTTGGTTTTACCTGTGTAAATTCCATTGATTCGTACATGCTATGTTTAACCTGACATAATTGAATCTTAATTGAGGTTTTTTTTTTGTGTGTGTGACCTATTTTATACATTTCAAACTTTATACTTTGGATAACTCGGCACAATCGCATTCTGACTGTTATTTTTTGTACAAATTTACTATAATCAAAATTATACGTGTTGAATAGCGGAAAAGTGTTTTCTTCAAGAATCCCGCTACAATATATGAGTATACCCCTGCCTAACCCTTCTGGGATTACTGGCGTGATGTTATGTGAATGCCGACGGACGTAAAGGGCGGTTGGCACATTTAAGTGTCATGTAGTGCTTTAAAATAGCTTCTTTATGTAGAAACCTATAACTGTACATGTACATGGATCGATTGCCTCGCGCGTCGTTAAAATCTATGTATTTATTCTTATATTTTTATTCTTCAAAATGTTCTGTACTATTGCTCGTACTGTTTTGTCTCTGCATTACCCTAAGGTAAACTGGTAGAAAATGCCCAAGGCATCAAGTCCGCCTGTGTACATTATGTGCTTACAGTTTTAATAAATAATTAAAATCGAAACTAACGCTTTTTTTAAATAAATTCAGTAACATTTCACAAAACAGTCTTACAAATGTTAAACAAAGCGCCATCGCGAGCATCCGGTAAGACTGGAAGCCGACCCCAACATTGTTAGGTTAGGCAGATGATGACCACGGCCTATAGTTTCCAAAAAGTCACGTCATCAGATTGTCACGTAACAGCAATAATTGACAGTAGCTTAACACTTACATGATGACATATTGACAGGCTATTAAGGATCAACTCTCGATAAACATATCACATCACGACCTAATTTTCGAAGGCAAAGACAGTGTCTGGTTTCTGATATTACATCTGATAAGAGGCGAGGATATTGCCATTATCAAGTATAATTCCAATTTCAAATACAGGTTTTTATAGTAATCGATTTAAGAACAAAATTGTTTTTCTTTTTATCCCAAACGGTTTTTGTAAACTCGTTTAGATTGCCGGGTTTTGGAGAAGTTATTAAAGTTATTAAACAAATTAAAAACCTTTTAGGCCTCAACGCTCAAATGAGAATTCGATAGTTCGGAACGAAATAAATAATGTATTTTCTAAAATCTAGTTTAAAACTAAATTTAGATTTTAAAGTTGAGAGACTAATTGAGTAAAAAATATACAGCCGAACGCTTCATAAGAAAAAACAAAAAGATTTTAAAATATAGAATGTTTAGTTTAGTTAGTGTCTTAATTTAGTTTTTTTTTTGTAAATATTTAGTTTCTAAATTTATTTAAGGCTATTTTTATAGTTTTGAAATTATGTAAATAACAAAACGACACACGGGAGACCTATGTTCAGCAGTGGACGTTTTTCGGCTGAAATGATGATGATGATGGTGAAATAGAAACGAGCTTATTTCAAGCCTCCGCTGGCCTTATCTTGATTTTTGAAAATAAAAAGTAAATAGAAAGTTAAAACCGGGACAATGTGTTTTATGAGTACTACCGAATATACTGACGGTCGACTACTGTTCAACTTTATTAACTAGGACATAAGGTTGAAAAAAAGCAGATCGTCAATGAACTCGGTATAGACATTTGGATTAATATTAAGAAGTTACAATTCTTATAAGTCTAATCTACAAAAACTGCGTCCATTTAAATACTTTAACCTGCGACCATTTTTTGTTTCTTTAAATTTAAAACTCATATGGGATTTGGCAGGTCACGTGGGCCGCATGCATAACGACCACTGGGCCAAGATTCCAACAGGATGGGAGGAAGGAAGCCGGCTTAGAAAGAGGTGGTGAGGAGAAGATAGTACCTGAAACGATATGTGGGAAGGCTTTGTCCCAACATTGGGATAAACAAGGCTATAAAAAAAACTTAAAACACCTCATAATTCTTATTAAAATTAGTATGTGTCACTTTCCTTGACAAAATAAAGCTTACCTATTTTAATTACACCCTAAAGTAACACATGCGTAAACTAAAACCACACTCGAAAGGTCACGCACCAAAAATGTGACAAACAAAATTTTTAAAACAAGCTTGAATATTAATGCGTTGCTCACTCTTGTTTGACAAACTTAATTACAAACAACAAAGTTACGGTACGGTGTGACAGCAGCCGAGGCCTCTATAATCTAATTAGAAGGTCCGTCATCACGCTATCGTAGGCGAGAAATTACTTCTAGAGTATAATGTTTGCAAAGTTAGCGCGCTTTCTAATTAGTGGGATTCGTGAATTATGTTAAAATTGACACGATTTTCAACCATTTTTGGGATAGTGGGGTAGTGATTCTGAGTTACATAAGTCATGTCATGTCAAAATACATTGTGTGGAAAAAACATGAAATTAGATTAATAAGGATTCGATAGTAACAATAAAACAAATACCGAAAAAAAACAACAATAGGCTCCTTTTAACAACAATAAAATGAATTGTCATACCAAAAAAATAATAATAACAATGTCAAAAGATGAAAATAACAATAGCTCCTTTATGCAATTACAATTAAAGATATATGTGTCGTACAGCTGATGCCAAGCACATGAAGCTTAGTCGCTAAAGCATTAACTTCTAAGGTTGATTGAGAAAATTTGACAGTTTCGGCTGCGTACGGCACATAGAATGCGGACAGATGGCCTAGTAAGCCGCTTGGCAGCGAATTGAGAGGACTTGGCGGCGAATTAAGGGATCTTTCTCTTGGCTTGAGAAAGTAAGTTGTAGATTGGTTGCATAAAACATCACGCCTGTTATCCTCGAATGGTTTTGTCAGAGGTGTGCCTTATAATACTTCCATAACAAGTCCCGTGTTCTAAGGAGTGAGCCTATTGCAGGTACCTGGGTACAAATCCAAACTAGGTAGCCGTTACTGGGAAATTCCTGACTCGGCTAGACTGGAAATCGTTCCACATGTGGAAAAACACTAGGCAGATATATAAATATCGCTGGACATTGCACAGCGCTATCTAGTGCCACACTAAGAAACGAGGCTTGTGTCGTGGACACCAGATAGTTGATATGAAGATGGAGAAGTCAGATGATGAATGATAGATATATTAAAATCTAAGATACTCTACCTATCATCATCATCATCATCGGCCTATTAATGTTCCCACTGCTGGGACAGGCCTCCTCTCTATGAGAGGGAATGGGCTATATAATCCACCACGCGGGCCCAGTGCGGATTGGTAGATGTCACATGTCTTCGAATTTATGGTTCTCGGACATGCCGGTTTCCTCACGATGTTTTCCTTCACCGTTTTGAGAGCAGCGGTGATGTAATAAATTACACAAAGTAATGCGCCTGCCTGGGTTCGAACCCACGACTTACTGAACGTAAGTCGGGGCCGCCACCACTGGGCCACCGCTGCTCTCGCTGCGCTCTACCTACTAGTCACAATTAAAGGTTACAAAACTGAGCTCGAGAATCCTCCCCTTGAAGTATTGCAAACGTAATAGTTTTGTCATTGTGTTCTGCTGCGATAATTGCTTCCTCCCCTCCAATGTCGGCCATTCGCGAAGTTTCATTAATTAAAGGAATACGGTGCCACATAAACAACTTGTAACGAATGTTGAGCATCTTGTTTGGCAATTCACTGTGTGCAGATAGTTTTCATCTTTGTGTAGTAGATATGTCACCGTAAAATTGACAAATACGTTATATTGTAATATCTCTAGCGATATTGTAAACTCTCGAATTATTGTCAAACGAACATACTGCTTACAATAAAACGCTATTTTTCGTGAAATGCATGCGATGGTAGTCAACTCACGCGGTGTGGAGGGAAGGAGGGGTCCCCCTTGCCCAGTGGTACCATTCTCATGAAAAGATACTGTACCATTTCTGAGAAATACCGATTAATATAACCTAACCTTAAAACACTTTATATTCCCCTAAAAAGCGTAGTCGACGGAGCCCCGGGCCGCTTCGCAGGGGTATTTCCGAGTGCAGGGTTTAAAGGAACCTAACTAACCTAACGGGGGGTGCCCCAAGTCCCGATTGTGGGAGCAGAGATACTTCCGTATGTTCAGTTGACAATAATTCGAGAGTTTACAATATCGCTAGAGAGAAACACGTTATATTGTGATATAACGTGTTTGACAATTTTACGGTGACAGATACACAAATCACCTTTAGAATATTCTTGGCTTAATCTTATACACCAAGGTCACCGACGTAGCCCGAAGAATGGCCAAACTTAAGTTACACTTAACTTAACTTGAGTAGCAGTAGGCGGGCCACATTGCTCGCAGAACGGATGGCCGATGGGGTCGAAAAGTTAAGACGTTGCGTTGGAAGACCTCCCACGTGGACCGATGACCTGGTGAAGGTTGCGGGAATCCGGTGGATGTGAGTCGCACGGGACCGGTCAATGTGGCGACACTTGGGGGATGCCTATGTCCAGCAGTGGACGTCTTTCGGCTGAAATGATGATGATGATGAATCTTATACACTTATGGACAGGTCTTCGAGGTCAACCGCGGCTATGGTGGCGCGATGACCTGATCATGTTTGCGGGGCTAATACGGCCAGAGATCGCCCAGGATAAAGAGATATAGAAGGTGAAAGAGGAGGCTCTTGGCCAGCAGTGGGACACTATGTAGCCTAGCAAAAAAAAACTTATCTGAAGAGGCACGGCTTCTCCAAACAGCACTTCAATCAAATACCGAATCTCGTGCAAAACCTTGCATGAGATGATAAGCTTTGCTAATAACCAAAGCTATCAATCAAGCTACAAATCTGCAATCAATTACACTTAATTGACGATACAAAACGATATCCTAACCGAATTAACTGTCTCTAAATTATATTAACGATGGCCGTCAAATGCTTCGTTGACTTTCACCAAAAACAGATTGAAGTTAAATTAATGGAAACAAAAGTTGTTTAGCTATCTGTGACTGTTATTTTCGTGTTTGGCGCCTTTTTGTAATGTTGATGTCAATTGAATGACCGCCATCTTTTTTTTTCGAAACTTTCTTTTGACGCAGTAACTTGGTTGTTATGAGTTTTAGATTTTTGGGGGGAAAATGCAGCGGTCTTTTTATGTTATTTGCTTAATTTTGAAACAGTTGTCGCAAGGAAATTTTCGAATCCGCATAACCGTGTTCCCATAATACATAATACAATTTATTAAAAATAAGCTAAATTCAATGTGCAGTATCCAAACATTTTACAGTTAAGATATACACCAACGCTTAAAAGTTGAGTTGATAACAGTTATTTTTACAAACTTGTCATGCCTTTTCAAACTTGTTCGCCCTTAACATTTCTGTTTGTAGTACTGTATGTATACTTCATTTTGCAATGTGCCGTACTGAACTAATAAGTCTTGTCCTTTTCCCCTTTAATAGCTTAACGTCATTTCAACGGCCAAGTGTTGGCGCCATGTTGACGGCGATTCTGGCAATGAAAGAAAGACACATAATATGTCACCGTAAAATTGTCAAACACGTTAGATTGTAATCTTTCTAGCGAGGTTCTAAACTCTCGAAATATTGTCAACTGAACATTCTGCTTACAATATAACGCATTATTTTCCGGTAGATTATAATCTATCGAAGTGAAACCGTAATAATGTGAAATGCATGCGACGGAAGTATCTCTGCCCCCGTAAACGGGACTTGGGGCACCCCCCCGTTAGGTTAGTTAGGTTCCTTTAAACCCTGCACTCAGAAATAGGGGCCCCGCGTAGCGGGGCTCCGTCGACTACGCTTTTTAGGGGAATATAAAGTGTTTTGAGGTTAGGTTATATTAATCGGTATTTCTCAGGAATGGTACATTATCTTTTCATGAGAGTGGTACCATTGGGCAAGGGGGACCCCTCCTTCCCTTCCACTCCTCCACACCGCGCGAGTTGACTTCCATCGCATGTATTTCACAATATCAATTTTTAACTTCGATAGATTACAATCTACCGAAAAATAATGCGTTTTACTGTAAGCAGTGTGTTCGTTTGACAATATTTCGAGAGTTTACAATCTCTCTAGTTATTTTACAATCTAACGTGTTTGACAATTTTACGGTGTCACCGTGAAATTGTCAAAAATTGTTATATTACAATATAACGTGTATCTCTCTAGCGATATTGTAAAGTCTCGAATTATTGTCAACTGAACATACGGAAGTATCTCTTGCCGCCATAAACGGGACTTGGGGCACTCCCCCGTTAGGTTAGGTTAGGGTAAGCAGTATGTTCATTTGACAATAATTCGAGACTTTACAATATCGCTAGTGATATTACAATATAACGTATTTGACAATTTTACGGTGACATATATATGCAAAACGCTAATCTTTAGGGTGCACTATACAGGGTGTAAAAGACCTCATCACGAAGCCGTCAACCAAGCATTCTGTACACCAAACTAAGTTACACTGCGCAAAAATAATTGCTGGGAAACGAAATTTTTTTTTGGACCTAAAAAATAATCAGATTTTTGTAGCGCGCAATGGTTGGCGCGCTACCGACTGTTCCAATGTGTGCGTTGTGCCTACACGCCACACTGCACACAGCCAGGCGGCGCGGCTCCGCCCACCGCGCATTACTGACGCTACTCAGCGTAGGTACCTACTTACCTAGCAAAAAGTATTAGGTAAATTAACTTCGATTAAACTCATCATCATCATTTCAGCCGAAAGACGTCCACTGCTGGACATAGGCCTCCCCCAAGAGTCGCCACATTGACCGGTCCCGTGCGACTCGCATCCAACGGATTCCCGCAACCTTCACCAGGAGGTGGAGGTCTTCCGCATCGTCTTCCGGTTCGCGGTCGCCACTCTAGAACTTTTCAGCCCCATCGGCCATCCGTTCTACGAGCAATGTGTGCCCACTGCCACTTAAGTTTGTTTGTTGTTTTTGTTTACGATTCAACTACTCACAAGAAAAGATACTTGTTTGAAAGTAGGTACATGTGCATCGCTTTATTGTCATCTACTTAACTGATCTAGCATCGATGGACACTGCACGTGAAAACAGACGCATTCTCTAATCTTCTACCTACTTCTACTGCTCGAGTGGCCTCCATCGTATTTCCTTAGGCCTTACGATACCTCAACAGTTAAAAATGTACTTACGAATTTTTGCGATTATTACTGATAGCCGGCATTCGGCCGGCGTTTCAGCCGGCGTTCGAGAACGAGACTGCAATGCAATCAGCCAAAACACACTCGCTCACAATTAGTCACAATTACTCACAAACACAATGTACTCACAGTAGCATCACTCCTCTACCTATCACCTCTCTAACTTAATCACCATCACACAAAACGAAACACGCACGATTATGGTGCTTACTGCCATGCGCAATGCGAAATGTCTCCAAACAAACAGAAAAAAAGAAACATGGACGTAAATAAAAAGTTGCGCAATAAAAATACACATGCACACTCGGTGGTGCTAGAAACGGAACTAATAATTCTTAACATTTTGAATTTCTTTCTGGGATAGGTTTTAGGTACGCTAGCGGGCCGCGCGGCTTGGCCGGCGGTGTCGTTTGATGCTTTGATGTACGCCGATATCAAACGCGTGCGCCGCCGCCGCGCTGCTAACGGAGTTCATTTTAATGTGCTATTTTTTACCAACTAACAAACTTAGCGTTTGACCACTTTTCAATCTTAACGCTAAAGGCTTAAGGGTCAAAACTGGTTAACCGCTGTCTGTGTCAAGTGTTTGTAGATAGGATAGGATGTGGCGATGTGAGTGTCGTTAGAGTTTGATTTACGTGGTCCCGACTCCCGAGGCGGTATCTTTAAACATTTTCGGCAAAATTTTCTCATTCCATTTTGAACTTAACAACCAACATTTTGTGGTTTAAAATTTTCCCAGTGAACCTCGAACCTAATCTTGTAGCGATAAAGTTGAAAATCTATTAAATAATTTTACACTCGTCTCCGGCGCCCGCGCCGCTGTACCTAATGCTAGCATCGATCGATCGATCGATCGTTGATGTAGCTAGAATTCCGTACCTACTTCCTTGCAATTTTATGATTGACGCAAATTTAGACATTTTTCCCCAAGTGTCTGAGTTTGTTGCTTTCATGAAGTAGCTAGTAAAGGTACTTGCTTTAACTAAAAAAAAACATACTTTCCGAGTATTAATTTATTGCTTAACATTTTCAGTAAGGTGTAAATTATTCAGTAAATGCTGTTCAGTTTATTTAAAAACCTGCTCTAAAAGGATTTAATTTGAAGTACTTAAGTTAAAAAGTATGAGTGTTGTTGATATTAACTAATTAAGGAAACAGATAAATTCTCAGTCATTGGTTTAGGTAGTTAGATCGAAGAAAGGCATTCCTGCTTACCTACCAAGCACCTGTGAAAAGACGTATCGCACACGTTTTAATGTATGACAGATTACTTTCAAATTTTCCAAGGAATTTCAAAACTTATCTTTTGGCAGGGTTCAATGATAACATAACATCACGCCTGTAATCCTCGAAGGCTTAGGCAGGGGTGTACCGAATAGTACACTCACATTTCAAACGTTATGTTGCCCAACTAAACCCTTTTTTATGGTTTGTATGCGCGAACGGAAAAAAACAGTATTAAAAATACAAAATTAATAACATTTCTACTTGAATCTGCAGTTTTTAAATTATTTTGTTGTGGGTTCTTCGATATTGCAATTTGCAATTCGGTATCTCAAAAATCCGCAGAGTAAACTTGTGTTTAAAATCGCAAAGCAAATTACCCATACTTAATTCACGTTTTTTAAAAACATCTGAAATCAAAAACCGTTTAATGCAAACAAATAAAGTCCTTTAATCGATCAGCTGAGTTTGCCGCGCGGGTAGGTTACCTACCTAACACGGCCGCTCACATTCATGCGTTGAACTCAAATGACTCGAGGTCACGCGCCCCGCGGACACAGCTGATACCGCGCGCTTGTGTGCGTGAGACGACCGCGGCGTTGTCAATGTGTGTGTGCGCTTGGCTTGCGCGTACATTGCATTTCGTCAACTTCAAACGCATAATTTGTTAAGAAAATTTTAAAATTTTGATAATGTTTGTTTGGAAGAAAAAATTGTGATGACGCTTAGAATTTGATGATGCAAAAAAGTAGAAAAAAAAAATGACACTTTGACCATCAATATCTCCGGAACCTGTGATTTCCCAGGTATTGTCTAGAAGTAAAAAATGATCCCATGGATGGGCAGAATATGAGGTTTTCGTTTTCGTTAAGAGGTCTTTTACACCCTTTATACAGGTATATCTTTTCATACAACGAAATCTCATAAGGGTTCATCGTTATTAATAAGTTTTACTATGTGACAAAACTCTGAATCGCGAAAAAATAATCAGCTGTTCCCTAGAGTATGTTCGCTTAACTCGTCAAAATGTATGGAACAGTTGTTTTTTTTGCGATTTAGGGTTTGGTCCTATAGTAAAAGTTGTTCATAATGATGAGTACACAGTAACAGATAGATATGGACCTTGTACGACGTTATTTTTAGTCGTTTTAATAAATTTAAGGGCGGATAGTAAGTACTCATGAAAATTAACAACTTTTACTACAGGAACGACTACGAAATCTCGAAAAAAAAATCACCTGCTGTCTACATTTTTTCGAGTTACGCGACCAATAATGTATGAAGCAGCTGATTTTTTTTTTTGAGATTTCATAATCTGTCCCATAGTAAAACTTAGTTCATACAGTAAAAGTAAAGGTGAAAGAAAAAAATAGCTCAAGAATAAAATCTTTATTCTTTCTAGTTTATTTATTTAACACTTCAAGCACAAATACAGAGGCGGACTTAATGCCATAGGCATTCTCTACCAGTCACCCTTTGGGTGATGCAGGGACAAGCAGTGGTAGGTGTACATCTGAAAATAATTATATTAATATCAAGGTAAACTACAAGGCTAAATAAAATACTATAAATATATATAAATACTTTAAATAAATATCAAACTATATATTACTGTAAATAGAAATTAACACGGCACACGGCACATACAAAGCAAAGCAGTAGTATAAGGAAATGTATCTTGCCTTAGAAATACAAGAGTGGAGAGAAACTCACCGACGTTTGTAGTGCAAATATTGTAAGTAAACCATACAGCACGTGGTTCTGTATTCTGTGAAAGACGATCCTAGACGATGGTTTGTAAGACACAGAACGCTGGAGTCTGAAAATGCATTTAGCCTTATAAATACATGGGCAGAGGAACAGTTTACTGAGCTAGAGCAAATTGTTGGTTTCAGTAGTTCCGTGTCACACGATCCAAGACGATAGTCTGTGAAACAGAGCAGAACAGCTGTAGGCTTAGCGTCAGTTCACATCGAGACGCAAAGCGACGCGGCACGGTACGACGGTATGTGAAATGTGTATCTTTTTGTGTAGTAAATAAAGTTAGTTAGCGTTCAGCGTCGTGTTGCGTCGCATCTCGGTATGAATTGACCCTAAGAAAATGTGGACACGACGATCAATAAGCTATACAAAAACCAGTTTATGCGGATCTCTCACTTTATAGAAAACCTGTACAAAGCGAAGCTATGTTATATTGGGAATGTATAGGTTGATGTGTCACCGAGTGTACCAAGCTTTAGAAATACAAGGATGAAGTGTCTGGTGTAAATTGATGGTCGAATAAATGGAATGCATTTCTGTAGTCGTGTGGTACATGGTCAAAGACGTTGGTTTGAAATAGTTCTAGAATGATTACTTTGGCCTAGTTGCAGTGTTTATCAGTTAAATGGTTTTGGAGTACTTTAAAAAAAAACATAGATCATGCAGCTCAGCAGTCAATCGCTTAGCTACTGCGCCAACTGTGGCATTGGGGAAGTATACAGGGTGTAAACAAACTCATCAAGAAGCCGTCAATCAAGCATTCTAGCAACCAAGCAGCTTGAAACAGTGTTATCTCAATTGAGTAAACACGACAAAAAAACCGATTTGAAACCCCATTTTTATTACTTTTATTTTAAAAAATAGGTCACTAAAATAATTTTAAGTCCAGACAGACGACCTTGTACTCGTATATTCCTAAATAGCCTGAATTTTATTCCCCGACCAAATGTTTTATGAAATTATAATATTCCGGTACGTCTGGCTACATGACCTACATAGTTAGGAGAAAGTTTGGCAGATGCTGACATGCAAATGTTTTATATACCTGTTTTGAAAGTGATGTTTCTGTTCTAGTCTCTTCAGTTATTTCAATAATAGAAGGTCTGGTTTACCTTATAGCCTACGCATTTCTAAACCACTATAATAATATTACTTGCAGCAGTACCCCTTTTTTTCTTTTTTTCGTATTGAAAATCATCAAATGAGCGGGAGGCTCTGGGCGGAGCGGGAGGGAGTGTCGGACTTTTACTGACTAAAACAAATCCATGTTCCTTCCTCGCCCTTTTTTGTCCCGGGACCACGGTATCTCTTTCGAAAAATTCCGCAGCGCAGCAGTACCCCTGAGTGGGCTTTTTTCCGACACAATAAGTAGCTTATCTCTATGCAAAAAATCACGTTGATTTGTTCCTCTATTCCAGCGTGATATTATTATACACTTTTTATTTAGTAAATACATATAAATACCTGCTCTCCCCCCAACTGTTAAGTCCAAATCGGGTCGTGACCCTTGACTGTCAAGTCCAAATCGGGCTTTTTATTCCCTTCGTTAGTGTTTGACATAAATTGATGATGTAACTTGTTCCTATCTCGCTCAAACTTGCACAAAGTCAAACGACATTTTGCCTAAGTTCAACAACGCACGACACTTTGCACTGACCAAATCAAGCGCCCCCCCCGCAGTCGAGATTTCACTCTACGTGAAAATAACAATTCCATTTTAATACACTGACTGAAAGCCTGAATATTGATTATGTTAAAACTCAAAACGCATCCAATTTCACGTTGATTAACTTGTTATTGTTATTTTGAACAACCAATCTGACGTAATTGGTTGCCAATTATAACAACAACCAAACAAATAACTGGACAACCGATCAAATTAAAACAAATGCATTAAAAAATACAAGACTAGGTAAAGCTCATAATATTAGTAACACACAACTCTTATATGTAGTTTTTTCAGATGTACTTAAGTTAGATGTATGCGTTTTTCATACAAACGGAATACCAAAATAATTTGTAAATAAAACATATTCTTAAGGTCTATTTATTTCGATTAGATTACAGAATATAATTATAGGTTCCCAAACACATTTAGAATGGACACTGATTTAAACAAGAGTTATGAGAAAAACAAATTTTCTATAGAAATATTTAATTCCTCATATCTCGCTTTTATATCATTGTGTCCTTTCAAAATATGTATTTGGGAACATAGATATCCTGTAGTTCAATTGAAATATACACCGTGTTCCTGAGGATATACATTAATTTTGAATAAAACTTCTATAGCTCTTGTTAAACATATCGTACAAAGGAAGTAGTAGTTTAAATGGCATAGTTTTTAAGTTATTGGTAATTTAAGTTTAACCAATTTAATTATGTTGTGCTTTGAGAAAGAGTCTTTATTTGTGAGATGTGAATTTATATGGACATGTGAACCAAAGTTTCAAATGCGACGTTGCCAGCTCAGGTAAAGAGTAATTCATATTAGATAAATTTCATCTAAGCATTTAGTTTGTATAAAAATATTTTTTTTAAAGAAATTGGAATTCATAAAAGTGTCCATGGTAAAAATGGTCAATTTAATGGTCTGAATAACATGCCGAAGTTAATGTATAACCTCAGGAACACGGTGTATAAGTCACCGTAAAATTGTCAAATACGTTATATTGTAATATCTCTAGCGATATTGTAAAGTCTCGAATTATTGTCAAATGAACATACGTTGCTTACAATAAAACGCATTATTTTTCGTGAAATGCATGCGATGGTAGTCAACTCACGCGGTGTGGAGAGAAGGAGGGGTCCCCCTTGCCCAGTGGTACCACTCTCATGAAAAGATACCGTACCATTCCTGAGAAATATCGATTAATATAACCTAACCTTAAAACACTTCATATTCCCCTAAAAAGCGTAGTCGACGGAGCCCCGCTTCGCGGGGCCCCTATTTACGGGTGCAGGGTTTAAAGGAACCTAACTAACTTAACGGGGGGGGTGCCCCAAGTCCCGATTATGGGGGCAGAGATACTTCCGTATGTTCAGTTGACAATAATTCGAGATATTACAATATCGCTAGAGAGAAACATATTGTAATATAACGTGTTTGACAATTTTACGGTGACATATACACACTACCTTAAGAATATGTTTGTTTTTTGATTTTATTTTGGTATTAAGTTTGTATGGAAAGCGCACGCTTCGCCGGCCCCTTAACCAAGAACGAAGCCTATTATAGCACCTGAATCAAAATAAAAAAGCCTTTAGTGAACGAGGATAAGGCTCCTAGTTAAACACAAAGTTGTCCACATCATAATATACAATTATAAGTACTTAGCCAATAACAAAGCGCTTTGACAAACGACATAACTGAAAAAATTTGTTCATGACATGTATTTGCGACAGTCCCGAAATCACCACATGTTTTCATACGAGGGGTGTAAAACATTACACCCCGTGTTTTGAAAGCCACGTCCCCGGCCAACTTGCTCCAGTTGTCCCATAATAATGAAGGGTCCAACTGACCTTGTCGGCTACTTGATTTTATTTCTTTCTCCCCTACCCCGTAAACTTCAAGCCGTTAACTTTTATTACCAGCCATAGTTTTTATGGGGAATCCAGAGAATCTTATATATTTCGTATAATCGTGCTTCCTTTCTTTAAGTATGGCGGTTATTGTTGTTACTTTTTGTGTATTGTTTTATTATTTAGGGGTTTTTTTAAGGAAAAAGAAAATGCTTACATTTAGTTTGGATTATCAATAACGTCTCAAGACCGAAAGTCTGTGACCAGTGTGTGTTGCCAGAAAAAAAAATGTTGAAGGAAATATCGACCTCAAGGTATTCTATTACACTAATATCTGCAAACATGAGTCGGCCTTGAGTTGTGACTGAAACTACATACTCGTATATCATGTTTTGGTTTGTTTGTCAACCAATTTACTAAGTGTGCTAGTAGTAAATATCTACGTTCTGGAATCAAGACGTGATTCCTGTAGTAGTTTATCTAAAATGTTGGTTTATGTGTATTTGTCAAGTCTTAACCCAAGATAATCATGGAGACGTTACTAAGCGCGTACTTTGGTATGACGAACTATGACAACAGTCGAGGACTTTAATTATTATTTATTATTAAACACTACTACACTACGCCAAAGGCATTCCGTTCTCATTCTCCGGATACAGGTTGGCCGCAGCAAGAAAAACCTGCTCAGGTGGGGATTTAATGACGACTCTGCCCTGGAGTGTAAATGTGGTGCTGTTCCACATACGATGGGGCACTTAATGTTGTGTCCTGCGTGTTCTGTTGTTTGTTCACTACAGGAACTGATGGACGCTACTAAAAAGACGCCAAACTAGTGGCTCAGTTCTGAGCCTATGGGACACTATTAAAATTTGAATTGCCATCGACATTCTTAGAAGAAGAAGAGTGAAAAGAATCTCGCTTGGTCAAATACGTACTGCTAACGTTTACAGTTTTCGACCTTAAAATCTTTGCCTTTTCTGAGAGTCATCTGTTTCGCAATTTAATACTGAATATTGAGTGAGATTTATTGCTTTTTTGTGTGGAGTCAATGTCAAAAGTCATAAAGTATTGTTGCAAAATGATTCAAACTTTTGTATAAATTACAAACGATGAAATGCGAACACTGGCAAATAAATCAATCATTTCGCCTCCTTACAATTTGAAACGGCAAACAACCGACCATTTGATCGAAACCAATTTCGTATTCGATACAAAATGTTTCCTGCTGAACCAATTATGCGTACCTACTTCATATAATACATATTTCATGTCGAAAATCCACAGGAACGTTGGAAACGGCTCCCAAGACAGTACCACAAACGTTTATACTGATTAATTAACTTATTAAGACATTTTCATCTGTTTTCTTGTTTTGTTTGAGACAGCTAGAATTAGAATTTCCATTCCACGAGATATTTGCAGCGTTGAAACACAGAGTAGGTAGGCACAGAAGACCAGAGTGCCTAGACAAAGTGATCTTCTATAAGCGATAAAAATAATAGTAGTATAACATTAATATAATAATCCTCTTGACCGTTTGCAGTCGGCGCGAAATATATTATAGTACACAAGTGTGTGCACAGATACAGGTGCACTCTCTGTTCCTTAGTCGGCAGTCGGCAATTCGACACGACCGGGAAGAGTAGGACACCATCAGATGATGATGGATCAGGCGCAAGACCAACAGAAGTCTAATTGAAGAACACAATAGTACTTTTTGCCAAAACCGGGAATCGAACTTATGACCAACGGGGCAGTACAATCATCAACAATAACGATGAACACAAAGTAAAAAAATCTATGTAATGGACATCAGCTACTATAAGTTTATGTCACTCGGTTAAAAGTCGTTTCAGAAATACGAAACGCTTCGAAAACGATTGGCACTTGTCTAGGCCCCCAGCTGCATACACGGAGAGATAACGTACTCATACATAGGCATGCATAACGCTCAAGAAGTGCAAGCACATTCACAACTGAAGAGCGAAAGCGTCTATTTGAGCTTGGGCCATACGTACCAACGACATGTGTCTACGTGTGCAGGTGCACTCGCTGTACGCGCAGTTTGTTTATGTGTGTGTATGTGTTTTCTCTCGATGTATGGAACGGACCTTCTGTAACTATCTACTCTGCGATTGTAGTTCGTTCGTGAATTTCTTGAGACGTAATATTTATGCCAAAAATAGAGTTGTTCGTGTGCTTTGGGTGCTTTAGTAGTGTAGAACAGAATGAAACCGTCAGAGCGAAATGTTTTATGCTCTTTACATATTTGTATTGTTTTTTTTAAATAAACTTTTCATTGAAATGCTGTTCCCTTTGACGCTTGTTGCATCATGGTCAAAAATTTTTTGGATGTAAATTGTGCAACGTCGCGGGCTAGTCAAGTATATCGAAGGAATTTGGAAATTAGATTTCATCATTATCCACATTTATTTCACTTACTGCTGGGTATAGACCTCTCTTTGCTAGTGACAAGCTCCACGTTCTTGTGCCATCCTCATCCAGGAATTAGACTTACCGTAACGTTTTTTTTTCACATCACCTGTAATGGACTAAAATGTTTGAGTTTTTTGAGTTTGACTACGCAACTAAATCACAAACTAGGTCAAGCCAATAGTTACAGTTGCAGCTGGCATGGTATCCAAAAATTAAATGACACTCCACTGAATATTGTATTTTTTTAAGTCATGGCTAACTCAATATTTTGTGACATCTAATACTGCTTTAGCTCTATGATCATTCATTATTCATCATTCTCTTGTCTGCCAGCATATCTTCTTTCTCCATACTTCTCCATTACTCGTCATTTCATCGGATACATCTTTTCTTGCCATCATCCTTTACACAGTCCTTCCATCGGCTCAATGGTCTTTGTGGTCATTCATTATTGTGGTTGAGAAAAATTATGATTTTTATACTGCGTATGTTGTTCAAGATACGAGCCCCATTTTTCTCTGCTAGTGGATACAATAATAAACCTTTCACTTTACTTACTTTACGACTTACGCGCAATGAGCAGCTGGTACCTACGTTTTTATGTTTCTCTTGCTCGGGGGAATAAAAATTCTAAATAACCATCTGCTGAGGCATCTAGGGCATAATGTTTTTGCTATCAATTTACTACTACTTATACGCCTCAGTGCATCTGCTGCCTGCTACATCAATGAGGGTGCAGCACTGGCGTAAGGTCTAAACATCTATCGAAATACACGAGTTTCTTGTAGTTTACGATTATTTTTTTCATTTAAATCGTTAATACGTTTTTTTTTCATTTAAATGCCTCTGTGTTGTGCCGTTTATGTTTCCTTCTATTAATGTGGCTGCATAAGTAACCTTCCATTAAGATTTTCCTTGTACCACTAACTTATGTAGTACTAAGAAGCTTAATCTTTAGTTCAGCTACTTTTCTTTGTCCGTAATCCATATTTATATAGTAATATAGTCCAAATAAGATGAAGTTTCACTAGCATACAATTCAGAACAATTTGACAGTTGTTTTTATCAGACGCCTACGTCTGGTGTCAGATAAAATCCGGATAAACCCTCATTGCTGGCTTCTTATTCTTAAATAGTCAATGATCGTATGATGGTGATTTAGTCAGAGGAATGAAGAGAAGAAGAAGAATCAGTTATGATTCTCGATGCCTCAATGATGATATCATTCATGCATTCTAAGAGTTTTCCATGTTTGAGGTTGAGCCAGTGTAACCGGATGCGGCTGAATGTTAATATTTTACATGGAGCGACTGCCTGTATACACCTACAAAACGCGCCACCAAAGCGACCACGCGCGCCTCAAAGAGATATCAGCAAAGGCCGAAGCCTGCCGGGGTTGCGGGACTGTTCGAAAGAGATACCGTGGCCCCGGAACATAAAGGGCGAGGAAGGAACATGGATGGGTTTTAGTCAGTAAAAGTCTGACACTCCCTCCCGCTCCGCCCAGAGTGGGAGAAGTTATTTGATGATTTCCCATCCGAAAAAAAAAAAGGGATTCACTGTTCATGCTCTCCGACGAATGTGTGTAATAAATGGTCACCCATCCACAGACCGACCTCGGCTAGTATTCCTCAACCTGCGATCCAACCGTGCCGCTACTATTACGTAGCCTCTAGGCCCTCAATTTATTAACTCCACTAAACTCCCCAAATAATATTCGCCAACGTCTGTTTTTAATCTCATGCCGACCGTCCACCACATTGACGTTGAGCGACACATCTCGACGTGTTTTGACATGTGTGCATAAACGTCACAGGTAACGTGAAATCAACTATTCGAGATAAATTCATAGAGCTATTTTCATAGCAATTAAATGAAACTGATGCAGCATGTGGACAGCGCGTAAATTATTCTTTGCGCTGTTCTAATTTTTGTTTAATTTTATGATTTCTTAAATCAAGCTAACTCCAATATTAGTTTGAGGTCACTAATATTGGAGTTAAGTTAAGTTTCTTCTTAAGATACAGCGTTGAGCATATTTTGCAATGATGGACACAATACGACTTTTTAAATTCACTATATTTCTCAAATAATATTCGCCAACGTATGTTTATCGCATGACGACCGCCTATCTATACCATAACAAGTTTGCACTGTTCAAAATACTTTTATAAATCTTATCATTTCTTTTCAAGCTTGTAAGTAACCACAGAATCAATCATCTTGCTTCAGAAACAGTTCTAAGATTATTTTGAACTGACAAGCCCATTCATAGTATTATTCCACCTCCACTAAGCTCCCCAAATAATATTCGCCAACGTATGTTGGTTTATCACATGACGACCGCCCACCACATTGACGTTGAGTGACATATCCTGACGTGTTTTGACACGTGTGTGCAAACGTCACAGGTAATTTGAAATCATGTGTAACACAAAATTTTCCGTGTTAAAATATCGGGATGAATTTTCTTTATAATTGAGCAAAATGGATTATATATGTCACCGTAAAATTGTCAAATACGTTGTATTACAATATAACGTGTATCTCTCTAGCGATATTGTAAAGTCTCGAATTATTGTCAACTGAACATACGGAAGTATCTCTTGTCCCCATAAACGGGACTTGGGGCACCCCCCCGTTAGGTTAGTTAGGTTCCTTTAAACCCTGCACTCGGAAATAGGAGCCCCGCGAAGCGGGGCTCCGTCGACTACGCTTTTTAGGGGAATATGAAGTGTTTTAAGGTTAGGTTATATTAATCGATATTTCTCTGGAATGGTATAGTATCTTTTCATGAGAGTGGTACCACTGGGCAAGGGGGACCCCTCCTTCTCTCCACACCACGTGAGTTGACTACCATCGCATGCATTTCACGAAAAATAATGCGTTTTATTGTAAGCAGTATGCTCATTTGACAATAATTCGAGACTTTACAATATCGCTAGAGATATTACAATATAACGTATTTGACAATTTTACGGTGACATATACAAGTTTGGCGTGTGATTGATTTAAATGTGGATGCAATATTTATTTTGCTCTTTCATTTTAATAAATGCGATATTGATTTTCTTTTACGAATACGCAAGATACAATTACGGCGTATTTTGTAATTCAAACTTAAAATGCTATTTGTACTTCTTTGTACAGACTTCAATTAAAACAGGTATATTTGATTAGCAATGTTTGAGTTTACTTAAGGTATACTGTTTAATTGTGTCCTAATAAATTTAATGTTAAGGGGCCTGCGGAGCATGCGTATTTCATACAAACGTAATACCAAAATAATATGAAAATCAAACATATTCTTAAGGTACTGTGTATTTATTTTGATTGGATTACAGAATATCTTTGTTCCCAAATAAATATTTTGAAAGGAAAACGATATAAAGACGAGATATGAGAAATTTAAAATTTCTATAGAAAAAATATTTTTCTCATAACTCTAGTTTAAATCAGTGTACATTCAAAATATGTGTTTGGGAACCTATATATATTCTGTAATCTTATCAAAATAAATACACACTACCTTAAGAATATGTTTGATTTACAAATTATTTTGGTATAACGTTTGTATGAAATTCGCATGCTCCGCAGGCCTCTTAAAGGAACAAACCTTCATGAACCGATTCTACATATAGAGACTTTCTCCTTGGTCTAGTGATCGCACTGAGTCCATGTCGGGCAAAGTTTTGTTGGGTTTTTCCAATCAGGAATTTCTCAGTACAGCCACGGAGTCTAGATTTGCACCCGGTTTTTAATAACAAACTTTCCTCTCGCAGGTCTGCTGGAAGAGATTTCTTATGAAATAAGCAGTACCTTTGTGCTCTTCTATCTTAATGTAATGTCTTGTTACGTATTTTGTGTACATAATTAAATAAACAAACAAGTTACATTTAATTTAAAAAAAACCCGACACATAGGGTCATAATTTCAAGGATATTTTTTTTTAATATAGTGTACATTATTCTACTAGTCAAGCCCTTTCATTTGATACCCATATTCAGGGAGTTGTGAAAAATAAAATGTAATTCACTATTTTGTGGTGACGGCCATCCTGGATTTGAAATTTATTATAGCGTATAGTATTTTCCTAGTCAAGCCTTTTCATTTGATACCCATATTGAGGTAGTTGTTGAATAAACATGTAATCCGCCATTTTGTGGCGCGGCCACCTTGGACTGATTTTTAACCGACTTCTAAAAAAGGAGGAGGTTCTCAATTCGGATGTTTTTATAAAACATAGCTAATAACACTCCCGACTAATTCACCTTTCAAACAAAAAAATCAATATCAAAATCGGCTCATCCGTTCGGGAGCGTTCGGGCCACAGACAGACACACACACATAGACACGTCAAACTTATACCACCCCGTCGTTTTTGCGTCGGGGGTTAAAATACCAGCCTGAATGGGTCAGAAGTTTATTTAGAATCCTCGGTGTGTCTCGCACGTGGCTGGTTTCTTCTAAGATTCGCACTCGGTTTTTTTTTTTCATATTTATTTATTTATTACAACAAAAAGCTACATATTATGAATATTTTACAAATCTTCTGCCAAACTGCAGGACAGTTTGTCGGCAGTGTTCTCGTGGACAGGTCTTGGTTTTCTTAACAACATTGCATCACTATAAAAGTAAGCTAACACATAGTTTTATTACACAGACGTACGCATCACAATACGCCTAATTGCACGTATACTCGAGCTGCACAGTGTTTATTTCAAAGGAGACGTAGGTACATAAATACTGATCTATAGCTCCAGTATCCGTTCGTGTACATTGGCGTCTATACACCAACTCGTATCGACTTGCCCGCCATCCCAGCAAGCGCGGCGAAAGCACATGCTCCTAGCGTCCCGACCACCGCCGCAGCCCCCCCCCCCCCCCCCCCCATGGTGGGAGACGAGCTACCCAGCGCAAGTGAGACACCACGGGGGCCGCCCGACATATCTCAGTATGTCTACATACACACTTCAGAAAAACTTCACCGACATTTATTGAGAAATAAATCAAAATATGTCATCGTAGCTTCTCAAGTAAATTGACAGCCACAGAAGCAGTAAGTACACTCAAATATTTTGTGGTCCTACGTTGACAGGTGCTGAGTTAGCAACTGGCAAAAGTAATATCTGTTCTAAGTGACAGCTAAGCAATTGTTAAGTGATTTGTTTGGCGAAAAATTGGTTAGAGTAGTTTATAAGTAACTTGTTGTATTGTGTTTGTTTATATGTCACCGTAAAATTGTCAAACACGTTAGATTGTAATCTCTCTAGCGAGATTGTAAACTCTCGAAATATTCAATCTCTCTAGTTATATCACAATCTAACGTATTCGACAATTTTACGGTGACAAATAATAATATGACGTACTTTGACGTGCTTGGACAACTTTACTAGGGACGCCTTTAAAATGTAAATAAATTTAAATATCGCTGGACGTTACACGCACCGCCATCTAGTGCCACACTAAGCAACGAGGCTTGTGTCGTGGACACCAGATATTTGATATACTTCATTGATACTTTTTGTTTGTAAATGCAAATTTGTATACATTTAAACATCTATGACTCTGAAACAAAATTAAATGTCCCTAAACTTGAGGCAGCCTCAATACCGCTGCGCCATGAACAACATTTAGAACAGCATAACATAAACCAAATTAGAGGCCCATAATTTTACTTCTATTATATAAAATTCTTCTATACTTATAAAAATAGGAAGAGCCCCCTTTCAGTTTTGATTCCCTAATATTATTGAAGGGGATAAAATACGTAATATTACATTAAATAGTAATTATTTAAATTTGACATATTTATGTCATAGTTTAACTAATTTTTTAAGTTAATAAAAGATGGATGGTCCGGAGCGAGACGGAATGGAAAGCCGTCACCTCCTTCTGCGAAGCAGTCATGCTAGCGAAGGAGGTGGCGGAACGCGAGACTTCAAAGGGAGAGAGCCTCTCGCCCCAGCCGCCGCGCGCCCACCGGGCATCGGGGGCCACGTGGTGGCTTCCGGCTACCGTAGACGCGGGCCTGTGGACGGTGAGCTATGGGCTAGCTAGCCGTCCGTCCGTCTGAAGATGACAGGCCGTGTCAACGGCGCGTTCGTGCTCCACGCGCGCCTCAAAGAGATGTCAGCATAAAGGGAGGGGCCCGCAAGGGCCTGCCTGCCGGGGCTGCGGGACTGTTCGAAAGAGATACCGCGGCCCCGGAACGTAAAGGGCGAGGAAGGAACATGGATGGTTTTTAGTCAGTAAAAGTCTGACACTCCCTCCCGCTCCGCCCAGAGTGGGATGATGACTTCCCATCCGAAAAAAAAATAAAAAATAAGGGGCGGCATAAAAACTCTTACACCAAGATTAGGCACTCATCATCTGCCTAGCCTCTTCCCAACTACGTTGGGGTCGGCTTCCAGTCTAACCGGATGCAGCTGAATACCTGTATTTTACATGGAGCGACTGCCTATCTGACCTCCACAACCCAGTTAATACTGGGAAATACGATAACACTTGGTAAGACTGGTTGTCAGACTTTTTGGGCCACTGACTACTTGTAACGACTGCCAAAGATGGACAAATGACAGCCGGGACCAAAATCATAACGTGCATTCCGAGGCACGGAGGAAACTCGGTATGTAAGGGTGGTCACCCATCCACAGACCAACGTAGACAAGCACGGCTTAACCTAAAGAGTCCCGAGCGGCTGTTATTATTTAGCCACGAGCTGAATAAGCACACTAAAAAATAAAAAAATGTGTTACCATGAGAAAGAAATAAAAATAACCATATTTTTTAGCCCAAGAGGATTGTCGTGTTTGACCTGTATGTGTGTAAGTCAGTTTCTTTGTTCCCTCTAACAAATTAATCGAATGAATGGATTTTTATAAATTGTTATAGGTCTTTACATTCATCTTGGTAGTCTTCACAAGCTTCGTTAAAAAAATATAAATAAATATATGTGTAGGTAATAAAATAAAAGTAGGTATTATTTCTTGTTAGCTCATGTACACAAGTACACACGAAAACAGAATAGAAGAAAAACGTTCAAGAAAATGATTCTCCCTCAATTCTATGCTATCTCAGTTGGCAACCTATTACTAAAAGCCCAAACCCAATAACAAAGAACGAGAAACTATTTACTTTTAAAAGCCCCAAAGCTTTGTTCGACTAATCCTTCAATTACTCAGCTGGTTTCACATAGATTGTGTGAATCTTGTCAGTGGGAACGTGGACCCTCGTCCGGGAGTGTCCGGGAGTGTCCGGATCTCTAGCGTATTTCATCCAAAATGTCAATCCGACGTCCCTTTTAATTTTACGAATGTTGGCCCGATCAAATAATAGTGGACGAAAATATTTCCTTTTTCATCTTAGGGGATTGGGACAAGATGGCTGACGGCTTGTCCTTAAACTGTGTGCGAAACAGAAGGGTCTTTAATATTGGTTTTGTGCTATAGCTAGGATAGGTATGTATGCAGCCTTGAATTCCATAGACTTTTAGAAAACCAGCTTTTCCATACTTCGTCCTCGTGTCGAAACATAATGATTATGTAGCACTTGGTAATATGTAGTACAGTCGAGGACTTTAATTGATGAACCATTTGCCACTATTCGTATTTTAGCTGTGTAATACAAACCAAGTTTAGTCGGTAATATTCGTACTCGTGAATGTATAAAAGTGCAAAATTTGGTAAGCAGTGAAAGTGGCTCATCATTTAAAGACCTCGGCTGTACACAATATTTAGTAATAGGGCACTACATCAACCGGGTGGTTGATGTAGTGCCCGGTTGTTGATGCTAAACCACTATTACATAGGACTTAAACATAAATTATGTATGTCATCATCATCGGCCTATTAATGTTCCCACTGCTGGGACAGGCCTCCTCTCTATGAGAGGGAATGGGCTATATAATCCACCACGCGGGCCCAGTGCGGATTGGTAGCGGCTGCGACCTTCACCAGGTCTTGGTGGACCGAAGACCTGGTGAAGGTCGCAGGAATCCGCTGGATGCGAGTCGAACGGGACCGGTCAATGTAGCGATACTTTGGGTAGACCTATGTCCAGCAGTGGACATCTTTCGGCTGAAATGATAATTATTAAATAATATTTACTCTATCATTGCCTTTAATTTTTTCCCTCAGTGTCTAGCTGCAAACAGATTGTCAGTGTATCAGTCACATCTAGGACACACTCACGATACACGGGGCGAGGTTTATTTTTGTGTTATTGTTATGTTTTTTCATCGCGATGAAGCTTTCACAATATTTCGTTCTTTTCAGAAATTGCGTCCGGCCTCCATCAATACCGTTATATTAAAACGGGTGTTAAAACACCGAACCTGAGAAATATTTGTCCTTCCAGTCAACGCGATCGTTTTTTGTTCTGGAATATACAAGTACCTTACCTTCTGTCACGGAGATATTGAAAGTCAAAGTTCCAACTGTTTCACACTTTTTGTGTAAAAAGGTGTTATTTATGTTTAGTTTTAAACATAACCAGAAATTCTAAAAACCCGACCAAAATAATGAAAGATAACACATATTTTTAAAAATATCCCGGTTAGCGTTTTCGCTAAGCACAAAATCCTCATTATGTGTGACCTTATAATGCGAAGGCACGCTTATAATACTATAATATTATAATAAACATATGTTATGCATAATTAAATGCTTGTACCTGCTGTTGTTTTCTTAAGGACGGTGTTTTGCTAAAGGTATAGAAATAATATGCTGATAAAATGTGCTCTGCAGTTTTATTCACACACTAGCTCCTACCAGCGGCTTCGCCCGCGTGAAGTTTGATAATTGTCCATGGGATCTTACTACCAGGATAAAAGGTATCCTATGTGTTAGTCCAGGTTATAAACTATCTGTGTGCAAAATTTCATCCAAATCCATCTAGTGGTTTTTGCGTGAAAGAGTAACAAACATCCATACATCCATACTCACAAACTTTCGCATTTATAGTAGGATAGGAAGTAAGATAATTACGCCTGTGAATCCCGAAGGGTAAGACAAAAGTGTAGCTAATAGTACACCCACATTTCGCCAGTTATGTTTAAGTCCCATGTTTTAGTGGCCAAGCTTATTGCTAAAATTCTTAATAATTTAGTTACTGTTGGTATTTTTTTACTAAAACTTTGATGCAATATACATAATCGAATATCTTAATAAATCTGTTGGTAATTCGTCGATTTTAATAAAGCAAAAATTAATCGTTAATCTTCTATATACTGGCAAAACTGTCATTTGTTTAGTAGACGAATGTTATAAAAGCGTTGGTTGACTTTAGTCATTTCTCACTTCTAGCGACACTGTGCTAGTAGGCAGATATTATAAGCTTCCTTGTGAGTATTTTAAATTTGAATAATAAACGAGTAACGTATATTTAAATTCAAACCGCTGCAGTTTTTCTTCACGCCCATTTCCTATAAAAACTGCAAATAACAAATGTTGCTCGTACGTATAAATTCACCACAGAGATACAGCATACTCAGAACCTCACAGCTTAAAAACTGTCGAATTCCAACTTAAAAACCACTCAACTAAACTCCAAAATCAAATGAGGTTCACAAACTACAAATCTCTAACAGTAATTTACTTTAACTTCAGACAAAACATGACACAGCAACATCCATCAGCAACAAAGGAAAGAAACAAAAGAAAAACGTCGAACTTATCCACACATTGTAGAACAAAACGAAAATGGAACAGAAAATGTGTGGAAGTGATTTTTTACATCCATTTTGCTGAAACATCGGTCCTAATGCAAGTCAAGTGCGTTCATTTACACGGAAAAATCCTTAATCATGGCAGTTCTACCGTACTCTAATAAATGGCTGAGAGTGTATCGTGGATTCGTGCCATTGACACACAATGGTGAGGGTCGGAGGGAAAAGTATGTGAGTGTATCATTTTGAAAGTCAAGGGTCTCCCGAAGTCTCTATTGATATTTTATAAGACGGCGACCTCTCGCGTCCGGCCCTAGTTCAATCCATGGTCCGGAGCGAGACGGAATGGGAAGCCGTCACCTCCTTCTGCGAAGCAGTCATGCTAGCGAAGGAGGTGGCGGAACGAGAGAGGGAGAGATCCTCTCTTCCCGGCCGCCGCGGGAGACGCACCGGGCGTCGGGGGCCACGTGGTGGCTACCGGCCACCGTAGATGCGGGCCTGTGGACGGTTGGCTATGGGCTAGCTAGCCGTCCGTCCGTCTAACGACGACAGGCCGTGTCGACGGCGCGTTCGTGTTCCACGCGCGCCTCAAAGAGATGTCAGCATAAGAGAGGGGCCCGCAAGGGCCGAAGCCTGCCGGGGTTGCGGGACTGTTCGAAAGAGATACCGCGGCCCCGGAACGTAAAGGGCGAGGAAGGAACATGGATGCATGGATGGGTTTTAGTCAGTAAGAGTCTGACACTCCCTCCCGCTCCGCCCAGAGTGGGAGAAGTCATTTGATGATTTCCCATCCTAAAAAAAAAAAAAAAAAAAAAAAGTGTCTCCCGAAGTCTCTATTGATATTTTATAAGACGTGCAACAATTCGAAGGAGGCCACCCGGTCACTGCTTCGAATTGTATTTATGATGAGATTTTTCATTATGTCCATTAAGTAAGTTTAATAAGAATGTGTGACAAATAAGTTTTAGAGGTGGAGGTCTTTAAATTGAAATAAAAAATAGAAAATAAAACTTATTACTCTAATTTTATGTTTTTTTTTCAACAAAATGTCAGTATTTTATTAAGTTAAGTTTATTTACCGTTTTAAAAAAATGTATATTACTTTTGTTTAAGCAGAATAGCATTTTTAACCGACTTCCAAAAAGGAGGAGGTTCTCTATTCGACTGTGTTCTTTTTTTTTTTTTTTTTTATGTATGTTCGCCGATTACTCGAAGACGCCTGAACCGATTTGAAAAATTCTTTTTTTGTTTGAAAGAGTATACTTCCAAGTTGGTCCCATAGAAATATTGTCATGATCTGATCAAGAACTTCGGAGATATGGAACGGAACTCTTCAATAATAGACAGCAAATCTGTCGTGATTGCTGCAATCGCTTGGATGTTTATTGTTTACACAATATCATAACATAACATCACGCCTGTATGCTCTGAGGGGGTACGCAGATGTGTACAGTATACCCATATTTCGACAGTTAGGTATGTTAAATAGGATAACGTACAGCAATTTTGGTATTTTCTACAACAAGTGAAGCATTTGCATTTGATAAGAACCATTCTACCATCAGATCTGATGATGAAGCCAAGAGTCACGGAACTCCATAATGAGACAATGTATCCTAGTCGTGTTTGGCTTGTTGTAATTGTAACGGTATGCACTTTCCATGTGTACCAAGCACATATGTGAACCACTAAAAAGTGAAAAATAAAAACTTTTTTGCAAAAAAATAAAACCGACTGACCGACGGTGACAAAAAGATTAAATCAATCAAACAAACGTCACCGACTTCAGAAGCTAAAGTTATTTTTCACGTTTTTGGTTTTTTTTTTTAAGTCGGTTTTATTTTTTTGCAAAAAAGTTTTTTAAACCACTAAGGTTTGTACTTAATGCTACTTGTAATTCTACGTCGTAGTAAAAAACAAAAACAAGGTAAACAATAAAAACATCATATTAAAATAACATGGTTCGAAATTTCGTAACTTCATCTCTGTTGGTACCTATACAGTTCACATTGAGCATTCAATGTGTTGCAGGTAGTGGGACTTACTTTTGATAAATACTGAGTAGGAGCAGGAATCTGCAACAATTTTTAATTTAATATTCCTTGGCGTAATGTTACTGCGCAAATCGGAAGGTAGGTTGTTAATTAACCGAGGACCAAGGTAAGAAGATGTCCGCTCGCCGTACGTGTTATTTGCAGGAACTGTGCGTAGTTGGTTACGTGCGACGGCCCGCGTGAATACAGGGTGTTGAATTTTTTGCTCTAAATAAACGTTAAAATATTGTTCTTTTAACAATGTATATTTAAATTGTGTATGTACAGGTAATGTTTTACTGTGATAAAAAGTTGTTGCTCATGGCCACTTGACCCATCAAGTGGCCGCAGCTGATTTCTTTGAGGCGCCGCCGTCTTGTAGAAACTACATGTCTGCATCATTAATACCTTACAATTTATCAATCAAATAAAGCCAATTTCTTGGATATTAAACACATTTTTGTATTATATTAAAAACATATTGGGTTTTCTTTCGATTCAACGTTCCGGCTACTTCTTTTTAAACGAAACTAAACCTAAATATATGTGAGTCTTCCAGTAAACACGTTGAAAGTTTGTTTAAGAGCGTCCATTCAAAGATTCTCTGAAAAGAAAATCACGTACATTCATTCTTGTTCGTTTCCTGGAGAGTACTTTTTAGAGTTTTCAGTCTTTAAATACTGGCTGAAAACTCTAAAGAATATTTAAAATTTAAGAACACTCTCAGCTTTGAATCAATTCTTTTGAAATTATTATGAAGGTTTACAAAAATCTATTCAAAATCTGTTTCATATATTAAAAACTCTCAGTACCATTTTTCTGCCGATTTATTAAGTATTTACATATACATTTAGCAATCTTATGAATATGACCTAAATGTATTAATTGTAAACCCAAAAGGAATTCAATAAGTTACTTAACTTTGGCCTCATAGACGCTAATAATCTATTCAAGACTGAAATATCGAAAAAGGATCTGAATATAACCAAATTAGGGTACTTATTCGGAATCATAGTATGCGTGTACGCCACAAGTTTTATTAACACAAAGAAGTTTTCTTGTTAAAAAAAAGTGTTTTGTTTGCTTTTTTGGAAAATGGAATTAAAGAAAGCTAACAAGTGCGTATAGGCACTGCATGAAGGAGTTTCTTAACCAAATGTACCTTAAAAATAATTTTACAAGATCTACAAGTTTCGCTAGTAACTTGTTCGCAAATTGTTAACTTGTGCAGCCGTTCAGAAACAATAATTAATCATAGTTTATGTATAAACTTAACAAACAAAATGAGTTGCACAACATGAAGTTAACTTATTCACGGAGTTAATACATACATTTTAATCAAAATATGAATATTATTATGAGTATTAATCCAAAGCTTCATTTTAATCAAAAGTTGTAATCAAAAAAATCAAGACAAAAATGAAATAAAAATAAAATAAAAATCAAAGCAAAAATTACTAATTCGAATTAAAAAACAAAATCAACAAAAAAATTATAACTTGATCTGATTTCTTTTTAAAAAAAAAGAGAACCGACTTCAAAAAACCAATCCACTGAAAAGAACAAAATAATTGAAAAAAATTGAATGCACCTCACTCCTATCCTAATTCAGTCCCTATTCCGTCTTTATTTCAACCCCGTAAAGCAAATTTGTCCAAAAAAGATTAATACTAATAATAAGAAAACTAAAAATTATCTGGGTTTATATGTACCTACTTAGTTTTTGAAGTCGGTGCCAAACCAACAAAAACGACGACGACGACGACGACGACGACGACGACGACGACGACGACGACGACGTTTATTTGAAAGGTTGTACATAGAAGAGTTTAGATGTCGCTACTTATCATATTTTGTTATACATTTCAACATCCCCACTTAACAAAATAAAAGAAACATCCTACATATAACAATATATCCACTACATATCATTTTTATCAAATAAACCGAACATTCCTAAGAAATTATAATGTTTCATTTTACATAAACCCTTAGTAAGTAGATCTGCGGGCATCTCTGAAGTCGACAAGTATTCAATTTTTACAATTTCATTAGCTACTTTCTCTCTACAAAAATGGTACCGCACATCTATATGTTTGGACCTTTTGTGGTGAACAGGATTGGCTGAGAGTTTGTGGGCTGACTGATTATCATTAAATATTGGTATAGTATAAGTTACATTAGTTAATTCGAATAATAAATTTCGCAAATATACAGCCTCTTTACAACATTCTGAAATGCCCATATATTCAGCCTCCGTGCTGGACAGTGCTACAGTAACTTGTTTCTTAGTTTCCCAAGAGATTGCACAATTTGACAGCCTAAAGAAATATCCTGTATAAGATCTCCTATCAATTACATTACTGGCCCAATCTGCATCCACAAAAGCTTCTAACTGATTATTACCACTAGCTGAAAACTTTAAACACATAGATTTAGTTTTCTTTAAGTATTTTAGAATCCTCTTTGCATAGGCCCAATGTTCTGTAGTATAACAATTGTTGAATTGGCTTAGAAAATTAACAGAAAATACAATATCAGGACGTGTGAGCACAGCTATATACATAAGCGAACCAATCAGTTTCTGATAAGGTAAATTTTTGTCACAATTCTCACTTTTAGTTAAATTCAGTTTAGGTTCAATTGGTGTATCTGCAAACTTACAATCAGAAATATTAAACTTTAACAGTAATTCATCAATATATTTCTCTTGATTTAAAGTTATAGTACCATTCTCTTTATCCATTGCTACATTCATACCTAAACAATTTTTAAGACATCCCAAGTCTTTAATTTTAAATTTGAATGACAACTGTTTCCTTTTGATTATTTGAAAATACAAAGAAATCATCGACATATAATGCAATAATGATCTTTACATTTTTATCCATTTTTGTGAACAAGCATGGTTCTAATTTACATTTTTTATAACCTAAGGCTTGCAACAAATCATCAACTCTCTTATACCATGCCCTTGATGATTGTTTTAGGCCATAAATAGCACGTTTTAAACGCAAAACCTTGTTCACATTATCATCACTAACCTGAAAACCTGGTGGCTTCATCATATACACATTTTCATTTAAGAAACCATTTAAAAATGCAGTATCTACATCCAAGTGACAAATATCCAAATGAAGCTGAACTGCTAAAGCGAATAACAATCTCAGACTAGAATGCCTAACTACAGGTGAAAAACATTCATCAAAATCAATGCCTGGCTTTTGGGTGAAGCCTTTAGCAACTAGCCTGGCTCTATACCTGACATTATTATCATTATCAATCTTTCGCTTAAAGACCCATCTACATGGTACAACAGTGCCACTGTGAGGAACATCCACTAACTCCCAAGCATCATTGTCTTCAAATGATTTAAATTCACTTTGGATAGCTAATTTCCACTGTTCACTTTCTGGTCCCCTCAACGCTTCATCTAGGGATATTTCACTTGCACTTGTTTCACTGCTTTGACCTACACACACAACACCAAAACCGTAACGATCAGTCTGCTTGCGTAGACGCTTAGCAGGCTTCTCCACAGGCAACTCGGGAGAGAGCCCTGGCTGAGACGAAAGCTGTGGCCTGGCTGGCACAGGCTCCGCAGGTTCAGCCGCTAGTAAGTCCTCGGAGTCCTCAAAGCCCTCTTCATCATTGCTGTAAGTTTCTCTTTTGGGGCTCAGTACCTCTTCCTGCTCCTGATCTTTCTCTGTTTTTGTGCGCTTCATGTTCCCCACTTCTTGGGTACATTCTTCTCTTTCTCCTTTCATAGGAAAGATATCATTAGTGCCCTCACTAATATCAATGTGTATCACTTCTTGCTTCTGGTCAATCCCCTCCTCAATCACAACAATATCCCTTGCTATTGTTACTTTGTTATTTTTGGGATTGTAAACTCGGTAACCTTTCACATTGTTTGAGTAACCAACAAGAATACACTCATTTGATTTTCTGTCCAATTTTAATCGTTTTTCTTTTGGTATGTGTACCATAGCCTTACTTCCAAAGATACGTAGATTGCTGACATCTGGCTTAGCCCCGGTCCATATCTCTATAGGCGTCTTGTTGTCCAATCCTGATGCGATTGACCTGTTACGCAGATAAACTGCAGTGTTTACTGCTTCTGCCCAAAAAGGTTTTGCTAATCCTGCATCGAATAACAAACATCTCGCTTTTTCTACAACTGTACGGTTGTACCTTTCGCAGAGACCATTCTGTTCCGGTGTATATGGGCAAGTTTTTTGATGTACAATTCCGGCCAATTGCAAGAAATTTTCAAATTCCTTACTGCAGAATTCTGTACCATTGTCTGTCCTCAACACTTTCAGCTTTCTGCCTGTCTGATTTTCTACTAATGTCTTGAATGCTTTAAAAATTGAAAATACTTCATCTTTGGTCTTTAAGAAATACACAAATGCCATCCGACTAAAGTCATCGACGAACAACAAAAAATATTTCATTCCTCCAATAGACCTGGCTTCCATAGGTCCACAGACATCTGCGTGCACCACCTCGAGAAGTTCCTCGCCTCTGTTGCCAACATGACTGAAAGGCAGTCTGGATTGCTTTCCCTCACAACACACAATGCAGCTAGTCATACTGACCTGAGCCATGTCCGAATATGACATACCTTTTACAGCACCATCCCTCATCACATTAAGGTCTTTGCTGTTCAGATGGCCAAATCTTCTATGCCATACACTTCCGGACACTGAAGTCAACAAACAATCTATTTGCTTGATTCTCAATTTGTATACACCTCCAACCACATCTGCGATTGCTACAAGTTCATTATTTTGGTTATAAATATAACAGTGCTTCTCATCAAATGCCACATTGTTTCCTTTGCTCACTAACTGGCTGACTGATAGTAAGTTCGTAGCCAAGTTTGGTACATATAACACTCCCATAACTGTAATCTCGTGCTCGGTTTCTCCAACAGGAGTAGTTATTTGGACATCTCCACTGCCTCCAACAGGTTTAGTTTAGTTTAGGTCCAATTGGTGTATCTGCAAACTTACAATCAGAAATATTAAACTTTAACAGTAATTCATCAATATATTTCTCTTGATTTAAAGTTATAGTACCATTCTCTTTATCCATTGCTACATTCATACCTAAACAATTTTTAAGACATCCCAAGTCTTTAATTTTAAATTTGGATGACAAACTTTCTTTTAACAAATCTGTTTCCTTTTGATTATTTGAAAATACAAAGAAATCATCGACATATAATGCAATAATGATCTTTACATTTTTATCCATTTTTGTGAACAAGCATGGTTCTAATTTACATTTTTTATAACCTAAGGATTGCAACAAATCATCAACTCTCTTATACCATGCCCTTGATGATTGTTTTAGGCCATAAATAGCACGTTTTAAACGCAAAACCTTGTTCACATTATCATCACTAACCTGAAAACCTGGTGGCTTCATCATATGCTCATTTTCATTTAAGAAACCATTTAAAAATGCAGTATCTACATCCAAGTGACAAATATCCAAATGAAGCTGAACTGCTAAAGCGAATAACAATCTCAGACTAAAATGCCTAACTACAGGTGAAAAACATTCATCAAAATCAATGCCTGGCTTTTGGGTGAAGCCTTTAGCAACTAGCCTGGCTCTATACCTGACATTATTATCATTATCAATCTTTCGCTTAAAGACCCATCTACATGGTACAACAGTGCCACTGTGTCTCAAATTTTTCAGGCAATCCTGCTAACAACAAGGACCCGACCCACTCGTCACTTATCTTGAATCCTGTATTGTTCAATCGCTGGCTTGTTTCTAACAATGAAGTGACATATTGAGACATAGAATCACAATTTTCACGCCGAATTGAAATGAGGTTACGAAGTAATCCGATGCGCCGCGTGTATCCATTATCATCAAACAGTTTTTTCAGCTTCTGCCATAGCCCCATTGCAGTTGATTCACTTTTTATATGCACGAATAAACTGGGATCTATAGTTAAAACTATTTTTGCTTTCGCTTTCGCGTCGTTTGGATCATCGTCGGTCGTGATGCATTGTTGCATGCCTTCCAATACGAGATAGTTCTCCACAGCAAACGCCCAATCCTCGTAATTTTCTCTTCCCTTTAGCTTTGCGATACTAGCAATAAGGTTTGTCGACATTTTTGCACTATATTTTCACCAATAAACTTTAAACTCGCGTGATTAGCCCATAACCTATAATGATACGCACAATGAACTGGCAACGACTGACGTTTATTTGAAAGGTTGTACATAGAAGAGTTTAGATGTCGCTACTTATCATATTTTGTTATACATTTCAACAATTCTTTAATGAAAAAGAGATTTCTTCTTGCACAAAAACGTTTCCACTTTATTGATGATATTACACAGATACACAGATTACCATAGACTATATAGTTGTACATACAAGACACAACAGATAATAGAAGTGCGGTCAATCAACTAGCTAAATAAAATTATACATTCAACAAACACTATTAACTATAAGCTCATATTTGTATCTAGTACTCCTTAATTATTTTCAGCTTATGAATATTTGCCTTATTATTATGCTCAATAGAAGACAGCTAATAGACATAGGAACTCGCCGATAGATACCTACTCCCATTCCTGAAACGGCTTTTTATCAATCTGACTTCATGAACCATCATCAATAACTGAATCATACCTGGGGCCCAATTCTGTAAAATAACCAACTTGTCAATAGTGTGTCGGTAGTGTCAGTAGTGTCTCAATAGGCTATTACATTGACATTTGATATTCTACATTTTTTTTATGGTCCCTGACTTGCGACGTATTATAATAAGAATAAGAATAAGAATAAGAATAAGAATAAGAATAAGAATAAGAATAAGAATAAGAATAAGAATAAGAATAAGAATAAGAATAAGAATAAGAATAAGAATAAGAATAAGAATAAGAATAAGAATAAGAATAAGAATAAGAATAAGAATAAGAATAAGAATAAGAATAAGAATAAGAATAAGAATAAGAATAAGAATAAGAATAAGAATAAGAATAAGAATAGGAATAAGAATAAGAATAAGAATAAGAATAAGAATAAGAATAAGAATAAGAATAAGAATAAGAATAAGAATAAGAATAAGAATAAGAATAAGAATAAGAATAAGAATAAGAATAAGAATAAGAATAAGAATAAGAACAAGAACAAGAATAAGAACAAGAACAAGAACAAGAACAAGAACAAGAACAAGAACAAGAACAAGAACAAGAACAAGAACAAGAACAAGAACAAGAACAAGAACAAGAACAAGAACAAGAACAAGAACAAGAACAAGAACAAGAACAAGAACAAGAACAAGAACAAGAACAAGAACAAGAACAAGAACAAGAACAAGAACAAGAACAAGATGAACAAGAACAAGAACAAGAACAAGAACAAGAACAATAAGAACAACTATCTACGCATCTGCTTCTGGGTCTCAAGAGACAAGTGCGGAACGTGATGCGCGACTGTCCGCTGATTGTGAGCGACATGCATTGTCTCGCGAATCGGAAACGTTTACCGATACAGAATCACGCTTGAGTTCTCAGTGTATTCACACATCTATTAACCAAAAATGTTTCGAAAATAATAATACTAGTGCATTCGAATATTCACAGAAATAACATCTGCTCGCAACGAAGTGTGCCTTCAAGTGTTTGGCCTTTCTTTTTTTTTTTCGGAATGGCATCTCGCAGTTGAAACCTAGAGAGGTTGTCGTCTGCTTAACCGGACTATGGTTTGGTCTTTCGGGTTGCGCGTCGCTTATATAGGCCCAGGGGGCGGGGCTTACTTCTCCGACGCCGCCGCCGTCGCCGTCGCTTCATGTGCAATAAGTTTCATATATTGTTCTTGTTCTTGTTTATTCTTATTCTTATTCTTATTCTCAGCGTATCTACGCATCTGCTTCTGGGTCTCTAGAGACAAGTGCGGAACGTGATGCGCGACTGTCCGCTGATTGTGAGCGACATGCATTGTCTCGCGAATCGGAAACGTTTACCGATACAGAATCACGCTTGAGTTCTCAGTGTATTCACACATCTATTAACGGGTCTTTTGAAACGAGTGATGAACGTGATGCGCTGCTCACTCTCCGACGCCTCCGCCGCAGGTGGCAGGGTGCTTCAGCTCGTGCGCTGCGAGCTTACAACCTAGCTAGACATGAGTAAAATAGCATGTAAACGAGTGTTAATATTATGTTAAGCAAACCAGTGTTGATATTTTATAAATAAAGTAGTTTACATATTATTTAGGATAACAATCTTGGATTTAAAGGGGGGAAAATGTAGGGTATTTTGATATGTAATGATGTGGGTAGACTTAACTACGAATAAACAGTCAGTATCCTACCTCTGTGTTTAACTGAACGTTCCAAGAACCGAGAATTACCTATTTGCCGATTTGGGTTTCCACGACCTATAAAGACAGAAACTGAATTCCGGATCCGGAACTGGTCCGGATGAAACTTTGGCAAACAAAGGCCGGTTTTGCAACCTCAAAAGAAATGAGAGCGATCGCATGATAAACAATTATAATCCACGTCTACTCGAACTTTGTGTGTTGTTCGTAAACCGCATCAAAATCGGTTCAGCCAAACGCGAGATAATCGCGGACAAACATACAATCGTCTTTCAAAATCTACAATCCAAGAAAGCAAAACGGGATCTATGCCGCAACGTCACGGGATATCCATTAGTGTCACACACTAAAATCTTCCCCAGAATGTAACCAACACTTTTCTGAAAACCGCATCAAAAACAGTTCAATAATCGCGGACAAACATACATACATACGGGTCGAACAGAGAACCTCCTTTTTTTTGAAGTCGGTTAAAAACGGGATCTATGCGGCAACGTCACGGGATACCCATAAGTGTCATACACTAAAACCTTCCCCAGAATGTAACAAACACTTTTCTGAAAACCGCATCAAAATCGGTTCAGCCAAACGCGAGATAATCGCGGACAAACATACAATCGTCTTTCAAAATCTACAATCCAAGAAATCAAAACGGGATCTATGCGGCAACGTCACGGGATATCCATAAGCGTCATACACTAAAACCTTACCCAGAGTGTAACGAACACTTTTCTGAAAACCGCATCAAAATCGGTTCAGCCAAACGCGAGATAATCGCGGACAAACATACAATCGCCTTTCAAAATCTACAATCCAAGAAAGCAAAACGGGATCTATGCGGCAACGTCACGGGATATCCATTAGTGTCACACACTAAAACCTTCCCCAGAATGTAACCAACACTTTTCTGAAAACCGCATCAAAATCGGTTCAGCCAAACGCGAGATAATCGCGGACAAACATACATACATACATACATACATACATACGGGTCGAACTGAGAACCTCCTTTTTTGAAGTCGGTTAAAAATGCTGGATCTGTTTTATTTTAAAACAAAAATATGCAATCGGATGATATTATGAGAGCTATTTATAAATATCATTCCAGGTATAACTGAATCCGGGGCTGTGGGACTGTTCGAAAAACATACCGTGGCCCCGGAACATAAAGGACAAGGAAGGAACATGGATGGGTTTAAGTCAGTAAAAGTCTGACACTCCCTCCCGCTCCGCCCAGAGCGGGATGATTCCCGATCCAAAAAAAAAATATTTTTATTGTTTTCGGAAAACTTACAGCTAGGCAGATACTAGATAGATAGGTATTACTGAATAGGTGGATAACTAAACTATCCACTCTACTGTACCTATATTATTTACAAATTATATTTATATATTATTTTCCGCATCACAAAATATCGCACCTGTAAATCCCGTAGGGTTACGCAGAAGTGTACATAAACCACACTCGCATTTTACCATTTTGTTATGTTTAAGTCCCTAAGGGACAAGCCTTTTGCCGTCAACCGGGCACAAAACCAGACTCTGTGGCTGCAGCTGAGAACTTACTAATGGAAAAATCCAATTACACCTTGTCCTGTAATCTACCTCTAGACCAGCATAACTCCCCCTTGTGGGAGCTGCAGGCATAAAGGGGGGCAGTAAGAGTCCCGGAAAAAAAATAGGGGCGTTGTGTAGAGGCTTAGGGGGCGACTTGTAATTTCATCTAAGACTCTTCAGACACCGACTGAGCTCTCGACCCTCGACTACACCTTGTGAACATCAACTAATATTAATATTAGTATCATAATATGATTATATACTTTACTCTGTCTGAATACCATAAAGTTGAGTTTCAATAATCATTCTCATTGGCAGGTGTAGCCCGTAAGAGTTATTCACATTCATATTCAATTATTTGCGTTCCACAAGGTAAAACATGGTGTTAACAAAAAAGGCTTAGAGCTAAGAGCCGTTGTAGACCCTGTCAGGGCACAGCAAATAGATAAGTTGACACCTGAGCGCCGTTGTGTACTACCTACTGCGCTCAAGTTAACTCTTGCGGGTTATAGTAAAAGTCTCGTTTAGAGTGAATGTATCTTCGCTAATATAGCTAAAAATGATTAGTTTAATTTGAAGTAACAGTAGTTTTTAAGTAGGTGAAAAAATGGGGGCGCTAAAAAATTTTTTTCTCAAAATGGGCAGTAGACGAAATAAGTTTGGGAACTCCTGCCGTAGACCAACGATACAGTTAACCTCCTAGACAGTCAAATGTGTTTTAGGTTTATGGTGTTAAAATGAGTAGTGTCGGACTCTACCGAAGTGGAGACGAATGAGAAAAGAGGAGATGTGTTGTCATTTTTTAGGCACACAAAGACGAAAAGAGATGTAAGCGGTGTGCGGTAAAGACCGCGGTCCCGGCCCCAAAAGCCCCACGACCCTTTTTTTCGGATGGGAAATCATAAATGATTGATAAATGATTCCTCCCGTTCTGGGCGGAGCGGGAGGGAGTGTCAGACTTTAACTGACTAAAACCCATCCATGTTCCTTCATCGCCCTTTGTGTTCCGGGGCCGTGGCATTTTCCCGCAGCCCCAGCAAGAGCCCATGACCAAGAAGTGTGTTGTGTGCGGCGTAAGGTGAGCGATGTGCCGCTTTGCATATCTTCGTACAGCTTGATAAGATACACCCTAGCTTTTACACATCTTCTCTCCTCTCCACTTTTTTCATAACCGCTGGTCTTCGCTTTGGTGGAGAGCGTGCCTTATTGTTTGATAAGACTTCTACAATATATTATTTTCTATCAAATTCAGATTCACTCGTTTCTGTATCCAGAGTTGGGTTTTCTTACAGCAAACCTAATTTTGATCAAAAAAAAAATCATATATACCGTTCTTTTATAATAAAACGGAATCCCAAAAGCAAAGACTCCTGTAAATGGGTCGCGAGCTTATGTCGTGAGGTCTGATGTTCGGCTATTTTGAACTTGGGTCGCTAAGTCCGTCGCCATTTTTATACCCAAGTAGTCCTCGACACAAAGAAAAATGTTTGTAAAAGTAATTAATTAAGTTAAACACAGACGTGGGACGTTTAAATAAGGTTGTGTTCTGACTTAGGACTAATAAGAACGAGTTACTGTTCTTTTTTTGAAAATTAACTTGGTCGTATTTTGTTGGGGTATTTGGTATTTGCAATGACGGGGTTTGTTAATACTTTTTTTTTTACGGTTCCTGTTTTGAAAATTATCTTAGTCGTATCTTGTTGGGACCTTTGATATTTGCAATGACGGGGTTTGTTAATACTTTTTTTTTTACTGTTCCTTTTTTGAAAATTAACTTAGTCGTATTTTGTTGGGACCTATGGTATTTGCAATGGCGGGGTTTGTTAATCCATTTTTTTATTTTTTTAATCGGCATCTTTGTTTCAGATTATCTTTTCACTTAAAAGAGTCAGTTAAAGCTGATTAAATTATCTGTTAACTGCCTCGTTGGTCTAGTGGTTGCAAGCACGACTGCTGGGCATGAGGCCCTGAGTTCTATTCCCGGGTCGTGCAAAGTGTTATTAGGTTTTTCCATCAGGAATTACAGGAAGACCTCGTGGCTAAATAATAACAGCTCAGGCCGAGGTTAAGCCGTGCTTGCCTAGGTTGGTCTGTGGATGGGTGACCACCCTTACATACCGAGTTTCCTCCGTGCTTTGGAAAGCACGTTAAGCTGTTGGTCCCAGCTGTCATTTGTCCATCTTTGACAGTCGTTACAGGTAGTCAGTGGCCTAAATAGTCTGACAACCAGTCTTAGCAAGGGGTATTGTATTATCCAGTATTAACGGGGTTGTGGAGGTCAGATAGGCAGTCGCTCCATGTAAAGTACTGGTATTCAGCTGCATCCGGTTAGACTGGAAGCCGACCCCAACATAGTTGGGAAAAGGCTAGGCAGATGATGACCATCAGGAATTACTCAGTAGGAGCCGCGAATACTGGATTTGTGCCTGGTTGATTACAGTAAGGCTCGCCCTCTATTTCGTGGGACTTAGACACATCTGGCGATGTGGGTGTACTGGTACACCTCTGCCTAACTCCTCTGCCTAACTTACAGGCGGCATGTTATGTAAATTATCCGGAGCTATGTCCACCAATTATGACCCGTTTAGTGAGAAACAAAAACAAATCTTGGTTCATCCGTAGTCACGCTACAAAGCGCCTACAATGTAGCTACGAATGCTACGCTATCGTAGCAAAGCATTGGTTGCTACGAGTTCGATGTTTGCAACACATAGCTTGTTGAGTCGCCTTCTAGTCCGGTCAATTTAGACCAAAAAATGACAGTGAAGTTACATAAAGCCCCAACAAGCTGAATTTCAGTGAAATTGTTCAAAACATAATTATAAACAATGTCTAGAAGTTCGCCATCATTCCCGTGTATGGAAATTTTTTTATTCAAGGTCAAAGGTCAAGAAAATGAGTTTTTCGCGATTTTCAGCAAAACGGTAAGTTTTATCATAAAAGTACCTCGGACAAAAATTGTAGATCATAAAATTATCTATAAAAAATATGTCATACTTTTTTCCTACAAGCCACCGTTTCTGCGATATTTCGATTTAAAAAGTTGAAAAAGTTGTAATCGAAGTTTTCCTTGAAATGTTCCACCTTTACACCATAAAGTGTCGATTGTGAGAAATCTACGCCATTCAGGATATTAAACTGATACTTTTCTGATAGCTCATGAACGTATGTATCCTCCGAGAACCAATCTAGCAAAACAGTACATCAACCTTTGGAAAATAGGCGCCATAAATGTCATCTTCTGAAAATTTCTTGAAAGTTTTCTTGTATTTCGAGGCCGGTTTCTCAAAATTAATGTATGACCCTTGTCGTTAAAATTACAGAACCAACATTGTTGTCTCATTAGCTTTCTCAAATGATACCACAATTACCTCTTTTAGTAAGTGAATGACCAGAAAATAACGATTGGTCATGAGAAGGTAGTATTTTAATAAAACTGGGTAGTACAGGTTTTCCGATGTACATCTTCCTTATTCCAATATCCTGAATGGCGTAGATTTCTCACAATCGGCACTTTATGGTGTAAAGGTGGAACATTTCAAGGAAAACTTCGATTACAACTTTTTCAACTTTTTAAATCGAAACATCGCAGAAACGGTGGCTTGTAGGAAAAAAGTATGACATATTTTTTATAGATAATTTTATGATCTACAATTTTTGTCTGAGGTACTTTTATGATAAAACTTACCGTTTTGCTGAAAATCGCGAAAAACTCATTTTTTTTACCTTTGACCTTGAATAATTTTTTTTTCATACACGGGAATGATGGGGAACTTCTAGACATTGTTTATAATTATGTTCTGAACAATTTCACTGAAATTCAGCTTGTTGGGACTTTATGTAACTTCGAATGTCTAAATTGACCGGACTATTCTTGTCAATTTTCTACATCTGACTGTGAATATGAACAATCTGCACATCACATTTTATGGGAGTGCAGTCTTTGGCAAAATGAATGCAATATTATGTTGGATAGTGTACAGGTTACACCTGGAGTTATTTAGTATACTGACCTTGTAGAAACTAGAACAAATTTCCGCGCGTTCAAGCGTTTTTGCCATACCTATTATTGGAATCAAATATAACAGCTAACAACTTAGGACCCATTAATGTTAATATTTATCCGTGGTGCTAGGCAACTGGGCCTGTCCCAGTTGTAAACGTCCCTTTGTGCCTATTGGCCTTGTTTCGTTCTGTCTCCTGCTGATATGGAGGGCATTGGATTACGGTTTTTTTTCCGATTTTGAAACTTCTTTTTCAGACGATCAGGCAGAAAGAAAAACACAATAAAAATAAAGGTACTGAAATTCTTGCTATTGATAGTCTATGAAGAATTTTATGGCTAATTTAAAGTTAACAGCCAATAAAATTGAACTGTCCCAAGCTATTAACAATGGGTACCGTTCTGTAGGTATAGTGTTGTAGACACCTCGTTGGCTTAATTAAATACTAATAAAACAACATTAATGAGAATCTAAAATGAAATACCTTAGAACTGGAATTGGTCTAGTAGAGGCCGGATTGGACAACGGAATCAGTTGACCAATTGTAAAATTCATTTGTCAACTGATCCCGCGGGATCCACCGTGTGGGATCAGTTTACTAAAGAGCCCTTGAAAGAGGTGGCGACATGATCTGGACGCGCATCACGAAGTTTGGTTCGAGGTGGCGCAGAAGAATTCGGCATTTGACCAGCTTTCTAAAAAAATGGATTTTAGTACCGTGACTTAGACTGCCTAACTTGACAACTTAATTTATACAAGGTATCTTTGTATCCTGGTCAAATTCAGGAAGGTATTTATGCTAATGATTCTGGACCCGAATCGATAGCAAAATAGGTAGTATTTTTTTTTCTTATTTACGGAAATCGATAAGTGAAAACCACCCGTATTAAAATGCAGCCCATCTGTAACTGACCCTATTTCCGCGCCTTCACGCATATACACGGACGCAGAGACATGTTGCGCGATGGGTGATTCTTCTATTACTTTGACAAATTTAAATATTTAAAATAGCAGCTTTATTAATTGTTTGACCGGGTATCGTAATTTAAATTGATTAGTTATGCTTTTTGTGACAAGATCCTGAATTTTGAACAAGATACGAAACCACCCTGTATGTAACAACAATGAGGTGCCCAAATCAGTTTAAGTGATATTGTATTATTTACTTCAACAATTTCACGACTTGTTCCCGACTGATACTAGAATTGTCTTCTAAAACATAACAGCTATATTCTATAACTACGTAGCCCGAAGAATTGCCAAACTTAAGTGGCAGAGGGCAGGGCACATTGCTCGCAGATCTGATGGCCGATGGGGCCGAAAAGATCAGGAGTGGCGACCGCGAACCAGAAGACGATGCGTTGGAATACCTCCTAGGTGGACCGATGACCTGGTGAAGGTTGCGGGAATCCGTTGGATGCGAGTCGCACGGGACCGGTCAATGTTGCGACACTTGGGGGAAATGAAATGATGATTTTCTATGACATCTCTGTCTACCCATTTAGAAAAGACTGTCGTAAAACAATGTAAATTAAAGCAAGCGTTCAAAATTCAAAGACAATGAACCTCTTTAGTCGGTAACCTCCCAATTCCAAGGTGAAGCATTCCAGTCAACACTTTAAGGCTATTACGAAACCTCTTTAGGAGGGACGAAAGTAAATTTCGGTGTACTAATGAAATAAGAACAGTGAGAAAAAGATGGCAAATTTTAACGTGAGATAGAAAGAGACGGAACATCGTATTGTGAAGATTGAAGATAGAAAGATATGTCCACGAAATAGGTAGGTACAGAAGATCAGCTCCATACATTTTACAATCTGCCTAGTCTTTTCAAAACTATGTAAGGATTGGCTTCCAGTCTAACCAGATGATAGTGATTAACAATATTTTACATGGAGCTTCTGCATATCTAACCTTTACAACCCGTTTAGTGCTGGCGATGTCCCTTGGTGAGACTGGTTGTCAGACGTTTTGGCCGCTTCTGTTTCATTTTTTTTTTGGGACAAGCCCGCCACACACGCCCAAACCTCTGTAACTCCTGAAAGCCAGAATCAACAGTGGCGACCACCAGAAAAGCGCCGAGACAATGAAGCTCGACGAAGTCCCAGAGAATGATCTGTAACTCCTGACAGCCAGAATAAACAGTGGCGACCACCAGAAAAGTGTCCCAGAGAATGAATGTAACTGTCTTGGATCCCGCAACGAAATTAATCAGAAAGTATAGCGGGGGAGTAGGAAAAAGCGTAAACACGTAAAACGGAAATCCGTGATTTCCACTTCCCTCCATATCAGCAAGAGACAGAACGAAACAAGGCCAATAGGCACAAAGGGACAGGGCCAATAATAGGTATGGCTAAAACGCTTGAACGCACGGAAATTTGCTCTAGTTTCTACAAGGTCCGTATAGTAAATAACTCCAGATGTAACCTGTACACTATCCAACATAATATTCTTCTGTTTTACATTCTAAGAACTACGAAAGATAGCCGGGACCAACGGCTACGAGTGTTCCGAGGCACGGTATAAAACTCTGTATATAATGAGTGATCACCCATCCAGCGACAGACCTTGACAAGAGCTGTTTAACCTTGAAGATCGACCCGTGTGTCTATTTTTAAACAAATATCCTTGCTTCGATCTTCTTGCTTCTTAAAAACAAGCGCACGCATTACATAGAAGAGTACAAACAGCGTTCTCAACAGTTACAAACTATTGATAGTTGCGAGTGTGCTTCCACGCTTTGTACGTGAAGCGTGTCGTATGTGTGCGTGCGTTTTGCGCTCGATAATTTGGGCCCGACCTATTCAAAGCCATGTGACAACTACCAACCCGCACTGGGCCAGCGTGGTAGATTGCAACCTACTCCCTCGGATCTCTATGAGAGCCCCAGACATTCCCAATCGTGGAAACATTAAACATTAATGTTTTGTGTGGACCCGGTAAGACGGTGGTAGTATGGAGCTGCACCCGGGCAGACTGGAAGCTGACCCTAATACATTTTGAAAAAGTCTAACCTTCTGTATCTTCCTCTTTTGCGGTTAAGGCTATTGGTATCTGAGAGGAGACCACAATCTAAACGAGATCTTGGCTGCAAGTAAATAGGGTGTTTATGTGGGATAAACCTTTGAGAGGGTTTCGTTAGAATGATAAGGGATTATCTCAGGTGTGGGCACAGTTTGTGGTTGGAGAGTGATTATAGCTTACTAAAATAACAGATTGTTTGAAATGTTGAATCAGAAACTCCGTCGCTTTAGTTAGGATCAATATAGCACCGCCAAAGAGAAGAAAATACTGCCAATTGATAAATATTGAATGTTTTATTTATTTTTTTGGCGTTAAGCTAAAATAGGCTGGGATCCGAAAGATGCCTGCTGGAATACAGTGTTTTTATTGATAATAAAAATAATCATCTGTTCCATACGTTTTGACCGTGTAGAAAAAATAAAAGAAAACGTATTTATTAGACTCACACAGGACATAACAAAACAAAAGATGAAATAAACAATGAGAGAAAATATAAAAAAGTAAACATTAGAAAAATATGAAACAATCAAATTGGTCCTGTACGAGGCCAAAAGGCTCCTATCTCAGCATGGTGCTGTGACATTAAAAAAAAAAGACACTAAAGAAAACCAACATCAAACTACTTCAGAAATACTCACCAACAGCCTCCTTTTGTGAACGTAATTCTTGTGACAGCTAAATTCTTGTCTGTTTCCATACTAAGTTCATCCTAATGTCAAAAACGAAACAGAAAACAAAACACTATCACACTTTAACCTTTCACTGTGTGTTCTACAAGAAAATCAGAGTCACAATCAGTGATAAAACAATTTCATAAATGTGCTCATACGTCCCAAGTTGACCTAGAACAACCTTGGGGCAAACCTTGTCAGAAACACGATTCTGGAACAGAGCCAAGTAGGCAATTACTTACTCGTAGGTATAACTATATGTCGAATTATCAAGTCATATTTGGTCAAAAGGTTTTTTTCTTCGACGGTTCGATTTAAACCATGAAAGAAAACTTGTAAGATAAAGTATGTAGACCCTAAGGTGAAAGCGTCAGGGTAGCCTGCGAAGATCAATTTTGATTACGTTTTTTGCTATTTGCAGGCCAATGATTGGTTGTATGTTGATTTTTGGCGACTGTAAGACGTATGTAGTTACAGAATTATAATAATCAGAATTAACAATACAACACTCCAAGTTCATAAAGGTCGATGAACTGCTTTTTTAAGGCCAAAATCTTTAACTAACGATGGATAGATTGTGTGAGAAATGATACAGGATGTATACATTTCGTGAAGCCGTTAACCAAGCATTATGTACCTCAAACTGAGTAACTATGCGTAATTTTGCTGGGAAACGACTTGGGATGAAAATCACATTTTATGGTATAACTCAATGAAACGCATTCAACACATTGTGTAGTAAACGGGTCATATAGGTATAATTATAAAATTATAACATTGAAAAGTGGTGTTTAAAAAAACTTGTGAAGAAGTTGTAACTTATGTCCGTAACTACACGGTTTCTAGGTACAGGTCTAGAACAAAAAAAAAAGATCGCAGTAACGAAGATAAAAAATGTCTTTCGGCTTCTTCAAACACCCTTTAGATGAAAGAAACGGGAGTGAATGACAGCGTGACAGTTGACAGAGTAGAATGGAAGATCAAAACGTATTACGCCGACCCCAATATAAAGGATTCTTTCTTTCTCTTGTGGTTGGTGCCAAACAAGATGTCTGAGTTTTTATGCCGCCTATCATATGGGCCTCTAACTTAGCACTACCTGTCGACGAGAAATATCTTTGCTTTCCTTCACCGAAGCAAGTGGTACAATAGGCAGAACCGAAGAACCAGAAATGCATGTCTTGGGAGACCTATGACTTGGCACTCCGACGATTAAACCACTAGGTTACCACTGCTTGTTATTTATAGAATTGGAAGATTTTGATGTGGATTATAGCGAAAAAAAAACACCGTCTCTTCTCTTAAAAAAAAACAGCCAAGAACCAAGCCACTCGCAGAATAAGGTTCCTTATTAGCTCGTTATCAAAATGTAGAACCATCTATTCTAAGGATTTTGTATTTGGTACCATATTATCCAATACCCAAGTTCAACGACTAATTACTGGTAAATTAATAAAGTTATCTTAACCGCTATAATTTCCCTTCAAAGTTCATGAAATGCACTATCATCATGAATTTTTCCCGAGTTTTCAAGCTACTCGAACAAATATCTATTTGCAGTTTGAAGTTTAATGTTTCGTAAAAGGAGCATTTAATCGAAAAATAGTAACAGAAACCCCTTAGTCATTTTAAAAGCCCTATTCAACGATACCCCACACGATGGCATAAACGACGAAAATAAAATTCATCCCGACTTCACATGTAAAATTAGAAGAAATTATTTTAATTACAAAATTACTGCTTTCTAGTAGTAACAGTCTCTGAGCAAAACCTCGGACGGACGGACAGACGGACATGACGAAACTAAAAGGGTTCCTCGTCAGGACTACGGAACCCATAAAAACATCTTTTCATTTTGATAGCCCTACAGTACGACAAAAGGCGCTGACTACAAAGGATTTATATTAAAAGTTAAGGGTAGCCCACGAAATTTTCTTTCGATTTTTTGTCATTTGCAGAGGCAGAACGTTAAAAAAAAATAACGATTCGAAATACCTTGGCATTCCTCATAAGCAGTTTTCACAATTATATCAGTGTTTCCAACATACTGCGATCTCTAGCGTATCAATGAAGCGTGGTATGACTTTTCTTAGGTCCATGTTCACCTATAACATCTAGAACAGCTGTTTAAAACACATTTTTGAATGAGAACATGTCACAGTGACAGCTGTTTTTAGATAAACAGGCCGTTATCTTTTCGGTGAATATGGACCTTAACTTAGCGTAAGTTATGTATGACTATGTTCAACAGTTGATATAGTTAATATTACAAGACTGCTGAGTTTGACGTCCTTGGTTCGAACCCGGGTCGAGTCAAGTGTTATTGGGGTTTTCCATCAAAGAGCAACCACGGAGTCTATATTTGTGCTCGGTTGATGGCAATAGGCTCGCCCCCTATTCAATGGAACTTTAACTTAACTGGCGAACTTTGGGTGTTAGTTACACATTAGCCTCTTCAGGAATTACAGGGCGTGATAATATGTTATGTATTTATTACAATCACTCCCCTTAACTAAACCAATCATCATCATCATCATCACCCTATTAATGTTCCCACTGCTGGGACACAAACCTCCTCTCTCTGTGAGGTAAGTAATGGGCTGTAATCCAGCACGCGGGCCCAGTGCGGATTGGTAGATGTCACTTGTCTTCGAAGTTTTTGGTTCTAGGACATGCCTGTTTCCTCACGATGTTTTCCTTCACCGTTAACTAAACCAACAAACTGAACCTTTTCAAAAGAGTCCAACTCATCGCGCCAAGGCCATGTGAGCTTTCCGCGATATTGTTGCCATTTAAAGGGACCTCAATGGGTCGTGATTTCGGGCCATTGTTCGTCTGACATGCGGCAGATGTGTCCCGCCCAATGCCATTTCAGCGTGACAGTTTCCGAGTGACATCTGTTGTTTTTGTGATGGGACGGACGGATTGTTGCATGTTAAACCTAAGTTGTAAGTTATACTGATAATTTCACAGAACATTACGCCTGTAGTCTCTGGAGAGTTAAGCAGACGTGTACTTATTGTACGGTCGAACAAGCTATTTGGTATACATTTTACTATGCAATTTGTGGGTTAAGCCGTAAACCAAATAGCTTGTTCGACCGTACACCCACATTTCACGAGCTGTCTTTAAGGTCTATCTCATAGAAGGCGAACCTATTGCTATTATCATCTGCCTAGCCTTTTCCCAACTAAGTTGGGGTCGGCTTCCAGTCTAACCGGATACAACTGAATACCAGTATTTTACATGGAGCGACTGCCTATCTGACCTCCACAACCCAGTTAATACTGGGAAATACGATACCACTTGGTGAGACTGGTGTCAGACTTTTAGGGTCACTGACTACCTGTAACGACTGTCAAAAATAGACAAATGTCAGCCGCGCGGGACCAACAGCTTAACGTGCTTTCCAAGGCACGGAGAAAATTCGGTATGTAAGGGTGGTCATCCATCCACAGACCTAGGCAAGCACGGCTTAACTTAAAGATCGATACGAGCAGCTGTTATTATTTAGCCACGAGCTCCTAATGCCATCAACCGGGCATAAATCCAGACTCCGTGGTTGCTACTGTAAAATTGCTGGAAAAACTTAATAACACTGCCTGACTTGGGAATCGAACCTTTTACTCAGAACTCAGGAGTCGAGTTTGCAACTACTAGACCACCGAGGCAATCATACTCGTACTAGTCATCATCATCATTTCAGCCGAAAGACGTCCACTGCTGGACATAGGCCTCCCCCAAGTGTAGCCACATTGACCGGTCCCTTGCGACTCGCATCCAACTGATTCCCGCAACCTTCACCAGGTCATCGGTCCACTTAGTGGGAGGCCTTCCAACGCAACGTCTTCCAGTTCGCAGTCGCCACTCCAAAACATTTCGGCCCCATCGGCCATCCGTTCTGCGAGCTATGTGCCCTGCCCACTGCCACTTAAGTATGGCAATTCTTCGGGCCAAGTCAGTCATGCTAATAAGTGAAAACAATTATTACATTTTCTCGCTAAGCCCGATGTTGCTCGTAAAATACTTGGATCTAAAGTCGGACCAGATGTTGCTTAATAGCACTAATTCACAGGACACAACTGCCGCCTTACCCCTAACACCACAGCTTGTGGAAACCCTTACAAATCATAACTGGGCTTAATTCCATAAAATACGGGCCTGCGTGCTCTGTTCCTGTTTACTGAAACGGATGGTTTTGATAACCAGTCGTAAATAGTTTGTATAATCGGATTCGTTAACATCTTTAGTGCGGATCACACAAAATCGGCCCGATACGGCTGCCACGCACGGTGAATCTATATCTTTCTGAATAGTGCGGAACGATTTTAAGCGTTTTAATCTATCCAAGTAGTGTCAGATCAAAAAGGACTGCCTATCGAAAAGGTCGATGGATGTGCATTCCGACCGTCACCGCAGCAGATGAAAGTTGATGATTTTTTTGCCACTGCTGTTTGGACGGGAGAAATCAGCATCAGTCCAATGGGAAAACGAGATAGCGCTATAAGTTGTGAATGGTTTCATCTCTTTTTTGAAAAACGTTCACTTTGACATTTTTGTACACGGCGGTTGAAACTAAAGGGAAATGCATCGTATGTCACGCCAGCAATTTACAAATATCAAGCAGTCTCTAATTTTCCTAAAACATAAAACCTCACCAAACAATAAAAAAGAGGTAGTAGATAGAAACAACAAATGGACTTTGTGAAGGATGAAATGGCTAAAAGGAGGTGTCTGATGAGATAATACTCGAGTAATGGAGAAGTATATGGAAGAAGAAGACATACTGCCCCGACCCCTGATGAATTGGGCAAGGCAAGAGAATGAAGAGGCCGATCAAGACGAATATTTACGTCATAAAGTTGTAAGCGAAACATTATAGAATACTCGTATAATGCAATACTGTTCCTCACAAACGTCCCAAACAAAAATAAGTAAAGCGTGGTTCTATTTACAGATGAGTAACAAACATAACAAACACCATTAACATCTTCTCGTCCAACTTACCGCAGTGTCTCAAGACGAAAGTCTATGTCATACCAGTGTGTGTTGCCAGTGATTACATACGGGACCGAAACGTGGTCGCTCACAATGGGCCTTATCAAAAGGCTTAAAGTCACCCAAAGAGCAGTGGAGAGGGCTATGCTCGGAGTTTCCTTGCGTGATCGAATCAGAAATGAAGACATCCGCAAGAGAACCAAGGTCACCGACGTAGCCCGAAGAATTGCTAAACTTAAGTGGCAGTGGGCAGGGCACATTGCTCGCAGAACGGATGGCCGTTGGGGCCGAAAAGTTCTGGAGTGGCGACCGCGAACCGGAAGACGATGCGTTGGAAGACCTCCCACTAGGTAGACCGATGACCTGGTGAAGGTTGCGGGAATCCGGTGGATGCGAGTCGCAAGGGACCGGTCAATGTGGCGACACAGTGTCCAGCAGTGGGCGTCTTTCGGCTGAGATGATGAACAAACATAATATAGAATAGAATAATCATTTATTCGTTAATGGAAAGCACAACACAATAGAGCAGCACATACACAACAAACAGCTAAACAATTAATTAAAACCGCTCAACTTCGCTGAGCATGCCCATAACGAAAGGGTAACCAACTCAGCATATGCTGAGTGTAAAACACTCAGCGCTGGTTTTCAGTAGGCCCCCCGCAGTGGCACCCGGATGAGTGTAGTAGGTAGTAAATAAATAATGATATTATATTAAATGGGCATTTCTAAGTGTGTAATAAATAAATAATCTGTTGTTTTAGAAAAACACGACAAGCTAAGGCATCGTGCGGTTTTCTCAACTATTTTGTACTTGACTCAAAAAACCTTAGTTGGAAACCACATTATCTTGAAACAGAATAATATCCTTGAATTTTATTTTCAGTTTGTGTTATTTTGGGAGATTGATATGACTAAGTCATAAGAATTCGTTTTATCACAGAACCCTTAAAGAATAAGCAAAGGTTTTATTTCTCCCTAATAAAACATAAAATATATGCCCCTATAACTGTCGAGGGGTAAGCACAGATGTGTTATCGTAAACCCAAAGTACAGTTCTGCAGCTGACGGTATTAGATCTCAATCTCAGAGGGGCCTATCGCTTTATCGGGCACGATTCCAAATCTCAGCTATGGCCGATAAATATCTAACCGGGATTTTTGTGACAGGAAGTCTCCGATTACAATTTTATTCTATCTTAGAAATTTAGTCTTCTAGAAACATTTTGTCTAGGTCACAAAATTTAGGGTAGCTTGGGACGTCTGAAAAATCGGCGACCTCAATAGACATTGCCTGCTTTGGTTCAAAATAATTTGAAGAATTTATGGTTGATCAAATGGATATTGGAGCAGGCCGGTGACCCAACAGTAGAAACTTCCTAACGTGAAAATTTTAAACCATCAAAGGCGAAAACTGAAATATGTCGACGATCGACTAACTTTAAAGGCCGTAAATAATTCTCTTGACGGTCTTTTGTCACCATTACCAAAAATTTTAAACCATCAAAGGCGAAAACTGAAATATGTCGACGATCGACTAACTTTAAAGGCCGTAAATAATTCTCTTGACGGTCTTTTGTCACCATTACCAAAAATTTTAAACCATCAAAGGCGAAAACTGAAATATGTCGACGATCGACTAACTTTAAAGGCCGTAAATAATTCTCTTGACGGTCTTTTGTCACCATTACCAAAAGATAAAGAAACAAAAAAACAATCCTCAAACACAGGTTCAACCTAAGTCGGAACTGTCCTCTATTTATTTTATTGTTAATGTGCCCCTTATAATAAATAAACGATAATTATTATGTTATTCAATTACCTCATAAAACCGCCACAGCAGTTATACCTCACGACATCATACACCAGTGTAACATCGATATTATATAAGATTCTGCTACCTACATAAATTCAACTTCTTTACAAAATAACTTTTTGCATCAAAAGCCAAAGGGGGAACAAAAATTCTTGTGGCAGAGCATTCTTCAGATCTTTTCAAGGCTGAATACACGTGGCTCTTGAATCGTGAAAACCCTCCTTGTATGCATAGTTGGGTAAACTAACTCTGAAACTGTTTTTCCGTTTACTCAGGAAAAGGGAAATAATTCTAAAGTTGTGTTAGATTGCGCATTTGTGATGAAATTGCTAGATGGAGACTTTTTTTTGTCATTTTTTGTTTGAGGAACACGTGGCTAGGTACTAACAGCCGCTTAGATTAAGATTATTTTCAGGTTAAGCCACACGGTTCTAGGTTGGTCCGTGGATGGGTAACCACCCATTAGTGACGAGTTTCATCCGTGCCTCGAAAGTACGCTAAGGCCAGCATTTTTATAGTAGTCTTTGAGTCCCACAGAGTATATAATCACTACGTTTATTTGAGCCCAGCGACTGTCAAAGACGTACAAATGACAGCTGCGTACATATTTTTTGTCTGACGGACAGGAAAATGTCGCGTTCAAAAGTGACATTTTTTAATCTTAAATAGTGAAAGAAACTAGATCTAGAAAATGGTTTACAGGTTAAAATAAAACTGTAAACACATTTTTACAAAGCGTGTAAACAGTTGGCTAAAAGGAAAGCGCGATGCTATGCTCACCGCCACCGCATCGAATTGCATTAGATTTTCAAACACAGTCATGCTATTTACATAGTACATACATCGTTTGTTCGTAGCAGAATCAATCTAAGTGCTCCGGAAACCATATTCTTTGTAATTCTGCCATTTACAAGTCACTCCTGGTGGACGAAATGGTGATTTTAGAAACAGTGGTATTGTCAGTTAGTCTTTCTTTCTTTCTTCTTCATTCTTTCTTTCACACTTTTTCTAAGCACTGCAACTCCTGCAAGCTAGAATACGAGTAAACAGTGGGGACAACCAGATTATATATACCAATATTATGGAAAGATTTATATGTAACTAAAAAACTTCTGGACTGATTTGAAAAATTCTTTCAACAATGGATAGCTACATTATCAACGAGTAACATAGGCTATATTTTATCCCCGCACTCCCACGGGAAAGGGAACTACACGGGTAAAACGACGTGACGTCCCCTAGTAATTAATAACAATATTAAAATAAGCTTTTTCCCGCGGTTCTGTAATCACACGGACCTCGTACTACCAGGATAAAAGTATTCTATGCAAGTTATAAAATATTTGTGTGCCAAATTTCATCCCAATCCGTTCTGTGTAAAACAATAAAAACCACACATAAATCTTCACAAACTTCGCCTATTACATTAGTAGCAGAATAAGATTAAGAAGAGATCTTCTATTCACATACAGCTAATACCCTCTTCCTCGGACCAAAAGAAAACAAATGAAAAACACCACCCTTTTCCAACACCCATCCCATCAGTGCCAACAAAGGGTAACTAAAAGAGGACCTGGCTAAAGATTGGGCTCCATGTTTACCAAAGTCCAGAGTAAACGGATACGAGGCTTTGTACTCCGCCCGAGGCACAAAGGAAGCCCTCGGTACCAAAAAAAAAACATATCGAAATAATATTTCATTCCCAGAAATATGATCGATATCTAGACTTTTTGCTGAATGTATTTTATTATACCTAACAGTTTTTCTATTCTATTTGAGAATTCTGAATAATGGTGGCTATATTCGTTGACGTCTATTTGTGGTGACAATTATATTATACTTCTTATTTTGCCCATTTCGTTTTTGTTTTTCGATGTTTCGTATATAATAGTATTTTGCCAATGGATTCAACGAACATAGGACAAAAAACTGAACACAAAAAGAGCTCTCTTACAATCTACTACTTCAATGGCAAAAATACGTATAATCAGATAATCCCGGACAGGGTTTTTTAACATAATAAATAGCACTTCGTACGCACTATTGTAATTTGCATGATATCAAAATAATTTATAGCCTAGATGTTACTCGGTAAAGATATAGCTTTGTAAAGGTGAAAGAATTTTAAAATCGATTGACTGTCTTGAGTTAAATCGTAACAAGCAAACAAAATATCAAATCTTTAATAATTTAAAGATTTGAGCTGCAATTACCTAAACCGTTTATTGTCTAAACTAATATTATAGCTAACTTAATAGTTAGCTATAATATTAGTTTGGACAATTGATAATCTCGAAAAACATGATTTTAAAACACCACTAAATAACAATCTTATCCCAGTATACCTTTTTTAACTTTTTTTGTCAATATCATTATCCTAGAGAGACATTAATTGCAGCTAAACTACGCTCATTATCTTTAACAAGCAAGGATCCACAATAAAGAAACAAGGAAAGCTTAACAGCAATATATTTTCAAAGCTAATTTTAATATACGGTCAGCTTTATCAAAGCAAAACCGCACGGAAGCCGCAGCTTTATAATTAATTCTGCGCGTGTAATGCCTTGAACGGAGACCTGCCAGCTGTCATTATTGGCAACGTGGATGCGAACAAAAGCCTTGCTTCAAACGCCCAATGGAGTGGTGTAAAGCAGTGTTCTAATATCAGCGACCGTTGCGCGTTTATACGCATAAGTTTGTTTGAAAATCCAGAAGGCTAGGAATTCTGACGGCAAGACGTGATCGCGCTCGCTGATGAAAATGAACACAATAATCGCTTCAGTTAAGAAACGGGAGAAGGAAATTCACATAACATCACGCCTATAATCCCCGAAGAATCAGGCAAAGGTGTGTACCTAATAGTAGGAACACCCACATTTCGCCAGTTATGTTTAAGTCCCATGTAATAAGGGCTAGCTTATTGCCATCAACCGGGCATAAACCATGACCGGACTCCGTGACTGTTAGTGAGAAATTTTTAAGGTGTAAGCGTCAGGGTGGCCCGCAAAATTCGCTCGACCACTAGACCGACGAAGCAGTCAATTAGTTGCAATAGCAGTCATTGACCCCACCTGCATTTATTAAAGTTCTTAACTTTGAAAACCATAAATGAGCCTGTTCAAGTCTTGAATCGTCATCTATCGTGCTCTTCAACATTGTTTCCAATGAAAAACGAACCTTGTATCGTTTAGTATAATATTCACTTCTTTCTTTAACTTCCTAACTAACTTTTACTAGTCAATCTTTTATTCCTTTAACTATCTCGAACTTCCAGACATTAAAAGAAAGAACTGAAACAAAATTACCGCTGCCAAATTAAACTGAACTTAATCTTGCAAACAGATTAGGTGGACATACGTTAGGCACCCGATGCTTGGCGTGTTGCCATTCTACATAAGATTATACACGTTGCCAGGTAAGGTTAACCTCAGGCTAAAATATTCGGCCTCCTGAGCACTCACCAGCGAGCCTATTTCGAACGGTTTTATGAGCAGAAGGGACTGGCTGGCAACGTTTTCAGGAAGACCAATGAGAATATTCATCGTGATAACAAAAAAAAACGGCCAAGTGTGAGTCGGACTCGCCCATGAAGGGTTCCATAGCAGCAAGTAATATAATATAAAAGTTAGTAGATTGAATGAAAGTAAATTGCGGTTTACGATTTATGACGTATTAAAAAAAACTACTTACTAGATCTCGTCTAAAACAATTTTCGGTGGAAGTTTACATGGTAATGTGCATTATATATTTTGTTTTACTTTTATTATTCTCTTATTTTAGAAGTTACAGGGGGGGGGGGGGGGGGGGGCCACATGTAACTTCTAAAATAAGAGAATGATACCACTTTGGAAGTGTCTCTCGCGCAAACTATTCAGTTTAGAATAAAAACGACATACGGATGGATAGACAGACAGACATGACGAATCCATAAGGGTTCCGTTTTTTCCATTGGCTACGGAACCCTAAAAAGGCTGCCTACAATGTTTACATAACCGACCTATTATGAGACACAGTTAAATTTGGAACTACGTTTGAAATATAGTGAATTTAACAGGTGGATGAGGTGTTTCTTACGTATCATCAATGAGTTTTTGACTCCATAAAAACTCTTTTTATCGAGAATAACTGTCAAATTTATCTTATCGAGTCCTATCGATTCCTACGTACTTGTACTGCTGATCAATTAATAAGTAATAATGAAAATACTTATTGAAACTAACTTGAAAGTTAAGGTAGTGAATGAGCAGCTAAAGGAAATGAAATAGTTATTAAGTGAGAAAAAAATGTTTTATTTAAGGAATACAAATATAGTTAGGCATACCAGTGTTTTAAAAATTGTAACCTTAACTTGTAATATTTTAAGAGTAGGAAATAAAAGGCTTTTTATTAATTTTTTTAACTTTTTATTATTAAATGAAAATTTTGGAGTCTCTCTACAAGATATGCTCCACCTCCAGTCCTGCCCTTCCTGCACAACCACTTACACCTATCAAGATTTAATTGAAGCAATTGATAGAGATACACAGGTGGCTACATACATTAAAGGCTTAGATAAAGTTCTGCCTTCGAATGTTTCGAGTCTTCAAGCCAAATATCAATGCAAGTAACTCTCTAAAGGACTGCGAAATTTTTGTAAAAAAAAAAACAAATTGTTTTGTAGCAAGATCGTGCAAGCGGCGACGGGTGTACTATACATAAGTTATTATTAATTAATTACTATTAATTATTATATATTTTGTATCAGTGACGTTCACCAAGCTATAATTTATATTATTATGCGGTAAGAGAGAAAGATTGTTCCAAATACAATATCATGTATTATACATACTGGTCTAAAACAATATGAGTTTATCAACACGTAAAGAAGAAGAAAAAATAAAATACAATAACGTTTCGTCATCAGTTACTTGCTGAGTTTTTAGGGTTTGAAACCTCAGAATGAAGCCTTATGGGATCATAGTGTTGCCCGTCCTTCTGTCTGACAAGACCCTTTTTCTCAGGAACGCGAAGAGATGTCAAGGTAGGAATTTATATTAAATACTCAGGTCTACGGTCTCTTTCAGCTGTAAGAAATTCAAACTTGAAAGTCAACGGGATAAAATATAGTTTATGTCGCATATTTCACAAGGGAATTGAAACCCGGATACTTCCCGTTGACCTACAATCAAGAAAGAAGAAAGCCCATTTTTCCGTACATCTTTGGGCCTTTTTTTTTTTTTTTTTAGGATGGGAAATCATCAAATGACTTCTCCCACTCTGGGCGGAGCAGGAGGGAGTGTCAGACTCTTACTGACTAAAACCCATCCATGTTCCTTCCTCGCCCTTTACGTTCCGGGGCCGCGGTATCTCTTTCGAACAGTCCCGCAACCCCGGCAGGCTTCGGCCCTTGCGGGCCCCTCTCTTCTGCTGACATCTCTTTGAGGCGCGCGTGGAACACGAACGCGCCGTCGACACGGCCTGTCGTCACTAGGCGGACGGACGGCTAGCTAGCCCATAGCTAACCGTCCACAGGCCCGCATCTACGGTGGCCGGTAGCCACCACGTGGCCCCCGACGCCCGGTGCGTCTCCCGCGGCGGCCGGGAAGAGAGGCTCTCTCCCTCTCTCGTTCCGCCACCTCCTTCGCTAGCATGACTGCTTCGCAGAAGGAGGTGACGGCTTCCCATTCCGTCTCGCTCCGGACCATGGATTGAACCAGGGCCGGACGCGAGAGGTCGCCGCCGCCGATCGCCGCTACGAGGACACGGCGGTGCTCCGCCCACGCAGGGCAGACTTCCACCGTGTGCTCCACCGTGTCCTCCGGTCGATCCTCGCAGTGGAGGCACCCGGGCGTACATCTTTGGGCCTAACGTTAGTTTACGTTACAGTCATGAAATTGGTGACATTTTAAGAGAAGTACACCTGGGATAATCTGACTTAATTTCAATTAAATCAGCATTTCGGAGATTTTTTAATTTTAATGTATAGCTAGTTATGTGAGGTTAGGTTAGTTTAAAAATATAACCGGCCAAATGCATGTCGGGCCACGTGCATTACAGGGTTCCGTAGTAGCCCGTTATCACAATATATAATGATTTATTCGAAGGATTCTTTATTTGGTACAAAATTATGCAACACCCAAGTTCAACGACTATTACTGATAAAATTATCTTCACCGCTATAATTTTTCTTTAAAGTTCATTAAATGTACTATCATCATGATTTTTTCCCGATTTTTCAAGCCAACAGTTTAGCTTTTAGAGGAGGGAGGCCCTACTTTTGCACTTTGAAGTTTATTATTTCGTAAATGGAGCACTAAATCGAAACATAGTACTAGCAACCCCTAAGTTATTTTAAAATACCTGTTCAACGATACGCCACACGATGGAATGGACGACGATAAACAAACAAACCTTCTAGCCAAGTTTCTAATTAATGGGACATTCGTTGCTCTTAACCTCAAAGACTAGAAACAGTCTGGTTGCCATAGAAACTATCTGAGAAAGAATATCGGTGCAATTAAAGAGCGATTTCTCGTAACGAACCTTCTTGTATTAAGTTATTTTTTTCTTCTTTTTTGTGCCTTTCTTATTAGTTGCTGGAATAAAATAATATCAAATAATTTAATTCTAGATGTGAGATATATTTCAAAAGATTTTTCTTAGAGAAATAATTTTATTATTACTATAGCTCGTAACTTTTTAACCAAGTCCCATGTGTTAACGTCGTTTGAGTTTATGACGAAGGGTGCTTTTTTATTATTTTGCAATAGTAGATATATTATTGTGTTCTCTTGACTGGAAGATTTTAAGTGGCGGTAGATTGTCTGTCTAAAAGGGGCGCCAGTAATTTGGAAAGTTGTGTGGTAATTGGTTATCATGGTATGGGCAGGTGATACGGAGGAATAAAAAAAATATATGAGCGTAGATAGCACTAATTTCCGCGCCACTTATTCAGCCACTTATTGAAGTTAGGTTAGGTTTTTTTTTATATGTGTTTTCTACCGCAGACGTGGTGGTCCGCGCTCTTGTTTGAATATATTCTTATTAAACTACGATCGTGCTCCAACACGGCACGTTACGTTAAACTAACTATGTTTTTAGTAACTTAAAATCTACGTGAGTCCATCATTTTTTTTTATGATTTTGTTTTTGTTTTATGACAAAATGACGATAATTGTGCAGTAAAACAGTTGACTGTAACGCTTAGGCCCAAAAGTGGGCATTCTCCTTTGGCAAGAAGTAATTCCTTACAGCTCAACATGTTAACGAATAAATCTGGTAACCGTAAATAATTATGTAGACAAACCGGCCTGCATTATGAAGTTTAGATGTAACCCTCGGTGCGCGACAACTCGCACTGGTCCGGTTTTTTATAGAAAATCAGACTAGTCGCAAAAGATCCCACATAACACAACATATCGGCAAATATGCGAAGCAAACAAAATTAATTCTGGACATAGGCCTCCCCCAGGTGTCGCCACATTGACCGGTCTCGTGCGACTCGCATTCAGCGAATCGCCGCAGCCTTCACCAGGTCATCGGTGCACCTAGTAGGAGGCCTTCCAACGCAAAGTTTTCCGGTTCGCGGTTGCCAGAACTTTTCGGCCCATCGACCATCCGTTCAGCGAGCAATGTGCCCTGCCCACTACCACTTAATTTTGGCAATTCTTCGGGCGTCTACGGTGATTTTATTATTTATAGCTGTTTCTAGTACACTTTGTTAAAAATACTGTCAGAACTTTCGGTTTTCGGAATTTAAAACAAGCCGCGTTCTATAAAAAAGAAAAATAAAAACATTACCCTGTCTACTGTTGCGCGGTCGGGTCTGAAATATGTGAAACGCATTAGCATTGTGCTCATATCTAAGTACTTTTTATTTTTCACGTTGGCAAAGGAAAGAAAAGTAAGCTAAATAAGTGGTGCGCAAATTAGTGCTTTGTACGCTCTGAATATTATTGTTATATCCTAGGAGATACTTGACCTTTAGATACTCAATTTATTGAAGTACCTTTACATTGTGTGATTGTGTGAAAGACAGTGAATTATATAAAGGCGACTACAAGAGCTAAACGCGAGTGTTATTAAGCAGAAAAATATATGGTATTCTTCAGGATATAAATTATTTTGGTATTACGTTTGTATGGACTACGCATCCTCCGCAGGCCTCTTAAGAATTGTTCTCTTTGTTAAACCTTATTCATACACAAGTATAACTACCAACAAATTAGTGGCGCAGGATTACAACGAAATCCCAACGGCTTCACTTCGGCGGTTCGAAACAGACATTCTACCATCATCATTGTCTTGCTCTTGTCCCAAGTCATTAAGGGTCGAAGCAGCTTTTCTTCTTCTTCCATAAGTACCCTCTATTACTCGTCATCTCATCATACACCTCCTTTCTAGCCATATCATTCTTCAAAAAGTCCGCCCATCGTTTCTTTAGTCTTTCTCTACTCTTAAACCCATCCACAGTCACTCACTTTCCTTGCAAGACATTTTTCTTATTCCTCCGCATCACTTGCCCATACCACGACAACCAATCAACTACCACACAACTTTTCAAAATACCGGCGCCACTTTCAGACAGACCCTCTACAGCCATTAAAAATCTTCCAGTCAAGAAAACACAATAGTGTCTACTATTGCAAAATACTAAAAAAGGTTCATTCCGTCGTTTCGTGCAAATAGAACCGTTCCGCAGAATAAAAATAAATATTACATTTTAGGTTTTTCTTTTATATACACGAGTTTCAATTGTCACCAGATTCATTTAAAGTGGAAGGCACGTTATTATTTTTTATTCACGGAGAAAATGACAGTTGGAATTTAACAACTGGAAGGTATGAAAAGTGATATAGTGAATAATAAAATACGGCCAAATAGAATAATAAACTACATAGAAAAACACGCATCTCATGTTGTTGTTGGTGTTACATGGAGCTTACACTGTAGGTACCTATATTTTTAACAGTACCTATTCAATCTTATTTGTAGTGAACAAAACTAAAACTTTCATTTCCTTCCAAAACAGTTCATTACCTTCCCGCAAAAAACTGGAGGGGACGGAAGGTAATGAAGTGGAGATGAATGAAAAATTCTAACATTTTGTTTAATAATTTCGTTACCGAATACATTAGCAACTCAGTAATAAAATAGGATCAAAATCAATTTGAAAGCCAAACATATTTAGTATTTATAATAATTTGTTTACTACAGTACCTTGTGAAATAGAAGGAATGTGATGAAATTATTTCTGGACGAAGCACTACCAACAATACGAAGATTTCAAATAATTATGACAGCGATAGGCGTACTTCCACTTTGCTCTGTTTGCCGCAGCTGACTTACCAGTAGATACACGTTGTGACCTGCACTATATGAGGGACCGAATAAACCACTACAAAATTACGAAGTTTCCGAGTACGGATGGCGATGATGTTTTTTTTGTGACAATTAGAAAATATACCTTTTTTTCTACTATTACTAAGTTATTGGTATATTTAAAATACTTGAAGAATAGGTCAGGGGTTTGGTTCTTACAAACCGTATTAAATAAAGCTATCAATTCGACAGTAGACAAATAAACATGAAAACAAACGCCGAGGTCCCTAGTTGGAAACAGAGAGGAATGAATTTAGACGCAGTTTTATTAGTTTATTAAATAAAATAACGAATCAAAACCTAATATTATCGATACTCCTTTTAAAGTAACTATGTCTTTACCCATTCTGGTTAAAAAAAGAATAAAAAAAATGAAAACCGTGGGTAAATTAGTCTGGAAATCGTTTTTGCACGAAACTACGGAACGACCCAAAAACACCCTTCGCATAAACTCAAACGACGCACACACTTATGGGACTTGGTTAAAAAGTTACGAGCTATAGTAATAATAAAATTATTTCTCTAAGAAAAATCTTTTGAAATATATCTCACAAAAATCTATCTAGAATTAAATTATTAGATATTATTTTATTCCAGCAACTAATAAGAAAGACGCAAAAAAGAAGGAAAATGAAATCCAATACAAGGAGGTTCGTTACGAGCAATCGCTCTTTAATTGTACCGATATTCTTTCTCAGATAGTTTGTATGGCAACCAGACTGTTTTTAGTCTTTGAGGTTAAGAGCAACGAATGTCCCATTAATTAGAAACTTGGCTAGAATAAATTGGTGAAGCGTGAGCTTAAAGAACCTGACCGTTAGCCAAGTTTGTAATTTAGGTCCATGTTCACCGAAAAGATAACGGTCTGTTTATCTAAAAACAGCTGTCAATGTGACATGTTCCCATACAAAAATGTGTTTTAAACAGCTGTTTTTAGATAGCCAGACCGTCATCTTATTGGTGAACATAGACCTTAGTTGATTATTTCAGACTGACAGCCAATGAATAAATTGATCCGAGTTCGTTTCGAACGTTTTACCGACGTTCCTTTTTTGAATTTGAATTTCTATCCACGAAAAGTCAAGATGGTGGCTGGGTTTTTTTTCTAGCGACTATTGAAGCTTAGAACAATACAATTTTGTAAACTTTAAAATCTTGTTTGACCTGATCGAGTTTTGGACTCGTTAATCCGATTGAACTTGAACTTAATAGAATTTGAACCGTCAGGACTGCATATCAAACTAATGTTTCTGTATTCTGAAAATAACGGATGCCTGACATTGCATAGGTCATTTTTGTATGAATATTTATATTGAAATTTCAATTTAAATTGTCACTTGTTAAACGCCATGTGTTCAAACTTTGATGGATTAACCAGTTCTGCTGAATTTTATTGGTGACAATGAATTTGCATTACAAAAAAAAACCGTCACAGGAATTGTTGAATTTAAATAAATGAACGGAAATAATAAAACATGAACGAAGGTGATGGCGTGACGACCTGAATATAAACCTGAAGAAAATTGGGACCTACTATGGAAGAAATAGAGGCCTTTGCCCAGCAGTGGGACACTACGGGATAACAATAATAATAAAACTTCTTTCATTAATAAAAATCAATTTATAAATTCCGAGTAAGTAAACACTTCGTAAGGTACTGGATAGCCATGAAACAAAACCACCAAAAGTGGAGAGATTTGGGAGGGACATAATTCAGCATGATTCGATTCAATCGAGACCTGGGCTGTACTGCAGTCTCTCCAACGGTACCAAATCGACTACCTGTACATCGAGGTGTTGAAGTGTTTGTACAAAAACGCTACCATGTCAGTCCGACTTCAGGACCAAGCCTCGGAACCTTACGGAGGTGTAAGACAGGGAGACGTCATATCTGTGAAACTGTTCACCGTACCTGCACTGGAGGATGTCTTCAAGGTTCTGGACTGGAGAGGGCTAGGCGTCAACGTCAATGGCGAGTACATCACTCACCTTCGGTTTGCCGACGGTATAGCGTGGACGATATGGACCAGATGAAGGTCATGTTGAATGCCCATATCACACCCACTTTTATCAAGATCGGAGACTCTACACTCGAAGTTGTAGACGATTATGTGTACCTGGGACAAACGGTCCAGTTAGGTAGGTCTATCTTCGAGAAAGAGGTCAATCGGCGAATCCGACTCGGCTGGGCAGCGTTCGGGCAGTTGTGCGGTATCTTCTCGTCCAACTTAGCCCAGAGTCTCAAGACGAAAGTCTATAACCAGTGTGTGTTGTCAGTGATTACATACGGGATCGAAACGTGGTCGCTCACAATGGGCCTCATCAAAAGGCGTAAAGTCACCCAAAGAGCAATGGAGAGTACTTCTGCGAAGCAGTCATGCTAGCGAAGGAGTTTGCGGAACGAGAGAGGGAGAGAGCCTCTCTTCCCGGCCGCCGCGGGAGACGCACCGGGCGTCGGGGGCCACGTGGTGGCTACCGGCCACCGTAGATGCGGGCCTGTGGACGGTTAGCTATGGGCTAGCTAGCCGTCCGTCCGTCTAATGACGACAGGCCGTGTCGACGGCGCGTTCGTGTTGCACGCGCGCCTCAAAGAGATGTCAGCAGAAGAGAGGGGCCCGCAAGGGCCGAAGCCTGCCGGGGTTGCGGGACTGTTCGAAAGAGATACCGCGGCCCCGGAACATAAAGGGCGAGGAAGGAACATGGATGAGTTTTAGTCAGTAAGAGTCTGACACTCCCTCCCGCTCCGCCCAGAGTGGGAGAAGGCATTTGATGATTTCCCATCCTAAAAAAAAAAAAAAAAAAGGGCAATGGAGAGGGCTATTGCTCAGAGTTTCATTGCGTGATCGAATCAGAAATGAAGACGGATGTCTTCTGCAAGAGAACCAGGGTCACCGACGTAGCCCAAAAAATTTGGCAGTGGGCAGGGTACATTGCTTGCAGAACGGATGGCCGATGGGGCCGAAAAAATATGGAGCGGCGACCGCGAACCGGAAGGCGATGCGTTAGAAGACCTCCCACTAGGTGGACCGATAACTTGCTGAAGCTTGCGGGAATCCGCATTCCCGCAATTTGATTCGAGTCGCACGGCACAATGTGGTGACACTTGGCTTATGTCCTATGATAACTCAGCATTTCGTGGCCAAAGGTTGAAGAAGAGAAAAACTGAACACGAAACTCACCCGACTTTAGACTACGTATGCGTGACGTTATTATCCTACTTACCTAATAGTATAACCCAGCCAAGTTTTGTAGGTCGCAAACAAATGCGGCACACTCCATTATGACGTACATTCCACGTTGTGTTCGTGACATGCAAATTTTGTCGCGCAATCGTACCGAGTCGTATGTGAGAGTAATTCGAATGTATAATAGAACTCGTTACTTTTTAAATATTTTAAGTAAAATGTTCGTTTCAAAACGGAAAATGGCGACATATTATTTATTTTTGATTAATTTTCATTGATAAACTATTATTATGACGAGTTTAAAGCTGTTTCGTAAATAAATAACTAAACTTTAAGCAAATGATTTTTTTTTTGGAATTTGGTTTCTCTAAAACGATGATTTTGTAAGAAGATTATTAAGTTTCACATTTGCTATCAAGCTTTCTAACACAAAGCCTCTAAAAGCTTTCGAGCTTCGTCGCAGACTTCAGACCAATCAGACATTTTCCTTATCCCATAGATCGTCCCAAAGTTCTCATTTAGATAGGTACTCCTCAAGAATATCGTATAACTACCCGCTTGAATCAGTATTCACCCCACGCTCAATATAAAGCACGTAAATAGACGTAGTAAATAAAAACCTTATTCACGAAAATGAAGGATGAACGAAGCACAACCCAGAAGACCTATTCTGTTACTTTCACTTCGAATCTCACTCGAGTCGTACTTAAACGGCTCGAAAATGATTCGTTTGTTTTTAAAATAGGAATATTATCTCGAATTCACATCCCTAGTACCCCTGATTATTCGGAACATTTATAAAAATCATTTTTTATAGAACAAAACGAAAGAAAAAGTATTTATTAATCCGCACAGGACAAGACAAAAAACTGGTTAAATTAACAGTATTTAACAACATTATATAAAAAAGTAAACGTGAGAAAATAAAAATAAACGAAACTGTTCTTGTACGAGGCTATAACGCCCCTACCTCAGCAGTGCTGTAACATTAAAAAAAACTGGGCTGTCTTTGGGGACCGTCGATAGAAGTGAAAACTAAGTAATCTATACATGTTACGGGTTGTGCCCGCGCACACCTAAGTGGTGCTATGCCGTAGCGGATCGGCTACGAGTGCTACGAAGCGTTAGGTGACGGCCACTCGAGTTCCATGATATTTGTTCATCCAAAAAGAGCTCAACGCCTAAAGAAGATTTCACTTCAAAAAACGTTCTGAAACTGGGGTAGCGATCTAGACATGAGATATTCCCAAAAAACTCGTAGCCTATCCGCTAAGCCGTAGCGAATCGGCTACGCGTTTTCGCATCACACGTTTGTTTTAGAATAACAGTAACTCTTCTCGTAGATACAAAGTAAAATGCTGACTAGGTTAGAATTACGACACAGCCTAGACTAATCCGGCTTTAACCGTATAAGTGTCAGGTTTAACGTTTGTCTGAGACGAAATCGGGTTTAAATCTTAAAGATTTTCTTAAGAAGCTGCTCTTTACCTTTTGTTCTCGTAACATGCCGCTGTGTGTATTTGAAGATTAATTGTCTTTGTCATGTGTTAAATATATGTAGATGCACAATTTTTGATCGCATGGTAACATATAGAAGATATTTGATGTCAAAATCTATTTTTTCCTTTTGTATTTTCATTCGAAATTCATTTCTATTCTTTGGATATCTAATACTAGCCACCCACCCTAGCTTCGCACGGGTGCAATGTAACATAGACATAAAGGGTGTAAAACACCTCTTCACGAAGCCGAAAGGAACTTATTCTCCTCGTCATTGCGATCACTTTTTTGTTCTGCACCACACCTGGGAACCTTTTAGTTACGGAGATATTGGGGGTCAAAGTTGCAACTTTTTGACAAGTTTTTTTTTTAGATACAAGTTTATGGTGTATGATTTTTACTTTAAATACCTCCACGAACCCCGTACTACATAATCCATCCATCAGCACAATGTTTTGAGTGCGTTACATCGACTTATACCACAAAACGTGATTTTTCACCCCAAATAAAAGTTGTTTCCCAGCAATAATTTTACGTAAAGTCACGTAGTTTGATGTACAGAATGCTTGGTTGACGGCTTCGTGATAAGGTGGTTTACACTCTGTAGAAACGTTCTTCTTGAATCACTCTATCCATTGCTAAAAACTGTATTAAAGTCCGTTGCGTAGTTTAAAAGATCTAAGCGTACAGACAGCGAGAGTGACTTTGTTCTATACTATGTGAAGAAGTTAACCCCCCACATTGAGTCACCTTTATACTACAGGACTCGTCTCTATTAAAAGGAATGGGCTGAATGTAGGTGCAGCCACCACCGGTTGTGGGTGGCCACCACACTGGACCAGCGACAGCTGGTGAAAAGCACACATCTTCCAATTTGCGAATAACACACATAATCAAACTGAAAGCGACATTTAAACTACATTTATGGCTTTTATGGCTTTGTAGTTTAGCTTTTCATTGCTGTAGAATATTGATACCAACAGCTCCGGAACTTCGTTTGATCAGCCTTGCAAAAAAAACAGATTTATACGTAGTCTCAATCTAACGGATAACACAAAAACGTCCTTCAACCATTTAGCTTGCCTCCATAAATCTTTCCCATTTAAGATCAAACAGATTTAGTAGGACATGTGAAAAACAAACCCGAACACAAATCCTCTGCTAGTTTTATCAATAAACTAAGAGTTATCTGGCAAAAGGCGTGGAGAGTGACGTCACAACTCGCAAAGATGGCGGTGGGGTACACTCGCGTAGAGAAAGGGATGGCCAACGATATGTGAAGTTGGATCCGTGTTTTTTGTTATTATAAAAGGCATATAAAAGGGTGATGTTGATGGTATGTGGTTTGATGAAAAATGCGGGACAATTTCGTAAAATATGAGAAAATGTAGTTGCAAAAATATCTTTGGTAAGAAGAAAATTCTTCTTGCCGACGACAGCAAATAAGATCATTTCGGCCATTTTTTTACATATATCTATTATATTCCCACTACTGGGATACAGGAGAGGCAGAAGACCGTAATCCACTATACAGGGTGTAAACAACCTCATCACAAAGCCGTCAACCAAGCATTCTGTATATCAAACCAAGAAATTTTACGTAAAAATTATTGTTGGGAAACGACTTTTTTTTGAGGTAAAAAATCATGTTTTGTAGTAAAACTCAATGTAATGCACCTAAAACATTGTGCTGATAGATAGATTGAATAGTACGGGGGTCGTAGAGGTGTTTAAAGTAAAAATCTTACAATAAAAACTTGTATTTAAAAAACTGGTCAAAAAGTTGTAACTTTGACCCCGAATATCTCCGTAACTAGAAGGTTCCCAGGTATGGTGTAGAACAAAAAAATGATTGCAATGACGAGGAGAACAAGTGCCTTTCGGCTTTGTTGAGAGGTGTTTTACACCCTTTACACGCAAGCCCAGTGCTAGTTGATTGGTTGGTCATTTTATGTATCGAAAAATATACCTTGTTCTAGTGGTTGCAAGCGCAACTACCATGTTCACCAAAAAACTAACAGTCTGATTATCTAAAAACAGCTGTCACTGTGACATGTTCCCATACAAAAATGTGTTTTAAACAGCTGTATTTAGATAATCACACCGTCATCTTTTTGGTGAACATGGACCTAGGTCGGGCAAATTGTTATTGGGTTTTTCTATCAGGATTTTTTTCCGTACCAGCCACGGTCTCTCAATTTGTACTCGATTGATGCCAATAGGCTCTCTCACTTAAACAAATCTGGCGAAATGTGGGTGTACTATTAGTTACACCTCTACCTATCCCTTTGGGGATTACAGCCGTGAAGTTATAAGTTATATGTATTGTATTAGTTTCAAAGAAACTGCTCTCACATTTAACCTCGTAACAATCTATGGGGTCACAGCGGTCGAACAGAAAAACGCAGCTACGCTCCGCCACCCTGCTACTCTGGCCAGCTGCCATTTTCACCCCAACGCGCTTTTAATGCATCAAAAAGAAAAGGGTATTAAAACTAAAAGAGGTTTTACAAGAAAATCATTTTTAATAGTTAAGTGGCTCTCTGTGGTGTTAAAACGCTTTAGCTGTTGACTACATGCGTGCTAAACATAAACATAAAACAAAACTACTAAATTTTATAAAAAATACGTGTAAATAAAAGTGTAAACATGACCATGTACCTGTTATCCTTGGATTGTTGGACACGTTATGTCGTGAAGATTAATTTAACGTTAGTTTTTAGCAAGCAAAAGTCGTGGACGACATTAATTGTGTCGTCTGATTTGTGAAATACACAAGCCACGACACTTAAGGTGTTACCTCATGCCAACGACCTTGAGCGAGTGGGAGAAGTTTACTTTAGTTTAGAGTGGTCAGCGATACACTGCCGCCCGTCGCCCCGAGGAGCCCCGCTTCAATGCGCACCAAGATTATTCGAAAAAACAACCCACCTTGATTTATCAAACACAATACGGATAAAAGCCGTATACTAATATAAAGGGCATTAAATTGTCCTTGAGATGATCTAAGTTTCATGCAAATACGCCCGATAGTTTTTGCGTGATGATCGTTTTTTTTGCCGCGTTAGACATTACTGTACAAATTAATTACACTAAGTTATAAAAAGATTTCTTCACATTTTCACATATCAAATTATGAAAGAAATGGTCTAGTATAACATATATTTTTTCAAATAAATTACACTAGTAGTTAAGACGTGATGTTCAATTTAAAATCACTAAAAGTCATGTATCTGCGCCTTAAAACTACCCGATTATCTGTCGTCACGACAAAATGGGAACGCGACCTGATATAGAGGTAGCACTTACTGTACACTGACATTTCTTTAGTTACTTATAAGTCCGTGTTGTAGGGGTCGAACCTATCGCCAATAACCGGTCAGAAATCTAGGTGGCTACTGAGAAATTCTTGATTGTAAAACCTAATCCCACCAAAAACATTCTGTAAAAAACTAGCCAAGTCTCCATGGAGCTGCTTGTTTATCTCTAAAAAGTAATGAAATCTAGACAAAGTCGTGCCAAGGCTAAGGTTCCTAACTGCAATTTCTTTATTATTTATAGTTAATGTTGTGTGACTTGGCCGTTGAACATTAATGTAGTTTTCGCGTAATGTTATATCTATTGTTACTACAAAATTGACTTGTAGGTACCCACTAACGTATAAAGAATGTTCAACGGCCAAGTCACACAACATGAACTATAAATAATAAAGAAATTGCAGTTAGGAACCTTAGCCTTGGCACGACTTTGTCTAGATTTCATTACTTTTTAGAGATAAACAAGCAGCTCCATGGAGACTTGGCTAGTTTTTTGCAGAATGTTTTTGGTGGGATTTCACTTCTTTTTGTAGAAACGTGGGGCATATTGATTTATTTTATTAGATTTTCTTGTTTGACACAGTTTTTTTTCTTTTTAGGAGTAGTTTTTTTATTATTACAAATCTTTCTTTTCTATTTTTCCGGTTCAGATTATTGTATACAGTAGCAGCAGTTTTTCGTATGGCCCATTCGCGTTCATTATTTATTCTTTTAGACGGTTTAATTTCTGAAAGATCGGCGCGGTATTTACGCCTAAGCCGGTTGTATTCGGTGATCGCTGAAGCTTGAGCTTTTATACTCTTGAAGTCAACATTTATGAGGTGCACCACATGAAGATATTGGTTACTCGTGAAAGCACCACGTAGGCTTAGCCACAAGAGAATATGGAGGTGCCAATGTCCATGAGGGCATTTTTTAGACTTAGACCTTGGCTCTTGTGAATTGTTAGGGCATACGCCACACAGCTTGGGAATATTTCTCTGTACACGTATGCCCGGGGTATGATCTCAAATTTTGACTTAATAGGCAATAATTCGTGAATCAAATTAGTAGCGAATTTTCGAAGTACTGTTTCTTCATAAAATTACTAACCTATTCAAATCTTCGAATTGTTATAATAACAACCTGCTAACCTTAGCAAACCTCACGAAATAATAAGCGAAATCAACGAAATGCAAATAATCCCTCCTAATCCCTAGTAAACGTTTTCAAGCGCAGTAGGAGAATGTCGTAATCGTAAACGACTGTAACGCGGCCGGTTGCCACTTCGCCTTATAAGGTTATCGGAAAAACAAACGTAAGCGCGTTTTAAAATACAGTCAGCGCCATCTAGCGACGTTTGCGGGTATCACCGCCACTCTTAGTCCAATGCATTATATTTTGACAAAATTTTGAGCGAATTTAATCATCATCATCATCATCATCAGCCTATTAATATTCCCACTGCTGGGACACAGGCCTCCTCTCTATGCGAAATTAATATTTTAGTGTAATTTGTTTATTTAATTTGTGTAATGTTCGAGTAGAATAAAGTTAATCGTTCGACTATTTCTTCTCGTAAACTTGTAAGTATAAGTATAAAAGCCAGTCTAGTCTTATCCAGAGTTTTCCTTCAATTTTATTTATATGCGTATTAAAAGCACTTCTGCTTTTTTTTTTTTTTGCGTCCCACTGCTGGGCGAATGCCTCCCCTTCGGGAGGCATTCGCCCAGCAGTGGGACGCTATAGGCTAGATTAAATTAGAAGATGTGTCCCACTACGCTGGATTTTTGCAATGACAGTCGATTTTTTTTATGTACCAATAGTAGAAGGGGGCATTACCATATCTGTACTTAATATTATAAAGCAGAAGATTTTGTTTGTTTGTTTGGTTGAACGCGCTAATCTCAGGAACTACCAGCTCGAATTGAAAATTTTTTTTTGCGTTGGATAGTCCATTTATTGAGGAAGACTATAGGCTATATGACATCACGCTGTGACTAATAGGAGCGAAGCAGCAATAAGAAATGTTGCAAGCGGGAAATTCACGCGAACAAAGTCGCGGGCAGAAGCTAGTCTCTAATACAGCTGAGACCAGCTGAGGGTTCTTCATCAGATACTTCAGACCTTCGATTTTTGACATCAAATGAAGCGGCCCACTAAGTTGAATGTTTTTTGTAAAGGCGGTATGTCGATCTCTCTAATAGTTTGGTTAGGCTCTTGTGTTTTCTAATCAGGGTCACCAGGTACTCCAGATCTTCGATTATCCTAGTTTTTATAGTTTTCCCTTTATGTGGCCATTAAACCCTAACTCTGTACCAAATTTCAGCTCTCTGAGTTCATGGGAAGTACTAGTTCTATTTTGATGATCATGAGTGAGTGAGTGAGTGAGTGTCATAAATGCGAAACTTTGCTTTCGCTTAACTTCGGAACTCAATGACCTACAGACTTGAAATTTTGGATTTTAAGTATGTGATTATAGCTTACTGGATGACGATTTCTGCGTTCTGTTCTTATCCAGAGGTTCTCAAATAGGGGCCTGAAAATGCGGCGAAATGGTTCCAGTAAAGGATGGTACGGCAGTGTTTGCTTCGCGCTCGACTTGGCGGGGGCACTGCCGTGCCCCCAGATAATAATAATAAATAAATAAATAAAATTTTATTCAGTTCGCATAACAATACTTTACTCCACCTTGGAGATAAACCTAGGACCACACGCTTAGCAGTAGCTCTTTCGATCAGTAAACCAACGAGTTAAACTCAAGTCTCGAAATTATTTAACAATTCAAACAATACAATTGATTCAGTTATATCAACCCGTTTTATTGCTTTCTCAAAAGAAACTGGATTTATAGCTGTATTCAAATAAAAAGGGACGAAACGAAATTACATTCATACATCATATTTTCATATATTTATATGATCCCTAAAGAATAGGCTAAGACTACTATTTCTAAGGCTTTCGTGAGGGGACAGATAATATTACTTGTATAAACCAGTAAAATTTATTAGTGATTTAAGTGCTGCTTGCTAAAATAGGCTACTGTTTATATTCTAACACATTTTCCAACATACATGTGTAAAATAACGTATAATCCCTTATGGTTCTATCTATCTATCATGGGGTTTAGGTTTCCGCACTTAGTCCTTGAAGTGGCCCATTGTGCGTGAGCTGTGGTGGCCGATTACTCCAACCAGCCCACCACTCCAGAAACAGATCAAACTTCCCGGTATCCTCGGGGCATCCGCAAGTCATCTTGCTTCGCAAAAAAATCGCACAATGTTAAGTAGATACTACTCAATGGCTTCGCGAGGAGCGCATTTCTACAGCATACTTTCATTTTCATTTTGGAACACCTAACATTCACGTCCAAAGTTGGGTGTAGGCTTTTTTGGACAACGACTGGTTAGTCAAGTCACAACCGCATTATGAAGCATTCAATTCATTTCCCGCATTCACTCTTCTTTTCACATCTGCGTCAATCTTTCTATCTCTTGTAAACATCCTCCCCAAACATACAAACTCATTCACTTGCTCCTCACTCTTATCATTTTCAAATTCCAATTCTTTATTTCAAACATGAAGTCCATTCGTTCGTTGAAGTTCTTACACCACGTACAGTCGAGGACTTTCATTGATGGGCCACTTTCCACAATTCGTATTTTAACCAGGTTTAGTCGGTAATATCCGTACTCGTGAATGTATAAAAGTACAATATTGGGAAGTAGTGAAAGTGGCTTATCAATTAAAGTCCTCGACTCTACGTCAACTTATGGCGGTTTTGACATTTTGATGCCGTTTTGAATCCGAAGACTCGTTGGTACTACCAATTAGGAACAAACAACGTCTTACTCATTTAACGTGAACACAAATGAAAAAATGGTTGTGAAGCTACGCTAAATAGCGCAGTTTTTTCTGTATCCTGTAAAGTTGCTATTTTTGACTTACGCGGTGTAAGACCTTCAACGACGACATTATGTTCACATAGGTAACACACTTGTTCATTATAACCTCTTCCCTTTCAAGCACCATACCTACGTTTTGTCCACATTTACATTCATCCCTCTCAGGACGAAAATTATATTTACAAAACGATGAATTAAATCAACCCTAAAGAAATACCTAGGTGTTTTCCTAAGTTATTTCAAAGGTCTAACAATAATAACATCCGTTAGAAATACAAAAATCTTTTATTTTTAAGTGCCTAAATATTAACCTAAAATATCAAAATGACTCGGTTATTTTAGTGAATTATTCGGGACCGCCAAACAACATTTGCTTGAAATACAGCCAGCCTTTTTAACGGATTTTGCTGTGACCTAATTTCTGGAGGGCGGCGGTGACCCAATGTTGGAGGCTCCGACTTAAGAACTGTAAGTAGTGGGTTTCAACCCAGGCAGGCGCATTACTTTGTGTAATAATTTTATCATCAAAGCTCTCAAAACGGTTAAAGAAAATATCGTGAAGAAAACGACATGTCCTAGAATCGAAATTTAGAACCGAAAAACACTTGTGACATCTACCAACCCGCACTGGGCCCGCGTGGTGAATTTATAGCCCATTCCTTCTGAGAGGAAGCTGAATGTCCCAGCAGTGGGAAAATTATAGGTAGGCTTAATCAGCTTATTTCGTGGCGTACATATCTTCACTTTCTAGTTTTTCTTCACTTCAAGAATACATCTTTAAGTAAGTGAAGAAAAAGTGAAGATTGAACTAAATCGCAGAAATGCCTGAGAAACGGCCATTATTAACCTCAAACCACCGTCTTCCATTAACTATCTCAAAAAAAATCACCCTCAATATCCCATTAAATTTCCCCTCTGTAAGCCCTGCTATTGGGGGCTCCCTAAAGGTCACATTTCGTGGGAAAGATTTGATAAAATATCGAATCTTTCAATTTATATTTCCCATCTATCGAAGCGAAGTTCGCAAACGGGCATCGTTTAGACGACAAGAATATTATGATTCCAGGGCTTTTTTTTTTCATTGGCATTCTGACGGAATGTGCGATAAAGGAATTTTTGTCTGTAATGTGTTGTGGTATTATCGCGGTAGCTATAAGAATGGATATTATGATGAAGTTATGTGATGGTGGTCTTTTGTTTCTTGTTAGGTGGGAAATAGAACAATTGTTCGTGGAAAAAAACCCAGGCAGGGAGCTGTGCACAACTGAAAATGGTCAAAGGCAAACTTGTATAATGTTTATCACTGGACCAGTATTCAGGGTATAGAGTGATTAGCTGTGCCTTCAGCCCCAATAAGTCATTCTTGGCACTACGGATTTTTTCATTTCATTAAACTTATATTGTCACTTACGGGATATCTTCCGTGATTATTTATTGTTTTGAGCTCCCGATATAAGATTATTAAAGATGATTATTATTAAGTTTTTATTGTTTTGGTTTTGATAAGTGACAATATAAGTTTAGTTTTAAACCGTGAAAGCCTAAAACAGTGTTTTAATTTCATTTTTTATATTTATTTGGGAAAATCGCATTTGATATTTATACTTGAAGTTGAGTTTTAAATCCATTTACACTATTTTCAAAATTTGGTGAGTTAAAAAGTACCTTAATGTTATCTGCGACAGACTTTGAATTCGATGGAACCAGAATTAATTTGGCGGTAAGACATTTTTTTTTACTTTATTATGTTGTATTGTACGATTTGTAATAATGAGAGGAGCTCGTGGCAAAATAATAACAGCCGCTCGGGCCGATCTTTAGGTTAAGCCGTGCTTGCCTAGGTTGGGTGGGTGGGTGCCTGTAAATGGGTGACCACCCTTAAATACAGAGTTTCCGCCGTGCCTCGAAAAGCACGTTAAGCTGTTGGTCCCGGCTGTCACTTGTCCATCTTTGACAGTTGTTACAGGTTGTCAGCGGACCAAAAAGTCTGACAACCAGTCTTACCAAGTGGTATCGTATTACCCAGTATTAACTGGGCTGTGGAGTTTGATAGGCAGTCGCTCCATGTAAAATAATACAATATTATTCAGCTGCAGCCGGGTAGACTGGAAGCCGACCCCAACATGTTGGGAAAATGCTAGGTATAAATGATGATGTACGAGTGTAATTGTACGATTTGTAATAAATTAAAATAATAAAATTAAGATAGCAAATGACCTCTTGTCTTTAAAAATCGCTTTTAGCGATAAGACCGCCCATCGTGTCACTCCTTGTAAAACGTTTTACATTTTTGTATGTGTAATTTTTATGGTTTACATAATAAAGAGTATTCTATATATCTACCCTTCTTTCTGTCCTTTCAATTTGGCATAGGATGCACCAAACACGCTGTGTAACGTTGCTACTCCTGGGACCAAATCCCCTCTCCGTGAGTGAACCTGCACCATGATAATCCACATGCTCCCAGTATGCGTAGATATGAGAGTCTTCGAGCCTTTGCAAAAGATACAATCTTGTTAAAACAAAAGGACTTGAGTAACAAATAAATAACGCGTTGAGCTAGATTAACTTAGGTACACGAAATAATAAGACTAGAGATCATAAAAACAGCTATTACAGTACTGAAAATTTCATTTATAACACGAAATGGGCTTTGTAATCCATTTTGGTAAACAAAGTCAGAATTATAACTGTTTCAAACGTTGTTATACGATCCTAATTCTCGACTATGTCTTCACATTAGTTTTTAATGTAGACATAGAGAACATTATAGAAATTTAATTGTTGAAGGTATGGTTAGAACTTAAGTAGTAATTAAGCTCAATAGGTAAGAGCCACAACCAGTACCATAACGGATGCCAACATTTTATAATACTGCTGGAATTTAAACTCTTACGGCTGACCCGAGCGTCTGAAATCGCAGTATCATCTGCTTTTCCCAAAAAAGTTGAGGTCGGTTTTCTGTCTAATGATTGCCTGCCTCACCCTCACAATCCAGTTAGTACTGACAGACCGGAAAACGGCTTAAAATGCTTTCCAAGTCACGGAGGAAAGTCGGTATGTAATGGATATTCACCCATCCTCGGACCGTCTTTCGCTAGTGCTGCATATCCTTTAAGAACGATCCCCACGCTGTTATTATTTAGCCACGAGTTTCTACGTTTAAAATCACAATGACACCTAATATGATTGGCCATGTAAGTAACCTCAAAGTTGAACACTGTCTCTTAAGATACTGGTTTTCTTAGTTTGAGAGGCAGACAGGGCTCACAATATTTGTTTAAAGACTTCTGTAACGTTAGTTAGCATATTGTTAATCAGTATATAGTAATGTATGTTTAGTTTTGACAATAAACTATTTATTTTTAATTCCCTTAAATGTCATACTTATTAGTTAGCGCATTATGATTATTGTAAGATTTGATTGAGAAAACTAATTTGACTATAGAGACGGGTCTCTATAGTCAAATTAAAATAATTAGTGCAAATAGTTCTAAACAATAGTCAAGAAAACGTAACGAAGTAAGAACCGTCAAAGAAAATAATCTAAGAATTCTAACTTTTGACAGTTCTAACTTCAAGCATGACTAAACTACAAAATAAAAATGTAATTACTTTTACTCAATGTCAATGTCAATGTGACTTGTATATAGATACGAATGTAAATGTAGAGTAGGTACAGTACCTACTAGAAGTGGATTAGACAATGTTGACGACAGCAAAACCAGTATAAAACAATACCTATCTATTAGAATTTTCTACCTTAACCCTTACCGAAAATATAATAATTTGCTCAAGTAATAATATATATAATAATATATCCTTTATTGCAGGCAACTATGGCCCATATACACAACTACATATATAAAAATAATAACTATAAACTAATACATATTTTAAAACAATAAACTTAGCACAAAACACTAATCACATAACAAATTCAACAGTTCCAAAGATGAAATCGGAACTATTATACCATCAAGCATTAGCTTACAAATAAACTACTAAACACACTCACAGTTTCCACCTCATAACAGAAGATCACCAACAAGATACAAACAAATGACGTCACAGATACGGGAACTCAGACGTCATAATTCTGACGAGTCATTTGGAGCAAGCCATTACCGCTGAGAAACATGGTTTCTGCTTTCTGCAGCGCCCCGCAATTTTAATACAGCGCTTTTTAGATGTCATTTGCTGAATATGACGTTATTTTAACTGTTATATAATGTTTTGTACAATTAAAGAGACGTAACAAAGATTTTATACTTTTATGTTGATAAATTTATGTGTTTTTGACCCGTTTCAATAAACTTCTCTTTGCCTTGTTAGGTACTTGGAGTGTGCAATTAAAGTAACTAAGGGTTTATGACATTTAAGACTAAACCAAAACCTATGAAGAACGGTCCGGTTGACTTAGAATCATGCAATTTGACAAGACGCAAGTTGTTACAGCACAAATATAGGAAAAAATAATAATTTGTAAAAGTCAAAAAGGCAGCCAAATAAGAGATTTAAAGTAATATTGACAGATTTACACGTCTCAATACGATTAATTGTATTCTTTATTGCTTTTGTGTGTATTCTTGAGATAAAATAATTCACTCTCCGACACCTGACTAAGGAACACTTTACTGTGGTTTATTCCGACACGCATTTGGCCGGGTTTTTTATAAGTACCGAACAAAGTGATAAAACATTACTGGCAAAAGCACTAAAGACCCGTAGATCACACACACCCTTACACATAGCTTCACATAGGTAAGCATAAATGCGTGCCCCAGAAACAAATGAATCACAAAAGAAAATGACCGAGAACATATTCCACCCAAATAAATACCGGGGATTCCTTAACAGTGAAGGCAAGTCCTTATTGAAGAACTTTCTTGGACGCCAACCAAGTCCCTCTTTGTGAAGTTTATTAGTTAATTGCTTATAAAAATATTGATTTACGCTTTGCCAAGTTTCAGAAAACATTATTGTGGAGGAATAATTGAATCATTTTATTATTGTAATAAAGTTCTATGGGTTATTGTAATGTAAAGTTTTGGCACCTTTTGGCTTCTATTGTGGTTGCTGTGTATTTGGTTTGGTTGCTCTGTCCTTGAATGAGGTCAACGGTTGTCCTTGGTTGAGGACATGAGGTAGATGGCACGTGGAATGTGTTTTTCTTTCATTATGATTAGATAAAAAACATGGTTTATGAAATGAATGGAAGTACTGTATTTTTATAATTAAAACAACGGATTTTCAATTTCTTTTTTGGTGCCATTTACATCCTACTAATATAAGAAATGCGTAAGTTTGTCAGGATCGATGGATGTTTGTTACTTTTTCTCGCAAAACGACTGAACGGATTGAGATGAACACACCACACATAATTTATAACTTGGATTAACACAAAGGATACTTTTAATCCCGATAGTGTGATCCCATGGGACAATTATCGACCCCCACGTTTGGCGAAACCGTAGACATAAGCTAGTACATGTATTAAGAAAATATTGAAAAACTAATGCTGCAAGCCGCCTTGAAAACGATTCGACGCCCGGACGCCGCAGCGTGCACACGTACGTTCCGCTCCCCTCCGTCGACTCTCCGCGCACCCCGCGCCCCCCGTCTTGGTCGCCGCAGCTTCGCCGCTACGCCGAGCATCGAAGGCCCCGCGCCTGCTGTCCCATAGTGGCATTGTTAGTGTGTGTCTAGTACTTGTATTAGTACACATACTCAACGGTGTCACTCAGCGACAAAAAACAGTCTTTTTCAAGACTATTATTTCTTTATCGACATTCGCGTTTTTGTTACCCCTTCAGGGAAAATCCACGGTTTTGTGGTTCTTGACGGGAAACCTAACGGTGCTAACGAAGTCAAGAGGGTGGTGACCCAATCCAACCCGCCGGACCCCTTCAGGGCGAGGCATCCCATTGGCATCGGGAGCTAGGACCTTGGCCTTGGGGGCTTCCCTCGTCAAACCTAGTCTTCGACTTCGTTCACAGCTACACACCTAGTGTCGGTTGGGAGTGTCTACCCCTTCGCACTAGAGCCCCTTGTGGGACTAGGGCCCTGTCGCACAATAAGACTGGCGACAGGTTTACAAGCTTAGGGCACACCTTAGGTACTCACCTCCCTGTTCGCACAAGTTCAGGAGAGGCCACACATCCCCGGGCGCACCTACCCGGGGAGCTAGGTGTTAGGTGATAGGCTTTTAGCTATTTTTCAGGCCCCTCTGGCCAGTCAGACAGTAGTGTAGCTGGCGAGTTTGTTTGTGTTTTTCTTCTCGCACAGCATAACACTAGGAAAAACACTGGGTGGGTTCGTTTTTGGGGAACTGTCTTCCCGAGGGGTGCACGTTTCGGCGTACCTCCTCGGGTGTAGGTTTTCATAGGTCATGAGCTTAACTCACGCCTAGTCCCCGCCAACAATGGCGCAGCCCAATAGGTGGGCCGTCTTGTTCGACGCGCTCATTGATGTCCTCCTCAAGGACAACAATGAAAAATATTCCAAGATCCTTGCTCCCTTCCGCGAGGAATGCAACAGGCTCAAGGAAGCCGAGATTGTCGATGAAATACCATCGACAATCATGGAATTCAGCGACGCGCTGATTCCCTCCGCTGACCCCGCGTCCGCGATAGTAGGCCCTCCCAGCGAGGAAACTCCCTCCCCGTTAGAAGAGATGGACACCAACATCTCTGACAATGAGGCGACCTCCGCCTCTCACGATTCGGATTGCTCCGAAACAACGTCACCCTCCTCCTCCTCTGAAGACGATTATCAAATCGTCGGAAAGGGGAAGAGGAAGAAGGGAAAAGCCCCCGCTAGCAACTCCGCCAAGAAGCCAGCGACCCAGGGCTCGCGCTCCCCTAATTTGGCTGTAGGCTCTTCACAGAGTCGTCCGCACAGCCCCTTGGCCTCAGCCACCTCGGCTGCCCCCTCGTCCCAATCCGCCACCCCGGCAGACGCCCCTAAATCGGTCCGTCCTCCTCCCATTTTCATACACGAAAAGGGAAAATGGACAGAATTATCCAAAACCCTAAACGAGCGTAAAATCAATTATATAAACGCTCGTGCGGTAGAGGTTGGCATTAAAGTCCAATGTCCAACTTCAAGTGATTACCGCGCCATCACTAAGCTCCTCCGGGATAGGAGCATCCTCTACCACACCCATTCGCTGCAAGAGGACATCCCAGTCCGAGCAGTAGTCAAGAATGTCCCGGTAGAAATCTCCATTCAGGAGATTAAGGACGACTTAATCGCTCAAAAAATACCCGTCATCGAAGTGCACCGCATGCACCGTAAGGTTGGCGGTCGCACTAGCTCGGCACCATATAACATGGTGCTCGTAATATGCGACCGCGTGGATGGGCATCACCCAATCCACAAGCTCTCTAAAATTTGCAACCTCTCTGGCATCCGCATCGAGAAGCCTGCCAAACTTGGCGTGCTTTCTCAGTGCCACCGATGCCAACTGTACGGCCACGCACAGAGGAATTGCTTCGGTAAGCCACGCTGCGTCAAGTGCCTGGGTGACCACGGCACCGCTGACTGCCCTCGACCGAAGGACCGCACATTGTGCACCGAACCCCCTAGCTGCGTTCTATGCGGCGAGTCCGGCCACCCCGCCAACTACCGCGGATGCCCTAAGGCCCCCAAGTCGTCAGCCCCCAAGCTGGCCAAACGGGCCATCAACAAACAGCAGCGAGAGAGCCCATCCCTCACTACTGACCCCCCTGCCTCACTCCGACCCCAGCGCCCCAGCCCCTGGAATGCGCTTAATCACCAAGCGCACTTCCCGGCCCTGAGGCCTACCCAAACACCTGCTTCACAGGTAATCCCACCACTGATGGCATTGCCTGCCATGCCCTCACCCCCTATACCCGCATCTCAGAACGCCGCACCGCCAGCGCCCCGCAGAGCGCTCTCAGGCCGCCCTCACCCCCGCGATCCCAGGTGCCCGCCCATGCCAGCCAGGGCGCACCCCGTCCCCCCTGCGTGTTTTAATTTTACAGCCACCCCTCCACCTTCAGTGGCAAGACCCCCGTTGCCCCCGAACTTTGACCCCACCGACCCCGTATTTGTGTTAGGTAGCACCTTTGCCGTTTTTTATAGCCCGCGTGCTCTACAAATGCGGGATGAAACGATGGCCTGTAGAGGTAACTGGCAACAGCTTCAACAAGTCTGGGCCAAATACCGCGACATCCAGGAAGACATTAAGAACCTCCCCTACTTGAAATATCTATAATGGATAGGTCACCCCACAGTAGGTTCAAACCGACTTCCCTTAGGATAGGGACCTTTAACGCTGAGAGCCTAAATGGCCAACGTGATGAGATCGCCACATTCCTCCGCGACCATCGCCTAGATATCCTTTTAGTTCAAGAGACGTTCTTGAAACCCTACAACCGAGACCCGAAAATTGCCAACTACCGGTTAGTTCGTAATGACAGGACTCGTTGTCACAGAGGAGGTACTCTGATTTATTACAAATCTAGTTTGTACTGCATCCCCTTAGACCCCCCTGCTCTTTCCAAGATAGAAGTGTCCGTATGTCGGCTGGGCATGACGGGACACCAACCCCTCACGATCGTCTCGGCCTACATCCCGCCCTCAGGAGCCGGCTCCTCGGTCGCGAATAACGAGATGAGCGATGACCTCAAAGTTCTTTTCGATCTAAGTGACTCCGTCCTTCTGGCGGGAGATCTTAATGCTAAACACCCCGCGTGGAATAGTAATGTTTCAAACAGCAGAGGTAATGCCCTATATAACCTCTGCTGTTCTCTCAACTTCGATGTCATCGCTCCGATGAGTCCCACCCACTATCCTAATAACCCGGATCACAGACCCGACGTGCTAGATGTCGCGCTTCTGAAGAATGTAAACTTGCGATTACATTCTATAGAGACGATCGACGAGCTCAATTCGGATCACAGACCCGTCGTAATAGAGTTTACCCCGAGAAACGGTCACTCTGACCCTTCTCAGCCCCCTCCCACCAAAGTGATCACGGATTGGAAGAAAGTAAGCGAATTGCTGAAATCCACCGAATCCCCTCACTTGGATAAAATCCCCGACAACATCGCGACTGTAGCTGACACGGAGGCCGCGATCGACTCGTTCACAGAGCACGTACAGTCAGTCCTGAACGTTTGTTCAAGGGAAGTTCCAGCGGATGACCACCGCTGGAAACTCCCGGACGATGTACGTGAACTGTTGACCGAGAAGAACGCGGCCATCCGTGCTTATACTTCTTTTCCCTGTGCGAGTAACAAAGTTTTTATGCGCCGTTTACAACGCAAAGTAAGCAGATGCATCAAAAAGCTTCGTGACGAGCAGTGGGACAAGACGCTCAGCGAACTCGAACCGACCCACCAGGCCTTTTGGGAACTTCAGAGGAAACTACAATCCTCTCAAGTTGCCTCCATGCCTCCCCTTACGCGCCCAGATAATACCGTCGCCTTCGACGACGACGACAAAGCCGAATGCCTGGCAGCTAGTTTAGAAGCGCAATGTTCCCCCAGTACCCAGCCAGTAGACCCAGCTCACCTCGCTGAGGTGGATGCTGAAGTCGAACGCAGGACCTCACTACCCCCCGTAGAAGACCCTGATAATCCCCTACCCTCAGTCACCCCTGAAGAGGTGGAGGATATAATCAAGGGCCTTAAGCATAGGAAAGCCCCTGGCTCAGACGGAATCACCAATAGGGTATTCAAACTCTTCTCCCCAGCCCTTATAGTGCTAATGACCGCTATCTTCAATAGCGCCATGGCCAATAACGTGTTCCCTCAAGCGTGGAAACAGGCCACCGTAATAGGTATTCCCAAACCGGGTAAGCCCAAGTCCTCGCCGAGTAGTTACCGGCCCATTAGTTTGCTCAATGTGTTTGGTAAAATCTATGAGAGACTTATTTACAAGCGACTCAAAGATTTCGCCGAAGCAAAGAGCTTAATTCCGACAGAGCAGTTTGGTTTTAGACCTCAACACTCCTGCGTCCAACAGGTGCACCGCATAGTCGAGCACATCAGTGCCCGCTTCCAGCGGGGACTGATGACCGGTGCCTTGTTCTTCGATATCGCGAAGGCTTTCGACAAGGTCTGGCACAACGGGCTGATATACAAGCTATACCAGCTCGGTGTGCCGGATCGACTCGTACTGATACTACGAGACTTCTTGTCGAACCGCACATTCCAATACCGTATTGATGGTGCGCTCTCATCCCCTCATCCGATACGTGCAGGCGTCCCGCAGGGATCGGTGTTATCCCCTCTAGCCTTCACGCTTTACACCAGCGATATACCTAAGAGTAGAGCAGCCCAGTTAGCCTTGTTCGCTGACGACACGGCCATCTACTACTCTGGTAAGAGTATATCCAACATTTGCCGTATTCTCCAAAACTCCGCAAGAGCCTTAGGCGATTGGTTCCGGAAATGGAGAATCGAGGTCAACCCCGATAAGAGTCAGGCAGTACTTTTCTCTAGCCCCCGCGTAAGATTTCCCCCGTCCCCCAGTCCGATTACCATGTTCGGCAAGCCGATCCCCTGGGAGAAGCAAGCTAGATACTTAGGAGTCATTCTCGATAGGCGGTTAAGATTCGGTGAGCACATCAAGACGGTACGTTCGCGTGCCGCCTTCGCTCTAGGTAGGCTCCACTGCTTGCTGAATGCACGTAGCAAATTGTCACTCAAGTGCAAATTGCGTATTTACATCGCGTGTATTCGGCCTATCATGACATACGCGTGCCCCGTGTTCGCGCATGCCAAACCCCATCTCCTTCATAGGATGCAGACCCTCCAAAACCGATTTTTACGTAAGGCCACGGGAGCCCCATGGTACGTTAGGAATGAGCAACTACATGTTGACCTCAGGATCCCCACCATCCAGCAGTGCATGAAGCGACTCACTAAGGGTTTTTTCGATAGGGCCGAAAAACACCCTAACCAGTTAGTCGTTTCATCAGCTAGTTATGTTCCCTCCGCGATATCTAGGATTCGTCGCCCAAGGTCCACCCTCCTCCAGCCCGATGACCCCATCACCCTCTTGCAGGAAAGCCGTAGGGAAACCAGCACTCTTAGAAAGCACACAAGACGACACAAATACAAACCGCGAATCCGGTCTCGCCGCCGAGGCACGCCGCGACCTCCCAGTAATATCATTACTCCCCGACCCTTGCTCGACGAGCCAGCCCGCGACGCTGAGCATGTAACGTTAAATTCCCCAAATAATATTCCGACCCAGCCTGTCCCTTGCTGCCCTCCCGACAATGACGCACTAAGTCGAGGCCCGAACCCCACAGGGGGTGCCCTTAGTGATCGTCATTTAAATGTAAATATTTTTAGTTTGTAAGCCCTGGCTGGGGGCCTTAAAGTAATTTTTGGCCACCCACAGGATCGTTCGGTTAAGTAGTCAAGCAACCTTAGAGTGTTGCAACTACGAGTGGTCATACCTAAAAAAAAAAAAAAAAAAAAAAAAAAAAAAAAAAAAAAAAACCGCCTTGAAAAAAATTAAATGCCGAAGTATTTTTGTTATGCCAATGTCAGAAAACCTAGGCTCCATATTTTTTTTGCAAAAAACATTTCAAATGCAAAGTGAAATCTCTATTCCCCAAATCTATTATAATCCTTTCTATTTTCATCAATGTAAGTAAGTTAAGTCCAACTCCATACCTACCTACTTAGTCGCACACAAGTAAACTTGAAGCCTACTGCAATATGTACAGAGTAGAGATCTATTCAGCACTCTGTATACACAGCAAGGCTCAAGCGTGTGCAGATTTGTGCAAAGCTACGAACAGAATTGTATACAAATTCCAAGAATGTAATAGATTGCTGGGTGTGTAATGAATTACATAGTAGTAAAAGCTTTTTGTGCTATAAGAAGGATCAGTGAAAAGTGTTCTTCTTGTAATTGTTTAATGTCTTATCTAGCGACCTGTTTGTGCTGGTAAGGTGACACAATAAAGGATTCCAAACGGTTTAAACGTTGAAATTGCATACATTTTCCTAGCTTGTCTATCTTTACAGCTACTCGTATAAGATTGCTCTCCAAACCAAATGACGAGATTTACGGTGTGACAAACAAAACAAATCTTTATTTAGATCTCGTACAGGGACTAATTTTGTTTGACTCACCAGTTAGGTAGATTCGATTCGTAGCACTGACTGCCAAGTCAGCTTTCATTCGATCGGCAAACTGTATTCAGCATCTGCCCTCTCTGAATTGTGTTCGGTTTGATTCGGCAAAAGTTGAGCCAAGCCGAACGGCTTTTCCCCAAATATCTTCCCAAAACCATTTCAAGTCATCTTACCGCCTAGCTGTTCTATACGTTGCCGGATCCGAAAAACATGGACTACGTACTATTTATTAACTGCCCGAAAAATTGCTGGAACGCCTAATCCACCTCCGAAATTAAAAAAATAAAGTTCTCTTTTCAATCGCGGTTCAAAACGAATGCATTCTACATTTGAACTTCGTCAATTCTTGATTGGACCGTTAGCATGAAAGAGCCAATTTTCCGTTGCCCCTGAAATGTGCACATAATTACTTAACACAATCCCCCCATGTTCCCCAACTCGACAATCAGCATTATGCTGATGCTACGTAGTCACTATGTCCGACCATGTCTCTAACTGCATTATGCATTCGCAAATATTCCCTCAAACTCGGAGCTATCGACATTTGCATATGTCTTCAAACATGGTAAGTAGAAAGTTGGACTGAAACTTTAGCTATAGGGACTATAATCGCTTTTCAAACATTGCAAGTTTGTGAAACCGGGGATCGAGTCTTTAATGTGTTCGGGATTTGTATCATCATCATCAATTTGTAATAACTGTCTTACCATGTTTTATTTATTTAAACTTCATGTACAGGAGTGGTACATAGGCGGACTTAATGCCACAAGGCATTGTCTACCAGTCAACCTTTGAGTCAAATAAGACAGCATTGAGAGTACAAAAATCAATGAGAAAAATACGATTTTGTTAACAAATCGAAATACACAAATAGTATACATACTAATACACGTATATTACAGATAAGATGAAATAAAACTAATACATATAACATAAGACATATAACATGACAGATGACATAAGTGTATTACTAACACACTGGATCATGATCTGAAATAAATGATTATTATTATTATTATTATATTAAAATACATACAAAAAGTTCAAAATACGAGAAACCTCTTAATAATTACCACGACTACCTTGTGAGTAATTTAGTCTGACTTCAAATAGTACTTCCGAACTGTTCGTTTGAAAGCCATTTTGCTTTCAGCTTTTTGAATGCCAAGGGGTAGCGCGTTCCATAGCTTTATAGTTGAGACAGCGTAAGAAGTGGACATAAAACCAGTGCGATGTGAGGGAATTTCAAGGAGTGGGATTTTGGAAGCTCTAAGGTTATTACTTTTTATATGTTAGTCTTTTTTATCAGTCTCATCATCATAGCTTAAGTCAGCTGGGAAGTCCCAGCATTACATCACGCCTGAAATCCACAACGGCTTAGGTTAGAGGCAGAGGCACCTAATAGTACAGCCAGATTTCGCCAGTTATGTTTAAGTCTCATGTAATATGGGGCCTCTCAAAACGGTGAAGGAAAACATCGTGAGGAAACCGGCATGTCCTAGAACCAAAAAAATTCGAAGACATGTGACATCTACCAGTCCGCACTGGGCCCGCGTGGTAGGTTATAGCCCATTCCCTCTCATTGAGAGGAGGCCGTGTCCCAGCAGTGGGAACATTATAGGCTGATGATGATGATGATGAATATGGGGCCTTTTGGTATCAATCGGGCTCAAATCTAGACGCCGTGTCTGCTACTAAGACATTTCTGATTGCAATAACTTTTTAGCTTTTAAGCATATTGGTTTGGTTTTTGAAGGCGTCGCCACAGACCTCATAGAAGAAGGCGGGACGAGCTAAGTAAAGTACTTACGGGAAATCTTCCGCGATTTGACGTTTTAGGTTTAGTTGTTAAAAACTGGAAGTCAAGGGACGAGGCCTTTGGCCAGCTTGCGGTGACGCAGGCTAGCAGTATCAGTAAGGGTTTTGGAAAAAACTGTAAGCTTAGATGTATTTCTGACTAAACAAATAACACAATGCCTGACCTAGGAATCAAACCCTCATCCTCAGCAGTCCGCGCTTGCGACCTATAGACCAATGAGGTTACAAAACAGGAGGCAGTTAACTTGTTTTCCAACTATGTTGATTTCAGCTTCCAGTGTAACAGAATCATTCTCAACACTAGTATTATCCATCTTTCTAGGTCACACGATCCATGACCCTTTAGTGAGATTTAATGTCAAATTTTCGGGCTCATCCATAAGAGCAACCGGGACGTACGACTTAACTTGCTCTTTAAAGCACAGACGGAGGAGTTTCCGGGAAAAACGATACGCCTTGGTACGACATGACTATATACCTAACCATTAAACTCACTTTTTTTTTTAAAGTCTGCAAAGCTGAACCCAAATACGGCAGGTGAACTTATGCAAACATGAGACCGAATACGCCAGGTGAACTTAAGTGTCGTGTCAAAGGCTCTCTTGATTCATGCATATTAAAAATGTAGCCTCAAAAGGCAGGTAGGGACGTACTGGACACGGGAGGCAGAGTACAGGGTGTTTGGTGCATCGTTTGCCAAATTAAACCGAAAGGCAGAATTGAGGGTTCATTTGCTATCTCTTCAGCCCCAAAAACTCATCTTCAGCCCCACACTTATTTTTTTCATTTTTATTTTGAAACATCTTAAAATTCGAGTGAGATAAAGTGACGTCATTTTACCTCGTTGCAAGCGCATCTTTAAAGACTTTTCTAGAGGTATTATCACGATTTTTTCACATTTTTGTTTCTTCTTATTTCAATTACTAAATTTATTCCAAAAACAGAATACAGAATCTTCTCCATTCTATAAAACTGTACATGACAATCCATTACTACTCTACAAGACCACAGCGTCACAATAATAAACAATGCCAGAGGATTTAAAAACTCCATTAACGCCAGTAAATGAACGCCTGCTATCTTTTAACCTAGTTTTAAAACTAGGATCTTATCTCACGTCTTGTTAAACTTCCAGTGTAAAAGAATGATTGATTTTCCAACAGTTCCATTATACGTATTCGTGCTGGAATTTAATCGGGAATTTATAATGCAATGTAATTCTAGATAGCAATTTGACGTTTCTGGAATATTTGAAAGAGATTGGTAATAGAAATTGAAGAAAGATTTGAGTATAACAGTTGTACGAGTATTATAAAGAACTCTCTCTCAGAGAGACTGAGGAGGCCTGAGTGAGTTGGGCTGACTATGCAAAACTATAGAGAAGTAAGGTATAAGTTACCTTCTAGAAATCATAATGTCTAAAGCGCATGGTCTACGTACGTAGGTGGGTAGATCAATATTGTGTTTAATATATACACATAAAGATTATGCGATCACGATTTGTAAGTAGCATTAGAATTAGATCCTCTGCTAATCCCTCAAAGGAAAACTCCTTGATGGTAAATACTCCTACTTCCTCGAGAAATGTATCTTTATTACCTTCATGAGATATCTGTTGATGTTTCTACCTCTCCCCATCAGAAAAAGTCGAGAGTATTTGTATGTATATTATGTATGCAATATCCTGCATTGTCACATAACTCGTTGTACGTGAAACCTACTAGGAAAACAAAATTAACAATTCAAATGAAAGCAGGTAGTGATTGCTAATCATGAACACACACCAAAACTACCAACACACATTCAACTCTAAAACAATTTACATTAGGCGTAAATTACAACGGCATTAGCAAAAGGGTTTGCAAGGGGGGGCAAGGGGTTTTGGGTGTTGAAAGGGTTGTCCCTTTCAACACCCAAAATAGGTTACATTTATATATAGGAAATTAAAGCCACTGAAAAAATAAAGCGGGCCTTTTGTAACAAATGATTTGCATTGGAAATTTGTCAAATACCTGGTGTAGTTTCCCCTTTAAATCCAACAATAAAGCTGTACTGAATATGAAAGGAGACAAGGGCCCTGAAACCCTGAAAATCCCCAAGGATATCCCTGAAAAAATCTCTCTGATATATACACATTCAAGGTTGCTACCCACCAGAGAATTACATAACGTTATTTATGTAGTTTAATAATGAAAACATTTGGTTATGCGAAACTGGGTCAACCCTGATTAGGTGATTGTTAATTTGGTAAAGTTTAAAAAAGATATGACGTCTGTTTTGGATACGTCATTGTGTGGTAAACAATCAGCAGTTGAACAAATGATTCATAGATTTCATCTTGCCGCAGCAGATTAATATTCTGATACCAGCGAGAAAAGAAATGCCATAGCGCTTATCAGCAACAAACTGCAACTATTGATTGCCACGTGTTCTTATGACATTTCAGCAGAAATTCTATAGATTTTCACGGCCAACGTAGTTTAATAAAGTCAAACCATGCTGCACAACTTTCATTTTCACTTACATCGAAGGTTCCGATGACGTTGCACATGCCCGAAAGCTCTAACGCTTGCATAACCGACAATCGAATATCGTCCTTAAGGAAGTACCGTTTGCGCATGAAATTCCTGAAAAGCTCACCTGATCTCAATTCGAAAGGCATGATCAAGCGTGAAAATCGCCCCTCCCGTGCAGCTGCCTCGGTCACAGACTCGTCCCGCCACCCCTCAACATTGCACGCCAACTAATGCATCGCACACACTCACACACTCTCAACACACGTGGAACACCACTAGTTTCGACGTAACGGCACAACAATGTAGGTTAGTTGTCAAAGGTGGATAGCATTACGCACGGTATTTTCCCGTTTCGTGAAAAAACGTTTTTCGGACGGGAGACGCGACGCGGCGAACGCGGCAAACGCGAGGTCACATCTGCCGCTTTACCGCGGCGCGCGCCGACAGCACCCCCCGTTACCATGACTACAGTCCCGGGCGATATCTGCCCCAGTCCTCTTTTGCGAACAAAAACAAAAATAGCAAATTAATTGCGTAATCGTGTGCCGTGAACATTTTTGCTAAGGTTAATTAGTACATCAAAGGGTTGCAAGTTAAATATGGGAGCTGGCGATCACCCATGACGAGGTACGTTCTCGGTTTTACTTTCGCTTCACCTTTATGGGCGTTTTGGACAACAAAATTAGCTTTGACTTTTATGAAAATTATTCTGAAATTCATGCTTAATTTTGGTTTAAATGTTCAAAAATAAAATTCCACGTCATACCGGTTTTATTACTAAAGCCTTTCCGCCCACAATAAAATTGACAGAAGTATGGAGATGACTTACTGAAAAATTATGTAATTGGGACACAGAGATTGCGACATGTCACAGTGCTAGAGCCAGACAAATTGGAGTGCAACCAATATTCATTTATTTTGCCAAATAGATTGGGCATCGAAAACGATTTTTCCGATGGCTTCCATTGCATTTTTTTTGGCTTAAGCCTGTAGATTGTGATTGAAAAAAAAAACACCAGATTTTAACAATATGCCTTTCATAACGAATTAAGTTTTTCTTCTGAATTTTATTGTAGTTACTTCACCCTTGTATTGAATTCAGTTTGTATTCTGAAAAGAACGTAAAGCATCTTTTACGATTTTCGCCGGAGTAAGCCTGCAAAGCTGCTTGCCTTTTATGTACGGAACACGGTTATGCATGAAACTTTTGGGATCCCGTTCAATTTGTAACGATAATAATTCTTTTTGATAAATGCTTACATAATGTCGAAGTAGCAAGTAGCTTTACTATAAAGGAAATAAAATAAAAATAATCAAATATGGATGGACGGTGTAAAACATAAAAAAATATGACTAAAAACCGGCCAAGAGCGTGTCGGGCCACGCTCACTGTAGGGTTCCGTAGCTTCCCAGACCATTAAAAATACCAACATTTTTCGTCAGCAAAAATAACTTTGTTTTTCATAGTATTTGTATGAAAAACAAAGTTATCATTTGCGTTTTTTTGAAAAAGTGCTATATAACTCAAAAACTATTCAACTCATCAAGTTGAAAATAATTTTCCTAGAAAGTTCATATAAAGGTCTACTTCTGTGATTTTTTTCATATTTTTTAAACTTATGGTTCAAAAGTTAGAGGGGGGGGGGACACATTGTTTTTGACTTTCGGAGCGATTATTTCCTAAAATATTAATATTATCAAAAAATGATTTTAGAAAACCCCTATTCATTTTTAAATACCTATCCAACAATATATATTTTTTTTTTTTTTTGTTTTTTTTTTCGTGGGTAGGTGTAAAAAAAGACAGACGTAGCTCCAGCATTGATTTAATATTTAAAATATTAATTTGCAATATTTCTACAAGTTTTTTATATTTTATCAGTGCATAGCCTATACTTAGCTGGTACTTACGTTTGCAGCTCATTTATGTGACTCAAACAATAATTAATACACCACCTGCCAGCTCATCACTTCATAACACTATTTTCACTGTCACCAAACACAAGTGGACATCTACTATTACAATGTCTCAATTTGACGACATAATGTCTGCACAGAAGACCCTTGAGGATAGCTTTATCCGGAAGATGAGTGAGTTGGAGGCGCAGATACAGTGCGCACAACCTGCCAAGGACACCGTGGCGAGGGTGGCGGAGGAGTTTCGCGCCTTCAGGGAGCTGATGTTCAACATGCTGAGTCTCCTCAGAAAACAGATCAGCGAGTGTGCTAGACAGGTCGACGGGTTGGAGACCAGGCACCGGCGGAAGGCACTCATTTTCCAAGGTATAGCAGAGGTTGAAGGGGAAGTCAGCAGCACAGTGATCCTGGAGGTGATAAACAAGAAGCTATCCCTTAAAGCTATCACTGCATCCTCCATAAAGGTCTGCCACAGACTTGGCGTACCCAAAAAGGATCACCATAGGCCCATCCTAGTCAAGTTCTCGAGTTTCGACGACAGATCTGCGGTCTGGAGAGCGAAGACAGGACTGAAGGGGTCATCCATCTCTGTCAAGGAGTTTTTGACAAAGACCCGGCAATCTATCTTTGGGAAGGCGCGGCTTCACTTCACGATGCGGTCGTGTTGGACTCAGGACGGTGTCATCGTTATTAAAGCCCCCGATGGGAGCAAACATAAGGTGACATCATTTGAAGAGCTGAGCCCGCTGCTGGTGAAGTATCCTCGGGCTCAAACGTCTGGGAGATAGCCTGAAAAACAAGACCCTTTAATTATGGTATCGTTCCTCAATTATTACAAAGTATAGAATTCACGCATTGGACATCCACTAAGTAATTAGGATATTCTTACCTCTAAATTTGCTATCTTCCATTGTTTGTTATTTATAACCTTTTTTGTTACTTTTATTTCGTATTTTTGCATGTTTGTACGTCTCTAAACTTTTATTATTCAAGTAACGCAAACTTTTGGATTTTTACCCTCAACAGGACTTAATATTTTTTTACTTTTTGTTTGCTTTGCATGTTTAAAGTCTAATGTCGATTGTTGTGTTGTTGTTGTCAACTTGTCAAATGTCATTCATTTCAGTAAACGTCATACTCATTCGTGACGTTATGTACGTTTGGATACGTTCACGGAAATTGAAAGAAATGTCTTGAATGCTTGATTCGGAATAGATTAGCGAAAGTATAACTTTTTTGTAATAGTAATTGTAACGTCTCTTCATTTTGTTTCTTTAGTGTGTAATGATTATGTTAGCTGGCGGGTGGTGCAGAGATGCAAACGTCCTACCAGTATTTCGTGTAGGTCTCTTTTTTAGTATACTAGTATTTATGTATATTTTTTAGTATTTATATCTGTTTTTATTGTATTTTAGATATTGTATCCATGATAACATCTGATAACGAATCTTTTTTCTCTGCCAATGAATCTACTGCCTCTTCTCGCGATGACAGCTTTTGTTCTTTTACGGAAAACCTAAATGAGCTTTTACGTCAAAGATTCAGCCAAAATCTTGGCCGGCTGTTTAACGTCTGTCATATAAATGCTCAAAGCATTCCGAGCCACTACAATGAGTTATATGAAACTTTCTCGAACAACAACGTCCATGCCGTCCTGATTTCTGAAACTTGGCTTAAACCTGAACTTCTATCCACTACTTACTCTCTCCCAGGATTCGTTCTTTTGCGGAAGGACCGAGTCGGTAAGAGAGGGGGTGGTGTAGCTATTTATCTTCGTGCTGATTTTCCTTATAAAGTTCTTTCTATTTCTTCCTCTAATTCTTCAGCTGAGTTTATTTTTCTAGAGGTTTCTGTCAAAGGGGCGAAAACCGTTCTTGGTGTGGTTTACTGTCCCCCCTCGCTTGATTACTTCATCGAATTCGAATCGGTTCTAGAATCTTTAGGTTCGGAGTATGCACATCACATAGTCATGGGGGATTTCAACACCAATCTCCTTGCCCACAAGTCCCATCGATCCCGTAAACTTCTTCATCTGGTCGAGTCAGCTAGTCTGCATGTGTTGCCTCTCCAACCAACTCATCACAACACTTCCGGTGATGATACTTGGCTCGACCTGATCCTCACCTCAAATCCTTCCCTAGTCTCCTCTCATGGTCAACTTGACGCTCCTGGTTTTTCCCATCACGACCTTATTTTCCTGTCTTATGCCCTCAACCCTCCTAAACCTAAACCCACGTTCCAGTACAGGCGTGCCTTTGCGCGGATGAATATTGAGAAGCTTTCTCAAGACGCTTCTAACATTGACTGGACACCCCTGGAGGAAGCCACTACAGTTGACGATAAGGTAACGTTTTTTAACACTGTTGTAACTAAGCTGTATGACACTCACGCTCCTATCAGGAGAGTCAAGCTAAAGCGCCCACCTGCGCCTTGGATGAATAGGGGGATTCGGATGGCGATGCGACGTAGGGATCGCGCGTTCCGTAAGTTTAAAAAGGATCGGTCGGATGATAACTGGACTCTCTTCAAAACTGCTCGCAATCGTTGTAATCAGATGATACGCAACGCTAAACGCCACCATATTCTTAATAACATCACTTGTGCTTCTCCTGCTGATATCTGGAAATTCCTTGGAACTCTAGGTATCGGCAAATCGCGGCATTCAGACCTTCCTAACACATTTGGCTTGGACGATCTGAATCGTCATTTCTCCACTGTTCCCACCCTTGATAGTCCAACCAAATGTCAAACCCTTGACTACCTTGCCGGTCTGACGCGACCTAATATTACTCCCTTTGCCTTCACCCCAGTTGACCCGGGAGAGATCAAAAAGATTATCCTATCTATTAAATCCAAAGCCGTTGGTTGTGACAACATCAGTCGACACATGATCGTGACAGTTGTTGATCAGCTCCTTCCTGCAATTTCCCATATAGTTAACTTCTCCCTTTTCTCCGGTGTTTTCCCAGCCCTGTGGCGGAAAGCCCATGTTCGACCACTTCCTAAAGTCTCTAATCCCACTCTTCTCAGTCACTTCCGTCCTATTTCCATCCTTCCCTTTTTATCAAAAGTACTCGAGGCCTGTGTTCATAAACAATTCTCGAATTTCATTCACAAAAACTCTCTCATCAGTCCATTCCAATCCGGGTTCAGGCCCGGGCACAGTACCGTTTCTGCCCTCCTTAAAGTGACTGACGATATAAGGCGAGGAATGGAAGACACTAAGGTTACGGTCTTAGTGTTGATTGACTTTTCAAATGCTTTCAATACCGTCAGTCACGACGTCCTTTTATCCATCCTCTCCTATCTCATGGTCTCTCCCGAGGTTCTGGAATGGTTTTCTTCTTATCTTCGGGGGCGTCAGCAATCAGTTCTTGCTGGTGACTCTAAGTCTAGCTGGTGTGATCTTGAGACTGGCGTCCCTCAAGGCGGCATTTTATCTCCACTTCTGTTCTCTATCTTTATAGATCTCATAACTACCGAACTTCAGTGTGCGTATCATCTTTACGCTGATGACTTGCAGCTTTACTGTCAGGCAGGTGTTGACAGCTTATCCGGTGCGGTCGAGGAGCTGAATCGGGATTTACGAGTTGTCAAAAATTGGTCTGATCGTTTCGGGGTGGCCGTTAACCCAGCTAAGTGTCAGGCTATCATCATAGGGAGCCCCCATAGCCTGAGGAAGCTGAATGGTCTAACGGTGCCACCGGTTACCTTTGATGGCTCAGTGATTCCCTTTAGCTCTGAGGTCAAGGATCTGGGTTTGCATGTTGACACTTGCCTTGACTGGCGTAAGCAGGTCGCGATTGTGAGCAGGAAAGTCATTGGGACGTTGCGGTCGCTTTACCGGCTGAAAAATATTCTTCCATCGCACATCAAGGCAATGCTTGTACAGTCCCTAATCTTCCCCATAATTGACTATGGTGATGTGTGCTACTATGACCTGAATGCAGATCTCCTCAACAAACTTGACCGACTTCTTAACAGCTGCATTCGATTCGTTTTCAATCTCCGGAAGTATGATCATATATCCGCACACCGAACACTTTTAAAGTGGTTACCTATCCGGCAGCGCAGAGCGTTGAGGGCTTTGACAACCATGTTTTCTCTTCTTCACAAACCTACTTCTCCTTCTTATCTAACTTCTCTTTGTCAATATTTATGCTCTGCACACAGCAAGAATCTTCGGTCTGAGAATAATCGTCTTCTTCGTTGTCCTTCTCATCGCTCTGGTTTTATAAAATCTTCTTTCTTTGTCCAGGCGGTTTTCCTTTGGAATGCGCTCCCGCAGAATATCAGGACGGTATCCAATCGGTTCACATTTAAAGTGAAAGCTCGAGAACACATACACAAGACGTTGGCAGATTCGTCTCAGAACTAAGTTGTTGTAGTTTTTTTTTTTTTTATTGGTTTACCTCTCATTATTTATATGTATATATATATATTTATATTTATGTTTTATGTATGTATTTATGTATCTATTCTTATATTTTATTTTAGTTTTAAATATTTTCGTACCTATTTGTTTTCTGTTATTGCACCTACTGTGTATTGTCTCTGCATCACCCTAAGGTAGACTGGTAGAAAATGCCCAAGGCATTAAGTCCGCCTTTGTACAGTTTTTACTTGTGCATAAAGTTTTAATAAATAAATAAATAAATATATCACACGTCAGGGTCAAAATTTAAAAAAAAATCGCTCCCCACTTTACGTCTGGGGGAGGTACCCTAATAAAAATGTTTTTTTAAATTTTTATTTTTGCACTTTGTCGGCATGATTGATATACATATTGGTACCAAATTTCAGCTTTCTGGTGCTAACGGTCACTGAGATTATCCGCGGACAGACAGACAGACAGACAGACAGACAGACAGACAGACATGGCGAAACTATAAGGGTTCCGTTTTTTGCCATTTGGCTACGGAACCCTAAAAAGGAGTATCTATTGAGACGACGTTGAAACAAATACATTGGTAAAATAACCAGGGAATCAGACTTTTGGATACCAAAAACATTTCTTCTCAAATTATGCCAAGAATAAAAGTAATGGGTATTACCTCTATAAGATTGGATAGGTTCTGGCTAACTTGGCCACAAAGTAAGTAAGGTCTGATATTTATCATGACTTGTCTTGAAAAATCCTGAAACCAACTGTGGGATAGAACGTTGCGATTTGAGTCGAAAACCATATAATCTTATAAAAATGCCAAAAATGTGTATGACGACTAAAATTAATATGATGTTGTTTAGTCTGTCAGTTAAATTATCGAAAAATATTAGATGCGTGTTTTTTTTTAACAAAATAAAAAATAATGAAGATAAAACGCATCAAAGATCATTAAGTTACTTTCCGGTAAAAAATGTACCGAAATGTGACGTCACACGAGTTTTCGATGAACTGTATCGTCTTCAATTTTTGTTTACATGAAAAAAGATAAAATATGTGTCCAGTATTTAATTTTTCTGAAGATCTATCTGACGGGCTACATACATTTTTGTCTTCTATAGGGTAGAGTTTCCAGCAGAATTGAATCAAAAAGCAGTTCAGACATAAATCATAAATTCAGTGACATTACGTCTTCAAATTCAACGAAACCTCTCTGAAAGCATTTTCCCTGTGATATTTTCATCAAAGGGGATCCATCGGAATCCGAGATATTCAAGCTTCGGGCCAAATGAAAAATGAACCCGAAACGCACAATAGGAAATGGACTGTATGGCTATAAGATTTGACCCTAAAATATCTGCAGCCCATTTCGACCTAAATAGACCGTTGGAATACCTACGGCAAAGCCTACTGATATTCCGTTTTATTAGATATCTTTAGGCTTTCTACTGTTTGCTTAGAGAGAATTGCTTTTCTGAATGAAAGAATAGGTAACAATTTCCTTTTCTGTGTCTACCTAAGCTAAAGAAATGAAAATTGTTGGCATACTTTATCATGTTATATACATTCGACGTATGACATGAAGTGAACATGGAAAATGATTGATTGATTAATAACTTTCAAAGTGGACAGATCAAGGGCGTAAATTCTTAGACACGTACTTCCATTTCAATAGATAGTTTCGTTTGCTATTTCACTGTTAAACACCGAAAAAAACACCGAAAAAAACACGTTCACTTGTGATGGATGGACAGACAGACAGCAGAGCCTTATTAATAGGGTCCTGAATGTCACCATGACTTTACGTGTGTTTGTGTAAGTTTTTTCCATGACAAACAAATTAAATTACAGTTTTGCTTTAAACTACTCTTCGTACAAACCTTTAAAGTGTAAATTCCAGCAACAATTTTGTATATACCTTAACAACCCTTTCATACACATAACTGTCACATCGTCCTCGAGATAAACATCTGGCCAAAAGCACCGGCAACCTACCTCACCTTTTATAATGCATTTAATGAAGATAATATTAGAGAGTTAGTCTGCTATTGTTACCTCTTTTGTGGGATGCTGTGGAACTGTGTTAACTAGAGCCTCGCGGGACACGTACCTATGCGCGAAATAAATGACAATGAATTGCTTAAATATGTGTGAAATTTTTAAAGTGAAAACTTCTTCAACTCCCGTGACCGTCACATAACGCTTCGTAGCACTCGTAGCCGATCCGCTACGGCGTAGCGTAACTTAGGCGTGCACGGGGCACACCCCGTAGCAGATATAGATTACTTAGTTTTCACTTCTACTGGCAGTCCCCAAAGAGTGTTTCGTTTCTTTTAAACTGAAACTTTTATTACATCGTCTCAAACTTTTTCGTCTGTGTGTTGCATGTCACGTGACGGTCGGCCGCGGAGTAGGGATAAAGTGAAAGGCGCTCGTCAGAGCAGCCAAGGCCAATATGGGGGCGCCTATAGTTCGCAGCAGCTGACCGTGTAGTGTATAAGTCACCGTAAAATTGTCAAATACGTTATATTACAATATAACGTGTATCTCTCTAGCGATATTGTAAAGTCTCGAATTATTGTCAACTGAACATACGGAAGTATCTCTTTCCCCCATAAACGGGACTTGGGGCACCCCCCCGTTAGGTTAGTTAGGTTCCTTTAAACCCTTCACTCGGAAATAGGGGCCCCGCGAAGCGGGGCTCCGTCGACTACGCTTTTTAGGGGAATATGAAGTGTTTTAAGGTTAGGTTATATTAATCGATATTTCTCAGGAATGGTACAGTATCTTTTCATGAGAGTGGTACCACTGGGCAAGGAGGACCCCTCCTTCTCTCCACACCGCGTGAGTTGACTACCATCGCATGCATTTCACGAAAAATAATGCGTTTTATTTTAAGCAGTATGTTCATTTGACAATAATTCGAGACTTTACAATATCGCTAGTGATATTACAATATAACGTATTTGACAATTTTACGGTGACATATAGATTAAATGTCTATAATGTGAAAAAAAGTTTCACTTTTACCGTGGTTTCATAAAACCACACGATCCTTTTTTTAATATAGAATTATTTTCATGAATATGTTGGTTGGGCAATAAGGATGAACTTTTTTAATTATAGTGATGTCTCGAGCTTAAGCTATACAGTCAGTTTATTCAGTTGTTAGCTAGAGTAATTTCGAACAACCAAATGTTCTGTTAATGCATATGTACTCGTATTACAAAAGTAAATGAGCGATCTTACAAAAGTGGCCGGAAGAGACTGGATAGCAATGACACAAAATCGCCAAAAGAGGAGAGATTTAAAAAAGAACTACACTCGGCATGGGTGACCAAAGATAGAAGAAGAAGAATTCTCCAGGATGAATCTAGGATTTAGTAAAGTAAGATGAGATAATCTCGACAGAAAATATATATATTTCGATCTTACCGGTGTTCTGCATACTCTGAAATTCAAAATACTTAGGTCATCCCTACATTTATAATTATTTGCTGTATGTAACGGATTTTTTCCAAAGAAGAGCAGTATGTAGGCATCCAACGTTACGTATTTCAAAGCCTTGCTCAGCCTTCATAATCCCTGCTCCACTCTGCCAACCAATACCATTCACCAAATCGGTACACAATACCAAAATAATATATTCTAACTCGCCAACAAACTTGGGAAAACGATTCCCGATTCCTTTCGGAGTTTATCAGGAGCACAGTCACTTTACCCGGCAGTACTCATCATAATCAACTTGAATATTAATTTAGAAATGTTCGTTTGTTTTGTAAACAAGGTTTCTGAGTTCAGTCTTCTCTGAAGACATTTTCCGCGGAACTCCGGAATTACTTAGAAAGTTTTCAACTTTATTAATTAGACACTTCTGTACTGTTAGGGGTTTCCCATTATGAATGTGGAGATAATCAAAGGTGTATAGAAGTTTTGACAAAATGTTATTCCGTTCGGGATAAAGAATTTAACGAATTTTCATTTAGGTACTTAAGCATATCCCCGTTGTAAGTCGCCGTGGCCCAGTGGTGGTGGCCCCGACTTACGAGCAATAAGCCGCAGGTTCGAACACAGGTAAGCGCATTACTTTGTGTAATTTATATCATCACCTTTGCTCTCAAAACGGTGAAGGAACACATCGCGGAGATACAGGCACGTCCTAGAACCAAAACCAATCGAAGCCATGTGCCATCTACCAACCCGCACTGGACCCGCGTGGTGTAGCCCATTCCCTCTCATAGAAAGGAGGCCTATGTCCCAACAGTGAGAACATTATAGACTGAACATGTTAAGCCCCCATTGTTACTCATTCTATTCAAAATCTACTTTTGCACTGTTAAACAGGAAATGCCACACCTTCTCTCATGCCTCTCTTGCAAACCCAATTGCATCCTTCAGGACTTGAATGAGTCAAGCGATAAAGCTGTTCAGGTCACTACGTTCTGGTCGGACAAAATCTGAGTCTTCGATTCGAGAAGAACTGTTAAAGTCACTGACAGCCAATGCACAGCTGTTTGAAAATTTTCGAAAGATTTCCTCCATAAGGCTTACGCATATAACGGAGGTTGACACTAAGAGGGGATGGATTTATTTAAATTCATCCTCTAAAGGATTAGAATCGGATTTCTCCAAAGGAAACAATTCAGAAGAAGCGAAGCTTACATTGATGCTTAAATTAATAGGATCCGCTTAAAAGACAAGTCGTGTATTCTGATGTATGGACCTATGACCTCAGGTCATACGTGAATTAACTAAACCATTCCAACTTCTACTAAATAAAGGTAATGTCAATTTAAAATGTTTAGCATAGCCGTGCGTATGTCTATAATGGTTGCGCGCGTGAGTCTATATTTAAGAAAAAGACTCAATCATCATCATTTCAGCCGAAAGACGTCCACTTCTGAACATAGGCCTCCCCCAAGTGTCGCCACATTGACCGGTCCCATGCGACTCGCATCCAGCGGTTTCCCGCAACCTTCAACTGTTACTGTTACTGTTACTGCTAGCCTGCATCACCCCACTGCTGGGCAAATCTTATCTTATCTTAAAAAAAAAAGGCCTCTTCCCATGATTTCCAGTTGTTTCGATCTATTCGTTGTACATTCCCGCAACCTTCACCTGAAAGACTAAATTCGAATGAGATATTAACTCAACCAGTCAGTTTGTTAACCTTAGGTATAATGGACTCAAGAAAATAACACATAGATACTAGAAACATAACATCACGCCTGTTATCCCCGAAGGATTAGGCAGAGGTGTACCTAATAGTACACCCAAATCTCGCCAACTATGTCTAAGTCCCTTGTAAAGTTGTAATAGGGGTGACCCTATTGCCACCGTTCGTTTGCCTAGCCTTTTCCCAACTATGTTGGAGTCAGCTTCCAGTCTAACCGGATGCAGCTGAATACCAGTATTTTACATGGAGCGACTGCCTATCTGACCTCCACAACCCAGTTTATACTGGGTAAGACTGTTTGTCAGACTTTTTGGGCCACTGACTACCTGTAACGACTGCCAAAGATGGACAAATGACAGCCGGGACCATCACCTTAATATGCTTTCCGAGGCACGGAGGAAACTCGGTATGTAAGGGTAGTCAACCAACCACAGACTAACCTAGACAAGCACGGCTTAACCTAAAGATCGGCCCGAGCGGCTGTTATTATTTAGCCACGAGCGCCTCCTCCAATGGCCACCAACTGGGAATAAATCTAGACTCCGTGACTGTTACTGTGAAATTCCAGATCGAAAAACCCAGTAACAATTCACCCGACTCCCATCAAACTCAGGACCTCATGCCGAGCACTCGCGATCGCGGCCATTAGACCAACGAGGCAAGTATAGGTACTTCAAAAGTATAATCCTGATGTCACATGCTTCGATCAATATTGATCGAAGGTCACATGACATAATTTTGGCACAATCATTTCCTCAAAGCGACACGCGTAGGGTATACGAATCTCCTAATAAAATGTATTTCAGCCACCGTCAAGACATGTCAGGAAACTGTGCAGCATTTAAGGAGGGTCTCGGATTTATGACACAATCAATTTACACGGACGATATTTAAGTTCCTATGGACCCTGAATAGGCCACACTGGCTGGGAATTTCAACCGAAGCAGTGTAACCCTTTAGCAATTTTGCCGTCTGATGTGTTTTATAGAAAACCGATATCTAAAAATGTGGCCGACGACGCGCAGACTTCTATCTACGCATGCTTGCTACTGAGAGTGAAAGGATCTTTATATATTTATGATAGATAGATAGATAAATCATTTATTTAGTGCACACAAAAGACATAGCACGACACACTTAAATGATATAGTTAAAACAAAATGATATAGTAAAAAGCAAGGTGCCAATATACAAAAAGAAAAACATATTTACGAAATAATAATATAGTAACACCGTGACAGACTTTTATAACAAAATAAAATAATAACAAGTAGGAATACAAGGTGCGGTGTGCGTCTCAGGGTTGCACCAAATGGGAGTCCAGCTCAGCATGTGTCAGGCGTGCACCTGACGCTGATATTCTGCTGGATCCCTGTATTATATGTAGACTTTGTTTATTCCCCAGGTGTGGCAGGAAATAGGATAAGTTTTTCTGACACTGTCTATAAATCCGTAGATATCGATTAGGATAATCCTTTAATCTTATGTTCAATTAAATTAAAGTCCTAAAAACAGTATGTTCATTTGGCGACATAGATATGTAGATAAAATATAGATTAACGAAGTAGCAATGGGCCAAAACTAACCACTCAGTAGATGTCTAATGGCAAGAAAAGTAGCACCAGCAATGAGCAAAGATAACCACTCAGTGGACGCCTAATAGCGAGAAACGTCAACGCAGCAGGCCTAAAAGGAGATGGCAGGCCTACAATTGCATCAGATCGTGAAAAGTGGAAGGAGGAAAAGGAAGCTTTTGCCTTGCAGTAAGACAATATAGGCTTATAATATAACTAGCTGACCCACGCAACTTCATCTGCGTCACAAGAGAGAAATAGCTCACAAAAAGAATAAAATTTTCAACATTTTTCATTTATGCTCCGCTCCTTTTTGTCGTAGCGTTATGTTTTATAGCCTATTATAACCTTCCTCGATAAATAGACTATCCTAGACAAAAAATATTTTTTCAATTCCAACTAGTAGTTCCTGAGTTTAGCGCGTTCAACCAAACAAAACAAACTCTTCGGCTTTATAATATTGCTAGCCGATGCCCGCGGCTTCGCCCGCTTAAAATTATATAATTAAAACCTTCCTCTTGAATAACTCTATCTTTTAAATAAACCCGCATCAAAATCAAAAATAGTTTTAAAGATATAAGCATACATGGGGACAGACAGACGCGGCGGGAGACTTTTTGCCCGCGACTTCGTTCGCGTGGAATAGTGACTTCCGGCAGATTTTTGGTTTTACATATTTCCGATGAATTTTCAGTACTGAATTGATGCCGACTCTTGACCAATAGATGGCGCTGTATGTCCGGAATAAATTTTATTTTTTATTTTATTTTTTGTAATAAAAACTATCATAGATCCTTTCTCAAGTTCCAAACTATGTCTGCACCAAATTTCACACAAATCGGTTCAGTAGTTTAGGCGTGAAGCAAAGACAGACAGACAGACAGACAGAAAGACAGACAGACAGAGTTACTTTCGCATTTATAATATTAGTTTGGATTATAGTATAATTAATAGGTATAAAGTAAACTCTTACCATTTTGCCCATACAATTCCGACACAAAAAAAAAATCTAGAAGTCAGACCCAACTTTTACCAAAAAATCCTTTTTAAATACGAAAATAGCATGAGTGAAACAAAGCTCGGCTTTTTACTAAAAATGGCGGTGCGGTATACTGCAGTCCCCAACTAACTTCAATCCAAAACAAAGATGGCCGCGGATAGTCACGCTAATAAAATTGCTTTACACTGGCGGAACTTGAAAAAAGGATCATCTTCTGCCTTGCCTTTTCCCAAATATGTTGCGTTCGGCTTTCAGTATAACCGGATGCAGCTGAATACCAGTATTTTATTTTTCTATCCTCCATAACCCAGTTCATACTGGGTAATACGATACCACTAGGTAAGACTGGTTGTCAGACTTTTTGGGCCACTGACTACCTGTAACGACTGTCAAAGATGAACAAATGACAGCCGGGACCAACAGCTTAACGAGCTCCGAGGCACGGAGGAAACTTCATCAACGCTGCTCTTAAAAACGGTGAAGGAAAACATCGTGAGGAAACCGGCGTGTCCTGGAGCCTAAAATTCAGAGACATGTGACATCTACCAATTCGCCCTGATTATAGCCCACTCCCTCTCATTGAGGAGAGGCCGTGTCCCAGCACTGGGAACATTGCAGGCTGATGGTAATGAAAATTTTTTTGTAAGTTTGTTAATTTGTAAGTCTGAACTAATCATCCAATTCTAAAAAATCTTTCACTGGTAGAAAGCTACATTATTTGTGTGTGCTGTACGCAATTATATTTATATCATGCATACTAGCCGAACAATTTTTGCGGACAAAGTCGCGTGCGTTTTTCTAGTCTTACATAAACCCTCATGGAGAGGAAGCAGACACTACAGAGCGCCACCTGTCACGATCATGACATTCCTTCTTTGTTTCGTACACTTTCATACATCTGGTCAAAAGTGGATTACGTGGAATCTAAAGCCTACATCGCCTAGGAGTTAGGACCTAGTTTCAATCAATATGTTTCCAGTTTGGCAGTTCTCGTATGCCAGGTGTTTTGGCAAAGGTGCCAAACGTGTAAAATGCTAAAGCCCCGCTTTACAAAAGACAACTCAAATATAATCACAGTTAATAAGGTAACGAAGACTAAGTGTGAACTAGCAGAAGTTTTACTTTCTATTGAAATTGACCAAACAGATGTCTGTTTTAATAGTAATGAGATTATCGTTACATTCAGACCCTCTTCGATTATGGTCTTATCTGCATACCATGGACATGTCGCAGGCACATAGTATAGAACTCGCCGTATTACATAAAGGCGCGCCGGATTGCAAAATGTCGCTGTTATGTAATGCGGCGTCTTCACGTTCAGCCGGATTACAATTCGGCTGAAACAAATAACGCCGCAATGAATGAGTACTTCGAGGTTGTCAAAGCGGCGTCAACGTGCCGCCCAAATAAAAACGGGTACATCGTCAACACGCCACCGCCGCTTTGAAAGCGAGCGAAGCGAGCTCGGTACTTTGGGGGGATTCCCGGCGGTAGGTTTGGTTAGGTTACTTTGAACCCTGCAGACAGAAATAGGAGCCCCGTGAAGCGGGGCTACGTCTACCCCGTAAATTTTCAGTGTTTTGTTCGGTCGTTTCTTCTTACTGACAATAAGTTCAAACGTTGGACGCCACTTTGTCGAACGCATCGCCACTACAATCCAGCTGAACGTGAAGACGCCGCATTACATAACGGCGACGTTTTTCAATCCGGTGCGCCGTAATGTAATACGGCGTGTTGTACGAATAGGCTGCGACAGACACACTACGTAGTAAGCATGTTGTACCTACTAGTACAACAAAAAAAAACATGGTTACCTTTGATGTATAAAATACTAGGTACCTATTCCTGTCCTCAAGTGTACACGCAAAAAAGAAGAGTCATCGGAAAGTTAGATAATTCAAGGTTTATATTTTGAATTTGATAGAATTTCAAGAACTAAAACAAAAGTTTTGAAAGGTTCATTATACTTAATAAGATCTTAAAATAAAGCTAAAATTTTACTGAACTGTGCACACTGTTACTTTAATAAAATTCAAATTAAAAACGTAACTATTATTTTAACTGGAGAGGCACTCAAAGTGTAATACCAGAACCGAAATTAGTGACGTAAGACAATATAATTTAGCAAGAAATGAGATATTACAATAAAATAACGATCTTCATGTGTGCCAATAAAGCCCGTTTCCCCTTAAACCAATATTTTGCCACGCACAACGAATTTTACGAAACGTCTATCTTCATACATTATTTATACTGATTTCCGCCAACGACTAAGTATAGAAAGGGGCGGAAAGGTTAATTACAATTAAAGCTTCACTTGCTTAAATGTCACAGCCTACATCCCTACTTCATTATAATTTTATTATATTGGCTGAAAATAACGCAATAACATACCTACCATCATCCGCAAGAGAACCAAGGTCACCGATTTAGCCCGAAGAATTGCCAAACTTAAGTGGCAGTGGTCAGGGCGATGCGTTGGAAGACCTCCCACTATAGGTGGACCGATGACCTGGTGAAGGTTGCTGGAATCCGTTGGATGCGAGTCGCACGGGACCGGTCAATGTGGCGACACTTGGGGGAGGCCTATGTCCAGCAGTGGACGTCTTTCGGCTGAAATGTTGATGAATGATGTTGCGGAAATGGTTTTATTTATACGTGGGTACTTATACATAGTTGCAATATTGCTCAACCGACCTATTATTTGGTAACCTCAAATGAATTTAAGGCTCCCAGCCAGGGCTTACAAACTAGGCATACAATTAAATGACCGCTCGCTAAGGGCACGCCCCGTCGGGTTTGGATCTCGGCTTAGGGCGTCATTGAGGGGAAAGGGGCAGCTAGAGACAGGCTGGGTTGAATTATACAGGTGAAAACGAGACTTATTTTCGCAGTTAAATACTCACGTCACCGTCCATGCCGTTACACACTAGCCAGATGACGTCACTGAAGTGTGCTCATTTGCCATTTTTCCTCTCATGAAGTTAAAGATTATTTGTAACGGATTTTAATACGATATCAACACTACAACACGATACGATATTAGTACAATATTAATACGATATTAAATCGTGTACACAGTTTTTAACCCCCAACGCAAAAACGACGGATATCATAGCTTCCGAATGGATGAACCGATTTTGATTTTGGTTTTTTTGTTTGAAAGGTGAATTAGTCGAGAGCTATGTTTGATGTAAATCGGTCCAAGATGGCCGCCGCCACAAAATGGCGGATTACATATTTATTCAACTACTCCCTCAATATTATGAATATCAAATAAATAAATATCGCTGGACATTAACACACAGCACCATCAAGTGCTACACTAAGCAAGGCTTGTGTCGTGGACACCAGATAGTTGATATGAAATATATATGTACCTTTTTTGTTTGTAAATACATACTTATTACCTATACATATAAACATACATGACTTGGAAACAAAAGCCATGCTCATCACATAAACATAAATTGCTCCTACCGGGATTCGAACACAGGACCCTAAGAACGTAAGTCAGCCTCACTACCACTATGCCATTCGGGTCGTCAAAAAAAGGGCAAATGAAAGCGCTTGACTAGTAGAATACTATACGCTTTTGTAAATTTCAAATCCAAGATGGCCGCCACCACAAAATGGTGAATTACATTTTTTTGTCACAACGTCCTCAATAAACCCATATTGAGGACATTGTGAAAAAAATATGTATTTGTAATCAAATGAAAGGGCTTGACTCGTAGAATAATGTATATACATGTATGCGTCAAGTTCGTGAACGGGCGCTGTCGGTTGGGACTGGTCAGCTCTTGGTTGCCACGGCTTTTTTTAGGGTTCCGTAGCCAAATGGCAAAAAACGGAACCCTTATAGTTTCGCCATGTCTGTCTGTCTGTCTGTCTGTCCGCGGATAATCTCAGTGACCGTTAGCACCAGAAAGCTGAAATTTGGTACCAATATGTATATCAATCATGCCGACAAAGTGCAAAAATAAAAATTTAAAAAAACATTTTTATTAGGGTACCTCCCCCAGACGTAAAGTGGGGAGCGATTTTTTTTTTTAATTTTGACCCTGACGTGTGATATATTGTTGGATAGGTATTTAAAAATTAATAGGGGTTTTCTAAAATCATTTTTTGATAATATTAATATTTTAGGAAATAATCGCTCCGAAAGTCAAAAACAATGTGTCCCCCCCCCCTCTAACTTTTGAACCATAAGTTTAAAAAATATGAAAAAAATCACAGAAGTAGACCTTTATATGAACTTTCTAGGAAAATTATTTTCAACTTGATGAGTTGAATAGTTTTTGAGTTATATAGCACTTTTTCAAAAAAACTTAAATGATAACTTTGTTTTTCATACAAATACTATGAAAAACAAAGTTATTTTTGCTGACGAAAAATGTTGGTATTTTTAATGGTCTGGGAAGCTACGGAACCCTACAGTGAGCGTGGCCCGACACGCTCTTGGCCGGTTTTTTTACTAATTATTTTATTTTTGAATTTGAATTGTTTTTGTTTGTTTTTACTACCTATGGACACTTTTATCGTGCACATCTTGCTACGTTGTTCTCACATAATGCACCATCTCAACAGGAATGATGTAACCAAGATTTTGTAACAACATGATGATTTAAAAGAGTGTCCATGGAGTTTCTTGCCCGTTCTTCTCCATAGAGATCTACGCTAGGGAATGGGCAACTACAGTACTTTCACAGTTTTTATGTCTTGTGACTGGGACTGTAGCTACATTTAATTTTCATCTTTGTTTCGACAGTTCAAAAGCGCCTGTAACTGGCCTACTTGAAATAAATGCTTTGATTTTGATTTTGTACACTATATTAAAAGGGAATGAAGAATACTAACTAACGACATGAGACGAGGAAAGTGGAGTGATGACTGGGGGTCGGAGGTTTTCTAAATTTTTTAATTTAATTTTACTTGTTAAAGTCTAAATTACCAAGCCGCGCACAGCAGCTTGACCGCGGGCATCCGTGTCCGCGCCTGCAACATGCTGTCATAGCCGAAAGTATGCTGCAACATGCGATCGGCTCCGTTCGCCTGTCGTTTTATTCGACATGGAGGAATGAAACTATTTGACTCGGCGCAGAAACGAATACGTTCAATAGCGACGGTACCGAGTCGATCGTACGCGTCGACATCCTGCCGAACACGACCGGGGTCGCCGCATCTGTTCGTATCCTTTCCGATCCGATGCGATGCGAGTTGTTTGCTGGAAATCATCTTTTCGCCATTTGGCCGGATCTTCTCGTGTCGACGACTTCAATAGTAACCTGAACAGTGCTGTCTATTGCGTCATTTTAATCGTATAGGTATTATGTACTTACTCTTTGTACAAAGGACAGCGATGATGATGATGCCGTTTAGCGCATTTCAGCCACAGCGACTGCATTCGATGATGGTTTCGAGGGTGGTTATCGAGAGCTTTGGTGTGCTGGTCTTTCATGTGCTCTCAAGTAGAATAGGACAATACTGGACATGCAACATGACTTATCATGTGATGCGGCTCCCGATTCACACTATGTTTGAGATAGGTCGATGATACGCCATATTGTATCTGCAGTGGCCAACTTTTCTCAAATGGTTCATAGATTGCCTTATTGGCCACTGCAGTTTAACTTCGTGAGTTACCTACGTGTGGTGCACGGCGTTTGGTTTCCAATCACCAACATAACACTCAATCAGAAAACATAGTTTTCAAACTCCTCACCATCTAGGATCCAGGCTGATCTATCTGCTTTAGTGATTTTTGTCTTGCCACAATTTAGCAATAAACATCAATGACTGTTCAAAAACAAGTTACCGTACCTACACGTCGAAAGTACGCCGCAAAACCTGTAGGTAATATTCCTGAGGCTACGATTGAAACATAATTTTGTACGTAAGGAAAGAATTCATGTAACAAAACTTCACATCCCCAATACGTGTAGAACCAGAAAACAGCGAACGCGAAAGCGTGTACACAAACCCCCTTAAACTTTTCAAATATTTGATGGATTTAAACTTTTAACTCATAAAGGAATTCCCTTTAAAATTGAAGCTGTTCGCAGGATTAGTTTTATGCTTACCTTGGTCTAAGAGGTTGCATCAAAGTGCTCCTCGAAACTTCTAAATCCACAGTAATGTTGGTTTAAGAATGATTTAGTGGCTGGCGACTGTCAGTATTTTTTGTTCAATGTTCAATCAACTTGAGGTCTTTTTAGGGTTCCGTAGCCAAATGGCAAAAAACGGAACCCTTATAGTTTCGCCATGTCTGTCTGTCTGTCTGTCCGCGGATAATCTCAGTGACCGTTAGCACCAGAAAGCTGAAATTTGGTACCAATATGTATATCAATCATGCCGACAAAGTGCAAAAATAAAAATTTAAAAAAACATTTTTATTAGGGTACCTCCCCCAGACGTAAAGTGGGGAGCGATTTTTTTTTTAATTTTGACCCTGACGTGTGATATATTGTTGGATAGGTATTTAAAAATTAATAGGGGTTTTGTAAAATCATTTTTTGATAATATTAATATTTTAGGAAATAATCGCTCCGAAAGTCAAAAACAATGTGTCCCCCCCCCCTCTAACTTTTGAACCATAAGTTTAAAAAATATGAAAAAAATCACAGAAGTAGACCTTTATATGAACTTTCTAGGAAAATTATTTTCAACTTGATGAGTTGAATAGTTTTTGAGTTATATAGCACTTTTTCAAAAAAACGCAAATGATAACTTTGTTTTTCATACAAATACTATGAAAAACAAAGTTATTTTTGCTGACAAAAAATGTTGGTATTTTTAATGGTCTGGGAAGCTACGGAACCCTACAGTGAGCGTGGCCCGACACGCTCTTGGCCGGTTTTTTATAAAAAGTCCGACCTTTTTAGTACAATGAACTTGAACGGTCTTGTATTTTTTTAAACCTCTTTTTTTTAATTGCAAAATTTCTAATCTGCACCTCAATAGGCTAGTTTCCATTAATTAAAAAATAAATTGCTAATCTATTTAGTCCGTCAGTTAGAGTATTGGAAAATAATGGACACGTATTTTTTGTTTTTGTAAATCAACGAATATTGACAAAGATAAAACGCATCAATACTCGGGAGTGGGGGCTTGTGACGTCGGAACTCACTAAAAATGATACCTAACAGTGACGTATCGAGAATTTTGAAAGCGTCGTATCTTCGTCAATTATTATTTTGGTATATGTAACAAAAGAAAAAATCTATCTATCTATCTATATATATCTATCTATCTATATATATCTATCTATCTATATCTATATCTATACATATAATAAAACTGCAGAAAAGACGTTTTTGTAAATTAAAAAAAACAAAAAAATATAGGCAGGGTGTTAAAGAACAACCAATAGAACCCATTTCCAGCATTTTTGGAATTTTTGTCTGTCTGTCTGTTTGTATGTTTATTTGTGCCAGCATCACGTAAAATGTACGAAATCAATGTAGATAACTTTTATACACAACGATTTAGCGTAACTTGAAGTAACATTTAGTTTTTGTTTCATTGCAATCGGTTCAGTCTATCAAAAGATATTTGAATTTAAAGTGTTTCAGAATTAAAATTTGGTCTCACAACTTCGTTTTAAATCCGAATTAAATATTAGAACAGCGCCATCTATGGACTATATCTGGAGATCAACTGCGTGCAGTTTTGAATATAGCTCTACGGTAGATGGCGTTGTGCTGTGACGTCATTTTCTAAATCGCTGTGTTAAGATTTTCCTTGAAAGAATCACCTTCGCCAATGTCTACCAGCCATTTTTGAGGATCGCCAGTGGTCCAAACAGTGAGGTGAGTGTGAAGCGCCACCTACAGAAGTGTTCGGAAAGTTTTCCCAAATTGTGCGGACTAGTGTGGGTACTTTGGGAAAACTTATTCCGCTCGGACCGCCAACCCGCTTCACTTTCCCTGTGTTCGTACAAGTGCCCAGCACTGGTGCGAGCACAGGGGGAGTTATTCCCACGCAGCCCGTTGCAGCTGGCACCGTCGCGGTCGCGGATCCAGGAGGACAGTCAGAAGTTTTTAACCAGTTTTTATGTTTTTACCACCGGCAAGATGATGCCGGCCAACCTGAGCCTCCCCGGGGCTGGACCGGACAGTGTCGATGCCGAACATCGGCGACGCGGTGCCCGGTGCAGAACCGGCGGGACCCCCCCCTCCTCATAGCGAGGAGAAGAAACGGTCCGGGAAGAAGAAGAAGCCGCCGACCCAACCTGACGTCAACCGACCTCTTGAGGCCGGAACAAGCGCGGCGACGGCTGCGTTCGGCCCGTCGACGCCATCGGCGCCTGCGCGCGTTGCGCCGACGCCATCGCCGACGCCATCGCCGAGCCAGCCGCAAGCCGTGGCCGTGCGCCCACCTGCGTTTCGCCCGGTGCCTATCCAGGCCCCGGACCCCGCCGCCTCATCGGCTGGACGCGTGCAGCACGCGCGCGCTTCAGCACCCATTACGCGGATGTCCGTGCGCGACGCAACGCCACTGACGCGCGCAACCGCGCCACCACCAAGAGCCTCCGCGAGCGTAGCTCGCCCGGGGGCGCCTTCGGCGACTTTCGTGCGCCCCTCGGTGCGCCCCTTCACCCGCGCCACGCCTGGGATACGACCCACTGCGTCGAACGCGCCCCTTGGGGCTGCGTCCGCGGTGGCCCAACTACCCAGCGCACCGCCACCGACACCGGCCATAGCCTGGTCGGGCCCAGGCGGACCGGGAACGACGCCCTCCTCACAGGATGGCGCCTAGCGGCCGACCGTCTTCCTCGGCGCCGCAGGCGCCCGATTCGCCGGCGCCTCCTCGCGCATCCTTTGACTCGCCGGCGGCGCTTTCGGCATGCTCGTCGCAAGCCGGCTCGAGCATGTCGATAGCTTCCGCGGGCTCGGTAGACTCGGGCCGATACGCGCCTAGGGGGCACTCCCCACATGCCTCTCCGACGCCGTCGCTGGGATTCGGTTACGAATTCCAGCTGGAGCCGCGTCCACAGCGGCGACGCCGAAGCACAGACGAGGAGACGGAGAAAGAGGAGGCCAAGCGGTACTGGCCTGACTCGCCACGGCCACAGCGCGACCGCGCGCCGTGGCGCGGACGGGGCAGCGCCGCCTCGCCTACATTCGCGGAGGTGGTCCGGCGTACGTCGGATGCGTCGCTGACGCCTTCAACGACGACGCCCAGAGGCAAAGAAGATACACAGCACGGGGTGAGTGCCACATCAGTTGTTGATTCCACAGCTCGGCCGGCGTCCCGAGGGGATGACGGAGAAGCCGCCCCAGGAGCAGCCACACCGAAGACGAAACCGAAGCCGCCCAAGAGGCCAAAGTACCCTCCGCTGATTGTGGAGAAGCTGCCGGGGTGGGCCTCGCACTTCAGGGCCCTAAGAGAAAAACTGGGCCATCCCCCCAATGCCAGGCCTTTTGGCATGGGGATTCGGTTCTCGCCCGAAAGCGAGACCGAATTTAGGGTGGTCCAGAAGTATCTGACGGGCCTAGAGAGGGACGAGGGTACATCCTGGTTCGCCTATTCGCTCCCAGCGGAGCGAAGCCTAAAGGTGGCCATATCGGGACTGCCGATCGACACTCCCCCGGAGGAGATTGAGGAGGAGCTCCGAGCGATGGGGCACGTGCCGGAGTACGTGCGCCATATCAAGGCGCGGAAAGGAAGACCCGGCTGCGTGTTCCACGCCGTCCTTAAAAGGACTCCGGAGGCCCGCTCGATATTTGACACCACGACATTTCTGTGTATGCGTGGCGTCAGGATCGAAGCTTGGCGGGGAAAACGTGGGCCCGCCCAATGCCACCGGTGCCAGAAATTCAGGCACTCATCACACCACTGCCACCGGCCGCTCGCCTGTGTTCGTTGTGGCGAGGGGCACGCTGCGCGTGACTGCCCCCGCCCACGCGACCAGCCGGCGACGTGCGTTAACTGTGGGGGAGATCACCCCGCAAACAACGTGCGTTGCCCCACCTTCCAGGCGGAACTACGCAACAGCCGAGCGGGCACAGTCGCCGCCACGACCGCCTCACGCCGACAGCAAGTGGTCACCGAGAGACAACACCAAGATGTTGTGGCTTCCACGGAGGCCCAAGGCGCGCCGCTTATGGCGGCGGCCAACGGGCCCACCACCAGGGGAGAAGCCCGCCCCCCCCCTCCTCAAAGCGGCGGAGGAAGCGGAAGGGGAAGAAGAGAGGGGGAAAAGGGAAGAAATCCGACCCCCCCCCACCGCATCTAAGGACGACGTCATTCCAAGGGACGACCTTATCTCGTCCCAAGCGCAGGCTGTGACGATGACATCACATCAGCCAACCAATAAGGGTGGGCTGTCAGCTGGCGCCGGCATCGAGCGGCTCCCAGCCCACCAACACCAACAACAGCGGCCCAAGAGGCCGACCAGCGCCGGACCAGCTGCCGACGCTATAACAGCAACTTCGTCGTCCATCAGGATGGCGGGGACCACAAGTAAAGAATTCACAGCCTGCGCAATTCGCCTGTTAATGGACCTTATCAAGGCCATCAGACAGGGACAGGACGCGGGCTTGGTTATCATCGACGGCCTGGCCTCACTCCTCCAGCTCTATGGCTAGGCCGTTGAGGGTACTCCATTGGAATGCCCGCGGCCTCAGAGGTAAGGTCGCCCCCCTCCGCCGCCTCCTACATGATCAGGACATCGACGTGGCGCTAGTAAGCGAGACGCTCCTGGGACCGGAGATTAAGTTCAGAATCCCGGGTTACCTCTCTTACAGGAAAGATGAGAGGTCGGCAATCAACGCCCCCTACCGTGGTCTGGCGGTACTGGTGAGGCGTAGAGTTGTCCACCAAGAGCTTCCTGTGCCGTCCCTAGGCACGTTCTACGCGCTGGGTGTGCAGCTTCATGTCGCCGGCGAGGACCTCGCCCTGTATGCCTGTTACAAGGCGCCCTCGGCCAACCTGGACCCTAAGGACAACATGGAAATATGTCGGCGTTTAACCAGGAGATTGCTAACACAAGAAGGCACTATTCCATTTGCAAAACCTCAAAAAAACCACAACTAGATTTGAAATGAAATTTTATAACTTTATTGCTCCTAGATTATAATTATAATCAAATTAATAAGATTAAAAATATATCTAATTGTAATTCAAAACAATGTAAGGGAAAAGTAACTTCATGGCTGTTGGGATTGGACTATAAGGAGACTGAGGAACTCTTGGAAATAAAAAAGTAAATTTAATCGCAGGTTTTGTAGTATTTGTAACACATAACACACAATCAACACACACCTCACACAGTACACTCATACATGAACACATGCTCATACAACAACACGCATAAACTGTCACACAATCACCATGCACCACGCACACATTCATATACACACGCACATAACACAGCACATAAAAATTACACTGCCACATTTAGTGTGGCAGTGTAATACACTCGTTTTAACTCTTCTAATAAGTACTATTGATATTATTTTACCTACCTGGTTTAAAACTTTGATGCGTATGTGTATTATTGCATTTACTTTTGTTAGATGTCCTAGTAACTATCTTAGTGGGGTCCTGGTGTCCTAAAATACAGGCCTCGGCTTAGTTTAGGCGCCAGTCTCCCACAAATAGAACATTCTTTTCCTTTATATAATTACTAGCTGTTGCCCGCGACTTCGTCCGCGTGAACCACCTTTGTCACCTAGGCGTATAAAAGTAGCCTACGACTTGTTTTCTAACCTACCGAATAGACACAATTTTTATTTTATTTTATTTTTAAAGATGATGATGGTGGTGATTTATTTATTTATTCTACTATGATGATGTTATGCTCACTCTACAGGGTAAACCTTAGTTGCCATTAAATCGCGCATTTGTCCTGATACCCCAATAAACCTATACAGAAGTCGAATCCGCCATCTTCTGGATGTCATAATAAATACCATATTCGTAATCAGCACTCCTGATAATCTCGGAAGCGACACCCATAATGATTTTTAATTTTTCATTCCAACCCCATTGCAACCCAAATGGGGATGATGGAATTTCAGGTCCGCCACATTAAATCTTAAAATCATTGTTTTTGTAATACACCCAACCCGATACACAATACAAACAACACCCATGTTGATTTTCAGACTTTGTCACGCCATTTCTCCATATTAGAGGTTGAATTCTGAACAAAACTGAAACAAATGTTCATTTATCGATAGGAGTACTCCTGTTAATTCAAATAAAATAGACTAACTAATCTTGTTTCCCCATTCAAAGTTTGGAGCACCGTTTCACCCCTTTGGAGGACGAATTTTGTAAATTAGTTCTAACTGCACCCCAAGAGTACATAGGAAACCTATTTGCCAATTTTGGAATCTGTGGACCCAGCGGTTTGGGCTGTGCATTGATTTTTAGACTTGGTTACCCCATTTCCCCCTCTTAGGGTTTGAATTTTGAAAAAACCTGAAAACCGTTTCTCCTCATTTATCAATAAGAGTACTCCTGTGAAGTTTCGAATGAAATAGTCTAACTAATCTGGTTTCCCCATACAAACTTTGGATCCCCGTTTCACCCCTTTAGGTGGTGAATTTTGAAAAATCCTTTCTTAGTGCACCCTAAGACCAAATAAGGAACCTACTTGCCAATTTTGGAATCTGTAAACCCAGCACTTTGGGCTGTGCATTGATTTTTAGACTGTCGACCCATTTCCCCCTCTAAGGGGTTGAATTATGAAAAAATCTGAAGCACGTTTCTTCTCATTCCTCAATAGGAGTACTCTTGTGAAGTTTCGAATAAAATAGTCTAACTAATCTTGTTTCCACATACAAACTTTGGAGCCCCGTTTCACCCTCTTAAAGGATGAATTTTGAAAAGTTATTTCTTAGTGCACCCCTAGACCACATTTTAAGGAACCTGCTTGCCAATTTTGGAATCTGTTGACTCAGCGGTTTGGGCTATGTATTGATTTTTGGACTTTGCCACCCCATTACACCCTTTTAGGGGTTGAATTTTGAAAAAAACTAAAACCCGTTTCCACTCTTTTTTCAATTGGAGTACTACTGCGAAGTTTCGAATGAAATAGTCTAACTAATCTGGTTTCCCCATACAAACTTTGGAGCCCCGTTTCACCCCCTTAGAGGGTGAATTTTGAAAAATCCTTTCTTAATGCACCCCTAGACCACATAAAGAACCTTCTTGCCAAATTTGGAATCTGTAGACCCAGCAGTTTGGGCTGTGCGTTGATATATCACCCAGTCAGTCATAAAGATTCACAGCTCCTCCCCCGTAGGTGATAGCGTGATAATATGTAGCCTATATGTTGACTCGACCTCTTAGTAATATTTATTCAAAATTTGAAGTAAATCCATGCAGTACATTTTGAGTTTAGCCCGCACATACATACAGACAAACAGACAAACATACAAAAATTCTAAAAACTTTATTTTTGGCTTCGATATCGATTGTAGATCACGCCCCAAGTATTCTTTTTAAAAATTTTTCAATGTACAGTTTTGACTTTCCTACGATTTTATTACATGTAAAGATAAAGATACGATACCAAACAAAATACACACAACACAATTTGGCTCCAAAGGTTTAAATGTACTTATTCGCTGTCAATATTTTCAGTGTTGGGCATTCTGCCCCAGTCGAGACGATCCTAAGTATATTATTGGGCATTCAGTCACGCGGAGCGAAGGCGAACTTGTTCGACTGCGCGAAGTGGGACAGAATGCCCAATAATATACTACTTTACTCTACAGATTAAACCTCAGTGGCCATTAAGTCGCGCATTTGTCCTGATACCCTGTACATAAGTCAAATCCGCCATCTTCTGGATCTCAAAATAAATACCATATTCGTAATCAGCACCCCTGATAATCTCGGAAGCGACACCCATATTGATTTTTACTTTTTCATTCCAACCCTATCGATTCCCAACAGGGGATGATGGAATTTTAGGTCCGCCACATTTAATCTTAAAATCGTTATTTTTGAAGTAGGTAAACCCAACCCGATACACCATACAAACAATACCCCTGTTGATTTTCAGACTTTGTCACGCCATTTCCCCCTTTTAGGGGTTGGTTTCTGAAAAAACCTGAAACCCATTTCTACTCATTTATCAATAGGAGTGCTCCTGTGAAGTTTTAATGAAATAGTCCAACTAATTTTGTTTCCCCATACAAACTTTGGAGCCCCGCTTCACCCCTTTAGAGGGTGAATTTTGAGAAATCCTTCCTTAGTGCACCCCTAGACTACATAAGGAACCTACTTGCCAAATTTGGAATCTGTAGACCCAGCGGTTTGGGCTGTGCATCGATTTTTAGACTTTTTCACCCCATTTCTGAAAATACCTGAAACCCGTTTCTACTCATTTATCAATAGGAGTGCTCCTGTGAAGTTTCGAATGAAATAGTGTAACTAATTTTGTTTCCCCATACAAACTTTGGAGCCCCGCTTCACCCCTTTAGAGGGTGAATTTTGAAAAAACCTGAAACCCGTTTCTACTCATTTATCAATAGGAGTACTCTTGTGAAGTTTCGAATGAAATAGTCTAACTAATCTTGTTTCCCCTTACAAACTTTGGAGGCCTGTTTCACCCCTTTAGAGGGTGAATTTTGAAAAATCCTTCCTTGTTGCACCCCTAGCCTACACAAGAAACCTATTTGCCAAACTTGGAATCTATAGACCCAGCGGTTTGGGCTGTGCGTTGATTTTTAGACTTTGTCACCCCATTTACCCCTCGTAGGGGTTGAATTTTGAAAAAAACTGAAACCCGTTTCTTCTCATTTATCAATAGGAGTACTCTTGTGAAGTTTCGAATAAAATAGTCTAACTAATCTTGTTTCCCCATACAAACTTTGGGGGCCCGTTTCACCCCCTTAGAGGGTGAATTTTGAAAAATCCTTTCTTAGTGCACCCCTAGACCACATAAGGAACCTTCATGCCAAATTTGGAATCTGTAGACCCAGGCGTTTGGGCTGTGCGTTGAAATATCGCCCAGTCAGTCGGTCAGTCAGTTTACCATTTTATATATAGACTAGCTGTTGCCCGCGACTTCGTCCGCGTAAACCACCCTTGTCACATAGGGGTATAAAAGTAGCCTTCGACTTGTTCTACTACTACTACCAAATATACACAAAAAAAAATGTTAAATCGGTGAAGTCGTTTCGGAGAACTCCGATAACAAACAATGTGACACGAGATTTTATGTATTAGATAGCTTTGTCTGCGGCTTTGCTCGCGTTGAATTCGGAGTAATTGTAATAAAAAAATGAGAGAATTTCATTGCGCAAAACAAATAGTAAGTAAAATTCAAGATCCAGCAGACTTTTAAAGATAAACATATCTAGGTTGCTCATAAATTACTTGGTTTCAAAGCAGAACAGAGGAACTTTGCAGAAGTATTGTGTAAAATCTTAAATTACTGTCTAGGATGGAATTACTATGGCCAGTAAATTACATAACGATACGTAGCTACGAAAACAAACAAAATTTAAAGAAAAATTAGATTTGTGTTCAGTGAAAACCATGAAAACGACACCCATGAAGGAAAAACGAAAAAAATCCTAGGTGCCTTCTTGGATTTTCATTTTGACCTCATTTTTGTTATCAACGACTCCGAAAACCACGCAAATGACACACATGACGAAAAATTTACTTCAACGCCATTTCGATTTTCATTTCGATCTCATTTTTCTAATCAGCGACCTCCATTGACGGAAATATAAAAAAAAAACCCTAGACGGCATCTTGGATTTTCATTTTGACCTCATTTTCGATATCAGCGACCCCGAAAAACATGAAAATGACACACATGACGAAAATTTTACTTCAACGCCATTTCGATTTTCATTTCGATCTCATTTTTGTAATCAGCGACCTCGAAAACCATGTAAACGACACCCGAGATGGAAAAACAAATACTTTTCTTGGGCGCTATCTGGTATTTATCAATAGGAGTACTCTTGCGAGGTTTCGAATGAAATAGTCTTACCAATCTTGTTTCCCCTTACAAACATTTGAGGCCCGTTTCACCCCTTGCAGAGTAAATTTAGAAAAATTTTTTCTTAGTGCACTCCTAGACTACATAAGGAACCTACTTGCCAAATTTGGAATCTGTGGACCCAGCGGTTTGGGCTGTGCGTTGATTTTTAGAATTTGTCACCCCATTTACCCCTCTTAGGGGTTGAATTTTGAAAAACCTGAAACCCGTTTCTACTCATTTATCAATAAGAGTACTCTTGTGAAGTTTCGAATGAAATTGTCTAACTTATCTTGTTTCCCCATTCAAACTTTGGAGCCCCGTTTCACCCCTCTTAGGGGTTGAATTTTGAAAAAACCTAAAACCCGTTTCTACTCATTTATCAACAGGAGTACTCTTGTGAAGTTTCGAATGAAATAGTCTAACTAATCTTGTTTCCCCATACAAACTTTGGAGGCCCGTTTCACCCCCTTAGAGGGTGAATTTTGAAAATTTATTTCTTACTGCACTCCTAAACTACATAAGGAACCTACTTGCCGAATTAAAAATCTGTAGACCCAGCGGTTGGGGCTGTGCGTTGATTTTCAGACTTTGTGACCTCATTTACCCCTCTTAGGGGTTGAATTTTGAAAAAACCTGAAACCCATTTCTACTCATTTATCAATAGGAGTACTCTTGTGAAGTTTCGAATGAAATAGTCTAACTTATCTTGTTTCCCCATACAAACTATGGAGGCCCGTTTCACCTCTCTTAGGGGTTGAATTTTGAAAAAACCTAAAACCCGTTTCTACTCATTTATCAATAGGAGTACTCTTGTGAAGTTTCGAATGAAATAGTCTAACTAATCTTGTTTCCCCATACAAACTTTGGAGGCCCGTTTCACCCCCTTAGAGGGTGAATTTTGAAAATTTATTTCTTACTGCACTCCTAAACTACATAAGGAACCTACTTGCCGAATTAAAAATCTGTAGACCCAGCGGTTTGGGCTGTGCGTTGATTTTTAGACTTTGTCACCTCATTTACCCCTCTTAGGGGTTGAATTTTGAAAAAACCTGAAACCCATTTCTACTCATTTATCAATAGGAGTACTCTTCTGAAGTTTCGAATGAAATAGTCTAACTAATCTTGTTTCCCCATACTAACTTTGGGGGCCCGTTTCACCCCTTAGAGGGTGAATTTTGAAAAAAAATTTTTAGTGCAATCCTAGACCACATAAGGAACCTACTTGCCGAATTTGAAATCTGTAGACCCAGCAGTTTGGGCTGTGCATTAATTATTACACTTTGACACCCCATTTACCCCTCTTTGGGGATGAATTTTGAAAAAACCTGAAACCCGTTTCTACTCATTTATCAATAGGAGTACTCTTGTGAAGTTTCGAATAAAATAGTCTTACTGATCTTGTTTCCCCATACAAACTTTGGGGGCCCGTTTCACCCCCTTCGAGGGTGAATTTTGAAAAATCCTTTCTTAGTGCACCCTTACATCACATAAGGAACTTTCATGCCAAATTTGGAATCTGTAGACCTAGCGGTTTGGGCTGTGCGTTGATATATCACCCAGTCAGTCAGTCAGTCAGTCAATCAGTCAGTCAGTCAGTTTACTATTTTATATATATAATAATATATATAGAAGATAAGATATCAAAACAAAACTACTGTACTTATATGTTCTTTATTTGTGGAAGAGAAATAAACAATTTTTATTATTATATTATTATTACTATAAGGAACTGAGGGCCCTTCTCGAGGCCAACAGCGGCGCAACGTTGCTTGCCGGCGACCTCAACTGCAAGCACCCAGCGTGGAACTCCGCCCGGACAAACACGGGGGGCAGACGACTCTACGCGGACGCGGAAGCCCACGGCTATACGGTGTCCGGCCCAGAGGCGCCTACCCACTACCCAGAAGCCAGGACTAGCATGCCATTAAACTAGAATATACAATCACAAAAGCATCTTTAAGGCATCGGCGATCTAGCACACTCGTAAGCTCTCCCAACGTGTTCTAGATCGGTTAGCGTTTATCATCATAATGTGTCTCGCGCGCGCTATCCATTTTCGCACATGATCATGCTTAGAACACAGATTTAGGATAGTGTCGCATATGATTTTGCGACTACTGTTCATACTCTTAAGTGCTTTTAACTGAGCTACTTGTGAATTAACTTCAAGGTACAAGCTATTGATTTCATCCAGCCGCTCCAAATTCATCATGCCATTAGCGCATCGCTTGGAAGATAATTGCTCAGTCTTGAGGTAATTATGAATAATCTTACTCATTTCTTCATGCTCTTTTATCTCCATACCTAATCCAACACGAGCACCAGTCGAATCGTGATGATGTTTAGACGGAGGCTTATTATGACCCCTTGGTTTGACGTCAGCTCCATGCTTGGTATTGTTCTTGATATTATTAAGGTAAGTGTTATTGGATTGAATGACTATCGGATTGAAGATGTCGTTCTTCCCAGGATTTTGAGGATAAGAGTTACCAGCTCGCACGACGATAGCTCCGTATTGATCGTTTTTATTCTGTCCCCCATATGTATTGTTTTCCTGTACGAGAATAGGGCCATACACGTTTCTTGTATTGGAATTGCCTGAGTAAGAATTACCAACTTGCACGTCTAGGGATCCATATAAGGCGTCATCTGCGGCATAAACGTTGTTTCTTTGATAGGTTTCTTCATGCTCTTTTATCTCCATACCTAATCCAACACGAGCACCAGTCGAATCGTGATGATGTTTAGACGGAGGCTTATTATGACCCCTTGGTTTGACGTCAGCTCCATGCTTGGTATTGTTCTTGATATTATTAAGGTAAGTGTTATTGGATTGAATGACTATCGGATTGAAGATGTCGTTCTTCCCAGGATTTTGAGGATAAGAGTTACCAGCTCGCACGACGATAGCTCCGTATTGAGCGTTTTTATTCTGTCCCCCATATGTATTGTTTTCCTGTACGAGAATAGGGCCATACACGTTTCTTGTATTGGAATTGCCTGAGTAAGAATTACCAACTTGCACGTCTAGGGATCCATATAAGGCGTCATCTGCGGCATAAACGTTGTTTCTTTGATAGGTTTCTTCATGCTCTTTTATCTCCATACCTAATCCAACACGAGCACCAGTCGAATCGTGATGATGTTTAGACGGAGGCTTATTATGACCCCTTGGTTTGACGTCAGCTCCATGCTTGGTATTGTTCTTGATATTATTAAGGTAAGTGTTATTGGATTGAATGACTATCGGATTGAAGATGTCGTTCTTCCCAGGATTTTGAGGATAAGAGTTACCAGCTCGCACGACGATAGCTCCGTATTGATCGTTTTTATTCTGTCCCCCATATGTATTGTTTTCCTGTACGAGAATAGGGCCATACACGTTTCTTGTATTGGAATTGCCTGAGTAAGAATTACCAACTTGCACGTCTAGGGATCCATATAAGGCGTCATCTGCGGCATAAACGTTGTTTCTTTGATAGGTTTCTTCATGCTCTTTTATCTCCATACCTAATCCAACACGAGCACCAGTCGAATCGTGATGATGTTTAGACGGAGGCTTATTATGACCCCTTGGTTTGACGTCAGCTCCATGCTTGGTATTGTTCTTGATATTATTAAGGTAAGTGTTATTGGATTGAATGACTATCGGATTGAAGATGTCGTTCTTCCCAGGATTTTGAGGATAAGAGTTACCAGCTCGCACGACGATAGCTCCGTATTGAGCGTTTTTATTCTGTCCCCCATATGTATTGTTTTCCTGTACGAGAATAGGGCCATACACGTTTCTTGTATTGGAATTGCCTGAGTAAGAATTACCAACTTGCACGTCTAGGGATCCATATAAGGCGTCATCTGCGGCATAAACGTTGTTTCTTTGATAGGTTTCTTCATGCTCTTTTATCTCCATACCTAATCCAACACGAGCACCAGTCGAATCGTGATGATGTTTAGACGGAGGCTTATTATGACCCCTTGGTTTGACGTCAGCTCCATGCTTGGTATTGTTCTTGATATTATTAAGGTAAGTGTTATTGGATTGAATGACTATCGGATTGAAGATGTCGTTCTTCCCAGGATTTTGAGGATAAGAGTTACCAGCTCGCACGACGATAGCTCCGTATTGAGCGTTTTTATTCTGTCCCCCATATGTATTGTTTTCCTGTACGAGAATAGGGCCATACACGTTTCTTGTATTGGAATTGCCTGAGTAAGAATTACCAACTTGCACGTCTAGGGATCCATATAAGGCGTCATCTGCGGCATAAACGTTGTTACTTTGATAGGTTTGGGAACCAAAATTACGAGTATTTATTCCTCTTTTCCTTCGCTTCTGAGGGTCTTTGGAATCCAGTGTTCTATCGAAGCGACGATTAAAAGCATCACCTAAGCGACTAGTAAAATTCTCATGCCAGCGAGCAAAATCAAAACCTCCCAAATTTGGGGCTGCTCTAACTGAAGCGTCTTGGAGCCCTGGAACAAAACACGATAACAATTAATGATCTATCACACATGAAAAAGTAAATGTACCGTTGAAGTATGTAAAAGCCTTACTCAGCCAATCACTTTGTATCTGCGTCATTCACCTGCGCAATCGTAACGTTTGACCGAATAAGCATTTTACTTGTTAGCAAATAATTGTACTTTGAAGAACAGTCAATAAATCGCCATCAAACCGTCAACATGTCTTTGACTTATTAAGACTATCGTCTCCTACCTACTTCATAAGAAAGTCCACACACTGCACCGTTTTATTGATAAATCGAAATAACAAACTGGACAGTCAGATAAAACTGGTGACTGATGTTTCCGATTATCTTGCCTAAATAAACATTGCCAGTTTGGTTCGTCGAAGGTCCGAGATTGATTTTGCCAATTAAATCTCCGCTATAGGTATTACCTTTTTGAAGAGATTTAGCTCCATAACTGACGTTACCGACTACGTCAGCGCCATATTTGTTGTTATGTTGCTGAACGTCAGGTCCAAATTGAACTTCACCGACTATATCGGCTGCATATTTGTTGTCACTTTGAATTGTCTTCAATCCATATTGGACATCGCTGTTCATATCACCGTGATACGTGTTGTCGTTCTGGTGGATTACGTCACCAAAAATGATTTTTCCTTTGTACTTACCGTGATACCTGTTCTCAGCTTGGATTGATACTGCTCCGCGATTGTCACCGTCAAGATGGTACTCTTTTTCAATAGCTTCTAAAATTTCATCTCCATCATAAGAATCGTAGTCAATCGGGATCGAGTAGATACCTGAAAAAAAAACTATACTGGTGGTACTGTTCGGATTTACTGAACTCATCTTGAATCTAAATTAAAAGGATAAATTATGTCAGTACATACATGGGACGCCAAAGATTGCAAACAAAACGACAACTGTGCTGAGCAACATGTCGACTGTCTTTTCTGGTCACAACTCAATTAAAATAATTTATGGTGCTCATTATATAGAAATGATTTGTGGTTTGAGTCTCGTGTGAGCACGCACTAACACAGTACACTTACGCTCAAAAAAATAGATCGTCAACCTTTTTCGCGAATCCATAAAGTTTTTTGGTCATTATGAAGACGTGTGCAATCTGTAATGATCAGTTTAATGACGGGGTGCAATGTGGAAGTGGTAAGAAATTCCTGGATTTCTCATGTGCAAGTGTGTCCGAAGCGGGTTGGAGAAAACTTGGACCCGACCGAAGAGCGCAATGGAAATGTCCTGCCTGTAAATCGTCGCCTGCTCTGCTTTCGCCGCAACCTTCTGCTTCATTGGATACAGTCCTGGGTGAAATTCGCGAAATGAGGCAGCAGCTGCGGAGTTTACCAACCCTTGTCAGTGACATAAGATCGATTAAAGATGAGTTGACCGAGCTTAAAAAAAGTTGTGATTTCTCTAATGGTAGACTTGATGAATTCGATACCAGACTTGCTGAACTAGAAAAAAAAACCTCCGAGTTTGAGGAGCTTCAGGACGCTGTCTCTTCATTTCAAACTGAATTAGCGTCAACAAAGCTTGAGCTTTCCTCGTTTGAGCAGCGAACCAGGCTAAATAATGTGGAGATTAAAGGTGTCCCTCTAAAGAAGGATGAGAACTTATTCTCGATCGTTGACGCTATAAGCAGCAAAATTAATTACAAGTGTCCTAAGACCCAGATCAATTACATTTCAAGGGTGCCTATTCATAACTCCAAGGAAAAATTAGTGATTGTGAGCTTCCTCAATAGATATATAAAAGAAGATTTTATTGCGGCTGCACGTGCTGATAAGGATCTCTCCACCTCTGACATAGGTTTTCAAGGAGCACCTCAACGTATTTATGTCAACGACCATCTAACTGTGGAATCCAAAAAACTTCTAAATGTGACTAAAATCGCCGCTAAAGAAAAACGCTATGAATTCGTTTGGGTGAAACACGGCAAAATTCATGTGCGCAAGGATGTTTATTGCAAAACCTTTATAATAAGAAAGGAATTTGATTTAAACAAAATTGTCTAAACCGTTTTTTAAGATTGATTTGCTGCTTTTCCACTTTTAAATTGTATCGAAGTTTGAACATCATTTGCTATTTGCTTTGTTTTTGTAAAAGGTTTAGCACCTCTGGTGGCGTACCATGACGTCTTAAAGCAGGATTGTTTTAATCTTACTCCAGAGTGAGAAAGAGATGGCGCTAGACGTCCTCTATAGCTCCGTCTCTTTCCCACACTGGAATAACGTTAAAACATTCTTGCTTTAAGACGTCATGGTAAACCCCCAGTACTGCTAATGAGCTTCTATTGTATTCTTTATCGCGCTGTTCGTCTTCGAGTTCCAATACTCAACCATACATTTGTCTCGCTTACTCATATGTGTGTGATATGTTGCTGCCTGCTTGCTCGCACAAACATTTCCTGCCAAATATCGGATGATTTGTACAACATGTTTATTATCAGGAATAATAATCAAAACTTATTGATTTTCCTATATTTTATTTTTAACTTTTTTAGGAGGATTATTAGTTTTATTTATTTACACAATGTACATTCTTGCTAACTTTACTCATTTTTACCCGCATTATAAATTCATACCTCTTTTACGCGTAACTAATATCTGGTTTGAAATGAATTGGCAATCTCTATTTTTAACCGACTTCCAAAAAGGAGGAGGTTCTCTATTCGACTGTATGTATTTTTTTTTTTATGTATGTTCACCGATTACTCGAAGACGCCTGAACCGATTTGAAAAATTCTTTTTTTGTTTGAAAGGGTATACTTCCAAGTTGGTCCCATAGTCGCCAAGTCGGGATCTGATGATGGAATCTTGGCGAAATCGAGGGAACTCTTCAAATTTTATAGGATAACGTACAGCAATTTTGGTATTTTCTACAACAAGTGAAGCATTTGCGTTTGATAAGAACCATTCTACCATCAGATCTGATGATGAAGCCAAGAGTCACGGAACTCCATAATGAGACAATGTATCATAGTCGTGTTTGGGCTTGTTGTAATTGTAACGGTATGCACTTTCCATGTGTACCAAACACATGTGAACCACTAAAAAGTGAAAAATAAAAACTTTGATGCAAAAAATAAAACCGACTTCAAAAAAAAAAACAAAATAGTGAAAAATAACTTTAGCTTCTGAAGTCGGTGACAAAAAAAATTAAATCAATCATACAAACGTCACCGACTACAGAAGCTAAAGTTATTTTTCACTTTTTTGTTTTTTTTTTGAAGTCGGTTTTATTATATTGTTGTTGATGCTTATGCAATTATTGTTGAATGTATGTGCAATGGCTAACAAGAGTGATCAGTGTCTTACTGTCTTTTATTTACCAGAACGTACGGGGATTGCGAACGAAGACTGACTCGTTTTATCGTCAGGTTTTACAAAATTCCTACGATGTTATTGTTTTAAGGGCAGGTGCGCCGATTTTACATAACTTTGATTCAAAAGTAAATAAACAAATAGCGACTGTTTTAAGCCAAAAAAAAAATAGATTTTGTAATTGACTATATCTACTTTGATATTTTGTGGTTCAAAACATGATATCGAAAACATCACTTGATCAAAAAAAATCCCAAACAGGAGCCTAATTTGCTTATTTTTTTACGTTTTTCTCATTTTTATTGAAGTATATGAAAGCTTTACTTCCAAAAAAAATATCTAAGCAAAGTTAATAACATATAAAACAATTATTTGTGGTTACATTTTGGAAAAGACTTTAATCCTTTTAATAATAAATTAGTATATAATAAAGCGGCTTGCGTACGTGGATTCAGTCGCCCGCCGGGCCTTGACTTTTTGATGATTCTTTTTTTGTTGGGATGGAGGTATTTCAAGGGTATGATAAGGAAACTAGAATCTGATGATGACATCCCAGAGAAATCAAGGGGAACCTTCAAAAATCGTAGTGCGACTAGTACGTTTGTAAATTTGGTCATTAATTATTTTAGAGTACTACTATTTAATGAAGGTCTGGAGTCGATCTGATGATGGAGCCGAAAGGCTGTCGAGGGAACTCCTCAACGATTCATAGCAATTACCTGTTGTTTGGGGTAAACTAATTTGTATTGATGAGAACTTTGCACCCATATGGGTTATAAGTGCCATTACAGGTCTGATGATGGAGATCATAGACATTCGAGGCAATTCTTCAACGATTTACAGCAATATGCAGCAAATTCACTCTTTTTGTATTTTGAAAGCAGTTATTTTGTTAGTTTTAATGTAATAATCTATATATATAAAATGGTAAACTGACTGACTGACTGACTGGGTGATATATCAACGCCCAGCCCAAACCGCTGGGTCTACAGATTCCAAATTTGGCAAGTAGGTTCCTTATGTAGTCTAGGGGTGCACTAAGAAAGAATTTTTCAAAATTCACCCTCCAAGGGGTGAAACGGGCCTCAAATGTTTCTAAGGGGAAACAAGATTGGTAAGACTATTTCATTCGAAACCTCACAAGAGTACTCCTATTGATAAATACAAGATAGCGCCCATGAAAAGTATTTGTTTTTCCATCTCGGGTGTCGTTTACATGGTTTTCGAGGTCGCTGATTATAAAAAATGAGATCGAAATGGCGTTGAAGTAAATTTTTCGTCATATGTGTCGTTTTCATGTTTTTTAGGGTCGCTGATATCGAAAATGAGGTCAAAATGAAAATCCAAGATGGCCGTCTAGGGTTTTTTTTTAAATATTTCCGTCATGGGTGTCGTTTGCGTGGTTTTCGGAGTCGTTGATAACAAAAATGAGGTCAAAATGAAAATCCAAGAAGGCACCTAGGATATTTTTTCGTTTTTCCTTCATGGTTGTCGTTTTCATGGTTTTCACTGAACACAAATCTAATTTTTCTTAAAATTTTGTTTGTCTTCGTAGCGTATCGTTATGTAATTTACCGGCCATAGCAATTCCATCCTAGACAATAATTTAAGATTTTACACAATACTTCTGCAAAGTTCCTCTGTTTTGCTTTGAAACCAACTAATTTATGAGCAACTCAGATATGTACTCGTATATCTTTAAAAGTCTGCTGGATCTTGAATTTTACTTACTCTTTGTTTTGCGCAATGAAATTCTCTCATTTTTTAATTAAAATTACCCCGAATTGAACGCGAGCAAAGCCGCAGACAAAGCTATCTAATACCACAGTCTAAAAATCGTACAGTCGTCCAACGGAGACGTCTAGACAGGGCAATCGTGCGGGGTGTGAGGGGCGAGACGCGGGTTAGCCGAGCCCGAACTGCGAACAAAACTTTGTTAGTAGATCGGGACAATTCATTCAGGGCTAACGCGTGTTTGTTTTTTATTTGTTTATTCAAAATACGACGTGTGCTGTGATTGATTGCAAGTCTTCATCTCGTTTAAATAAAGATCTTCGGTTTCATCAGCTTCCACGCACAGAAGAAAGGTTAAATAAATCTGTTTTGTTATTGTAGAGTGCATAAATAATTTTATTTGTAATGTCATGCCACGTTGCTACGCTATCAAAATTATTTATTTTCGGCGCGGCGGTGCACCTGTGTATAATAAGATTTGGATGTCAATTTTGACGGACTAATTACATTTTTTCAGTTAACAAGCCTATTACTACGTATGATAATAAATCAGGCTGACAATTTAATAAAAATGAGTTAGCCTTCTGCTTACACGTAAACTGTGACACTTCGCTCAGCGTTGGGTTCAAATAAGTTCACGCCGGCGACGTTTGCGCACGGTTCTTTTCGCGTAAAGGATGGTAGCGTTAAATACCTACTTTGCTCGGTCTACCTGGCCTTAACGGAGACGTGGTTAATGGATGGTGTGTTAAACTCGGAGTTATTTGATGATCGTTACTTAGTGTGGCGCCGTGACCGGGATTATGCTAAGACGGGACAAACGAGGGGTGGTGGTGTGCTTATAGCGACGCGTAGGGAGTTACCTGTCACTCCGCAACCGCTCCTACACTCCTCGGCGGAGGATCTTTGGATCAGCTTAAAGCTTAAAAATTCGAAGACACGAGAATACGTGAACCTATATATCTGCGCTCTTTACCTGTGTAAACAGAACAATGGGTTTTCGTTTTCGGAACAACTAATTAACTTCCTGACCAAAGTTAACCATACAGTTCTAAATAAAACTTCAGATGCGTTTTTAGTTTTAGGTGATTTTAATATGAGTGGAATGTCGTGGGCTCCATCTAATAACCTTTCGTTAGTTCCAGTGAACCCCGCCACTAGTGACGAATATTTGCTCGCGGACGAGCTTTGTACGCTGGACTTTGGACAGTATAATGGGGTAACTAATGCGTACGGGAAATTGTTAGACTTAGTCCTCTCAAATAAGTTAGCCTGTGTTAGTGAGTGTGTTGACTCTCTGGTGCCCATTGATCCCTATCACCCTGCGTTGTCAATAAATATTGACATCTTTGAAATACCTTCTCTTGACCATGCGCCGCGGTCGCGATATATCTATAGCAAAGGCGATTTTGTTTCCATTAATAACGAGATTTCTAGTACTAATTTTATTGGGAACATGAGTTTTCAATCCGATCACTGGATGAGTCCGTTGAGTACTTTATAGAAACCATAAAACAATTTCAAAACAAGTATATACCACAACAGCTAGTACGTAATAAAAAATACCCGGTATGGTACAGCTCATCACTCGTCAATACAATTAAAGAAAAATATAAATATTTAAAAAAATACAAGATTTACGGCAATAAATCTGACGAGTTAACCTTTAAATATTTGCGTGACAGAGTCAAGATTATGGAAGCTTCATGTTATAAATGCTATCTAAATAAAACTGAAAAATCCATTAAAGATAACACTAAACACTTTTTGACCTTAGTTAAAAATCGCTATAACTCTGATAATATACCTAACACATTAAGCTATAACGACGAACCATTACTCACTGGATATTCTATTTGTGAGGCTTTTTCGTCCTATTTTATGTCTACTTTCCTCAACCCCGCTTCGTCTAATACTCCCCGTCCACCTCCTGTTCTCCCTTTCGGCACTAACAGTACTTCATCTGACATTTGTCACATAGAAATGAATGTTGATATTGTGACCAGTTTACTTCGTAACTTGGATCCTGTAGTGTATGTAGATATCACACTACACGTTGCCTCAAGCGCGCACGTCGCTCGGTTATAAGTACCGGTCCGAGTGGTGGGGCAGTCAGTCGTTGTCAGACTGCCGGCCAGTGCGGTGGCGCGTTGGTGAGTCAACTAGTGTTGTTAAAAGTGCATATTTTACATTGGCGACGAGGATAAAACTATGAAATGCAAGTGTAATAATAGTGTTAAAATAACCTAAATAAGGGAGGAATACTAAAGTGCGCGACACTATCAGTTTAGTTCCTTAACTGTACCATAATAGCTTACCCATTAAGTTCAATCATCATATTTAAATCATGGTGTTAATACAATTACCTAACAAATGTTATAATTCAAGTAGGTAACCAAAACATTTTATAAGTAACGGGGCGACGCACGGCAGTCTGTGTTACGACTCATTAGATCGGAACGCAGATGCATTGTCAACAGTTTTTAGAAACGATTAATTTGATTTTTATTAGTATTATGTATCTATGGCTAAACTGACTAATAACGAGGTTTACTGGTTTCCTTTGTGGGGTGCAAATATTCACAATCACGTTTATAAAACTCACCAGTGATAAAAATACTATGTGTGATGTGTGTACGTGATTCAAAACATAATGAGGCAAGTAAGGTAAGCTGGTGTAATGCCTTCATGCTTCTATTTCTCAAAGAGATAGGAAGAAGTGTTTGATTGGTGGTTATTTTGGATAATTTCAAAACATAATGAAGCAAGTAAGCTGACGTAGTGTCTAGTCATTTATTTGATACAAAGGAAGTAACAAAGTTATTTTTAGTTTATTCAGTTTATTATACAGTTATGCTGATCATTAAATTGATATTGGACTAACGATTAACTGTTTGGGCTAGACCCAAACAGTTAATCGTTAGTCCAATATCAATTTATATATTTATATAGATAACATAAAATACTGATTTTTAAATTGACATCATCATTGTAATGATATGGAAGCAGCATAGGCTGCTAATTTAATTGACACTATTTGACAATATTCTGGGGAAATATATCGTAAACAATATATATCTATTTATATAAATAAAATATTTATGAACATACAGAATTATGCCGTATTTATGCTCATAGAAAAAATAACAAAATATGAGGGTAAGCGGTCATAATAACAAAACAAATTTATCTAGTACCTAATCACCATCCAAGCAAATACGAATCCAAACTAAAAAGTGAGTGACTGTACTGGATGTGGCAATAGAGGGCAAACATACTAATCAATAATGTGTCCTTTATTATTGCTATATTGGCTGACGTCAGATATGTTATTGGGAGGTTCTTGATTAAGAAGCTGTGACGCTGCCCGACCTGTGGGTCAAGCCCGGGACCCAATACTTAGTTATTTGATTGGTGCTACATCTATACTAATATTATAAAGCAGAAGAGTTTGTTTGTTTGTTTGTTTGTTTGTTTGTTTGTTTGTTTGGTTGAACGCGCTAATCTCCGGAACTACTGGCTCGAATTGAAAAATTCTTTTTGCGTTGGATAGTCCATGTATCGAGGAAGGCTATAGGCTATATAACATCACGCTATGACCAATAGGAGCGGAGCAGCAATAAGAAATGTTGCAAGCGGGAACAAAGCAGTTTAAACTTCCGTTGAGTAGGCGATGCGTTGCGATATCAAAACTTCACGCGAACGAAGTCGCGGGCAGAAGCTATGAGGCTATAATTTATCTTGGAAACTTGACCACTTGATGCAGAACCGCAACAGACCAGCTAAACTATAAGAGATACAAAAATGCCACCATAGCAAAAATCGTTCTACATGATGAGCATTTTCTGCTGAGAGTATAAGTTTGAAGATCTGGAACATCTGATGTGGAACTCCAAGAGCCCAGCTACACCATAACACATATAGGAATGACGTCTTAGCAAAAGTTGTTCAATTTTATGAGCACTCTCTGTTGGTTTATAAAAATCGAAGATCTGGAACACCTGTTGTGGAACTCCAAGAGCCCAGCTACACCATAACACATATATAAATGACGTCTTAGCAAAAGTTGTTCAATCTGATGAGCACTCTCTGTTGACTTATAAAAATCGAAGATCTCGGACACCTGTTGTAGAATTAATTTCCTTTTCCAGTTATCTTCGTGACTCGGTAGCCTACCCTGTAACGCAGGGGAGCAGTTACTTAGATTTCAATTGATCAGGTATCTTCACAACAAAACTAGAACCATGCCTAGAAAGAGGTCAAATCTTTCCCAATGTTCCAAAGGAGCTAAAAGATGGAGGATCATAAGATCCCAAGAATCTATCGAAGAGCGTCAGGAGAGACTTGATGCTGTTCGAGAACATCAGGCTGCAACTTGCTCCGTGGAAACCTCTTCGGATCGCGAAGCACGCCTGCGTTCTCAGCGTATTTCTACATCCAGGTCTCTAGAGACCAGTGAAGAATAGATGCGCGACTGACCGCTGATCGTGAACGTCACGCATTGTCTCGCGAGTCGGAGACGTTCACGGATAGAGAATTGCGCTTGAGTTCTCAGCGTATCTACGCATAGCTTCTTCTAGGTCTTTAGAGACAAGTGCGGAACGTGATGCGCGACTGTCCGCTGATCGTGAGCGAATCCGAAATGTTTACCGATACAGAATCAGGCTTGAGTTTTCAGCGTATTCGCACATCTACTAACAGGTCTTTTGAAACGAGTGATGAACGTGATGCGTGATGCGCGATGCACGTTCATTGAACGAACGTTTGAATTCTGATCGACGTCGACATTCTCTGAACAGAATGTCGATATCATCTGAAAAATCGGATGTGTCTCAAGATATAGCCGTAGGGCATGGCGACCTGCCGTGTCGACGGCGCGTTCGTGTTCCACGTGCGCCTCAAGAGATGTCAGCATAAAGGGAGGGGCCCGCAAAGGTCGAAGCCTGCCGGGGCTGCGGGACTGTTCGAAAGAGATACCGTGGCCCTGGAACGTAAAGGGCGAGGAAGGAACATGGATGGGTTTTAGTCAGTAAAAATCTGACACTCCCTCCCGCTCCGCCCAGAGTTGGAGAAGTTATTTGATTATTTCCCAACCGAAAAAAAGGGCATGGCGACCTTCCTTGGGTTGATAAGGCACGGAGTGCATTTACGTCTCCTATGATTGAATATACGCCACATATTCCGCCATCGGAGGTATGGCTAAAAATTGTACTTTTTGTGAAGCTGTTAAATGGCAAAAAGAAACAAATGGTATGTGTTGCTCAGGTGGGAAAGATCCGTTATTTTCCCGTCCCCGGGTTCTTAGAATTCGACATCAGACGTTTCAGACCTTCGACAACCCCGTTGTCGCTGGCATAAGCAACAGGATCCGCGTACGAAGTCGCGGGCAGAAGCTAGTTAAATAATAAAACAAAAAGCACGTACATTAAATAAACCAATAAGCAGTACAATTCCTACTGGCGATTCAAATGACAGTTGTGATATAACAAAAATAGCAGTAGCACATTCCTACTGGTCATTCAAATGACAGTTGTAGTATAACAAAAATAGCAGTAGCACATTCCTACTGGTCATTCAAATGACAGTTGTGAAATAACAGTGATAGCAGTAGAATATATCTACTGGTCAAATTGACAAGTCATCACAGAATGACAGTGACAGCAGTAAAATATATCTACTGGTCAAATTGACAAGTCATCAGAGAATGACAGTGATATTAGTAGGCTATACCTACAGGGCCTCAAGTCTGCTATTATAATAGTGTCAGAATAGTCGATCACTGATTTCATAATGGTCAAGTTCTGTAAAGTTCTGTAAAGTTCTGTAAAGTTCTGTCAAGTACTGTTAAGTGCTGTCAAGTACTGTCAAGTGCTGTCAAGTACTTTCAAGTGCTGTCAAGTGCTGTCAAGTGCTGTCAAGTGCTGTCAAGTGCTGTCAAGTGCTGTCAAGTACTGTCAAGTGCTGTCAAGTACTGTCAAGTACTGTCAAGTACTTTCAAGTACTGTCAAGTACTGTCAAGTACTGTCAAGTACTGTCAAGTACTGTTAAGTACTGTCTCTATAATGGCGACAGTCCATTAAAAGAAATGTCATAGAATGGTAATCTCATACATATTGACAAATGTGTAAAAATATATTACAAATGGAGTTTGGCATGAATAAATGTTCGCATTTAGTAGTAAATTTCGAAAACCATCTGCAGTTAGGGTTTTATAATAATGGCAATACGACAATGTCATTAAAACACAATTTTATTACGACACCATTGACCGACAAATGATCGACCATTGTAAATTTAGCGGATTATGAACTTTAAGCAAAATGACAATGGAATGGATAGGGAATAGAGTAGTGACGAATTTATAAAAATAGCAGACTTGGGCCCCAGGTCATTAAATTGACAGTAATAGCAGTAGAATCACTAGAGTCATACTAATTAGAATAAGATTTCTCGTCTTTCGGTCTATTTGTATGTTTTTAATATATATTAGTTTATTTTATATGCCTATATGTTAGTATGTATACCCATTTATGTGTTTTAATTTTATGCTTAAAAATTGTATTTTTATTTTTATTGTACTCTATCACAATGCTGTCTTATTTGACCCAAAGGTTGACTGGTAGAGTATGCCTTGTGGCATTAAGTCCGCCTATGTACCACTCTTGTACATGAAGTTTAAATAAATAAATAAATAGAATATACCTACTGGTCATTGAATTGATATGTCATCATGTAATGACGGGAATGGCAGTAGAATATGCCTACTGGTCATGAAATGACAGATATTTATTTATTAAGAGCGGTGATGGCCTAGCCAGACATATGTCATGGGTTCGAAACCAGGCCGGCATTTTGTGTTATTTATTACACTCATCAACAGTGGATACTCTTTAAATGGTGAAGGAAAACATCGTGAGAAAACCGGCATGTCTTTCGAAATATTGATTAGTGTTTACTGGTTGTGTGTGGGTTGGGTAGTACGAACCTACATGAAATTGGTGCGTGTACCCTGGAACCGATGCTTCGAAAGACATGGGACACTTGCCACGCACTGTTTGCGCGTGGTAAGTCAATGGCATCCATTAAATTGGAAGCAAGGGGCGTCTATTCAATTGCACGTATTGGGCAATGGAAAAAAAAGTGAAGTATTGTAAAGTAAGTTATTGTATTGCAAGTATGGTAATATTATACTATAACGGGAACTAACGAAAACGAACTAAGTTTCTGAAAACTAACACGAACGTTGTTGCAAAAAAAAGGTTGAACAACCAAATAAAAATTTTGTAGTTTTTATATAAAAATAAAATGGTAAAAAGGAAACTACGAAAAAAAATTAGTTGATAATAAGGGCACAGTGTTGTAATGGGGTGCTGAAATGGGTACAAGCATCAAACGACTAATATAGAAACGACTAAGATCGGGGATCAAACGGATCCTGGTATATTTACAAACTGGCAAAGTTTGTACATCTATACTTGAGACCATAGCCCCGTACTTAGCTTTAATTTTTAATTCATGTGTAGACCAAGGAGTGTTCCCTGATTTAATGAAATACAGTAAAGTCATACCTCTTTTCAAATCCGGGGACAGTAAAGATGCCAATAATTATAGACCTGTATCCGTGTTACCAGTTTTTAGCAAGGTTTTTGAAAAAGTAATGCTTAATCAAATGCTCTATCATTTTAACACCAACAGAATCTTACATGATCAACAGTATGGTTTCACCAAGGGACGTTGTACAACTGACGCCGGTGTAACCTTATTAAAGCACGTTTTTGCTGCGTGGGAAGAGTCCCAAGACAGAATAGGAATTTTCTGTGACCTCTCCAAAGCTTTTGACTGCGTAAATCACGACACATTACTTTTGAAACTGGAGCATTACGGACTAGGTAAACTTGCACTTAGCCTGGTAAAATCTTATTTGAGTGATAGAAAACAACATGTTCAAATAAATGGTGTCAATTCACAGGGTTTGAAAGTAAAAATGGGGGTTCCGCAAGGCTCAATATTGGGTCCTTTCCTTTTTCTAGTCTATATAAATGATCTACCCTATTTATTGAAAAACCAACCACAAAATATGGTGCTATTTGCTGATGACACTTCCCTAATTTTTAAGATAAATAGACGGGCCCAAAATCTAGATGAAGTGAATAATGCCCTACTTCAGGTCCAAAATTGGTTCACAGCAAACAATTTGGTATTGAATGAAAAGAAAACTAAATGCATAAGATTTTCATTACCGAATGTAAAAAGTAGTGATTGTGAGATAATATTGAATAAAGAGAAACTCGAATTCGTAGATAAAACTGTTTTCCTGGGGCTTACGCTTGATTCAAGGCTACAATGGGGTTCTCATTTAACATCGCTTGCGGGGCGCTTAAGTTCAGCAGCATATGCCATTAGAAAAAACTGTCAATTCACTGATGTAGATACCGCTAGACTGGTCTATTTTAGTTACTTCCATAGTATAATGTCTTACGGTATTTTGCTATGGGGACGGGCTGCTGATGTTGAGTCTATATTTATTCTGCAGAAAAGAGCCATCAGAGCCATATATAATCTTCGTAGGCGCGATTCTCTAAGGGAACTATTTAAGGATATTGGCATCATGACGGTTCATTGCCAATACATCTACGAAAACATAATGTACGTCAGAAAAAATCTGCATCTTTTTGGTAAAAGAGGTGACAGACACAATTACAGTACTAGAAATAGGGACCAACTAGTTCAGCCAGGCTTTAGACTCGCTAAAGTAGACTCATCTTTCATGGGGTACTGTTTGAGATGCTATAATAAAATTCCACAAAGTATTCTTGAACTGAATGAGACGAAATTTAAAACATGCGTTAAACGCACACTATGTAAACAAGCATATTACAAGTTGAGCGATTATATCGCTGATAAAAATGCTTGGCTTAATGCTGGTCCTGCTCCACATGGACAGGGGCGCAAAAATTGATAGCATTAAATGGTATTGTTGGAGCTGCTGAAGATTGTACAAACTTATCTTTGCATTGTATAGATTCAATGTTAGTATTATATAATCGCATAGCCTATATTGTGTGAGTACTATGTACTAGTAAGCTATCATTCACTGGAAACCTACGGCAGTTCTTGACTTGAATGTGCCCTGGCGGTTGAGAGTATGTCATGCTCTCTCAAATGTCTCGCTGATGGTGGCGCGTGTGTCGGACCATTTAGTTCCCTTCAAAATGGTTGAGCTGAATGGTGCTGATCCATGCGTCATGTTCGTGAACGGGCTCTGTCAGTTGTGACTGGTTATCTCTTAGTCGCCATGGTTTATTTGAATTATTTTGTTTTTGAGTTGTATTTTATTTTTGTTTTGCTATGGACACTTTTAACGTGCACATCTTGCTACATTGTTCTCACATAATAAACCATCTCAACATGAATGATGTAACCAAGATTTTGTAACAATATTTTGATTTAAAAGAGTGTCCATGGAGTTTCTTGCCCGTTCTTCTCCATAGAGATCTACGCTAGGGAATGGGCAACTACAGTACTTTCACAGTTTTTATGTCTTGTGACTGGGACTGTAGCTACTTTAAATGTTCATTTTTGTTTCGACAGTTCAAAAGTGCCTGTAACTGGCCTACTTGAAATAAATGCTTTGATTTTGATTTTGACTGAGGACAATGGTTCTTTCTGTTTCGATTCTTTAGGGTGGCGTGTGTTTTTCGAGAACTGGACTATGAAATTAAAATCTATTATTGTAGAACCAATGTACCAAAAGAAAAGGTACACATACTAAAATTAATCAATAAAATGTTAAAACATTGATTTTAAACCCACTACTGGGTCCGGCCAGAGATAGGGCATTAATTTGGTTACCAGCCACAAAAAATTAAAATATGATCAAAGTCAAAAAGTCAAAGTAAAAATTATTTCTCTTTGCCCCGGCAATCGCACGGTCAACATACGTGTTTATTCGCTCTGTGTTCAAATATCTCTAATTACTACTAAATACGAATATAATTCAAAATAAAGTACATCTCAGTTATAATAGAACATCAGTGAAGTGGATTTCTTAAGAAATAATCGTGATAAACTGCATAAACATAACTTTAAAAGTGAAAACTGTTAAACATTTTAAATGACAACCGGTCAGCTGGTGAGTGAGTGACAAGTCATTTTGCGCGCAGTGTACAGAATTCTCACGGTTCGGTAACGCACAGAAGACACATTACCGCTTGCACCGACGTGTGGTGACGCACACGACGGCCCGCACCAAAGAGTAAGCGACACTTAACGCGCAACGTTTTGTGCCATCATTGCATTGCCTCTGGGAGGACGATTGCAAAAATAAAAAAAAAACTAACTAACAATAGCTTGCTAATCTGTTGTTTACCGATACTACCTATCGTCGTAATTAAACTAGTGCAGTATACTATGCCGAGGACTGCGCGCTCGCCCCCTGCTACTCCTGCCCGAGAGACGGATAATCCACCCATTTTCTCAACTCCAGACATTTTTAACAATCCAAATGAGCCCGAAACCGTAAACATTACGTCGCGGCCCAAGCGACTTCGACCAGACTTCTCTCCAGAGTGCGAATGGAAAAATTTCGAGGATAAAATTATGAAGTTATTTACGTCTTGGAAAACTGACCAACAGGACCTGCTTGGTAAGTTAACATCGGAGTTGACGGAAATTAAATTACAAAATGCGGAGACTCAAAAAACGAACGCTGAAACTTTAAAAACCATAGAATTTCTGAGTCAAGATTACGATTGTATTAAAAAGTCACTGCAGAAATTAGAAAGAGAAAACAGTGAACAGCGCAATTATATACTGAATCTTGAAAAAAAAGTCGAAGATCTACAGTTGAGCTCTCGATCATCATGTATTGAGATAAGGAATGTCCCAGAAATTGAGAAGGAAACAGCTAGAGACTTAACTTCGATTGTTTTGAAAACCTGTGAGACCATCAAGCCGTCGAGTAACCCACCACAACTACGTGACGTATATCGTCTGCCCGGGAAAAAAGGCTCAAACAGACCGATAGTCGCAGAGTTTCTGACTGTCCCCTCGAAGAATCAAGTACTGGATGCCTGCCGTACGTTCAACAAGGGTCTGCCATCAACTGAAAAACTAAACACGGGACACATTGGTGTTCCCGGTGAAGTCAAACCAGTTTATATCGCCGACCACCTGCCGCGCACCCAGCGACAACTATTCTTCGAGGCCCGTTCATTTGCTAAAACGAACAAATATAAATTTTGTTGGTCGCAAAATGGAAAAATTTTTCTTCGTGAACGTGAAGGAATGGACTCCGTTGTTGTCAACTCATCTTCTTGTCTTAAGAAGCTGCTCACCCCTGCAAAATAAAAGCAAGGCATATCATTTCTATTCATATTGCATGTTTTTAGAATTATGTACTACAACCTTACATTTTCGTTTACTTCACAAATCAGTTTTTTACCTTTTTATCAATTTAACTTACCTTAAAATAATATCACTAAGATTGTCAAATTTGTATAATGTATCTTGTATATACCACCCTCAGTATTATTCAACGCACCCATTTAAACCGTGCAAAAATTATAAACATTTGAAAACTTGCTATTACAAACACACTACTCATGTCATACCTGAGTTTATGTACATGCCATTAACTAGCTTATTTCCACATAATGCACCTGCAACTGCCTTAATACAATTACTAATTATCCACAAAACTAAAATACACATATTTCACATATTTATGGTTGAAATCAATATGCACTTAACATTAAACGTTAACATTCGATTCTGACACTTTAAATGATATTGACTCCTTTGGTATGAATGATTCACATATTTGTGTACCAGAGTCATGCAGTCGTTTCATTAATGACACTAACAAGTCGCTTAATATAATACACCTAAATATACGCAGTGTAAACTGTAACTTTGACAGTTTTCTTGTGCTCCTAGCTAGAATAAAAATTACATGTCACGTTTTGATTCTATCGGAGTGCTGGCTGAGGGGGGCGACAGTTCCACCTCTGGATGGTTATGTTTCCTATCACACGAGCAAACTTGCTAATCAGAATGATGGTATTATAATATATGTCAAATCAGAATTACCTCACATTTTACCGAACCATCTATAACTGGTGCTAGTTCTCTGATCTGTAACATAAAATCTCACAATATCTTACTTTTAGCGCTGTATCGCTCTCCCTCCACACGAAATCTTGACAACTTTATTGATAGCTTAGACACTTTCCTTACTCAGATATCAGCCCAAAAGAATGTAGTGATCATGGGTGACATCAATATTGACATCACACCGAGTGCCATCTCCCAGCAAGCAAATCAGTACCTGAACCTTATTGCCTCACATGGCCTCCTCCCTACACATCTATTCCCAACCCGTATTAACTCCTGTATTGATCACGTTATGTTAAGATCTGACTATAAAAATACGACTTTGGTTGTTGATTCTTATATTACTGATCATAGGCCCACGATCATTAGCATCCAACGTGTAATGTCACTCCCTGCCTATAAGCATAGTCGCATTGTTGTTGATTATACAGCTGTAACCACTGACATTTTATCAATGGACTTTAGTGAAATATTGACTATTCAAGACTCAAACGATGCCGCCGAGTCTCTGGTTTCCATCATTAGCTCGGTCATCGCCAACCACTCCAAATTGGTGCACATGTCTTCGAAAAGGCGAATTCTGAAACCCTGGATTACAGATGGACTGCTTCGCTGTATTCGAAATAGAGATAGCATGGCTGGAACTTTAAAGACAGATCCTGAAAACCTCATTCTCATGGCTACATATAAGCGATACCGTAATTTCTGTAACAAGCTTCTCAAAAATCTAAAACACGCATATGAAAGCGAGGAGTTTCAAATGGCGAAGAATAACCCTAAAGCTACTTGGAAGGTCGTTAAAAATGTTACCGGAACTAACCTCAATACTAAATCCCCCAGCGAGTTACTAAGAATATCTTCGGATGAAAAGTCCTCGGTAAATAGAGTCAACGAGTTCTTTGCCAATGTTGGCAAGAACTTGGCTAGCAAATTCAAGTCCACTTCGTATACCCCGGAATATTGTCTCGATGCACTACCCTCTCACTCGCTAGTACTTTTACCTACAGATGAAGTCGAGGTCTCGAATCTCATTATTGGGTTACGAACTGATGCTGCGGTTGGCTGGGATGGCATTTCATCGAGAATCTTAAAATCCTGTCTGCCCGCGATTGTCCCGGTCATTACTCATATCTGCAATCGCTCTATTGCCACAGGCTGTTTTCCAAAGGTTTTCAAAAGAGCCGTTGTTCACCCAATCTTCAAAAATGGGGACAGACACAGTGTGGATAATTATAGACCGATTTCAGTCTTGCCTGCCATCTCTAAAATATTAGAAAAGATCCTCAATAATCGATTGATAAACTACCTTGAGTCATACAAATTACTAAGTGACAATCAGTATGGTTTTAGAGGTGGCAGGTCCACTGAAAATGCTGTTGCTGCCTTGGTAGACCACGTAGTATCAAATTTAGATGGTAAAATGAAATGCTTGGCTATCTTCCTGGACCTTTCTAAGGCATTCGACACTGTGTCCGTTCACCCCACCTATTATCTAAGCTGGAGGCTACGGGCATTCGCGGACATGCCTTAAAGGTTTTCCAGGATTATCTCTGTGATAGAACTCAGTGCGTTAAAATAAATGATGTTATCAGTGACACCATTTCATTAAATTTTGGAGTTCCTCAGGGCTCAATCCTGGGTCCTACCCTTTTTCTTATCTATATTAACAACTTATGCAAAATGTCTCTAATGAATTGTTCAATCTTCACTTACGCGGATGATACGGCTATGTTGATTCATGGTAGTGACTGGCCTGAAACAGTTAAATACGCAGAACTTGCTCTGAACTCAGTAATGAAATGGCTGTCAAATAATATCCTTACCCTAAATTTAAACAAAACGGTATACTTACCTTTCTCCTTACTATCAACCAACCTACCTCCTCCGGATTCAATGTTGCTCAGAGCTCATACTTGCTCAATCGGTCTTTCTTCCTCACAATGTGGCTGCCCTCAAATCAAAAGGTGTGAGTCTGTCAAGTATCTCGGTGTATATGTAGATAGTTCTCTGAGCTGGAAACCTCACCTCAATAATCTCATATCGCGCGTCCGCAAGTGTATATTTGTTTTTAAAAGGCTAAGGCACTCCGCTGACGGCCGTACGATTAAAACTGTTTATTATGCCCTGTGTCAAAGCATAATAAACTACTGCATCACAGTGTGGGGTGGGACTCTCAAGACAATACTCCTGCCTCTGGAGCGAGCGCAGAGAGCTGTTCTCAAGGTTATGACCTCGAAGCCTTTTAGGTATCCCACTACGGCTCTCTACTCCGAATGTCAGGTTCTCACTGTGAGACAGCTTTTTGTCCTTAGTACTATTCTGCGCAAGCATCCTTCTGTGGTATATGATCCAAATACTACCAAAAAACGCAGACATTTCGAAGTATGCTCAACCCAGGGATGTAGAACGGCCCTTGCTCAGCGTCATTTCGGTATACTGTCAAACCATTTATATAATAAAATAAATAAACTCTGCTCCATTGCACCCATGTGTACAAAAGGATGCAAAAACAAGGTCACAAAGTGGCTCTTAACATTAACTTATAACGAAACCGAAGACTTACTGCGGATATCGATCGCTTAACCTAATGCAGTTAGTAAAATAATGTTTTTATACAGACAAGTTTTTTTACATAAACACAAGTTTTCACAATATTTATCTAACCCTTTAACATTTACACACCTACACATAGATACATAAATAGGCCACATCTTGGTTTTAGCTAGTAATTATAGTATTGTAATTTAATTGTGATATACTGTGCTCGTCTTACAACTATTGTTACATGTCCAAAGTATAGGCGAGGACCCTGGCACCCTAAACACAAGTTAAATCTTACATTGGGTGCCAGAGCTCATCGTAAACACTCTTTTCCCTAGTTGTAACGCTGCATAGTGCTTAGATAAGTGTTTCGTGTACAATTATTGAAGGTAATAAATATATATATATTTAATTGCAATAAATGTGGTAAGTAAAAAAGATGGTAAAAATAACATGTAATACAATGACACATTTCGCCATAAAATTGGCATGCAAACATTAAAGTATTAGATACTAATTCCAAAATACATTGATAACTAAATGTGTAACAAACCTTAAATTAGATAACTACTACCAGTGTGTTTTAAAGTTGAGTTAATAAAAAAAAAAAAAAAAAAAAACAAATGAAAACAGAAGGAAATGTAACTTTTAAAATACAAACACAACAACTGTATATACCGATGTAAGAGAAATTCTCTCAGTATATCTCACGTTGTAGGAGAATGCTCCTGCATATATGGAATCCTGTATCATGCTGCGTCAAAATCAAACTTTGTTTTTATGGTCTACACTCATCATAATGAACACCTACAAAAAGTTCTTCTGTAAAAAATTCGGAGTAATTTTATAAAATCGAAATTATAAAATAGAAAATGAATAATTTGATACATTGGTTTTGCCTATGACTCGACATATTTGCAGAATACACAGATTATTTATTTATTTCGATTTTAGGAAAACTTACAGCTAAACAGACAGCGAGTAATATCTTAAACAAAATATGGCCAATTACAAGTTTCCACGTGTAGTATATAAATAATATGACATGCAAATAAAGACCTATACATATAACACCAAACAGAAGAGTCACTAAATATGAGTACGCTCAAAGAAGGTATTGGTTAGTTTTCTTCAATTTAGCGGTACTAGTATTAAAAATGTCAATCTCAGCTTCCTGGCAGGTTGTGTTGTACATGCGACTCGCTCTCACCATGTATGAGTTCCGTCTATACGTTGTGGTTACCACTGGGGTGGATAATTATATAAACAAGTTATACACAATACCATAATGAATTAATCTCAACTAAACGGGCGTAAACGTCAGAAGCTCAGAAGTGTGCCTGCCGGGATTTAGGGATAAGATCGATAAATCCAAATCTTTAAAGAAAGAAACTCGACTTGGTGTCAATTAGTAATATCAAACCGATTTGGTGTACTGATTTTACTTGTTTGTTACAGTCATTCAACAAAATAATAAGTAAATAAAAAAAAAGTAAAAAAAAAATAAAATCGCTAGAGATAACACACAGCGCCATCTAGTGCTGCCCTGGGCAGCGAGGCTTGTGTCGTGGACACCAGATAGTTGATATACTACGTAGATACTGTTTGTTAGTAATGAGTCGGAAACAAATGTCCGTGCTCATCACACAAACATTTTCTCCTACCGGAATTCGATCATTGGACCCACAAGGAAGACGAGGTCATGTCATCATACTGACCCAATGGTTAAAGTAGACCATAAAGTTTTAAAGATATGAAAATATGTTAAACACTGTTTAACAACTTCAATCCTACTCCACACTCAGTGGAGATGTTCAAATGGTGTAACTGGGTATAGTCTGAGAAGGTAAAGAATTTTTATTAAAAAAAAAAACAAAAACGGTTTGTCTGAAATAGTTTATGGGAGATTGATTGTATACGTAAAATATTAAAAGTAATTCAGTATGATTATCCAACAACTTTGATTCTCTTCTTCTTCTCAGCATCTCAGAGTCCATTGCTGGGCATATGCCTCTTGCATGGCTCTCCACGAAGCTCTTGATGCAGCGATTCTGGTCCAGGTCGGCCCTGCTGCCTTTTTAATGTCGTGCGACCATCGGGCAGGTGGTCTGCCGGTACTTCTGATTCCTGTGCGAGGTCTCCAGTGAAGGGTTCTGTACGACCATCTGTTGTCGCCTCTACGGGATACATGTCCGGCCCATTGCCATTTTAGTCGAGCAACCCGGGTACCTATGTCGGTAACTCGGGTGCGTTGGCGAATGTCCTCATTTCGTATTCTGTCTCTCAAAGAAACGCCAAGCATTGCACGTTCCATTGCCCTCTGCGCTACTTTCAGCCGGTAAAGTATCCCGAGAGTCGGCGTCCACGTTTCACAAGCATACGTCATCACTGGGAGAACGCATTGGTTGTACACGAGTGTTTTCAGTGTTTGCGGGGTTTTAGACTTGAATACATCTGCGAGTTTTCCGAAGGCTCCCCATCCTAGCTGTATTCGTCTTTGTAAAACTTTGATTACGTTTACAATAAATACAATTTGTTGAAAAGGAAGGGATGTAGTGGTTGTGTCAATGCAATAGATATAATGCATTGTCTCATGACAAGAGTGGAGGGGATCACTGTCGAACGTCCACTTCAGTCGTTCAGACTACTAGAAACCGTGAGAGGTAGACGTACACGTAAGCCCTTTCTGCGTGTAATGTAAGTGAGTAGTGATAACCGTGATAGTCAACATTATAGGTAGTAAGCAGGTAGTATTCTTATAGAAATAAAATAAACTAAAATAAGGAAGGGATGTAGTGTATGTAGATATCACACTACACGTTGCCTCAAGCGCGCACGTCGCTCGGTTATAAGTACCGGTCCTAGTGGTGGGGCAGTCAGTCGTTGTCAGACTGCCGGCCGGTGCGGTGGCGCGTTGGTGAGTCAACTAGTGTTGTTAAAAGTGCATATTTTACAGATCCAGCTAAAGGTGCTGGCCCTGATAATATATCGGCTAAATTTCTAATTAAATGCGCGCCTTCCATTGCCCTACCTATCTCAATTTTGTTCTCAAAGTCTTTGACCCTAGGTATCGTCCCCAAAATATGGAAATCTGCTTTTATTACACCCGTGCATAAGAAGGGGTCCAAAACCGATGTTACTAATTATAGGCCTATTTCCAAGTTGTGCATTATCGCTAAAATATTTGAAAGGATTGTCTATAACCAGTTATATCCCGCTCTTGCTAGTTCGTTCAGCTCCTTTCAACATGGATTTTTGAAAGGACGGTCTACCACTTCTAACTTGATCTTATTCAATGATTTTATTACGGATGCTATGGATAATGGTAAGCAGGTCGATGTCGTTTACACAGATTATAGCAAGGCATTTGATCGCATCGACCACTATACCCTCATAAAGAAGCTTAGCTACATGGGCATCCGTGGGGACCTCTTGAGGTGGTTCTCCTCCTACATTGATAACAGGTCACAAGCAGTAGTGCTTAATAATTATATGTCTGGTTGGGTAAATGTGCCCAGTGGAGTGCCTCAGGGCTCACTGCTCGGTCCGTTTTTATTTGTAGTCTATGTGAACGACATCGATCAGTGCCTCCATTCATCCAAACTATTATGCTTCGCTGATGACATGAAAATCTTTAGCACTATTTCAAATCTCGAAGATAGTCTAGCGCTTCAGGCTGATTTGTATCGGCTTGAAGAGTATTGTCGCGCTAATAAACTTGATCTCAACCCATCCAAGTGTTCGGTGATCACTTACACTAGGAAACGTGCCGTCCTAGCTACTAGTTATACCTTGGCGGGCCAGATCTTGCCAAGGTGCAACACTATAATTCGTGACTTGGGCGTCCATCAAGACAGTAAGTTAGTTTTTGACACGCATATTGATGCAATTGTGAAGAAAGCTTCTAAACTACTTGGATTTATAATGCGTCTCTCTAAGTGTTTTTCAGATGCAAAAACATTAAAGATATTATACTGCACCTATGTAAGAGGTCAGCTAGAGTATGCGTCTCAAATATGGAATCCACGTTATCTGAAATACATTGACCGCATTGAAAACATCCAAAAGCGCTTCGTTAAATATCTTTGTTTTCACCAAAAGATTCCATATAAATCAGCTGATTATCTTGAACTCTGTAGGAAGTATCATTTGCTACCACTGGTAGATCGGCGTAGAATAGGTGACTGTTTGTTTTTGTTAAAGATCCTTAATAACAATATTGATAACCCTGAGTTATTGTCAAAATTTTATTTCAATGTCCCAAGTCAGACACTTCCTTTTAATCCACCCATACGTGTACTTCATTCATCTTCGAATTATAGGCAGAACAGTTATATTGTGCGACTAAGCAGAGATTTCAATGTCATATGCCAGGAATATGACTTTGATCCATTTACACTTAGTGTGAATTCGGCCAGAAGGTGCTTAAGCCTCAAATTTTTCAAGTAGCCGTAGGTTTTATTGTTTGTTTTGGTATTTATCACTTTTTTATTTTATTTTTTTCTCACTTATATTAAAGCTATGTGTTTTGTGTTTTTGTGCTTACACCTTATATAACTATAATACGTCTATACGTGAGGACTTGTAATTGGCTTTCTAGTGACTATGATTTCCTTTTTATTTCCTGTATTTATTAGCTGAAAAGTGTCTTCCATGTATTATATAAATAAATAAATAAATTTATCAAGTATGTAAATGATGTACCACACATACGTCATCAAAAAAAATCGTTAGGGTCAAAGTAGAACGCAAATAAATTAATGCTAATTAACTTTTTTGTGCAGCCGGTTACAACTAATGGGATCAACTTGTTGATAGCAAAAAGGTTAATACCTACTTCAAGCGTCCATTTAATGACATCATCGCTTATTCAGAATTAACTATGGAAACTATATTTGGAGCACGTTTCCGTTCAAAACAAGTGTACTTAATGATTAATCACAAGTTATTGGGTTTTTTTAAGGGGCGTCCCTTAAAAAAACCCAATAACTGCTCAGTAGAAACTTTTTGATATGAAAAGTACCAGTAGGGTCCAATACTATCTTCAAGTCTAAATCAATACATAATGTTGAGTTTAACTATTTCAGACACCGTGGATTTTGTAACTTCAAAATCATTGTTATTTTCCACGGATGAGTGAGTAAGCTCATATCACATGTATGTAAATTACTGATCTGTACTGAGAGCTTAAAGGATATGTTATCTTCAACCTTAGAGTTTCAGACCATTGAGGAAAAAAAAGTAAGTCAACATTAGTAGACAACAACTTCTTTATTTCATACTTATATACTATAATACTAATTGCTAAATCAGATCATAAATAGTTAATTTAACAAATAAAAGTTATAAAAATTATTGTAAAAATTACTTTGAAAGGACGTACACAACAAAATCTTGAGTTGTTTTCCTTAACTTATCTTCAGAATGAATCAGATGACGTTTTATTGTTTTGGCAGCATCTAACTCTTCAGTAGTGACTTTTGATTTCAATTTAAGTTTGTTGTACGTAGAGCTAAGTAGTTTGTACAGTTTGATAAACTTCATTCTGTGCGAGGCGACCGTGGTTAGCCATTCTATCTCTTTAGATTGTCGAGTGGAATCATCTTTGGCATTTTTCCGCAGTGATGGATTGATTTCGTTGTCTGTAAGAAACGGACTTTCTAAACGCACAATACGGTCAAATGATTGCTGAAAGCCGTTAAATGTATTTATCAAATTTTCAATGCGTTTTCCATTCCGTTGGATCATTTATGTCGAATATCAAGCCACTTGTTCTAACATTCTGTGGCATAGAAAGTCCAGGAACAGAAATAGGCAATGGTTCATTGATGGCAGGCACCATTACGTAAACGTGTTCAGCTTGTCCAATAGTCGTGTACCTGTTATTGTTTTGTGAGGTTGTAGATCCGTAGACGATTCGAGTTTCGAGGGCAACTGGTTCATCATCATCTGAGGCCTGTCCTTCCCCTTGTCCAGCAGCCAGGTATTCATTTCCATATTGCTTATTGATTGGTCCTGTATGGATAATAGGTAATGCCAATGTTCTATTAGTGACTGGTGACAGTGTTCTATTTGCAGACGATAATGTTTCGTTGAGGGGTGACATTGTTTCTTCAGCAGTAAACGATTGATAATTAAAACCAACTTTTACTATAACTAATCGTTTACTCTGAGCTGAAAAGTACAATTCTAAACGTACAGCACTTTACTGTTGCGCGTCCGTTACCAGAAAAGAATCAGCCAACATGGCCGACATCGCTTTTATTAATCGTCTTAAAGAAACTAAAATACAATAGAACATATTGAAATAATCAAAAGATAACATGATAAATAGTATTATGAATTAACAATAATTAAACAGGTCACATTTCTTTATAATAGGATTGTTGATGCAAAAATATTGAACAAATCATTTGACATACTTTCAATACAATTATTCATTTAAATCCAAAATAAGTCAGCTATTTTCATTAATGTATTTTACCAGTAACAAAAAATAAGTCTACTTAAATATAATTATTTTTTTCTAACAGTCGGCCATCCTGAATTTTTTTTTTTGTCTGATAGGCAGTTATTTACTATTATTACAAAAACAAAACGAATTATTTTCTAAAATTCCATTGGAAAAATGTGGAAAACTTCTAGCCAACAAAAGATAATAATTGATAAAAAAAACTGAAGTACAAGTATAAAATAAAGTACCTACATAATTAATTAGTGATACAATAATCTTGAAGAAATAAATGAAAATATTTAATATAAATATATGTTTTTGTGCCTTCGGCCATCCTTCTACTGAATATTGAATGACCTCATTCAATTACTGTTTCTAGATTAATCACTTTTATATTTAAACTAACACTGACACACACTCAACACTTTTCACATTTTGTCAGGTACAGATCCTTCCGCGTCACAGGGTGTATCTTTTCTCGTAGTAAACTACACTACCGCGTACACGCACAGGGTGTATCGGCCTTGTAGCTGATATATATTACATTGTACACACACAGGGTGTATCTGCCTCATAATTATCTACGTTACCGCGTACACACACAGGGTGTATCGGCCTTGTAGTTGATATATTACTAGTTATACATTGTACACACACAGGGTGTAACTGCCTCATAATTATCTACATTACCGCGTACACACACAGGGTGTATCGGCCTTGTAGTTGATATATTACTAGTTATACATTGTACACACACAGGGTGTATCTGCCTCATAATTATCTACATTACCGCGTACACACACAGGGTGTATCGGCCTTGTAGTTGATATATTACTAGTTATACATTGTACACACATAGGGTGTACCTGCCTCATAATTATCTACATTACTGCGTACACACACAGGGTGTATCGGCCTTGTAGTGATCTACATTACCGCGTACACACACAGGGTGTATCGGCCTCGTAGCTGATGTATATTAGATACCGTGTACACGCACAGGGTGTAACGGTCTTATTTAAAACTCCAGTTACCGCGTACACTCGTCCAGTGCATCGGCCTCCTGGGCCATCTTAACGGGTAGAAAGGTAGTGCAATTACAGTGATTGCTCCGCTCACCAGTCCACAGGCATGTGTGATATAGTTTCCAATCTCGGCTCGCTTATCATTAATTACAGTTAGATTCCTGTTTACTAACAAGTACTGTCATAAACATAGATATTTTATATAATTACGTATTTAACGAATGCGTAAGTACAAAACACAAAGTCGAATGTAAATACGGTCAAAAGAACACGGGTAAGTAAACTATCACAATTATGAAATGTCATCAGTCAGCAGCCGATTCATCGTCAACATCCTCACCTTCATCATCGGAACCACCAATGGACCCTAATCGTATCCAAGGCTTCATTTTGTCAGCTGAATAAACATTTTTATATTTCCTACTCGAAAATCCGTCAACACTAGAAACTTCATAACGGTCATTACCCAACACGGTAGACACTCTATACGGACCGCTATAAGGAGGGATGAGTTTATTACTAGTACCAACGTTACGAACGTTTTTCAACATCATTACTAAATCTCCCACCTTATAAACATGTGCAGCGCATCGCTTCTTGTCAAACCGAGTTTACATCGACTCCTGTTCCTTCCTAATATGAGAAGCAACTTCATTGCGGGTCTCATTTATATCTTTATCTACGTCTAAATCAGTTGAAACTTCATGCAAATGACTCTCAGCAATGTTAACAGTACGCTTACCAAATACGACCTCAGCTGGTGTTACCAATTGTTTAACGTATTATTTAAGCTCCATTGCACTTTATTAAGTTCCGTGTCCCAATTACGATCGTCTTGGTCAAAATCAAGAGCGGTTAGAGAGCTTAGAATTTATTTATTTTATTTATTTAAGTATTATAGGTCTACCAACCATTATTTACACTGGATACAGGGGCATAATTCATTCGTAAATATAATAACAGCGCAACAATTACTTATAGGTAAACACCACATGCACAATAAAATAAATTCGGAAGATAAGCTAACTTAGTAAGTACCTACTAAGCGCCAATATTCAATTAAATTAAACTATAGTTGTGAAACTAAAAGAATTGAATGGTTATATCGCTCGATTTGTCCATTTGCCCGAGGAGTGGCAACCGAATTCTTGACATGCTTTATTTGATTTGAGTCAATAAAACGCTTAAATTCATCCTAGGTAAAACTGGTTCCCCTGTCGGAAACTATGACTTTTGGACAACCAAATAAACCTATAAATTCTCTAAAAACCTGTAACGACGTTTTACTTTTAGTATTTCTGACCGCCCGTAATATTATTAATTTTGTGAACGCATCAACTATTCCTAATACATAAGTATTTCTGCTCTTGCTGCGTACAAATGGACCTAAATGATCGATATGGACAAATTCGAAAGACGTGGAAGGCTTTGGTATCGGATGTAACATCCCCTGTTTCCTACCGGAAGGCTCTTTAGCGTATGCACATATTTCCTCACAAACCGTGCCATGCCCGGGAACCAGTAGTCTCGCCGCATTTTATCTAAGGTCTTTTCGAAAGAAAAGTGACCGCTTTCGTCATGGCAAAGAAGGCAAACCTTCCATCGGGCGTCACGTGGTACTGCCCATTTAAAATCATCCCCAACCTTTCTGTACATTTTGCCATTTTTAAGAGAATAATTACTTAGTATATCTTTTGCCTCCAAACAATTCTTATCGAAGATGCATTTAATAAGTTTTAATTTGGGATCAGATAATTGTACTGAAAGCAAAGTTTGAGCATCTGAATTAATGTTAAACACATTAATCTCTATTTTGTCATCAGATGTTGGTTTAACGTCAGTAGAGACACGCCTGACGTTCATAACGTAACTATTTTTAATATCATCAGGGAATATTTCATTAGGTATACCTATGCCTCTGGTTAAAATCTTATCCTCAGCGAAAAGTAACTCTTTACCGTTGAGGGGAATCAAAACTACGTGCCCAATACCTTTGGTAATAGGATATAGTCCAGGCAGAATTAAATATTCCGAACCTTTGTTCAACCTTAGGTCAGACGTAATGTTTACGAAACCAGTAAAATCAGAGCTGCTACCCACTTCAATAGAGCAAATATAATTAACTGTAATTCTTTTACTAATCTTAAGGACAATTACATTGGACTTGTTTGATGTAACTTGATAAAGAATTAATTCTTTGTCTGATTTAAATACTCTCACTGAAGGGTGTTTTGTTAGTGACTGTCCTATCAATATGTCAGTGGGCAAATAAGAAGCAGGAACAACGAATGCTGATAATTGCAATTCCACAAGGTCTATTTTTATGCTGACATCCACTCTGCCATTAGGAATAATTGAACTATTTCCAAAACCTCTAAGGGTCGGTAAATTATTAGTATTTAATCTTAAAGTAAGCTGATCCATGCGTCATGTGCGTGAACGGGCGCTGTCAGTTGTGACTGGTCATCTCTTAGTCGCCATGGTTTATTTGAATTAATTATTTTGTTTTTGAGTTGTATTTTGTTTTTGTTTTGCTATGGACACTTTTAACGTGCACATCTTGCTACATTGTTCTCACATAATATACCATCTCAACATGAATGATGTAACCAAGATTTTGTAACAATATTTTGATTTAAAAGAGTGTCCATGGAGTTTCTTGCCCGTTCTTCTCCATAGAGATCTACGCTAGGGAATGGGCAACTACAGTAATTTCACAGTTTTTATGTCTTGTGACTGGGACTGTAGCTACATTTAATTTTCATCTTTGTTTCGACAATTCAAAAGTGCCTGATATTGGCCTACTTGAAATAAATGCTTTGATTTTGATTTTGACTTAATTGTAAAGTTTTACAAATGTCATCACTTACAAGAGTGCATTCACTCCCAAAATCTACATAACCGTTTACTTTATTACCGTTTGCATGTATCTGTTTAAAATACTTTTCATTACTGCCTACAGTTTCATCAATATTCATGTTTTGAAGTAAGTTTGGTATCATTACTTTTTGTGTTGGTAGTATTTGTATTATTAATATTCGATTTGTCACCTAAATAAACCCTACAATTGGATTCTAAATGACCATGACGTTTGCATTTGTTACATTTAAGAATCTCTTTGGTACAATTTGCTATAGTATGACCTACTTCTCTACAATTGTAGCAGGTAACGGTTTGAGGTACTCTTCGATTCGTTGAGGTATCATTAGAACCTTTAGATTTATTTTCTTGGGTCTCAGGATTTTTTCGTGAATTATCAATGTAATGGCGCTCTCTAATGTTATGTGAAATATTGCGAAAATAATTCAACACTTGGTCAGGATCATTAAATTGAGCCCCTTGAATATTTATCCTAATATTATGGTCATAAACTCCATGGCTTAAACAGTCCACTGCTTGTCGACCTCTTAGTTGACATCGATTTATCAACATAATTTTGTCATAAAAATATTCTACCAATGTTTCATTACGCCGACTTTTCCGATTTAGCATCTCAACTAAGAGGTCGGCGTAGTTCTGATCACTTGGAAAGTAGTTCTGATCCCAAGTGAATTTGACTGTAGTAAGACCATCATACCACTTCTTCGCTAACCCGGATAGTTTTGGTAAGGCATAAAAGATGGTTTGCTGTTCTGTCCATCCATAAATCTCAGCGGATTCGTTCAATTCAATCGTTTATGGTTTAGCTCTTTGACGTCGGGTCAAACTCGGTAATAACATTCTGCGAGCCTTGCACATGAGTAGAATTATTGCTACGAACATAAGTTCCACCTTGTAATGCACTTATTAGTTGATTAAGGATTTTTTCTGAGCTTTTTTTTCTGTACGACTAGGTCGAGAATGTGTTTCTAATCGCTTGTCTGAAGACTCGCCCGAAACTGACCGACTTCTGGATCTATCTCTATTGTGCTGACGTCGTAGAACTGAACGCGATTTAATATGACGTTGCGGCGACGGTGAATCTACACGTGACCTATGGCTAATATGCCGCGAGTGAAAACGATAACTGCGAACATTACCGCGCTCATCGCTTCTAGAGGAGACAGAGCGCGAAGACGACGACGTCTTGGCGGGGGAGAATCTATACGGGACCTGCGATTGGACTGACTTTGTCGCGAGTAAGACCGACCACCACGATGTCTCACGGACCGGCGACGGCAGTGGAGTTTACGATTAGAGTAGACGATTTTTAGAGTAACGATACGATGTACTAGGACGCGAAGAGGAACTATCACTGGTGGAACTACGGTGTCTTTTACAACTCATTCGCGATGATCTAGTCTGGTTCCTAAACGTAGTTTGTTTCGCACGAGGCACAGGGCCCTCTGGCGTGTAACCACGGTCTTCCATTATATACTCAATAAATAACGAACGTAAAAGTACTTGAATTGAAAATTAAGCCAATATAAAACTAATAATCCCGATAATTACATCTTTAATACATATATATAGATTGGAAACCTGCAATTAAAAACGAACCGAGAAAATGGAAAAGAAACAATCACAACAATATCTGAAAAAGAACACATACTTTTGTTGACATCGCTGAAGTAATGATTAAGATGTAATTGTTAAACACAGGCAACATTTACAGTCTAGTAGGACTGAACACTAAACGCTATGTCTACATGATAACTTCGTTAACCAGCGTAGGTAAGAATAGAAGTAATAAATTCGCCTACCGTTGTAAGACAACAATACGTATAATATTTTCTTGATTCAAATGCATGTTTAATATGATATTTCAACACAGATTTACAGCATTTAAAATAACAAATATGGGTTATATCAGCTTAAAATGTATCTATACTGGTTATAGAAAACATTTATCGACATTGTACCTCCATTGTAAACAACAAAAATCACTTACCAAATACTGCCTGTTAATTATACATTACCACAAGTTGCTGCAGGTAAATTTCATCCCGCTTCTGAATTTGATAATTAAAACCAACTTTTACTATAACTAATCGTTTACTCTGAGCTGAAAAGTACAATTCTAAACGTACAGCACTTTACTGTTGCGCGTCCGTTACCAGAAAAGAATCAGCCAACATGGCCGACATCGCTTTTATTAATCGTCTTAAAGAAACTAAAATACAATAGAACATATTGAAATAATCAAAAGATAACATGATAAATAGTATTATGAATTAACAATAATTAAACAGGTCACATTTCTTTATAATAGGATTGTTGATGCAAAAATATTGAACAAATCATTTGACATACTTTCAATACAATTATTCATTTAAATCCAAAATAAGTCAGCTATTTTCATTAATGTATTTTACCAGTAACAAAAAATAAGTCTACTTAAATATAATTATTTTTTTCTAACACGATAATGTGCCATTCATTCTTTAATCGTTGATTTTGTAGTGTCCGATGAGTTGTTTCCTGTTGGATGACTAAGTACAGCATCGACGTCATGATCTCCATGTGTAAGTTATGTGTTCAAAAAGTTATTTAGTACTCGTGTGCTTGGTAGCTTGCAACAAATTATGTAATACCATATCAACTAAAGAGACTGTGGTATCACTTTGAAATAGATTTTTATTGGATGTTATGCTTCAAAGGGTAAACAATAAAAAAATGGAATAAGTAAAATAATTTAGTATATTTGTTGTGTAAAACGGTACGTTAATGTTATAATGCTCTTCCGTGGGCTACACTGCCCGATCACGCAGCAAGTGATGGACGACGAGATGCAGAGTGATCATCATCCGGTTCTCGTCGTCCCGTCGGGGATGCCAACCCGACAGAAGCCCGCAGCGCCACGTCGACGTATCGACTGGGAAGCTTTCAAAGAAAGGACTGAGGCCACCACACCGACTCGGCCCGTGACTACCTCCGCGGATGTTGACCTATTCGCGGACGACGTCACTGCTTGCATCAAGAACGCCTTGGAAGCGGCGACTACGACAGAACCGCAGGGGAGAGTGCTACAGCCGCCCCTGCCAGCGTATCTTCAGCGTATGATCGCCGACAAGAGGCGTCTTCGCAAGCAGTGGCAACAACTTAGATGCCCCACACTGAAGACCCAGGTCAACAGCCTCGCGGAGAAGATAAAGGCCGAGCTCCGGAACCGCGAAGCCGAGAGCTGGGAAGATCGAATCCAGGAGACGGCTGGCAGCTGGCCATCCGCCCACAGGCTTTGCCGCCAGCTAAAGAGTACCCCAGCTCCGGTGCGCCCACTACTTGACAGCAGCGGGGCGCTCAAGTACGTCGCAGAGGACCGCGCGGAGGTATTCTCTGAGCACCTGGAGCGTCAATTCCGACCGAACCCGACCAACGACGTCGACCATGTCGCAACAGTCGAGAAACACCTTGGGGACTACTTCGCCGCGCCGATAGCTCCCGAGGAAGATCCCATATTTTTCTCGCCTGGGGCAGTGAGACGCGCCATCCTGAGGACGAAACCCAGGAAGGCCCCCGGTGCGGACGGTATCACCAACACAGCGCTGCGCCAGCTGCCGTTCCGTATGGTAGCGGCGCTCGCGCGCCTGTACACGGCAATACTGCGCACCGGGACGTTTCCTTCCTCGTGGAAGGAGGGGCGCGTCATCATGCTGCCCAAGGCGGGGAAAAACATACTGAAGCCGGAGAGCTATCGGCCTGTAACACTGCTGCCGACCACCTCCAAGGTGTTTGAAAACCTCCTGTTGGGCATCTCCAGCCGCATATTGACCCGCGGCCCGAACAGTTCGGGTTCAGGTCGGAACACAGCACGACGCTTCAGCTGTCGAGAGTACTGCACCACATGGCCCAGGCCGTGAACAAGAAGGAGTATGCGGTAGCAGTACTCCTCGACATGGAGAAGGCCTTCGACCGCGTGTGGCACGAGGGCCTCATTTATAAGTTGGCCACGTCCGACGCGCCCCGCCGCGTCGTAAAAGTGGTCCAGTCCTTTCTATCAGGAAGAAGCTTCCGCGTGGTGGTCGAGGGAGCGCTCTCCAGTGCCCGTCCGGTGCTGGCGGGCGTGCCCCAAGGCAGCTGTGTGTCGCCAGCGTGTTACTCACGTTACACCGACGACATCCCCACGACGCCAGAGGCGATGCTCGCGCTGTACGCCGACGACGCCGCGTACATCACTACCTCGCTCAACGCGAAGTACGCGGCGGTCAAGATGCAGCGCGCGCTAGACCTGCTGCCTGCATGGCTGTCGAAGTGGCGGCTATCGGTTAACGTGGGTAAAACGCAGGCGATGGTCACTGGACTAGTGCCCCTCCCACCACCCCTGACTCTCCAAGGCGCCGACGTCGAGTGGTCGCCCCGGGTAAAATACCTGGGTGTCACCATCGACCGTCGGCTCACCATGGGTCAACATGTCCGCCGGGTCGCGGCGCAAGCTGGAGTAGCCCGCTTCCAGCTCCGCCCGGTGCTCTCGTCCCGACTGCCGGCGCGCGTCAAGCTGGGCGTGTATAAAACTTTTATACGCCCGATTCTGACGTACGCCGCCCCCGCTTGGTACGGCCTCGCAAGCGAGGGTCACAAGAAGCTTCTCCGCACGCAACAGAACTACGCGTTGCGGACCATCGTCGATGCCCCTCGCTATAATAATAATAATATTCCACAACTATCACACAACGCCATCTAGTCCCAAGCTAAGCAGAGCTTGTGTTATGGGTACTAGACAACTGATAAACATACTTATATATTTCTAAATACATACATATTATAGATAAATTACACCCAGACTCAGAACAAATGATCGTGCTCATCACACAAACATTTGTCCTGGGTGGGAATCGAACCCACGACCTCCGGCATAGCAGTCAGGGTCACTAACCACTAGACCAACAGGCCTGTCAATATGACGCTATGTGAGGAACGACGTCATCCAGCGGGACCTCGGGATCGAGAGCCTGGACGCCTTCATCCGGCGCCTTGCGACGGGAATGTTCGCGCGTGCCGACGCATCTGCTTGGCCACACGTCAAGCACATCGCGCCCTGGCATGCGCGCCCCCCTGACGCGAGGCGCCCCCTCCCCCGCGACCTGGTAGCGGACGTTGACCCCCCCCCCACCGGATTTGACGCCCGGGTAAGCTGTTTCCAGGATACACGCAGCTTACCTACACTTCTAGACTCCACACACACAACTCACACCTAGCTGCGCGACCTGTGCTAAGTTAATATAGGCAGGGCGCGTATCTAAAAACATACACGCATCTCTACACACTCGCGTAGACACACGCGTCGGGACGCAGCGCGGGCTCGCCTCCCACGCAAACATGAGCGGTGTCACACAACACACTACCGCCTATACACACATATTGGCCTCACGTCCGTAACGTAACCGGCTAGCTCTGGAAGCGGGGCGGGCGGGAGCCATACATCCGCCGTAGGTGCGTCGGAGTCGTCACCTCTGTCGCTGGTTGTCCCCCGCCGGGCAACCGGAGGTCTCACCTGGCGGGGACGGACCGCCGAGGTGGCGTGAAGAAAACAGCGCTATAAATAGCGCTGTAGGCGCGCCTACGGAAATTCATTAGCAACTTTACACAGGCGTTTGAAATTCATTTCACACGCCAACAGGCTTTAGTCATTATGACAACAAAATGACGGGCCTGTATTGACAGGCCGAGGTATAGCCTCCGCGGCCAGGGGGCGGAGCCCCGTGACCGCCTGCCGCGCCCCCTTACGGGGGCGCCGAGCAATTGGTAGTCGAGTGGCCATTTTTGAGGTAGAAGGTGTCCTGCTGTCTTTCAAAAGGTTGGTTTTTATAGGTTCGGAAATCGTAAGTTAAGTCGTAATATTCGTATTGTTTTTCCAAAGTTCTGATTTGGTTCAAACTCGGAGATCGAAAGGGGGGGGGGGGGTGGGGGGTTCTTAAGTTTGTACGGGAAAACGTGATTCCTTGGTCCAATCTACTTCAAGTTTTGTTGCAATCAACATTTTTAACAGAATTGATGGATGGATGTTTAGGCTTTGTTCGGACTATACCTAGTAGTACTTAGATGGTTTATGTGAAGTTTGCACAAAATCGGTCGAGCGGGTCTTCACGCAGACGAAGTTGCGCGGGTCAGCTAGTAATTACGACGGACTAATTACTCGAGAAGTTTCACATAATAAAACATCACCAGTGATCGGAATAGGTAGAGCTATTTAGGTTCATTGACCGCAAACATATAGATATTCCACGGGATTCCGACTGATACTACTGGATTTTATTATTATATTATTTGTACAAATAAGTGTATTATTGTTGAAGCGTATTGATTATTTTAATTAAGATTTTATTGCAAATACAAATTGTTCTATTTGATAATGTTTTGATTTTCTGAGGAACGAATAATTTGTATGGTAATATGTTTTTGTACCTACAACTTCACAATAAAAATGTTTACAAGATTGTTGATTCTTGAATAAGAAGTTGTTACGTAAAACATTTTTGTGGTTTAATGAATCAAATTTATATATTTATTTTAACTCCTCGGGAGAAACTGGGGCCTAAGCCCCAAAATCACCTACTGGCTATACACCACAGTTATCCGACCAATTATCACATACGGGTCTTTAGTATGGTGGCCCAGGACCAACCTAAGTACGACCCAAAAGGACCTTGAGAAACTACAAAGATTTGCCTGCGTGGCAATCACCGGCAGCATGAGAACATCACCAACTGCTGCCCTACAGGTAATGCTGGGGCTACCACCCCTACACCTCGTCGTAAGAGAGGAGGCGGCCGTAGCGATTTTCAGACTCGAGTTAGCCGGCACCCTAAGAAACGACTCTAGAATAAAACATACACGCATCAAAGAAGATGCAATCAAAGAACAACCGATGATGACATCACCTATCGACAGAACTCTGAAAACTCACTGCTTCAAAAAACACTACAAGATAGAGCTCATAGAGGAGTTGTGCGACTACTCAGACACAAAAGAGCTAAGAATCTACACTGACGGATCAAAAACCAACGATGGGACAGGCGTCGGGGTGTTCTCCGACGACCTCAACATTAAAATATCAAAATCTCTTGGTAGATACAACTCTGTCTATCAAGCAGAGTGTGTAGGCATTATCCAAGCAGCACACGCTATAGCGGCCAGGGAGGTTACGGATACCAACATTCGTATACTCTCCGACAGTGCCTCAGTCCTTCAATCCCTAAAGAGTAACCAGATCACGTCGAGACTAATACTAGAATGCCATAAGGCCCTAGAACAAATCACGGTGTTGAATCACAACACGGTCACGCTGCAATGGATCAGAGGACACAGTGGATCACTCGACAATGATGCGGCTGACGAACTTGCCAGAAGAGGATCCAGCACAAAACCCTACGGACCCGAGCCCATTGTGCCCATTCCCTTCAAGCAGCTGAGGAACTGGTTAAAGGATCACACCCGATTACAAGCAGAGAAATGGTGGGCCTCGGCACCAGGTTGTAGACAGTCCAAGGAAGCTATGCCATCCTTGGATCCAAATCTGACCAGGCGCCTTCTGCGCCTGGACAGAGATAGCCTGCGTCTGGTGGCGGGGACCATCACTGGACACTGCTCGCTGAACAAACACTTCCACACCCTAGGTATCACTGACAGTCCCCTGTGCAGAGCGTGCATGGAGGCGGAGGAGACGGTGGCGCATGTGCTTTTGGAGTGCACAGGCGTAACGAAGATTCGCGAAGAGACCCTGGGAACACCAGGATCACTTGCAGATGTCCTGAGGAGACCGGGAAGTTTGATCTGCTTCTGGAGGGAGGTGGGCTGGTTGGAGTAATCGGCCACCATGGCTCACGCACAATGGTCCATTTCAAGGACTAAGTGCGGAAACCTAAACCCCCATGATAGATAGATATATTTATTTTACTATCCTTAATCACGTCCTTCTTATACTTACCCGTCAGAAAGGAAGCTTCTATAGAATCTTTCATTAGTCCCGAAGGCGAGAATAGTTTTTTTTTATGATTTAACTACCTACATAAAAACCAAATCCCGGGACTCGGGGAATATCCATATTATTCTAACCTTTGGCAAGTACATAAAACCGCTCTACCTATTCCGATCTATGAACGTCTCACATGTAATTTCCAAATGGTTTGGCAGAAATGTACCTAATACTCGTAACACACTCACATTCGCCAGGGCCTCGATTCTAGTATTACGATAGTGTCAGAATAGGCGATCATTGAAGTCACAATGATCAAGTTCAGTCAAGTTTTGACAAGTTTGGTAATCTACTAATATAATGGCGTCATTATGACTTCTCAATGAACAACCACTGACACTCCATTGAAATAAATGTCATAGAATATTAATCTCGTACATGAAATCTGGCATGAATAAATGTTCGCATTTAGTAGTGGATTTCGAAAACCATTATAATAATAGCAATACGAAAATGCCATTAAAACACAATTTTATTACGAGACCATCGACCGACCAATGATCGACCATTGTGAATTTATCAGATTACGAATTTTAAGCAAAATGACATTGGGATGAGAATGGAATCGTGTTGGAGTGACGAATTTATTAAAATAGCAGAATTAGGCCCCTGATATGTTGTAAGTCACATGAAATAGGGAGCGATACTATAGAGATCAACCGGGCAAAAATCCAGACTTCATGGCTGAAACTGAGAAGTTCCTGATGGAAAAAACCCAATAATACTTGGCCAGACCCGGGAATCGCACCCAAGACTTCATGAACAGAAGTTGCGCTTGCAACTGATCGACCAACGAGTCTTCTTCAAGTGTATTTCAAATTCGTACGCTCTAGAACGTAATACATACCCCAAAGCCAAGTTGTCATTATACGTGTCTAACGCAATGGCCTAACTGGACTTTAACTAAGTATAATGCGTTTTCAACCAGACTATAGGTAATAAACTCTCAGAGCACAAAGCCCCAACAGCCAGACTAAATGAAAAGCCACAAACACACGATGTAATTGAGCGTAGCCTTAACTATCGATCTACCCTCGCCTGTCTAGGGTCGTCAGTATTCAAAAAACGTTCGCCCGCCGCGACGTAGCGGTCCACAGACCGCCCACATTTATTGAACTGTAGGCTTAATTGACTTCATAGCTGTGATTACTAATAGCTGAGATAGAGGTTTTATTGGTATAATAAATTGTCTCTGCCTCGTTGGTCTTAAGACCGCCAACGCTACTCTTCTAGGTTGGCTTTCCGAGTCGGGCATTTTTTTTCCATTAGGGATAAAACTCATATGAGTGATTTGTGATTTTTGAGTAGCAGCATCAACACGGCACAAATACAGACTTCAAGTCTGGATTTGTGCCTTGTTGATGGCAATGGGCTTTCCTCCCATCACATGTTACTAACGAAATGTGGGTGTACCTACTATGTTATGTCACCTCTGTCTGTCTAACCTTTGGGAACAGGGCGTGGTGATATGTTATCAAAAAAAATACTAGTTTCGGTAATTTTTTGAACGTCAGCAATTTCAATTCTTTAAAATACAGCCTAGTAGGATCGAAAGTGCCGTACTATGGGTACAAAAATGGCAATATCACATTGTACTCGAATCAATCCATTATCACTAACAGGACTATTGTAGTCAATAAACTTAAAATGGCCGCTTTTGCAGAATCATAATATCACGTTAATAATTTTAAACTCGTAAAATGGACTTTATAGTCATAATCATATAGTCCATCATCATCATCTACCTACCCTTTTCCCAATTATGTTAGGGTCGGCTTCCAGTCTAACCGGATGCAGCTGAATACCAGTATATTACATGGAACGACTGCCTATGTGACCTCCACAACCCAATGAATACTGGGTAATACAATACCACTGAAATCATAACCATATACTCGTAGTCCATTAGAAGAATTTAATTTTTTTAACGTGATTCGTATTATGATTCTGCTAAAGCGGCCATTTTAGACCCCCTCATATTCAGGGTATTAACGGACCCTTTAAGAACCCGTCAACCGAGCATTATAAGAGTCAACAATAGAGTTAGGCTAGCAATCTTAAGAAGATACTACGAGTATTATTATTTTAAATGCGAAAGTTTATGAGGATAGATGTTTGTTATTCTATCACGCAGAAACTACTGAACGGATTTAGATGAAATTTGGCAACAGTATTGATTATCTATAACCCTTTCGCATTATGTACTCGTATAATAAAAAAGATTGCTAGCCTGTATACCTACCTAACTCTTTTATCGACTGAAAACTAAGTAACCCGACGCAAAAACTGGCTTTTTTGGGGTGTTAAATCACGTTTTACGGTAAAACTCAATGTAACGCACTCAAAACATTGAACTGATGGTTGCTTTGAATACTAAACGGGTCATGGAGGTAATTAAGGTAAACCTTAAAAACGAGTACTTACTTTTGAGTTGCAACTTTGACCTCCAGTAAGTATATTCATAACTAGAAGATGCCCAGGTAGGTAACCTCTGAGGCACCTGATCCTCATATATTGAAAGCCGTTTTGGAGATTAATCTCGAAAACCCTTGTTTTCTTTTGTGTTCCATTCATGTGAGAAAATAATAAAATAACACAAACGTTGCTGATATAAAAAAAAAAACTAAATAAGGGATTTTCTCTAGTGTACTAAACAATGGAAACGCTGAGAGCGAATAAAACTCATCGTACCTCTTACTTATTAACTTCATGACTGTAAGTAGGTATAAAACTGTAATGTAAGCAAAAAGCACTGTAAAATGTTGGGTATTTGCCTACAAAATTTTGGTTGGCAAAAGCGTTTGAAATATTTTTGCTCTAACAATTTTGGTAGGCGCCGGTAGCGTTTTAGTTTTGTAATGTCACTTTTTTTAAACTATCACGATACGTATATTCTATCGACTATCGTTGTTTAGTATTTAATAGGTAGCTGGTTTTTATACGTTCTTAATTAAATGTGATTTTTGAAGTACTTTTCTTGCAAAGCAAGCAACAGTCGATTGATCTATGGTTTTAACGTTTTCCAATCCAATCTCCTTTCTAGCTTTAAACTTCATGATATAGGAACGTAATACGGAGAAAAAACTCAACATCTATTCTTGCATTCCGTTTTTAAAGAAAAAACGACCTCTATCCCCAAGGACTTTTTTTTGCTGAAGAATCAGCATACTGGCATTCAACGTGGCAATGCTGCCAGCCTTTTGAACACTTTTCCTATTTGACAACGTTGCGGAGTTTTTGACGCCCTCTAACTTTTTTCCCATTTTCCTACAGGATTTATTTTAACTCTTTGTATGTATAGTTTGTAAAGAATGTCATCATTATCATCATCTATCTAGCTTTTTCCTAACTACGAGTACTTATGTCAGGGTCTAATCCAGTCTTACCGGACGTAGCGCTGAATACTGGTTAATTAAGGCCATTAATAAATCAACCTAAATCATGTACTTCAGCAAAATAGCATCTGATTTCTTCATTTCAAATCGCAGATTCTCGACTAAAAGTCGATCTATTTAATTTTCAATCAATCAATCAAAAACTCTATTTCGAACAAGAGGCCGTATGTGTTAGTAGCGAGTACTTAGGAGCTATGTTAGTACAACAATGAGAATAAAAAACAATTCATAACAACATCACACAACAGCCCAATTAGACAGTCCAAATTAGTTCATTAATACACTTTAACCTAATTTAATATAATCCAATACATTTAATCAAATTTAAATTAATCTTAATTTAATTTACTTTTAACCTAATAAAAGTAAATTAAATCTACACTTCTACACTAATATTATAAAGAGGAAAACTTTGTTTGTTTGTTTGTTTGGTTGTAATGAATAGGCTTAAAAACTACTGGACCGTTTTTAAAAATTCTTTCACCATTCGAAAGCTACATTATCCACGAGTAACATAGGATATATTTTATCCCCGTACTCCCACGGGAACGGGAACTATGCGGGTGAAACCGCGGGACGTCCGCTAGTTAAGATATAATTTAATTTACTTTAAAATTTATAAATATCTTATTTTGGATCGATATTCCTTTCAAAGACAAATTCACCTCATATCCTGCCCAATTGTAATTTTATTGTAAAGCACAAACAACTTTCAAATATACACAAAGACCTAGCACCTCAGGACCTCAGGCTCTCTTCAAAATCATTTTCAAGCAAAATAATGCGGAAACACACAGCGGGATAAGGAAAGAGACAAATCCCAACCATCTGGCAACCCTAGGTAGGGTTGCCAGATGGTTGGGATTTGTCTCTTTCGTATTCTTTGGAGAATCCGACTCCCGACAAAACTCAATATCTCCAGACAAACTTCTGGAAAAGTTCTTTACAAAATAATATTTTAAAATAAGTTTAATTGCAAGCAATGTTTATTGCGAAAGTTTGCCAAAAATAAAATTTTTGGCAAACTTTCGCAATAAAGAGAAAAATCGTATGACTTTTGATTTAATAAAAGCTGAGTTAGTAATTAGACTGAAAGACTTTGAATGAAATTGTTTAAATATTAATCTTTTCTGAATACTAAACTCGTAAAGGATCCAAATTAGTAGAATCAGTAAAGACCAATGTAAAATACATGTCGCAACGTAAAGATGAAGTTTACATAAATTAAGTAGTTATGAATCAATAATGTCAAGTCTTTACTTTTTAATTACCTTTTGTACTTTTTTTTCTTTTTTAAAATATTTATGTTTAATGGTGGTCGGGAGACATAAATATTCAAAATATGTATTTATTAAAGGAAATTTTCAAATTTTCTCCCGATTTTTGGTCTTCCGATCTGGCAACCCTAGGGATACCGGATGGCAGAATTCTTTGCGTCTTTGCGACGTATTGTCCGAGTGCACAAAGAGTCAAAGATACTCATTATAAGTATAACAATACAAGGTACTTGTTTCTGTTCTGTTTATTTACTAGAGATGTGTGAAAGAGAGATAAAAGGTAGTGATCATTATCGTGTTTTGTCGCTTCTGGAGTGTTGTGTCAAATCTTGTTTGGTTTTGAGTGTTATTTGGATGATACTTGCTCTTTTTGGCCATGTATACGGTACATCTATCTATACAAATGAGTATAATTAAAGTGTCTGTTTGTTTTTTGTATATACTTTCATATTACGAAAGTATATATACGGTACTCATAACGAAAAAACAGTTTTATAACTTTTGTCTCTCTGTTTGTTCCGGCAAACCTTCGAAACAGCGGGACTGATATTGACGGGAGTTGATGTTACTAAAGGCTACTTTTATTTTCAGAAAACGGATTATGGTTCTGTGTAAAAAAATTAAAACCCTTGAAATTATTAAAAAAATACAAAATCAATCAATTCAAATCGTTAGAAAAAAGACAGCATCAAGGATTTCCCTAAGTCCGGAAAAAACACAATTTATGACTTTTGGCCTGAATTCCTGCCACAGTCACGTTAGTGCGTGATTGTTGAATCAGGGATAAAATATAGTATTTTTCGTACTTTATTATTTTTCTTAGTACAATAGACTGAAATATAGTACGATTCTAATACATATTATAGCACGGGTGGCAACCCTAAACACAATGTATACTCGTACGCGCGACCGACGTCAGCAGGAAGAGTTCGAGCCTTATAATACAGTCCGAATCCTCAATGAGCGTGTGAGAATTGTATTTTAGTGCACTTATTTACTACTGAACCATTGATGTGCAATTGTGCAGTGCACTGGTAACAATCTCAGTGCTCTTCCGTCTTTCTATTACCTCACACATCCGTTTACGAAGAGCGGTCATTACCGCAATAATTTATTTCCTCCTAGCTGCCGTGCTCATTATAACGGCTTCAATACAAGTTTAGTTGTTAACGGTAATGAGCTAGGATAAATTATTAAATGGTGGCTATATTTTGCTGATGCTTTTATCTGTTTCCTTTTCACCAAGTCGGGTTTTTCCTGACGGGCTTAGTCAGTAGTAGGTCTACATAAACATGTCATCGTGTATGGGGGATGACATAAAGATGTCATCTCCCTACACAAAGGTACTACATACTTATTACAAATTGATTTGAGTAGCAGCATGGATGTTCTGTAGCCACCAAAGAGGTACCAAAGAATGACAAAAGACAAAACGTATCGGACGCTGGCCCATGCCATTTAGAGCAAATAGGTAAATAATTTTGCCTTTGTACTGTATTCCGCATCCATAAATTAGACGTCATCAGCGAATTCCGTCCAGCGATATTTATTATTTATTCCTTTATTCATCTTTACACAAATGTTTAAAAAAAAATATTTAAAAAAATCAAACAAGATTGTAGCCCACCGTTATCGGGAACCGGGTCCAAGCTAGGTCAGGGCTCCAGAGAGAGGAACCTCCTAACAATACGAGCCGTGTCCAGGAGTACCGCTTTTTGAATCAAGCCCTTGATTTTTTTTTTTTTTCGAAATTTATATTTCTTATTGCAGTATCAGGTTGACCTTGACCATAGAAACTATTTAGCCTCTGAGAAGCATGTTCCTACGACGCACCGTCTCCGAGTTAGGAGCTTTTTATTTTTTTCTAGTTTTTTGAAAAACCCTCTATATTTCCAAAACGGTGCGTCGTAGGAACATGCTTCTCAGAGGCTAAATAGTTTCTATGGTCAAGGTCAACCTGATACTGCAATAAGAAATATAAATTTCGAAAAAAAAAAAAAAGCAAACGAAAATTTTCTAAGTGTCGGACGGATTTCTACCTTGAGTATTCTTAGGGGCAAGGACTTAGAAAAAAACGAGTGCAAAAAAAAAATACGATTTTCCGCGGGTTTTTTTACATCTTCTCATGGTTTACGACTAGAGCAACAAATTGTTTCCCGAAAAGTTTTTCATCCGAGCTACCATTTTGGAAATATAGAGGGTTTTTCAAAAAACTAGAAAAAAATAAAAAGCTCGTAACTCGGAGACGGTGCGTCGTAGGAACATGCTTCTCAGAGGCTAAATAGTTTCTATGGTCAAGGTCAACCTGAAACTGCAATCAAATTGTTAAAATTTGGAAAAAAAAAAAAAACAAAAATTTTTCTAAGTCCCTAAAATTTTCTAAGTCCCAAAAAAAATTTTAAACCAAAAAAATTTTTTTTTGGTTTTCTTTGCAGCTCATAGTGCCCCTAAGCGTATACTCCAACTCCTAAAAATCCGCCCCTAAGACGACCCACTGACCGACGCAAAACTGATGGGATCGTTCACAAACGTCTCAATGCGTGTGATTGTAGCCTTGCATTGGCCACGAAGAAGTCGATGTTTACGCAAAGTTTCCTTGGACTCCGCCATGATGGAACACAAGTAGGATGTAATGCTTTATTTATTCTACGACTTTCGAACACTCCGCGCACTTTTATAAGTAAGCCGCACTTCCTAAAATACGAACTTTGATGACACTTTGTCTTCGTTTGTTTACGAAACAAACCGATGACCATAGATTAGAATAATCTCCGATGACACAGACAGCAGTGACAGCTGAGTGAATGATTCCGGCGCAATGGCCGCCGGGCGGATGTGGACCGCGCTCACAGCTGCCAACACCGACGATTAGTGATTATATACTCTGTGATATTGACGTCACGTCCCGCGCGAACTTCACCGCTCACAAAATTAAAATGTGGGTAACTGATAAAACCAAACTCGATGTGCAGAAAATCGTAATTCTTACGATTATTGGATGATGTGATGCTGTATCTTGATGATGCTTCGTTGATTTTCGTTCTAGCTTTGCATAGAACGAAGTTGCGGGCCTCGCACAAATCCCGCCAAGAACGCCGACTTGTATGGCAAGCCGGCCTCGACGAACACAATTTCTCCACAATTTGCGAAGCTGCTCGGCACAGCTGATCTTACACTTCTCGAAGGACCACCGCACGCATGTACGAAATAAAATGCGTGGGAACTTGAAACTTATAGAGTTTATTGTTATAAATTAATTAATACAGTCGAGAGGCACACCGTTTCACGTAGCAATCAGAGAAGAAGAGAAAAAAAAAAAAACAGTATTACCATAACACAAAAATGGCATAAAAGTGTTGCAAGCTTTTAATTAAAATTATTACTACTAAATCTAACACTAAAAATAACTATATGTTTAGACTGTCCTAAACACTGCCTTTTAACCAAATCCGTACAGAAGTTTTCGCGCAGAAGGCATGAAGACAGTATCAAAAAATTACAAATCTATTTAGTCCGTCAGTTAGAGTATTGGAAAATAATGGACACGTATATTTTGTTTTTGTAAATCAATGCATATTGACAAAGATAAAACGCATCAAAACTCGGAAGTGGTGGCTCATGACATCAGTACGTACGCTCTAAAAAAATATACCCAGGCGTGACGTATTGAGAATTTTAAAAGCGTCGAATCTTCGTCAATTATGATTTGTAACGTAACAAAAGAAAAAATACGGGTCAAATATTATTTGATAATTTAACTGACTGACTAATTACATAGTTTTCTTTTTTTTTACTATCGATCCATTCTTACAAACTTCCGCATTTATCATATTATTAGAAAGTTGTTTAAGTTTCACCAATATCATGATAGAAAAACTTTTTACTTACACAGATAGGTAAAAAGTAAAAACTCATTAAGACTTCGCTTAGTTCGCAAAACAAGAATAGAATTGACCTTTACGCCATTATGCGACTTTTGCTTTCAAACTGATTTCAGTTAGGTCGAGATCGTATTCTGTAAGATTTTTATAGAAAGTGCTGATAAAGAAAATTGAAGGTAAAAGAAATGAGACTCCAGTCAATTACAGTCGTATTTTCGTCTTGGTCTTATCATACGAGTATGACTAACTTTTGAAAGCGCTTTTGCCTGCGTTGAGGTCGGAAATTATCCCACGGCAACACACTACGAGGATAAAAATTAAACTAAGTCAGGTAACCTGTGAGTCAAAAATCAAAATCAATCAAAGCATTTATTTCAAGTAGGCCAGTTACAGGCACTTTTGAATTGTCGAAACAAAATGAACATTTAAAGTAGCTACAGTCCCAGTCACAAGACATAAAAACTGTGAAAGTACTGTAGTTGCCCATTCCCAAATTCTTTCTGACCGACTGACAGACCGACAAACAAATTGCCTACATTTATAACTTCGGTTTATGAAAGTACGGTGTGAAGTACAGTGTCGTTACAGGTAGTCAATGGCCCAAATAGTCTGACTACCAATCTTACCAAGTGGTATTGTACTACCCAGTACTAAATAGGTTGTAGAGGTCAGATAGGCAATCGCTCCATGTAAAATACTGAGCTGCATCCGGGGGTCGGCTTCCAGTCTGAAGCCGACCCCAACATAGTTGAGAAAAGGCGAGGCAGATGATGATATCAAAGTATGGATATGTCACCGTAAAATTGTCAATTACGTTATATTGTAATATCTCTAGCGATATTGTAAAATCTCGAAATATTGTCAAATGAACATACTGCTTACAACAAAACGCATAATTTTACGTGAAATGCATGCGATGGTAGTCAACTCACGCGGTGTGGAGGGAAGGAGGAGTCCCCCTTGCCCAGTGGTACAACTCTCATGAAAAGATATTGTACCATTCCTGAGAAATACCGATTATTATAACCTAACCTTAAAACACTTTATATTCGCCTAAAAAGCGTAGTCGATGGAGCCCCGCTTCGCGGGGCCCCTATTTCCGGGTGCAGGGTTTAAAGGAACCTAACTAACCTAACGGGGGGGTGCCCCAAGTCCCGATTATGGGGGCAGAGATACTTCCGTCATGTTCAGTTGACAATAATTCGAGACTTTACAATATCGCTAGAGAGATACACGTTATATTGTAATATAACGTATTTGACAATTTTACGGTGACAGATACATACCTAAAGTTTTGGTACAAAGAATCAAGTTACCATAAACATACCAAGTTACCAAATTATTAACAAGGTGTTGCGTACTTTCGGCACGTGTAAGTTTGTTTTTAGAAGCGCGTGTTGGTACTGAGTATGACGTCTACGAGCGCTTTTTGCCACACGTGCGATTCGAGCTTTTAAGCGCAGAAAAATACGCTAGTCGGAAACCACTCTGAGGCCCTTCACTCATGGAACATGAACATGGCATCATGGTAAGCCGTCACCTCCTTCTGCGAAGCAATCATGCTAGCGAAGGAGGTGGCGGAACGTGAAAGGGGGAGAACCTTTACGTCCCAGCCGCTGCGGGAGACACACCGGGCGTGGGGCCACCGTGGTCCCCGGTCACCGTAGGCGCGGGCCTCTGGACGGTGAGCTATGGGCTAGCTCACCGTCCGTCCGTCTTATGACGACAGGCCGTGTCGACGGCGCTTTCTGGTTCCATGCGCGCTTCAAAGAGATGTCAGCAAAACAAAGGAAAGGCTCCTCAAGGGCCGATGCCTGTCGGAGCTGCGGGCCTGTTCGAAAAAGATACCGCGGGTCCGCGGCCGTGGAACAACAACAACAAAGGGCTAAGAAGGAACATGGATGAGTTTTGACAGACTGCAGGGAGAAAATATTTTATGATTTCCCATCCGAAAAAAAAGGGCGTTATCGTCGGACCTACTGACCCAATTTCAAAAATTCCTTCACTAATGGGAAATAACAATATCCCCAAATGTCATAGGCTATATTTAAAACATTTCCGTGGGATAATTTTCACCCGTTACGTGAACGAAGCCGCGGAAATGAACCATCAGTACATTATGAATACGAAAGTTGCTCAGTTAGCTCTTGGAGCCAAACAGAGTATGGTGAAATTGGATGTGCAGGTAGACCACCTTGATTGAAAATTGCGATAGCTCGGCTAATTTGCATGATACTAATATAGTTTATAACCCTAGTTACTCGGTAAAGATGTAGCATTCTTATGGTGAAAGAATTTTCAAATCGATTGAGTAGTTATCGAATTAAATCGTAAAAAAAACAAACAAAATATCAAATCATTCCTCTTGATACTTAATATTACTAGTTTATGTTGGATTATGGTATCTAGTGGTATAAATACAACCCGGATAAAAAGTAAGTAAGTATATAAATCATGAAGCCACGTCCAAAAGACTAATCGTAAATAGATCTCATCAGTCTTATCATGAATATCCTTAACCTTAAAGTAAACTTAAAAAGTCTTAGGTTTGGAAAAACTTAATTAGTTTTTCCAAACTTAAGACTTATAAAACACGTGCCAGGTTTAGTGAACGCCTATTTATCAACCTCAAATTCCATAATAGGCTTGTTTCCACCATCATTAAATTGCAAATCTATTTAGTCCGTCAGTTAGAGTATTAGAAAATAATGGACACGTATTTTTTGTTTTTGTAAATCAACGAATATTGACAAAGATAAAACGCATCAAAACTCGGGAGTGGGGGCTCGTGACGTCAGTACTCACTATAAATCATACCGAACAGTGACGTATTGGGAATTTTAAAAGCGTCGTATCTTCGTCAATTTTGTTTTATGTGACAAAAGAAAAAATACGGGTCAAATATTTTTTGATAATCTAAGTGACGGACTAATTAGATTTTTTCAGTTAACAAGCCTATTACTAAGAAATACCTAAAATCTTCCCTACGTGCCTTGAAACCACAAAATGGCGGATATAATATGTACCTACATATACTAGGTAGGTATATGAAGATGTCTCACAGTGTGAAAGGAATTTTCCAATTTACTAGTGGTGGCCAATTTACAGCGGATTCAATATATGTAGGTATCCATACCAATAGTTGTTTTAGGTAAGAGTTTCCCAGATTCCAAAGTTTCTTAGGTAAGGGTTTACAGAATCAGGCCTCACTTGGTAAAATTGTTTGTCATGTTTTTTCTTTTTTGTTTTTTTTGTTTTTCTTAGGTTTTCTTAGAATTTCTCAATGCTCGGTTGATGGCATTTTTTTAATGGCTTCTCGCAAGTCAATCTATGACGATGACTGCTGCTTAACCGGCCTATCCTGTGGGTGCCTTGAATGTAGGCCTCCAGCCAGGAGCCGCTTGATGGCGTCCACTGCTGGGCGTCGCCACATTGACCGGTCCCTTGCGACTCGCATCCAACGGATTCCCGCAACCTTCACCAGGTCATCGGTCCACCCGGTCGCCACTCCAGAACTTTTCGGCCCCATCGGCCATCCGTTCTGCGAGCAATGTGACCTGCCCACTGCCACTTAATTTTGGCAATTCTTCGGGCAATCCACTCGTCCCCTGTTAACTGAGTTGTTAGCTGTGTTGTGTGTGTTGTTGTTACACTTAAACGTAACTGAATGAAATACGGGATTGCATTGCTAAGGCAAAGATCTTCTGAATCGTAATTATAGTACAGCTATGCCAAGCCCTTCGAGGCGTATAGGCGATATATGTTGTGTTATCAATGCTTTAATTTAACTGTTTGGTAAAATTGTCGTAGTAGATTTAGTAGATTTTCTCTCGTGGTAGATCCAGTCACCGTGTCTTATTATTTTCCTCAATGAATGACGAGGTGAGTTAAGGTATCATCCAATTATACGACAGTACACGATATCAAACCATCCTTGATCATGTGTAATACTACAGTAAGTACCTACTAATTAGTTTCCTCCTGGGATATCCCATACTTACAGCTTCTAGGGCCCTTAATATTTGTCCATCTTCACTAATGGGCTTAACGAGATTTCGTAGACGAGATCTTGGGACCATTAAGCTCGGTCTGACGACGAATATGAACGTATAAGATAATATGTTAGAGCTCCCGTTAAAAGCTAGTTAATTTAGATTGTCAACTTGACTATTCAAGTTAACTGGATTCCCGGATAGCTGTCCAGTGTGTTATATTTAGAGTATGAGACATGATGTCATACAACATAGTAGATCTTTAAATCGTGTTACTCACGATATTATATCCAACATTTACATGAACGTGAACGAACGCGGACCACGCCTAAAGGGTGTAAAAAAACTTTTTTGCAAAAAATATAACCGACTTCACACAAAAAAGTGAAAAATAACTTTAGCTTCAGAAGTCGGTGACCTTTGTTTGATTGATTTAGTTTTTTTGTCACCGACTTCTGAAGCTAAAGTTATTTTTCACTTTTTTGTGTGAAGTCGGTCATATTTTTTGCAAAAACGTTTTTATTTTTCACTTTTTAGTGGTTCACATGTGCTTACCCTTTCACAGCGTATCGGTGTGATTTTTTGTTATGAACTGGTGTAAACAATAGACAGACGTGAGTCTTCAGCGATCCCAGTACATTTGCTATCATTTATTAAGGAGTTCAGTTGCCTATCTTCCGAAGTCACCAGATCTTTATCAAATCGAAATGGGATCACTCCGAGAAAGTACTCTGCCTAAAACTACCCAAAACGCTTCTGGTGTGCCAATAAAGTTAAGGAGTTTCCTATATTTCTCCGGGATCCCATTGAATGGAACTTCACACGTCTAACTGTCGAAATCTGGGTGTATTGTATACTTCTGCGTACTCCCTCAGAGCATACAGGTGTGATGTTACGTCATGATGTTGTATAAACAATAAACAACCAAGCGATTGCAGCAATTACTGCAGCTTTGCCGTGTATTTTTGAAGAGTTCCATTGTATATCTCCGAAGATCAGCATCAGATCTTCAACAAATTAAAATGGGACCCAACGGGAAGCACCAGCTTTCAAATAAAAAAAGAATCATCAAAATCGGTTCACCCAGTCGAAAGTTCTGAGGTAACAAACACAAAAAAAAACAAACAAAAAAAAAATACAGACGAATTGAGAACCTCCTCTTTTTAGAAGTCGGTTGAAAAGACTTTTAACGAATCCTTTCATTCATTCATTCAATACATGTCAGCGTCACATTGTAAAATAACTAGACTACTAGAGAGATTGCAAACTCTCGAAAGATTGTCAAACGAACATACTGCTTACAATATTACGCATTATCTTCGGTAGATTATAAATTAACGATGTGAAACCGTAGGTAATATTGTGAAATGTATGCGATGGCAGTCAACTCGCGCGGTGTAGAGGAGAGGGAGGGATGGAGGCCCTTGCCCCCTGGTACCACTCTCATGAAAAGAGAAATACCGATTAATATACCCTAACCTCAAAACACTTTATATTCCCCTAAAAAGCTTTATCCCCTATTTCTGTCTGTAGCCCTATTTCTGTCTGCAGGGTTTACAGGAACTTAGCTAACCTAACGCGGGGGGGCCCCAAGTCTTGATTATGGGGGCAGAGATACTTCCGTCGCATGCACTTCACAATATTACGGTTTCACTTCGATAGAGAAAAATAATGCGTTATGCATTGCAGTATGTTTGTTCAGTTGACAATATTTCGAAAGTTTACAATCTCGCTAGAGAGATTACAATCTAACGTGTTTGACAATTTTACGGTGACATATATGTACCTATGTAGTTGAAGAGATACCGTGGCCCCGGAACATAAAGGGCGAGGAAGGAACATGGATGGGTTTTAAGATTTCCCATCCAAAAAAAATAAAAAAAATAAAATAGAGGTAGAATGTATTATAGTTCAGCTCTTATAAGGCTAAAACAACCCCGAAGCGGAACTAGTCCACGTGATAAATAAACGTCAAAAGAAAAACGAGGGTTGCACCACACAATATCGCAAACTGGACTACAATAATAAACGATGTGACGGTCATAAATTATCATTTCATTGTAGTAACAAGTTTGTCTCAATGGTACTTAAAACACTTGAATTGAATAAGTTCTTTGTTAATGCAGCGGCACCTTTTGTGAATAGGTGGTGCAGCGGTGCTTATTTTATGGTACTTGTACTTCGCAGTAGTTCGCAGTTTGCCTCGGAGGACTGTCGACTTTGTTTTTGACCACAGCAACTAAGAATATAAGCTTTTTAAAAATAGTGTGTGGTAATAGTGAGGGAGAAAATATAGAAGAAGTTTTTCTCAGTCTTTAACTCTTTACTAGAGTCATACTAATTATTATAAGGTTTCGGTCTATTTGTATGTTTTTTGAATATATATATATTAGTTTATTTTATCTGCATATATATGTATAAGTATTTTTTTTTTTTGGGACAAGCCCGCCACACACGCCCAAACCACTGTAACTCGTGAAAGCCAGAATCAACAGTGGCGACCACCAGAAAAGCGCCGAGACAATGAAGCTCGACGAAGTCCCAGAGAATGAATTTAACTGTCTTGGATCCCGCAACGAAATTAATCAGAAAGTACAGCGGAGGAGTAGGAAAAAAACTGTAATTTCCACTTCCCTCCATATCAGCAGGAGACAGAACGAAACAAGGCCAATAGGCACAAAGGGACGTTTACAACTGGGATAGGCCCAGTTGCCTAGCACCACGGATAAATATTAACGTTAATGGGTCCTAAGTTGAGAGCTGTTATATTTGATTCCAATAATAGGTATGGCAAAAACGCTTGAACGCACGGAAATATTGCTCTAGTTATACAAGGTCCGTATAGTAAATAACTCCGGATGTAACCTGTACACTATCCAACATATGTATAAGTATGTGTTTATGTGTTTTAATTTTATGCTTGAAAAAGGTATTTATATTTTGATTGTACTCTATCACTCACAATACTGTCCTATTTGACCCAAAGATTGACTGGTAAAAAGAAATGCCTTGTGGCATTAAGTCCGCCTATTACAACTCTTGTACATGAAGTTTAAATAAACAAATAAGAAGAATAATTTAAATAATTTTGATGTCTATTGAAATAAAATAGATCAATAAAAGATGGATTGCATTGAATGAAAGTCTTTGAAAGATGATACACACTGCCGCAAACACTGACGCTAGAGAAAGTATTAACATACAGAATTGTAAAAAAAATGCACAATAAAGTACTACGGAATGAAAAGTCCGGAGTATGGCTATTAGAGTAGAGGAAGACCATAGCAGCGATATGGATGGACTGTGTGAAGGAGCAATTACCTTAGAGGAGGTAACTACTGAAATAATGATGAGTAATAGAGAAGTATGGCGTGCTGTGCCGACCCCAAATAGATTGGGATAAGATAAGGGTTCGAGAATGATGATGGAAAAAGATCCGGAAGTTTTTCAAATGTCCGGAATTTTCTCCTAAAAGCCTACTTTTGGATCTGTGAACCGTAGATATGCCACGACTTTGATTTCAATTTTCAATAGATGGCGACGAAATTCTGAACATATTGTGTCTCCAAAACTTTACGAGATATCATATCTTTTACGGCTCGCCACTTAACTTTAGTACATTTTATTAGGTCATATTTCTAGTTCGTCCCTGAACGTACGAACTGTGAGCCTTAAATCTTTGGTCGCCATCTTCACTTAGGTCCCTTGGGGCTAACCCGGTCTTGTCTTGCAGAAATATGACTTTTGTTCAGAAAATGTGTTTTGGAGATAAATATAATGTTTCAAATAAGTAAATATTTTGGATTTTGTGTGCGACGATATTAAGACATGCCTCTGTGAACACGTTTTTCGTGCCTTACATTTTAAAAACCGGCCAAGAGCGTGTCAGGCCACGCTCACTGTAGGGTTCCGTAGCTTCCCAGACCATTAAAAATACCAACATTTTTCGTCAGCAAAAATAACTTTGTTTTTCATAGTATTTGTATGAAAAACAAAGTTATCATTTGCGTTTTTTTGAAAAAGTGCTATATAACTCAAAAACTATTCAACTCATCAAGTTGAAAATAATTTTCCTAGAAAGTTCATATAAAGGTCTACTTCTGTGATTTTTTTCATATTTTTTAAACTTATGGTTCAAAAGTTAGAGGGGGGGGGGACACATTGTTTTTGACTTTCGGAGCGATTATTTCCTAAAATATTAATATTATCAAAAAATGATTTTAGAAAACCCCTATTCATTTTTAAATACCTATCCAACAATATATCACACGTCAGGGTCAAAATTAAAAAAAAAATCGCTCCCCACTTTACGTCTGGGGGAGGTACCCTAATAAAAATGTTTTTTTAAATTTTTATTTTTGCACTTTGTCGGCATGATTGATATACATATTGGTACCAAATTTCAGCTTTCTGGTGCTAACGGTCACTGAGATTATCCGCGGACAGACAGACAGACAGACAGACAGACAGACAGACAGACAGACATGGCGAAACTATAAGGGTTCCGTTTTTTGCCATTTGGCTACGGAACCCTAAAAAGTCGATGAGCGTTGTCAGAAACTCAAAAGTCTAACAACCAACAGGAGTAACTGAGAGGTACCGGCTAGTTACCAAGTCAATGAGATGTGGTGATGCAATTGGCAGTAGCTCAGTCAGTTGTCCATGTAAATTACATCAGCTGTTTGTGTGTTTGTATGTGTATGTGTGTGTGTAAGCCGACTCCCACACAGGGAGAAAAGGTCTAGATAGATTGAGTTTTGTAAGACAAAGATAAACCCTATCGCACTCAAATCAGTCATACCTCGACATACGCATACATTTTCCAAGTGTGGTGGGGGTCCAACTAGACAGACTATACCGAGCAGGTGCCTTCTAACCGATATTCTCATCATCGATAAAGAAGATGGTAGTTCGATTTATAGGGCTGGTTTAAAGTGGCTATAGAGAAGAGTTCGTGGAATTGAGGGGGGGAGGGGCTTAACCCAGCTGTGTGACAGTATCATCATCATTTCAGCCGAAAGATGTCCACTGCTGGACATAGGCCTCCCCCAAGTGTCGGCACATTTACCGGTCCCGTGCGATTCGCATCCAGCGGTTTTCCGCAGCCCTCAACAGATCATCTGTCCACCTAGTGGGAGGCCTGCCAACACAACGTCTTTCGGTGTGACAGTATAGGCCAATGTAATGGGTGATTACTCATCAAGCACGGCTTAAGGATGCTCCAAGGCAGCCCGCGAAATTCAAATTTTCTCACGTTTATTGCAATTTGCAAGCCAGTGCTAAGTTGTATGTTGATGAAAATATTGTTCGCGAATGTAAGACGTAAGTAGTTACATAAATATAATCATCAATAAATTCAAGTATACAACCCTTATTGAAACGTAAGAAGATTTTAAATTTCGCAGGCTACCCTGACGCTTTCACCTTAATCTAAAGATCGATCTATTGCAAAACACACCTCATAGAGATAGACTTATCCATCTTAGTGCCATGATTCTTCAAGCCAAGTCTACACACAAGCACACAAAACAGACAGACATTACCATCGTGTATATCCGACTTTATCTGCATCTGTCACAAAATATCCTTATACGAATACATTTTCAGTTCGTGAATAGTTTACGTGAAGCTTAAAGCACTTTGCGAATGTTATAGTTACTATTCGGCCTGTAATCCTTGGAGTGGGGCCATGAAATACGTATAATAATTAGAAATAGGCAACGAAAAAGATATAATCATCATAGTGGATGATCTTATTAGGTTTTTTTATAGGCCATAGGCTTCTATGTCCCACTGCTGGGTATAAAGGCCTCCCCCATATCCTTCCAGGTGGTCTTCTCCAGCGCCATAGCAAACCAGTCTTTGTGATGCGCGTCTATAAGATAGATCATCTCATCACCACTTTCTAAGCCGGCCTCGACGGTGCCGTCCATTCTCAAGTAGGAATCTATAGCTCAACCACGACTAATTAAAGTATAAGCTAGCAGGTTGACATAAGTGATCCTAAATATAGATCATGACAGCAAAGACATTTATGTGAAAATGCGAAAATGTTAGCAAATTATACAAGTGCTATTTCAGTATTGCTGCTTTTGAATTTTGTTAACTTTACACATGCAGGGGGGTATGTCTAAAGTTAGCGCCGAATCGGCGATCGTAGTTTTTTTAACTGGTCATAACTGTAATCTACTTATTGCCGAAAACATTGATACCAAATTATGTTACGAGTTACGACATCCAACGTCACTAAGTTTGTAAGTGACACTTAATAACAAACTGCCCTGATGGATGACTATGGGTAAATCCTTCTTTATACGCAGAATCCCATACAAAACTGTAGCTCTAATGCCAAGTTAATTTCGCAGTAACCAACAATGTCCGCTACGCGTCATTTCTAAACGTCATGCAGTCATGAATGAACCAAACTAACCAGGATCTTATGAGTAACGTTTACGGAAAACCACTATTGAATAATGCGTAGTTACGGCTTTACGAGTAGTAGGTATGGCAGAATTTCATTCATCAAAATAAGTCTGACGACAGTATCAAAAAAATGCTAATCTATTTAGTCCATATTCAGAGTTTTGGAAAATAATGGATACGTATTTTGGAACGAAGTTCCTTATCGCGCGTTGTGAAAGGGGGCTAGACGGAAAAAATCTTACGAAAAGTTGTCACGACACTTTTTTTCTTTTTAAAAATAAATGAAGGTTGCAATGCGTTTGTTTTATTTCTATTTCGCATTGAACAGTGTGGTGTCGCGACGATTATTTTATTACAATTCCTTCACTAGTTAATCGAAAGAACTTCGTTCCATCCGGGTGTCCCTTGACACCTCTCAAGTTTTTTTTGTTTTTGTACATCATTGAATATTGACAAACTTAGATAAAACGCATCAAAACTCGTGACGTCAGAACTCGCTAAAAATTATACCTAGGCGTGACGTATTGAGAATTATAAAAGCGTCGTATCTTCGTCAATTTTGATTTATGTAACAAAAGAAAAAATACGGGTCAAATACTTTTTGATAATCTAAATAAAGGACTAATTAGATTTTTTTTGTCGTCTAACCTATTGACCAAAGATTTATGCCAATCCTACTGAGGATGTAGCTTATGGATATTTGAACTCTTTCACGCAAAAACCACAGAACGGATTTGGACGAAACTTTGCACACAGATAGTTTATAATCTGTATTAAAACATAAGGATACTTTATCCCCGTAGTAAGATTCCATGGGACAGTTAGTAGGTACTTTATGTTTTCCCGATACATTGTAGGTATACAAAACATTACGTTAATAACTTTGTGTTTGTGATTACTTTGAGTAGTTAAGTCCCCAATAAAAAGACACGACTTCTAAAGAGCTCACCTATGAAGAAGAAGATTCTCATCCTAAGTTCCATAATGATTGCTAAAACTAATCTGTAAGTGTACTGTAATGTATTGGTTGCCTTTGTTTTTGCAACGTAACCTTTTATTAATTACTAGCCTCTGCCCGCGACTTCGTACGCGGATCCTGTTGCTTATGCCAGCGACAACGGGGTCGTCAAAAGCAAAGATCTGAAACGTCTGATGTCGAATTCTAAGAGCCCGGGGAAGGGAAAAGCGGATCTTTCCCATCTGAGCAACACATACCGTTTGTTTCTTTTCGCCATTTGACAGCTTCACAAAAAGTACAATTTTGAACCATAATATGTGGCGTATTCAATCATAGGAGTATATACGTAAATGCACTCCGTTCCTTATCAACCCAAGGAAGGTCGCCATGCCCTACGGCTATATCTTGAGACACATCTGATTCTTCAGATGATATCGACATTCTGTTCAGACAAAGACAGAATTCGATCAGAATTCAAACGTTCGTTGCGCTCTTCTTCTGTCTCTTCATGCCGTACTCCAGCAATTCTTTCTCCCTCACTTTCTAACTGATTACGAATATTTTGTTGTGTGCGTGTTCGGGGCAATGTATGATAATCTCGAGCAGCAGTTAGTCGCGCATCACGTTCATCACTCGTTTCAAAAGACCTGTTAGTAGATGTGCGAATACACTGAGAACTCAAGCGTGATTCTGTATCGGTAAACGTTTCCGACTCGCGAGACAATGCATGACGTTCACGATCAGCCAGTCGCGCATCTATTCTTCACTGGTCTCTAGAGATCTGGATGTAGATGCGTAAATACGCTAAGAACGCAGGCGTGCTTCGCGATCCGAAGAGGTTTCCACGGAGCAAGTTGCAGCCTGGTGTTCTCGAACAGCATCAAGTCTCTCCTGACGCTCTTCGGTAGATTATTGGGATCTTATGATCCTCAATCTTGTAGCTCCTTTGGAACATTTAGAAAAGATTTGGCCTCTTTCTAGGCATGGTTATAGTTTTGTTGTGAAGATATCTAATCAATTAAAATCTAATTGACTGCTCCCCTGCGTTACCGGGTAGGCTACCGAGTCACGAAGATAAATGGAAAAGGAAATTCAACACTCAAATAACATAAACCCTAAGACATATTTATTCGATAAAATTAAATAATAAATGGGAGTTTTGGCCAGTCGAGTCAAATTTTCATTGATATACAATCGTCATCGAAAATCAGTCCTAAACTGTTACAGCCTTCACCGCGTGGAGGTACTCCCAGTTTATGTTATTTTATACAGTAAAGTTAGTGATAGCTTTGCAATAATTTTCACATCAAATGTTTCTGACCTTCGATTTTTTCTAATTCAACAGGAAATGCCCAACAGACCGAACAACTTTTGCTAAGACGTCATTCCTATATGTGTTATGGTGTAGCTGGGCTATTGGAGTTCCACAATAGGTGTCCCAGATCTTCGATTTTTATGAGTCAACAGAGAGTGCTCATCAGATTGAACAACTTTTGCCAAGACGTCATTCCTATATGTGTTATGGTGTAGCTGGGCTATTGGAGTTCCACAACAGGTGTCCCAGATCTTCGATTTTTATGAGTCAACAGAGAGTGCTCATCAGATTGAACAACTTTTGCTAAGACGTCATTCCTATATGTGTTATGGTGTAGCTGGGCTACTGGAGTTCCACAACAGGTGTCCCAGATCTTCGATTTTTATAAGTCAACAGAGAGTGCTCATCAGATTGTACAACTTTTGCTAAGACGTCATTCCTATATGTGTTATGGTGTAGCTGGGCTATTGGAGTTCCACAACAGGTGTCCCAGATCTTCGATTTTTATGAGTCAACAGAGAGTGCTCATCAGATTGAACAACTTTTGCTAAGACGTCATTCCTATATGTGTTATGGTGTAGCTGGGCTATTGGAGTTCCACAACAGGTGTCCCAGATCTTCGATTTTTATGAGTCAACAGAGAGTGCTCATCAGATTGAACAACTTTTGCTAAGACGTCATTCCTATATGTGTTATGGTGTAGCTGGGCTACTGGAGTTCCACAACAGGTGTCCCAGATCTTCGATTTTTATAAGTCAACAGAGAGTGCTCATCAGATTGTACAACTTTTGCTAAGACGTCATTCCTATATGTGTTATGGTGTAGCTGGGCTCTTGGAGTTCCACATCAGGTGTTCCAGATCTTTAAATTTATTCTCTCAGCAGAAAATGCTCATCACGTGGAACAATTTTTGCTATGGTGTCATGTTTGTATCTCTTATAGTTTAGCTGGTCTGTTGCGGTTCTGCATCAGGTGTTCAAGTTTCCAAGATAAATTATAGCTTATAGCTGACCAACGCAACTTGGTCTGCGTCGCATAAATAAGAGAGAGAAACGAAAGGAAAAAAAAACCCCGTTTTTGCAACATTTTTCACTCCTGCTCCGCTCCTTATTGTCGTAGCGTGATGTTATATAGCCTAAAGCCTTCCTCGATAAATGTGCTATGCAACACAAAAAGAATTTTTCAATTTGAACCAGTAGTTCCTGAGATTAGCGCGTTCAACCAAACAAACAAACAAACAAACAAACAAACTCTTCTGCTTTATAATATTAAGTATAGTATAGAGTATAGATTGTGCTTACTTATTTTATAAACATTGACAAAGTAAGTACCTCCTCTGTTGTCGTTACTTTGTAAAATTGTAAAGTACTTGCTAGTACCGCACCGCACCGGTACTAGTAAGTACTACGTTGGCTAAATGATGGGACAATGACGAACATACAACAACAAAGTTTTAATTATCAAGGTAAGTATTATTCACGTCTGTCGAGTCTCAAGAGTTTTTACATAGAGCTGGGCCCTGATAAGTCCTGATTTTATAAGAAGGGAAATAAGAGGATTCGCGGCCATAACAGTATCTTCAAAGCATCAAATTCAAAGATGTGCTACAGACGCTACCAGACCATAAAAGTGAACAACTTGCTCCATGGGAACACCATCGTAATGGCGTACATATTCGACCAAATGTATGAGACAACTTATTTTTTTTTTATGATTACGATGGTGGTCCCATGAAGAAAGTTGTTCAGTTTGATGGTCTGTAGCACACCCTTGAATTTGATCTGCGGGCCTAAAATGGCCGCTTTAGCAGACATAATATGAATCACGTTAAAAATGAAAAATTCATAAAATGGACTTTAAGATTATGATTATAAAGTCCATTTTAGACCCCCATGATGCAAAGCAATACCTTGTATATAAGTGCTATATTGTAATCATATTCATCACTTATGAAACATTTTCACCGAAAGTTCGAAGATACAATGACATCGTCCAACTACCAACCCACAGTGGGCCCACGTCGTGGTCGATAGATTATCCCATTCCCTCTCATAGAGAGCAGATATAGAAACACATGTTGAGTTCCATAGTATCGTCGGCGTCGCTCCATCATACGCTTCGTTTCTGGCCCCATCTCTGCCACCACGATACAAATCTCTTTGGGAGTTTCTGTTAATTTTGTACGCAGATAGGTATGTGCCGCCTATTGTGTTGTAACGTGTTTACTATACTTACATACATGTATGAGTTTTAGACGCTAGAGGATCCATAAACAAACATTTACGGGTTTCATTTAGGTAGGCTGTACTTCAACGTAGTTCCATCGGTAGAACAACTCATTGTACAGCAGTAATAAAAAGCGGCCAAGTGCGAGTCGGGCTCGCCCATGAAGGATTCCGTAACAGCAAGTAACATAGTATAAAAATTCTTGCAGTTCATTGTAAGTACTCTTAAATGAAAGGTAAATTGCGGTTTACGATTCATGACGTATTAAAAAAAAACTACTTAGGTACTAGATCTCGTTCAAACCAATTTTCGGTGGTAGTTTAGAAGTTACGGGGGGGACACATTTTACCACTTTAGAAGTGTCTCTCGCACAAACTATTCAATTTAGAAAAAAAATGAAATTAGAAACCTCAGTAAGTACTTATCATTTTTGAAGACCTATCCATTGATATCCCACAAGTATGGGTTTGCTGAAAAAAAAAGAGTTTCAGTTGTATGTATGGGGAACCCCCTAAATTTATTGTATTTTTTTCTGTTTTTCTGTGAAAATCTTAATGCGGTTCACAGAATACATCTAAGTAGGTACCCAAGTTTCAACAGCATAAGTTTCGGAAAAAAGTGGCTGTGACATACGGACGGACAGACAGACAGACATGACGAATCTATAAGGGTTCCGTTTTTTGCCATTTGGCAACGGAACCCTAAAAAGGTATTGATTTTGAATTTATAGTGGAAAGAGAGCTCGTGGCTATACCTTTAGGTTAAGCTGTGCTTGCCTAGGTTGGTCTGTGAATGGGTGACCACCTTCTTTATTATATCTATGGTGACCACCCATTACATCGGTACCGAGTTTCCTCCGTGCCTCGGAAGCAGTTGGTCCCGGCTGTCATAGGATACTTATAAAAATAATATGACCATCAATACAAGCGATTCTCACTGGTCATATTAGTATGACATGCAAGTCTTGTATGACCACCAAGAAACGGGGGTTATTTGCAGATCTTTGACAGTCGTTAGGTAGTCTGTGACCCTAAAGTCTGACAACCAGTCTTACCAAGCGGGTATCGTATTACCCGGTACTAACGGGGTTGTGGAGGTCAGAAAGGCAGCAAAGGCGCTCCATGTAAAATAGGTACTGGTATTCAGCTGCAAGCTAAACTGGAAGCCGACCCTAACATAGTTTGGAACACGCTAGGCAGGTGAGTTGGAAAGAGTGCTAGGATTTGAGGGGATAAAATCGTTCAATTCGTCTACTTCGTGTCGCTGCTGGCACGACAATTTTCTATAAGTGTTTTGTTAGCCCAGAACTTCTTCACTTCCACCGCGTCGTCGGAAGCAGCGCAAAGGTACATGGCTGCATGTTTTTGGGCTAAGGGGTTCTTACATACCTACGAGCGGCTCATTGCCAACGGCAGATAAACTGCAGCCATCGCCACATGTCGACGCTTGCAGTCGTGGCGCCAGTGGCAGCCGCAGACGCGTCGACGGCAGTCGTCGTCTCACATTTACGCGGCATGCCACAATTGCAAGCGTCGCCATCCGTCGATGGCAGTCGTCGACGCTTCGGCCATGGCACGGCTGCAGTTTATGTGCCGTTGGCAAGGTGCCGCTCGCGCGCTCGTCTGTAAGAATGCAGAATAGCTCAATCAGCTCAATTACAGACCGAAAATATCGCAACTTCTACAATGCCGTCCTCGGACCTTTTTAGGGTCAGAAAAAAGAAATGAATTACTTTCGTAGGCGTAGATGATAGATCACCATTACACAATACACCCAACAATTTCAATCGAGAGAATATGAAGGGAAACTTCCTAGAAATTTTCGTCTGACCTCCCGTCAAGGAATTTGTGAATGAAGGGTGCGAAACCAAGATGGCCGAAGGCGTGCCAGGTACAACCTTATTTTAATGACTGTAAGGATCACTGTTAATTGACAGATTTGTCAGAGGCAGCAACCGAACATTAACCTTATTTTAACGAAGTTAAAGATCATTATTATTCTGACAGTGATGCCCAATCAGAAGTAAACGTAGTGTGAAAGAACAATAAATACTTTTACAATAGTAGGTAGGTACGAATTCGTAGCATCGCGCAATGAGTTTTTTTTTAAATCGCGTTTCTGTTATTCACTGATCCGAATACTTTGCCGGTAACGTGATTTGCCTTTCATTCATCTACGAGTACGGTCGCGAAACCAAGTTTTGAATTTAAAAGAAAAAAAAAAGAATAAAGGGGATGTGCCTTTGTCTATGAAATTATGTGAGCAATTATTTCTTTTTTTAGATTTCATATTAATATGTTTGCTGTTCTTCGTGTCGTCGAGTATTTTGTATGTCTAAATAACTAAAAGTGAGTACCTACCTAACACAGGTAATAAGTATCTCTGTTTATCCTCTCGACTATTGCCGATTAAATTCATACCACCGTGTCTGATTAAGATCCCTGAATAAATTATTTAGCATACATTTCCAGGAATCTTGTAGTGTTCAGTACAAAATACATATTTATTACTTAGTCTGGAGTGTACCTAATTACCAAAACCAGCCGCTTGTTTTTGTTAAAATAAATACCTAGCTCGATACACTTTGTACCTAACCAATTAAATAAGGGAAATGACTAAACAGAGCTTGTTGCCGCACGATACATAATTCTACAATTTTTTATTAATTAAGTAAATGAAACCGCAATACTTACTTTTCTTTTTTAATAACCGAAGGAAATTCTCTGGCTCAACTCTGCGGGATCTACACAATAAAGTTTGTACCATGGTACCCATACACTACACCGTATCTATAAATATACCTATCTACTTATTAAACTCGATGAAACATTAATTTTAACTCGTTAGTGTGTCTAATCGTCACTATAAGTGTAAAATGCCATTCACCCGTAAGCCTAATTGTCTATTTTAATTTCCATAATTCACGACCACAAAGCGGTACAGTAATTTGGGTGGCCTTGACAGGTTCATTACTACCGTACTTACAGCACTGGCCGACCGATGACAGTATTAATGAGATAATGTTACCATTTGTCTCTATAAGGGGTGAAGTTTTATAGCAGTACTCACGGAATTCTTAATTAAGTGGAAAACTTTAACGATTACTTTGTTTTATTTGCGAATATTCTCCCTAATATTTTATGTCACGTTTCACTAGTTAGAAAGAAGTAAAAATAAAGTGTAAAAGGTGCACGCATAAAAAATGAGGTATCAGCTGCTCGCGTGATCTTGCACCCGGTGCGTGTCGTAAAGACTCGACAATATACAAACTTGTAATGCAAAACAGTCTCTACATTATGCTTACAACTTCCATAATTTTATCTTGCTAATTGATTTTACATGTAGCACTGGACTTGGAGTCCAGAATGCATTAACCTCATTTGTAACTGCATTGGTATTTTATTTTACTAAATCCACTCTAAATGGAAAAGGCAGCCAATGGGCTTTAATTATGTAGTTATTGTAAACAGCTAATTAAAATATTATCTCATAACTTAATTCAAATACAAGGTTTTCAGTCTGATTTATAACCTAATCAGAGTAATGAATCGACGTTGAGGAGCTGGTGACTAAATAATAACAGCCGCTCGGGCTGATCTTTAGGTAAAAATCAGAACCGATTCCTCCGTAAAATCACCGGTGCCCCCCCGTATGTCCGTAATGACAGTCTACACGTAGACCTTAGAATCCCTACCGTTAAGCAGTTCATGAAACGCCTTTCCAAGCGTTACTTTGACACTGCTATCAAGCATAAGAACCCCCTAATCGCATCGGCCGCCCGGTACGACCCATCGCGTATTAGCTCAGTCCAACGTCCACGTCACACTTTAGTCACCCCCGACGATCGGATCACTATCTTGCAAGAGAGTAGGAAAGATACCAGTACAGTTCGTAGAATGTACAAATACAGACCGACATCCGAAAACATTCTGACCTCGCCGCAGAGGTCCGGCGCGTAATCCCAGTTCAATCCCTCCCCGACCCTTGCTGGAGCCAGCCCGCGATGCTGAGCCTGTAGTAATAAAACAGTCCCTAAATAATGACAACCAGATCCAGCCTGTCCCTTTGCTGCCCCCAGCGACGCCCTAAGCCGAGGTCCGTACCCCACAGGGGGTGCCCTTAGAGCGCTATCGCTTAGTTTTTAACCGACTTCTAAAAAAGGAGGAGGTTCTCAATTCGGATGTTTCTATTTTTTTTTTTTTTTTTTTTTTTTTTTTTTTATGTTTGTTCGGGCATAACTCCGTCGCTTGCCAACCGATTTGGAAAATTCTTTTTTTGTTGGAAAGGGTATTCTTTCCAAATGGTCCCATAGCCACCAAGTCGGGATCTGATGATGGAATCTTGGCGAAATCGAGGGAACTCTTCAAATTTTATATGAAAACGTGTTGCGATTTTGGTATTTTCTACAACAAGTGAAGCATTTGCGTTTGATAAGAACCATTCTACCATCAGATCTGATGATGAAGCTAAGACTCACAGAACTCCATAATGAGACAATGTACCCTAGTCGTGTTTGGGCTTGTTGTAATTGTAACGGTATGCACTTTCCATGTGTACCAAGCACATGTAAACCAATAAAAAGTGTAAAATAAAAACTTTTTTACAAAAAATAAAACCGACTTCAAAAAAAAAACAAAAAAGTGAAAAATAACTTTAGCTTCTGAAGTCGGTGACAAAAAAATTAAATCGATCAAATCGGTCACCGACTTCAGAAGCTAAAGTTATTTTTCACTTTTTTGTTTTTTTTTTGAAGTCGGTTTTATTTTTTGTAAAAAAGTTTTTTTAGTCATTTTTGCCCTGGCTGGAGGCCTTAAATTCAAGGCATCCACAGGACTTGCCCGGTTAAGCAGAAGCCAGTCTTCCTAGACTGAACTGCGAGATGCCCGATCCAAAAAAAAAAAACCTTTAGGTTAAGCCGTGCTTGCCTAGGTTGGTGTGTGGATGGGTGACCCATACATACCGAGTTTCCTCCGTGCCTCGGAAAGCACGTTAAGATGTTGGTCTCGGCTGTCATTTGTCCACCTTTGGCAGTCGTAACGTAACAGGTAGTCAGTGGCCCAAAAATTCTGACAAACAGACTTACCAAGTGATATCGTATTACCCAGTAATAACTGGGTTGTGGAGGTCAGATAGGCAGTCGTTCCATGTAATATACTGGTATTCAGCTGCATCCGGTTAGACAGGAAGCCGACCCCAACATAGTTGGGAAAAGGCCAGGCAGATGATGATGAGATTACGAATCGAAAGAAAATATTTCGGAGATAAAAAGGGCTGCTCCAATTTGCTCTAAGAATGTTGAAATTTCGGACTTCACTTGTTTATTATAGATTCCTTTATTTTATACACTGGGACATTGAATGATTTGACATGAATACTTAGTTCAGTATTTTATTATCTTTTTACTTTACTTATTTTTATTTTTATGTGTGTGTTTATTTGACATGAATATTTACTTGTAATTGTCATGACATTTAATGATTTGACATGAATACTTAGTTCAGTATTTTATAATTTTACTTTATTTTTGTTTATTTTATGTGTGTATTTGACATTTCGTATTTTTGTTGACATTCGAATTTGAATTGTAAACTATTATTTATTTTATTTAATTATTGTGAATGTGAGGACCTTGTGGGTCACTTTTTGTTGATTTTTTCCCACGGCTGTCTGGCAGTTTGAGTACTATAAGGCTAAGCGACCTACCCAAATGTCCTTCTTTGGTATTGTTCGTCGTTTCGTTGAGCTCCTTGAGTTAAAAGTCGAGCTACACGATAACTGACAAATGCTTGCACTGACTGGACAGGTCCACTCAAATTTGTATGGTTCTTTCTTCAAAAGACCATCTCAGACACTAATCTGCATAGTTCTCATGTGAGTTAAACAAGATTGTCTGGACTTTAAAAGAGACTATGACCTCTGAGTTTGTTTCGGCTGTTTCTTCTCAGAGTAGTCAGGTACGAAACACCGGCCCCATCTAGTTTTAAAAAAATTACGTGTAAAAGTGTTTGAGAAAACCTACTTGCTGAATAAACATCATTTATCATTTATGAACATTAATTTACATTAATAAAGTTCATAGAAATACCAGACTACCATTAATAAGAACGCAAATATACCTACGTTAGCTTGTTATTTCTCTACTTTACTCAGTAGCTTTACAAAAGTAAATACGTTATAAATCCCATTAGAGAACCAATAATTGCATTTCAAGTAGAAGAACCCAAGGGTTGCCTTTTTTTGTGAAACAATTTTGAGTGGGTGTAGAAGCTCTTTGTTTACACACTTGAAAGATAAGAGCCATTTTCTAAGAGGGACGAATCGTTTGTGATTGAAGTGGTTTTCTGTGTTGATTTGTCACTTGCGGATAGAAAAATATTTTTTTACTTTGTATAATTAGGTTCTTGTTTTATTAAACGACTTTTTCTGTGCAAGGTGTACGCTAAAGTTCAAAGGTGATCTATTTTTGATTCTTCATGAATAAATAAAAAACTGAAGGGCTGCTTGCTTAGTCGGGGTAGCTATTTAGCTACATATTACTACTTACTACAGGTACTTAATGAAGATAATTTAATTACTAACGAAGTGAAGCACTCCTTTAGTACCTACCTATTCGTTGACAAAGAAGACAAGCGATGGGAGAATTATTTTCGCAAATGAACAAGGCCCAACTAGTTGCAATAGGAAGCACAAAAAGCTACCAAACTTCAAAAACTCCGTTCAATTCATAGAGGTATTATGCATCACACAGCTGTTTTTGTTTTTCAACCCCACTTGTCTGGCTACACGTGCTACTGACTTTTTTTACAGCCGCCTCTCCTTAATGAACCGTATGCTCGGAAACGGCCGCCAGGACGCCCTAGCCAGGATATCCTGTTTAAAAAATAAAAGAGCTACTCTCACACCTTTGCAATAGCACATGAGGCTGAAATAAAAGACGACTTTCACGATTAATACGAAGGAGTAAGGTTGAAAATAGAATTAAGGCTTCTAAAGGGTTAAAATGCCGAGCAAAACGTCTGTGTGTGACTGTGTGTGTGTCTGTGTGTGTGAGTGAGCAGCCGCTCCCAAATTGCCATCGCTTTGTGCTAACTATGCGTTTTGAAGTTATACTTAAACTTTTATTTTTCATTTGGTAGCGAAAAGCTATTATTTTTAATGAGAAGTTATTTTCTTTTGCTGGCTCCTAATCTATTTTGCAAACATTTTCGTTTGATGTTCTCTTACATTCAAGAATTTAATTAAATGTATTTTTAAACACAGCAAACAATATAATTAAATGTATTTTTATAAATGATTAGGGACTTATGTATACTTAAGCTACATAACTATACCAAAACCAAACCTTCTTTTTTTTATAAGTACGGATGGGAAATCATCAAATGACTTCTCCCACTCTGGGCGGACCGGGAGGGAGTGTCAGACTTTTACTGACTAAAACCCATCCATGTTCCTTCCTCGCCCTTTACGTTCCGGGGCCGCGGTATCTCTTCGAACAGTCCCGCAACCCCGGCAGACCAAAACCAAACCTAACAACTAATTAACTAGGTGTTACATAATTAAATCGCATAAAATAAGTACATAGGTAACAACATTAATCTATTTTACACAATGTCTGAAAATAAAAAAAAAACCTTATAGCAAAAAAAAACATCTAAAGCAACAATTTAACGTTATTTATACTTAAGTAGGTATTAGTAAAATTGAATGTATTAAAACGTAATTTTAATAAAACCAAGTAAGTACCCATTTTGAACTTTGCACGATTGAGTTTTAGTGAAAACGGAAGAACCCCGCCCCGACGTAATGTTCTCAAATCTAATCTCCATACATCTTTCGAGACAATCTTCCCAAACGCAGTCTACCCCACCTTATCCGTATTATGCTTTCGTCTGTCTAGTCAATGACGCTCTGTCACTCGCACACTCATTCTTGCCTATATTCTCTTCTCTGTCACTTTGCGTCGAGAAAACGTTAGCGTTCGGTTTTCGTTCGTTCATCAGTCAGTTTGCGCCGGCAGCCGAAGGTGGGAGTGTCGCACTGCGCATGCGTGATAACTTCGACGATTGTCAAAATTCGAACGAACGTAAATAAACAAGTGAGAAATTAATTTGTGCCAAAACCGTACGTTATTGTATTAAAATATTTACACAGACTTATTGAAAGTGACCTTTTTTGTGAGATATTGTGCAACGAATTTGCGAGTGAGTACTCTTTTTGTTTTTTTTCGCATGCCTGTTTGGAGCCGGCAGCCGGCACTGATTTTATCCAGTAGGAATTGTATAAATTCTTACTTTTGATAAAGATCTGCATCAGTGGAGTAGGTCTGTACTACACGGATGGTAATCGTGGGATGTTATTGTTTCATTATTTTTGTCCATATTGAGATCCGCGTAGCGAGAAAAGACGCGGAACCGGCGACTTTGTAAGTTTGTAAGTAGGTAGGTACCTAATTATAGGTAATGACAAGGTTTACGTGAATTATGTCTTGCCTCATAGATAAATAAATAAATAAATGTAATACCTATATCCAAGCAGATAGTACTTACCTACTTACAACAAAGTTTTCGATGTTTGGTTAGCTAATCATCAATAAATACACAGTTCGTTCGCAACTTTTCCGCCTAATTTCTTTTGTTTATTGTAATTAACTCACGCGTAATATAAACCTACCTATTAACTTTCCAATGTGTACTTGACGCCACTCGGTCTTCATTTGTTTTCTATTTCCTCTGAGTAATTAATACCTGTGACGGTCCGCAGAGGTCATTGACCTATCTCATGATGCCTAAACATTACGAGTAAGTAGAAACAAAATGAATGCAGTTTTTATTATCAGTCAATGGTGGCAATTTTATTGCCCCGATATCCCGACGATAAACCGAGAATTTTTGGTCCTTTAAAAATATAAAAACCTGGGTTTCAATTTTCAATTTCAATTTAATGGTTGCGAGATTAGGCAGCTGCATTCACCAATGCCAATGCGCATCTTCTTGATTATAGGTACCTATTAGAACTCTCATAACTATTGAATAGGTATGTACGTACCATTGCCTACTCATCCTATTGAAAATAGGTAGATACAATTGAAAGTAGATAGGTAGGTAGGTGCCTACTTTTAGTTTTACCCTGCATCATTATCCAACAGCTGGGCAAAGGCCTACATGACTTCCAGTCCAGTTCTTTCGATCCAGGACCAACGTGGATCGCTGGTCGTTGATTTTGGTCAGTTCGTCCAATCTTTTAAGAGATTAGCCTCGCCTAGGCACCTAGGTACCTACCTAGGATACTGGGGAGCGATGAGTTCCTCCTCATTCATCATCATCATCAGCCTATTAATGTTCCCACAGGTGGGACACAGGCCTCCTCTCTATGAGAGGAAATGGGCTATAAATGCTATAAACCACCACACGGGCCCAGTGCGGATTGGTAGATGCCACAATGTCTTCAATTTTTTGGTTCTAGAACATGCTCCTCACGATGTTTTCCTTCACCTCCAGATTGACACCTTATTATTACCTGTTTTAGGCTTTCACGGTTTAAAACTAAACTTAAGTATCGAAATATCGGGAGCTCAAAAAAATAGAATCACGGAAGATATCCCGTAAGTGACAATATAAGTTTATTATTACCTACCTAAGTGATTCACCTGGATGGAGTCACCTCCATCTCCTAATCTTCGCTGATTCAATCGCGTGCTTGAAGGAAATAGCGCGAAATAACTAAGTGTGACTGTACACGGTTCACCTAAAGCCGTGTACAAAAAACTTGTACGCACGTAGGTACGAACGTTGCGTTGCATGATACTATACACATATAGGTACATGATACAAAGCTATTTTTGTCTAACATCAACACGAGCATGCAAAATTTGATCTAAAAAAATCTATAATAGGTTTAAGTACCTGTAAATATAATACAGTCATACAGATTCTAAAACCATTCGATCTTTTCAATAATAAAAAATATGTGATGTTGAGAGGGGGGGAGAAGGGATAGCCTCAGGATAAACCTCACAAGTCTCACAACGTATCACCAAGGAGGTGGTGGCTTTATAAGTGGCCTAAAAACCTCACGTAATTAAAGGTTGCCCCCTTACAGTCTCTACAGAAGAAATGACAGCTGTCACGGTTAACATTATTGGAGGGACAGATGTTAACTTTACTGCGCCGTGGAACTGTTAAATACGGATACGAATACAGTGACTTTGTAATTAGGCAGGGTCGCCGCCTGTCGGGGGCGAGCCAATCACCATCAACTGGACAAATTGCTATTCAAAATTGCATGGCAGTAAAACCAAACGTATGGAGAAGCTACAGGAATAGGTATAGCATAGGTAGGTCCAGCGGCTGATCGCGAATACTAGGTAGGTATATGAGACGTAGGTATATCTTCTATATTTTATAGCAGAAGAGTTTGTTTGTTTGGTTGAACGCGCTAATCTCAGGAACTACTGGTTCATTAAACCAAATTAAAAAAAAAATATGTTGGATAGTCCATTTATCGAGGAAGGCCTTAGGCTATATAACATCACGCTACGACCATTAGGAGCGGAGCAGGAATAAAAAATGTTGCAAAAACGAGGATTTTTTTTCCTTTCGTTTTTCTCTCTTAATACAAGATGTCGCTTTGCATCCTGTTCAAATTCAAGGGTGTGCTACAGATCATGAAACTAAACAACTTTCTCCATGGGACCACCATCGTAATCGGAAGAAAATAATCAGCTGTCTCATACATTTGGTCGAGTAGGTACCTAGTTATTGGAATTTTGTATGGGGCCGTTGATTTTTTTTTCGCGATTACGATGGTGGTCCCATGGAGAAAGTTGTTCAGATTGATGGTCTGGCTTTGTATCTGCATCGTGATCAAATTCAAGGGAATTTGATCACGATGCAGATACAAAGCATGTATAGACGACGCGGCGAATGCGACGGACGCCCGTTTGAAATTTTCGTTTTGTCTGAACTAGGAACGAAACGACCGTCTTTCCGAGTCTAGAGCTTCGAATTTCGTCAAAATTCGTTCAGTAGTTTTTGCGTGAAAGAGTTATTTGAACGTCTATACCTACCTCCATACTCAAAAACTTTGGCATTTATGATGTGTCGCTGTGATGCGTGATGTGATGACCATAGGTCTGTAGTTCTGTACCTACTTAGAGATGTCAGCAAATAGAAGGGGCTCGCAAGGGCCGAAGCCTGCCGGGGCTGCGGGACTGTTCGAAAGAGATACCGTGGCCCCGGAACATAAAGGGCGAGGAAGGAATATGGATGGGTTTTAGTCAGTAAAATTCTGACACTCCTTCTCGTTCCGCCCACTGGGAGAAATTATTTGATGATTTCCCATCCGAAAAAAAAAAGTTCTATAGGTAAGAGCGCATCTACCTATTTCTAAGCGCAATCATCTAAGCGCAACTAAATCATTCCTCAAAAATTTAAATTTAAAGCATGTGTAGGTCTTGTATTAGATCTTCTTACATAATTGGGTTGGAAATTTGGGATTGGCAATCTTCGTAGGTATTGTGAATCATAACAATTTTTCGAACTCTCAATGAGGTAGTCCATCTAGAGCACCCGTTCGAATAGCACCTTGACGAATAGCACCTAGCCTAGTCCACGAAGAGCACCCATCAGTGAATTTGGCAGGTGCTCTTCGTGGAGTCAAATTTATTTGTATATATTTATCCACGAAGAGCACCTACGACTCAGAACCGTAGTGCTGGGATATATTTGGCAAACAGGGTGTTATTAAATTAAAGATATCGATAAAAATCACATGAATATTTGATAATTACACAAACAGTACCTCCAAAATCTGCTAGGCGTAATTTTTACAAGCTATTAAAACACTAAAATAATTATTTTAGACTAGTAGTGTGCTTTCATCTACTGCAATGACGGCGCGCCGGAGTGTACACGAAATTATGACGAGTTTAACCGAACGCGTCCGAAACTTGTTTACGTAACATTGCAAATATTAATGCATTTGTTCAAATAGTTCGACAGTGCATAGTAACGTTACGACACAGGAATCGTTTTCTGGTTTTATTTATATTTGCGTGCTAAAAGTAGTGGATTTATTAGTTGTAATAATTGCAAACTATAACAATGGAGCCTGTTGCCGGTCGAAGTAATCAGAACACAGATATTAGCTACATTTCCAGTAGAAAAGGAGCGCCAATACTAGTACATGAAAACAGACAATACAGAAAGTTCAAGAAATACAAAAGTAATGGTAATTTGTTATGGCGGTGCTTAATAAAATCTTGCAAAGGTTTCCTAACAATCGATGGCAATGAGGATATAATAAAAATGACAGAACACACATGTGAACCCATGAACAGTGCTCAGGCTGAAGTAAAGAAAGCGATAGACGAACTTCGACAAGAAGCTGCAACCACCGACGGTCCTATTCCAACATTATACAAAAGTAAAATAAATAAATTACTTGATAAAGGACTCAACTTAGTAGCTGATTGCCCAGATTACAAAAACATTAAATCCAGTCTATATAATAAAAGAAATAGGATTTGTGGAGTTCGCCGGCTATGTGCAAAAACAGCGGGAGACGTACAAGTAAGTACTCTTAATTTTCAATCTAGGAGTAATTTTAACGACTGTTATAATTTGTTAATAAATTAAACTTTTATAGTTGCATTGTGATCTAGATTTTAATATACACTAATTCTTTATTGATGTGACACATGCCTTTATCCCATGTATGGTATGCATGTACGTATCTAAGAGTTTATGTGAATATGGAAAACGGGGGCTTGATTAAAAATTGTTTATTTTACTGCACACTTTGTACACACCGATAATTGTATAAAATATTTATAAGATACTGCTGATACTATATTAAACTTTAGACAAAAGGGATTCTGAGCGTGCGTGGGTGGGAACCTCGTTTCAAAAAGCTTAAATCTTAAAAAGTCCCGCGACGAGTGTCCGACGGCCCGTACGCCGCTCTCTCTCTCTCTCTCACTTGTTGAACGCGTAATTGGGTAAGCGGGAGAGAAGATCCACTCGTTGACAGTCGATTATGGGTTCCTTATTCGAGTTTGAAAGTTGGTGATTCGGTTATACCATAGATTAATTATGACAATTTCAATTGTATATATTTATTTGAGATCATGATTGAAAGTTGAGTCCGTTGAGTCACAACCAAAAAGTACGCATCTGTCCAGGAGTTTGATTTTTCTCTGTAATTTTCGCGCGCATTTAAATAAACAAAGTTTGTATATTAACATGTAGATCTGGATTGTATACTGTAAAATATTTACCACGTAGTTGAACAAACCAGAATTGCACTATACAATTCAGTTAGTTTTTATCGTTAGTCATTTAAAATATTTGTGATGGTGCACTTGGGCCGCACTTAGATGAATAGTTACTAAAAAAACTCAACTATATTTCAATCACTTTTCAAATCAGCTATTTTATTTCAAGGTACCCAAACAGTATTTGGACTTTCTGTTGGCTGATTTCAACGATGGTAAGAATCGAATACTTCTATTCGCCACGACAAGAAGCAAAGAAGAACTTGCCACAACACGCCATCTCTATTGTGATGGGACTTTTAAATCTGCGCCAAAACCTTTTCTTCAGATTTATAGTATTCATGGTGATATCGATGGTACCGTAAAGCCGTTAGCATATGCTATGCTTCTGAACAAAAAAATGTCTACGTATAAACTATTATTTCAATTATTAAAATCCACGATACCAGGCATGTCTATAGATTTTTTTACAAGTGACTTTGAAGAAGCCGCAGTAAGAGGAATACTATCTGTATTTCCCAAAGTAGCAGTAAAAGGATGCTACTTTCATTTTAAAAAGGCGCTACAAAAAAGAGGGAAAGAGCTAGGTCTCAATGAAAATAGTATTTTCAGAAAGCACGTTGCTCTATGTACTGTTCTCCCTTATTTGCCACCGGATGATTTAGATGATGCTTGGCTGTACATCATGAGTGAGAGTCCCCAAGATAATAAAGTAACAGCATTTAATGATTATATGGTCACCCAGTGGATTGACCACAAATTGTGGTCAAACAAATGGTGTTGTTATGGTCAGGCGCATAAGACCAATAATTATGCTGAGACGCATTATTCAGCTATAAATAAAGCAATTCACAAAAATAATAAGAATATTTGTAATGTCTTAAGAGTCTTACAAGAAAATTGCAAGAATTACGCTGAAATACGCAAAAAAATTGAAACATCGAAATCTCAAAAACTTGCCGAAATAAAAAACAAATTAATAGATAATATAATAGAAGAATATAAAAATGGCATTATTTCTCTTGGGCACTGTATTGAAAAGCTGCGATTTTAAGGTTTCTTTTTGTTGTGTTTTATATTTATGTTAGATGATAAATAACTAAAGGCTGATTTTGCAATATATGTGATAAGCAGAGACTGATTATGATTTAGAAAAAAAAGTGGAATTATTATTATAGGGTAAAATATAACTAATGTTGATTTTGCAATAAAAGTATGTGGAGACTGATTGTTGTGATATATATTAAAAATAAGAATAATTATTAGTGTTTTTATAAATGACCCCTAGCAGATTTTGGAGGTACCTGTTTGTATAATTAATAAATATTCATGTGATTTTTATCGATATCTTTAATTTAATAACACCCTGTTTGCCAAATATATCCCAGCACTACGGTTCTGAGTCGTAGGTGCTCTTCGTGGATAAATATATACAAATAAATTTGACTCCACGAAGAGCACCTGCCAAATTCACTGATGGGTGCTCTTCGTGGACTAGGCTAGGTGCTATTCGTCAAGGTGCTATTCGAACGGGTGCTCTAGATGGACTACCTCCTCTCAATGATAACAAGAACATAATCTTAAAACTATTTTTAACCACGCTCGCCAATATCACAGGAATATTTTTGACTAACCAGCGTACTTATAACAAATTACCTATTAAGAGAAATTGGTTCGACTTCATCAGTAACCAGGTAGGTATCAAGCCATCAGCGGGCCTAAATGGCCGCTTTAGCAGAATCATAATAGGTAGGTATGAATCACTTCAAAAAATTAAAATTCATAAAATGGACTTTTTAAAATGACCATTAAGTCCATTTTAAGAATTAAATTTTTTTAGACCTCCAGTCCGTATCTAATCTATTGCGAAAATCTTCCTTCGACGTAGCCCGAAGAATTGCCAAACTTAAGTGGCAGTGGGCACCATAGAATTTATAATCCCTTTTTATTCTATGACTCCACTGTCCGTCTGTCTGTGTCACCAGAATGTATCTCATGAACCGTGACAGCTAGACAGTTGAAATTTCCACAGATAGTGTAGCTATCTATTTCTGTTGCCGCTATAACAAGAAATAATAAATCCCCTATTACGACTGTACGGAACCCTTTTGCGCCAAACAGCCCATCTCATTCCAATTCTAGACTTCTAGGTAAGCAACAGTAATTTGTTCCGCCTCAGCTCATTACTGAAATCGCATTGGTTTATTGAACCGCTGCCAAAGATAGAACACAGCTGATGAGAAGACAATTTATTTGTTTTATTTCGTATGCCGAACATACTTAAAGGCTTTTATTTACATAAAGACGTAGAAATAGGTTAGTATAATGTATATTTCTGCAAAGATTGAATCATTGGGTTGGGAGTTAGTGACGGAGGTACGCACGCCGACCTCATACTATGCATAACCAGTATACGTTGATCTCTCATTGCACGAGAAGGTCATACAAAGCGAGGTCAGGTCATACTGTATTTGTATGGCTGTCTGGCTGATGTGTCGCCGTATGTAGGGTAGGGACTCGCAACCGGCGTGTGTATGATCTGGGGGTGTAAAATGGAAGCTTTAGCAGAACATGATATGAATCACGTTAAAAATGTAAAATTATTAAAATGGTCTTTATGTTTATGACTGTAAAGTCCATTGTTAGAATTTAAAATTTAAGTCCATTTTTTTATTTTTTTTTTTGGCCATTTTAGGCCTGCAGATTTATTAGATGTAATATGGCGTTCTTTAATTTCTGCCTAACCTCATGAAAAAGGCGTAAGTATATGTGGGTATGTGTTAGTGACGTCACTATATGAGATGTATTTTTCGCACCCTATGTGCTTCATTAGCGTTCAAGATTTTATTTTTGTTGATTCATTTTAAGCTGGCTCGAATTAAATAAGAAAAGTTTTAGTTTCGTTTTGTAGCCAAGTTTCGGTTAATATTGGGACCGTAAAAAGTTAGCGAAACTAGACCGCTTTCCAATTAGGTTCTTACATTTAAAAAAAATAGTTCGTTTAGTGCCAAATTTTTCGGGCGTTCGTTTAAGACCAGTTTGGTATTTATCTACCTAGTTACATACTTACTTCATTTTTGTGAATGTAGGTAATATTTTAAAACTGGTGTTTATAATATTCTTGCCGAAATTAAAATCCACAACAAAATTAATTTCGCAATGTATGTAACATCCTTCCATAGGAGGTAAAAACCGGCCGTAGGGTGACCATGCCGCATGATAATAATTAAAGTTTGCGCCTAACAAAACTGTTAAAGCAGGTAAACGAGCCTCGGTACTCGACGAGCCATCCAGATAAGCTAAACAGTGACTTCCTGTATGCTAGAGTGGCCATTCCTACTAATTATACGGGACTGTCTAACTAACATTACTTTTTATTACGATGTCACGAATAGAAATTATATTGGGTCCTGCTCAGTTTTGTTTTTAGTATTTTTATGGTTGAAAGACTCCTGAGAGTTTTGGAATGTTTTATAGAGTCCGTTCCATACCAAGCAAATTATATTGTACACAATGCGTATAAATACGTACACTTTAAACAAATTTACGTAACGAAGGAAGTTATGCGTTCAGCTTTGCGGACAGCAACCAGTATGCAAATTTTAACTCGGATTTCCTGTCATTGAATTTTGACCTCTGCCCCCACACACTTACAAACCTTACTAAAATACTGCAGTTTTCCTTACTTATTCATGTGAATGTGTAGATATTGGAAAAAATAAGTTATTGCCCGCCTTTGACATTCCGTTTATCCGTGACATCGGCTATAAAGACCCCCATGGACATATAGATGTTTGACATGTCTTATCGTCGACTGCCTCAATTTGCCAATTCACCTCACGCGACTGCCTTACGACATAAAAACACGGTTGACATGACGTGCGACAATCACCATGTCTAGCCAAATTAGCCTAAAGGAAGTTATTTATATTTTGGGGTCTGAATAAATTTTATTTTATTACCTACCAGTGTTAGCGTGAGAACGGATTTTTCGGAATACATATATTGTTTCTTAACTGACAAAAAGTTAACAAAACTCACGTAGGTTACGTAATATTGAAATCAACGTTGGTTTACGAGGATGTAGCATGAAAATAAAGGCTAGGTGCTAATTAATACCACGTGGTCTTCCTCATTTACTATTTATTTTATTTAACTTTTATTTATGTTTTATTTTATTTAAGTATTAAAAACTTATGCAGCGGAGGTGTGTAACCATTTCGGTGTATAATTAATGAGGATTATTATATTATTATTATCCTATCTATAGACGGAAGACTGGATGCGGAACCCAACATGGTTGGAAAAGGCTAGGCAGATGATGTTATAGAACTGATTCATCCTACCTACCGGGCGGATTAATCCCATCTTCGTGGGTCAAGCTGGTGTTAATAGCGCAGTGGCGTTGACTCGAGTCTCGGCCTCGACCCTGCGACTCTCAAACGCAGTATTTTTAGTTTCCATTGCATACCTAACAAAACGTAAGTCGTGACTCTGTGGGCATTTGTTTTTATTGTGTGCGGAAAAATTTACGTGTTAAAACGGCCTGGAGTAAGTAGTTCGCGATTACGGCTATGATATATTGAGTGTAATAAAAGATAGGAATTTATTGTAATAGTGGTTATATTATTATCTTGCTGGATTGTAGACAGCAATATCGTCGGGGCATGTAGTGATGGTCTGCTTTGCAGGAATTGAAGAAAAGGGTAGGTCAGTGGATCGTCTTTGGGGCGGATTTAAAAAAAAAAGTTTGGAAGAGGGAATATTTTTCAAAAGGTACATATTCATGCATTATTATATTCTTTTGATTATTACGGATACTCTCAACCAACTATTTGAGAGAAATAGTAAGTGATAAAAGGGAGAAATAATTTGAAAGATTGTTTATTCTTCCTTTTGTGGGCTATTTAAGTTCAAAACAGAAAACAGCTCTGAAAGTAAGTCCTTAGCAATACAAAAATTAGGTATAACAGGAACAGACATCTTATTAAACGACCAAAGTATTCGCACAACATAAAGACTCGAATCGTACTGTTTTCATTTTGTTCTTACTAAAACGTATTTCCGCTGTAAGACGGCGGATCAAAGATCTTGAGCGCAAACAAGAAGACATTCTCGTATCGCTTGTGAGTCGTGTGTATGTCATTTGTTTCGACTGTGACGGTCCTTAGTTCCTTGCTTATTTATTGGCATTATGTGTTAAATGAAATAAATTCGTCGTTTTATTATAGACACTAGGTACCAATTTCGCTAATTTGAGCAAATTGAGCTTATATTTGAAATTAGAATAACATGTAGGTACTTAGTAGAAGTTTTTTCACACCAAAAAAAAGCTTTTCCCAGCAATATTTTTTGAGCAGCGTGGCTTATATCGATGTACAGAGTGTATGTTTTTTTTCATTTATTTTATGTAGTTACCTACTTACTCTATCACAATGCTGTCCTATTTGACCCAAAGGTTGACTGGTAGAGAATGCCTTGTGGCATTAAGTCCGCCTATGTACCACTCTTGTACCTACATGAAGTTTAAATAAATACATAAATGCTTGGTTAACGACTTCGTGAATGGTTCGTTTACAACGTTAGTAGAAATTCCGGATCTATTTTATAACAAAACATCATCACACACAAGCAATGTAATGTATTACCAGCTGGAATAACTACCTATACTAGCTATCGAACGTAAAAGTGAGTATTGAGTGCGAACCAAACGTCTCATTGACCCTTTCATCGGTTGACACTTTCAACATAAACATGATAAACACATAATGATTCATTTATTCACAAACAAAATTTAATCAATAACCTGGAGGTGTCTTCTTATTTTATCGCCCGGAAATGTCCACGTTTGACCTCGGAAGTCTATAAACAGATCGATATGGAGACTGGTCTTAATGTGCCAATATTGTTTCTTTCCTCACAGAAATGTGCTTTCTTACATGAATAAAAATATTTTTTGTGTTGTGCCATCACAGAACTCGAAGAAAATCGAACTTAATGACCTCGAAAATTACTTCACTGTACCAAAAGGCCCTGCAGTAGTGCGGTGGGAAATTTACCTATTCATTTATTTAATCTATAATCTATTTATTATTGAGTTCTATTCCTAGGATTATATCATACACTTATCTTCCGTACAGGTAGATGCTCCTCTAGATACAGTCATTGATTTTCCTCTTGAGACACCCACAGGAAGTGATGAGAACATAAATATTAAATAAAGGCACTAAGTACTTACAAATGCATTATGCTCTATCAGTGATCTGTGAATCAATTACCAATGGGCGTTGTTCCTGTTCAGCGGCATAAATTTTATTTCTCAGAGCTATCGACTGTAAGGTATTTTTCAATTACTGCACATACTGGAAAATATTTTATTTAATTATCTGAGTACGTGTAAGACCTCAGGTTATTAATTCGCTAGCTTTAGTATTATTAATAAGATAGTAAAAAGATAACATGCAATTTTGTTGTAATTACCTACGATTGGACGTGGGTCTTCGTGTGAGGTATACCGTATAATATTCGTAATATTCATACTAGGAATGTTAAAAGGGAGTGTTAATTAGTTTCTTATCGTCTCATTTCAGTGGCTTACAAGAATTTATATTTATACAGTTGTTTTTCTTATCGATTCTTAAATGTCTGCCTAGCCAACCATGCAGTATAATCGCGAAGACCTACATACAGCGCTTGAGCCTTAAAAATACATCGATTTTAAAATGCCTAGGGTTCAGGTTACAAAAAAAAAACAGGGACTCGATAGGTACACACAACACAACGCATCAACTTCCTTGTTTAACTTTTTTAACAAAAAATGTAAACCTACTCCACAGTCACTAAATACGACTTAAAAAAAGAAACAAACAGGTTTATTTTTAAATTTACCCCAGCGTAGCGGTCAGCTGCGCCAGCGCAAGGGTTGCCTTCCGACACCACTGTTTCCGCTGTTAAAAACTAACTGAATTGTAATTTAATAGTTCTTAGAATAACTGAAAACTTACTTACGTATCAAAATACACTTTCATGTCATGAGAATAAGGTTTCAAATTCTTTCACGTGAAAAAGCTTAGTCCGTCTAGTATTTAGCCAGTAGGTCGGTAGGAAACATTAATTTTATTGGCTTGAGTCATCATAACTATCAAAACTAAGTGGTTTTTGTATTGATACAACTATATTTGGTCAGTATTCGGTTTAGTCGCAACGGTCTCCCGTTTTTATGGTTATTAAATATGGTTACCCTAATGAATTGATTTGCTTTGTGTGCTATGGACTCGGTAAAAAAACAATATTATTTTATTAGACGGAAATTGTTTTATTGAGTATGATAATTATTTTTAAGCGCTTCCATTTTTGGGGATAAGCAGTAGGCGCAGAATCGTTTTAAAAAAACTAGATTAATCTACCTAGTATTTACGATGCTCTTCGACTTCTTCGACTAATTATTTTTATTCCACTCTTGTTTTTTTTTTGTGTCTGTTGTTATTATTTGCAACAAATGGTCACTACCAAAAGGTACCTACTTGGTTAATTATAAATTAAAATTATGTTAAGCGCCAAGTGCAATGGACTTAGAATGCTAAAGATATTATTTCCATATTCATTTTTATCGTCTCACATATGAATAAACATCTAATATACTAATAATTTCACATGAATATTAAAAGAATTGAATTTTAAATCTCATTTCTTCGAAAACCTTTTTCTACTAAAAATAGCTTCTAACAGCTGTTCCATTGTGTTCCCGAATGTTCTCCAAGTTCCTTATTCTTTGTCCTTTTGATTCTTTGACATATTCGCATTCAGAAGTTTGTTGTTTACATACCTACTTGCTTGATTCACGAACAATAAAGTATTTCACAGCCCGCATTGGCTTTTTTGTGATAAGTTGTATGCGTTAGTTTAGCATTTTGTCGTTAACCCGCGAAATTTAAATTTTATCGCGAATTATATTTTGTGCTACAAACAGCCTGACACTGGCTGGAATATTGGGAAAAAAAAAATACAATTATGGTTAGTCTGTTGAAACTCTGTACTAAGAATACTACGAGACCAGCACGAGGGCCAGGCGGCCAGCCAAGTGCTACCTAGGTAGGTACCACCGACGCGCGGTAGATTTTATCTATTTCCCTAATAACTTTTCATTTTTTGTATTAAGTATTAGTAGTTTGTAGTAAGTAACATCTTTATTTCAAGTTACGCATCTATATAAAATAAATAGGATTTTGGGTAGGTATGAGAATGATGATTATAATAAATATCGCTGGAAATTAACACACAGCGCCATCTAGTGCCACATTAAGCATTGAGGCTTGTGTCGTGGAGACCAGATAGTTGATATACTACATTTGTATACTTTTTTGTTTGTAAATACATACTTATTATACATACATATAAACATCCATGACTCGAAAACAAATGTCGATGCTCATCACACAAACATTTGCTCTTACAGGGATTCAAACCCAGGACCCTAAGAACGTAAGGCAGCCTCACTACCACTACGCGATTCGAGTCGTCAATAATTATAATGATTTTCCAAGGTCCATGTTCACCAAAAAGATGACGGTCTGATAATCTAAAAAGAGATGTTTAAAACACATTTTTGTATGGGAACATGTCACAGTGACAGCTGTTTTTAGATAATCAGACGTTATCTTTTCGGTGTACATGGACCTAAGGAAGGATACCTCAAGCGTAAATCGGCAGTTTTTAAATCGAGATCTAATGATGATGTATGAATAATCCGTGGCTTAGGTTAGAACATTACACGTGTGAAGATTTCTTCCACGCGAGCTAAGCCGCGAGCAAAAACTAGTATCAGAAACCATATCACCCAGCGGTTTTACAATGAAACCTAATAAAAAGATACCTTCGCTAGTAGTTTTCATTGCTACGTTTTATAACCTCTACTCTTGTCTTCAGATAGTTGAAAATAAAATAAAACTAAAATGTTTTATAGTAAGAGCTGACGTTGTAAGTTGTTACTATTCTTTTACGTTTTCAGTGGAATTTGTAATACAAACGTTTGTAACACGAAGAATTTTATGCTCCAATGTTATTTCTGTCTGAATGTCTTCAAATTCGTAGAGAATAGATAGGACTTTGATTATATTATAGACCAAGTGGGACTGAATTAACTGTTTTTAGGATTCTGCACCCACAGGGTAAAAACGGGACCCTATTATTAACACTCAGCTGTCCGTCTGTCTGTGTGTCAGAGTGTTAGTCACCAAGCTGTATCTCATAAACCGTGGTAGCTAGACAGTTGAAATTTTTACAGATGATTTAGGTATTTCTGTATTCACTATAACAACAAATAATAACTCCCCTGCTCCGGTGGTACGGAACTCTTCTTGCGCCAGTCCGACTCGCACTTGGCCGGTTTTTATTAACGTAACTAATTAGCTAACAATAACTCTGTGGTGAGCTAATTTTTCACAAAAACGAACGATTATTTTAAACAAATCCCAAAACATGTTAGTTTAAATTTAAAGGAACAAGAGCAACAAATATTATAACTTTTCCAAAAATACGCACAATCCATTCAAAATTCCGGTGTCCTCCCAAATACTCTCAAAACTGGTCTTCGAACCTCAAGCCCATTCATAAGTTTGGGCGTAGTCAGGGTTGCCATCTCTAAAATTTGGCAACCAGGACAAGACTTATAAAAAAACCGGATTTTAAAGCTTCGAACCCAGACATGTCAACAGGCTTTTTTTAAACATAGGCAGTGTAATAAAAAACAATTGAAAATGTCATAACTCACCTTTTTATTTATTTTCAGACCGTAAAATTAATTTTAGTTAACTTTTACCACCATTTTAAGTATGAATTTGAATTTTTAAACCCGGACTACAAATGAAGCCCCGCCCGGACGCTCCCCGGATGCCGTCTAAACTAGGACAAATCCGGGGAAACCCGGACGGATGGCAACCCTAGGCGTAGTAGAAGGGTCAGTACGGACCTTATCCTTGTTATCATTAGCACCTCGCGACTCCCACGCGGCCACGTTACCAAATATGTATGGGAAATACAATGTTATATCTACTTCGTGTTTCACATACCATGTGTTACAGAATTAGACTTGTGTTGGAGTTTTGTTTTTTTTTGTATACTTTAGGGCCTCCTTCGGCGCCTGTCTTCTGGCAGCCACTGTGGGGCGATTCTGGCCCATCGGTCCGGATGCATTTTACAGACATGGCCCATGACATGGAGGCCTAGAAAACGCTGGCGTGACGACCTAGACACGTTTTGAGAGATTGGCCGGAGAAAACTGCACGTAGAGAAGAGTGGAAGGCTATGGTGGAGGCCTTTGCCCAGCAGTGGGACAATAGGCTAAGTTAAAAAAAATCAAATCAAAAATTTTCAGAATAGATTTGAAGGCGAATATGACTGTTACCACTTCAACCGTATAACCTAAACAATACGGTCGAAATGTGGTTGCCATAAGGCATAAAGGCACAGATAACATAATGCTTCATCATAAAGGTGAAAAGAGGCACACAGTCAGTGAACGAGGTAGTAATTATGCCACTATTTTCTGCCAACGACGCGGCGACGACGCCCACCCAATGGCAATGGTTGGAACTGCAAACAATAAATGGTCAAACCGTTCCAACTTTGACTAATTAATTAAGTAAATACATCCTAATATAAACACTCCTAAATAAAGCCACCTTTGCCAAATTAGATTAAAATCACTTACTCTACACTACCGTTAATTCTGTAAGTACTTAGAACATTTCTAAATTTGCCTGGTTTTGTAGTCTGGACTTTTATTACTTTACAATTATGTGTCTGTCTTCTTAGTCTCCACTTCGTCGTTTGAATTGTCTGGTAGCGTCCTAAAGTACTTTTTTGTACTTTGACCTTAGAACGCTGCCAAGGCGTAAAACGCCAGAACGCTGAATAGGCTAGGCAGATGATGGCCTTACAACGTTGCCAGACCAGTCTCAAAGACCAAGTAAAAAAGAACCCTATCTACAAGTAAGTATCACACACATAAATTCAAAAGTTAATACCAAACCAGACGAGGCCAAAACGGTAAAATTGCAACCGCTCTCCCCCAGTTAAGTATGGCTCTCTAAATTGGAAGCTTAGAAAAGCCAGACTGTAATGTTAAAAATGAGGGGTTTTGAGAGTCCTTTTTAACGTTTCGGGGCTTGAGTACTTATTTCTAAACGCTGACACAAGCCCCTAATATTACGTAGGTAACTACTCCGGTATGTGGTTAGGTTTTTCTGGCCAGCACATCAGTTTTTGTATGTATAATAATTAGGGTTCCAAAATTAAACGCTGTTTTGAGGTTGATACACTTTTTTGTTTTTAATATTTCGTTAATAGCTTTTTGTTTCTAACTTTTGTTTTTGCTCGTCTATTCACTGAGATTATTTATTTGTAAAGTCTTGATATAAAACCTCATCTCCATGCTAAAATATTTGCCGAAATTCTGAATCTGAAAGTAACTTAGACCGCTCAGTTACTTAAAATCTTAGATTTTGTAATTGTAATTAACCACTCAGTATTCTTATAATCTTCGGAGTAGAAATTAAAATAATAGAAGAGTCTCCTAATTACTTTTCGGGAGATAAATCTCTTTGGATTAAAATCTGGTGAGATTTACTACAAAATGTTCTTAATTATTTCCTGAGGAAGTATAAAAAATAGTATATACCGGTGGACTATCATTTCGGTATCTTTAAAGAGTTTATTGAGGAAACCGATCATTAAGGTAGGTGTCGACTTAATAACCTGTCACCGGTTATTGCAAAGTTTAAGTCGAAATTCCAACACGTTTTTATATTGTTGTTGCATTCATTGACAACATCAATTACGTTTGGGCTTATCCGGTAGAAAAAAAAGCTTGCTGCCATAACTGGAAGATTTTTTTAAATGATCAAAAGAAAGAACGACCTATACCTATTCGACTTTAGTCTTGAAGAAGGTTACACCAAATTGCGTTCAGATGTTCGCAATATTCTTCGTTACTGCTACAGCCCAAGATTGTAATTTTGGTAAAAATATTGGCGGTACGCTCGACCCATCTTTAGTAGTAATTTTCAGGTCACCTTTGTCTAACCTTTTTTCAATCGCAGACGATATAGTTATTTTCATACAGACAGCACATCATTAATTACAGGCCACATTTTAGCAGGCTATGCATTTGCTGAGTAGGTCATACATCACTCCGTGAACTCCGAACACAATTCATAAATTCAGTTCTAATGTGGCTCTCGTTACTGTCAATGACTCATAAAAAATGTTTATTTCATAACATCTTGTATGTAACTTGTCGTGACTTGTTCAGACAAGTCGTGAACTTGACTTATCTTAAACATTTGTCCCGTCTATTAGATTGTATGGATTGTAGTAATTACTTTAATTAACCGTTGACAAAAGTGTGAAGTGATATTAATGACAGAGATGATGAAGCGTGTGAATATGTGATGTGAAGTTGTGAGATGTTTGTAAATTGTGTCGTTGTTAATCGTTTTAATTCAAGGGATTGAGTTACTTGATTCATTGATGGAAAAGATACAAACACATGAAAGGCAATCAATAAGAGTGTTATTGATAAAGGACATGGATTTGATTTGGAAAAGTAAAGATTTGCAAAGTCCTAATTGGTTATTTAGGAGCAAAATTTGACAAGGCCGATGACTTGATTCTTGAGTTGACCCGATAAACTGAGATTTAAAAATAGTTTTGAATGAACTTTGGCAAGTTTATAATTGGGATTTCCTTGTACGGACGCCAGCCCATCAAGCTACTACAATCTGGCTTTCTCAAATAGATTTTCATTTTTTTTCGCTAAAGCATTAAGTTCATGTTTGATTGGGAAAATTTTACAGTTTCGGGTAGGGTGATGTAGTGGCGTATGTACCTACGCACCAAAGAATCCATTAGGCAATATAGCAGCCCTATAAATTGTTGCTCTACTTTATCTAAGGCATCGTCTTTAGCCATTAACCGACCCATTTCCCAGCTCTTAAAAACCGCTCGCAAGTTAAGATAAGCACTTGTCACATTCTGTAGCTTAATAGTTGTCCATAAACCCATGGAAATATTACTTACATTGATTTAAAGTCAGAAGTCGTTGACAGTTAAGAATCTCGTTTCTTTAATGTATCCAGTTTCGGAATTATTCGAACCAATTACTTGTTTTGTACGTGTTTAATGTTATTCCGAGGAAGTCACTGATTAACAGGTTTTATCTTTATGAGTGGTCGCCTCTGAATCATTTTCTTAAAAGAAACTAATTTGGGCTCTGTTTGTTTATAGATTTTTGGTCTATTGCTAGCAGTGTATATGCCAGACTGGTTTAGTGTATTTATTTTCATCAGATAAATGAATAAATTAAACTTTCTTCTTATATAATGCGAGGCCTTGAACTTGTTTGTGTCACGAATCGTGAAATGGCTCGGAAAATTATTCTGTTATTTGAAAACTTATTTTCTCTTACAAATTGGTCATAACAAGTATAATAACCGAGGATTTTGTTGTAATCAGTACTGTTGTTGTTTTCGTCTACTTCAATTCTATTAATACTTACTGTTATAATCTGTTGATTCATTGCGAATCCGAGCGAAAATCGGCGCTTGCAAATGTGACCCCTAGTAGATGACGTTAGCAAATAGCAATACTAATAAATGATCAACCTGTTCTTTTGATATTTGTACCTACTAAGTACTATGAGCTAAAAACGTGAAATCAGAGGATCCATTAATCTCACTCAATAATTCGTACCTAGACTTTATCTTGTTTTCTCAAACATATGTACATAATTTAGAATTAGATTTATCACCTGTGAAAGGAAGGGAATCGCGTGGAAGCCCACTCGTTAGTAATACTCTAAACGTGCGTAATGCTCTGAGAACTGGAACGCCAGCTGCTGTTTTTGGCATAAATTACAGATGTGAACCCAATCACCATGTAGATTGACATCGATTTGTCTCTGGTTACCACGCAAGGGCAATAGACAATGAAATTCTCCTTTACCTTTAGCTTCCGAAAATATTGGCCTAATTCGTCACTGACACATTTCGGAATTATACTTTGCGATGTTAAAATATTCGTAGGGTTTAGTTTTACTGTCTGTGTTTCTAAATATCAATCACAAATATAAAATCAATAATGTTTCATTACAAATTACCGTTACATTTGCATCATTGACACAGAGTTACTGCATAACCGTTTCAGTCTGTAGTCAGACTTCAATTCTCATTAAAATTCGTATTAAACGTATTGAACTATAATTTACCGCATCCGTATATCCAACGGTTTCTTTTTTCGACTCACTCGATAATTTTAAGATCGAGTAAACGGCTTTTTGTTCATAAAGAATTGAAAAAAGAATGGATTGCTTACACGTAATGACCCCTTGCGGAGTCTTCAACGGATATCCTTTACATATGCTCAAGTGTTTTAGAGAAAACAAAAAAGCGACCAATGCTAATATCTGCTACCGTTTACGCGTTTCTTTATTCGTGTTTTGCCCCTAAGGTGTGTTGTGCGTGCCGAAAATTGTTTGGAAAAATATTAAGAGAAGAGTAAGATTTTCAAGATGATGAGGCGATTTGTTATGTAAATTGTGCCTTGATGCGCATTTTCGTGGATCGGAGGAATTAAAGTAAATTGCTTTGGAGTGTGCTGTCGAAATTTGAAATCGGAAGTCTGCATGAGCTCCCAAAACGCAGGAAGCAAAAGAAGTGTGAATAGCTACCGGTGTTGCTTCCTCCTTGTTTGGTTTCATATCTGGAATGTGAAGCACTTCAACTTTACTTAAAGTGGAAGCCAGCGAAATTCAAATTTTGTTACGTTTTCCATTGAGTGACTTTTTCATGACTTAGAGGGTTCTATTCATGATTTTAAGGATTATAATTCTGTAGCTGCATACGTGTTATTTCCGCTACTCCATTTTCATCAACATACAACCTGACATTGCAAATTGCCAAAAAACGTAAGACCATTTGAATTTCGCGGAATACCCCTACTTTTCCACTTTAAAGGTCAGGAAAATTTCAATTTATGATACATATTATAAAACTTTTTAGCAGAATTAAATTCCGTCCGAGTCGATTCCCGAAACCTACTTATCAACGAAGCACATTTGAACTGATTGAAACAAACTTACGAAATCAATATTCAAACAAAACTGGCCTTGTTATTAAAGGCACCAGTATTTGGAGGCTCTTTTTTGCTCTCAATGACTACCTTGGGAGCTCAGCCTCTGGCGAGTTAACCGCTGGTCAAATCACCGTTGATGATGAATGATTACTAAGATTTCGTTTAATGATGGACTCGGACACCGGCTTCCAACTGACAGCATAAAAAGACAGCCTCAAATTGTCCGAACGGTTTTTTATACACTTTGTACTTTGTAATGAAATGTGTAATATTTCTTTGTAGAAGATGATGGATGGGCTTATTACAATATATTGAAGGCACGCTTTAGTTTTGATCGGTTCAATTTAGTAAATAGGTACATGCTACTAGATGATTGATTTTTGGGGTCTAGTAGACGCAACGTAATATTGTATAACATATTTTTGGCTGATAGGCACTGTTGTATTAAATATTTAATGTTTTGCGCACATCTTTCGATGTAACCATCTTTTTCTCCCCAAAATTTCATATTTTCTTTAAAGTTAATCAGATTCTCAGAAGCACCTCGATCGCTTTATCCCTTTTCAAGAAAACGTCTCATTTGTGTAATCCAAACTCAAACCATATTTCACTGAACACCAAAACCCGTTCCATCCGAAATCCTTTAATAAGTTATTCAGTAACTTTATACCCTACGCAAACCTGATTGTGTACTATATCAAATTCATATTCAAGCCAAGTCGTAGGTAATCCTAAACTTGTAATAAGAAAACTGATTATAGATTCCTTCCTTCTCTCCTTAGGTAAGCTTATGCAAATAAAATGATACCAGGAGGTGTATTTGGAATATGGTTGCTGATATTTAAGTTGGGTTTGTGGATCAATTTTTGTTAAGCAGTCCTGTCAGGTTTCAAGTTGTGAGAACTTCGAAGTAATTGAGAATCTTGATAGTTATTTTCAATGCTAGTTTCGGTATGTTTCACATGTGTCTATGATCTGTTTTGGTTGGGGATTCGGTCTTATGTAAATTATATTCGACACAAGGGTGTAATTTTCTCGTTGCTTCTTCAGATATTTGCTTGGCCAATTGGGCTACGTTCTAATTATTCTGTTCCTAAATCTTCTATATCTTCATATCTTACAAAAGTGACGACCATTCTTGGCTGATGATCATATTAAAATTTAAGGAACACCATCTGCATAGCTTTTTAAAAACTGTTTTGGGGTTGGCTTCCTATCTATTCTCTCCACAACCTAGTTACTACTGGGTAATATGGTACACCTTGGTATGACTAGCTAACAACTTTCAAATATCTATAATGGTGACGGCTGTCAATGCAGCTTCGTCGGCTCGCCGACTTTACGAGACACGGCGACAAATTGCAACAGATGAATTTTTAAAACCATTTTAGGTAGTTTTACAAAAAAACCTGTCCCTTATACACATCGCTTGAATTATGTAAATACACCATATTTATGTTAATTCAGCTCTTCTCGATCATCAAGGTGTACCCGAACATGATTCCGACCATGTGTGCGATTAGAACTTCCATTGTTTTGATTAGGACTCCCATTGTTCAATACCCAACCGTATTGTTTGATATTTCATCCTCCATCATATTTTGATCATGCATGACTGATGAAAAAACAATAGAGGTTATCTCAGCACTTTGTATGATGAAATGTCTTTTTGCTTGTCTGTTTGTTAATACTTTTTGATTACTGGGTCATGTTTGATTTATTCACCGGATATAGTATACTTACATACTGTTTTTAGAGGACATTGACCGAGGTCTTAAATCTCCTTGGAAAAGGTCGGCTCTCGGTAATAATTAGAAGCTCCAAAAGACTGACAACCAGTTTTACCAAGTACCACCCAGCTGTTTTGGAGGAGTATAACCGGGTTATGGAGATCAGATAGATAGGCAGTCATCATCACCATCATTTCGGCCCGGAATCGACCACTGAACAGAGAAAGAGAAAGGGGAGGCCTGTACCCAATGGTACAGGCCTCCCCTTTCTTCTGCCACTCCTCTCTGTTCAGTGCGTCCTTTATCCGCATCAGTTTCCTGCGATCTTGACGATATCGTCAACCCAACGCGCTTTTGGACGGCCCTGGTTTCTTTGGCCCAACCTTGGGCACCATTCAGTGAAAACCTTACTCTACGCGTTTTGCCAAATGTTCAGATAGACAGTCGCTGCATGTTAAGGTTAACTACTGGTGTTCAGATGCATCCCAAAAGACTGGAAACGGCAAAGCAGATGGTGATGTTCCAACTGTAGATGTCGGATTGGAAGGACACTGACCCTAGTGACCCTGGTCTCCAGGGCGTAAATGGACCCTTCACGAAAGCGCCAACCAAGTAGGTTGTTCATGTACATCAAACTAAATAAATTTTCTTGTAGGGTGAAAGATGTCGTTTTACGGTAAAACTCAATTAAACGGACTCGGCTAGTGGATGCATTGAATAGTACGGGGTCGAATCTTACATTAAGAACATCACTATCACTACATATTATAAAACAAAGTCTCCCGCCGCGTCTGTCTGTCCCTATGTATGCTTAGATCTTTAAAACGGCGCAAAGGATTTTGATGCGGGTTTTTTAATAGATAGAGTGATTCAAAAGGAAGGTTTTTGTATATCATTTTACGCGGGCGAAGCCGCGGGCATCGGCTAGTATGTTTTAAAAAAAACAATGTGAACAATTTAAAACTTTGACCTCCAATATCTCCGTAGCTAGAAGGTTCCTAGGTATAGTCCAGAACAAAAAAACGACCGCAATGACGGGGAGAATAAGTGCCTTTCGGCTTCGGTAAGGGGCTGTTTACACCCTTCATGTCCTTGGGAAAGGTCGGGTCGCACACTCATGTAAGTACAAGATGTACATCTTAGAATATGCAAGAATGTCATTGTATTTGCATATACCTACATAAGTAGGTGCTTCTCATTCTCACGTTAACTAGAAATAGGTCGTTGGTCCATACTTATTAGATTTTTATTTAGATATGAGTTGGCTAGACTTGTCTTAATTGCCGCATTGTCTCATTTGTCCGTGTGTCTATTTGCTTTGTATTGTTTCAAAAGTTTCTGCTAGCTGGTATTATTTAGTCTAGGCAACTGGCGAACTTTTTATTAAAGATATACGTACATATACGAGTACCTACTTGGTAATACCGAGTTCACTGAGGGTATGCTAGTTTTCACCCTTATGCACTTAGTAATAAGGTTGAAAGTGATGGTGGTTGAAAAGTGGTCGACCGTCTGTGGACTTGGTACTACATTACACGTGTTGCTTCAGGATGTTATATACATAATCATTTGACAATAGACGAACAATAAGAGTGTGTCCGAAATGTTTTTTGCTCTAAACGCATCTAGCCGTTTCTTGGGTTCTGTACCCTGCCTGCCGGGACTACAGGACTGGTCGAAAGAGATACCGTGGCCCCGGAACATAAAGGTCGAGGAAGGAATATGGATGGGTTTTAGTCAGTAAAAGTCTGACACTCCCTCCCGCTCCGCCCAGAGTGGTAGAAGTCATTTGATGAATTCCCATCAGAAAAAAAAAGGTTCTGTATCCGAAGGGAAACCTACGGAACCCAATTAGGTACTAGGCCTCCTCTGTCCGTCCGTCCGTCTGTCTGTCTGTCTATCAGGGGGCTGTATAGGTAATTAGGTAGACACTAAGGTCCATGTTCACCAAAAAGATGACGGTCTGATTATCTAAAAACAGCTGTTTAAAACGCATTTTTGTTGTGGAACATGTCCCTTTAACAGCTGCTTTTAAATAACCAGACCGTTATCTTTTCGGTGATCATGAACCTTGGACAGTTGAGACAACAAATGATAATAAAAATAAATTTAAAATTAAAGGGAATTCTCTACTAAGATGATAGTGATGGTACGGAATCCTTCTCGCGCGCGCGATCCTGACTCGGACAGTCGGACTTATCCGGTTTTATTTTTGTTATAAGTAATATGATGAAGTTTCCTTGTTTCAAATTTAACGAGCTATGTTAAATAGGACTATAAAACTAATAGCGCTAATTCATTCATAATTTATAAATCCAAAAAGTATTAAATCACTTTTTGAGTTAGGAACGCGGCCGTGGGCGAATGAATGGTGCGCAGGAGTTGCTTGACTGATCTGTCACTGGACAAGTTATGATGTAACATTATGTTGGGAACCAGACAGGTTATGTGTGGCATTTCTACATAACCGTCTATTTCTTGCTTTACTGCAGATTTATTGCAATGCTTACAGCTGTTAAAGTTATGTTATTTCGCAAAATATAATAATGTCTTCCAGGTATTGCGCAGAAACAACGTCTTTAACCTTAAATGTAAGAAATAAGCTCTTGTTTCGCATTGTTTAAATTTTGGAGCGAAAACTATAATCCCCTTAATAGGTAATGCTTGACTCAGTTCTTCGTTTAGAAGCCTGTTACTATAAAAGGTCGGTGTGCGAAGCCGAATGAAATTAATTCCGAAATCTAATTTGGTTGGTCTTAAGACAAACAAAATTACCGTCTGATAGCGTCGAACTGCAAAACCACTTAACAATCTGTCAAAAAAATTCGCGAGTAGACACGAATGAGGACGATTCTCAAATAACTTATCCAAATTCAAAATACGGCCATTGTACCTAAAGTCGCCATTCACTGGTTCTCATCAAAAACTGGCAACACCGCAGACAGGTGTGTTCCCGGCGTGCCCCTTTTTTTCAACGTCCGTTCCCGTATGAAACTCCTTGAACAAAGGCGTCACTACAACAAAAAACAACACAGCAATTGAGGTCTTAACTTGTCAAGTTTAAAGTTGTAATTCCTCTGAAGCCAACCTTGAAGCTGTACAAGAGTTACAATGAATGGATCGTTTCCCTTACAATGCGCTGCAACGGTTAAAATTTCGTGGTCAACGAAAAATCTGATTTAAGCCAACCGAGTAAGATCTAAATTAAGTTGCGAAAGATAAGAGTATCGTGTATCCTCCATAATTGTGTTATTTTTAATTTATTTTGGGATTCTCCAAATCAGGGCCCTTATTTCGGTTATTGTTATTCAAGGGGTTAATCAAATCGTAAGAAATGCCCCCTGTTAGGCTACTATTATTATTTTTAAGAAACGGATCGTCAACCATTGCCATTTAAAAAATAGGACAATCGAGATCGGTAAAAAATAGACTTTAGTTGATTCAGGTTAAGACGCTTTCGACACAGCAATATGGTCTAAGAACTACGAATCTAGAATACACTGCAAGCAATAGAAAGCGTGTCATCTGAAACCACCGTATGCAATAGTGTGAATAATAACAGTAACAAAAGAACTGAGATTATCAACAGCACAGAGATCTCAAGATTTCCAACGATACATGTTTTCACGGCGAAATCCGTTAACGATATCAATTTCTATGCTTCACACACGGTAATTAATTAGTATCTTCCGCGTGATTGGAAGATTCTCACGATTCAAGGTAAAAGCCGCTTTGTTAGATCCAGTACTTGACATATTAATTATTTTGATACAAACGTAGATATACAGACTCCAACAGAAGATGGTAATGATGAAACATCAGTTACAATCATACAATACATGTTCAATAATTGAGTTCCAAACGCTTGTTTAATATCCAAACATACAGCTAACATTATGTCTGGTAAATTTTGATCGAACAATATTTGAACTTGATGAAGTTTTTAATGATCGCCCGGATGTGAAAGTTAATTAGGCTGAATTTCCTAAGAAAATTTCTAATTATGAACTGGTGAGGCAATCACCTGCCGAATTGACAGACAAGGCTACTTCATTAACCACTGGAAAGATGAGAGTCTGGAACAAGTTTTAGAAACAATCGTCTCTGCTAAATTATTGCCGAGCTCCAACTTTTGGTATCAAATACAAATTGCAGAGAGCATTGAATTATGAAACTATCATGAACGTGGGATGATCATTCGGCATTTGCATTAGTTATGCGAACAAAAAAAGAAAGGATATGAAGCCTCGTGGCCGAAAGATGAATATCGCATGAGTCAAAATAAAAACCAGTCATTGATTCACAAAAATAAAAGTAACTGCTTTGAGATAATAAAAAATAAGTGATGTTATGACACTTACTGGGAATGTAGATGGACTGGGAATGTATAAGTATTCGGGTCTTCCTATTATAAAACGTATAAACAATCTCGCAGCCAATACAATGTTTACGATCGCGCCAAGAGATTGACGATGCCTACCTACTTACAACACTTCTTCACATCTATATTTTCCTAGTACCTAAGACGGATAATTAGTTATCCACCGTCTCGGACATGTAGAAGCTAAGAGCAAAAACTTATGAATTTTTTGTGCGTCTGACTGTTTAAAATTAAGTGTAGTTTCGCCTATGAAAGATGGCCAATTATATTCAAATGCTAATGAATGCTTTAGACGTACATTTTAATTGAAAATGCGATATACGGTTTGCAGTATTTTGTTTGAGTTATATCTCGGGTCTCCAGGGACCTTCCGTTGAATTGAAGAAATCGGTACGAATTTTAGATAAAGCAAATAAGTGTGTACCGTATAATCACAGTTGGGCCCGCTTCGAGGAAATTCCCTTTTGGTTCCAACAAATATCACACCGTTATAAATTATGCCTTTGGATGTGTCCGGGTACCTCTTGATGGTGCTACTTCCGCTATTATTGTTCTTGAAAGGGTTGAGTGTATTTGTTCTAAAATATAACCGTCATTGTCATCTGAAGTGGTTTGTTACCTCATTATTTATAGGCCCTTCAGTTCCTTTCACACAATATATAAATACGGGTGGATGATCAACTGTTTACTGAACAAAGTCTTTAAACTCGAGGTTAGTTTCATGTTGTAATTCACATAGCATTTATCTTGATTCAGCTCTAGTTTTTCTACAATGTGTTGTTGAGATTGTAGCAAAAATATTATTAGTCATTGTTCTAGATTCCCATCGCCTTCATAATTCGCAGGTTTTTCCAGAGTTTAATTTATTCCTATACATCGTACAGTTCATAACCTTTTTCTACTTCTCACTGTTAATAAGACTTGTTATTCTACAAAATAAACATCTCGAAGTATTTGAAACGATGAAAAAACTGTATAGCATTCAGTCTCACCTGCCCATTAACCCTTTGAATAATTTCTGTGATGCGCTAAACGATTTACGATACCGTAGCATGCCGAATTGAAAACAAGGCCGTCTTGGAAGACTGGTGTGCTCTGAATAGTATTAATTACGGAATCATTGTGGCCATTTTGCTACGGAACCTCCGTGCCGGCCGTTAACGGTGCCGGCGTGAACGAAGAGAGGGATTAGAAGCATGCGCCGGAGCAGCTGCCGGCCAGCCGCACGCACGGACTACTTACTTCGTAAAATCCATCAATAAAACCTCTTTTTACAAGTGTCATCGCCTTCAGAACATGGCTCTTAACAATGTGCTCGTGACCATTGCTTAGCAAATTAATCTTTTGCGCATTCGGAAGTCAGTCTGTCCTTTTTTTTAAAAATAAACTTACGTGCTTCGGGAATTAGTGTTGACGATTTTTGCTTTAGAATACGGCGGAATTTAGCCTAGTTTTTTGTTGATGTTTTCGGAAGATGTGGTTATTGATACAGGCTTAGACTGTTCAGGCGTCTATGTAGGTACTTTGTGAGAAAAAATCGATGACATCAATGAGTAAATTGATTAGAACGTAGAAGAAAAGATGGATGAATTATATGAGGAATGATTCTGTGTTGTCTGACAGGGAAGAATGGAAGAAAATAACGTGTTGAATTGGACACGGGTAGGAAAATGATAATAGTACAAATGTAAAATCCTAGACAATATAAATGCCGATTTGAGATACTGTAAACACATCACATTTATACCTTTTTCATTACCTAGATTGTAAATCAGTCATACTTTCATCCCGAACTCTCGAACCGTAATATTCCAACTTTCTCGACAATCCTTCATGTTTTAAATTCCTGTTACACGAACAAAAGTATGGCGTCGGTGTTTTTGTCTGTGCCAGTTTGCTTATGCTCAGTGGCCGGTGGAATGTTCACGGTCCGTGGCTTCTTTCGAAACAGTCTTGGGAGTGCTAGTGCAAATGTTTTTATATAGATATGGTTAAATGGATGTGTGCTGGCGTCGACGTGTTAGATCGTCTGATTCCGAACCAATTTTGCTTACAGCCTTTTTGAAATCCGCACCTTTTCTCACAAATGTTTGGTGAAGAAAGTGGCACACATGTTTGTTTACGATTAGTTTCTTCATACAAAATGAAAGCGAATGTGTGAATTTACTAGCCGAGTGTGATTAGCATGTGTGTTCGAAATGAGTCGAGATACTTTTAGGATATCCGTTTCAAATTATTGTGTTTACTTCGTTTATCTGGATAGTAAATTTTCATCGCAATTCTACCAAACAGTTCTCGTTCCGAATTCAAAAGAGTTCGCAATCATATAACATTGTCTTTTTCTGTTAGTCCTGTCTTCAAGAATGTCAGGTCGTGATAGTGCAGGTGTAGGGGCGTTGCTCCCTTCACGGTACTCGTGCTCACTTCGGGGGCATTCGGTCGCACCCGTGACTCTCGAATTAGGAATGAGCTCGCGATTGGTCTTCATTATCGACGATTCATTCAATATTATTTGGAAGTTCTTTTCAAGTTTCTGAATAGAACATGTGTTTATAAATCGTAGTCAAGGCCGGAGAAAGGTTTACTACTGTCATTCATATTTATGTTCCTACGTATGGTTCTATTAAGTATATTATTTCCGGAATGAAAAGGGACGTTCAACAGCATAATCGTAAGTCTAAACTCTATTATCCCGAATATTAAACCGTCAGTCTTAAGTGCAGTTTAGCATAATTTTATTCATCAATTATGTATGATATGCCAGAATCCAAGCAAGTGCTTTAACTATTTAATTGAAAATGAAGTGGCTTAGAATTCCCGATCAAAGTTGAACCTTAACGTAATGGTTTGAAGGCTAATATATCGCAATTTCCATTGTTCGTCGTTTTCTCACCATCTTATTATTCTCGTGTATAATTACTCTTCTGTTACTTGAGCTTTTAAGCGAATACCCATTGTATCCTAAGTTTCCGCGGTGTCAGCGGCAGAGGTGTCCAGTTCTGGAGATTCATTAGAACTTTATCTTTGTCATATTTAAAGTTAAACAATGCATGAAGGTTTTATTACTTCTAAACGAAACCGATGTTGCGGTACTTGTGTTGGATTGCAATATTGAGATGTATTTCTGAACCATTGGCAAACCTCTGCGGCTTCGTGCTGAAGATGACGATGACTTTTTCATGAAATAGTCATTCAATCGACTTTCATGAACTTGGAGGGTTGTACTGATGGTTCTGATATAATTCTGTAACTACATACCTACGTCTTACAGCCGCGAATTATATTTTTATCAACATACAATTACAAACTAGCACTGGCCTCCAAATTGCAAAAAAAGTACTTACCTAACTAAAATTTGAATTCCGCGGGCTACCCTGGAGCATCCACTAGATCGAAAAAAAAGACTTAATGCTGATAAAAATATAATTTTAATAATTATTATTAAGTATGTTATAAAACAAATTAAATATATTATAAAAAAAAATATATATATGTTATTGTTATTTTTCATATTGAACGTAAAACAATTTGAATATAGCGAGTTGCCCTGGCGCTTTACTCTTAATCAACAGGATAAACCCAACTTGATATTGGGAACAACACCAAGCTCAAATCTAGATACAAAAGATTCCAATCCATTATAGGATTATCTCTAAATCTGACCCCAGAATCCCCTGATATTTTCCTCAAACGACTTACATTACTTGAACTTCTAAATACCTTTTCGCAGCAAGTCAGCAACCTTTTCATTGATTTGACATTAACTAACTAGGTCGAGTCTATAATAGTTTACAGAATTTATAATATCATCGACATCTCTACTTAATTGAGTGACTTCGCAGTAGTTTCCAAGCTTTTGAGATTAGTTTTGTTTATACAAAATTTGCTTTTTGCCTGTGGCTTGGTCTAAAATTATTCCACTCGGGGTTAATATAGTTTCCAATTGGTGAAAGGATTTTTTGGAATTGGATCAGTTCTTCCGAAGATTATCCCCTACATCCCAATCTTACAAACATACAAGTTTTGCCTCTTTAAATATATTTAAGTACTTGTATTTGTAAGTATTATATTTATAACATCAGTAATAGATTATTTTCACAAAAAATAACCATGAACGGAAATAGTCTTTAATAAAGGTTCTATTCATATCAAGCATATTTACAGACATTTATTGTTGGAAAGACTTCCAAGAAAATTAGTTGTTATTTATATTTACCAACAAAAAAAATATATATGTACAAGAAATTGGATCGCTAAAATTAGACTGAGGGGTCCTACAATATTCTTAGTTTTGAAATAATAAAGAAGCATGTTGATGTCTTGTTATTTTCTTCACACGCTAGTGCTTGTGCTAGAGCATAAGGAGCCCGTGGCTAAACAATAACAGCCGCTCGGGTCGATCTTTAGGTTAAACCATGCTTGCCTAGGTTGGTCTGTGGATGGGTGACCAGACCACCCTTACATACCGAGTTTCCTCCTAAGCTGTTGGTCCCGGCTGTCATTTTGATCTTTGACAGTCGTAACAGGTAGTCAGTGGCCCAAAAAGTCTGACAACCAGTCTTACCGAGGGGTATCGTATTAATCGTATTACCCTTTTTGTATTGTGTGTTATTGGGTTGTGGAGGTCAGATAGCCAGTCGCTCCATGTAAAATACAAGTATTCAGCTACATCCGGCTAGACTGGAAGCCGACCCCAACATAGTTGGGAAAGGTCTAGGAAGATGATGATGATGATGCTTATAGCATGAGATAATAATATTCGTATGTTTTACGTCCGTCACATCAATATGCTAGGTCCAGTTAAAAACCAGCGTCGGACACTAGCTGTCAGGCATTTTGCTGATTTGGAGCAGCCGTCAGACAAGAAATACACTTTGGCATGTGCCAAATAAACCTCTTTTCTTACTTTCTTTATATTTCAATTCCTAGGCAAAGGATTAATGAGTTTTCCCATCAGGAATTACTCAGTAACAGAAGCCCGTAGTATAGATTAGCGCCGTGTTCATAGCAATAGGCTTGTTCGTATTACATCGGCCTAAAACAGAACTGGCGAAATATGGGTATCTAATAGGTACATCTCAGCCTAACCCTTTGTAGAAAACAGGCGTGATGTTATGCTATTTTACGTTCAAAGCATCTGCTGCACTCAAGATCTCCCTTGAACGTAAACAAATTTATACAAACACGACCTATAAATGCATTTCCAACGTCTCTAGAGAATTCTTCAAGCGACGTGTAGTTTTAAGTATATTTCTTTGAAGTTTCCTTATGCAAGCTTCTCATTACCTGTACTCGTCTTCGTAATACCTCATACTTACGCATCTCAGCTGCTTATATCTCAAGTGTATGCTAGATTGGTTCCGTTTCTTTGTTGCGAGTTCTCAAAGGGGGAATACAGAATTCTGCACTTCGTTTATTTGCAATTGTGTGCTTTTATCTGGGAGAGTTCGGGAAACTTACGGTATGTCTTTGTTCGTGCTTCTAGTTTGATGTAACTCTAAGAAGAAACGTGAACAAATATCATCGTCATCGTCATTTTAGCCGAAATACGTCCAATGCCGGACATAGGTCTCCCCCAAGTGTCGCCACATTGACTGGTCCCGTGCGTCTTGCATTCGGCTGATCGGAGCAAGCCAGCAACTGTCACCTGGTTATCGGTCCACCTAGTAGACGGCCTTCCAACGCAACATCTTCCGGTTCGTGGTCCCTCTTCAGTACTTTTCAGCTCCGTCGGCAATCAGTTCTGCGAGCAATGTGCCCTGCCCATTACCACTTAAGTTTGGCAATACTTACACAGAACTCCAATCAGTCTAATCTCAAATACAATTTTGTGTTAAACTGTCTAGTTCGTTGTCGTTTAGGTTATGATCAATAACAACATTTATCATCTAGAAGTTTGTCTTAAGCACAATTCCCTATACTTCAGACAAACTTAATCCTTGGCGGAAATCAAACGGAAATTACCGAAGAACTTTCGAGCTTGAAGTAATTTCAACTTCAAGTAATTCATGTTTCATAACCATGGCTTTTAGTAATAAAGACGTCTGCCTCTTATTTACCTATTGTACTACTGTTACTGTTACACCGTTATCCCACTGCTGGGCAAAGGCCTCATGACTTACAGTTGTTTCGATCCAGGGCTAATATGGATCTGCCTGCTGGGACTGTTCGAAAGAGATACCGTGGCCCCGGAACCCAAAGGGCGAGGAAGGAACATGGACGGGTTTTAGTCAGTAAAATACTGACACTCCCCCTCCCGCTCCGCCCAGAGCAGGAGGAGGAGAGATGATTTCCCATCCGTAAAAAAGGGCTAATTTGGAACACTGGTCGTTTGTTTTGACCAGCTCGTCCCGCCATCTTCTACGATGTCTACCGTGAAGCTTTCCGTGTCAGGGCCCCAAAAAAAAATTGATACATCTAATGATAAGATAATTATATGCCTCATTGGTTTAGTGGTCGCAATCGCGACTGTTAAGGTCCTAAGTTCGATTCCCGGGTCGGCTAAATTGTTATCCCCTACAACAATTTTCCATCAGAAATTTCTCAGTAGGAGCCACGGAGTCTAGATTTTTGCACGATTGATGGTAATTGGCTCGTCCCTTATTAAGTACTTGAGTGGGACTTAAACTTTCCGGGATTACAGGCGAGATTTAATTTTATGTGAAATATATCTAATTGTCACAAAAAAAAAAACAAACACTCGTATTAATCTCTATGACTCTATACAGTCCTATCAAATAGAAGTTTATGAGTCTGTACAAAACCATAACCAATTCACAATCGGTTTGTGTCTATTATATAAATCTGCATCTCGAATTAAAAATTAGCTCCGTTCATCATAGCCGTGAGAGCGTGTTTTTTTATCATCTTTTTCAATATTGATATTGATTGCATTCGAAGTAACGGTGTGTTTGTTCTCTCACGGATTATCGAATTTGGGTACAATAGGTGTTTCTTTTCACACTAGAATCTAGACATATTTGTAGAGGTAATCAAAACTTTAACGGTAAAAAAGTAAAAATAGTTATTATCGGCCAAGCTTTTTACCAACTTTGGGGTTGGGATTTCTTCCAGTCAACATGAGGAGTGGTCTGTAATCCACCACGGTGGCCCAATGTGGAAGTTGTCACACCCCATAACATAAAAATGCCTGTAATAACCGATGGGGTTAGACAGGGGTGTACCTAAAGTACACTCACAATTTGCCAGTTATGTTTAAGTCTTATGTACGGTCTTGTTCGACCAAACTTGCCCGTTTCCTTTCGATGTTTTCCTTCAGAGTTTGGTGTATCAGCTGGTATAATCACCACAAATTCAATTATCTAAAAGTTGCCACATAACACGTAAACGTGTTTAAGCGCTCTCGTTCCATTTAGAACACGAGCAACATTAATCAAGAAAGCTTACCGTGCTCCCGAGGGTGCAAATTGATTGGTTATTTATTTGCAGGGGACATGTCGCAAATGTTGGTAATCCGTGTTTACCTATGAGCATATCTTTAGCTGGTGTGTTTTAGAAAAGATTCTATTGTGTCTAATGATCGTTTGCTTAATGTGTCGCCTAAATTGTCATGTGCATTATACCGATTGTTAGTAGCATAGTAGGTAGGTACTCATATAATATTATATGGGATATGCCGCCTGGGCTTTGTCTGTGTTAAAAATGATATGGTCTGTTTGTTCAGGCTAATCTTCGAAACGGCGGGATTGATTTTGACGGGATTTTTTACTGACATGCAGATAGCGGTTGTTATAAGGGAAAAAGGAATTAGGGTTAAAAATAAAACCCTTTACCTTCTATTATAAACCTTGTGAACAAAATCCGATTCCAGTTGGCCATGACTCTTAAAATTCTTCATGTTTACATTTTAACTGCGTGCGTCAAAGACATCAAATTTTTATTCAAGTCAGGTTGTCTATAAGTTGGCAGCAATTGCACATTGTGTTACAAAAGTACAACAACAGGTGCAATATCGCTTATAATGCATTCATCAAATTGTGACGTCAAGATGATCCAACGCAAGCGAAATTCGTAGGACCGTTTGCTGTTAATTAAAATTCCCAACATTGTATTAATTCTGAACTGTAAATAGCAATTTGAACGTTGTTTCTAGCGAAGCTAGTAAGGAACTTCATCAAAGTAATGTCAAGAACATTAATGCATTACACTTCTTGTTACAAAATCCACAGGATAACAATAAAGCTGTAGTTTCTCCTCTGAAACACCCAAATCTAGTCACATTTCCAACTAATTCAGTGCTATACTATATATCAATCTACACAGTTTCTGTATAACCAACTAATTTCCTGCGGTAACTGCAAACGATTTTAGCAGAGCCATTACGGTGGCAATTTACTTTGTATTGCACTATTACGGACGACTTTCTATCATCTCTGTAATGTTCATTTCATATCGATTATCTATATGAGTTAAAGTTGAGGGTTATTGGCACAGGATGAGTGGCAGAAAATCCATTGTTTGCTATAAGCTTGGAAGAAGTCAAAGTAACATCAGTTATCCGATCGTCACGCTTTATTTTCGCGTTATCTTATGCTTTCTATGGTTCTGTGAGTGTAAGTTGCACTTACAAGCAGTGTTTCTATAAAAAGTTGTAACATCAGCATCACCGTCATCTTTCTGCCCTTGTCTTTGTTGTTGTGTTTGTGTTGTATTATTGTGTGCCTTGTTGTCACATTTTCTTCTCCCAATCACCACTGTCACGACATCATTTACTCTTTCTTTATCGTGTGGTCAGTACTTAACCTGGTGTCAGAGTTTTTAAACCACCATGGGCCTCTGACTTACCTACTCTTTTAAAAGTCGTAACATTATAAACGCAATAACACGGATTTTCTTCAGGAATTAACGCGATCAGCTATTCCACATGTAAACAAAACTTAAAGTGGTCCAGTTTCATTGTATGAGGTTTGGCCTTTATTTTGTTACATCCTTCATGACTTGTTTTCTCTGTTTCGACTTTCTGTATCATCTGTTTTTTGGATAATAGTCTTGTATTCCCTTGCCAATCGTTCTTTATGTAGGTCTATTCTCGTTTGCCCCAATGGCTTAGTTTTGGCCCAATCTGGCGGAATTAGGTGCTTAGCACTTAGCTCCTGTGTTCATTTATTTCTTGACTTATAGTGTAATCTCTGCCTTTTGTGATAGGTAATCTGATATTTTCGTTTATCGTTTATTGCTTATCTAGCTATAGTTTTTTGCGTTGTTTCGAAAACCAGGTAAGTACCAATTTGGAAGATGTGATGTATAAATATGTAAGCATATAACTTCTTGTGTTTTAAACGACATCAATCTTGTAAATACCTTAAGGCTAGAGACAATAACTTTAAGAATGAGTCATTAACTGATTACTCAACATAATTATTTTTTGTTGCAATAGCAGAGGTAGGTTGCTATAAAAATACTGACGTCATATTAATTTTAATTTCTGAATATGAACGCTACTCGACAGTTACTGTGCAAAAGCCTAGGCTTAATTTCTTGCTTTAACCAACATAATATTGAAGAGAGAATTTACTGTGAATATTTACACCAAGTCAGGAGGATTACTGAACGTCACTCAAACTGAAGCATTAAGTACTTAAAACTAGTTTCAACCAATCAAATGGTTTGAATCTAGTCTTAAGTCTTGTAAAGCCGTAGACGCAAGCTGCAGAAAAAAGCAAAAATAACAAAAAGACCGACAAACAGTCGCAAAAACATGCAAATAAAAAAATATTGCAGATTTTTGCAAATTTTGCGCCCACAACTTATTTCTCTTTTCATTCAACACATTTTCAATCACAATCCGACGGATTTGGAAGGAGATTGTCAGGAAACGAAATTGTAATCCGTTGCTGTGAATGTTTGAAAAATTTAGTTGTGCAATCGTTGCTGTTGAATTGTCTATAAGCATTGACATGTTAGTGTGTTACGCAATAATTCAGCTGATCTTCTTGATGAACATAATAGAACTAGAGCAATAATATTGACAGTAGAAATGCAGCCTTTATTATCTCTTCCTTATTAATATCCAGTCTCCGTATTACTTCAAGCTCCACAACTCAACGCACGTCCACATGTAATTAATACGTGATATCGATTTCACATCACGAACGTAAAAGTGCGCTTACACGGGCAACTAAAGGGCTTGGAACTTTTTTGTATGCCGCGTGGCTGTATTTTTATCCGCCATTTTGTTTTTTTCTCAAAGTAGCGACCACGCATAAGACCTATATTAATCGATACAACATAAACGTGACACTTTAGAACGTTTTGTTTTCAACAAAACTTTTTTGTATTGATGCCAGCTATCGATTAGTACCTATAGGTCTTATGCGTGGCCGCTACTTTAAAAAAAAAAACAAAATGGCGGAAAAAATTCCGGCCAACAAGTTCAAACCCCTCTAAAATTGCCCAATTCTCGTCAACTATGATGTCATGTCTACATGCAGCAATTTAGGGCGATGGCAACATGTAGCAACCTGTTGCCACACAATACCATGCAATATAGAGCAACTTGAAAAAACTAGGCAATAAATGCGTTCCGACCGGTTCCTCGCGGAAAATTGAGACGTCTAATTTACAAACCGATTGGATATTCAGCAACTCATTGAGAAATGTGTAATGACGCAATTAGAAGCAATAGGTATTAACGAAACAATTGCCGCATTTTATTGTTCTTACTCCAGATTGCTCCATGTAATTGATCTCGATGGAAACATTAGTGTTGCCAAGCAATTTTTGCTAAACAAATTGCCCGGCTATAAGAGCACCTTTATTAAGCTTCGCATTCGTTGGATAGAACGTGAATTTACTCGTAGTCTTAATATCGAATATCACAGAGTGTTTTTATCTTACAAAAACACTGATATGTTTTCACAAGTACCCATCGTTTATTTTCTTTTTGTTACCAAAGTAAACACTCTGTGGTGAGACTAGTTATTTGTCCGTCCGTGTTTTTGTTACGTTAATCGTTTTTTGTTCGTTTTTCTCTTCGTGTTATTTTTACAGATAATAATGGGCGTTCTTTCTTTCGTGGTTTAATAATAACAGCCGCTCGGGTCGATCTTTCGGTTAAACCGTGCTTGCCTAGGTTGGTCTGTGGATGGGTGACCACCCATTACATACCGAGTTTCCTCCGTGCCTCGCAGTTAGTCCCGGCTGCAGTAGCGAAGGGTCAATTTTTGTAACAGGTAAGCCGGTCCGGTGCATATTTTTAATAATGTTTGAAAAAATCACGCATCGAACCATTTGTAGTTTTAGTCATGTTTGGGCAATCACGTCCAAACTGAATTACCTACATTGTTTTACTTTTGGCAATAGACTCCAAGTACTGTGGTTGTTCCGAAGGGTAGCCGGTAGGTTTCGAGTTGTATGAACCCCTCGCCACTGCCCGGCTGTCATTTCTATCTTTGTCAGTCGTGACTACCTGCTCAGTGGCCCATAAAGTCTGAAACCAGACTTACTACGGGGTATCGTATTACCCAGTACTAACTGGGTTGTGGAGGTCAGATAGGCAGTCGCTCCATGTGAAATACTGGTACAATACTGGTACAAAATACTGTACAGCTGCATTCGATTATACTGGAAGCTGACCCCCCAACATAGTTGGAAAAAGACTAGGCAGATGTTCTTTCTTTATCGGTGGTTAATCTGGATTCTGGTGTCAGAGTTTTTATGCCGCCGGTAGGCAGGTAGGTAGATTCTAGATCATGTTGCGTTTCGTACAGGTTTGATAAAATGTCATCAATGATGTTATCGGAAGAAATAGCTTCGTATTTATTGTTTTGGGTATTTCCCACTTAGCGTAGTCTATTTTTATTAAAAATCTAGTTTTTCTTTTTATGCATTTTAGAATGTAACCAAAACCTGAATGAAAGGACAAAGGCGATCGATAATGCTTATTATCAAATCTCTGGTTTGTTTGGTTTATACAATTTTATACTACATTTCCTTAATAACAAGTCTGACCTGTCTTACCAAGGGGTATCTTATTACCCAGTAACTTTGTTGTGGAGATCAGAAAGCCAGTCGCTCACTAAAAAATATTGCATCCGGTTAGACTGGAAACCGACCCCAACATACAGGGTGCAGACAACCTCATCACGAATTCGTCAACCAAGCTTTCTGTACATCAAACTAAGTAACTTTACGCAATAATAATTGCTGGGAAACGACTTTTTTTTGGGGTGAAAAATCACGTTTTGTGGTAAAACTCAATGTAACGCACTTAAAACATTATGCTGATGGATGGATGGAATAGTACGGGGCTCGTAGAGGTGTTTAAGTAAAAATCTTGCAAAAAAAACACCCCAAAAGTTGGAACGTTGACCCCCAATATCTCCGTAACCAGAAGGTTCCCAGGTTTGGTGTAGAACAAAAAACTGATCGCAATAACGGGGAGAACAAGTGCCTTTCGGCTACGTTGAAAGGTGTTTTACACCCTTTATGTAGTTACTAAAAAGCTAGGCAGAATGATGATGACATGTCATAGTAGTTGGCTTTATCACTATACAGGTTCATATGGCTTCCCATTTTCGCCTTGATAACGACTTCCATAATGTATTCTATGCCCAGGGGAGGAACCCTCCCCTCACAACCTACGATGACATCATAACTTGATGTCAATTGTATGTAATAATAACTTAATTACGATTATGTACAGCCTGTGAACTTGAATCTTAATTATGCATTGTTTCTTGAATAGCCCGTTAGGTTGGCCATTAACTACCATTACAAGTATTACAACACAGTGCTTTGGGATCAAAAACATATAATATGAATACAATGACGATAAGCCTGACTAAAATGTTCTCAGAGCAAATTTTTTAAGAGATAAAAATGATTAAGATTTGCAGAGATTGTAACATTATTGTTATAAAGAACAATCACTACTTTTAAGCTCAAAGCAAGCAAAAAACTGGGTTCCGTTTCTAGGTGTTCAAGCTTTTATGAGAAAAATTCTTCGCTGCAGTTGGGCATTGGGCATGTTGCCAGGTCTAAGTGTACGGAAGGCAATAGGGTCGTTTTTAGTATTTAGGACCTGCGATTAGTAATAGTGTATTCTCATTAGAAAGCAGTTTTGCTGAACGAAAGTATCTCTTAACCTGCCAGAATTACTGGCAATTTTGTTGACGACTTAAATATATAGTAGACTGGGGTACAAATAGTAGAAAACAAGAAGATATACTAGAACAATTTGTAACGTTGAAAATGAAGATGATTCCTAAGTCAAAGATGAAGATCCTCTGACTTTCTCGTTGGTTGATTGGTTGCAAGCACGAGTGCTGAGCATTAGGTCCTGATGCCCGGCTCCGGCAAAGTGTTTCTGAATTGTATCTCTGGGGTGAATTATCCTAGTAGCAGCCACGGAGTCTTGATATGTGTCCGGTTAACGCACAAAATGTCAAAAGGGGTCAAAAATCCAAAAATGTTGACCCCCAATATCTCCGTAACTAGAAGGTTCCCAGGTATGGTGTGAAACAAAAAAATTATCGCAATAACGGGGAAAACAAGTGCCTTTCGGTTTCGTTAAGAGGTGTTTGTACACCCTTAATACTAACTTGATAAAAATTATTACGTACGTAGCAGACGTTCTTTAAGTTTCAACAATGTCAAGGAAAGTCGTTCTGTTGCGTGTTTAGCTTCATATGTACAATAATAATTAATTATCCAGACACGTAATTCGTTGTGACAGATCAAAACAAATTCTACAAAGCCCAGGATTTATTAAAGGGGAATAAGAACAATGTATGAAATAAAATAATCTAAAGAACATATATGTCACCGTAAAATTTTCAAACTAACTGGAGAGATTGTAAACTTTCGAAATATTGTCAATCGACGCCGCATGCATTTCACAATATTACGGTTTCACTTCGATGGATTACAATCTGCCGAAAAATAGTGCGTTATATTGTAAGCAGTATGTTCAGTTGACAACATTTCGAGAGTTTACAATCTCGCTAGAGAGATTACAATCTAACGTGTTTGACAATTTTACGGTGACATACTCATACGAACCCTTTTAGTTGAACAGTTATTCGCTGTTCTAGTAATTCTAAGTTTAAAATGTCATATTTTTTGTCTTTTTGAACTGTGGTATTTTCCTTCAAAAAATATATTTCTGTTTACAATAGACCACTGCTGGACAAGACCTTCTCAATCGTACGCCACTCCACTCGATTCTTAGCAACTCTCACCCAGTTGCTGGAGCGAGCGAAAATCGTCGCTCATTACCGGATCCCGAATTTATGCTTTCAAGACTTCGTTTGTGGGTCTTAGCCACTCTTGATTGACAGATTTCTGATGATTACGGTATCCATTCTTTGACCTCAAGGAGCATGCCCAGGATGAGTCTAAAAGGATCTTCATAATATTTAACCCTCGTTGTACAGTAAAAACCACAGGCTTCAGATAGGCAAAAACATTACCGCTATTAATCTCCCCGACGACTGTTAGCCGTTTGCATAAAATGCAAGCCACGGATGGCTGGGCATAACGTAAATTGTGTTTTGCATCAAGAAAAAGCATACGTCTTTTTTCGTTTTAGCTTTATTAGGGTCCGAGAGATTAAAAAAAGCGGCCAAGTGCGAGTCGGACTCGCCCATGAAGGGTTCCGTAGCAGATTTAATGAAAGGTAAATTGCTGTTTACGGTTTATGACGTATAAAAAAAAAACTACTTACTAGATCTCGTTCAAACCAATTTTCGGTGGAAGTTTACATGGTAATGTACATCATATATTTTTTTTAGTTTTATCATTCTCGTATTTTAGAAGTTACAGGGGGGCCCTGTCACACATTTTTCCACTTTGGAAGTGTCTCTCGCGCAAACTATTCAGTTTAGAAAAAATGATGTTAGAAACCTCTATATCATTTCTAAAGACCTATCCATAGATACCCCACACGTATGGGTTTGATAATTTTTTTTTTTTAGTTTCAGTTCTAAGTATGGGGAACCCCAAAAATTTATTGTTTTTTTCTATTTATATGTGAAAATCTTAATGCGGTTCACAGAATACATCTACTTACCAAGTTTCAACAGCATAGTTCTTATAGTTTCGGAAAAAAGTGGCTGTGACATACGGACGGACAGATAGACAGACAGACAGACATGACGAATCTATAAGGGTTCCGTTTTTGCCATTTGGCTACGGAACCCTAAAAATACGTATGAGCAAAGAGGTATAGGTAGTTTGGTTTGCATTTTATAGAAAGACAGGCAGAATATAGTAGCCAGTGCTAAAGCTCTTGTCGTAATCCACATTTTCATAAAAAAAAACTTCAAAATTGTTTTATTTCTTTTAAAAGACTTCTTTTAAGATAGCTGAAAACAAATTACAGTAATTAACGCATTAAGAATGCGAAAAATACAATGGGATAAGTTAATCCCGCTCACATTACTTCTGACATGCCAAAAAATCTCCGTTCATTCATCCGTAAACAAATCGTTTATTGCAAAAAGCAGCGATACAATTTACTATCTTCTCGACTTATAAAACTTACTTATCGCTTGAACCCAACCAAAAAACAACAAAAGAAAATATAATTAATGTTTATGTAGAATATACCGTTATTTCTTTCAACACCTCCACAATAATTAATACATACGATGGTAATCCAATTACTTCAATAGCCGGAGTAAACCGTTTGTTTATCATAGTGATTGTTCCGATTAAGCGTTGAATTATTAAGGCGCTACCCCAGGCAAAATTAGCAACTCTATTTGTGGTGATTCAAACTTCGTTTGAAATACTATTAGAATAAAGTTCTAATCAGCTTGCACTACAAAGTGGTTTTTACGTCAGTCACTGCGGGTCGAATAGTGCGAAATTAGTGATTTTTATTCTTTATAAAATCAAATTTCCGTCTTTTGAAAAAAAAAAAACTAGCATTATGTTCATTATTAAATTGTCTATCCATTAGTATAAGAAGCAAATCAAAATAATGTTAACTTTACGAGAAGAAGCATGTTATAAATATTTTTTTCTCATTTTTGTGGTTTCATTGTGAGGGGATTTATTACACATTATGAGACTTAAAATAAAAAATAAAACTACCACTTTGCAGTCTAAGAATATGTAGAAATTTAATGTATTTTTATTACTTGGTATTTCTTTTGGATAAAGAGGAGTTGGCTCCAAAAAACTGCACAAAAAACGGCTTTTGCTTGGGGTAGCGCCTTAATACTGCGTCAACAAATATGTTAATGGCATCTTTGTCTTCTCATAATAATAAGGTCATAGGTAGTGACGGGTATTCTCCTTTTTATCTATAGTTTTTTTTGCAAAAATCGACAGTGGCGACCACTAGAAATGAGATAGAGCCCATTTTGGAATTCGATAGAGCCCATTTTGGATCCCTCAACGAAAGTAATCAGAAAAAAATTGCGGAGGAGTAGGATAAACAGCATGTCCATCAATTGCCATTTCAGTATTCACCCTATTCTAGTCTCAGTCTTATCATTTTGCTAATAATCCATTCCACACATCGTTTCTTTGGTCTACACATGTAGGGGGCATGTGTAGCCTCGTTCTTGACACTTAAAACATCTTAAACGAGGGAACAGTCGCAAGATTTTTCTTTAATAACTAAAACGGGGCCAAATAGATTAGTGACATTTTCCCATTTGACAGGAGAAGTGATGTGTTTAGTTCAGGGAAATAATTTAGTTAATGGACACACCATTAGGGAAAAAAATCTCAGGACCTTTATTAACTTCATAACGGAAAGTCGGAAATATCTTAGTTGAGCAAATAAAAGTAATATAAATATTCCTTTGATAAACAAAAGTAAATTGTACCTTGAAAGGTCGAGGTTAATTTCGTTTCGACTTTCTTTAGCATTGACTTTGTTATTTAGAGCGAAAAGTCGTATTTTGCTTACGATATCCTCAGGTCTCTGAAGCCCTAATGGCCTTTAAAATTCTGTTGTTTTATCTTGAGATGGGCATCCATTAAAAACACGGCTCTTTATTTTTGGCGGATCATTTCGGATGATTGAAATTTAATGAATTTAACGCTCGTACATCTTAATTATATTTGTCTTGTGGTTCAACATAATCAGTAGTTGATATTTTTAGTAAAGGGTTTATCAAAAAATTGCGCGGTGTCTGTCTTTCTACATAGTCCCTTACTCGTTACTTCGCAACACCTATTTAATGAGTCTTGTGGCCTTTACTTACGACTATTCACACGAATTGTTGCTGACAATCTATTTGAAATTACAATCTGTGCCAGTTACAGTCCGCAGTCAATTTATGCCCAGCAATCTGGTAGCCATGAAAAATATTTAGTTTTAATTCCGCTAGACAAAAATATCCAGGTCTGAAAGCAGGACACAAATCCCACCGTCATGCATATGCACATGCACATATGGGCCCACCCTCCCGCCCTCATTCCATTACATTCTCCAGTATTGATTAAACACTACTATCCAGATTCCCTGTTTTGTTTGTCCAAGCGTGATTCAATGATTGATTTAATATAAAGCGCCTTACGCTATTGTATTTGTGTTTGCATTTCACTGATGGATGAGATTCTTGTTATCAAGTGAAGAATGTTTCTCGATTGTTTCGTTTCTTTTGTCGACTCGAAATCAAGCTGGAGTCAAATCGACTGGATCGGAAATCTAACATCGGACAGTGATGAAAGATTTGTCAAACCCTGTGTCCCCATTCAGTCCCGAGTCCAGTCAGGTCGGTTTGTCTGCACCTTAAAGAAACTGCTTGACAACATCAGAATTTTCTTGAAAAACTCGCTTTTTTTTTTTCAACAATATTACAATCGAATGAAGTAACAGGAGAACTAAAGCATGTTGTAGTTCAGCCATTTCTTTATTACTGAACAAAAACTGGAACCATTTGCGCAAAAAAAAACACATCGTAACAATGCATTAGATATCATCTTTTTAATTATTCATTGGATTCTTCCTGCAACCATTAGCAGATGCAACTTATTCTCTATTAAACCGGAACTAATGCATGCGTTTGTTATCTTTAATCAGAAGGTTATTAGCTCAGATAACCGCTAATTGTACGGATGCTAATAATTGGACTAATTAAGTATACGCTTGTATCGTTCGTTATTGCAAGATTAATGTGCCACACTTTGTGTTGGTCGCTTTTGTTTGTCGGGACTATTGTTTCATATTTAGAGCTCAATCTGTGTAGGATAGTACATTCGATTACATTTTGAAATTTGCTTCGGATCAAAACCAAGGCTGCCTATATTCCGCTGTTTTTTTATTTTCAGTAAAGCAGGGTTCATACACATTTGTCAGAAAATTAGGCAGGCCAAAATATTGCAAACCCTTTGTCAAATTTGATCTTTTATTAACTGGCATGGCGTTATGAGTGAAAGGCCCAAGAAGCCACTTTAAAAATCTAGAACGAGGAAGTAATCAAAATAACTGTTGGTAAAGCACGTTAGTGGGTTGAAGGAAACAGATAAAATTCAGCATTCTTCACACCGAAAGCCACACGCTCTTTTTTCTATGGTCTTACTAGAAACATGAATGAACAGTAACCAGCTAGATCAGATTATAAATCCAACGATAGGGGATATCACTGCTCTAATTACGACGGAAAAAGTAGTAGAAATAGATTTCTAGATCACTTGAAGCCCTTTCAAGCTTCCTTGAATGAATCTACAAGTTTTTCAACAAAAATAGTAGCAGGGCCACTGAGTTTCTCATCGACGATAAATGAAAGTCAGTGATCTGGATGTCTGCATTAAATTGAATTAATGTTGGTTTTTATCACATAGTCAACATACGTTGAATGTTACGGTCATGGTCGTTAATGGGATAGAAACAAGTGTGGCTGTTGTCCTGTTTTTAAATTATTTAAATTTCTCATTGGTATCCTTTCCATCTAGTCATCGTCCCGTCTGCCTCGATGCCTTGTGGCTGTGTCAGAGTTCCAGAAAGTGGCTATTTTGACCCACTGCTCATTAGACATGCGACAGACGTGGCCAGTCCAGTCCCAATGGGGAGAGGCCTTTGCCCAGCTGTGGAAAGATGTAGGCTAATAGTATCAATATCCATCTACTAAGGTATTAGCAGTTTACCATCATTTAGACACCTAGGATCTCATAACAAACTGTCCTGCCAGTCCCCAGAATTTTACCAACTCCAATAAAATTTCGTAGCAGTTCGGGATGACATAAATCATCGAAATACTCTAGAGGGCGTCGTAATGTTCGCCGAGGGGACAATTTACAACTTATGTCGGAGTAATATCGGGGCAAAATTATTTTTTATTTAATGTCAATAGTCATTTCATATAAACCGGAAAAACCGCGCTGCTCATATGAACTGTCTTACAGAGGATAACATTTTAACAGCCACACACAAAATTGTATAAATTCCAAAGGACAACCTACTTTAACACAAGTATGTAAAACAATGCTGATATTAAAAATACTTCACGTTTCTGTTGAACAACGGCGTTTCATCTGCACGACACGAACGACACTGCCAGGACAAGTTGGAACAATATAATTCAGCTCACATGGTGGAAGTGCAACAAAATGGTTCATTGCCGGCACACACTTGCTTGTTATAAACTACGGTCCTTTGAGTATGAATGAAATGAGCGTCATAAAGGACTGGCGTGCATAGTTACTGGCACTTCGCGAGAAACGATAGTAGTGTCTTTATACAAAGTAATTTTGAGCATAGTCGCTTTGGTGTTTGGTTTTTTTTATCTGGTTACACCAGAATTGTATTGCTTTGGTCAGATCTTAGCTATTACGTTAATACATAATAATTCCAGTGTACCAACTTTTCGCTGATGTTGGTGCTCGCTTTTTTGCGCATTATGTCTTTCCTCAAAAACCTAGTCTGGTTCATACTCTAAGAACTTGAAAGTCAGACCTTTTGATACATTATACAAGAACTTTTTTCTATCGTCTCCATTATGTGAACGGGCGAGTTTCTCAGGATTAGCTCCATGGCTTTTATTCTGCTCTTTCAGTGTGTGTTGTGTGAGTCGCGATTTTTTTGCCCATATTTTGAGATCACTGATTTCGATGCAGTATTCTGTTGATGGGTATAAAGTTACCTGATTTTTTTGGTAAAAACTGGCTTGGTTGAAGATATTTTAAGTACTGCAGCTTTTTTCTCATTTCCATTGCCTTCTCATAAAGCCGACAAGCAAAGTCGAGGCAAAAATATAGGTCTATAACATAATTATATGGCCATCATAATGATATGCTCAATTTATATGCAAAAAGACATTGGCGCCATAAAGAACCAGTTCAACGATTATAAGTTCCGGTGAATTTCCTGTACTCACATGCGATACTTTAATAACTGTGATTCCAATAATTCCTCTGAAGTCAATATTGTAAATAGCGATTCTCTCACTAAAGTGCTTGAGGATTTAGATCTCGATAGAAATTTTCGGAAATGCAGTATAAGATCCGGATACGAGAATGATCAATGAAATCCTAAAATAAACGATACAAATCAATATGTGAATGAACTTGTTCAGAATTCAAACAAAGATTCTTCTTCTTCCTTTCAAACAGGATGCATCTAAGTAGATTAGATAAAAGTATTAAACTGGCTTCTTGTGCTGCGGTTTCTTAAGTATTGCCAGCATTACCAACGAAAATATCGCTCCATTTGTTTATAACGACTATGGACAAAGTGGTTTCAACTTCCTCTCAATAAGTGGATAATGATCTGTTATCGAGTTTTGCTCCAACACTGCAATTGGTAGTTTTTTGTAGCTTGCCTTTCCGTTCTGTTTCATAGTTGGCAAGAAAAATAGAAAATTACATTTTTATAACTGCTATTCCGGTTTTTGCTTCATGGTGTATGGCTAAGTTTTCATTGGTATCGTCGAACAGAGTGATATTTGAACGAGAATTGATAGTACTCATTTGAGCATTAGTATAAAAAAATTAGATCATGTCCAGTTCGTGAGTTATTGCTTCCTTTAATTATAAATGTAAATAAATGTATGTCTTATATGATCAAACTTAATTGTAATCCAACCAGTTCCATTGAGTTATCCTGTGTCTATTTGATGTAATTACATTAAGCCAATGACTCTGATATAATCTCGAAGGCGTCGAGACATTTAAATCTACAGTTCGTTGACCGATGATTGTTTGAATATTTCAAATGCGTTCAATGTCGCCTCTTCATAATGGTGAAATTTTGCATCAGGCTTTTTATTGCAATTCGTAGGACAATAACATTGTCTTGGTTCACAAAAGATTCTTTTAGTACTTACTTTATTTGTTTTTTTCACAAAGTTTTTACTATCTTTCTCATTTTATTATCTAAGCAGATTGAATGTATTTAGTGATTTGTATTGTTAGCTTCATCTTCATCGATCTTCCCGAAATTTTCAAGTTCATAATATAAAATTAAAAAGGACAATGCTTCATACCAAAAGATTTTCAAACCAAAGGCTTTCTGAATTTATTTTTGCCTACCAAGATCAACAGTACCATTTCGGTCTGTAATGAGATTCTAAATGCGGACCCCTTTTTCATTTCTGTTCCAGTCATTACTAATTCTAGTTAATTTCCTTGTGTTTTCCATCTTGTCGAAAGGGGCTTAACGACGAGTCCCTTGTAAGTACTTACGGGCGGCAACCTTAATAATTTTGGAGGTTTCTGGCATAATTTGGCCATTGTTTTAACTTTAAACCTTCTAAGTGTTCAACTATTTTGTCTTTAAGAGTTGGTCCTCAAACAATGTTGACCTCGTGCAGGCTTCTTATATTATGAGGTCTTAAATCCGGAAGATTTGGAGACGTGACTGCGTTCCTATTAAGAATTTCTTAGTAAATGAGGAGTCCCGGGCTTCGAGTCACGTTTGCAATTAACGCTTGCTGAGTTTGCGGATGACATTAATTTGTAAATAGATGCGGCGCTATGTATGGATAACTAACCTTGTTCATTAAAATATTATTCAAATTGTGGTCTTTTGCTTTGGTTTTAATCCGATAAGCTTGAACAACTACGGCTTAACTAGCCTAAACATGATGTTGATATAAAAATACTTGGCAAGGCGGTGACTGCTCAGATGACTAGTAATAAAAGGAAGAAGTTATGCTGCGCCGACCCCAAAATAAGGATAAGGGCAGGAGAATGATGGTTGATGTAAAGCAATTGAATAGTAAATTAAGGAGACAAAGGGGTTTAACGGAGATGATAATATCTGACAATCAGTGGCGAGGGGTTCATACAACTCGAAACCTGCCGGCTTCCCTTCGGAACAACCACTGTACTGGAGTCTACTACTGCCAAAAGTAAAACAATGTAGGTAATTCAGTTAGGACGTGATTGCCCAAACATGACTAAAACTACAAATGCATAGTTTGATGTATGGTTTTTATCAAAAATTATTAAAAATATACACCGAAACGGTTTTAAAAATTTACCCTTCGCTACTGCTGACAATATTATCATCTCCGTCAAACCCCTTTGTCTCTTCCACAAGTCGTATCATACTTCACAACGAATCGGTTTAAGCAACGTTGAGAAGCACGCTCTTTGCGCTGATTATATCAAGGCTCCTCATTATCCTCAATTTGGGATACGTCAAACGAACATCGTGTGTTCCCATTATTTATTCACAGATTTGCTCGTAAGCGTTTCGGGACACCTCGGGTAACAGATGGCACATCCGAGTTTTTTGCTTCAAGTGGATTTCTCACGATATTTTTTGCGGCCTTTATTTTTTTGCGAGGAAGTAGCGTTGTATTTTGATTGTATCGTTAATTAAGAGTCAAAAAGCTTTTTGTGTTTTCACCTGTATGTTTCAATTGTTCTATTTTGACTTCTAAATGTTGTGTCTATTTTAACGATCAAAGTGCGTGCACACAAATGGAATTACCGAATTCCGTCTTGAAATACCTGACCTTGGCCCCTACTCTTTGCATAATGACTAAACTGATTACAATGTCGCCGTTTCATTAATATATTCCGTAATTAATTGACGGATTTGCATAGAAATGGTTTTTGTCATTGTTTTTTACTCTGTTCCTATGTTATTGGCCTCGTTATCTTTTATTTATTGTTCTATTAGGTCTTTCTTTTGCAGTGAAATTACCAGTTTTTGATGTAACGTTCGTTTGAGGGGTTTGCTTTTGTTTCAGCTGTTATTATAATGACTCGAGTGTTTCTTGCACCTGAAGTGAAGTGTTGAAAGACTCAAAGTTTAAGTTCTAAGCTCCCGACTTCAAACGTTTGCTAATATGTATATCTAAATCTAAACACCCACATTGTTTTAGTGCTGAGTTCTATGACCGTTTAAAACTGAATCGTCCACTTTATATTTTTTTTGGAACAGATTTTGATTAATTTCGACTAAGATGAAGGAACAGCTTATTTTTAAGTCTGAGGAAGGCCTATGTCCATCAGTGGATGCACTTTAGTTGATTTTATGATGCTGATGATTATTATCATTAGTCGCATTTGCTGACAGAAGATTTTTCTAATTTTAAGTCTTGTGAATCAGTACTTGTTTATGTAACAGCGTCCTACGGACATTTTTGGGTCGAAGTTCAAACCCAAGAACATATAGTTACTCAACTCCGAACTCTCCCAAAACTTTTATCCTTCATTAACGCCCAAATGCAACACCGGCTATAAATCGAATTATCTTGATTAACACAATAAGTAGACGCTTCACTAAGCTCACGGATCGTGCTACCAAATCGCTTAAACCGAAAAATCGATTACCAAAAAACTCCCGATTCTAGGTATCGATCAAATCTAGATCGAAACCTGTAAAAAAATGGGCAAAAAATCTAGGTGTTTGTGAATAGCGACTAATAGGGCAATTTTTATTAAATTTTATGAGACTGTTGACTCATTCGAAGGCGCCAAACTACGACTAGTAGATATGGTAATAAGGTACACCACTACTATTTGTTCTTGTCGACTTTCCGAAACACCGGAACGAGTTATGACGACCACCTCGTTATCTGGGCTTGTTTTTGTTACGTCAGTGGTAGTGGCTGTTACACCGGAAATCGTACCTGTTCATTGGCCGCATCCTTGTTACGACATCTTTGTTTTTTTCCTGTTTCGTTATATATTGCTCTCTGTTTATTTATTTTTTGATTTACACTGTATTGTCTGTGTTATTTAATGTAGTATTTATGTCTGTCTCTTTTTGTTTCAGATTTTTACAAAGTGATGAACCAACGACATTAAACAAAAATGCATCTCCAAATAGTCCTAGCTTTAAGCGCTATTTTACTCTGTGATGCTAAACTGCCGAGGTTTAAGCCGCACGCGCAGCCTAATGAGTTACCAGCGAACCCCTTACACTCACAAGCTCTAGGACAGTTACAAGCTCAATCGAAAACGGAAAAGACTAGTCGAATAGTTGACCAATACCGAGCGCGGCATCGGAGGGAGATATTTGATTCGAAATCGTATGAATCGAGTTTGACATGGGCTCATTCGGAAAGGTTAGACCAGAATGGTGATGTGATCATCCGATGGGTGAATACGGATTCGAGTATAACGTTCAGGTTGGAGGCGAAGACTCGTGGTTATGTCGGTTTGGGTTTCAATTCTGCGAGGAACATGAGAGGAGCAGATTTGGTCGTCGCTTGGGTGGACGACAGGAATGGCAACGCGCAAATTTTGGTGAGTTTTATCAAGATTATATACAGCTGTTGCTTCTTTCTCACGATACAGGGTGGTCTTGTTTGTAAAACATGGAAATTATATTGCGGTAGCGTGTGAATTAATTAAATCGAAAGAATTTGATTTCGACTTAAGATTGTGACATTTTGTGTTCGAAAATTAATGATTGGTAATTTATTATGCCATGGAGATTTTTAACTTGATAAAGTTTTTATGAGTGGTTTGAAAAACCTATTTGTTATGAAGGCTATTTGATAATAATGTTTGCATGGTTATGTTATAAATTAGATCAATAGATTAGTACTAAAATAGTAACCCTTGAAAACAAGTAATTTATAAATATGTACGATTTGATACCTACCCGACAATTGCGTCTTATTTTCCAACATTAAAGTATTTATCAATAATAATCTTTCGTATCAAGCTTCAATATACTTGCTCCTAATTAAAATCCACCCACACATGCCATATTCTCAAAAACAGTCTCAAAGTTGGGACATAACTTGATCATGTTCTTTAATTTTACACGACCATCGAGTTCAGTATTAATTTTCTTTGCCGTACTTGTTAGGAATATGAGTTCTTTATTAATTAGTAAATGAATAAAGAACATAATTATTAAGTTAGGTACCTACGTTTTGTACCGTGTAATTTGACTGATACATGACCTCAGTTTGATTAATGCGTCTGAAAACTTTATGTGCTCATAAACTAAACTCTGCATTAGTATTTTCTTTTCATTTATTACTAACTTTTGCTCGCGGCTTTACTCTCGTTATTTACGGAATGTATTCATGTAACGTAACCAACGGATCGGACAGACAAACTTACAAACAATGTTAACCTTTAGTATAGATTGAAGAATTTTAAATCTTAAAGTGAAGTTGTCCATAAATCATTATTAATGCTTTTCATGTACCTTTTATAAGTTTTAAATATAGCAGGTGTCGTATACATAATACGGATACGGATACGGAGTTTAGATACCGTATATACCTTGGTTTAAGCCTAGATCCCGATGTAATATTGGTAACTGGTCCAAACTCAGATTAGTGTGTCTAAGGGCCGCCCGGCCGGTACGAGTATTTCAATAGTAACTTATCTCGAAGTGATCCAGGATTAAATTTAAGAACGACTTATGTGTCTTTCAATATTGGATTAAAGTTAAGCGGCAAATAAAGTCCACCCTAACTAGCCTTAATCTAAGTGACAGATTTCGGATCTGAGATTAGCGTGTGTCTACCTCAAAAAAAGTTGCTTTATGGTTATTGATTCTGCCCCGCAAAAAGGTATTTTATGCCGCATATAGAATTTGTAAGTTGATAAAAGGATAAAAAGGCTGTGAGGAATCTATGTACCTAAATGTAGGTACAGACATTCTTGCGAAATATTACCTCGTAGTTAGGCCATTTGATTTCGTCTCTTATCTGTTACAGCACAACGTATGCTGTACGTTTCGTTAGACGAAATCGGTCGTAAAATTCGCCTTCATTCCATTTCTGGAAATTAGTCTCTCATGTTCTATATATTCGTATACGTCGTGGGGTCGTAGAATAATTGATAAATTCAATAATATCTTCATCATCACTGCTCGAGCTAAAAGTATAGTTACTGGACAAAAAACATTAATTTAGAGTTGACTAATTGCCAAGTTGTAAAATCGTGGAGAAAGAGCGAAAACGGTAGGCAGGTACTTACGTGATTCTACTCTATTGTTCAGACAACTCAACAATGTCGTGAACTTAAAACTTTTTTCTTTGAACTTTTTAAAACTTGAAAAAAATAAACAATGTAGTAGGATGACAACAGAAACCATACTCAAATGACATATTCTGTTTATTAAGTTGTAATATTGCGATTTATCCTAGATTAGTAAAGGCAGATCCGGATTGAAATACGCTTCTGTCTTCTAAAAATGACACTTAGCTTAAATGCAGGACTTAAATTAAGCAATAAGTTAAGGTGACATTGAAATACCGGCCCTAACTTTGCCGTAAATTGTTGTTTTAGAAACGTGTGTTCAGGCATAATTTGTTCAATATATTAAACGAATGTTTTACAAATTGGAGGAAATCAGTCTTAAAAAGTTTCACGTGTATATCCATCAATCCATCAGTGCAATGAAAATTTTAATGAACTATAACTAGCCGTGAAGAAGGTATAATTTTTATAAGAGGTAAACCGGAGTACCTACATATGTTTAAGGTCATTGTCTACCTATTTTTTTTGTCTATGGTATACTGACTGTGCCATTTTTCAAAAGAAATCCGGTGGGAATCGAGTTGTATGGAAGCTTCGCCACTGATAACTAGACTAACAACATCTACTAGATCCACCCAACATTACCTTAGCGTTACTACAACTTTATTCAATATGTTACCACGGCACTTAATATGTTATGCTATGTAAGATGTAAATGTAACTGTAAAGGGAATGAATCCGATAGGAATCGAGTTGTATGGAACCTTCGCTACTGGCAACTTCCACTGAGTCCACCCATCATTACATTACGACAACTTTACTCAATATGTTACTACGGTACTAAACTAACAGTATTACTGATATTTCATGTTATCTAACTGTAAGGCGGTTGCATGCTGCAGGAAAGAAGCGCTTTACTTTGATTTCCCTTTAATGTTCAACGGTATATTTTGAACGATTTTCAAGCGGTTGTATCGTAATCTCGCGGTTTGAACAAAGCAAAACGGTTTGTAAACGTCATTTGTTATTATGCACGCAAATAAAGGATTAGTTCGGGTATAACATAACGACTGTAATCCCTCACTGAAGGGTTAGGCAGAAGGGCACTTAAAAGTACACCCACATTTGGGCCAATGGGGTAGACGACAAAAAAAAACTAATTAGTCCGCCAGGTAGATTATTAAAAAATATTTGACCCGTATTTTTTAATTTTTTACGTTAATCAAAATTGACGTAGATACGACGCTTTTAAAATTCTCAATACGTCACACCTACTGTAGAGAGCAGCGGTGGCCCATTGGTGGCGGCCCCGACTTACGAACAGTAAGTCGTGGGTTCGAACCCAGTCAGGCGCATTACTTTGTGTAATTTATTTCATCACCACTGCTCTCAAAAACGGTGAAGGAAAACATCGTGAGGAAACCGGCATGTTCTAGAACCAAAAATTCGAAGACATGTGACATCTACCAACCCACACTGGGCCCGCGTGGTGGATACGCAAAATACGCGCTTTGACGTGGAGTTGCGGACACCAGCCCGTTGTACAATACAATACGTCACACCTAGGTATAATTTTTAGCTAGTTCTGACATCACGAGCCCCATTGAAGTCGGTGATCTTTGTTTGATTGGTTTAGTTTTTTTGTCACCGACCTCTGAAGCTAATTTTATTTTTCACTTCTTTGTGTTTTTAGAAGTCTGTTTTATTTTTTGCAAAAAAGTTTTTATTTTTCACTTTTTAGTGGTTCACATGCGCTTACCTCTTCACAGCGTACTGACGTGATGTTATGTTATGAACTGGTGTAAACAATAGACAGACATGAGATTTCAGCAATCCCAGTCCATTTGCTATCATTTATAGAGGAGTTCCGTTGCCTATCTCCGAAGTTCTTCATCAGATCTTCAACAAATTGAAGTAGGACCACTCCGAGAAAGTACTCTTCCGAAAACTACCCAAATCGCTTCATGCGTGCCTATAAAATTTGAAGAGTTCTCTCTCTTTCTGCAGGATTCCATCATCAGATCCTGACTTGATGATTATGGGACCACCTGTGAAGTATACTTTTTCAAACAAAATAAAAATATCTAAAAAGTAGAAAAAATCTTGAATGATTTTCATAAAAACACGCACAGAACCCATTACATTTACCACAGCGTTACTCGAAACCGAAACGCAAACTAGAAACGTTTTTCTGTTGAAACAATGGTTTGCGGTTTTCGATGGACGTGTCAACGAACCTGACTACCAAACCGTGACGGCCACCATCTCCTCATTCCGACCAAACGTGAGATGATTCGCTAATCTAATGGCTAGGAATTAAAGGGCTGCTGAAAGTTGAAGGGAATTTAAATGCATTGTGATAATTTATTTGTGAAAAAATATTATAAGGGTCGTGGCTAAATAATACTTAAAAGCTACACTGATCGATTTAAAAGTCATCATCATCTGCTTAGCCTTTTCCAGTCTAACCGGATGCAGCTGAATACCTGTATTTTACATGGAGCGACTGCCTATCTGACCTCCACAACCCAGTTAGTACTGGGTAATACGATACCCCTTGATGAGACTGATAGTCAGACTTTTTGGGCCACTCTGTAACGACTGTCAAAGATCTACAAATGACAGCCGATTTAAAAGTATAAATCATATTTATTTCTGTAAATTGGTTTTACAAAACCCTATACCTAACACATCATTCTATGTTTTAAAACTAGATGGGCCCGGTGTTTCTTTTGACTACTCTGCAGTGCAAGTACCTACGTAGGATTCGATAGGACTCGATTAGATAAATTTGACAGTTATTCTCGATAAAATGAGTTTTTGACTCGATAAAACCTCATTTTATCGAGAATAACTGTCAAATTTATCAACACGAGTCTTATCGAATTTTACGTACTTGCACTGGTGAGAAGAAACAGCCGAGACAAACTCAGAGGTCACTGTCTCTTTTAAATTCCAGACATTGGTCAAGTCATATGAGGACTAAGAAGATGAATGTTTAAGATGGTCTTCTGAAGGAAAAACCACACAGAAACAGGCAACCCTTGCTGAGGTGTGTCCATGGATACCTAGGTGATCATCCATAACATTGCTCCTTGCCTCGAAAAGCATTTTGGTCCCGGCCATCATTCGAAGATCTGATTGATAATTTGATAGTCGTTCTTTGTAAAATACTGGTATTCAGAGCTGCATGCGGTTAGACAGGAATCCGACCCCAATAATTGGGAAAAAGCAACGCAGATTATGAAGATTCTAATATTAAAAGCGTTACGTTTACGTAACTAATACTCTCATGTGCGAGTGCGAGTGTCTGGTCAACAAGGTCAAACGCATAATAGCCCTTAACCTAAACGTGAACGTTTACGTTAAAGCTTTTAAGCCATCTCTCAGTCACTTAGCGATTATTATCCCGGGGAATCAGATTTGCGTGTAGACTTTGAATAATTAATACGATACTTAGTATAGAAATTGAGATGGATATCATGAGTTAGAGAATTGGTTTTGGTGTTTGAAATATTAATTTAGTCACTGATAAAGTTCACAGTGAGAACGTAAATAATTATTATTTAGGATTTATGTTTGAGGTATCGTATAGGTTTAGTGGTTGCAGGTAATATTGCTGAGAAAGAGGTCCTGGTTTCGATTTCCAGGTCGGGCAAAGTGTTATTGGGTTGTCTATCTAGAATTTCTCAGTAGCTGAGTCTGTATTTGTGTCCGGTTGATGGCAATAGGTTCGCCCACTATTACATGGCTATAAACAAAACTGGCGAAATATGAGTTTGCTATTAATAAAGTACACATCTGCCTAATTCTTCGGGTTTTTTTTTTCGTTTCTATTTAGGTAAGCGCTTAGAAAATAATAAATAAATAAATATCACTGAACATTAACACACAGCGCCATCTAGTGCCACACTAAGCAAGGCTTGTGTCGTGGACACCAAATAGTTGATATACTACATATATACTTTTTGTTTGTAAATACATACTTATTATACGTATAAACCATGACACGAAAAAAACATCCATGACTCGAAAAAAAAAATGATATTAGATTGATATGTAGTTATCAAATCTTACAGAATCTTACAATACAATGTTCCGTAACAATATAAGTTCAGAACAATTCCGTCTATTCACATACAACCGGCCTCACCATACATACGTGTGATGAATCTTTCATGCACCTGTGCATCGAGCCAAGTTCATTGCATTGAATACCTACCTACTTTTCCCCATACAATATTTTGTCGCGACAATGCGTTCTCTAAACATGAATTTGCATACAAATGCACTATTCTAAGTTGAATTTATGCTGTATGTTTGTTTCAAATGTCTTTGTGGTTAGTTTACCATGTTACTGCCGGTCGATTTTGTAAAATTCAAACAACTAACTCGCATCTAAACATCGCTATTCATTCTCACTTCGCATAAGATTCAAAATGACCTTTATTTTGCATTCTGTAAGCATCAGTCACGGGAAGTGACGGGGGAATTAACTTACAGAATACCACTTCTTACGTCACTTCCAAAATCACCCTGTCAATTTAGTTCAACTCGCTGACACTCTCGCAAGGGTGGCGCTAGTGTAAATTCGAATAATCAACCAAGTTTTTAGAATGCCAATCAAGAAACTCACAGCGGATTTGTTGGAGTCCGTTCCAACTAAATAAGAGGATCAGTTTAAGAAATATTTTTATTTTGCACATTTTCATCACTAGGAAAAATGGCGGATAGATGGCGCTGATCTCGGTACGTTACTGCAAGGAACAGAACGTCACATAATTTCACTTGGACCTAATGGTTATATTCGGAAGCTTATGCAAACGAAAGTGTCAGTCAACGAGCGTATGTGACGTATGTTTTTTCAAGCGTTTTGACTTTGGCACCTAGTAACGCAGTCAGATCAACGCCATCTATCGAGTTTAAGGAAACAATTTTTTTTAATGCTCAAAAAGAAAACCTCTTGTTGAAAGATGAGTGCTTTTCACATGTTGTGATTAATGAAAAGCTTCCAAATACTTCAATTATTTCTACTTTTTCAAAGGGCTTTGTAAAAGACATTTATAAATATCTTGTTACGGATCAATCAGACTTATACCTACTTACGTATTTACAGAGAGAGGGATGAGATTAAGTCTTATTGTTTGTAAATAATTCATTTAGCTTTATCCCTACTTATATTCGTTTTGCCTTTCCGTTATTATTCCTTTTAATATCAATAAGTCTTGTATTATTGGCGGACTATGAGGACTGATAGGTAAAAGACAGGAATAAATGATTCCGTGACGTCTGACAGCGGAGAATAAAGAAGAAAAGTTTAAAGTTTAAAGTTTAAAAAGTTTATTGACCATTAAAAGAACAACCTTAACATACAAATCGCAACAATCCTGTGATTTGTGTCTGCTAATAGACGTAAATATAAATACGTAATAAATACCTGTGTAGGTTATGCGGTTGTTTGGTCTTGATTCACACTGACCTCCGTACTAGTGAAAACTGTATCACGGCAGATCAGTCTTCCTCGTTCACAAACACTCACACACTTTCACAATAATAAAGAACTTAAGTAAGTACATTTAATTGTTAAATGAACACAGATTAGTTTATGAGTTAGGATGTTAAAACTGATACAGTGGGTAATTATTTGGACATTTGGTGACTTGATTACAACAATTGTGAGGGTAATTGTAAAACATTAAAAGTATAAGCAAAAATTTCAGACAAAAAACAGTTTGGATTTTATGACTTACGGTATTAACTTATAACATCAAGATGACAAAAAAGTTGCCAATAATGGCTTATATTACAAAAGCAATAAAAAAAAAAAAAAAGAAGTAGTAAAAAAAAAAGTAAATTTAAATATTAAAAAAAAATAAAACATTGGTGTAAGTGTGTGTATGTATGTTGATGAATGCGTGTGTACGTGTTTGCATGGAATGAGAATGTGTATGTCTTTCTGTGAATGTATTTATGACATGGATGTTAATAGCTTTTCTGTGTTATTATAGTTCATTTCGATGAGATAGTTATTTAAGGTTTTTCTGCAAACAGAGATAGTCGAATCGCGTAAGTTGATGGTCTTAGATAACTGGTTATATAAATGTGGTCCGAGATGATCAAAAAATTTATCTGAAAAAACCGTTTTACGTTTAGGAATGGAGTATACCAGATCTTTTCTTCGCCTTGTATTGAAATTAGGTACCGGTAACTTGGAGTGTTGAAGCAAAATAGCATTGTTTATGAAAATTTGTCTTACTGTGAGCATAGCTAAATTCTTATATAATAAATGCGTAGGATATCTAAATTTCCTGAAGCTCATTACTTTTAGTATTGCTCGCTGAGCTCTTTCGAGACTTAACATAGTAGTTTTTGATGCTCCTCCCCAAACAGTGATACAATATGATAATACCGACTGACACAGAGAGAAATAAATGGTCCTAAGTAGTTTGAGGTCACATATATTACGAAGATTTTTAAATACATGGATCATTTTCCTAGCCCGAGTTATTACGGCACCGATATGTTCCCCCCAGTTAAGGTTTTGGTCTACTATCAAGCCTAGATATTTGATAGAGGATCCTTTTGTGAGACTATAGCAGGAACAGGCTACAGCATTTTTGCAAGTATGTAACTTTATTTGCAAGTTGTTTGGTGGTTGCGTGTTATTTCTAATGCTGAAAGTTAAATATTTTGTTTTCTGTGCATTCAATGTGAGAAGATTATGATCGAGCCAAGACGTAACTAATTCAAATCCTTCATTAGCCAAGCCAAACACTTCAGTCCACGTGCGCCCATGAAATAATAGTACTGTGTCATCAGCAAAGGAAACTATTTGTCCTTGTTTCAGATTGAGACTACTCAAGTCATTAATGTAAACAAGGAATAATGTAGGGCCCAAAATACTGCCCTGAGGCACGCCAAATTGTACATTTTCTTGTTGACTAGTGTAGTCATTAATTCTAACACGTTGAGTTCTGTTTGACATGTAATCTTTTATAAGGTCCAATGCAATACCGCGGATTCCATGGTGTTCAAGCTTATTAAGGAGTATGGGAACGGAAACTGTGTCGAACGCCTTTGCCAAGTCCAGAAAAATGCCTAGGGTCTTATCTCCTCTATCCAAACCATCGACAGTAAATGATACAAGTTTGTGTACGGCATGTGCAGTTGATTTTTTCTCTCTGAATCCAAACTGGTTTTCTGAGAAAAGCTGATTGGATTCAAAGAACATTTTCAATCTCGTGTTCATAATCCGTTCAATCACTTTGGAAAGGGATGGCAATAATGAGATTGGTCTGTAATTTGAGACACAGCCTCTGTCCCCAGTTTTGTGAATGGGAATAATGACCGACTGTTTCAATGCGTTGGGAAAGACGCCTTTGGCGAAACACAAATTACAGATCCTAGCAATAGGTATCGCGAGAGTATCGACAGCCAGTTTGAGTAAAGTGGTGGGAATTTCATCCCAACTGCTGGAATTTGAAGGTTTTAGATTCAAAATGGTAGTTTTGACTTCCCTTTCATCTGTAGATAAAAGAACGAATGACTTCAGAGAGGGACAGTTTGAGTTTGATATTCTAGCAAGTTCAAGTTCATTCTTTTGTGTCCTTATTTGAATACTATGAGCCAGATGGCTACCCACGTTTGCGAAATAGTGATTTATGTAGTTTACGGACTCTTGTGGGTTCTCTTTGGCTAAAAGGTCGTCATAATTTTGAGGCTTAGTATTGTAGTGACATATATCTTTGATAATGGACCATTGTTTGTTTAAATTATTTTTGTGAAGATTTATCTGTGATCTAAAATATTTATTTTTTAAGTTCTTTAATAATTTGTTACATGTATTGCGGTATCTTTTGTAAGTTATTTGAAGAGTTACATTGTCAGGATCTTTACGAAGTTTTTGGTGTAAACGATCCCTATTTCTCATGCAACGACGTAACCCGGGTGTTATCCATGGTTTAATATTCCGTTTTCTATTAGAAAGCTTGTAGGTATATGTATTCTTTTTAATGCAATCATTTAGTATGGATAGGAACTTATCTGTTATTTCATTCGGGTCATCATATTCTAGCATTTCGTTCCAGTTTATGAGTTTTAAATTGTTAATAATCGCGTTATAGTCTACTTTTTTAAATGTTCCTCGATTTTGTTCGGTAGCTACAGATTTTTTCAAAAGTGACATCATTACACTGCAGTGGTCCGTGACTGTCGAATTGCAGACTACAGTGTTTGCAGAACAGTTGGTCTTGACAAAACAGTGGTCTAGGCAGCTGTTTTCTCGTGTTGGTAGTAGATGTGATGTGAGGAGTCCATGGGAGGCTAGCAAGTTCATATAATTGGAAACCTTTGGGTCAGTGTCATTTGTAATATTGATATTCATGTCACCTATGAGTATAATATTTTTATAGTGTTTATATTTGTGTATTGTATCGTCTAAAGCGGTTAGAAAATTGTCGATATTTTTGAAGGCAGGAGGCCTGTATAGTGATATAATAGCTAGTTCATTTTGTAAAGTAGTAACTAAACAATTTACTTCATCATTAACACTAGTCGTCTCCGTCACAGTAACTTTTAAACTATCCCTACAGTAAACAACTATACCATCGTTTTGATTCAAGTGGTTGCATGTTGCAAAAACCTGATATGAAGTAATAGTAGGCAATTTTGAAGTCTTCGATAACCAACATTCTGTTAGAATTATGAAATCAAAAGATATGTTAAGCCTAGCCAGGAGAACTAAAAAGTCGTCAAAATTATGATTCAGACTTCTGATGTTTTGCGTTAAGACCTTGTAGGTGTTGTTTTTATCTAAAAGAATTTTGCACTGCTCCGGGAAGTCTACGGTTTGAGCTTCACCCGCGTTGACATTGTTATCAATATCTGAAGAAATATTGACTATATCAACCATAATTCTTATGGGCGAGAGGTGAAATATTTTTTTGGGTGAAGCTAAAATACCAGCAAACGATAACAGTGCAAGAAAATGAACGATAATAACACGCTATTGAATGTATGTGTTTGCGATCAGTGTAAGTGTTATGTAAAGAGTTATGTTGTGCAAATGTGTGTAAAAAAAAACGGCTAGAGAAATTATTATACAATTCAAGCTTTTCAAGAAAAATAAAATGCTAACTACAATAAACAATACGAAATTAGTTAAAACTATTATTACAATAACATAAGTAATGAGCTGAGAATACACTTTTTTGTTGAACAAAATATACGCTAGTCATTGATTGGTGTTTGGGAGAACTTGTGGCTTCAATATATCGGTGGTAATGGCTTCAATTTGAGTGGAAGATTTAATAAGAATTGATAGTAGTCCATCTCCTTTCTTTAAGTAGACTCGGCCATTAGCTACCCAGCAATATTTAAAGCCTTGATTCTTTTGAACTTCTCTAGCTAAGTAGTGCAATTTTCGTGCTGAGGGGGTCAATGATTCTGAGACAAAAACTGGTTGTTTCTCACCTGGAACTTGTAGAATTTTGGAGTTAAATTTATCATCCTTATTATTTCTGTTAAATGTTTTCAGAGCTTTCATTACATTGATACGATTTTGAGCCGTCTGGTACTCAACAACAATCATCTTTTTTGGTCCTGACTTCTGCCTGTAAGCCTGTCGAATATTTTGGGGAGTTACAGATACATCTAGGGCTTTGTGCATCTGCGACACGATATCATGGACATTTTCATTCTCTGTGAAGGGCACGTTTTTAATTTCAATTGTAGTACTGCGCTGTTGTCTTTCTAGCGATTCAACTTTATCCTCAAGTTGCTCAATTTTGGTTTGTGCTTTGTTGTTTTCTAGGATAATGTAATCATACCTTTGTTTTAACTCTTTATACATTACAGTTGAATCTTCAAGTGCTTTCTGTAAGAGTGAATTCGAATGGATGATATCATCGTTCTGGTTCTTGATGTCCTTAATAATTTCTTGGAGGTCAAGAAATTTCATATCTTGATCTTTTTTCAAGCTCAAGAGCATTTCACGAATATGTGAGATTTCTTCAGTATCTGGATGAACTTTTCTTTTTCTTGAAGTAATAAACTCGGTGTCTTCTTTATTACAAGTAGATAGTTCCGGTTGCGATGAGTGAATAGTTTTGGTCTGCGAGCATTGCATGTTGATTTATTCCGAAAATCTTGCGTATACTATGCACTGAGTTCCTATCTGAGTCAGTTACTCGCTGCGTGATCAATATTCACTAGTTAGGTTGCCAAGTAGTTTTCGACTTTATGTTTTGGAGTAAAGGCTGGTATTCCCGTAATTTAAGACTTTTTTTTAATTAAAATACGAGTACTTTTGGCAAAGTTAGTCCGATACACGTCTGTACATTACGGAAGCAAACGAGAAAAGAAGAAAAGATGCGCTGACCCCACGTAGAAAGTGGAGCTGATAGGTGCGGCTAGTAGTTGCGCAGGCTGGTACGGCTAGTAGTTGCATCGGTTATCGGCAAGGTGCGAAGCTGGATTGCCGGATTATTCCGAACCTGACCTGAAATACTAATTCGGTCGCGGGTTAGTTTAGGAACATAAACCCTCTTTCTAACCTGACTCAAAGTATCGTTCCTAACCTTACCCGGCGCTAGTAAATAATAGAAACTGTAGTGCAAGTAAGTTCAAAGTAGGTAAGTATATTTGTTTTTTTTTTACTAAGGGTACTTAAAGGTTTTGTTGTTAACACATGTCTGCGAAGTTTTTGGTCCTAGGACAAGCTGGTTTTCTCATGATGATTCCCTTCACTGTTTTGACAGCAGTGGCGATAAAATAAATACTTAAGGCGCTACCCCAGGCAAAATTAGCAACTCTATTTGTGGTGATTCAAACTTCGTTTGAAATACTATTAGAATAAAGTTCTAATCAGCTTGCACTACAAAGTGGTTTTTACGTCAGTCACTGCGGGTCGAATAGTGCGAAATTAGTGATTTTTATTCTTTATAAAATCAAATTTCCGTCTTTTGAAAAAAAAAAAACTAGCATTATGTTCATTATTAAATTGTCTATCCATTAGTATAAGAAGCAAATCAACATAATGTTAACTTTACGAGAAGAAGCATGTTATAAATATTTTTTTCTCATTTTTGTGGTTTCATTGTGAGGGGATTTATTACACATTATGAGACTTAAAATAAAAAATAAAACTACCACTTTGCAGTCTAGGAATATGTTGAAATTTAATGTATTTTTGTTACTTGGTATTTCTTTTGGATAAAGAGGAGTTGGCTCCAAAAAACTGCACAAAAAACGGCTTTTGCTTGGGGTAGCGCCTTAACACAAATTAATACGCCTGCCTGGGTTCGAACCCACGACTTACTGTTCGTAATTCGGGGGGACCACTGGGCCACCGCTGCAGGTAGAAGCCTGAAACTGACCGGCAAATTGCAAAAAAATGTAAGAAAAATGGAATTTCACGGCCAACCCTGGCGCTTCCATCTTACCTACTTGTCCGTTAACAATAATACCAACAAATACAATCGATGTTTTCAAATATCACCCAACAGTTAACCGGAGCAAACTACCATAAGGGCTATTGTTCTTTGCACACAGAGAACAATTATTCCCCTCTTTACCTTTGTTTCAGAAAGGAGCATTATATGGAATATCTGTATTAATTACATAAATGTAAGCTTTGTTGTCTCGCGTATGCCTAATGTTATGACATGTAGGAAATATGGCGTCTTTTGATATTATTATTTGTATCGCTGTAAATTGTTTTGTTTACGCATTGGGTGTGAGAACTTGGCTCTACTAGATGTCTTTAATTAACATTTTGTTGGAATTTGTCATCAACGTTATGGTAACGATGGTTTTTATTTGCTTATCAACTATTTTTTGTTTACATTCTAATTAAGTACTAAGTACTAATTTTCTACAATAATATTTCTGAAGTTATTTTTGTTTAGACTACGCCAGTTCCTTGTTATACAGCAAAGATCATTAAAAAAAGAAAACAACATAACCTTTTCCGTTCTTATTACGAAGATCATTAAAATGAGAAATGTTAACATTTATCTCAGACAACATTATCAATGAATAATCACGGAGGATTTTCCTAAATTTCAAAAAAAAAAAAATACTTGTGTTTAATATGCGCATTTTTATCAGGGGTTCGTTTCAGCCACACAGGCTTCCCTTGGGGGTATAGGGTAATGTTACAAAAGGTTAACCACTCCTGCGTTGGATTAGGCGGGGGCTTAGTTAGCCCCTGGTACAGTGAAATACAGAGGTGGATCCGGGAAAATAGTACTTAAACAAAAATCGTCATTGTCAAACCTTCATTGCTTTGGTACTTACTTTTCTGGTGGTCAGAATAACGCACTAGATACTCACAAGAAAAACAAATCAGCTAATGAAAATGCACTAAAAATATTGGTTACTCTGTGCATAAACACATCCACATCCAACGCTGTGTTAATTAAATTGATACATCTGTTTTAATGGGACCTAATATAGGGCTTCATAATAAATTAAGATTCGATGAAGATGAACAGCGTTGGAAGTAAAAATTAAAATATGTATTTGCAAAAAGCCAGTAGGTATTTTTATTTATCACTAGAAGAAAAGTCTTCGCACAACACAATGATAAAATGTCACATAAAAACGCCTTAAAACTATAAAGTTTATGTCTTACGCTAAAGAATCCTGTGATCACTCGTTTACTAAGAAACTCGCTGAATATTCAACGTGAGACATGGTGATAAAACATTGAATATCTTGATTTTACCGTCACAAGTTACATAAACAACTTAAAATATTCCCTAGTTAAACTATTAAACGAAACTAAAGGTACTTCCAAAATAATTGTAATTCAAAACGAATACTTTTCGATCACTACCTACTACGCACGATCTGTCATCAAATGTGAATTAAAAACAACTAAACAAAAAAAATAAAACACGAAAAAAATTAGTATTCCATGAAACCCCAGTTATCGTAATTTGGAGTATTCCATGCTAAATCGATTCCGTGCACGAATGTACACAAGGATACTGTCGCACGCATCACAGATTAGTTGTTTTAAACGAAGTACAGTCACGTATAGTGACTCACTTGTTTCGTATGAGCGTATAATAATGAGTCCCGTTCTTTCCTGAAATGGTTGATAATGATCCAAAGGCGTTAAGGGGCCGGCGGAGCATGCGTTTTTCATACAAACGTAATACCAAAATAATATGAAAATCAAACATATTCTTAAGGTTGTGTGTATTTATTTCGATTGGATTACAGAATATCTATGTTCCCAAATGTATTTTTTGAGAGGACAATGATACAAAGACGAGATATGGGGAATTTAAAATTTCTATAGAAAACTTATTTCTCGTATAACTCTTGTTAAAATCAGTGTCTAATCAAAATATATATTTGGGAACCTAGATATTCTGTAATTCAATCGAAATAAATACACACTACCTTAGGAATATGTTTCATTTACAAATTATTTTGGTATTACGTTTGTATGAAATACGCATGCTCCGCAGGCGTCTTAAGTGCACTGTTGTCATATCAATATCAATGTTTGGGGGTGCATTTAAATGACCTGCACGAGTGTCGATTTCTAAGTTCACCGACGGTCGACCACTTTTGAACCTTATTACTATAAGCATAAAGGTGAACAATAGCAGACCGTCAGTGAAAACGGTAGTATAAGTGCGGTGCACGGTGCACCTGCTTGGTAATTACGTGACACATTTTGAAAATTCAACTACGTTCATTGCGTTCAGTTATTTGGATTGTCAAACACATGAATGTGGCAACGGATCAGGAACATCCTATAAAATCCTTCAAATTATATTATTGTTGAAGAAGTGTTACTTACACAATTGGAGAACTTGGACACAAATTAAAACAAGAAAAAGTCCTGACGAAAAAACCCAACCCTGGAATTGAACCCTGCAGGGCCTCATGCTCATGGACCACTAGACCACCAAAGTACAACAATAAACTTTAAAACTGAAGCCATAGAGCTGGTTTAATAACTTTAATTACAGTTGAAGTTGAAGTTCTTGCCATGGATCCCGCGACCGTGATCCGGACCGCTATCAAACCCTGAGATGGATGTTTTCAAATTTCAAGGATTTCTTCCCCCGCCCTAAATACTTAATGACCCGACATGGGAGGTCATGGGAAATTTCATCATGATAATGATAAATTCGGGTTGAGATGATTCGGAAAGATGTACCGTCAAACGGGGTGAACAAGAACGTAGGGGTGAATCGAGACAAAACTTTGAAATTTTAACGTTGATTTAATATGTTGTTACCAAAAAGTACTCTATTTTATTAACATAGTTATACTTAATTATTAAGAGACCTTATTTATTTATTTATAATAAGCACAGCCGACAGCACAATCACTTACAATTAAAATTAAGAACATAACAACTAAAATTGGCATTTCAGTAACCATGCAGATAACAGGTATAAATAATAATAATTAATAAATATTGCTGGACTTTACACATAGCACCGTCTAGTGCCACACTAAGCAAGGCTTGTGTCGTGGTCACCAGACAGTTGATACTACATGTATACGTTTTGTTTGTAAATACATACTTATTATACATAATTATGTATAAACATCCATGACTCGGAAACAAATGTCCATGCTCATCACACAAACATTTGCTCCTACCGGGATTCGAACCCGGGATCCTAAGAACGTAAGGCAGCCTCACTACCGCTGCGCCATTCGGGTCGTCAAATAGTATGCATGACATTGGTACAAGAACATTAGAGACAATGGAGAACAATAAAAAGTGTGCCTAGTAGGCCTTAACCTAGATCACTACGAAACATATTGGCAATATAACATTTTGATTTTCATCAACTCGTCCCAAATGGGCCGAGGGCATGTGGGACGAGTTGCTGAATTACTCACATAATAATTCAATTTTAAAATCCCTTTCAAACTTGTCTCGATTCACCCTTGCGTTTTTATTCACCTCGTTTTACTAGCTATATAGAGGTGGTTTATTTAGCCAAAAACTTATATGTAAGTACAAACAAGGTGGTGATTAGTCACCTGCATCCATCAAGAGTGCGATTCTCCCCATCATTTATACAAATGAATAAAGTGTAAGTATTAAATGCTATGAAAAATATTTAGTTTTAATACCGCAAGACAAAAATATCCAGGTCTGAAAGCAGGACACAAATCCCACCGTCATGCATATGCACATGCACATATGGGCCCACCCTCCCGCCCTCATGCATATGCACACATACAAAACAAGTGAGAAATAATTAGCATGCCATGCAACCAAACCTATACTCGACACGTGTTTCGCCCCTCCACGGGGCATCCTCAGGAGTACTCCTGAGGATGCCCCGGAGGGTGGGCCCATATGTGCATGTGCATATGCATGACGGTGGGATTTGTGTCCTGCTTTCAGACCTGGATATTTTTGTCTTGCGGTATTAAAACTAAATATTTTTCATAGCATTTAATGTCATGGATTTCCGCAAAGTAACGCCTGATTCCATAACTTAAGTGTAAGTATGTCTGTTCCGGTTAATCTCCTAAACGGCGGGACCGATTTTGATGGGACTTTTACTGGCAGATAGCTGATGTTACATGGCGTCACTAGGCTACTTTTATTTTAGAAAAACAATTAGGGTTCCGGGAAAAAAAACCCTTGACATTGTTAATAGGTGACTCAAGGGAAAATTATTAACCACCGTCAGCAATATCCCCCATTGCCTTACGCCAGTAGAGAATTCTTGTATTTATATGGAGGTGAATCCTCCATATACCTAAGTACAATAACTCTCTAAATAAAGACCCCGAAACAGTTAATCAGCACCAATAAACCCCGTTTATCTTAAACCCACTTGCCCCAAAAAATGTTAAGTACCAATTTGAGTTCCAGAAATGAGTCTTAATTGAATCATAAATAAAAGACAAGAAAGACTTCTAATTGGTGAATCAGTTTATTTTGCACAATTATACCGTCAAATGTGATATTTTTAAGGCGACTACACGAGCTAAACGCGGTTTTATAATTACTAAAAGTATATGATTCACTGCTATAAACAAGACCAGAAAAATATATGATATTCTTCAGGATATATGCTAGCATGATACTGTTTTGAAAACATAATACAATTAATTTGGCTCGATAAAAAGAAATCACGAACTTACCTCTAAAAATATCTTTCAAACAATAGAAAACATACTAATATGCATGCGATCATTCTGATTTTTTGGCAAATAATTCTACAAGCAATATATTAGCATGATACTGTTTTAGTTTTTTAATCCAATCAATAGTTTTTTTGTAAATCGATCGAAACCACTCATTTCGCGCTATTTGGCCCGCAGTGGCTGACGTAACAACCACTTTGTAGTGCAAGCTGATTAGAACTTTATTCTAACAGCATTTCAAACGAAGTTTGAACCACCACAAATAGAGTTGCTAATTTAGCTAGTATAGGCGCCTTAAGTGGCGCAATGACAGCTTACTTTGTTCTTTAAACATACAGTAAATCTGTTTTTTTGCTGTGCAATTTGCCGGGATAAAGGTTATTTAATGATATTATTATCATCAAATACCTATAGTCACAGTCTGATACAATATAGAGTAAAAATGTTAGTAGAGCCAAGAAACGCCTCCGTACAAACTGGACGGATTCGCAACTGGACAGATTCTCATCTGGACAGATTCTCATCTGGACAGATTGGCAACTGGACAGAACTTGTTGCTTCGGACAAGTTGTTCTAGTGGTCGCAAGCTTGACTGCTGAGCATGAGGATGTGGGTTCGGTTCCTAGGTAGGGCAGCGTATGAATTTCCTAGTAGCAGCCATGGAGACTTAATTTGTGCCCGATTGATGGACTCGCCCTCTCATAGACTCGCCCTTATTACATGGTACTTAAACATAACTGGCGAAATGTGTGTGTATTAGGTACACTTGTAACGATGTCGTTTCATTTAGTCTCGTGGACGTAAAACCTCCACGACGACTAAAAAACCTCCATAGTGCTTACGTACTCAAAGAAAGAAATGTAACAGTCCTTTCAAAATTCGAATTTAAAATTGGCTTGTCGCATTGACTGCACAGCCATTTTTTATCATCAGTCCTACCAAAATTATGTAACGATATACATCTTCCTAAGTTTCTTCCTACTACCAGAGTATTGAGTGTTTGCTCTAACTAGCACAGCTGGTTTCTATTTAATGAAGTTCTAAAAAAAAACCCGACGCACGGGGTAAGTCTTTGATTATAAAATACTATCTTGTAACTGCGGCTCCTCGCCGCCTATTAAAAATTTCGTCATACTACGACTGTTTTTTTAACCATGTATTTTTTATTTATTGTTTCAGTTTTTATTTTTAATCATACGATTTCTACAATAATAAACCATCAAGTCGCATAAGAAACGTTTATTATTTCATCATCTGCACCCATCACGTCACACTGGCTCTCCGGAAGAACTACCCCGGGATGAGGTTGTAGAAAATTGGCGAGAAAGCGCTGACACGCCAGCTACCAGAAGCGTTTTACACCATCTCCCGCTACATTCTACGTGACTGCGCCGAGGACACTGACCACCCTAATTGGATCAAAAAATGAAGATTAGGGATTATTATTAATATTTACAGCGCGTATATAACAACGGCGTGATAGTGATTACTTTTTAGTGTTATACCATATTCTACCCTATGTAAGTACTACAGTCAAACTTCATCCCCATTTTTCATAACACAAAACAGAACGTATCACAACTATCTAAACTACAATCACTATACACACATTTTACAGACAATAACACGCTCGACGCTACTAAGGCAGGTTACAAATGTAATCGGTTCCCGATTGTCTTAGTACCGGAGGCATTCATACACAAACTAATTACCTACCTATTACTCATATACCAAATACTTACAAAACTCAATACTTATTACAACACAGCCTTACAGACATCACCTACTCACACCTACGGCTTGTCTAACGACAGCTACATAAACCCTCGAGTTCTTGGAGTTTAAACCCTCGCAGTTATTCCAAAACACGTTGGTTACCTCACCCTTGGCTTTGGGGAGTACCCTTATCCAAGTTACTACACGCTTAGCCCGTATTTCTCTAGGCCTTCGAAGCCGACTCGAGAATACGTAAGCTAAGTTCTTACAAACATTACATGCAGCTAACAGAATATATTTTTAACACTAAATACACAACTATACAATAATATAATATAATAAAATACATAATCTGAAATTATCATCATAATCTGAATATTTAAATACATAAACTGTCATACTCAGACGTTGTCACTATTTGTTTTCAACAATTTTCTTTAATTGACTGAAAAGGTTTTATACCTTTTGTTCAATTTAAAAGCCATTTAAACAATATGGATATTTCACAACTTCACAAACCTGAAATCATACCTCAACCTCATTTTGAAGAAAATTGTATAAATTTTCATTTTTGTCATATTTATGATTAACTAGTTACTATACATAGGTAGGTAGTTGCTAGGTAACAGGCCATAGTTTTATAGTCTTTGAACTCGTTTCATGGAGTATTAGTCTTTTTGCCAGTACTAAGGTTAGTTCCGTATTTGACCACCAAAACGGTTTCCAAGGTGAACGATTTTTTTTAATCCTAAACATATTATCATTTAAACCATCTTTAGACCCTCTTTAGTTACCTCTTACTTGAATGACGAGTCCCTCTTACCTCTCATACCCTCTTACCTCTCATACCCTCTTACCTCTTATACCCTCTTACCTCACATACCCTCTTACCTCTTATACCCTCTTACCTCCATACCCTCTTACCTCTCATACCCTGTTCGAGTCCTCTCTCAAACTCAATATTTAACCCTGCACGGACTATTGTACTTTAATTTATCACTCTTTTAAATATTGTATTCTTTTGCTATCATTTAATTTTACTTGTTATTTTTTTTAAATGGTTTTATTAAAAAAAAGGCATAGACTCATTCCGTTATATATTTACTATTCTTGTAAAAACTATTTAGTTGTAAATACTCCACAAGGAATAACTCATGAAACATTTGGCTTGTTAATACCATATTTTATTTCTTGATTTTGTTTTTCTTTTTTATTATGGAGCGGTACACGACTCCTAAAATAAGCCATGGTGTCGAGCGGTTTTCATAACTCGTAAAATAAGCCTTTGTGAACCTTACTTTTAAGTTAGATAGTAGTTTTTTATCCTTGAACCAGAATTTTAAGTGGGTTATTTATAAGGTGCGGGTTACGACACCTAATTATAAAAATAAGCCATCGTAAACCTAAAATATTATGTACTCATAACAAGTACCTACTTAGATTTTTCCTGACCATTATTAGGGTTGGTAAACTTGTAAATTTTTAGAACATTTAACACACACACTTACACATGACATTCATCACACACAAAAACACTGACCACGATCACCAAACGCCAGCGGGTGGTGACTGGCAATAATTCAATAAGCCTGCACTAATCTGGGTTAGTTCCTTGAGAAACATCTTCTATTATATAAGATTTCTCTTTTTAACTGTTGCCTTAATTCAGACTTATTGATTAAGACTTTGTTAGATACGATGAATGTTAGTATTATGAATGTTAGTATTTGAATGGAACCGGAACCAACCTAGTGTAAATTTGTCACTGTAATTAACATTCTTACATTCAAATTCTATCATGCACTTCCATTAATTAACAAATATGTTATTACCTATATTATTATTATTTTTATATAAAAATGACTTGTTTTGTAACTACTTACCTACCAAATTTAATGTAATTGTGAAAATGACATCGTTATCATTCCCGTATTTATTTTAAACTTTAATTTAACTCTGACTTAATAACAACTTAACTTCAACTTAACAAATTATTTTTTTTTCTCTTTTCTAACTTTCAACTAACTTTTTCTTTAACTTTCACCTCTTCATACCAATTCTCCTTTTGCAAAAAAAAAAAAAAAAAAATCCTTAAAGATTTTTTTTTTTTTTTGCGCCGGCCACCCCGGTATTGTAACGATGTCGTTTCATTTAGTCTCGTGGACGTAAAACCTCCACGACGACTAAAAAACCTCCATAGTGCTTACGTACTCAAAGAAAGAAATGTAACAGTCCTTTCAAAATTCGAATTTAAAATTGGCTTGTCGCATTGACTGCACAGCCATTTTTTATCATCAGTCCTACCAAAATTATGTAACGATATACATCTTCCTAAGTTTCTTCCTACTACCAGAGTATTGAGTGTTTGCTCTAACTAGCACAGCTGGTTTCTATTTAATGAAGTTCTAAAAAAAAACCCGACGCACGGGGTAAGTCTTTGATTATAAAATACTATCTTGTAACTGCGGCTCCTCGCCGCCTATTAAAAATTTCGTCATACTACGACTGTTTTTTTAACCATGTATTTTTTATTTATTGTTTCAGTTTTTATTTTTAATCATACGATTTCTACAATAATAAACCATCAAGTCGCATAAGAAACGTTTATTATTTCATCATCTGCACCCATCACGTCACACACTTACTCTCTAACCCCTACCCGACTACAGGTGTGATAATTTATCTAGGAACACTTCCTACACACGGTTTGTGCATAATTATTATATCACCGTAAAATTGTGAAACACGTTAGATTGTAATCTCTCTAGCGATCCGCGAAACGGGGCTCCGTCGACTACGCATTTTTAGGGGAATATAAAGTATTTTAAAGTTAGGTTATATTAATCGGTATTTCTCAGGAATGGTACATTATCTTTTCATGAGAGTGGTACCACTGGGCAAGGGGAACCCCTCCTTCCCTTCACACCGCGTGAGTTGACTACCATCGCATGCATTTCACGAAATATAATGCGTTTTATTGTAAGCGGTATGTTCGTTTTACAATATTTCGAGAGTTTACAATCTCTCTAGTTATTTTACAATCTAACGTGTTTGACAAATTTGCGGTGACACATACAAGTCTTACAAAGCTCCCTTACTGCTTTCAAACCTACATAGTTAAGCCGAGCCTTATTACCTTATTGAAGTCCCATTAAGCAGGAAGTGTATCCAATCAGTAATCGAACCCTAATACCTGGTCTATTTAATTCCCTTAAAACCCTCCGGGTGTAATCATGGGCCATCAGCCACCCAATTTAATGGGTTACCGAAATTCCTTTAATGCCATTCGTCATAGAAATGAGATTTATTACTCTGTTTAATTTAAATATAAGGGGCTTGTTTTATGGCCGTGTTGAGGTTAGGGTTGGCATGCGAGTGTTGTTTATTTTCTTTTTTTTTATTATTTAATTTGGAATGCGTTCTTGATTCAAATTTCGTGTTATGTGGAACCAATCTGTTCTCTTAAAATTAGTGCGAAGAACTTTTTTTTGTGCTTTTCCAAATGTGGTCTTTCGTAGACTCGTAGCCAGCTTTTATTATTTTTACAAACCATTTTTGCATTGCTATTCGATGGCATATCTCATAATAAATATTTGACACCTTTCATATATGCTGAGTTTACTATGTCAATTTTACTATTTCCTGAGTTCTCTGAGAGACCTGTCCGAAGTTAACGATAATTCTGTCCATGTGATCGAGTTCTGGTCCCACTCAGAAATGATACGTCAAAGTCAACTTCACGTTTACATAACATTTGTAAGTAAGCTCCATTACAAAAATAAATAAAACTTTACCTGTGTTCCAAAAGTCAACTTGGAGCTGGAGATAGAACTTTCGAACTTACAAAATCTCGTTTCAACTTTTCTGAAACGCGTAAGTATTCCGATCTCAGTATCACGTAAAAATTTATAAGTCAAAGCCAATCACATGTTTATGTAGCTCGGTACACATGGCGACACATTAAGCTATACATTTCCTGTATAACATGGCCTCGCTTTGTGTGGATTACTTACCATGGGAGATCCGCATAAACTGGTTTAGTATAGCTTGATTGGTCGTCCTGTGTACCAAACACATGTCAGAGACATACCCGTTTTCGCAAATACTAGGCAATACTTTAATTATTACATAGTATAGAAAGAAGGAAAAAGCATTTATTAGACTCACAAGGACAAAAGAAAAAAATAATGGTGGAATTAATAAAAAAGTAAACGTAAGAAAAAAATAAAACATGAAAACATGGCATTGCATTTAAGCATTATATTGTATGGCATAGTTGGATTTTCATATCTCGGTTGTTGAGCTCAGAGTGGAATTTCCAACAAAGAAATGACAATGTAACCCACATTGGGTTGGGACGACGATCAGGTGAAAAGTGCCAACCCTAAGAAGCTAGTGTCTTCATTCAGTGATTGAAAAAGTCAAGTTTTCTCAACAAAAGAAAATACATCTGGGAAATCAGTAGGCAGTTTGGTACTTGCGAAATCGTAAAGAATTCAAAGACAAACCTTAGAAGCACTACTTACTTAATAATTAATGTTCTTTGCTAAAAGTTTGCTTTAAAAGAAAAGTAAGTTAGTATTTACTTTTTTTTTTGTTCAGTTTCTTTTGGATGGCTTTAAGTAATAAGATACTTTTTCAATAAGGGACGAAGCTAAAGCAGATTACGCCTAAAAAGATTTTACTTTTTGGGAAGAAAACACGGTGTTTTATTTCTCTTTTACGAAATTACTATAAAGTAATTATGTAATTATATTATTATAAAGTAATTATAGTAATAATTTCGAAAATTATCAACGTAGACGACGCAAAAAAAACTGATAAGTCCGTCAGAAATTATCAAAAAATATTTGACCCGTAAACCAAAATTGACGCCTTGGTATATTTTTAGTGAGTTCTGACGTCACGTCAAAGATAAACGCAACCAAACTCCCGAGTTTTGGTGCTTGATTTACTTACATTGAAACAAAAAATACGTGTCCATTATTTTCCAATACTCTGACGGACTAAATTGATTTGCAATATTTTGACAGTGTCTTCATGCCTATTAGTTATTCATCTTTGAATTGCTCCAGCGTGATCAACATCATCTTCCTACCCTTTTCCCATGTTACTGGGGGTCGTCGCAACACGTCTTTTTCTTCCATTCTTCTCTGTCTACTGTCACGCTATCATTTACTCCTTTATATCATTCCCACACACAGTCCATCCATCGTTTTCTTGGTTTTTTCTCCCTCTCCATCCATCAAAATTTCTATTCGTCTCTCTTTAAAGTCACGACTCACATACGATGCGATAATATTAAAATATTTCAAACAAACGAAAACTTGTCAAATATACATATGTACTGTTCGGTACAATATGTACCCATCCGAACAGCTCAGCACTTTTGCCTGCGAGCATTTCCATAAATACATGTATCGGAACTATTGCCAGTTAGTGTGTGTTCGGATACCAATCGCGTAACTCGAATCAAACCATCGTAGTGATTTACCATTACATAGTTAACCAGTATTCAGTATAACCTTTAAACCATATTATTGGGTATCATTAAACCAGTGGTCGTTACCATATAAAGCCAACCAAATCAACCAAGATATCAACCAACCCAGAACGTAGTGTTAAACCAAGCAGGCATTACTTATGAAGATGATGTAATTACATGTAGAAACATGTAATTACATCATTTTCATAATCAAATTAGTTAGTTACTCAAGAAGCAGGACACTCCTGCCAAGTGCTTTCCACTTATTATTCGGTATTCCAGTTATTACGTCACAAGAATGTCGCCAGTTGGCAGTTGCATAACTACTTACCCTCCAAGTTTTATTAAAGGCGGACTCGAGTGCACTTCGGGATATACTCGTAGTGGAGATGAAGTCAAAGGAAATGCCCGCCTCAAGTTCCCGTATATTCCGTTCGTTCATACGAAACTACGGGATTCCTTCGTTTTGAAATTGGAGCAAGGTTTGCAGGTCTAAGAACAAAGTATGCTCCTTTGCAATAATGCCAATTGTTGTGCCATTAAAAACTAAAGCAACCAGCCAGATACAGTATGACCACTTTAAGTGTGTGTGCAGTTAAAGGCCCCCACTTGTCAAGAAAAAATGCATCGAAGTGTCAGACTTAGTACATTTGGTATTTTGTTTTCCGGCATGGGTAAGTGGCAGGCAATTCTGATTGTCAAAGAGTCGGTCAATCAAACAAGATGAAGCTAGCTAATTCCAAAGCGTAGGTCCCTGTGGAGAAGAATGGGCAACACACTCCATGGGCACTCTCATTAATAAAACTGCAGTTACTCATCTGTGGAAAATACAGATGAATGAAAAAAATGAAAAACGTGCGGCCTAATACAGGCATCATCTGCCTAGCCTTAGCTATGTAAGTGTATGTCTGAACTTTGCTGTACTTTACAAAGAGCTGCTTATCTGACCTCCAAAATTCAGTTACTGGGCACCTCTTCACGCCTTTCTGCGTCGAAATATTTGAAGAAAAAGCAGCTGTTTTCTACAAAGTACAATAAAAAATTGCCGGAACGAACGGCATTTTTTGTAAATTACTGATCAAAATCGAAATGTTTTATTTCACATAAGCCTAGATGGGCACTTATAAAACGTCGAAAAAGGTGTACGGTTCGCATTGGTCGATTCCATGGAGAAGAACCAACCGGCAAGAAACTCCATGGCTCTTTTCAAATCATTTGGTATAAACAACAATATTATCGTGTTCTAATCGTTTAGTATGATTACTGAATACGTGGTAAGCGTTAATGCGTTCTTTTTGCAGTACTTTTTTTTTCTGATGCGAAATCATCAAATGACTCCTCTCGCTCTGGGCGGAGTGGAAGGAAGTGTCAGACTTTTACCGACTAAAACCCATCCATGTTCCTTCCTCGGCCCTTTATGTTCCGGGGCCACGGTCAGTATCTCTTTCGAACAGTCCAGCAGCCCCGGGTCCCATCTACCCTGTATATTTATCAATAGAAAACCAATAATAGTCTATCGATTAATAGGGGCGCATCTAATAGTAGCCTACCTATTAGTAGCCCAATGAATTATGAATGATCCCTATTCTGACCTTTCTGAGATAACTTATTCACACAAGACACAGATCTCTCACAAATACTCGTCTTATAATAAATGTTATGTAATACTCATCTTATTATCTCAGTTTGAACATAATATTCGTGTTATTCACACTCCGATTACTTCTGTCTATAAACGTTATTTTCGAGATCGTTATCCAATCATGTAGTTTACACGTGAAGATACGTGATTGAACGTTTTTTTTAAAATGGTGTTAACAAGAGGTGCATACACATTGTTCTGATGGATAAAATTAGACAATTTAACGTCAGAATTTCGGGGTTTGTCTGCGAGCAATGGAGCGCAGTATCCTTGGAGTGAAACTTATTGATCGTGTAAGGAACTCAATACTGCATTCCAAAACTTAAATTGCCGATGTAGGTCACATGGCTGCCGAGCTAAAATAGAACTGGGCTGGTCACATCTGTCGCATGCCGGAGGAGCTACGGGCTAAAGCCGTAGGTCTTCCACCACTAAATGGGTCCCAAACAGCAGATAACGGCAACTCGGCAGGCCCGCAGAAGGAGATGGCGGGACGAACTCGACTTCTTCCACAAGGATTGGCGTATAACAGCACCAGATAGGGATAAGTGGAAGGAGGGAAGGGAGGCCTTTTGCCCTGCAGTGGGACACAGGTGGCTGTCAATGATAATAATGATGAACGTCAACATAATACTGCCAAAATGGCAGGCAATCATTCTGAATCAGCAGGTGTCGTTAGTTTAGTAATACGATAGGACCTACGTTACGAGCTCGTGGCTAAATAATAACAGCCGCTCGGATCAATCTTGAGGTTAAGCCGATCTTGCTTAGGTTGGTCTGTGGATGGGTGACCACCCATTACATATCCAATTTCCTCCGTGCCTCGGAAAGCACGTTAAGCGGTTGGTACATGCTATAATTTGCAGATCTTTGACAGTCGCTATAGGTAGTCAGTTGCCCGAAACTCCGAAAGTGTGACAACCATGCAGTCTTATCACGGGGAACTGTATTACCCAGTACTAACTGGGTAGTGGAGGTCATATGGGCAGTCGCTCAATATAAAATATTGTTATTGAGCTGCATCCGGTTAGACTGGAAACCAAGACCAACCCTAAGCAACATAGTTGGGTAGGCTTACGATGACAGGACCAACGTTCAGGTCTTTTCGAAGGTATCGAATCCAAGTACCTGTATGTATAAGTACCGTATCAATTGTGTTCTTGTTTAGTCATAAATTCACTGTATCAATCAATTGTGTATTGGATAAAGCTATAAAGTCAGGCGCTTTACGCCAAAGGTCTCCCTTTACGACACCGTCAGCACAATCACAACTCGTTCACCAATAAAACGAACCTGATACACCATCTATACGAATATTACAATGAGGTAAATTTTGTATGTTTGTGAGTTTGGATGTAGGTGATAATGTTTGGAACTACTGGTCCGATTCCAAAGATTCTTTCACTAATGGGGAGCTACGTTTTCCCCAAGTGTCATTTATACATCATAATTTTTTATTTGGTTTGATGGATGGATGTTTCTTACTCAGCCACGCCATAACAGCTGAACGGACCTGAAAGAAATTTGACACAGAGATCGATATTAGTCCGGAATAGCATACAGGACACGTTTTGTTTTCTCATACTTACACATTGAAATCTCTAGCAAGTCCTAGTAGGTTATAATTCTTTAAAGCTGATGCTCCAAGGTACCCCACGAAGTTCAAATTTTCTTACGTTTTTTCCAATTTGCAGGGCAGTGCTAAGTTGATAAAAATATCTGTCGCGGCTGTAAGACGTATGTAGTTACAGAATTATAATCATCAAAATCATCAATACAACTCTAAAAGTTCATAAAAGTCGAGGAACGACTTTGACCGTGAAAAATTCGTTCCTCGTCGAGTCGAGGAACGAATTTTTTCTCTCTCTAAGCGAACCGGCGGGAAAGAGCTAGTCAAATACATAATAGCCGACACATGTTCTACCCCTACCGCCTTTAAAGACGTCCCAAAGGTGACCCAAACTCCGAAGTGACATTTGAAGATCCTCTTCATCACCCAGGTCACGTTCCTTTCGGTCGAGATACTTAAAATTCCCTTACAGATGCAGCATTCTAAATGAAGGCATGTTACACCTTCGAATACTTTGAATATAGATGTCACACATGTATGGATGTGTTTAGAATATGTTATGGACACTAATTGTTTGAGTATTTCTTCTGTTTTTATGGTGATTTTGGTTTTAAGAGTCGGTGTACGTGTGGTGATGTTTTTGTTATTTGTTAGAAGGGAGTTTAAATGCAGTTTGTGCAAATTATTGAGTATAAATGAGCCATGTATGCTAGAGATCTGAGAATCAATTCTATTTTTTTTTAATCTCTTTTGCATTCTTATTTTAATCTGTTAAAAATACATGACATTTCCCAAAAAATATGGTTCTGGTTAGGAATTGTGCGTTTCTTTAAAACATAAGTAAGTTACCATTATGTCTTCCTTTGTAGGGTCAGTCAGTATCAGTGGGAATATCTTGTCTTTTATTATTTACTTATCTGTCTTCCATTACGATCAAAAGCATGTCTCTCATTTTCTTTCTATATATCCATTTCATGTTTCCTTTTTATACCAAAAACCTTTTCCGCTTCTAAGCAAACTAATTTTGTCGCTTTAAGTTTTTACTGTTTTTGACTGAATTCCCTGTACGTTTCACTTCGTTTCTCAAGTACCTATTTGAAAAGTGGGCTCTCAATCCAGATGCACACTTCTATTATTACTAATATAATTATGTTTTCCTTTGTGACAAAAATATTTATTGTATATTATTTATTTATTACACACTTAGAAATGCCCAATTAATATAATATCATTATTTATTTACTACCTACTAAGTACCCTCATCCGTGTGTCACTGCGGGGGCCCTACTGAAAACCAGCGCTGAGTGTTTTACACCCAGCATATGCTGAGTTGGTTACCCTTTCGTTATGGGCATGCTCAGCGCAGTTGAGCTGTTTTTAATTAATTGTTAAGCTGTCTGCTGTTATAATGTATCTGTATGTGGTGCTCTATTGTGTTGTGATGTCCATTAACGAATAAAGGATTATTCTATTCTATTCTTCTATTCTTATCTTTGTCAAATTTTATTTATCTAAAGAAATCAGTATTTTCTGCTTTACATTGTCGGTCGTCTGTGAGGCCAGACCGAAACGGTTTGACGCCATTGTTTATTGTGCCTACTTCGCTAACAGATGGAGGTTTATACATGTTTTGTATCCTTTGTTTGAATACGACATTAAATATAACATCACTCCTATAATCTCAGAAGGGTTAGGCAGAGGTGTAAGTACCTATTGTAACCCACGTTATGTTCAAGTTCCATGTAATAGGGACGAGCCTATAGCCATCAAGAGGTCACAAATTCAGATTCCGTGACTGCTACTGAGAAATTCCTGATGGAAAAACCCAATAACACTTCGCCCGACCCGGGAATCGAACTCAGGACCTCAAGCTCATCAGACGCGTTTGCGACCACTGAGGAGGCAATTTCTGCTACGAGTACCTTCATAATGACATACTTTAAATTAGATCATGTTTTTATTTCGTTTGCGTACAGAGTGGTTTGGAAGGGGGAAAGGCCTCCCCCTTTTCCCCAGCAGGTGGACACTCAAACAGGCTAACAACAAAAAAAAGAAATCGTATTTAAAGATTGTACTTATTTAATTTATCAACAAAAGAGATATTTAGGGTTCCCTACACCTTTTTCGCACATTAAGTTACTTGGCTGAGCAAAGTACCATAAGCTGCTGTCCCATTTGTCTTGTATACCTGAGCCAAAATATCAAAAAGGTTACCATTGCATTATGGTAACCTAGTTTCTACCTTAGGAATGGATGGATTATGAGCAAGAGTAGGTAAATAGGATAAAGCGAACTTGCTTCTAGGGATCGGGAATACTTGAATACATATCTAAATATAGGATTTTATCATAGAGGTATTTTTGAAGCGTGTTTAAATTCCCATAAGTAAGAACAAAGGCACTTGTTCTTTCCGTCATTACGATATTTTTTTTGTGCAGGAACATATAAAATTTGAGGTTCAACTTTTTTTTTAAATATTGCTACTTATGGCAATAACTTTACTTTGTCCATCATTTATTTGAGGTTAAAGTTCCAAATTTTTCACAATTTGTTTTTTAATAATGCTACTTATGGCAATAACGTTACTTTGTCCATGACCCGTTTACTATTTTAAGCATATTGAGTTATGCTACATTTAGTTTTATCGTAATACGTACCTGGAGCGGATGAGAGTGTCAGACTTTTACTGACTAAAACCCATCCATGTTCTTTCCTCGCCCTTTATGTTCCGGGGCCGCGGTATCTCTTTCGAAAAGTCCCGCAGCCCCGGCAGGCATCGCAAATTCGCAATACGTACCTAAGTAATTGATATTCCACCCCAAAAAAAATCGATTCCCAGCAATAATTTTTGCTTAGGTTGACTTAGTTTCATGTACTTAAATAATGCTAGGTTGACGGCTTCGTGAACGATTCGTTAACACTATGTATTGATATAAATGTAGATTCTTTAAAAAAAAAAAAACTAGGTACCAACGATCATTAAAATCACTTAAAAACTAATACGCCATCAATATTCAAACTATACTATCGTCAAAGTTAACCAACCAATCATTAAAAACCAATGAACGGGAGACGGAACCCCCCCAGAATCTTAAACGAATAAAATTAATGTAAACTAGTAACCAACACTTCTCTTATAATTCAAGGCGTAACGATAATTATCAAAATAGTCTTTAACTTGTCGATAAAGAAAGAAGTTTTAACGAAATAGTCCCTTTATCTTTTTTAAACGATCAGAGTACTCTTACCTTTATCTTTTAAGCTTTTTCCCATCTTGAAGTGATAATTAAGCCGATCGACTCTTAAGTCGAAAGCATAGAAATGTTGCTTCTTGGGGTTCCGTAACCAAAGGGTTCCAACGGGACCCATTACTAAAGCTCCATTGCCTCTCTGTCCATCTGTCACAGGGCTGGATCTTTTGCACCGGAGTAAGTGGACTTTTGAAATTTTCACGGAATGCGTGATGGCCTCTATAACATTCTATATTTTCTCTTATAATTCTACTGTACTGATATTATAACTAAATGCAAAAGTATGTGAGGATGGATGGATATGTCTCGATATTTTTTACTCTTTCACGCGAAAACTACTGACTGGATTTGGATGATACTTGGCACTTTTTATCACGGTACTATGATCCGATCCATCGTACTATGAAGCCGGGAATAAGATAGTAATAAAATAAAGTTATGAATTAAAGGCGGTTCCTATACAAGCAACACGTTTTTATTTGTACGGTCGTACGGAACCATTCGTGTGCGAGTCCAACTCGAGCTTGTCCGGTTTCATTAAAAGTGTTTTTGTAAACTAATGTAAGCTTCACACTCTCTAGCAAATTAATTACTAATTAGTTAAATTGAACTGTGAGGTGTCTGATTACAGAGATTAGTTTATGTTCACACATTCACACCCACGATGATCTTAGGTAGGAGATGATCATTGATTCTTTGACACCACGAACTAATGAATCCAAAAACGGAATTTATGTGGCAATATCCCTATGTGGAGTTTGTGAGCTTATGTACCGTTGTGCTTTATACTGTGTGTGTGATGTCACTCAAAGCACAGCCAGCTATGTATTATCTATAATATCATCATCTGCCTAGCCTTTCCCAACTATGTTGGAGTCGGCTTCCAGTCTAATCGGATGCAGCTAAATACCAGTATTTCACATGGAGCGACATGCCTGTCTGGCCTGACCTTATACGATAACCCTATGAATACGATAGCCCTTGGTAAGACTGGTTGTCAGACTTTTTGGGCCACTGACTACCTGTAACGACTGTCAAAGATCTTCAAATGACATCCGGGATCAAAAGCTTAACGTGCTTTCAGAGGCACGGAGGAAACTCTGTATGTATGTTATGGGTGGTCAGCCTTCAGACCAACCCAGGCAAGCACGGCTTATCCTGAAGATCGACACGAGTCTACAAAACGCACATGAATCCGAAAAATCAGATGTACTCGAGACCCATGACCAGTCAGACGGTCACTTACCACTAGGCTATCACTACACCCTGCCAGGGCCGCGGGACTGTTCGAAAGAGATACCGCGGCCCCGGAACATAAAGGGCAAGGAAGAAACATGGATGGGTTTTACTCAGTAAAAGTCTGACACTCCCTCCCGCTCCGCCCAGAGTGGGAGAAGTTATTTGATGATTTCCCATCCGAAAAAAAAATGCTATCTCTACTCTATCCTCCTATGTCTTCTTGATATACCTATTGTCATACTTAATCACTACTAAGTACTTCTAACAAATGCAATGAATATTCAGAAAACGCGAGCTTGCATACTGGCACCGATTATATTAGCAACGCTCATTGGACTTTCAAAGCCTTGGTCATCTATCCGATAATTTATAGACTGTAAATGTCAGGCAGTTAATAAGCAATGGACAGGTTACAGAGATTCCTAGAATTTTCATAGACTTGCAGTCAGTCAAAGTAGAAGGGGACTTGGACGAAATTAAAGGTAAGTATCGAGCATCTGATTGAAGGATTTGATTGTGATTGTAATTTGAAGTTTTAAATATGAGAGACTAATTAAATTTGTTTTTTGTTTTTGTTAGCTGTAAGTATACAGGGTGTAAACCACCTCATCACGAAGCCGTCAACCAAGCATTCTGAACATCAATCTAAGTAAACTTATATTGTCACTTACGGGATATCTTCCGTGAGTATCTTGCGTTATTTTTCTTGTTTGAGTTTAGTTTTAAACCGTGAAAGCTTAAATCAGTGTTCAATCTAAGTAACTTTAGGCAAAAAATATAGCTGCGAAACGACTTTTTTATGGGGTTGAAAATTATGTTTCGTGGTAGAACTCAATGTAACGCACTTAAAACATGGTGCTCATGGATGGATTTAATAGTGCGAGGGTCGTAGAGGTGTTTAAAGTAAAAAAATTACATGAAAAATTGTATTTAAAAAAAAAGTTTTCAAAAAGTTGTAACTTTGACCCCCAATATCTCCGGAACTAGAAGGTAAATGCAATGACGGGGAGAGCAAGTACCTTTCGGCTTCGTTAAGAGGTGTTTTACAACCTTTATTTAGGAACTTCCTAAAATACTTACAGAATATTAGTAAGTTTAAGATTGACAGCAGTGGTGGCGGGTTTGAACCCAGACAGGCGGCATTCCTTTGTGTAATTTATTTCATCACCACTGCTCTCAAAACGGTGAAGGAAAACATCGTGAGGAAACCGGCATGTCCAAGAACCAAAAATTCGAAGACATGTGACATCTACCAAACCGCATTGGGCCCGCGTGGTGGACCCATACGTTGTACAAATAATACAATCCAAGAAAACCTTGCGATCCAAGTAAACAGGTCCACCATTCACTTCTAGAACCCTAAACACTAAATCCTTTAACGACACTAGCGTGCAGCGCAATTACTTTTGTAACATAAGTTATGGGTACCCGAACACATGCAGGCGCAAGCTGCAAGCGTACACCTGCACGTAATGTTTACGCACGAGAGAGGAATTAATGCTGCTTTTAAGAATACTAAGTTGCTGTACTATAATAGCCTTAGCAATGTGAACTTTGGACCTAAATGTTTTATGTCAGACGGGTTGCCTCATATGGAGTTATGTCATGAATGTCATGATCTATGGGCGAATGAAACGAAAAAATGGATAAAAATAAAAGATGATGGCCATTAAAAGATAATTACGTGTCTTTATCGTTTCGAATTTGACTTTCTCTATTGATTAGAGAATGGCAGATGCAATTTTTGTACTTCAAGAAAAATAATTATCTTATTTTTCTTAATGGCAACTCGCGTGTTTGAGGCTGGCTTATGCTTAACCGGACTTTTCTGTGGGTGTCTTGAGTGTAAGGCCTCCAGCCTTGGGCAATAAACTTATTAATCAAGCAAATTGTCCCAAGTATCAGAAGCTCCTAAATATAGCTATTGCAACGTGAATTAAAACGGCAAAGTTATTCAAAATCTCGCTGGCTGTCGAAGATAACACCCAGTACAGGTCACATCACGCAATTTGAAGCAAAATGTGTTACTGCGCATTTAAAAGTCATAGTTCAACTTAAGTGCCGCGGTATTTAACAAATTGGGTCTTAATCGAATTTCGTCGATAATAATAATCGTAGTTTGCGTGGACGACTACGATTTTGGTTCAAATTATGTCTCGCGATCTGCTGCACGCCTGTAGTTTTGTTGTAGAAACAAGATCAGCTGTAAAAGATAAATGAATACCAGCCTTTCCAACCATGTAATACACTCTTTTGAACAAGCCGCTAGCTGGCATAATGAATTTCCAAACCGATGAATAAGCTTAGAAATCAAAACAGTAACAGGTACTGCAAATTCTTCCCACAAAGATCTTATCGCAACCAGTCATAGACTCATAGATGCAATTCTATCGTATTGCGCAAAACACGGCACGCCAAAATCGCATTCCTACCAGGTAGTTAGCCCATTGATGCACTATTTAACCCCTATTCCTTGTTCCGAAAGGCGAGAATCGAGTGGCGTATCGATTCACAATGAGATTTGCGAATGTTCAATTCTACGTTGACATTTTAAATAAGGCTGTCATGTGAATTTTAAACAGGGATGTGGGATTACCTGAATTGATAATCCGCATACTAAAACATTAAAGTTCGTCATAGTAGTTTCGTCTCTGGGAATCTGTTATACATTCACGTCTGCCAAGCCTTTTCACAACTAGGTTGGGGCTGACTTCCAGTCTTACTGGATGCAGCTGATTACCACAATTTTACATGGAGCGACTGTCTTTCATACCTCCACAACTCAGTTAAGACTAGGTTAAACGATACCCTTTGGTAAGTCTGGATGTCAGACCTGTAGCGACTGTCAAAGATCAAATGGCAGCCAGGACCAAAAGCACGAAGGAAACTCGGTATGTAATGGGTGCCCACTCATCCACGGACCAACGTATGCAAACGCGACAAAACCTAAGGATCGACCCGAGTGGCTGTTACTATTTCGCCACGAGCTCCTGCGAATCTGTTTTACGTTCTGTTGTGCTTTATAGCATTAGGCAAAACTTCTCCAAAGATTTAAGTGCTAGATCGCCCTAAGTGAGCGAAAGGGAAACCCCAATAAAGACATGTGCCTAATACGTTGAAAATAAGTAAATAAATCACGCTAGACATTACACACAGCGCTATACAGTGCCACACTAAGCAACGAGGCTTGTGTCGTGGACACCAAATAGTTGATTATATACCAAAGAAAGATCAGATGCGTTGAATTAAGAAGTTACACACATTTGTAATGATTCGGGAGGAGCCATAGATATATCGTAAAATGGTTCTATTCCGGCTTATTGTCTGCTATACAAAAATAGCGTCTTTCATTAATGTTTTGTGATGACAAAGAAAGAAATGTCGTTTACTTGCGACAGCTGGAATCTAAGTGAATGATTACAAGTTATACAGATAACTGGCAGCCCTGTGCTGCTCCTATTGTGTTTCGATTCTCATGCGCGAACATCAGGTCGATTCTCAAAACTTATTCTTTTGTGTGAACGTAGAAAGAATTTTAATGCTTCCGTTTGAACTTGGTATAAAATCTCACAATAGAATGGCACTCTATTGCGTAATGCCGACCCATTTGATAGTCGACAATCATTTTCTTGGCTCATTTAAGTTTCTGTTCATGTAACATTAGCTGTCGTGTTATTCGTATTTGCATTGTAGGACTCATGTGTTGTCACATGTCACAGTTACTGTTTGGTAAAAGCACGATTCGAGGAATCGCGGTGTTTGTTATGCTTCACAAAGAACAGCTATTATAATAAAAATGCTAGTGCTTTAGGCACGTATATTACTATGCTAGCTTATGGAAACATACACAATGTAAAACAGCAAAATGCGCATTAAATCCAACCCTATTTGAATATCATCTGACGAAAACAGGTTATGCAAACGCCTGAGGCAGTAGGTTACAATCTATTACAACAAGAGCAACTGCACCTGCTATGAAAACGGCACCTTTACACGACACCAAATTCCACGATCGTGTTAATACTTTTCTGATTCTCTGACCAAGTAAAAGCGACAATCCAACGGCGTATATAATAAAAATCTGTACAATTAAACACGTTGTATGTGTGTAACGTTTAGCGGACCGTGGGAACGTGCACCGGAGTCGAATCGACGAATCCATGCAAAATCCTGTTTTGCTCCAACATTCACTACCTGTTGTAAAATAGGATAGCGAGCTTTATGCGATGCTTTTATAGCTATTAAAGTTTTATTTTCGTGGTGTAAGTACTCTACTGGGTATGTAATAGTGCTTTGGATGTTCTGGGGTACTTCAAACCGTGGAATGGGTATTTCTGAGTGAGCGTTCAAATATGCAATTGGGTGCAACGTCCTTGGCCCAATTTGATGGTGGCAAGTCTATTTTTTTGGGTTTTAAAAGTCCTCTTTAGGTGATGATTTGCATTACATCCATTTGTGTATAATTATGTACTGTTTATCTTTCTGTAATGCGATAGTTCTTTTTTTTTATTATTTTCGTCGTTTTTCGTCCTTCACAAGTTGGCAGTCCTGGATTTTGAAGATGAACCAGCTGCTTTTAAAGATTTAATCATTAGATGTCTCGTGAAAAAGAGCTCCACATTCCACAGACTGAGGCAGGCGGTAAATATAGTTAAATAAGACTGAAGTTTCACAGTCAACGAAACAGAAAAGTATTTGACGCGGTAGAATAAACTTACGATTGAAATCTTTGACTCCTCTGCCCTTTATGTCTCCTTTTCAAATATTCGTGCATTGAACAAAATGTGTCATGGCGTCTATGAACTCGTGAACTATCGGATGACTCAGTGCACAATGCAATTGCATAGCTTTATTTACATGAATATTAGTAGGTGGTGTTGTGTCATAACAACTTACTTTGTCTGTATTGAACCTGTTTCTAATATTTGCTCTGTTGTTGGCGTAAATTGCATTGGAACCTCTATACAAAGCTAAGCTTCATTAGTTTCTGAATTAACTGGGAGCTTGGTTTTGACGGCTCAAACCGCTATACGGTTATTCCTAAGGTTAATTTTAAGTCTCTTTGCTTTTGCACGATAAATAGTAATCATTAAACACTAGGTTAGTTTGGGGTTGAGGACAGCAAACGAACTTTTGAACGCACCATTCGATTTTCAACGCTCGGAACGCTCTTATTAGCGGGGAAAAAATTCAACATACGGAAGCCGATGACCTGGTGAAGGTTGCGGGATTCCGTTGGGAGTCGCAAGGGACCGGTCAATGTGGCGACACTAAGGGGAGGCCTATGTCCAGCAGTGGACGTCTTTCGGCTGAGATGATGATGATACGAAAGCGGGAATAAGGTTCACGTCATTATTTCAAGCGACAAGTCTTACTTAAAAGTGCTAGTTCGGGTCACTCCTATCGTCATTATCAGATTCCCTCGCCTTTATCTTAACTTATTTGGTCACATATAAGTATATGTCTTCCTCTACCATACTTATTTATGAGATCTCTGCTGTCACCTTTCTAGCCATAAGTATCGTCATTTATGAGATCTCAGCAGTCACCTTTCTAGCCATAAGTATCGTCTTTTATGAGATCTCAGCAGTCACCTTTCTATATAGCCATAAGTATCGTTATTTATGAGATCTCAGCAGTCACCTTTCTGGCCATAAGTATCGTCATTTATGAGATCTCAGCATTTTATGGTGTACCGCACATAATAAAGAGTATTCTATCTATCTAGCTTCTATCTTGACTCTTGATGAGATTTTTAGGTTCCTGAAACAGAACGTTTTCTTCCGGCCAATTTATGACACTCCACACAGGTGAATCCACAAAGACAGCTAGTTATTTACAAGAACGCGAAGTGTCAACAACAGCTTTATGTCCTTACATAAAGCTTAAAACTAGCTCCACTATTTCAGCAACACTTCGCACGTTACGACGGAGAATATTTAAACGTGTTTTATTACCATAGTTCGTACCATTATTTGTTCTATCTATACTAACTTTTGCTCAAGAGACTTTTGCTGTATGCAGGCATAAAAATGCAAGGTAGAAGCATCTACGCACAAATGATAACCAATTTACCATGCATTCAGTTCATCATAACGAACATCATCCCCCCCATAACATGCCATGACCCCCGAAAAAACGCCCCCATGTTTAAAATTTTCATTTTTTATTTTATTTTAAGTATGTTCTTTTATTTAATGTTTTTTTTTTTTGTGTGTATTTTATGGATTTTAATGATCTGAAATATATGAATTAATAATAATGTAAGCTGTTTCATACATTTTAACCGTGAAGGTTTTGCATTTTTGTAGAGAACAAACCGACAGGCGGTTGTTCTTTCGAATTCCTGTATAGAAGGTGTCGCTTTGCATCCTGGCCAAATTCAGTTGAAAATTCATAGAGAAAGTTTTTCAGTATGATGGTCTGTAGCACACCCTTGAATTATAAATTCTCTAAATGATGGTACAAAATAAACCGGTCATACAACTCATTCACAATCACAGATGGTAACAAAAAGCAAAGTTTTGTTATTTGTTTGTTTGGTTATTGTACCAAGCGTAGATAGCAATATACATAGTCCTTACATTTAGAGCTAGGATTCTAGACTGACAATTATTTATGCGATTCTTGGCCTGGAATGCGAATTCTAATGCGAAATACCCAAATATTCTGCGAATTGAATTGCGCATTCGTTTCGGAAGGTTTCGTTGACTTAATCGTCATTAGATAGAGACTAGAAATACAAATTATTGTAGTCTTTGATGTTTTCAACAGTTAGGACTGTTGCATTACAGGCGAATGCTCTTCGTCAGGGGAGCGCTTGTAGAATAAAAATTGCGGAAAAAAAGCAGCCCGATAATGCAACGTTGATTCTTCTCCATTACATCAATTACAAATTCCCGTACTACATCAAAAACCACAGAAGCAAGCTTTCACAAAAGGTCAAAGCGATCTATCAAACAAAAAAAAAAAGAATAAAGAATAAATTCCTGACATTTGGCGTGTGTGGCGTCCCCCTATCATTTCGAGCGAAGCCAGGTGCTTGAACATAAGGCATGTGGCACGTGTACGCGACATCTGCCGGGCAAAAAAGGAATTAATAATAGTCTGCTATTATATTTACTTACCTTTGTGCCTTGAGGCGCCTGTTTTTATCGTATGAGCAATAGAAAGGATGATGGCAAGATCAGAGATGAGTCTTTAAACGTCGCAAGCTGAACCGTAGTTGTTTTTTTAAAGGATGAGACGCTGAGGTCGTTTTGATCAGCTGTTTCTGTCAAACGGTATTTTTATATTACGCAGCCGTGTTTCAATTACAAGAATGTATAATGATTAAGAAAAGGTGTTCACTTTTATTAGCGTATATCGCTTGCAAATTAACTTGCAGTGTGAATTAAAAACTCTTTTGTGCGAAAAATACTCCGCTTTAGTCGTCCCCTTCTAAAGTTGAAACATGGCAGATGCTGTAAGCTCGTGCTACACAAAAAAGAGGATCAAATCTGGCATGCGCTGCTGCTATTAATAGACACGAATAAATTGCTATCCCACCTTTGCTTCCGTAGAGAAAAATATATATATTTTTGAGAATATATTTTTGGATCACAAAAAAAAAAACTTTGGGACAGATGTTTCTTAATCTTGCGGTGGAGTTTAGCAAAGGTGTGGGGAGTATGCCTTCTGTCGGTAATGGTCAATCTTCAGTGTCCATAGATGGTATACTTTTTTATCATTCGTTTTTGCGAATGGACCGATGGGCATTGCGATGTGAGTGGAGTGGTCAATGCTGGTCATTGTGTGCATGATTGTGTCTTTTGGAAAGCCTTATTCTCAGCCGGCAACTGGTGTTAGTACATGTGATCGTAACATTTGTTTTGTTTAGCACAATGGCACTATCTTACTTACTAATGCGAAATTTAGGTTGCATGGGTGTTTGTTACTAAATTACGCTAGAATGGATGGACGGATCTTGATTAAATTTGGCATAGAGATGGATAGTCTGGAATAGCAAATAGGTATTTTTTCTCAAACATACACATCTAAATTTCGCGCAAAAGTCGCGGGCAACAGCTAATTTCTACATAATTATTGTGGTGACACTTGGGGGGCGGCCTATGTCCAGCAGTGGACGTCTTTCGGCTGAAATGATGATGATGATTGTGTTAAAGATTTTTAGTTAGGTCTATCAAAGGCACTCTGTACTTACCCTCTAATAGGTCATCTATACCTAGTCATTATTATACACAGTAGCCATTTTTTTTAAATAAAAAGCTGAGTGTGGCAACAGAATAACTTTTTAACTGCCATAGTTCTAAAAACTTTGACGTCAGGTTTTATTACGTAGTAACAAAAGCAGTTTAGCTAAACCACGTTTTTAGTTTTCATTAGTTTTATGTTAAAAGTTAAAGTAATTCGGCTGCTGTAATGAATGGCTTCTACCTAAATGGTTCTTTTATTTATTTAATTATAGTCGAACAGCTAATAAGGGCAATAAAAATCTAAATGCGTATACTTAACTCCTTTTACGTTATAATTGCGACTTGCGAGCGATAAACCTGCTCAAGATCACGATTTTACGTAACAAAAAATTGGGCGGAATTTGAGCTACTTTAAAAGAGGCAGGATGCTGACTGAATTACCTATTTCCTGTTCGTCTATTGAAGAATATTGTTTTCTGAGATAATTATGTAGATGAGCTGATATTTACTTTCTAAAATGTTATTATAACTTTTTATCTGAAGTTTTCGATCAACCTTTATGCATCTTTTCGGTTTCATTTTGTATCTTGATGCATAGGTAGGTATACTACCGAGTTCACGGAGTCGACCACTTTTCAAAATTATCACTTAGGGCATAAAGGTGAAAAATGCAGACCCTCGGTGAACTCTGTATTAACTGTATTTCACGATCTCTGTGATACTTACCTGGGATGCAGTAGGTTACAATTACAACACTTACAACGGGGTATTCCTCATGCTACGGCCAGACTTGCAGGCGAAGATTCGTGTTCGCGTTGTCGCGATAAAGTTCGTGTTCGCTCTATGACGAAGTGCTTGGCCACACTTGAAAAAAACCTTGCTACTGTCGCGATAATCTAGAACGTCGCGATTTATTCATTTGTGGGAAAAAATGGAAGAGGCGGTTGCACTCGGGTAAAAATTATTTACTGCATCTTTCCTTATCCTCTCATTATTCCAATCCGTGATTAACAAGTTCAATTAAACACGTTTAAACCTCTCGGAGTATCACAGTCAACTAGAGCGCGCGAAGTGTAGCCAAACGCACAAACTTTGTCGCGACAAAACCCTTTGATGTGCGGCAATTTACCGACAGCGGCGCGAAGGGCTTTCGTATTCGCGAAGTTTATCGCGATAGGACGAATTCTTTGGCCAGACGTGTCGCGACAACGCAAATCTTCGCGTTATCGCGATAGTGTAGCCCCAGCATAATGCTACGGCCAGACTTGCAGGAGAAGATTCGTGTTCGCGTTGTCGCGATAAAGTTCGTGTTCGCTCTATGACGAAGTGCTTGGCCACACTTGAAAAAAACCTTGCTACTGTCGCGATAATCTAGAACGTCGCGATAATTCATTTGTGGGAAAAAATGGAAGACGCGGTTGCACTCGGGTAAAAAATATTTACTGCATCTTTCCTTATCCTCTCATTATTCCAATCCGTGATTAACAAGTTCAATTAAACACGTTTAAACCTCTCGGAGTATCGCAGTCAACTAGAGCGCGCGAAGTGTAGCCGAACGCACGAACTTTGTCGCGACAAAACCCTTTGATGTGCGGCAATTTACCGACAGCGGCGCGAAGGGCTTTCGTATTCGCGAAGTTTATCGCGATAGGACGAATTCTTTGGCCAGACGTGTCGCGACAACGCAAATCTTCGCGTTATCGCGATAGTGTAGCCCCAGCATAAGAGCAACCATCTAAGCGCAACTAAATCATTCCTCAGAGCGCAAAAATACATGATAAAAAAATAGAGAGGGGTAAGATGAATTCATTCATTACATCGATAGACAGTTTTAAATCAACTGTCCTAACTGTTTATATATTAAAACGGTCTTCCAGGCACATAGATATTTACTGGAACTAAGTGTTCAAGCAACTTTTGGTCAGTAATGTACAGAAGTACTAGGCTATCAGGAATTGAAGATGGTATTTCAATCACATGTTTGATCTGAGATAATACTAAACAATAAGTACCTACTACCTACTTAGATACCCGGAATATAAAAAAACATACGCCCTCTTTGGTTCAAAATCGAAATCAGTTGGTGGGCTGTAGGTAGACAGTTGAAAGTTTCACAGAATGTGTATTTACGCTGCTGCTGTAAAAAAAACAGAAATTAAATAAAAGTCAAATAAAAGTCAAAGGGGGCTGGAGAGCCCCCTTTGACTTTTATTTCATTTCTGTTTTTTTTAGAGGAGCTGCGGTGGCCGGCTTTTTTGTCAAACTCCTCATTAACCAACCTCTTCCTTTGTTCCAGGACTGCTACGGCTCTGAATTTGAAGATCGCGCGATAGCAGACGATGTAAAGAACTATGAGTTGATATCTGGCTATCAGAACGATACGCACACTACTGTGGAGTTCAGGAGGCAACTGGATACTTGTGATAAACAGGACTTCGTTATTGGGGTAAGTAGAATTGATGCAAATTACAGATTTTGTTGGTGGATTCATTTTAGTGAAAGATCTTGCCTTGACGGAGACGTCAGTTAAACTAGATTCGAGAAAGTGTATCTGCAGATAGACCAAAGTACTAGAAGCCTTGTCTCTTGTGTTTTTTACCAGGTCATCTAGATCAGTCGAAAAGTCGACGGTTACGGTTACATAGTATAGGCGTCGAATGAATAATCTTAGATTCTTCTTTGTCGTGTTTCTAGTGCCTAACCTGGTGTCAGAGTTTTTTATGCTGCTATAGGCCTGATGTTAGATACCATGGTGTTCGTAAATCCAAACTTAGTTACCACAACTACTAATATTATTGAAGTGATAACTACTTAAGGCGTGAGCTCTTTTTCGGTGAACAAAAATCATGGAACTCGCGTCATCGTAACCGAAAGCTTCCATAGGAAAGGTTAGTCAAAATCAACTTTATACAATTAAGATAAAGTTTATTTTGGATTTTTATCTTTCACAGGACGAGACAATCCAGATCCTCTGGGCGTTAGGACCAGACGGTTCTGATGGGCAGCTGCCGAAGCACGTGAAGAGTGGAGCCAGGCCTCTGAGACTTCTCCAGCCTATGTCGAAGCCTGAATCCATACCGCTCAACCATTGGGATGTTAGGCTAACTAATGTGAGTATTGGTTTAATTCTTTGTCATACCTGGCTTTGATGACTGATCTGCGGGCCTAAAATGGAATAAATAAATAAAATAAATAAATATCGCTGGACATAACACACAGCGCCATCTAGTGCCACTCTAAGCAAGGCTTGTGTCGTGGTCACCAGACAGTTGATATACTACTTACATAATAGTATACTTTTTGTTTGTAAATACATACTTATTATACATATAAACATCCATGACTCGGAAACAAATGTCCATGCTCATCACACAAACATTTGCTCCTACCGGGATTCGTACCCGGGACCCTAAGAACGTAAGGCAGCTTCACTACCGCTGCGCCATTCGGGTCGTCAAGCTTTAGCAGAACATAATATGAATCACGTTAAAAAAATTAAATTCTAAAAATGGACTTTACAGTCATTAACATAATGTCCCTTATAGACCCCCTGGTAGAATACCATGATTTGTCTTAGAGTGCTTAGTAGAGTACTTCACCCTCCTTAGAAAAGGAAGGATTCTCCGACCAGACGAATATTGTGGGGCCCACTGTATACAACAGTTGTGGCGAGTTTTTCTTTATCTTTAACTAGCCGACGTCATGCGGTTTCACCCGCTTAGTTCCTGTTACCGTGGGAGTACGGGGATAAAATATAGCCCATGTTACTCAGGGTGAATGTAGCTTTCCAATGATAAAAGAATTTTTGAAATCGGCAGTTTTTGAGTTTATTCATTACAATATAGGTCTTGTGGTCTTGTGGTCTCAAGCGCGACTACTGAGGCCCTACTCTCTAACGATTCGTCCGTATATTCGGATCTATCCGTCCCTCTCACTCGCACTCATCTGCAGACGTCAGTTGTTGTTTAACTATAATAGTGAACAGACGTACGATCGCGCGCGCGTGCTCTAGTTGAGAGTATTGTGCAGACGCATCACAACATCGTCGTCGCAGTGTACCTACGTCGATCTATCGGGGTCATTGCCATGACCTAGTTACAAGTGCGGAAATCATGAAGTGTTTACAATAATTTATTGTTAAGGTGTTAAACTCGCCTTACAACAAAATAATGGCTTCACAGTCTATTAAGATAAAAACTGACCTGGAAAAGCGGTTATATGACTGTTACATCCAGGAAAAAACGGACAGAGAAAACCTGCAACTCGTAATCTGAACGATACCATTAATACTTTGCAAGAACCAGTACAAAGCCTTCAAGGAGAATTAAACTGCTTGAAGGAAAAAAAAAATGAAACTAAGCAACCCTTAGAAAAACAGGAAAGCGAGAAAACAATATTTTCCCAGCGTACTAAAAGTGACGTTGAATATTGTACGGACGAGGATGAGCTCGCTAAAGAGACTGAGTGGATTAGGGCCAAGAGCAGGAAGAAGAGGAAGCTTAATACCTCCCTCTCTCCAAAACAACAACCCGAAACAAGTGCCCAACAAGAAAAACAACAGAAAAATGCGAAAGAGACTTCCGTCAAAAAAGTGCCTCCGCCACCGCCAATGATAATAGATGGAGTTAAAAACTACCAAACGTTTTACGACTCGCTAACTGAAACAATTACAGCTGAGTCATTTACCGCAAAAATGATGAATGGGGATTGTGTGAAAGTTAACGCCAAAACTGAAGACTCGTATAGAGTAATTGCCAGGTTCTTGACAGAAAAAGACTATCATTGGCATTCGTACGAGAATAAGCAAGCTAGACCAATTAGAGTTGTTGTGAAGAAATTACATTCTTCTTGTCAACCTGATCGAATTAAAGACGATCTAACCACACAAGGACTAAAAATAGAAAAAGTAGACTACAAATTGAGCTGGAAGAGTAAAGAACCACTCAACATGTTAGTTTTATCATTCAGTAATGACGAAGATGTCAATAAAATCTATGGCATAAAATACATTTTAGGGTGTAAAATTGAAATACACCCACTTAAAAATCCCAAACTCATTCCCCAATGCAAGATGGCATCTCTTGCATTGGGGAATGAGTTGGCATATGGACATATACTCATAAATACTGCAGAAAAGAGCCAAGGTGTGTAAAATGCACTGGCAAGCATCTTACAGCCAACTGTACCAAATCTCCCCAGGAGAAGCCAAAATGTGTCCACTGTGGTCTACCTCACCCTGCCAATTATAGAGGGTGTCAAGTAGCTAAACAAATTCAAGTTATGAAAAATAAAAATATTAAAAAAAAACTTGCGGTACCAACTACCCAACAGTCTCTTCCCTTACCAAAATTAGACAAACAGGCACAGAAAGTAAGTGTCCAGACAACTGAAAAACCCACGCAAGTAACCAACGCTGGTTCCTATGCGGAAGCTGCAAAACCAAGATCACAGCCTTTGAATCTGGAGGATAAGATTAATCAGATCTTAAAGTGTATTACCTAATTTGACAAGAGATTAGAGAAATTAGAATCCAGCACTAAAACAGCAGTTTCAAATAATCAAAAATGAATAACACACTTAAAATAATGGCTTGGAACTCTAATGGGCTCCTCAAACATCAAAATGAGTTGCAGGCGGTTCTGGACACAGAAAATATAGACGTGTGTTTGGTCTCTGAAACGCACTTCACTAAGCAATCTTTTATCAAATTTAGAGGCATGTAGCCTCTAAATTTATAATTCGCTTCACCCTGACAACTGTGCCAGAGGAGGTAGCGCGGTTATAATCAAAGAGAACATTAGTCACTACGTGCAGTGTAAATATGAAGAACAAGACATTCAAGCCGTGGCAGTATCTGTTAAAACCAAATTTTGTCACATATCCATTGCAGCCGTATACTGTCCTCCACGGCACATGATAAGAAAAGAGCGATATTTACATCTCTTTAAACTATTAGGCCAGAGGTTTATCCTAGGCGGCGATTTTAATGCTAAGCATACGCATTGGGGATCAAGACTTACTACAACTAAGGGAAAGCAGCTCTTAAGCGCAGTTAAAGATACACATTCTGAAGTTATGAGCACAGGTAAACCAACGTACTGGCCCACTGACCACCAGAAAATACCGGATCTTATAGATTTTTTTATATGCAAAAATATATCCGCCAATTACGTCAGTTTGGAGGAAGGTTTTCATATGAATTCGGACCACTCATCAATTATACTAATGCTTAGTCAAAAAATCGTATTCAAACCAAGCCACTTAACACTGGTTAATAAATTAACAGATTGGCAAAGTTTTGCCCTTGATCTAGATAATATAATAGACCTTAACACTTCTATAAAAAAGCAAGATCAGCTTGACTCAGAAGTAAACAAATATATTGTTGACATCCAACAATGTGCGTGGAACAACACACCGCAATTAAAACGTAAATATAAGGGATTTATCTATCCTAAAGAAATTGTGGATTTACTATCTGAGAAAAGGAAACAAAGGAAGCAGTGGCAGCAAACAAGGTGCCCACGAGATAAAACATCATTAAATAACCTAACTAAACGATTAAAGAGGAAAATTCTACAATTTGAGGATGAATCTCTGAGTGCCAACCTTCTGCAGCTAACCAATGACAAATCAACGGATTACTCCCTTTGGAAAGCGACAAGAAATCTTAAAAGGCCGATTACACAAATACCGCCCATCAGAACTAGCGACGGAAAATGGGCTATAAATAATGACCAAAAAGCGTTAAGGTTTGCTCAACACTTAGAAGAAACTTTTCAACTCAATGAAAGTTCAATCGAAACACTTGTGAGTGAAAATTTATCACAAAACCAAAGAATTAAGCTTGTGACACCAGCAGAAGTAATGAGAGAAATTCAAAATAACATAAGCTCGAAAAAGTCTCCTGGTTACGACCTCATTACAGGTGAAATTCTAAAACACCTCCCGCGCAAAGCCATAGTAAAGCTGACCAAGCTTTTCAATGCTGCATTTATCTTAAAACATGTACCTGAGTCATGGAAGGTTGCTGAAGTCATTATGATTGCAAAGCCTGGGAAACCACCCCATGAAGCATCATCATATAGACCTATTTCTCTGTTGCCCGTGTTATCAAAACTATTTGAAAAACTGTTGCGTTGGAAAGCTCATGTGAAAAAGAAAAGACAGGAACTCGATATACGATATAAAAGTATGTATTGGTTACTCGGAAAGAAATCTTGTCTATCAATACATAATAAAATAACCCTATACAAGCATATTCTGATGCCAATTTGGACGTATGGCATCCAACTTTGGGGCTGTACTAAACAAAGCAACGTCAAAATAATCCAGCAATTCCAAAATAAAGTACTTAGGGATGCTGTCAATGCACCCTGGTACATAAGAAATGACGACCTTCATCGTGACCTTAAAATGGAATTCGTCACCACTATTATTCAAAAATTTGCTGAAGCCCACGAACACAGACTTCATCGACACGTGAATGTTGAGGCAATTCAGCTGCTAGACAACACAAACTTAGTGCGTAGGCTAAAAAGAACTAAACCTTTTGAATTAGTGTAGTGTACAAAGTGAATGAGTAATAGTAACAATGTTGTGCTATTCATATAACACATGAAGATAGTGTTTTATAAATTATATTAGACTCTAAGAAAGTGCTACGGACTTGTGTAAAAGTGCAAATGAACACTATTCTTAGTTTTAACATATTCTATCACGTAACATATTAAGTTAGAGTTAAATTGCTTATTAGTCTTTTAGGCTAGATCGTAATTAATTATTAAGACTTTAGTTCTTAATATTATAGTACAAAAAAAAAAAAAAATCTGCAGACGTGCGCGATAGAGACGGATAGATCCGAATAAACGGACGAAGCGTTAGGGAGTAGGGCCTCTGAGCATAAGCTCATGGGTTCGATTCCAGGTCGGGCAAAGTGTTATTGGGTTTTTCCATTACGAATTTCTCAGTAGCAACTATGGAGTTAAGATTTATGCCCGGGTGTTAGCAATACGCTCGCCCCATTTTAAATGGGACTTAATACATAACTGGCGAAATTTCGATGTACACCCTCGCCTGACACTTCGGGGATTAGAAGATGTGACAATGTTTCATTGATTAATTTATATATCATGCTTTCTTTCCAGCTCACTATCCCCCACGTAATGGCAACATTATTCTGGTGCAAGATCTTCAAGGTTCCAGATTTACCCAAGAAACACCATATCGTAGGCTACGAACCCCTCATAGACAGTCGACCAATCAGGAACAATATACCAGTTCTGGAACCAAACAGTATGTCGCCAGTACATCATATCGTTCTGTATGAATGTGCCGAGGATGAAGACAAGCATCTCTGGAATACCTGGGCAGAAGGAGATGGGTACTTTGGACCTAATAGGCCAAGTGCTTGGGCGACCTGCGCTACTCCTCTTGCGGCTTGGGCTATTGGATCCCAAGGTATGTAGAAGTTTCGTTTTAGAGCGGTTTCAGGCATATTTTGTAGCGCGTATAAGCTCGTATGCGCGTACACCCGCTTAATAAATCGAATGAGCATAGTTGCATACACGTGCTTATTCTGGCGTGGCGCATTCAGCAAAAGTGACGACTTATCTCGCGACACGCGCTTGTACGAGCTGAAATGCGCGTCAACGCTCGTACGAGTTCCACGTGTGGCAAAAGGGCGCGTATAGGTACGTGCCTGCTCGTGCTCGTATACGCGCCTTTACGCGCGTCCAAAAACGAGCTTATACGCGACGAAAATATGCTAATCTTAAACCGATTAGTGAAAATATAAATGAGAATGATGACTTTAGACAGTTAGGGGATTTGATTTTTTTTTTGAGCTGTGTTACATCGGTGACGATGTAACACAGCTACGAAAAACGACACGTACGAAACGTACGAAATTGACAAAATTAGTCAATTGACATAGTGTGAACTATGTCAATTGACTAATTTTGTCAATTTCGTACGACTTACGAATAGTAATAGTAAATTCGCATTCCAATTTCTGGAATTTTGAGTTGTTTCATAATTTGCTTATCAATTAAAATTACCGACTTGATTTTTGACTCTGGCAATAAAATTAAAATATAATGTTGTATTTTTTATAATGGCAACCTGAGTGATTACTTAGGTCTACAAAATATAATGTAAAGTTTTATTACAAAATCACAAACATCATTCACTTTAATTTAATTATTATAAGCAACAATTTCAAGCACCCCGTCAGATCTTTTTGTTTCATCTTAAGTTCATAATTAATTAACACCTTGTCTACTTCCAAATCCTTTACAATAATGAACCTTAAAATCTTCATAAACATCTAATTAGGAGGTAAATTAATTGTGTTGATAATTTCAGGTGAATTCCTTCCCGAAAATGTCGGAATACCGCTGGGCGAGAAAGGCGGGGTGTCTTACTTCATGCTCGAAGTTCATTATGACAACCAGGAGCGACATAATGGTGAGTTTGTGTTTTGTTTTTGCTGCATGGTCACTACGCGAGTGCAAATAGCCTCTCTAAGTTCTCAAAAATGTGGGTTGAAGTTTATAGTGGTCCTGGTCGGATTTCCATAGTTGCTAGGTGTGGAGAAAAAATTTCCTCTTGCTTTTTTTTCTAGCTGTAGATTAACTTGAATTTTGACGAATATATTACGGAGGCGTAATAGTGTGATCTGTCTGCTACTTGTTCATTGTTGGCGATGTTTAATTTATGATGTAGAATTTATTATATTTATTTATTTTTGAAAATTTACTATTTTCTTTAATTATTTCTAAAATACCAAAACTTTAAGGACTAACATTTCTTTTGTCTTTGCTAACTGATACACTACTACTTACTACACACACACACAGATAACTAGACATAAAAATGTTAAAGAAAACGACACTAATGATTGTAGTTAAGTACTAAAAAATAAATAAAATAACAATATCGCAAATATTACCAAAGAGTGTGTAGGATAGAATAGAATAGAATATATTTTAGTGTAAAAACATGAACTTATACATCAAATAATGTGTGCAAGGTCTTAAAATAACAGGTCTCATGTTTTGCCATTATAGCACACAAGATTTAATTTTTTATACAATTCAGTAAACACTGAAATATCTGCTGTGGCAAAAGACGTTTTGTCTGATTCTATTTTTATTTTCTTACCATTCTCCTGCACTCAACTAACCACCATATTTCTATCCACAGTGCTCGATAGCTCAGGCATCCGCATCCACTACACACCAGCGCTTCGACAACATGACGGAGCTCTCCTAGGCGCTGGTATAGGAGTATCAGCGCTACATGTGATCCCACCCAAGCAGAAGCAGTACAGGACTGTGGGGATTTGTAGCACTGAGTGTACTCAGGAGGTTAGTACCGTTTATCATTTGTTTTACCTTTGAACGCCACTGTCACACAGTCGCATATACGTGACAAGCAGAAATAGTACAGAACTGTGGGGATTTTTAGCACTGAGTGTAATCAGGAGGTTAGAACCGTTTATTTGTTTTACTAATAAGAAAGAAATAAGTAGTGAGTACAGAACTGTGGGGATTTGTAGAACTGAGGTAGGAGCGGTTGGTATCATCATTCGTTTAACTTTTTGAACGCAACTGTTACATATGTATACGTGACAGGCAAGCGCGTGCCCTACGCCAAACGACACAAATATGTGACAAAATGTGGTTGTATGTTGATTCAAATATGATTTGCGGCCGTAACAAACGTGGGTATTTGAAATATTATACAATATAAAAATTTCAAGTTCGCGAGCTATCCTGGTTTATTCGCTCCAATGACGTTTGAGAGGAGAGTGGTATAATGTCCAGATGCAGCTTCATAAGCTGCTTTAGGTCTGTGCATGCAAGCCATTTATCATTAACAGTTAAAAAAAAACTAAAGATTTCTGAGTTCTACTGTTCTATGTTTATTCCATACCTAAATACGAATATTTTGGTCCTCATAGACGCACCGTTTATGCAAATAATCAGGACAGAAGGAGAAACACTGAAGAAAATATTTTTTGAAACCTCTTGATTTTCAATTAAATCAAACATTACTATTTCACAGACTTTGCCTGAAGATGGGGTCAATATTGTGTCAGTTCTTCTACACGCTCATGGAACGGCGAGAAAGATTTCTCTAAAACATGTCAGAGGCACACAGGAATTACCGAGGATTTCCGAGGTAAATAAACATTTTGAATTTAACGACATCTATCATCGATATTACAAACTATTTCAAACGAATGCACACATTCCTAGTTTGTAAATTCGATACTAGATGTTGCTACAGCTGTAAGGTCAAGGTTTGTTATAATAGTTTTTATAAAAAGCAATAGATGGCGCTATACTAAATTATTGTACCAATTTCAGGAAAATTACTACGATTCACATTACCAACAGTTTCGTATTGTTCCCCGTGGAAGGAAATTCATGAGAGGAGATACTTTGATCACAGAATGTACCTATGACAGCACTTCTACAGATAAACCTATTTTGGGAGGCTATTCTGCTAAACAGGTAACGAAACAGCTCTTATTTTATTGTGTGATTATTCTTTTTGTGTTGCTAAGTTGTTGAAAGTTTTATTGTACTTCGATTTAAATCAATGAATACCTTAGCTTAACTAATTAGTACCTAATTAGTCGGTTCGCCATTGTTTATAGTTGCTGATTAAAAAAATCTCTGGCAAAATACTATTCCAATGATCTTCATTTTTTTTTTCCAGGAAATGTGCTTATCATTCATCTTATACTACCCAAGGACTGAGCTAGCAGGGTGCTACTCCATGACCCCAGTAAAAGAGTTTTTTGAAACGTTTGGAGTCAAAGAGTTCTACGGACTGAACTTCGTGCAAGTTGAGAATATCTTCCTGTCTTCTGGGTCAGTAGACGTTATTGACTATTCCTTTATTTTTAAATACGGAAGCTGATTATACAAGATGTTAAATTAGTCCCGTGCCGTAGCTTAGGCCTTAGGGGTAGTTCCAGTATCGATACAGGAACCCTGGAAAAAAAATGCAAGGTCAACCTAATTTTGTACCTACTAACTTAAAATAGCAATCGTTTTGAATTAAAATTATTTTACTTGTTCAAATGCTTACCCTATTTGGCGCAAAAAGTGCGACCTATGTTTTCGCTTGGGAAATCATCAAATAACTTCTCAAACTCTGGGCTGAGGCGGAGGGAGTGTCAGACTTTTACTGACTAAAACCCATCCATGTTCCTTCCTCGCCCTTTATGTTCCGGGGCCACGGTATCTCTTTCGAACAGTCCCGCAGCGAGATGTGTGACCCTAACGCTACGACGTTATGTAATTAAAGCGTTTGAACCTACCTCTAAGCTATGGCACGCGACTAATTTAACACCCTATATTTTAACCGGTCTTATCAATAGGCTCTTTGTTATCCAGTGAAACTGGGTTGTGAAGATCATATCTGCAGTTTCTCTTATGTAAAAGCAAACTGCATTTCGCTAGTTTTGCTAAAGAACCATGTAAAATGTGGATTGGGATGGGTGGTTTGGGTGGGTCTTGATGTTGTTATTATGAGTCAATAAAATCGATTTCATGGATATTAAAAAAAAAAATTTCGTTGCTAAGTGTGGCGCTAGATGGCGCTTTGTAGTGGTCCAGCGATATTTATTTATACCAATTTAAAGTTCTCCGCTTCTAAAAACACCCTTTGCAATCGTTCCCCATTTTTTAAAGCTGCTTGTTCTAATTAAATTTCTCTTCATATTTCAGGAGCTGGGAGAACTTGCCACCGCCGCTGGAGGCTTTGTCAGATTCAGAAGCTCAGAAACGCATGATGAATGAAACTGGAGGGGAGCAAGGTGTGCAGGGCGACGATCAAGGGGTCGGCTTGATGAGTAAGTATCAGAATTATACTGTAGCGGACATTATCAAGTCGATAAAAAGAATACTAGCGACACCTATGATGCAAATGAAGAACTAAAATCAAAGTCTTGTACCGCGAGAAGTGGATTTGTCCACGACATTAGAGTTCTCCGCGAGTAAAGAACATACAGGGTGGAAACTGTCAGCGGGGCAGTGAGGGGAAAATGGTTTTAAGAGACTCCATATATTTGGTGACATTTTGATCTGCATTCACAGATTTTCAGGAAAAAATACAATTTCCAGATGCCATTTTATTTTCATTTCCCACATTTTTTTTTACTGATGCCAATCGATCATCATCAACATAATCGTTTAATGGCAATAGAAGTTTTTGATCTGTATAAGAAACAGCACCTAATACCATTTTCGAATACCAGCAGTGGTTAAGGCATTACTGCCCCGCTTAGAGTTTCTACTCTGTATAGAAAACCCCATATGAATTTTTTGGGCCGTAGCCCACCAGACATTACACCCGTCTGGTCTGAGGGTCCTCCTTCTCGACCTCGTTTTGGAGTATGAGGACACTGTGTTAAATGTTATAAAATAATCGACAATCTCTCATACGAAATTCTATTTTTTCAGAGGAACTGGTGATCTGGGAACCAGCAGAATTCCGCAACAAATCATTCATGGATCACTTGAATGAGATGCCGTGGGCTGAAACGTTACTGACTGAACAAATTGAGAAGACACTGTACAAGGGCATGCATATGACCTTCTGTAAGAAAAGGGATGACTCTTGGGGAGTGGTGAGTATTCCATCCCTTTTGTTTTTATAGCTCTGTCATGCAAAACTCGAAGCGCCATGTCGCGGCAAAGCTTTTAGCAAGGATCTCCATGCCAATTGCCAGTTGAATAAAACTACTGTTATTTCACTTTTTTTTTTATTGGGCTTCACTGTCATTACAACAGACAATGTCCTTTATTTTCGTAACTATAAGGTTGTTATAGACATGACAATAGTGTCAAAAAATTGCAAATCCATGTAGTCAGTCAGAGTATTGGAAAACAATCGACACATATTTTTTGTTTTTGTAAATCAATGAATATTGACAAAGATGAAACGCATCAAGACTCGGGAGTGGGGGTTCATGACGTCGGTGCGCTCTAAAAATTATACCTAGGCGTGACGTATTGAGAATTTTAAAAGCGTCGTATCTTCGTCAGTTTTGATTTACGTAACTCTAACTGACTGACTAATTAGATTTGTTTTGTCTTCTATCGTATGTCCTTTTCTAACATCTATTTTTCTCCCTTTACAGCCAATGCAAATCCAGAGCTACCCGAACTACACAGAACTCATTTCCAACGAGACTGCCGAAAAGTCCTGCCATTACAAGAGCGTAAGATTGCCGTCAGTAACCATAACCTCTGGTTCAGAAACCAGTACATTTAGTTGGACAACCATGGTAGGCGTATGTTTAATGTTGGTTGTTGCACGGTAATACAGTACATGTTTTAAAAGGTGGGTTGCAGATGTGTGAGAAATTGTTTGAAAAAGTTTAAAACCAATAGCAGTTTTGAGGTGGTTTCCGGCATTTCAATATTTCTTTAAGGCTAACTTTATTCTTTCGAAAGCTTTTCAAATGCTCAACTATTTAAGAACCTACGTTTGTTCGTTTTCGTTCTTTTTTAATTTTCCTTCTTCATACGTTTCTTTATTTTTTCTTAAATAAGTAACTGTATTTTTTCCTTCTTCATAAAGAGCCAATTTTTTAGCATGGCAAGCCTTACTCTTAAAAATGTTGCCCTGTAATAAATTAATAAAATTGGCGGCAATAATGAAAGTGCCTTAAAACTGAATGTGCCTTTATGCAAACGTGTGACCAATTTTAAAGTGGGGTATTTAAAAATTAACGTGGTGTGAGCATCAACCGAATATTGAGACCTTTTAGTGAGACTGCAAAGAATTTTTTACTTACTAAGAAAAAGTACAGTTAGTTGAACCGTCTTTGTAGGTGTAGTTGTTATAAACTACTGATCTGGTAATCAAGGGACACAAACTGAAATTTTTTTCCAAATGATTTCACAAACTAAAATGTTGGTGATTAAGTTCAAAATCGAATGAGAACATTTGTCAGTTGTAAATTAATGCGGTGGCGACTGTACTATGATTGCTTTTTTTTTAAGAATTGCATTTTTATAAAATCTGCAAATTTTGTTCAAAAATGTTTTCTCACACATCTGTACTTACCCGTAATCAATCTGAGCCAATGATTTCGTTGTTTTTCGTTTTTTTTATTACTTTTAAAATGTTTTCGACCGACAGATAACATATTATTATTCAGCTAAATTATGTATCATAATTTGCGAATATATGTACAGTTATTTTTATGTATGTATCTTTAGGGCGTTGAACTGTGTAACGGTTTTATTTTGTAACTTAGGTACTGCGAGTGGATGTTTTTTTTGTGATTATTGTACTTATGAGTGTTGTTCGAGAATGTACCAAACGGTATGATTTTGTTTTTTGGTAATTTTATGAAACTTTCTATTGTCTTACTCCAGTGAAGTAATAATGAGGCATTTTAGAATCTAAATTTTAATGATATTCACATTTCCAAAGAGAGGATTTCTTTTTGAGTACTTATTAAAAAAAAACATGGTTTCCAAGTACTCTGTAGATGGCGTTGAACTGACTACGTTACTCGGTGCCAACCCAAAACGCTAGAAAAAAAAAACATTGCGTCACGTCACATACGCTCGTTGAATGACACTTTCATTCGCTTAAGCTTCCAAATATACCCATTACATCCAAGTAAACAGGAGAGCAGCGGTGGCCCAGTGGTGGCGGCCTCGACTTACGTTCAGTAAGTCGTGGGTTCGAACCCAGGCAGGCGCATTACTTTGTGTAATTTATTACATCACCGCTGCTCTCAAACGGTGAAGGAAAACATCGTGAGGAAACCGGCATGTCCTAGAACCATAAATTCGAAGACATGTGACATCTACCAATCCGCACTGGGCCCGCGTGGTGGATTATATAGCCCATTCCCTCTCATAGAGAGGAGGCCTGTCCCAGCAGTGGGAACATTAATAGGCCGATGATGATGATGATGATGATCCAAGTAAAATGATGTGACGTTCCGTTCCTTGCAGTAACTTACCAAGTTCAGCGCCATCTATCCAGCGACTAGGGAAGAGTTTAAAAAGAAAATCTCTCATTCCGAAAGGGAAAAACAAAAAACTGCTGGATTCTGCCAATATTTTCTTCCAACTGCATTGGTATAGTGGTCGAAAGTGCGAGTGCTGATCACGAGGTCCTGGGGCAAAGTGTTATAGGTTTTCCATCAGAAATTTCTTAGTAGCAGCCACGGCGTCTGGATTTTGGCCCCATTGATGGCAATAGGCTCGCCCGTTATTACTTAGGACTTAAACATAACTGGCGAAATATGGGTGTACTATTAGGTGCACTACCTAACCCATCGGGATCTCTGGCGTGATGTTGGTTATTATTAATGGACCCTTTATAACTTCATTAAACGTAATTAACTTCACCTAGGGAAATGTGATGATGCCTGATCTAATCCAGTTTACTGGTTCTGGATGAAAGATGCAATAATCGCCTTTATGTAACTGTCATAAGAACTATGTTCTATGTATACTCCTATTATGTAGACGAATGTAGTTTATTTAATAAAAATATAAGCCTTTGTTTGAGTCAAAGTACCGTTTTGTATGAATCTCTGGTTCCAAAACAGTTTATAATGCTGTAAAATGTGCTTGCTTTTCCCATAATTTTAGATAAATGAGGAGTTACTGTTCAGTCAGCAATAATTTATTCAAAATATTCCAAATTATGTTACAAAAATAATTGTCATATTTTTTTTTGATTGGCAACACTATTATCAATACTTACGTATTTGTTTAAGCTATCAGAAACTTAGGTAACATTTCAGGCTGTGCTTATTTAGCTCCGTTAGTGCCTTGATGTCTATACAGTTGAAGCCTTTAAATAATTAGATTAGGAAGTAAGCAATGACATTATTATTTTATACAATGTGGTTGTGGAGTATGACAACACCAGTAGGCACCGTTCCCACCGCCAGCGATTAATGACAAGCGAGAACAGCGGGAAAATAAAAAGAAATAAAGAGTCAGCGATATGGGCATTGTCCAAAATGCAACCTGAATATTTTTTTTTTGTTAGTGATTGAATATTTTTTTAAATTGAATGGCTAGTTTAAATTATATAGAATTATAAAAAAGTTTTTGGCTGATGAGGTCATCACTGGAAAATATTCCTCTTTGCGCATTCAACAATATATTAAGTTAGTGACATTGAAATGACACTTTGTTTTTTAATGACATTCAAATGAAGGGCTCGTTCAGGATTGGAAATCTTGCGGTTGCGAAAAAGCGTTTTTCACGGTATTCCTTCTTAAGACGACGTCATTGAAGGTCAAAAGGTTATCTGCATTTCTTCAAAAATATAAATGAATTCTGTATATTTTTTCATCGATATGGTTTTCAAACTAGCACAATTTTTGAAAAATGGACAATACCCATTCTTGAGCGATAAATTAGACCATAAATAGCTAGTCGCTTGTCGTCGACGCGCGACGGTGGGACAGGTCTTAAAAGTATCATTCGATATTTGAATTTTTAAGAAATTTTTGTACAATAATTTTATACTTTTATAAAAATATTTTTTTGAAACGACATCTTCGTTAGAAGGTAAGGTTTTCGAGTCAAATAAAATGAACAATTGATTGCATTTTACTACTATTTTTATTTAAATTCACTCTAATGAGGTTCTATTTGTAAGAATACGCTTAGTAATTAAGTTTTATTTATTTAAAAAAGTCAATAAAAATGTTTTATTAAATTAAATATGTTTTTTTTTTACACATACTTAACACTAATATTTATTATAGTAAGAATCATGTCCAGGTAACAATTGCGAGTAGGTATCCGTCCTTGGGTAACTTTCTGGATAGCTTTTAAAACTAGTGGGAACCACTTTTGTCGTGGTAAAGCTGGTAGCCCACTGATACTTTTGTGTTGTTTGAATATACGTGCTATTTCTATTAACCGTATTTGCATTGGAATTAAAACTAGCTGCCTGGTATTGAGAATTAGGATAGTTATTGGGATTAACACTACCAGTGGGATAAATATTAGGATAATAATTACCATTGGGATATGTATTAGAAGTGGGGGGAATACCAGCGGGGGAAACATTCCAGTTAGAATTAGAATTGGGATAAGTATTAGAATTGGAATTACTATTCGGGTAAGTATTCGAATTGGAATTGCTACTGGTATACAAATTAGAATTATCATACACATTGGTAGTGGGCAGAATATTAGAAACGGGATTAACATTAGAAGTTGGATATACAATGCCACCGTTATTCAAATTGGCATTGTTATTAAAATTACGACTAACATCATCAGATTGTCTCGAAACAATAGTAGAAGCAAATCTGTTAAAGAGATTAGGTTGAGTGGCGATAACTCCAGGGTCGGGTGTTGGAACTCCACTGTTCCCTTGCTCACTGTTGGTGTTAACGGGTATGGGGTCTATGAAGGAGTTGGGTTTCTGCGCGAATGTCTGTGGTTCCTTCCTGTGTTTGTCATAGGCTTGCCAGTTAATGAACCAGAACGGCTGTTTGTCTATGGGCAGTTTGCTCAGACGGTCGACTAGGTCCCTGTCACCATTTGCTTGGACCGGTAGTACTTCTGCTTCACCGAAACTGTAAATAAAAGAAAATATATTATTATACAAACCAAGCGTTAGGTTTTCACAAATGGTACAAGTTTTTTGCTTGTGATTTTCCGACTGCTTCAATCAAGGCCCAGTATAATGGATTGGAATTTAAAGGGTGTAAAAAACCTCTTGACGAAGCCGAAAGGCACTTCTCCTCGTCATTACGATTATTTTTTTGTTCTATTTAAGGGTTTTAATGTAAATTATCCTGTTTTGTCTTTTCTACACACAGTCTACATTTCTAACCCAACTTTTCTCTCGCAGGTCTGCTGGAAGAGTTTTCTTATTAAATAAGCAGTGGATTTGTGCTCTTCTATCTTAATGTAATGTCCTGTTATATTATGTCCATTAATAAATATGTACCTGCTGGGAACCTTCTAGTTTATTTAGACATTGGGGTTCAAAATTCCAAATTTTTGACAAGTATTTGTTTCAATACAAGTTTTTTACTTTTAACACCTCCAGGACCGCCGTACCATTCAATCCATCCATTAGCACAATGTTTTGAGTGCGTAACATTGAGTTCTACCACAAAACATGAATTTTCACCACAAAAAAAAAATATTTCTTAGCAAAAATGTTTGCGTAAAGTTAGTTAGTTTGATGTACAGAATGCTTGGTTAACGGCTTCGTGATGAGGTTGTTTACACCCTGTATAATGTGTCCAGAGCGTCTTGGTGAACGATAGGTACTTATCGCCGGATTATTCCACTGTGCCCCTACCCATGGAACAAACTGAAAATTAATTTTAGCACTTTCAACCCTAGCGACGATACTTTTCAATAAAACAACACATGGTTTTATATCCGCACACGCGTATTTTTGTGGGCTCGTTTGGGCTTACTTTATTCATCATCATCATCATCTCAGCCGAAAGACGCCCACTGCTGGACATAGGCCTCCCCCAAGTGTCGCCACATTGACCGGTTCCTTGCGACTCGCATCCACCGGATTCCCGCTTACTTTATAAAGTAGTATTATATTTTTACTGAGAATCCTGAATGGCATAAGTTTCACCCAGTCTTTTAAACAAAATCAAAATCAATTTTATTTGTGTAACATAGGTAGTGAATACAGATAAGTCGCTATGTTATGCCAAGAGGCGTACAAATACAACGTTATTTTTTTGTCGTTTTAGTACTCATGAAAATGAACAACTTTTACTATGGGACCGACTATGCAATCTCGAATATCAGCTGCTGCCTACATTTTTTCGAGTTACGTGACCTATAATGTATGAAGCAGCAGATTTTTTTTTCGCCCACGCGCCTACGTGTAAAAACTCAAAAATGTGTCCATATAGCATCCCCCAAAAAAATACGTGTATGGCGATTACGATTATTAGAAGTGTTGCTAATCCAACTGAATCTTTGCTTACTAGTTTATTCCAAGGTTAATTTAATTTCTATAGTTTATTTAATTTTTCATAGTTTACCGCACACATAGGGGGGCGGCAATCTTTCGTAGACCTAAGGCAGCCAACGTATCAAATCCGCCCCTGAGGTTACCATTTTATAGGAACACCCAGTAAGGTACCTAATAAATTATTCTTATTCTTATTCTGTAGGTGCTAGGGCTAGAAATAGATTTTATTGTAATGAAACAGGTTTTATAAGCTCTTTGTGTTTTTGTACAATACCACCAACTGAATGACTTGCATCTAACTAGAGGAAGGTGCCTAGGTTTTGGTTAGACATACTTAAGGATGCTTATTTCATAAAAACGTAATACCAAAATTATTTGTAAATCAAATATATTCTTAAGGTAGTCTGTATTTATTTCGATTGAATTACAGAATATCTATGTTCCCAAATATGTTTTTTGAGAGAATAGTGATGCAAAGACGAGATATGAGGAATTTAAATTTTCTATAGAAAACTTATTTTTCTTATAACTCTTGTTAAAATCAGTGTCTTATCAAAATACATATTTGGGAACCTAGATATTCTGTAATTCAATCGAAATAAATACACACTACCTTATGGATATGTTTAATTTACAAGTTATTTTGGTATTACGTTTGTATGAAATACGCATGCTCCGCAGAGGGTATGCAGTAGGTAAATACCCGAGTTTGACGGTATTGCGATTTTTTTTAATATAAGGTACCTGATACCTGAAAAAAATCAGCTTTTCAGTACCGTGTTCGCCTACTGCCTACTAAACAGCTGATTTTTTTCGCGATTTCAGCTTTTGTCCCATAGTAAATGTTGTTTGTTATCATGAACACAATCACGTGTTTAAGTATCGTACACTAATTGCCAGTCACCCGATATGTATAGGATCATATAATAAAATATTTATAACACGGGGATCGAACCCAGAAGTGCAGGTAAAGCAGTCGCGCGAGCGGCCATTACACCACCAAGGCAAGTAGGTATTTACGAACTTATAAAAATGTTTGTGAATAAGTAGTTTTAGATTCTTAAATATTGACATTTCGATAAGGAAAAACGGAAAAATACTAAAAGACAAAATAGAATATTAATATTACCGGTCTGCAAGAGGATCTGGTGTCGTGGTGGTTATGTTTGGAGTGGGAGGGTACCCAATGGGGCTCAGGCCCGCGAAGGAAGGTCGTTGACTCACCACCATTGATGACGTCACCAAAATCAGGGCTGATATCTGAAAAATTTGAAGTAAAAATAAATTGGTTTTATTGGTTTATGGTTTTGGAGCCTCTTGGCCTTGCACAGGACCAATTTGATTGAATTTTATTTTCCATTTAAGTATGTTTACTTTTATATTTTGTCCATTCTATCTTGTTTTTCTGTTATGTCCTGTGTGTTTAATAAATACTCTTTCATTCTTTCCTAAATTAATTATATAATACATTTTAATTTAGCCTAAATTATGACCAACGAATGCGCATTCCCATCCACGTGGACGAAGTTTTGACGTCCTGTACATCTAACCTCAACCCTATAATCCCTGGAGGTTATAGGCAGAGGTGTACCTAATAGTAACACCACACCACACCACATATTTTAATGATTAATTTAAGTACTTAAGTTTGTTAAATAATATCATCTGCCTAGCCTTTTCCCAACTGTGTTAGGGTCGGCTTCCAGTCTAACCGGAACTAGCTAAATACCAGTATTTTACATGGAGTGACTGCCTATCTGACCTCCACAACCCAGTTAGTACTGAGTAATACGATACCCCTTGGTAAGACTGGTTGTCAGACTTTTTGGACCGCTGACTACCTTTAACGACTGTCAAAGATCTAGAAATGACAGCCGGGACCAACAGCTTAACGTGCTTTCCGAGGCACGGAGGAAACTCGGTATATAAGAGTGGTCCACAGAACAACCTAGGCAAGCACGGCTTAACCTAAAGATCAATCCGAGTGGCTGTTATAATCTAGCCAAGAGCTCAGTTTGTTCATAGTATGTAAGTATTCACTACATAGTATAAAACAAAGTCTCCCGCCGCGTCTCTCTGTCCCTATGAATGCTTAGATCTTTAAAACTACGCAACGGATTTTGATGCGGGTTTTTTTTGATAGATAGAGTGATTCAAGAGGAAGGTTTTAGTATAATTTTTACGCGGACGAAGCCGCGGGCATTAGCTAGTTTATCAATAAATGACAGAAATTAATAGATTTTACAAAAGTTGTGGTTATATCAGTCTTATACATCACTTACAAACCTGTCTAAACGTGGTTATTCAGAATAGTTTTCCTCAACTGCATAGCTTTATCAAATCTTTAATCGTTTGACGTCAAATTATCATCAGAATATAAACTATGGCATCACTAACGTAGCTTGCAGAGGTAGCTATACAGGGTGTAAACAACCTCAAGTCATCACGAAGCCGTCAACCAAGCATTTTGTACATCAAACTAAGTAATTTTATGCAAAAATTATTGCTGGGAAACGACTTTTTTTTTGGGGTGAAAAATCATGTTTTGTGTTAGAACTGACGACGCACTGAACTGATGTGACGAACTCAAAACATTGTGTTGATGGATAGATTGAACAGTACGGGGTTGTAGAGGTGTTTAAAGTTAAAAAACTTGTGTTTAAAAAAAAAGTTGGAACTTTGAACCCCAATATCTCCGTAACTATTAAGAAGGTTCCTAGGTATGGTGTAGAACTGCAATGATGGGGAAAACAAGTGCCTTTTCGGTAGGACTAGTGTATGCTGGCGACTTCGCTTGCGTAATGTCGGATAACTGTCCCACGAAATCTTACTACCGCAATAAAAAGTGTCATATCTACCTATACTAAAATTATAAAGCAGAAGAGTTTGTTTGTTTGGTTGAACGTGCTAATCTCAAGAACTACTGGGTCGAATTGATAAATTATTTTTGCGTTGGATAGTCCATTTATCGAGGAAGGCTGTAGGCTATATAACATCACGCTCTGACCAATAAGAGCGGAGCAGCAATAAGAAATGTTGCAAGCGGGAAAAAAGCTTCCGTTGAGCAGGCGATGCGTTGCGATATCATAGGTACCTTCACGCGAACGAAGTCGCGAGCAGAAGCTAGTGTGTTAATACAGGTTATTTAACTATAAAGGGTGTAAAACACCTCTTAACGAAGCCGAAAGGCACTTGTTCTCCCCGTCATTGCGATAATTTTTTTGTTCTACACCATACCTGAACCTTCTAGTTACGGAGATATTGGGGGTCAAAGTTACAACTTTTTGACAAGTTTTTTTATTAATACAAGTTTTTATTGCAAGGTTTTTACTTTAAATTTCTCCACGAACTCCTTACTATTCAATCCATCCACCAGCACAATGTTTTGAGTGCGTTACATTGAGGTATACCGCAAAACATGATTTTTGACCCCAAAAAAAAAGTTGTTTCCCAGCAATAATTTTTGCGTAAAGTTACTCAGTTTGATGTACAGAATGCTTGGTTGACGGCTTCGTGATGAGGTGGTTTACACCCTGTATGTGTGCAAAAAATCATCCAAATACGCTTAGAAAATTCATCGCCACTGCTCTCAAAACGGTGAAGGAAAACATCATGAGGAAACCGGCATGTCCTAGAACCAAAAAATTCGAAGACATGATGTGACATCTACCAATACGCACTGGACCCGCGTGGTGGATTATAGCCCATTCCCTCTCATAGAGAGGAGGCCTATGTCCCAGCAGTGGGAACATCAATTGGCTGTTGATGATGATGATGACGTTTAGAAGATTTTGCGTGTAAAAGTAACAAGCATCCATCCACCGTCACACACTTTCGCATTTTTATTATTACAAAATAGGAATAATAATAATTATATAGGATTATTAGCTGACCCACGCAACTTTGTCTGCGTCACTTATGAGAGAAAAAGCTCACAAAAATAATGTATTTTCCCTGTTATTGTTCCGCTCCTATTGATCGTAGCGTGATGTTTTATAAGTAGCCTTAATCTTCCTCAATAAAAGGAATATCCAACACAAACAAGGAACACACAGTAGTTACTGAGAGTAGCGCGTTCAACCAAACTAACTCTTCAGCTTTATAATATTAGCATATAATCTACTCTGCCCCATCGAATTGTTCCACCACGACCACTGGAAAGCTACCAAAGTCGAATGTATAAAATGATTATGTCCAATTTGCCCCATTACGAATCGATTATTATTTTACTAATGTTGTTAGTGTTGGTTTTATAAATTCGGAGATGTTGGTAGGGCAAAGTCGGAGGCTTGGCTTATTCGTCAACTGGCGACTGTGAATCTCGCGAGTGTTGGCACCTTCCAATTTTAATTTATTTTTTGTCGTCAACTCCCACGCACTTTATAAAGTACAGTCAAGTGAAAACGGATTGAAACCAATATCTACAAAAAAACTTGCTTTGCTCGTTTAAAGATATTATTAGATTATACATTTTATAAGAAGTTTACGTAGCTGACTGTACATCTGACGTATTTTACGTCAGATTTACAAGGTCGCGCGAGTTGACGACAACAAAATAAAATTAAATCGGAAGGTGCCAACTCGCGAGTACTCGCGAGTTAAACAGTCGTCAGTTGACGAATAACTTGACGACCCGAATGGCGTAGTGGTAGTGAGGCTGCCTTACGTTTTTGGGGTTCGAATCCCGGTAGGAGCAAATGGCGCTGTGCGTTAATGTAAAGCGATATTTATTTCTTTATTATTATTATTATTTACTTGGGGCCCAAGTAGGAGACGCGTATGCCCATCGTTGGGACTATGATATGCCGAATTTATGGATTGAAGAACGGAAGATGTTACCAGTCAGGTTTGAATAAATATTTAAATATTAAGTGCTTCCGAAGGTATACATACTGTTAGGAAGTAATGAGGTTTCGCGTAGTATTATGAAGAAATGAGGTTGTACGTAGCACAGGTTACTTCTATGGAAAGCAGTGACAGACCACTGGCATTAGTCTCTGGTCGCGAGACTCGTGGGGAATATCGTTCAAAGGGCTGTAAGATTTATATTTTCTTATTTTGTGTACTTACTCGCTACTTTTCTAAGCAATAGGGAATATGCAAGAAATACAAAACTCTTTTTAATTATTAAAAATGCCTTGAATTGGCGCTTGTAAACATTATGGTGCGCTTGTTTAAGTTTCTAGTACATCACTTATTTTACAATTTATTGTTTCATGTAGCATGTTTTTGGAGAAACGGAACGCACTCTCAAAACACGTCGTCCTCGATAACGGCGGTAGTGACATCAAAATTCATAAGTCAAAAAATTACTTTTATTTGAAATGTAGGTAAAGTTGTACAACGATTTTATTATAATATCGTTTTCGCAATTTTTGCTTCAATAAAGCACATACAATAAGTAAAATTACTTTATTAAGGCCAAAAAAATAGATGTAAATAAGGTAGATTTTGATAAATGACGTCAAAGTATGTTCGCGACAATCACGGACGTTTGAACTGTCATAGAAAATTGCAGAAGTTTAGTATTATTTTTAAGCAACAAGCAGTAGTTGAAATTAACTTTTAATACTTTTCTTGGGTTGTTTAATAAAGAAAAAAATACATGCATATTCCCTATTACGTAATTGCTTAGAAAAGTAGCGAGTAAGTTAATTGAATTCCTTATGATTTAATGTGGTTAAGGATAGTTTCAGCAATTGATATTTTGTTCCAAGTTAGAATAAACGGTTGTATTCATTACTTTATGTACCTCGTATAGTCTTATTTTAAACATCTTCACTTCTGAATGCTAAATATACATATATGCACTTGCGCCTTATAAATGTTTATAAACAAGTGTTTATCTCAACCGGTTGACCTTTCCAAATAAGTATAACCTACCAACGTCATTTGATAACTAATGAGAATGATTAATTATCATATTGATAAAAAACGCTTATTTAAACGAAGTTTTGACACGATTTTCGTCAAGATCAAGTTTAGCAGGTTTAGATCAATATTAAGATCATGTTCACCGAAAAGATAACGGTCCGATTATCCAAAAACAGCTGTCACTGTGACATGTTCCCACACAATAATGTGTTTTATACAGCTGTTTTTAGATAATCAGACAGTCATCTTTTTGGTGAACATGGGTTTTGTACCTATTGTAGGTAGTCTTACACTCCCGTATGAAACATAGCTTTAAAAAAATCTGACGAATTGATAACCTCCTCTTTTTGGAAGTCGGTTAAAAAGATTTCTATGCAAAATGGTGTTTTAAATTTTTTCTTAACCTCCGGAAAATTTTCTCATCATATCAACTAAAATATCGTAGGTTCCAACTTGTATGTGTGTGACTAAGATCAACAATTTTTTGTTCGAAACTTTATCTTTAATTAAACATCTTAACATAAATGACAACCTATTATAAAAATCCATTGTTAATATGACTAGCACTTAAACTGGATCGCAACCAAAATATCCTTAAAAAAATAAATACCATTTTGGAAATATAATTCTTATTTAAAAATATTAGAATGAACTTACCAGATTCTTCATGTTGGATTTTCTTCGTTTAAAATTCAAAAAACGACCACACTGTTCCACGTTTAAAAAGAGACTGGCGGTAAACCGCCAATTCGCTGCATATGAAAACAACAAAAACTTGATTGAGGAAAACTCAGTCTGTCTACATATAAGAACACCTGTGGTTGTTCACACCGGTTTGTTGTTATACAAAACTAGTGTTTATGTTGATTTGATTTATTTTACCGTTCCAACGAGACGTTTACCCACTTTTTGTGTGTTTATTTGGGTGCTCCTGCGCAAGTGCGACATGCGACACAGATTTTAAATCATAAACGTATATTCATTTCAAATGATAGTCACCTTGAGGTATCTATGCCTGTAGCAACTGGCAGGGCACCTATATTTGGTCTTCTGCTTAAATTGCCAAAACGCATCACCTTTTTACTGCGATATAAACAAGACCACAAAGATCACCAATTGAAAATAACATTCTAAAGCCGTACCTAATATTTTTTTGAAACCAGTTCTGTGATTTTGATTATTCAAGTAATGAACATAAATGTATTTTCCTCATTCCTGTATCTATCATAATTAATTCCCATTTATTTCTAAGCTAATATTTTATCCTTATGGCTTTTACGGCTGTACCAACCACGTATTCGAGACAAAAAAAAAACATCGTTTAAAAAAGTTACGAGCCAAGTCGACTAAGCAAACATCTTGCTGTAAAGTACAAATCACGTTTGACCAACTAATAATCAATAACTGTAAACGATTTTCGTATTGGTAATGAAGTTTAAGTTACGATTAGCATTTGAAGACTTATTTCGTGAGATAAGTCCTATGTTTAGGACGTAAATAAAAGTGTTAATAGTACTGAGAAGAATGTGCTTGCATTCTAAGTGAACCAGGGAGGCAAGACTATTTAATTTTATTTTCATTACTCATACTCGGAAAGTAGGTCTGAAGTTGCCTGAGGAGCGGGCTGAAAGTAATACTTTTCAGCCCTAGGGAGAATCACTTTCAACTGACAGCTGTCACATTACTAAAAAAAATCTAGTTCTATTTCCACATTTCTATTGAACCATGTTCCGACTTCTATACAGCCTGTAAATTACAGCGCGATGTAAAATTTAAATAACATAAAATTCAGTATTAATTAAAAAATATAATTATTTTAAATAACTTAGTTATAATTTAGTTACAAATATTTCTTTAAAATAACAAATATTTGGGCAAAATATTTACTATTTTTTCAGTGACGATAGTGAAAATAAAGGCTGAATAGCCGGCCACAGAAAAAAAAAAACAAAATAGACGGGAAAGCGGCAATCCGATCTTCATTTTTTTTTCGAGTGGTTTCGTGTTTTTGTTGTTATTTTCCTTGTATTCGTAATGAAAGGCACAGTGTTTACCTCGGGTTAAAGACTTATGTAGTCCCTCGAGCTATTAGCGCCCGCGCTACGCTTGGGCGCCAAACCCCGTCTCGGGACTAAATAAGTTACTTTCACCCCTTGGATAACAATGTACTATTAAATGTGATCATTACCATCACCATCATCAACCTATTAATGTTCCCACTACTGGGACACAGGCCTTCTCTCTATGAGAGTTTTAGAGAGGCTATATTCCACCACGCGGGCCCAGTGCGGTTGGTAGATGTCATATGTCTTCCAATTTTTTGATTCTAGGACATGCCGGTTTCCTCACGATGTTTTCCTTCACCGATTTGAGAGCAGTGGTGATCAAATAAAGTACACAAAGTAATGCGCCTGTCTGGGTTTGAACCCACAATTTGTAAATGCTAAATGTCATTATCAATAATAAACCGGCCAAGAGCGAGTCGGACTCGAGCACCGAGGGTTCCGTACAAAATGTTTAAAGGACTAACATAACTTTGCTGTTTGATCCCATGAAACGCAAATAATAAGTTTGTAATAGTAAAATCGCTTTTTTTTTGTTATTAAACTACGGTACAACTACTACTATATTTACGGTTTTCAGATTTTTTCTTTTACATGTGCTATAAGACATCGCTTCTTGAAAAATTTCGTGATTCCAGGTCAACGGGAACTACCATACAGGTTTTCGACCCAAAACCTTAAGGGTACTTCCGATTGACCTAGAATTGTCAATTTTGGTGAAAAGCAAGGTCTAAACATAGTACAGGAAAATTTCCGAAAAATAAAAAAAAGTTGAGAATTAAGGTAAATTTTGGTACTTACAAGTTTTCGCGTTTTTATCGTGTTGACTCAGGACCTTGATTTTTAAACAACTAATATAGACTTCAGTATTTGGTATAGTATATTTCAACTTGCTAGGTCCACCCGTTCCTGAGAAAATCTGAGGTGACAGACGGACAGACGGACAAGAAAGTGATCGTATAAGGGTTCCTTTTTTACCTTTTGTGGTACGGAACCCTAATAAACACCCTCCTTTGCGTCGCGCTGTCGGGTAAAAAGAAGCAATCTTTTGGCGCGAAAACGCAAATTTAACTGTTTCAATCTTTGATAGCATTAAATGCCAACCTAGTCTGCGAATAGTTAAAGACCGGAATATTTAAAAAATCCGGTGATCATTGCTGTGGATCGGTCACATATCTGACAGCAACGGTCTCAAATCTCAACCGATAATGCATTCCAAAAGTCCTTGAGAAATCATCGTCAAATTATCGCATGTACAGTCGGCACCACGTCAAGTTACCACAAACAGTATTTCTCCAAATGATTATATTGGACCATCAGAAGCCCACTAGACATAACACACGTCTGGTCTGAGGATCCTCCCTTTTCTATAGGTGATGAAGAACTTTACACTCTGTTCTTCTTCTTCTACAGGTAGTCAGTGGCTCAACAAGTCTGACAACCAGTCTTACCAAGGGGTATCGATACAAAGTACTAAATGGGTTGCGGAGGTCAGATAGGTGGTCGCTCCATGTAAAATACTGTTTATTCAGCTGAATCCGTTTAATTTGTAACCCGACCCAGACAGAGATAGGTACTTCTGTGTAATATTATCTTAGAAAAAACTTTTGATTGGAATATTATCTTCAATTCCTGATAGCCTAGTACTTTTGTTTCGATTGTTGTGTTGTCGATCTTGTCTTAATAACAGTACCAAACGTTGATAAACAAAAAGAAACGTGGGACGAGTTGCACAATGAAAATATTATTTATTTTGATTTTCATCAACTCGTCCCAAATGGGCCATCGAAATGTAGGACGAGTTGCTGAATTACTCAAAATGGAGTATTGGCGGTTAAGTTCAAAATCCAATGAGTTGGCAGTTTGTAGTACCTAATTAGATGCGCTGGCGACTGTACATAATTAGGTACGCTCTGCTTGCCGATTCGCAGCCGCACGATAAGTAATGTCTGCAATTTGCCCTAACAGCCAATAGTCCGATCCTGGTGTTAGCTCAAATACACACACACTTCAATATGTTCTGTGTTGATGGTAAGGCGCCGCTGCAATAGGACAACAAAAAAAAATTGTCTGTCAGATAGATTAAGTATTAACAAATATTTGACCTGTATTTTTTCTTTTGTTACCTACATAAATCAATATTGACGAAGATAAGACGTTTTTAAAATTCTCAATAAGTCACGCAATAATAACATAACTTTTAGCGAGTTCTGTCGTCACGAGCCCCCAGTCCCGAATTTTGATGCGATTTATCTTTGTCAATATTCATTCATTTACGAAAACAAAAAATACGTGTCCATTATTTTCCAATACTCTAACTGACGGACTAAATAGATTTGTAATTTTTTTATACTGTCGGCATGCCTATTATGATCGAAAACGAACATGGGGTCTAAAATGGCCGCTTTAGCAGAATCGTAAATGAATCAAGTTAAAAAAATTAAATTCTTAAAATGGTATTTGTACACATTGCCATAAAGTCAATTTTAAGAATTTAAAATTTTCGTGATTCATTTTATTGAACAAAATTTTAAAATTCTCAAAATGGACTTTATTGTAATGGTTAATGGTTTATTACTGACAAAATTTCTCATTCGATTTTAAACTTAACCGTCATATGGGGAAAGATGATTTGTAGTAACATGTTGGTATATCAATAAGCTCGTACAAAAAAAAACTAGATAGGTACTTCGAGACTTTTCCGGAAAAACTGTTTATCCTACTAAGATTTCCTGCTTTAAAGGGCAATACATTATTGTACTAGGGGATTTCTAACCACCAAGGTCAATATAATAAATTCGTCAATGCACTTAAGCACGCCGTCTAAGTTTTTTGTCAAGTGACACCTTTTATTTTATCAATTAATCCAGGTGTTTTTCCTTTGAAGACTTAACGACTTAATAGTCATTCGAATACTCTTATGACGTAGGTAATGCTTACCTGTAAACAAGTGTCTACATCTTTCTGCCCAATACATCTTATGCATTTTTTAATTAAAAAACAAAACAGTCCCAATCTTTCCAAGTTCGACGATCGAGTTTATGGCTTTCGGTTCCAGAACTTTCCAAAATAACCGTGTTTAAGAGGAAAATGTATATGTCACCGTAAAATTGTCAAACACGTTAGATTGTAAAATAACTAGAGAGATTGTAAACTCTAGAAATATTGTCAAACGAACATACTGCTTACAATAAAACGCATTATTTTTCGTGAAATGCATGCGATGGTAGTCAACTCACGCGGTGTGGAGGGAAGGGGGGGTCCCCCTTGCCCAATGGGCAATGCCCCACATTATCTTTTCATGAGAGTGGTACTCCCATGAAAAGATAATGTACCATTCCTGAGAAATACCGATTAATATAACCTAACCTCAAAACACTTTATATTCCCCTAAAAAGCGTAGTCGACGGAGCCCCGCTACGCGTAGCCCCTATTTCCGAGTGCAGGGTTTAAAGTAACCTAACTAACCTAACATGGGGGTGCCCCAAGTCCCGATTATGGGGGCAGAGATACTTCCGTATGTTCAGTTGACAATATTTCGAGAGTTTATAACCTCGCTAGAGAGATAACAATCTAAAGTGTTTGACAATTTTACGGTGACATATACAAACCTGAACGGTTTGTGGTGGATAGGCACGGTTCCAGGCCGGTATTAAAAGTAAAAGATTTGTGAGGTCTATGCCTCTAATTTGGAACCACATACAGAGAGAAAAAAAGACTGGTTTCGGGTTTGTGTTTTGTCTAAAGCGTTTTGAATTGAGAATTGACCACTGTATCACGTTTCGTGTAAAATACACCCTTTCAAGAGAAACGAGTTCGACAGTTTCATTTTGCCTATCCACGTATCTTTGACAAGATCAAGCATCGCAAGTATCTGCACTACACCAGAAACGATCCCCTTTTTTTTTTAGGATGGGAAATCATCAAATGACTTCTCCCACTCTGGGCGGAGCGGGAGGGTGTGTCAGACTTTTACTGACTAAAACCCATCCATGTTCCTTCCTCGCCCTTTATGTTCCGGGGCCTCTCGCCCTTTATGTTCCGTATCTCTTTCCCTCCCTTTCTCTCTCTTCAGGCCTGCAACCCCGGCAGGCTTCGGCCCTTGCGGGCCCTTAGAAACGATCCCCTCAGGTTTGTATGCATTTTCCTCTCAGTACAAGTTGATAAAATTCTGCGGTTCTCTATCGTATTACCTAACTTTTAAATCCATAATCTAAAATTACATATTTTTTTTTTGTCATAATCATCATTCGTCCGAATGATAATTTAACCGAACTTTAAATCACATAATATCATATGCCATAAAGTTGAAATCCCTAAATATAATAAGCCCTAAATCCGTTTGTCATAAGTATTACACTCAATAATATACAAAAGACATAAAATCGTTTTCAATAAAAGTCATAAGTCCTAATCTAAGTAAATGTTTAATCGTATGTAGGCGTTGACCTGCAATGCAAGCAAGCATGCAGCAAGCATGCGGCACGCATGTAGCAATCATGCAGCAAGCATGCAGCACGCATGTAGCAAGCATGTAATGCAAGCAAGCATGCAGCAAGCATACAGCAAGCAAGCATGCAACAAGCAAGCATGCAGCAAGCAAGCATGCATGCAAGCCTGCAGCATGCAAGCAAGCATACAGTATGCAAGCAAGCATGTAGCATGCAAACGAGCAAGCATCATGCAGCAGGCATGGTTTCTGTCACGGCTCCGGCGCTGCGGGGCTCCGGCGGCCTCACGCGAGCTTATCGTCGCAGATGGGTTTAACGCTCACCACCGCAGCTTCGGCTTGCTGGCCGGCTTCGCCGGCCAGCCTCAGCCGCGGCGGCGAGTGTTACAACCACCTGCTCCTCAACTCGCGGCCCGCCTCGCCCCTCCGCGCCTACGCGATTTTAAATAACACTCTTGGGGTAGGGCAGACAAGACTGCGTGGAGTCGGATTTACAGCAATTCGTTTCTGTCACTAAAACCTAACTTTTAGGGATGTTTTAGTTAGTCCTTAAAACAATCCCTAAAAGTTAGGTTTATAAATGACCATTCGGAATCATACACATTATGTGATACAATACTTAGGACATACGACTTTATGTCATGTGAAATTAGGAGATTCAATTATTATAGTATTCGATATTATGACAATATAGTATTAGAAGTAAAGTTAGTTATGTAAAACATAATTTCGGTGTTTTGAACATTATGGTTACTGAAGTTTATAGCAAACGTGTTATGGATAATGATTTTCGGACAAAAAATTTTAGGACAATCAAGGGAGTACCAATTCTGCTCCTGACCAACGAGGCAGTCAGTTGTAAGAGAATTGGTGATGGTGGGATTGGTGGTGACAAAGTGACAGAGTATTAGACAAAGCATTTATTTCAAGTAGGCCACACAGGCACTTTTGAATTGTCGAAACAAAGATGAAAAATTTAATGTAGCTACAGTCCCAGTCCCAAGACATAAAAACTGTGAAAGTACTGTAGTTGCCCATTCCCTAGCGTAGATCTCTATGGAGAAGAACGAGCAAGAAACTCCATGGACACTCTTTTAAATCAAATTTTTGTTACAAAATCTTGGTTACATCATTCATGTTGAGATGGTATATTATGTGAGAACAATGTAGCAAGATGTGCACGTTAAAAGTGTCCATAGACAAAACAAAATAATTCATTCAAATAAGCCATGGCAACTAAGAGATGACCATCCACAACTGACAGCGCCCGTTCACGAACATGACGCATGGATCAGCACCATTCAGCTCAACCATTTTGAAGGGAACTAAATGGTCCGACACACGCCACAAAACACACACATGCCACAAAATAGTAAAATGAACAGTACAAATACTAATAATAACCCCCTCTCCCCCTCGTTGGTCTAGTGGTCGAAAGGGCGACTGCTTAGCGTGAGGTCCTAGGCTCAATTCCCAGGTCGGTAATATTGGGTTTTTCCACCAGGAATTACCAGAAGCACCCACGGAGTCTGGATTTGTACCTGTTTGATGGCGATAGGCTCGCTCCTATTACATGGAACTCAAACATAACTGGCGAAATGTGCGTGTACAGTCAACAAAAGAGTTAGGTATGCAGGCTAGCAATCTTCTTACGACTATTATAAATGTAAAAGTCTGTAAAGATCGATTTTTGTTATACTTTCACGCAGACACTACTGAAAGGATTTGGATGAAATTGCAAACAGATTGATTATAATCCTTTTCCACTTATAATAGTAGTAAGAAGATTGCTAGCCTGTAAATCTGTTTTGCTGACTGTACTATTAGGTAAACCTCTACCTACCTAACTCTTCAGAGACTACAAGCGTTATATTATGTTAAGAGGTTTTAAAACTTGATCATATTCTTCTTGAGATCACGTAGGTAGTATCTACGTGTAACACAAGGAAAATTTTGAGGATCTTAATTATGTTACCAAACATGCAAATTAAGATCATTAATTAAATCTAACTTGTTTTACCTGTTATCCTGTTAGTATAAGCACCAATATTGTTTACTAGAAAGCCTTCGATAAATCTATTTGGCGACAGAATTGTTTTTAAAAGTTCGCACGTGCTGCACTTTACCCATCAAATGAGTTGTAACACTGTTTTAGGCTTTCACGGTTTAAAATAAACTTATATTGTCACTTACGGGATATCTTCCGTGATTATTTATTGTTTTGAGCTCCCGATATCAACCCGCGATCATGGCGCTTGCAACAGCGTCGAAATATCGGGAGCTCAAAACAATAAATAATCACGGAAGATATCCCGTAAGTGACAATATAAGTTTAAATGAGTTGTAGTTGTAGTAGAAGAGAGAGAAATAAATCCTCGATTTGAGCCAAAATGCTATTTGATTTTTGCTAAGGAATTTACAATAATTTGATGTACGAGTAGAACTTAAAAATAACTCTTACCCAGCAGTAGCTTCTCAATACTTACTACAACTATGTCAACTGTATCCAAGATAAACAAAGGGTGTTCTTCTTCTTCGTGTCGATGATTTCCCCCCTTTTATTTTTTAATTGTTGTCGACCTCTGCTACCTCGACAGCGTTGGGGGTGGCCTCGGAAAGGTCCCTCAGAGTACAGGTGGAGCCACACATAGTGCAGGACAGGAGGTGAGCCATAGTTTGTGTTGAGGCAAAGGGTGTTAACTTATAACGAAGCTGCTTTTAGCTTCTCAGCACTTGTTCTCCCCGTCATTACGATATTTTTTTTGTTCTACCTGGAAACCTTCCAGTTACGGAGATATTGGGGGTCAAAGTTTCAACTTTTTCACACGTTTTTTAAATATTTTTTTTTATGTAAGCCTTTTACTTTAAACACGCATTTAGTCCTACCGTGATTTTTCACCCCAAAATAAGTAATTTCCCAGCAAACATTTTTGCGTAGGTACAGTTACCTAGTTTGATGTACAGAATGCTTGGTTGACGGCTTCATAAAGAGTTTGTTTATACCCTGGAGGATTTGAAGTAAATAGTTTGTGAAAATTCTATCCCTGAAGTCCCTGAAGTTCTTAAGTCCGTCATTTTACCGATAAGAAATGCCATCGCGCACACGTCTTGCATCCAAAACGGCTTCAACTACATATCAACAACACACTGTGGTCACCTATCTTACCCATCTGTTTGCCAACCAAGGTAATTATGGCAAGATTCCAAACCGAGCTTCAGAACACAGCAAAACGTCCTTATGGAAACTCACTATGATGAATGACGTGTATATCGCTTGATAAACCTATAATGTGCCCACTTCTGGGACACAAACATCTTGTTTATGAGAGAGAGTGAGCCTGTATTCCAGCTCTCAGTGGACCTCATCCTATATGTCGGCACCTCACGTATGCGTGGACAACCGCGGGGAAGGCGCGGGGCTGCGGGGTACTGAACCCTATACCCTTAATACAGTCCACTACTTTTATTACAAAGTCCCAACCGAGTCTATTCATTGGTCCTTCGAGCCGGATCAATGAATAGACTCGGTAAAATAGGTGTAATACCACAATTAACATGTACAATAAATTATGAAGACCGCACAAAGAAATGCCCGGCCTGGCCGACGTCTGTGAGCTCAGTGAGTGGTAGGGCGCGCGCCTTCCCCGCGGTTGTCCACGCATATGCGAGGCGCCGACACTATATGCATATATATAGTGCGACCGCACGTCCTTCATGAAGGCGATCACCACTGCGCACCACCTCTATGGCCCGTATTCCATCTAACAGTCTCAGTGCACATGCAGATTTTGCCTCTAGTATATATTGGTTTCCTCAAGATGATGTTGCTTCTACCTAGGTGGACCGATGACCTGCTGAAAGCTGCGGGAATCCTTTGGATGCGAGTCGCCCGGGACCGGTCAATGTGGCGACACTTGGAGGCCAATGTCCAGCAGTGGACGTCTTTCGGCTGAAATGATGATGACGCTGTTGCTCTCCTGAACGTGTGCATGGTGTAAAGTAGTCAAATTTAACGAACGATTTTTGATGAGAGCTTTTAACTAATTCATTAACTGTGTCGGGGCCACGGTATCTCTTTCGAAAAGTCCCGCAGCCCCGGCAGGCTTCGGCCCTTTATTTTATTTTAAACCTCCTCTTGTGTCTATCTATATAGACAGTTATCTTGAATATAAATCGGTCACTAAAAATCAGCAATTTTCTCTAAAAAGTATTTGTCCAAAATTCAGTTACCAAAACTGTGCATTACGGAGACTGTGTTTTGGTTTTTAGCTCCGTTCTTTTAAAAAAAACCGTTTTACTAATAACAAGCATGTCTATGAGTGCAATTGTCTTAATACATTTCCGGTTATTATTAGAATTTACAATAATAGATAAATACATATCACTAGACATTACACACACACAGCACCATCTAGTGCCACACTAAGCAACGAGGCTTGTGTCGTGGACACCAGATAGTTGATATAAAAACTAGATATAGATACTTTACAATACAAATATTGTTAGGGAATTGAAAAGAAGTTGCGCGGAATCGTGACCGATAGAAGGAATGGAGGAAGGCCCAGCAGTGGGACAGTGTGGGCTACTAACGATGTTAATAAAGACACATTGTTGAGCTATAACTGTGCTTATAAATCATGTATTTATGGCCGATAACAACGATTATGTGTTTTATGAAAACAATATAAATGTATTTACCCTGAATTTTCTTGTCTCGTAACTTTATTGCATAATCACAATCCGAAGGATTTTCGAATTCATAATATTTTATAAAGTACAATGGGGGATTTCGTCTGGGCCTCGTCCCGTCCGTGCTTACAATAATCCAGAAAAAGAGTCTTGAAGTCTTTCTCAATTTCAAAATCAATGGGATATTTGGGTTAGAAAATAGGTTCGAATTATTCCAGGTATAATAATATTAAAAATATCTGGCGCTTCGAATGAAAGGAACGTTTCCTCCGAGACCAATGACCATTTCCAGATCGACAATCTTTATAACGCAATCAATATATTTGTTGAATTCTCAAAAGCGACCTTAAAATTAAAATCTCTTGGGATTGTGTGTTACCAAATTATCTCGTTATACCGGGCATAATTTATTTATTTATTTAACTGCCATAAACTATCATTACAGGTCTTTAACCTAATGCAATAGTCTAGTCACACACCCAAAATTAAAATTAAAGCACCAAAAACATTAAGATTTGTAACATTAATATATTTTTTGAAACAAAAAGGTAATTAAGAAGGGGGATATCTACAAAATTTGTCGTATAAGTATGACAATTGGTCATGAAATAAGGAACAAATTCGTTTACTGCCCAGAATTCAGAAAAAAAAACATAGTTTTAGAAGTTCTGATAAAAGACATATTATTATTAACCATCATTGCAATATTGTTGTTGTTCAAATTACTGCTTGTAATATTGTGCAAGGCGTAAAACACAACACAGAGAAATGCGTTTCTAATATTACAGCACCATGCTGAGATACCTCGTTAAGGCGACTACATGTGCTAAATTAGCAACTCTATTTGTGGTGGTTCGATAACTTCGTCTGAAATACTGTTATAATAAAGTTCTAATCAGCTTGCACTACAAAGTGGTTGTTACGTCAGTCACTGCTGGCCGAATAGTGCGCAATGAGTGGTTTCGATCGATTTACAAAAAAGCTATGGATTGGACTAAAAAATGAAACACTATTATGCTAATAATATGTTGCTTGTGGTATTATTTGCCAAAAAATCAGAATTATCGCATATACTTTAGTATGGTTTTTACTCGGTAAAAGAATCATATACTTTCAGGCATCATAAAACTCGCATTTAGCTCTCGTAGTCGCCTTAAGAGGCCTGCGGGGCATGCGAATTTCATACAAACGTAATACCAAAATAATTTGTAAATCAAACATATTCGTGAGGTAGTGTGTATTTATTTTGATTGGATTACAGAATATATAGGTTCCCAAACACATTTTGAATGTACACCGATTTAAACAAGAGTTACGAGAAAAATAAATTTTCTATAGAAATTTTAATTTACTCATAACTCGTCTTTATATCAATATCCTATTAAAATATTTATTTGGGAACATAGATATTCTAAAATATAATCGAAATATGTACTCACTACCTTAAGAATATGTTTGATTTTCATTATTTGTTTTGGTAAGTAATACGTTTGTATGAAAAACGCATGCTTCGCCGGCCCTTCTTTGTTTTGCCCAGTACGCGACAAATAAATAGTTTTTCTGCCTTATTGCAAATAAATTCATGGTTTTTAAAATAAGGGATAGGTACCTTATTTTTTTTAGTTTTTTAGTTTAGTGAATTAACACAATTATATCCATCACTCATGATTGTGTAAAAATACGGCTTGAATTTTGGGCCTTAAATCCGGGGCTGCCGCTACGAAATTCCTGATGAAAAAACACAACAACACTTTGCCATACCTGGAAATCAAATCCACTTACAGCAGAATAAACAGACAAACTACCCGTTTCATATTAATGAAATACCTAATGTAACGTATTTGCCATCCAAACTAGCGTAGTATTTAAGGCGCAGACACATGACTTTTAGTGATTTTAAATTGATCATCACGTCTTAACTTCTAGTCTAATTTCTTTGAAAAAAATATATGTTATACTAGACCATTTCTTTCATAATTTGATGTGTGAAGAAATATTTTTATAACTTAGTGTAATTAATTTGTGAAGTAATGTCTAAGCGGCAAAAAAACGATCAGCAAAAACTATGCTGCGTGTTTGCATGAAACTTAGATCATCTCAAAGACAATTTAATGCCCTTTATATACGGCTTTTATCCGTATTGTGTTTGATAAATCAAGGTGGGTTGTTTTTTCGAATAATCTTGGTGCGGGGCTCCTCGGGGCGACGGGCGGCAGTGTATCGCTGACCACTCTCACGCACGGGTATACGCTATTGCTAAACTTCTCCCACTCGCTCAAGGTCGTTGGCGTGAGGTAGCCCCTTAATGCCTGTTACCAGCCATAAAATGTAAAACTTCATCTTCAATCAATAAGATCAGCAACGAACATACAACTGAACATACCATTGTTCTTTTTAACACACGACACCGACACCGACACAAAAACGACGGGGTGTTATAAGTTTGACGTGTTTGTGTGATCGTAGCTCCTGAACGGATGAACCGATTTTGATTTTGTTTGAAAGGTGACATAGGTCCATGTTCACCGAAACGATAACTGTCTGATTATCTATAAACAGCTGTCACTGTGACATGTTCCTATACAAAAATGTGTTTTAAACAGCTGTTTTTATATATTCAGACCGTCATCTTTTTGGTGAACATAGACCTTAGTCGGGAGTGTTCTTAGCTATGTTTGATAAAAATCAGTCCAAGATGGCCGCCGCCACAAAATCGCAGATTACATACTTATTCAACAACTCCCTCAATATGGGTATCAAATGAAAGGGCTTGCTACATTGAAAGGGAATGAGGAATATTATATTATTATACTACACACACATCATACGTATTTCGTTATCTGACGATTTCTACTAAATCTCATTACACCTTGAAATTATGACCCTATGTGTCGAGGGGTTTTTAAATTGAATGTAACTTGTGTTCTTTGTTTGTGACACGAGTATTTGATTTTGATTTCAAAGGCTTGGTGAATTTATGAACCTTGTTTTACCTTGTTTAGGTAAAAGAATACCTATTACCGGTCACAGATTTTCTCTTCGTAAAATGTTTTTTCATCATTTCCATTGGTGATGGTTGTCAAGCGCTAAATATAATAAAATAACTAGCTTTTGCCCGCGGCTGCGCTCGCGTTAATTTCGCAATCAATTCTGGTTGAACCCTGGGTGTCTGGGAACCTTCTAGTTACGAAGATATTGGAAGTCATAATTTCACAAAGATTTAATGTTGTGACTTTATATAAAAGTCGTGCCGCTACAAGATTGCCACTGACGCGCTCAGAAGAAGTTGGAGCTGGAATTCCCCCACTAAACATGAAACTTACAAGAAGTTTCAGTAAGTTTGTCTATCACGCATTTGGAAGTTACAAAACAAATGTACCGCTAATATTGTGGTAATTTTCAAATATTAGCTAAGACCTTATTTTCGAAACCTATTGGAATTTATATTTTTAATGTAACTATTATATTACAATTGAAAGTTTTAATTTACATTTTGCAACAACCTAAGTCACTCAACTTTGTAAAACGTTAAATTATAACGTTGCTACAACCATTTAATTGTAACGTTCCTAAATACATGTTGCAGCAACGTTACTTTATAAACATCATTATTTAATATTTGCCTCTACCTTGCTGGTGAAAGCTACTGAAATGTTATTTAGTGAAACTGCATCAAAATGTCTTTTGTAATATTACTTTTTTCATTTATTAACAACGTACAAAGTGATCGTTCTGTAAAGTTAGCTTAAAAATATTGCTGGAATCATATATTTGTGATTGCTGGGAAAGTTTTTTGATACGGTACCTAACATTGAAAGGATGGTACCTATCCCAAGTTAGGTTGGTACCTAGGTAGGTACCTGTACTAGCACCCGAGATTGTACTTATAAAAATCGGGTCGGGGAGGAGGGGGAAGGGAGGGGGGCTACCCTTCTGTCCCATCCCCACCCCGCGGAGCCCCATCGTTATGGAGATATCCATGGTTAAAGTTTTGAGGTTAAGTTAGGTTAAAAAACAAATTTCCATCAATTTGAATTCACTTTTCCATAGATTTATGGAGCGGGGAGGGCGAGGGTGGGAGGTACCTTCCCCCTGTCCCATCCCCACCCCGCAGAGACCGGTTATAGAGATATTCGTGGTTTAAATTTTGAGGTTAGGTTAGCGTATTTTTCGACACCTGCCAAGATAGCTGAGCGGGGCTCCTACTTCTGGGTGGTTTAAAAAAAAATAACCTCGAAGGAGGTGGCGGGGTCCGTCCGTGTTCGCTCGCTGCGCTGGCTACTTCGACCCCGCCACCTCCTAACCTAACTTATCCGAGTCGGGGTGCCCTAAAATTCCATTGAACTGTTATGCTCTTGCATGCGAGTCGAGGGTGAACAGGTCGACGGAGCCCCGCTTCGCGGGGCTCCTACTTCTGAGTGGTTTATAAAAAAATAACCACGAAGGGTATGGCGGGGTATATTCGCTCGCTTCGCTCGCTCATTTGACCTCGCCATACCCTTCTAACCTAATCTATCCGTGTCGGGGTGCCCCAAGTCAGCTTAGGCAAAACTAGCTTGTCATCAAACACCCCATTATAATTTAGTGCTCAATTTACGTACTGGTGATCAATACGACAAAATTGAATGAAACACTCTTCCTCCCACTGACTTTATATTTCCTATCTCAATGCTTCCTCCGTCAACGGAACGTGAAACGTCAAATTTGACATCTATCATGACAATACATCTACCTACATAAATTGCGTTTTATTTTTCAATTTATATGGAAAATTTAAAAAATTATATCTCGTAAACCGTGAGTCTCCGCAACTTAAAAAATTGTGAAAAGCCTTCTGTTAATGAGTACTATCTACAAAAAAAAAATGAACTTCCAACTCGTTGGCCCATAAAGGAAATTCTAACCAGTGTGTATGTAAATACATATTATTCTTGAAGAATTCTACTGGCAGATCATAGAAATTACTCTTATATCAAGCTAAAAAACGAGATTGCGGCGAAGTGTATCAATGCGTATATTGCAATTATGCTTTCTATTCAATACCGTGTCTTAGGAACTGCGCTTGAATGGGCTTGAATGAGTGATCATCAATCAAATGATCAAATCAATCAATCAATAGCGCGCGTCGATCGACATAGACGTTTCGTTGTACGTAATACTGAACAAAACGTTAAAACTTACCAACCTACATAATTATTGTTTATGATAAAAATAATAAAAAAACACACTAATTGATTTGATACTTATTTAACGAAAAAAAATCTAATTCTAAAATCTGAAGAATCTATTCAGGAAAACGTTAATGTCATATTGTGCAAAAGGAACCGTCAATAGGTGCGTTCTGAAAATCAAATCAACCTAAACAAAAACCACAATAAATCGCACAGATGACAGACTTGAAATGACTTCGCCTCGATTGTGGTAAAACCTGTTAGGTTGACAATCTACCAAGATCTAGATTTTGCTGGATTGTACATCGCAATTCGCAAACCAACCGCATCAAATTCCATCATTCTCTGGGATCAGAGGTTTTGATCAGATTGACCTGTGTGTGACTCCTGTTAGATTGACGTGTGTAATGGTCAGGTCACCGTCCATTTTTGGGGCGCGCGCAGCTTAAGGTTCGGTTGAGTTGAGTGTTAAAGACACTAACGCCCTGTTCTGTCTGACATTCACATAGATGGCGTCTATTTTTGAGGGTTAAAGTTTAGAAACGTGCTGCCTTGACAGTGGATGGGGGGTGAGGGAGGGGGGGGGGGTTAGGGTGTGTGCCACCCCCCCTCATTCCCCGGAAACGTATTTTCCTGGTTCCCGATTTTCACTTTTGCAACAGTATATAGTTATCTGTGACTGCGGCTGACCAGGCCAAGGGTAATATACTGTGTTCTGTGGGCCAGACTAAACGTAGTGATTATATTATAATAAACGTATAGTGATTATATTATTATACTCTGTGATATTATACTCTGTGGGTGTGGGCCAGACTGAGGGCCAGACTTAGTTTATTCACAGACAGAGTTTATTGTTTTTCGGTTTTTCGAGAACGAGTAAAGAAAAGAAACAAACAAACAAACAGTAAAGAAACAATAAGAACAGACAGAACGCTAGTAAACTATGGAGGTAAGTACTAAATTGGTAGTAAAATTATGTAGTAAAATTATGTAGTAAGTAGTTGTAGTTGGCATAGCAAGTAGAACTTTTTAATTATGTTGATTGAACTTAGGAAATGATTTCATGTCTCTTGAATAACCTCCAAATCTGATGTCCAAGCGTAGTGATTACATTTTCTTTGTTTCCAAGTGAAATTGACCGGACGAGCAGCTTTTAGGGCTTAGGTATTGCCGCCTTTGATTGAGTAAATACAATACCTACACGCTGAACGCGTAGGTAGTACAACTTACTCAATCACGTGTCGCCCCTTTTATTCTTTCATTTCCCCTCGCGAGGTTGCTCCAGTCCTAGTTTCATTTCATAACGAAGTAACGCCCCGCCAAATTAATTTTTATTTTTCAGTTTCTTGTAAAAATTGCCAAGTTACAAACCGAAATCTAACATTATTTTGTAAACCACTCATATAAAGCATAATTTTGTATCTAATGTGTATACCTACTTACTCATTTTCGTAGACTTTCTTTGAAACTGTCCCAAATGCAAAGGAAAGTGTCGTTAGTATTTGTATTAACCGTCAATGTAATTAACTATCCCTTATTTTGGTCAGTGGGTCGTCTTAAGGCCTTATTACATTACACGATTTATCGGGCCCTGCCTGCAGGGACAGGGAAGTGTAATAAGAAACAGGGAGTCAGGGTTCCTAAATTGGGTGGTTGAGTGGTTCCGACCGCCCTGCTTCCCTGCCTATAGTTATGCTCAAGTAGCTGCTCAATTCAATTTTTTTACTAAGTAAATAAATAATAAACTGTTTCAGACTGGAATCAGACGTAAAGAAATGGAAAAGCTCACTCCGAAATACTTCAGAAGTATTATACGTCAAGAATTAAAGAATGTCCCTCAATCTGAATTTTCACCCATGTCTATAGAAGCTGCAAAATCTGTCGAGTCTATTACCAATAATAATAACTCTTTAGTTAATACCTGTACAGCGGCTATGCCAATTCAGTCTGTCGAGCCTCTTGAACCTTCTTCTCCTGTTCGACCTGTTATTGAGCCCTTGTCTAACCAACCATCATCTCCTGATTTAGCACAGAATTTAAAACATTGGGCTGTAGAGTGTCACGTAACACAAAACGTCTTCAACAACCTTTTGAATATATTAAAAAAAGTGAAGGATATAAAAGAATTAACTAATTTGCCTTCTGATTGTAGAACTCTGTTAAAAACTGATACAATAAATAATATTGTCAACACAGGTTCAGGTCACTATTATCATTTTGGATTATCACTTGGTTTAATGTATGCTTTGGAAAATCTTATAGATCCCAATGATAAGCTGCAACATGCGCAAGTTATTTTATTTGATATCAACATTGATGGTTTACCACTAACTAAAAGTTCAGGTAGCCAACTCTGGCCCATTTTAGGGAGTCTTTGTTCAGGTGGGGATCCATTTATTATTGGTGTTTGGCACGGTTTAAAAAAACCAAAATTTTGTAATGAGATACTAGAATCATTTATAAAAGAATATGTAGACTTAAAAGAAAATGGCTTCTTTTACAAACACCAAAGGAAAGAAATTTCCCTATCAAAGATAATATGTGATGCCCCAGCCAAATCGTTTGTATTATGTGTAAAAGGACATAATGGATATTTTGGCTGCACAAAATGTGTTATTGAAGGAACACATGTTAATAACAGAGTTTGCTATACCGACTTAAATTCATCATTGAGAACTGACAATGATTTTCGATCAGGACGGTATGGTGATGACTACCATACAGGCAGGACCCCATTACTAACATTAGACATAGATTTGATTAAAAACGTTCCTCTTGATTACATGCATCTAGTGTGTTTAGGTGTTATGAAAAGATTACTTCAGTTTTGGGTTCGAGGTAACATGGTAATCAGGATGAGAGCAGAAGACTTGGATAATCTTAATGAAACTATTCTCAATGTTAGAAATCATATAAGCTACCGTGATTTTGCAAGGTTGCCAAGACCTCTGCACGACTTAGACAGATGGAAAGCAACAGAGTATAGACAATTTTTACTATATACTGGTCCCATTCTGTTAAAAGATAGGCTTAAGCCTTCTCAATATATGCATTTCTTGAGTTTGAGTTGTGCAATAAGGATTCTGTGCAGTGGTGTTTTTTGTTTAAATTATAACAATTATGCTAAGGAGTTACTTGTATATTTTGTAAGAAATTATTCTAGACTCTATGGTGAAGAGTATGTCTCACATAATGTTCATAATCTAATACATTTGGCTGATGATGTTTTAAATTTTGGGTCATTGGAAAACTTTTCAGCATTTAAGTATGAAAATTATATGTATGAAATTAAAAAAAAAATTAAAGCATGTAAAAATCCATTACAACAGCTCATAAATAGAGAAAATGAAAGTAGGTACTATCAGATGAAACGTTACTCTGCTTTGAACCAAAATACCAATATTGTATTAAACTATCTAACTACATACAAAGAACCACTACTGAATGGCGGTTTAGTTAAGGCTTACAGATGGGTTACATTCTCACATTTTAAATTAGGAACGGATATCAAAAACAACCATTGCATTAAAAAAGGTGATGTTGTCATTAAAATCTTGAAAATTATTCAATGTCAAGTTTCACATTCAGTATTTTTAGTTTGCCAAAAGTATTTATCGTATGAAAACTCATTTGTTGAACCATGTAATTCGAAATTATTTTATGGGGGTATAGTAAATAATTTGTCTAATTTATATGAGATTGTTCCTATTCATGAAGTGGTCACGAAATGTATTCACTATGGAAACTACGTCATTTCTTTTGTATAACTTTAGTAGGTAGTTATTTTTTGTAATATGTATAAATATATTTATTGTAATATTTTTAATTCTCATTAAGCTTTTATTTAAACCGAATATATGTATTTATAATAAATAGGTAGTAGTCATCTGTAGAATTGAATGCGTGCAGTAGTACAGGTACAGCGGTGTAGCACCAGTGTTCATGTAGGTAAGTTAATAAAATACCTACACACAAAATACAGATACATACTTATTATGTATTATTATTATGTACCTACCTACCTAATTAGTACTATACTTTTTCAGCGCAATTATATGGTGGTAATTTTTACCGCCCAAGGGGAAGAATTTGTGTCAGCTGCACCATCAAAATGGCTTCTTGAAGACACAAAATTGATGTGGCCACCTGCAAAAAACATGGAAAGAAAAGCCATCAAACTTTCAATGCGACCGGAAAATGATTGGATATGTTACAATGACGTTAGAGTAGTGGGATATTATGGTAAGTATGATTCACGTTTCATTTCCAGAGGAAGAGGCAGAGACTCCAAACTATATTAATAACATTAACTTTTAATTATTATTAAACTAGCGACCCGCCCCGGCTTCGCACGGGTGCAATATATAGATGTGTACCTAAACCTTCCTCTTGTATCACTCTATGTATTGATGAAAACCTCATTTAAATCCGTTGCGGAGCTTGAAATATGTAAGCGTAGAGAGGCGGGAAGCGACTTTGTTATATACTGTGTAAAGATAGCAACCTGCCCCAATTATAACATACTAAAACCTTCCCGTTGAATCACTCTATCTATTAAAAAAACCGCATCAAAATCCGTTGCGTACTAACTAACTAAGCATACATAGGGACAGACACGGCGGGAAATGACTTTGTTTTATAACATGTAGTGATAAAGTTGAATATTTACAGCAACGTTAACAGAAGCTATTAATGTGGAAAAAGACAAACAAAACAGTACTACTTGCAGCGAGGCAGAAGTCAGAGAATCAGAAGTCAGAGGAAAAGAAAAAAGAAAAATAAAGAAAAATTATAAATACCGCGACGACTCCATTTCTCCACCACCTGCAGTTGACGGTAGGTATTATTGTCACACGTTTAGATCAGGCTGTAGTGTGCAAAGATGCAAAGATTTCATATTTTGGCCAATTATTAGTTGTTTGTATTCGGTTCACGTGCGAATTATCTAGGTATAAGTACATCTCATGTAGCACATGAGAATTTGTCATAAAATTTGCAAGTTGAGACAGTTATGTGAATTGAAAAGAATTGGTTCAAAAATTTCTCTCATTTACCAGGCGGTTGTGTATTTTTTAATTTTTCTAAATCTGACAATGAAAACCTGTAGTTGTAGTTGTTTTAAAAAAATCTCCGTTTATAAAAAATTAAGATTATTTTTACTTGTAAATATTAATATTATTATGTTCTTGTATAAATTGCATCATACTGTACTGTACCTACATTTTTTTAGGGTTCCTTACCTCAAGAGGAAAAATGGAACCCTTATGGGATCACTCACCTGTCCGTCTGTCTGTCTGATTAGTATATTAACCTATATTCATAATACCTGCTTATAATGATTATTATTTATGTTTTGCAAAAACAGATTTTCCTACTGTAAAAGACATAATCAACGCGAAAATTTTACTGGAGCCCCCTCCAGCAATTGTCTTGGAAATTGAAGAACACGAAGAAAATACAAAAAAATCAGAAGATTGCATTGTCATTTCTGAAGCAAGCGGTCCAAACTTTTTTGGAAACGATAATAATATGGCGAGCTCATCTATCGACGTAGTGCAACATTCTCCATCAATTATTAACAATTTAAAAAAAACACCGAGTGACGCAGAAAGTCTTCAAAGCGATTCTGCAAAAGGCGGTTCAAGTTTTTCTGGAAACAGCTCTATCGGTATTGTTTTTTAACTGTATTGTTCTTTAATTCTAGATTGTTTATTTATAGTAAATTTGGAGTATTCCCGTTTGAGCACCTATGGATTAACCTATGGGAAATGGGAATACCTTTGGTGCTAAATGCAGGTGCTCAAACGGGAATACTCCGTCAATTTATGTGCTTAAGTAGGTACTAAATGTTTTTATTTCTTATTAATGCAGATGAACTTGTATCGGAGATGAAACAGATAAAACATTTTGTAATGTATACTATGCGCAAAGTTGAATCATTGGAAATAACTCTGGCCAAGTACAAAACAGTTCCGTCACTTGAGCCACAAAAATCTCTCTTACCAAAACTCCCATTAATGGAAATTGCGCAGCTTCGTACCCTAGAAGACAATCTCGAAAATGAGAGCATTCGGAGAGAATTGGTACGTTATTTATATTATAGCCTACCTACTAATACTTACACAAAAGAGACAAAGGAATGTGACACAAAACAGTAGACACTGATAATAATATTAGTCATATAATAATAATTGATTAAATATTGTTTTTTAATTTTAGTTTGACATGCTGAGACACACCGGAGGAGCAAAAGAACGTGACTGTGTCACTCGGTGCTTAGAAAAAGTATTTTCTAATTACCTAGGGCAATACTGCTCATGGACTGGAAAAAAGAACAATTACAAACTGTCATCAATGAATTTGATGACTACAATAAAACGTAAGTATTTATTACGTTATTTTACAGCATTTTATAGGGTGACTGGTAATTAGTGTACGAAACTTTAACACGTGATTGTGCTCATGATAACAAACAACTTTTACTATGGGACGAAACCTGAAATCGCGAAAAAAAATCAGCCGTTCAGTACATTTATGTTCGCATAATGTACTGAACAGCTGTTATATTTTTCGCGATTTCCACTTTGGTCCCACAGTAAAAGTTGTTTGTTATCATGAGCACAATCATATGTTTAAGTTTCGTACACTAATTACCAGTCACCCTATATAATAATATACTGCTATTAGTTACACCAAGTGAGTGGTAGATCGAGAACCAGTGGTTGTCGTCCGAGGCTCTTGTGAACCCGTTTTAGGAGAGAAGGAAGACAGTTTGGTTCTATGTATATGTCACCGTAAAATTGTCAAACACGTTATATTGTAATATATCTCTAGCGATATTGTAAACTCTCGAATTATTGTCAACCCACGCGGTGTGGAGGGAAGGAGGGGTCCCCCTTGCCCAGTGGTACCACTCTCATGAAAAGATACTGTACCATTCCTGAGAAATATCGATTCATATAACCTAACCTTTTGACGACCCGAATGGCGCAGCGGTAGTGAGGCTGCCTTACGTTCTTAGGGTCCCGGGTTCGAATCCCGGTAGGAGCAAATGTTTGTGTGATGAGCATGGACATTTGTTTCCGAGTCATGGATGTTTATATGTAAGTATAATAAGTATGTATTTACAAACAAAAAGTATATTATGTAGTATATCAACTGTCTGGTGAGCACGACACAAGCCTTGCTTAATGTGGCACTAGACGGCGCTGTGTGTAATGTCCAGCGATATTTATAAAAAAAAAAAAAAAAACCTTAACACTTTATATTCTCCTAAAATGCGTAGTCGACGGAGCCCCGCTTCGCGGGGCCTCTATTTCCGAGTGCAGGGTTTAAAGGAACCTAACTAACCTATCGGGGGGGTGCCCCAAGTCCCGATTATGGGGGCAGAGATACTTTCGTATGTTCAGTTGACAATAATTCGAGAGTTTACAATATCGCTAGTGAGAAACACGTTATATTTTAATTGTAATATAACGTGTTTGACAATTTTACGGTGACATATCAAATTTAAAAATTAGTGTTATTATTGTTTTAATTTAAATGCTTTTGTTGCTCAAATAAAATTCTTATGGCATTTCTCTTTTCTAACAGTTGCCGTTAGGGAGTCATTCCCTAATATTACCGACGATAGCTTCGAGCGTCACGTTATGGGGTGGTTCCAGCACGCCGGTACGAGACTGAAGCGCGAAAATTAGTCGCTGATTTATACTCCAAATAAGATTGCAATTTTTTTTCAAGTATTTTTGTTATTTAAAGGTATTATGTTTGAATGTGATGTTATTCATAAGTCTTTTGATCAAACGCTGCCACCGTTTAGGCGTGATTGGTCCAATGGTGAAAAATAACAAATTCGCAATTAGTCCAATTCGCGATTAGTCCAATTTGCAATTGGCAAAATAAATATAAGGATAAAGATAAGGATAATTATAAATTGTTATTTTGTTTTTTTTTTTTTAAATAAATGTTATGGGCACTGTATTACCTATTATTGTTTCCGATCATTACTAAATAATTTGAATTTTTGTATTTACTATTCGTTTTAAATGTTTATTTTTAGTTCTGTTTTTTTAGTTTGATATCCTAGTATGATTATTAATAATAAGTTCCATGGAAGTTTCCTTAGCAAGCTACCAATAATGTTACGATTATATCATGCCATGAATTGCAGCTTGTTGCAGCAGAAAGGACACAAGGATATACATACAACACGCACGAAGGTCCATTGCAAAAATCCAGGAACTATCTGGAATTAGAGCATTATTTTGTCTTTCGAAAATATATAATTAATATTATCAAAAGATAAAATAATTCTCGTAATCAGGTAGTTCCTGGATTTTTACAATTGATCTTCGTGTTGTATGTATCCTTGTCTATTCTTTCTGCTGCAGCAACCTGCAATTCATGGCATGTTATAATCGTAACATTATTGGTAGCTTGCTAAGGAAACTTCCATGGAACTTTTATTTGCAACATTGCTGCAACAACAAAAATTCAAGTTACTGGAACCTTACATGTGAAACTTTGATGCAATATATCTAGATAGACTTACACACAACTTTTAAATACAACTTTGCAGCAACTTACTATACGCATTTTACTGGAAACTTACATTTGCAACATTCATGCAACTTACTATTTGCAAGTTAATTGAAAGTAATTTACGAAATATTATAGCAATATTAAATTTGCGACGTCCCTGTAAGTTACATTTGCAACATTAATGCAACTTACTATTTGGAAGTTATTTTAAAGTAATTTACGAAATATAAACGCAATGTTAGATCTGAAACATCCATGTAACTTACATTTGCAACATCAATGCAACGTTAATGACCTAACTTACTTATAAATTATAAATGTTATGTTGTGACAATGTAACACTCATAAGTTTTCGAAACTTTACCTAGATACTTATTGAAAATTTGAGCTGTAATATTACCGTGACATTGCGTTTGAACGTTACTGAAAGTTTTATAGATTAGGGCTGGGTAAGTTACGGGGTATATATAATGGGTGGCCGTTAGGGCTTTGCATCAACATTGCTCACACATTGCAGGGGCTTTGCAAGTTTAAATTTGTAACTTACGTGCTTCCGTTTGTGACGGTCAGCAATATTGCTGCGATTTCTGCTTGCTTAGTGGGCCTGTTCCATCATGTAGTTAAAAAAACATGCGGAGCAGATTTGGGATTTTGACTAACCGTTCTATAAAAGCGTTCGGTGACGATAACGCGAGTTCCATGATTTTTGAAGTGAAAACTTCTTTAGGAGTGTTGAGCACTTTTTGGATGAACAAAAATCATGAAACTCGCGTGACCCCCACGTAAGCTTCGTAGCACTCGTAGCCGATCCACTACGGTGGCGTAGTCGTGATAAAGGAGTGTGCGGGGCTTAGCCCGTAGCAGTGCCATTTTGTTTCCAATTCTAGCAGTAGCCCCGTTTTTTTATTAAGTTACCCAAAAAGTATTCAACGCGCCCAAAGAAGTTTTCACTTCCAAAATCTCGAAATTTCGCAAGAAAATAAAATATTGTTTTCAATACACTTTCTCGAAAACTGTTTCTTTTCGCACTACGATTAGGATCAAAATGCAGTGTATTTCACACACGTGCGTTTTTGATGTTTATTCCACACGTGTGCAGAAAGCAAATTTGCCACGGATAGGTTTTGGACTAAATATAGGTATAGACCTTTATTTAGTCCAAATCGGTTCAACGCATAATTAAAAAAAACATTCACCTCTGACTATAGAGTCAGAGGTGAATGTTTTTTTTTTAATTTCAGCAAAGCGATCTACGTCTTTACAGCGTAAACATTTTTTTAATATTAAAATTGTGTTTATAAATTCAATATCATAGATAAACTAATATTTACTTTTATACACAAATAAACATTTATTTGTGTTCTTAATTCAAAAATATGTAAAAAAAACAATTTTTTTTGTATTAGGCTGTATAACGGCTTCATACCTTTGCTTCTTCTTCAACCTGGCGAAAGAATGCGCGGAAATAAAATAAAATTGAAATCGTAGTCTCGTAATAATTCAAGACACAAATATTTTACATTCTTTTATTTTATTTCTTCAAAAAGTATATTGAAAAACGTCGTTTGATACACGTGCACATTTGTTATTGCAGTTCTCGGCTTAAAAACACCCTCGCCTACGGCTCGTGTGTTAGTACCGCCTCGATCGACAATAACAAACTTTCTCTACTTGTATCAAAATGTACTATGTATTCCAGTAACATTTTCAAGACTTATGGAGTGCAGAAATATCAGCCAAATGCTGTTCCACGTTTTATCGCCGCGGTTGACGTTTGAACGTTACGGGCGTTCGTAAGTTTAGTGAGTAATGGTTACTAAGCACGAAAACGATTGTTTAGAAATAGGTTATGTACTTGTATAATTTATTTTTCCAATAAAATTTTAGTTCGCTTTGCTATTGTACTGGAACTATGCCATGAAATGCACGAGAAATGAATTTGGTTTTGGTTTTCGTGTGCACGGGAAATTGATGGACATTTTGGGTGCATTTGCTGATTTATTCAATTCTAATAACTTCTTTATTTTTCCTTGTGAATCCAGAGTAAAAGATGTTCAAGAGTCATCGATTGTCTTTGAGTATTGTGAAAACAGAATCCTCGTTGGATCATCTATTAAACAAACATGTCATTTCTAAAATTCATTAAACACGTTGAATAAATAAAGTAACCTTTTGGCTGGCTACTAAGAATCCTATATCAGTAGACGATAAAGCGATGACGTATAAAATTTACTATTGCATTAATTCGACGTACCTCAACAGAATCAGTTTCTCGAAATCTCGCGTGTTTATGGTTGTACTCCACAGAACGCTGCCATCATTGCTGTGACAAATGCAAAGTAAGTATGACCTTTTAACCTTCAAGTTTATCATATAATTATTACTATGCCAGACATTCTGGAATGGCGATCGCGAACCGGAAGACGTTGCGTTGTAAGTCCTCCCACTAGGTGAACCGATGACCTGATGAAGGTTGCAGGAATCTGCTGGATGCGAGTCGCACGGGACCAGTCAATGTGGCGTCACCTGGGAAAGGCCTATGTCCAGCAGTGGACGTCTTTAGGCAGAAATGATGATGATGATGATCAGACATTGGCCCTGCAACACTATCTTCAGGACAAGATAAAACAACAACAACATTTTAAAGAATTTTATTTGCACGAATAATTTCTCTGGAAGGTAAATATTTTATTTGGTACTGAAGAAATACTGCCTTACTTAAAATACATCTTTCAATAGACTATACAAAAATAACCGTGATTTGACGTTGCTTCCTTCGTTATGACAGTAGAATTAAGGTAGAATACAATAATAATATACTGTGTAGGATTTCGTATGAGAAAATAGACTTGGCGCCAGAATCGTCTAAGATTTCTTTGCAGCACTTTGTCCCAATTTCCACTACTTTTGGGTAGAAATCTGTCCAGAACTCAAAAGCTTTGTAATTAACCGTCGCTGGGGTACTCATTGTAAAATTTGCTCTGTCAATGATTAAATACCCGGGCCTTTCTAATTCGTAAGACTGCCAATCTATAATTACTCCAGAATTTGTAGGGTTTGAATACCAGGCAAAATTCGACCACATCCTCATAATAATTTCTGAAATGCTTTTATCTCTGTAATCCCATTTGCTTAGGTCTTCTGGCAATGCTAAATAGGGCATCCCGAAAGTATAGATCAAGTCAAAATTGTGAGGGACGCCTATCCATTCTGGTAGACCTTCATTAGCTATGTCTGAAAAGGGTTTCAGATCGAATCTGTAAAGAAATACTGGAGCGTGCGGACAAATATGTCTGGCCAGCTGATATGTTGTAGCGCCGTGTGTTTTATCAGTGTAGAAATCCACAAAAAGTTTCCTCAGAACTGTTTCATTTGTAGTATGAGGGATAGGTTTATAGAAGAACGCAACAGCGTCTTGGATATGATGCTGGTTAGTGAAACAAGAGCTGTTGTCTACAGTTATATCAGACAGGATTATTTCTTCTCTCATAGAATCGAACTCCCTTTGACTGATACCAGAATCTCCACTTTCATCTTTTTCTAATAACAAACCATCTTCCATATTGGTGTATCCTGCTAGAAGCGGGACTGGTGAGAAAATTTCGTCTTTGAACAACTTGGCTGGAAGTTCTGGTAAGAATGGACTTGTTATGTTGCTAAAGCCGCCATCTACAATAGGTTTCCATTCATTTACAGGTCCAGCTATATCTAAGAGTGCTTGATCAGGTACTCTTCTAAGACAATCAAGGAGTTGGAACGTCGGTTTTCGGAAACAGCTGAATGCAACTGCAACTTTATCAACGGTAACGATTTCTTTCCTTGCTATGCTCACAGATTCTGATGATAGTGCATTTCCGCTCATTGCAATAGCTTTTTGGAAGAGTCCGGCTGAGTACGAGGATATCAGATGGAGGGTGACGCTGACTGCTCCAGCATCGTGGCCAATGATGCAGACATTATCAGGGTCTCCTCCGAAGCTCTCGATGTTGTTCTTCACCCAGTTCAAAGACGCCACCTGGTCGAGTAGACCGAAGTTGCCCGATGCTTCGTTGTCCAGGGTTGAGAAGAATCCGAAGATGCCCAGCCGGTAGGCTACAGATACGAATATTACCTGGAAGTGGAAAAGGGAAGTTATTATAATCGTAAAGTCGAGTAGAAATCGTATGGTTCGCAATCGATACTAGTAGTATGATGGTATTTTATCAAATTGCGGTGAAACCTAAAAGATGGGTCATGTTCGCAAAATATTTTGGCACATTTGTTTGTCTCTGATTTGTGTTAAACCAAAAACAAAGGAGAGTCATTGTGAAGCATATTAGTGGTACTGGTTTTATTACTAACTTTTATCTTAAAACGTTCTGATCAATATTGTTTAAATTGCATAATCTCAGGCAACAAAACTACGAAAACAACGTTTGGATTGATCAAATTTAGAATGTGTCTCACATACACATTACACCAATCTTTGCATTTATGTCACATAAGGCTCAAACTTCTTCAACTAGGTCAGTTTCATTTGAAGTAGTAATAAAGCTATACGATAGATTACGTGAAAAGTTTCATTACCCTTTGTTTCAGCACTAGTTGGAACGGGTTCACGCTGTTAGGGCTCCCTCGCACGAAGTCACCTCCATGGAACCAGACGAGAACTGGATAGCCCTCCACTTTGAAATCTGTGAAGGAAAAAGTTTATTAAAAAAAAACATGCGGGGCAGTTTTTGGAGACTGCCGATAAAAATTAAAACTCGTAGCACTCGTAGATGATCCGCTACGGTGTAGCCTAGCCTGGCTACGAGTGCTACAAAAAGCGTACGTGGCGGTCACGCGAGTACCATGTTTTTTTTTCACTCAAAAGTGCTCAACGTAAAGAAGTTTTCATTTCAAAAAGTTTGTACTTAGAAGAACTGCTTACACAGCAACGACAACAGAATTTTATAAGTTTTTTTGCTTTGACTCTTCTTAAAAACAATATTGTAACATTTTACCAACGCTGCTATTTTGAAGCAAAAAAATTCATCGAGATTTTTCATTAAAATTGCCGTCAACCAGGCACAAATCTAGATTCCATGGCTGCTACTGAGATGTCTATGACGGAAAAACCTAATAACATCTGCCTGTCCCGGGAATCAAACCCAGGACTTTATGATCAGCAGTGATCGCGCTTGCGGACATTAGACTCGAGGCAGTCCGACACCACGAACAACGAACAGAACGGAACGAGGTAGTACTCGTACAGTTTCAAAAGTAAAAACCAACAAAAAACATTTCTGATGAGACTAGTTTATTTTTGTTTTTGCTTTCATCAAAATCGACAAGTGTATCCTAAGCTAAGAATTACGAAAGTGTAAACAATCAAAACAAAAACACTTCAACAGAAACTTCAGAGAAATCAAGAAACAATTTCCGCTTTATCCTTGTGAAGAAACAATAAATTGCTGAATTCAATTCAAAAACTAATAAACAACAAAGTTTCTATGAATTCTTAGTTTACTGTTATTCGGGTCAACAGTGAGATTAAGGTTAGGTCAACCTCACTGGGTCTGAGGGGGTCGATTGGCACGGCAAACTTGCATTAATGACCACTTTGCCTACTTACTAGTCGTAATGACTTTGGCTACCTACTAATTTGTAAGGGTGTTAAAAGTTGTTTGCTGGTTAGGCTGTTAAAAGTTAATGTCGGTTTACTATTGACTTTTGAGCATTCTTTCAGTTAATGTTTGCTGCTGGAAATGTCCATGAATAACCCTTTCGATCGGTTAAGATATCATAATAAGTTTGATGTGTGTTTCCCCGGCTGTCTTTTGTAGATCTTTGACACTCGTTACAGGTAGTCAGTGACTTGAAAGTCGAGAACCAGTCTTACCAAGGAGTATCATATTACCCAGTACTAACTGGGTTGTGGAGGTCCGATAGGCAGTCGCTCCATGTAAAATAATGCTTTGACACTCGTTACAGGTAGTCAGTGACTTGAAAGTCCGAGAACCAGTCTTACCAAGGAGTATCATATTACCCAGTACTAACTGGGTTGTGGAGGTCAGATAGGCAGTCGCTCCATGTAAAATAATGGTATTCAACTGCATCTGGTTAGACTGGAAGCCGACCCCAACATAGTTGGGAGAAGGCTAGGCAGAGGCTGTGTGGTGTTACGTAAATGGATAACATAAGAAATGAGTACATAAGAGGAAGTCTGAAACTGGCGCCGGTGATCGAAAAGTTATGTGGAATCGGTTGTCGTGGTATATGATGCGGGGGAATGAGGAAAAGTCGTGAAGAAAGTTTTGAGTATAAATTTGGATGGGTCTAAGTGTACAGGAAGACCAAAGAAACGATGGATGGACTGTGTGAAGTATATGGCAAGACAGGAGGTGTGTTTTGAGATGACGAGTAATAGGGAAGTACCTATGAAAGAACATGCTGCGCCGACCCCAAATGAATTGGGATGGGGCAAAAGAATGGTGATGTCGATTGCGTGACTGGAGGAGGCAGTCTTTCCAACGCATTTTCTAGAATAATTCCACTCAAAATATGTTCACAAACAACTCAAGTAAAACTTGTGTAGTTAGTAATTCGGTTATATTTGCATAGACTTAAATGATACTGCAAATATTTGTACATTGGTGCCACACTTCCAATTACTCTATTCGCCAACATTTGTGACCCATAAAGCCTTGCAATGATTCATTGCTAATCGCACAAAGTATGACGCAGTAACTTAGTCAGTCTGACCGTAAATAATACATTTATTACTCAGAGTCACAATAAAAGTTTTAATTACCCTTCCGATAAAACATTACATGGTTTCATACCTACAAATGGTTATTTTTTTTACTGAAATTATGATACACATCTGAGAATGTGTACCTAAGTATATGAGAAACCCTTAGTCACGACCTCTGAGGGTGGCTAAGGCGTTATGATGGATGACATGCGTGTGACAGCGACTGCGCAGAAAACAAATAAAAAAAAAGCGGCCAAGCGCGAGTTGGACTCGCACACAAAGGGTTCTGCAGCACGAAAAAGTACACAATATCATAGCAGCATAACTCAATTTGTTTTTGTTAGTATGTTTGCGACAAACAAAGTAATAACTGCAGCTTCACCAAAAAGTTACATATTTATCTCAGTCAAAAAACATTTTGCGATTTTTCTTTCTCTTTAGAAATTAGAAGGAATTTGATGATATCAACCATTAAGAATATATATAAGTATACATACTAAAAACCTTGATAATAATATAATTTTTAAGACCTATCATCGTACACTCCACACAGTTTTATGCGCAGAATTTTGGTTTGAGCCTTCAGTTTCACGTTAAAGTGCCCACTCTTATATTTTTTAATTCGTATTTTCTTTCTTTTTATTTTGCTAGCCCAAGACTTCGCTTCTTCCACCGCGTCGTCATTGGCAGCGCAAAGGTCAGTTCGATTATTTTTCGGCCAAGAGGGCAGGAGCGAGGTGGAGCATAGTTTACGATACAGTTCCACAACAACACCCGCCGCTTTTTCATTGAGGTAACCCCACTTAACGAGGTTGGAGTTACAACTGCCCACTTGAGTCCAGAGACGGGTCCAGGACTTCCAGGTGGACCACGGAAGGTTAGACCCCGCAGGAAGATGCTCACTTGGTGCTTAGTAGTGAGTGGGAGGGGGACAGCTATTTTCCTAGAGCTTACATCAGGCGTATCCTGATAAGGCCGGGTTTTAAAAACATGTGCCTGTTTTCGCCGTTGCTATGGCAGTTGGGCGCCGTGTAGTTGGTGCTTGGTTTTCAACTCCTGTTTTTGTTTCTCCACTGCATTTGCGACTTCTCTTCAAACAAGCGTGACCGAGGAACATGGTCTGACAAGTGGCGGTCGCCACTGACGGGTCGTGCCACGCTATGTAGGTAATCGCGTGTTGTGTTGTGTTGCTTCAAATCGCATCGTCGCAAGCTGTGACCTAAGCCTAAAGAAAGTTATGACTCAGAGAGAAATTATAGTTTTTAATGGCGTATACTTAGGTTAAAGACTCATAATGTATGTAACACTAGCTGTTGCCCGCGACTTCGTCCGCGTAAACCACCCTTGTCACATAGGGGTTTAAAAGAAGCCTTCGACTTGTTCTCTGACATAGCAAGTATACACAAAAATAAATATTAAATCGGTGAAGTCAAGATAACAAACAATGTGACACGAGATTTTGATGTATTTGATAGCTTTGTCTGCGGCTTTGCTCGCGTTGAATTGGGCGTAATTTTAATAAAAAAATGAAAGAATTTCATTGCGCAAAACAAAGAGTAAGTAAAATTCAAGATCCAGCAGACTTTTAAAGATATACATATCTGGGTTGCTCATAAATTAGTTGGTTTTAAAGCAGAACAGAGGAACTTTGCAGAAGTATTGTGTAAAATCTTAAATTATTGTCTAGGATGGAATTACTATGGCCGGTAAATTACATAACGATTCGTAGCTACGAGGACAAACAAAAATTAAAGAAAAATTAGATTTGTGTTCAGTGAAAACCATGAAAACGACACCCATGAAGGAAAAACGAAAAAAAATCCTAGGTGCCTTCTTGGATTTTCATTTTGACCTCATTTTTATTATCAACGACTCCGAAAACCACGCAAACGACACCCATGACGGAAATATTAAAAAAAAAACCCTAGACGGCATCTTGGATTTTCATTTTGACCTCATTTTCGATATCAGCGACCCCAAAAACATGAAAACGACGAAAAATTTACTTCAATGCCATTTCGATCTCATTTTTGTAATCAGCGACCTCGAAAACCATGTAAACGACACCCGAGATGGAAAAACAAACACTTTTCCTCGGCACTATCTTGTATTTATCAATAAGACATAATATTGTTTATTACAGATATCAAGCAATGCTTTCATCATTCGTATATTCTTCTCTATGCTGATGACATGAAAATTCACAAAGTTGTAAAAGACATGTCTGATGCATATCAATTGCAAGACGACCTGCACAGATTTGAGATATATTGCAAACGTAACAAACTCCAATTAAATGTCTCTAAATGTTTCGTCCTAACATTCTCACGACGTACGTCTTTGATCAATTTTAATTACAGAATCAACCATGAATTGATTAGCAGGCTAAATAGCATAAGAGATTTGGGGGTTATCGTAGACAACAAGCTTCTGTTTGATCAACATGTGAATAGTATAGTTACAAAGGCATCAAAGGCTCTGGGATTTATACTGCGCACCACGGCCTGTTTCCGATCACTTAAACCGGTTAAAATTTTGTATTGTTCATTCGTACGTAGCCACTTAGAATACGCATCTCAGGTTTGGAACCCGCAGTATGAGATTTATAAGTCCCGTATTGAAGGCGTCCAAAGAAAATTTCTACGTTACCTTGACTATAGAGCACAGCAATACTCAGTTGACTATGAGCACCGCTGTAAACGATACCACTTCCTTCCTCTGGACATGAGGCGTCATATTGGAGACATAACTATGCTTATGGGTGTCGCAAATGGCCATATTGACTGTCCTGAACTTGTTGCAAATTTAGCATTGCGCACGAACCTAATGGGATTACGTCAGCGACCAATATTAAGTGTACCTTTCACATCAACCAATTACGTGAAAAATGTTTTTTCAATAAGGAGTGCACTTGATTTTAATAGACTTTCTAAGGACCTTGATATTGACTTATTCTGCACCAGTGTGGCGTCCTTGCGACAGCAAATCGCACAAAACTTTTTCGATAGCTAATTTCGCTAATTCTTACAATTAATATTTGTTAGTGATTAATTGTCTTCTGTACTCTTTTTTTTTTAAATATCCTTTGTCTTTTTTTTGTCTACGTGTGGAGGCTTGTAATTAGCGATTTGATAATATTACACTTATATATAACATTTTCTTTATTAGTCTGTAAGCCTTCTTTAAAATAAAATAAATAAATAAATAAAATAAATAAATAAGAGTACTCTTGTGAAGTTTCAAATAAAATAGTCTTACCAATCTTGTTTCCCCATACAAACTTTTGAGGACCGTTTCACCCCTTGGAGGGCGAATTTTGAAAAATTATTTCTTAGTGCACCCCTAGACTACATAAGGAACCTACTTGCCAAATTTGGAATCTGTAGACCCAGCGATTTGGGCTGTGCATTGATTTTTAGACTTTTTCACCCCATTTACCCCTCTTAGGGGTTGAATTTTGAAAAACCTGAAACCTGTTTCTACTCATTTATCAATAGGAGTACTCTTGTGAAGTTTCGAATGAAATAGTCTAACCAATCTTGTTTCCCCATACAAACTTTGGAGGCCCGTTTCACCCCCTTAGAGGGAGAATTTTGAAAAATGTTTTCTTAGTGCACTCTTAGACCACATAAGGAACCTATTTGCCGAATTTGAAATCTGTAAATCCAGCGGTTTGGGCTGTGCGTTGATTTTTAGACTTTATCACCACATTTACCCCTCTTAGGGGTTGAATTTTGAAAAAACCTGAAACGCGTTTCTACTCATTTATCAATAGCAGTACTCTTGTGAAGTTTCGAATGAAATAGTCTAACCAATCTTGTTTCCCCTTACAAAATTTGGAGGCCTGTTTCACCCCTTTAGAGGGTGAATTTTGAAAAATACTTTTTTAATTCACCCCTAGACTACATAAGGAACCTACTTGCCAAATTTGGAATCTATAGACCCAGCGGTTTGGGCTGTGCGTTGATTTTTAGACTTTGTCACCCCATTTACCCCTCTTAGGGGTTGAATTTTGAAAAAAACTGAAACCCCTTTCTTTTCATTTATCAATAGAAGTACTCTTGTGAAGTTTCGAATAAAATAGTCTAACTAATCTTGTTTCCCCATACAAACTTTGGGGGCCCGTTTCACCCCCTTAGAGGGTGAATTTTGAAAAATCCTTTCTTAGTGCACCCCTAGACCACATAAGGAACCTTCATGCCAAATTTGGAATCTGTAGACCCAGCGGTTTGGGCTCTGCGTTGATATATCACCCAGTCAGTCAGTCAGTCAGTCAGTCAGTCAGTCAGTCAGTTTACCATTTTATATATATAGATTAGTAGCATATTGCATGCACACTTGCAATTTTTATAGTATTTTTATTTAAGTGAATAATATGAATAAATACGTGGAATGTGTGGTGCTCGTTGTTAATATAACTGTAACCTATTAAAGTAAATATACTTGTAAGAATGGGTCTCCACCCATTATTATATAATAGCAGTTTAATGCGCAATTGTACGTTATTAGCCGTAGGTGAGAATAGTTCAAAAGGAAATAAGGGGTAGGTGTCTGTGATATATTTACCAATAAATATTTATAAATATAAATACCGCTGGACATTAACACACAGCGCCACCTAGTGCCACACTAAGCAAGGCTTTTGTCGTGGTCACCAGATAGTTGATATACTACATATTATTAAATACTATTTTGCTTGTAAATAAATACTTATGATACATATAAACATCCATGACTCGGAAACAAATGTCCTGCATGCTCATCACACAAACATTTTGCTCCTACCGGGATTCGAATACCGCTGCGCCATTCGGGTCGTCAATAATGTGTTGAACGCGGTTGTTGTGTCCGAAATCGGAAATTACACTCACATTTCGCCAGAAAAGAAGTCCTATGTAAGGCACGGGTCATATACAAGTGGCGGATGGCGGTGGCGCGGCGCTGGCGAGGTGGTGGCGTGGCGCCACTTTGATATTTCATACAAAATGTATAGAAGAGGTGTGGCGCGACACATACTGAGATGGCGTGGCGCGGGCGTGGCACTGGCGCGGCTCGGGCGCCACTTCCTCGCCATCCGCGCACCCGCAGTTAGCAGTGGCATGCACAGGGCGGGAACAAGACAACGAAAATGCGTAACAATTTAGACTTTAAAGACTAGAATGCGCCCGCGCCACGCCATTCCGGCGCCATTAGCGCGCCTGTTCTGCGCTGCGCCGGCGGCGCCACGCCATCGCCTAGCCAGCGTCGCGCCACCGCCATACGCCATACGCCATACGCCACTCGTGTTTGTCCCGCGCCTAATAGACTCACCGGATGCTTGTTTTATTCAATCTATTATGTCGCCGTGGCCTAACCGGGTTTCATGTTGGAACTTACTTACCTAAATATAACAACCAAATGTATACACATGAATGCAATAAAGAGTTTGGGTTTGAGTTATAGGGGGCGAGCGTTTGCCATCAACCAAACCCAACCAAATTTAAATTGTGTGGCTGCTATATGAGCAATTTATTTTTGATGGAAAAACCCAATAACAATTTGCCCGACCCCAGAATCGAAATCAGGAGCTGCTCTCCTTCTATAATATTTTGTGAAATAACCATACGACAAATTACGGTTTCACAAGAGCTCTTGTGTCAATACAAATTAATAACTGAATTAATTGCAAATGTAAGAAAGCGAAAATCAATTCAGAAATCAAACAATCAAAGAAAATTAATTAGAATTGAAGTCGGGTTTCACAAGACTTCAGATTAAAATATGCAGAAGCAATTAATCTCAATTGGAAATCGAAATACTAATGACCTACTTTATCTGTGGAATGGTTCGGGGCGACGCCGGGAACGGTACTAACATAGGGGTTGATCTATAAATTCAAGGTCGGTTTCGTTTCTTGGTGTATTCCCGCTGATCACACTGCTTTGCCCTGGTGGGATCAATGGGAAAAAATCACCCCACTACCCTGCCACGCTCCCTTGAGATCAGGTTTTGAGAAAAAATGTAGGAATGAAATAAACCTTAATAATGTCAGTGGGAATTAAAAGACAAGACCGGGAAAAAGACCGCGAAGAAGACTGGGAAGACCGGGAAGAAGACCGGGAAGACCGGGAAGAGGACCGGCAAGAATATCTGGATTACCGGGAAGAAGACCGAGAAGAAGACCGAGAAGAAGACCGAGAGGAAGACCGGGAATACCGGAAAGAAGACTGGGAATACCGGGAAGAAGACCGGGAAGACCAGGAATAAGACCGGGAAGATAACCGGGAAGAAGACCGGTAAGAATACCGGGATTACTGGGAAGAATACCAGGATTACCAAGAAGAAGACCGGGAATAATACCTGGATTACCGGGAAGAAGACCGGGAATAAGACCGGGGAGAATATCGGGACTACCGAGAAGAAGACAGGGAATAATACCAGGATTATCAGGAAGCAGACCGGGAAGACCGGGAATACCAGGAAGTAGACCGGGAAGACCGGGCATAAGTCCGGGAAGACCGGGAAGAAGACTGAGAATACCGGGAAGACCGGGACTGAATATTATTTTGTCAAGCTTTAGTCGATCCATCCCGGGTTCGATGCCCGAGTGTGGGCAAAATGATTTTCAAAAAAACTGTGAAATCAGATTTGTTTATATTTAAAAGTAAATGAATGTCTCTTTTATCTCCTGTATTTAGAGTATCATCTCTCGTGGTATTGTAAAACTCCACCCTGCATAATATCTGAGTAGAATTTTATAACTCAAAAATATTAATATTTTTTATTACTACTTAAATCTATTCCTGCTGACCCCACCAGTTAAGTCACGGGCGGTGAGGTCAACGGAAATATTATACGAGGGTGTTTTTCAAGTAATACATAACAAAATTATCTCGAAATAGCTCAGAAGTCATCATCTGCCTAACCAGACCCAACTACCTATGTTGGGTCGGTTTCTTAAATGCGAAAGTTTGTGTTACTCTTTCACGCAAAAACTGCTGACCGAATTTGGATAAAATTTGGCGCAGATACAGTTTATAGCTTGAATTAACACATAGGATATTTTTTATCTCGGCAGTATTATCCCGTGGGACAATTATCGAATTTTACGCGGGCGAATTCGCAGGAATAAGTTTTAGAAATGCTTTAGGTTTTGCAGGGGTCCTTAGAAAAATTTTCATAGATTAATTACATCACAAGTTACGTTTTAAATTAAAAATTAAAAAAAAAAACTCGACACAATTCAAGTTTATTTTTTTCACAAAAAAAAGTAAATACTAGAGCTTTACGTTAACACTTTTTTTTGTGTCGGAGGTTCCCTTTCATTTGAAAGCTATACTGAGGGAGTTGTCATGGAAAAATATGTAATCCACCATCTTGTGGCAGCGGCCATCTTTGGCCGATTTTCATCAAACATTGCTAAAACACTCCCGACTAATTCACCTTTCAAACAAAAACAAACAAAATCAAAATCAACTCATTCGCTTGGGAGCTACGATGCCACAGACAGACACACACACACACACACAGACACGTCAAACTTATAACACCCCGTCGTTTTTAGCGTCGAGGGTTAATAAAAGGACCAGCTTATCGTATTATTAAGAGGCCTGCGGAGCAAGCGTAGTTCATACAAACGTAATACCAAAATAATTTGTATAAAACAAACATATTCTTAAGGTAGTGTGTATTTATTTCGATTGGATCACAGAATATCTAGGTTCCCAAATATATATTTTGAATGGAAACTGATTTTAACAAGAGATATGAGAAAAATAACTTTCTATAGAAACTTTGAATTCGTCATATCTCGTCTTTATAATTATCACTGTCCTTTCAAAATATATTTTTGGGAACCTAGATATTCTGTAAAACAATCGAAATAAATACACACTACCTTAAGAATATGTTTGATTTATTAATCATTTTGGTATTACGTTTGTATGAACTACGCATGCTCCGCAGGCCCCTTAAGTTCAGGTGTCTTCTAACAGAACTATCCAACAACTTATGTCTGACTTAAGACAGGTGATAAACAGTCCAAAGGTTTTGATAAATCACGCGTCATTTTTCAAACACGACAGGACCATTTTGCATTTTACTTGTGATAATTTTGTATCGTTATGATAGTCATTTGTTTATGAAGGTTTTGAATAAATTATTTTGAACCTTTTGTAATTCACTTTATGTTTTAATTCCTTTTTAACGTAAATTGTTTACTTCGAACCCGCGACTTCAACCGCATGAAAAACACATTCCATGGCAGTCTCTCAGATTTCCATCTGTAAAAGAATGAATTGTAAAAGCAGTTTTAAGTGATTTCTTCCCTCATCACAAACCTTACCTCTTCGTTATATATTGCTATAGGTAGTTAGCATAGATGATTAGCATGGAGTAAAAGTACCCACATTGTGTTTTTAAATGTAACTTTATGGAACACAATATGGAGTGCCTCGTTGGTCTACTGATTGCAAACGCAACTGCTGATGATGAGAGGTCGGGCAAATTATTATTGGGTTTTTTCATCAGGAATTTCTCAACACGACGCCTGTATTAGGGTCCGGTTGATGGCAAATGGCTCGCCCTTATAACATGGGACCTGACGAAATGTGGGTGTACTAACACCTCTGCCCAACCCTTTGGGGATAACATGCGTGATGTTATGTTTTTGGAAAGATTACGTCGTTGGCGATGTTGCCGCCTATTGCCGGGTTCATAGTCTGCACTTACGTTAGGGCGTCTTTGCTACTACGGTTTGTGGTTGCAGGCGCTTTTAAAGTTGTGCCTACCCTATGGCTGATGCTCCAGGCTTTTCAAGGTCAAAATCGTTCCTCGACCTGTATGAACTTGGAGGGTTGTATTGATGCTTATAATTCTGTAACTATATACGTCTTACAGTCGCGAACGGTATTTTTATCAACATGCATCTTGCCACTTTTTGTTTTTCTCGGATGGTAAATCATCAAATGACTTCTCCCACTCTGGGCGGAGCGACTCACACCCCATGTAAAGATACTGGTTTTAAATGTCTCATAATAACTATCGAAAACTTTTACTAAGTCTTGGTAAAACATAAATACACATATAACTAACAACCACTTGACACACATTAGGTAATAATACTACAGACAGGAAATAGCAATTTGCATCATTATGACGACGTCTCGTGTCAAAAATGAGAAAATTTTCGTAAAGTTAAAGTAAAATGTTTGAGAAAATTGCACTAAGATACACATATAATTTCAATGGATACGTAAATTCTTTTGTTTGCACCACAATATCACTCCATATATAACTGTAGTTATAGATAGCACGGACACAACAAACGTTGTTTTCTTGTCAGCGGCAAATATTCATTCCCAATTAATAGGCATGACAACAGTTACGACCCTATTCCTCTACATTCAGAATCCTCGTATTCGCTCACTGCAGAGACAAATACACTGCTAACCATTCTAATTTCCATAAAGGTCTCATCACCACTTCCTACAATAAATTCAAACTCTGAGTTTGGATTCATTGTAATATAGGAAATCGTGATCCTTGCCAAAGTTGTTCTGTAGATGGATGACGACCAATCACATATAGTTTCCGCTGAGCCTCGAATGCAAGTTAAGCCGTTGCTCCCGGCTGTTATTTGTCGATCTTTAACAGTCGTTAGAGGGCCGAAATTCTGACAGCCAGTCTTACCAAGGGGTATCGTATTACCCAGTACTAACTGAGTTGTGGAGGTCAGATAGGAAGTCGCTCTATGTAAAACACTGGTATTCAGCTGCATCCGGTTAGACTGGAAGCCGAAACTGTCGATATAATAATGAAATGGTGGCTTGATAGAATGAATAATTGACCTGTTATAATTATGATTTTTACAAGATTTACTGTTCGCTATCTCAAGCACTTATTATTTTACAATTTTTCTGTTTTTTGTCGATTGTTATTTGAGTAAATTGCTCGGGTCGAATGTTACGAGTATATCTATACTGTATATTTGTATGTAACGAATAAACTTAAACACTACTGGACCGATTTGAAAAAATCTTTCAGCAATGGATAGGTACATTATCAGCGAGTAACATTAAGTAGCATAGGCTATTTTATCCCCGTAATCCCACGTGAACGGGAACTACACGAGTGAAACCGCGTGACATCCGCTAGATAGATACATAGGATGTTTGGCTATCGGTTACTGATACTATAAGGGCATATTATTTCCTGCCGGGGTGGCGGGCCTGTTCGAAAGAGATACCGTGGCCCCGGAACATAAAGGGCGAGGAAAAAACATGGATGGGTTTTAGTCAGTAAAAGTCTGACACTCCCCCCCGCTTCGCCCAGAGCGGGAGAAGTTATTTGATGATTTGCCATCCTAAAAAAAAAAATAAGGGCATATTATTTACTCATTTTTATCGACAAATACCGTTGATAAATATTCCTAACCCCACACCGCGCGAATGGCAGCCATTTTGTTTTTCTAATCGGTTGATCCCGGGTATGTTCAATGAAATGCTAAATATCTTTGTATTTAAGAGACTTTGAGACATGCAAATGATCTTATTGCAAGGTTGAATAACGAGGCTATCAAATGATTAAATGAATTTTCCTGACAAATAGACCCCAAAAAAATGAAATTTCGAAATTTTACATGAAAATTACTTATTCTTTTTTTTTACATTTTCAACTCTAGTACAAAATTAGCCCCGGAATGTTGCGTATATTTTTTATGTTAAATTAGAAGAAAGAAAGAAAGAAGAAAAGAAAGAAAAAACATTTATTTGGCACACGCCACAAGTGCACACGGTATAAAATAATAATGATAATAAGAAAAAAAAAACTAAATTATTATAAAAACCTTATTTGTAAAATAAAAAAACTTAAATCTAAACAAAAAAACAAAAAAGTAGGTATAATGTGTGACCTGTGATGGTGATGTCACGGACATAAAACAGTTTTGTGCTGTGTGTGAATTTATTGGGTGTTATGTATGTTTGAGTAGATACAAAAATAGAATAAAAGTGAATACAATAACATACATTACGTGTAAATAAACATCAAGAAAAGTGCAAGACAAAACAAACAATTAGGTAAATAGGTTAATTAGTTAGGTAGGTAGGATAGTTTTTGAGTGAGTTTTTACATCGTTATTATCGAGACTTTCAGTGCGACCATATCCAACTTTCGTTGCGATTCCATTAGATACTGCCGTAAACGTTAGATAGGCAGTTGCTCGATGTATATAATTATATAATACTGGCATTCGGTTAGACCCGAAGCTGACCCCAACATCGTTAGGAAAAGGCTACGCAGATGATGACACAGAGACTATTCTTTGTCATTTCCAAATTCATTATTTGCGACGATGACAGCTTTCTGATTGAATCAACTTAGAAACTAGAAACAAACAAAACATGACGAATGCATAACAGGAAAATTATGAAATGGCTTGATAAGTCTATTTAATTATAATAAAACATAGTCTTAATATAGATCAATCATCCGTTCTATAAAGCCGGGATTTAATTATTCGATCAACAGTTTCGAAAGCAACGCCTGTTTTAAGAGGTTGATTTGCTCCAAGCTGTTCACAAAATATTTCTTTTTGAAGTTCAAAAAGTTAATTAATCCAAACTGTGCAAGTGGCATTCAGCAATACCATGTCTGAAAAGGATACCAGCGGCATTACCTCCACAGTGGCAGTGAATTATATTGAATCTAAAGACCCACATAACTGGATACTAATTTTCGCTGTTGAGAAGTTTACATCGATTTTTGTTTTCGTGCTGTCTTTAACCACGGTGATATGCGGAGTGACGTCATGGAGTAAACTTAAAAAGTTCCGCCATTACAGAAACTATGTGTACCTTAACGCAATTTTCGCGAACTTTTTACTCTATTTAATTAAAATTTTCGCAGCGCCTTACATCGCGTATAGTGTTTATTTATGGTTAAAAATTTGTTGTTTCTTTTTATTATATTTTTTAATTTATGTAAGAAACCTATGGCTGTTAGTGATATGCCATATGTTTTATTTAGATTTTGTTAAAATTTTCGACAGCCCTATTCATAGGAGATACTTGAAAAGTAGTGTCTTCGCATGGGGTTTTGGTTTTATGGCAACCAGCATTTATTTTATTGTAAGTTGTTTTTATCCAATTAGCACGACACAACTGACAACAAGTCATCAGTCCCTTGGTATTATTTTCAACACTAGTGGAAGTCAATGTTTACCGCTGATAGCAAACTGCTGTTTTTACATTATAATTGTATTTTCACTTTTTCGTAATTACAAAACGAGCGCACATACAGCTACAAACATCTGGCGTCGCTTGTACTTAGCCACTGTGATATTTATATTAAGTGACGTCATTATGCTTTCTCAATACTTTTTATCTATTTTTGGTAATTTTTATCAATGCACTACACCGTTTCTTATTGATACATTTTTAGACAACTTAAATGCAATCATGTTACCTATTTTTTTGGTTTTTGTAAAGAGTAACCGTGAAATTTTGTACGATTTTTATGTTGTAAAAAATAATGATCGATCGGATCTTGGTGTATAATAAGTATTAAAATACATATTAAAAATATGTTTGATCAAAAATTCGAGTAACGAATGAAGTTTTTTTTTTCAGCTTGTAGTTAATTCCTTACTGCTTCTTACTTTCCTCTGTCATGTCTGCTGGAAGAAATTCCTTATGAAATAAGCAATGGATTGGATAGCACGGGGGTCGTAGAGGCGTTTAAAAATCTTACAATACAAACATGGATTTAAAAAAAAAACTTGTCAAAAAGTTGGAACTTTGACCCCCAATATCTCAGTAACTAGAATGTTCCCAGGCATACTTGGGAACATTCTAGTTAAGCCACACAAAATGGCAAATACCTAACTTTTCTCTTTTCACAACTCCCTCGAATCATTATGGGTATCAAATGAAAGGCCTTTTTTTTTTTTTTAAGATGGGAAATCATCAAATGACTTCTCCCACTCTGGGCGGAGCGGGAGGGAGTGTCAGACTCTTACTGACTAAAACCCATCCATGTTCCTTCCTCGCCCTTTATGTTCCAGGGCCGCGGTATCTCTTTCGAACAGTCCCGCAACCCCGGCAGGCTTCGGCCCTTGCGGGCCCCTCTCTTATGCTGACATCTCTTTGAGGCGCGCGTGGAACACGATCGCGCCGTCGACACGGCCTGTCGTCGTTAGACGGACGGACGGCTAGCTAGCCCATAGCCAACCGTCCACAGGCCCGCATCTACGGTGGCCGGTAGTCACCACGTGGCCCCCGACGCCCGGTGCGTCTCCCGCGGCGGCCGGGAAGTGAGGATCTCTCCCTCTCTCGTTCCGCCACCTCCTTCGCTAGCATGACTGCTTCGCAGAAGGAGGTGACGGCTCAAATGAAAGGCCTAGACTAGTAATATTATGAACACTATACTGAAAGGGGATGAGGAATACGAACTAACGAAATGAGATGAGGAGAGTGGAGTGATGGCTGTTATCTAGGACCTAACAAATTGTTGTGTCGAGTGTTTTTTTATATTTTTAATTTAATTTTACTTGTAACTAACTGTCCAGGACAAATCGACAGTTGACAGTTCTCAATATTTTGTGAAAGCGTCGGAAATATAAACAATACGATAAGGGAACTTCTGTTGGTATATTCAAATCCTAACCGTTTTCGGTACTGACTGTTTTTATTTTTTAATTTAGTTTTTGCCATACGTTTCTATATAACCCGTAATAAACGAAAGTTTTCCACGTCCCATCATGACATACGCTTGTATCGTATTCGCTCATGCCCACCCGCGTCATATCCACACGATGCAGACCTTGCAGAACCGATTCCTCCGTAAGATCACCGGTGCCCCCCCGTACGTCCGTAACGACAGTCTACACGTAGACCTTAGAATCCCTACCGTTAAGCAGTTCATGAAACGCCTGTCCAAGCGTTACTTCGACACTGCCATCAAACATAGGAACCCCCTAATCGCATCGGCCGCCCGGTACGACCCATCGCGTATTAGCTCAGTCCAACGTCCGCGTCACACCTTAGTCACCCCCGACGATCCGATCACTATCTTGCAAGAGAGTAGGAAAGATACCAGTACAGTTCGTAGATTGTACAAATACAAACCGAAGACCTTCCGACCTCGCCGCCGAGGTCCGGCGCGTAATCCCCAGTCAATCCCTCCCCGACCCTTGCCTGAGCCAGCCCGCGATGCTGAGCCTTTAGCAATAAAACAGTCCCTAAATAAAGACAATCAGATCCAGCCTGTCCCTTTGCTGCCCCCAGCGACGCCCTAAGCCGAGGTCCGTACCCCACAGGGGGTGCCCTTAGAGCGCTGTCGCTTAGTTTTTAGTCATTTTTGCCCTGGCTGGAGGCCTTAAATTCAAGGCATCCACAGGACTTGCCCGGTTAAGCAGAAGCCAGTCTTCGTAGACTGAACTGCGAGATGCCCTATCCAAAAAAAAAAAAAAAAAAAAAAAAAAAAAAAAAAAAAAAAAAAAGTTTTCCACGTTCAAGGTTCAACTGAAATAAAGAAAGAAAGAAAGAAAGAAAAGATATTTATTTGGCTTATGCCGCAAGTGAACAGAACATAACAAAAATAGGAATAAGATAAAGTAAAAAACTTAAAACTAAACAATAAAAAGTAAATAAAGAAACTTAAAACTGTACAGAAAACAAAAGAGATAATATTGTATGTCTCACGGCTGCGCCAAAAAGGCCCAGTTCAGCATATTGCCGAGCAGCTAGTGCCCGACGCTGGTTTTCAACTGGACCTGGATGAAATGTTTGATAACCTGACTAATGCACATCTTCTGCCTAGTCTTTTTCCAAACCAGGTTAGGGTTGGCTTCGAGTATACCAGTATGCAGCTGAATACCAGTACTTAACATGGAGCAATTGCCTGTGAAACCTCCACAGCCCAGATACGGGGTAATACGATACTTTTTGGTGAGACTGGTTGTTAAAATTTCGGACCGCTGACTACGGTGAAGGAAAACATCGTGAGGAAACCGGCATGTCCTAGAACCATAAATTCGAAGAAATGTGACATCTACCAATCCGCACTGGGCCCGCGTGGTGGATTATATAGCCCATTCCCTCTCATAGAGAGGAGGCCTGTCCCAGCAGTGGGAACATTAATAGGCCGATGATGATGATGATGACTACCTATTACGACTGTCAAAGATCTGATCTTATCAAAGATGACAGCCGGGACCAACGCCACCGGGGCTTTACGTGCTTTCTGAGGCCCGGTGGGAAGTCGGTTTGAAAGGGTAGTCATCTACCCATCCACCCATCCACGTCAGATACCCATCCACGAACCGACCTCGACCGTACCTAAACTCTTTTTTCTTCGGATGGGAAATCATGAAATGACTCCTCCCGCTCTGGGCAGAGTGGAAGGTGTTTTTTTTTTTTTTTTTTTTTTTTTGTGTAGGGCATCTCGCAGTTCAGTCTACGAAGACTGGCTTCTGCTTAACCGGGCAAGTCCTGTGGATGCCTTGAATTTAAGGCCTCCAGCCAGGGCAAAAATGACTAAAAACTAAGCGACAGCGCTCTAAGGGCACCCCCTGTGGGGTACGGACCTCGGCTTAGGGCGTCGCTGGGGGCAGCAAAGGGACAGGCTGGATCTGATTGTCTTTATTTAGGGACTGTTTTATTGCTAAAGGCTCAGCATCGCGGGCTGGCTCAGGCAAGGGTCGGGGAGGGATTGACGTGGGATTACGCGCCGGACCTCGGCGGCGAGGTCGGAAGGTTTTCGGTTTGTATTTGTACAATCTACGAACTGTACTGGTATCTTTCCTACTCTCTTGCAAGATAGTGATCGGATCGTAGAGTGGAAGGTGTCAGACTTTAACTGACTAAAACCCATCCATGTTTCTTCTTAGCCTTTTGTGTTCCGGGGCCACGGTATCTCTTTTGAGCAGTCCCGCAGCCCCGGCAGGCACCGAGTTTAACCTCGAATATCGATCAGGGAGGCTGTTTTAGCCACGAACCTCACTAAAGTTAAGAGAGAGAATCATCTATTTTCTCATTTTCACGAATTAAGCAAACATATATTGAGTGTATGGAGAGAAAGCTAGAAAAAGAAAAATAAGTTTCTTATTTAAAACCGTAACTGATTTTGTAGTCAAATACGTTAATAGCTCAGTCATCGTTGTATTGGTAATTAATCATTTTCTTTATTGACTTTTAATTACAATATCGTGAGTGGGAAGTGAAGCAGCTGCCTTTTCATTAATTTTGTTCTGATTGACTTTTCTGAGCCTTTTAATTTAACCACAGATTTTTGATAGGACAATAATAAATTATGATTCTAGCGTCGCGCAATGATTGTTGATATAACACGTGATAGCCCGCATGAAGAGAACCACGTGAAAGCAGGGAAAAAACAATTCAAATCTTGATCTCGCTCGTGAGGTTGTCGACATGTGGGACGTGAGTACATGGTGCCGATAGTCGTGTCGGCCAATAGCTTAATAGCTTAGAGCAATATCTTAGGATGCTCTCGCTTGGCAGCTGGATCTAGAGCTTGATTCGGAAAGCAGTACTTCTGTACACGGCTCGTATTGTTAGGAGGTTCCTCTCTCAAGAGGTCTAACCACTACAGGACCGCCAGCTAGCGACTGAGCCTCATTTCATGCTTCGTTTCGGCTCTTTCGGTAAAGTTGTAAATCGGTTTTTGTTAATTGAGGAAAGTTTTTCTGCATATGGAAAAAAATGAAAAGACAAAAGAACAGCAGTACAAGTACCTACGTAAGATTCAATAGGTCTCGATTAGATAAATTTGACACTCATTCTCGATAAAGTGAGTTTTTATGGAGTCAAAAACTCATTTTATCGAGAATAACTGTCAAATTGATCTAATCGAGTCCTATCGAATCCTTTGTGCTTGTGCTGCAGACAAGACAAGACTGACCGTTGTCTTTTTTAAACTTTCACGATCAGAACACATTGTAAAACATATGACATACCCGTACATACCTGTATGTCATATGTTTTATAATGTAAGACTGACCGTTGATTTTTGCTGTAATCAGTCTACAGTGTTCCCACTGCTGGTCTAAGTAACCCCATTATTTGGGTTGTTAGATGTAGGTCTCCGAAATTTTGGTTCCAGGACATGCCAGCTTATTCTCGATGCTTTCACCTGTACACTGTTGTGCGTTTGTACTCTGTTTTGAGACTTATTATGTCACGTGCTGCTCATTTTTTTGCTGTCTATATTTTATATCGCAAAGTATTGAAAAATGAACCCTCTCAATGTTTTGTGAAAGCGTCGGATATCACTACCATTATTCAAATAGATTGCTTCAATATAAAACAATACGATAGTAGTGAAAAATACTTTTGGTGTATCAGCTGTATTTTAGCAGTTTTCGTTTACGATTTGCCGTTTTTTCTAATTCAGGGTTAGTATATAATTTGTTGCGTAAGGTTTTATCCCTTCCAACCAACCTTAAATTATGAGTGCTGGCTGTTTTGTAGGTCTGACTGCATTAAGACACACAAAAAACTATGAATTAATAGATAGTTGTTTTTTTCATAGTGATGTTAGTAAGTATTATTAATCAGTGTGGGCCGTAGGTAATTTGAATTCTATAGCTTAAGTTTAGTATGTTGGGGTTGGCTTCCTGTCTAAACAGATGCAGTTAAATACTAGTGTTTTACATGGGGTGACGGCCTATCTGACCTCCACAGCCCAGTTAGTACTGGGTTATACGGAACCACTTGGTGAGACTGGTTGTCAGAGAGTTTCGAGCCTTTTTCTGTATGTAACGACTGTCAAAGATCTACAAATGACAGCCGGGGCCTGCGGCTTAGCTTGGGTTCAAAACGAATGGAGAAAACTTGGTATGTGATGTGTGGTCACCTATCCACAGACCAGCCTAGGTAAGCGCGGCTTAACCTGGAGATTGATATTTAGCTACGTGTACCTCTTAAGGCGATTACATGAGCTAAACGCGAGTTTTATAATTACTAAAAGTACCTATATGATTCACTGCTATAAACAAGACCAGAAAAATATATGATATTCTTCAGGATATATGCTAGCATGATACTGTTTTGAAAACATAATACAATTAATTTGGCTCGATAAAAAGAAATCACGAACTTACCTCTAAAAATATCTTTCAAACAATAAAAACCATGCTAATTTTCATGCGATCATTCTGTTTTTTTGGCAAATAATTCTACAAGCAATATATTAGCATGATACTGTTTTAGTTTTTTAATCCAATCAATAGTTTTTTTTTTGTAAATCGATCGAAACCACTCATTTCGCGCTATTTGGCCCGCAGTGGCTGACGTAAAAACCACTTTGTAGTGCAAGCTGATTAGAACTTTATTCTAACAGCATTTCAAACGAAGTTTGTACTACCACAAATAGTGTTGCTAATTTAGCTCGTCTAAGCGCCTTAATATAAAACTATGTACTCAATGAGCTGTGAGACAAAATAACCACTTTTGCGTACTGACTTGAATACAATAGATACACAATAACTACTTGAAACTATTTCTGAAAAGGAAAACGTTCTACATTTCTACCAACTGTCAGTCATCAATTATTTTTAGATGTCTTCGTAGTACTACGAGTATTTAAGGTGCATTTCGGAAGACGAAGGTGCGAACGACAGCGACAATGCCGACCACAGCGTCAAAACTGTTTTCTATGAAAATGGTGAAAGGCCGTGCAAGTGTACAACTAACGTAACGTAACAAAGACATATTTTCAGTTTTACAAAAGTCGTTTGTCATAAAATAGTACATTGTGATACAAGGGGCTAAAATGACCCATTATAGACGAGGTAAGTTTTACTACCGAGCTTTAGCGAGGTAGTAAATAGAAACCGAGTTATAATGGGATTTTAGCGCCGTGTGTTACACCGTACTTTTCACTACGATTGCGAGAAAATAAAATAACCATATTTAATATGATAGTTTATTTTATTCACAATTAAATGTGTAAGTACAATTTGTGCTGTTGGTCAAATTTAATGAGATGTTTTTTCCCGGCAACATAATTTCAGTTCTCTGTGAAGACGAATATAATATTGTGTCGTCTGTGGGGTAAACGTAGGAGATAAAAAGGAATCCTACTTATTCAAATAAATAATACAGAAAAAATCTTAAAATTTCGCGCCCATGCCTTTTTTTATTTCTTCTGTAGCTGGAATGCAACGCACACATCCTGCCAAAGAGTTCGGCGTTCGGCGCGTTTGGTTCCATTTTTAAAATAAAATGTTTTTTTTTTATGGAACAGTAATAAGTCAATTCTTCATGAATTATGAGTAAAGACTTTGCGGTTTCGAACACCGACTACGAAATTTAAAAAAAAAAAAAGCTTATTTTCCCTAGGGCTATAATGAGCAATTTTACGGCCCCTCTGGTACGCTATTATGACGGTCTTTTCGAGCAAGAGGAGTGAAAAATATATTTATTGTCGTTCTGTCAGTGAAAACCAGTAATAGAAAGTTTAGGTTTGCTGTCCTTCCGGCCGCAGCGTTAGGCGGAAATTCCCATTAGTTTTACCGTAGAACGGTGGAGTAGAACTAGTGGGAATGAACCGGTAATGCCGCCAACTATGTTAGGATCGGTTTCTAGGTTAACCACATGCGGCTTAGTACTATATTTCACATAGCCAGTTACTACGATACTCTTTGGTCAGACTGGTTGTCAGACTTCTGACTTTCGGTCACCACTGTTAAACACGCTTAACGTGCTTTTCGCGGCTCGGAGAAAATTCAGTATGTAATGGATGATTCACGGATTGACCTCAATTATAGTCCGGTTAAGCAGACGACCACCTCTATAGGTTGAACTGCGAGATGCCCCATTCCGAAAAAGACTGACCTCAATCATTAACGTAATCAACTAAAATCAAGCCGCCTAAAAGTCCTTTATGATCGACTCGTGTTAAGGGGCCGGCGGAGCATGCGTATTTCATACAAACGTAATACCAAAATAATTTGTAAATCAAACATATTCTTAAGGTAGTGCGTATTTATTTCGATTGGATTACAGAATATCTATGTTCCCAAATATATTTTTTGAGAGGACAATGATACAAAGACGAGATATGAGGAATTTAAAATTTCTATGGAAAACTTATTTTTCTTGTAACTCTTGTTAAAATAAGTGTCCAATCAAAATATATATTTGGGAACCTAGATATTCTGTAATTCAATCGAAATAAATACACACTACCTTAGGAATATGTTTAATTTACAAATCATTTTGGTATTACGTTTGTATGAAATACGCATGCTCCGCAGGCGTCTTAAATGATGTTTATTTTGCAAATAGGTTTGTACAAACACTTTTCTCCGTCATTTTTTTAAACTAGGTGGGGCCGGTGTTTCATACATTAGTCAGGTTCTCACCTGACTAAGGTATGAAACACCGGGATCGAAATAGCTGAAACAACCTCAGAGGCGCTGTTGCTGATAATAATGCACCACGAGCTGTGGCAATTTTTTTTATTTTTAGTCTTTGTGTCCCACGGCAGGTTAGTTCTCCCTTCCCTCCGTCCATTTAATCTCTATTCATACGTGTTATACGTCAATCCTTGTGAAAAAAGGTCGAGTTGGTCCAGTCGTCGAGACCTACAGAAATATTTTCTTCGAGTTACTTGGAAACCCGACATCGTCGCCTATGTCGCTGCGGATTGCTGTTGCTATCGAACTGTACCTTAACTTGAACAGTATAATGCATCGGTTTACAAAGTCTATTAATAAATTATATCGATCGACAAATTGAAGGTGCTACGTGACGTCGACTGTTTGACTTGGACACATGTCTTTTCTCATGAACGGCCAAGTTCGAGTTAATATTTGATGCAAGTCAATAGGCGGGTAATGATACACTTTCCTAAAGCTATTTTGTGTTTTGTTTAGTCGTTACACTTTAGGTAGTGAAGTAGAAGTATGGATTTATTTACTTTTATACTGATTTTTAAGATGCTGACGTCATAGTACATTGTAATACAAGGGGCTAAAATGACCCATTATAGACGAGGTAGTTTTACTACCGAGCTTCAGTGAGGTAGTAAATAGGAACCGAGTTATAATGGGATTTTAGCGCCGTGTGTTACACCGTACTTTTCACTACGATTGCGAGAAAATAAAATAACCATATTTAATATACTATGATAGTTTATTTTATTAAAAATTAAATGTACAATTTGTACTGATGTTCAAATTTAATAAGATGTTTTTTCCCGGCAACATAATTTCAGTTCTCTGTGAAGACGAATATAATATTGTGTCGTCTGTGGGGTAAACGTAGGAGATAAAAAGGAATCCTACTTATAATTCAAATAAATAATACAGAAAAAATCATAAAATTTCGCGCCAATGCCTTTTTTTATTTCTTCTGTAGCTGGAATGCAACGCACACATCCTGCCAAAGAGTTCGGCGTTCGGCGCGTTTGGTTCCATTTTTAAAATAAAATGTTTTTTTTTTTATGGAACAGTAATAAGTCAATTCTTTATGAATTATGAGTAAAGACTTTGCGTTTTCGAACACCGACGACGAAAATTAAAAAAAAAAGGTTATTTTCCCTAGGGCTATAATATGCAATTTTACGCCCCCTCTGGTACGCTAATATGACGGTCTTTTCGAGAAAGAGGAGTGAAAAATATATTTTATCCATGAAACGAAATTGATGTTTCACAGATTTTGTGCAGGAAAGCTGATTCTGATCTTTTCAGAAAGTGACAAGCATCATGAGATCTAATCTATGGTGTAAAAGTTCAAAAAATTGTCATAGTGCGAAAGTAGGCATGGTGCTACGAAATCTATCCATTGAATAACCTTTCTATGATATACAGGAAACCCTGGCAGTGTCACTTTTGTTTCTTTTTATACCACCTTATGTTGTATCCTATTTATGTCGTTGTCCTCATGACTCTTGCAAGACATTTTGGAATTGTAACGCTATTACGAGTAAATACTAGTTTAACAAATCCAATAGTATGTAACTTCTCTTTTTTCATTCTTTTTCGCGAAGGTTTTCTAAAATTTCACGGATCATCTTTATAATTTTTTTTCTTCACTTTCTGTCATATTTTGCCTCCGTTAGTTTCTTTTTTCTTGCCATTTCTTTCTTAGCTTCTGACTCTGAGACAACCATAACTTATCCGAATCTATTCTCTTGCGTAGTTTAAGAGGAATGCGGAGCATGCGAATTTCATACAAACGTAATACCAAAATAATTTGTAAAAATCTTGTGTCGTGTTATTGTTCCAAAATACACTTTTTATTATTATTATTATTATACTTAAATCAAACATATTCTTAAGGTAATGTGTATTTATTTTGATTGGATTACAGAATATATAGGTTCCCAAACACATATTTTGAATGTACACCGATTTATACAAGAGTTATGAGAAAAATAAATTTTCTACAGAAATTTTAAATTCCTCATATCTCGTCTTTATATCATTGTCCTTTAAAAATATTCATTTGGGAACATAGATATTCATATGATACAATCAAAATATATACACACTACCTTAAGAATATGTTTGATTTTCATATTATTTTGGTATTACATTTGTATGAAAAACGCATGCTCCGGCCCCTAAAGGGAATAGATTCTTCGGTGAAGGAATCACGAAATAAAACGTGAATACACAAAAGTAGTGAAAATGTTTTTAAGGTTCTTGAATTATTTGACCTGTCAAACTGGTGACAGTTTGACAGGTCAAATAATCAATCATCACCAGCCTAGCCTTATCCCTACTATGTTGGGGTCGGCTTTCAGTCTAATCGGATGCAGCTAAATATCAATATTTTACATGGAGCGACTGCCTATCTGACCTCCAGGTTAAATAATCAGTACTGGCATCAATATAAACAAGTTTTAAATGAGACAAAATCTTCTAAATCGAATCGTTTCCGAGATTTCACTCGATCAAAACTTGTTTGTATAAGTATCAGCTATCATTAATGCAGGTTTTAAGCATGGCCGCTATTTTGATAATAAAATAAAATGGCGGAAGGCAGGCCACACTTCATAGAAAAATCTTTCTACCTAGCCCGAAGAATTGTCAGACTTAAATGGCAGTGGGCAGGGCACATTGTTCGCAGAACAGATGGCCGATTGGGCCGAAAAGTTCTGGAGTGGTAACCGCAAACCGGAAGACGATGCGTTGCAAGACCTCCCACTAGGTAGACCGATGACCTGGTGAAGGTTGCTGGAATCCGTTGAATGCGAGTAGCAGACCGGTCTATGTCAAACACACATATACGTACACGTATATTGTACACTTGGGGGAGGACTATGTCCAGCAGTAGACATCTTTCGGCTGAAATTATTATGATGATGATGATGATTGCGAAAATGTTAGTTTGAATAATATTGAATGCTTTAAAATAATTTTAGCAGTGAACTTTGTCACTCACACAGTCGAGTTCGCCAATTTTCTTTACACAGGGTGATTGGGTTTAAGTTGCAAATGAGCTCTAGTATCACCCACAAACCCTGCACCCAATTACCAATCACCCTGTATACCTATCAGTATAGCGACTTTAAATAAAGCTTTAAATTATGCTTTGATTTACAATAGTATAATTTTTAGTGCGTTCTGATAACACAAGCCCAGGGATTCAATGCGTTTTATCTTTGTCAATATTCATTGATTTAGAAAAACAAAAAATACGTGTCCATTATTTTCCAATACTCTCACTGACAGACTAAATAGATTTACAATTTATTGATGGTGAAAACTAGCTAATTAAGCTTTAATTTTACTGTTACCAAACTGTGTGGGCATGATTTATTGGTGAACACACATTTCGTTTATTTTTCCTGTTTGTCTTTTTCTAACTGTAGGTATACATTATACAGCAAACGTTGAAAGAAATTAATAAATATAATAGGTTATTTATTACTGTCTTTTCGAATTGAATCAAGGTTAAAAATAATATAAATTGGTTATTGGGACAAAGTGAGTAAAAATGTATTAAATGTACCTAATTTAATTTTAATTTATTGCTATAGAGAAATTAAAATGATTCATAATTTGGTACGGTGGTTTAGTGGTGTTATTCGATTATTTATTTGTTTTGTCCTGTGTGAGTCTAATAACTACTTTTTCTTTCTATTTACTTCTCAGAAAAAGGTTTTTTTTTGATCTAGTTCTAACTAGAACTTTCGATCCCGTTTAATAAAAAGGACATCAATTTTTTTGGAGAATCACACCCACATCTTTCGCGTTAAATTATTGGGTCTTTTTATGAAAGCAATTTTCCTGAGAATAATAAGTTATTTTGGTCTTTCTACTGAGATATTACATTGATGGAAAAATCAAAACTGGCAGTATAAGAGTGACATAATAAGCTACTGCACACAACCATAGTGACGCAAGTCATTTTTATAGCAGGGTCCCTCTCAATTGTTTTCCTCAACCATATTGAGAGCATTTGTTAAAGTAATTACTTAATTTAAACTGAATAAAGTACAAGTAGGAGAGTAGCTGTGGCCCAGTGGTGGCGGCCCCGACATACTAACAGTATAATTTATTTCATCACCACTGCTCTCAAAACGGTGAAGGAAAACTTAGTGGGGAAACCGGCACGTCCTAGAACTAAAAAATCGAAGACATGTGACATCTACCAATCCTCACCGGGCCCGCGTGGTAGATTATAGCCCATTTTCTCTCATTGAGAGGAGGGCTTGTCCCAGCAGTGGGAACAGGCTGATGATGATGATAAAATAAAGTACGGCTTCGTTTCGAACCTAAAGACCTACATAAAAGCTTTTTTCCACCAGGCTACCACTGCTCTCCTAGATGCCTATCTACAACACATTTTCCTTACCACATCTTACAACTGTTATAAACGGAAATTTCGTGAGGATGGATGGATGTTAGTTACTCTTTCACGCAAAAACTACAGAACGGATTTGGCTGAAATTTGGCACACAGATAACAAAAAGAAAGAAAAGATAATAACTCTTCAAAAAAACAAAATATTATTTTATTTCACATAAACCTAGGTGGGCACTTATCTATACATCTGCCTAGCCTTTTCCCAACTATGTTGGGGTCGGCTTCCAGTCTAACCGGATGCAGCAGAATACCAGTATTTTACATGGAGTGAATGTCTATCTGACCTCCACAACCCAGTTAATACTGGGTAATACGATACCCCTTGGTAAGACTGGTTGTCAGACTATTTATTGCCTTACTTTTCACAGAAAAATGAAATGGTAAGTCTGGTTGTCAGACTTTATGGGCCACTGACTATCTGTAACGACTGTCAAAGATGGACAAATGACAGCCAGGACCAACAGCTTTAAATTAGAAGATGTGTACTGCAGTCTACTGTTAGGAAACACGCCTGCGTACCCCCTACTGACCCTAAAAAAAGGAAAAAACTTCCCTTAAGTACCCCTCACAAAACCGCTTTCGCTCAACACCAATACTACACATTAAGTACATACGTACATATGTACGTTTGCCTGGCTCGGCCCCCCAGAATCTGCCTTTTAGGTGTTCACCAATGCAATGTACTCGCCTCTAGGAGTATATGTACCGGTTTCTTTTTCAATGTACCTCTGTACTTTTGAAGAAATTTGCAAAATAAGGGGGCCGTGCTGAAAACGTTTGGCTGGCACGGCCCTCTTTTTTTGCGTGTATCTTGAAAAACATAAAGCGCATTAAAAAGTTTCTTAATCTCAAGAAATGTACTCTGTTGACGCGTTATATGTACCGCAACGGATATTCTGAATTCGTAATAACAAAAAATATATAGTTGTAGATAGGGGGCCGTGCTGAAAAATAAATAAATGAGGAAATCTCTAAAGAAGACAAATTACCTTAGCCAAAAACTATTAAAACATAGTTGATGGGTGGCAAGTAACATATGTACCGCATTGGTTTCTCATAAAACTTGGTAAATTTGATAAATAAAGCAATTTTAGTTTATTCAGCACGGCCCTCTTCATACGCCTATATCTTTTAAAATATGACATGTTTGCTTACAAAATTCGACTACCTGATTCATCTAAAGAAGTTCATTCGTTCCAAATAAATTGTGATACTGCTGTATTAGTACTATAGAAGATAAATTGGATCAAAAATATCATACATTACAACGAATGGGGTGACCATGATTCCAAATATTAGGTACAAATATTATACCGCACAAACTTCCCATCCACAAAGACAGCGACTGGGGTTTGAAAGCAATAAAGCTCACCACCATATTTTATTTTCAATTCATTCCATACGTTTGGCCATTCCACGCTCGTAACCCCTAGAAACAGTTTGCTGTAAGACTTGAGACTAATATAACACCAAATCTACTACTAGCGGTCGTTTTCTCTTACTTACGTATTACCGTTCGTTAATCTATACATATACTAAAATCGATGAGACCAAATAATCTGTACATTGAAGATTTAAAAAAAAAAAATCGACCAGGGTGTCTTAAAATAAGTAACTGAACATACTCGTATTAAAACCATTTTTATTATTAACATTTTTGTTTGTTTGTTTGACCGCGCATCACACGTCATCATTCGAATGCAGTAATTATGTATGTGTCGTAGTCAATTCGTATAACACGCCATATTACATAATGGCGCGCCGCATTACAAAACGTTGCCGTTATGTAATGCTGCGTCTTCACGTTCAGCCCGATTCTAGTGGCGTTACGTTCGACAAAGCGGCATCCAACGTTTAGCCGTATTGTAAAACGACCGAATAAAGTACTGAAAATTCCGAAAATAAGGCGTAGTAGACGTAACCCCGCTACGCAGCGCTCCTATTTCTGTCTGCAGGGTTTAACATAACCTAAAGCCGGGTGCCCTAAGTACCGAGCTCGCTTCGCTCGCTTTCAAAGCGGCTAGTATCGACGATGCGCCCGTTTGTATTAGGGCGGCACGTTTACGCCGCTTTGACGAACGCTTAGTGCTCATTCAATGCGGCGTACTTCAGCGTATTTCAGCCGAAATGTAATACGGCTGAACGTGACGACGCCGCATGCAACACACACGGTTACGCAACGTCGCCGTTATGTTACCGGCGCCGTTTTACATTCCGGCGCGCTATTATGTAATACGGCGTGTTCTACGACTTGGCTGCGACATATGTACCACCCTTCAGTACTGCTATAATGCTGACTCTGTTACAAACGACGTGTGCAGACGTCAATAAAGAAGACCGCAGAAAGGTTGTGGAGGAAACAAAGGAAACAATTTTAAAAGGATTTTGAACGAGATCTGGTTATGGGTGTAATTGAAAATGAATTAATAACATCTGTGAGTGCCCGGCATTGTTGAAGATGACAATACTAGTTACAGTTCTGATAGTTCGTCTGAATAAATGCTATTTTATTGTAAAATTATGTACTTTTCTTGAGGAGCTCATGGCTAAATAATAACAGCCGCTCGGGGTGATCTTTAGGTTAAGCCGTGCTTGCCTAGGTTAGTCTGTGGATGGGTGACCACCCTTACATACAGAGTTTCTTCCGTGCCTCGGAAAAGCACGTTAAGCTGTTGGTCCCGGCTGTCATTTGTCCATCTTTGGCAGTCGTTATAGGTAAAAGTCCAAAAAGTCTGACAACCAGTCTTACCAAGTGGTATCGTATTACCCAGTATTAACTGGGTTGTGGAGGTCAGATAAGCAGTCGCTCCATGTAAAATACTTGGTATTCAGCTGCATCCGGTTAGACTGGAAGCCGACCCCAACATCGTTGGGAAAAGGCTAGGCAGATGATGATGTACTTTTCTTCTTACTTCTCTTTCTATGTTTTATTAAACCTTTCAAGCTTTATAGTCTTACTCTTTGAAATATTAAGTATAGATTTACTCAATAAAGCAGCAGTTCTTTAATCCTTTTTTTTTTCACGTAGAGTCATGGACACCCCTTTATGATATTTTTGATCCAATTTATCTTCTGCAGTACTAATACAGCAGTATCGCAATTTATTTGGAACGAATGAACTTCTTTAGATGAATCAGGTAGTCGAATTTTGTAAGCAAACATGTCATATTTTAAAAGATATAGGCGTATGAAGAGGGCCGTGCTGAATAAACTAAAATTGCTTTATTTATCAAATTTACCAAGTTTTATGAGAAACCAATGCGGTACATATGTTACTTGCCACCCATCAACTATGTTTTAATAGTTTTTGGCTAAGGTAATTTGTCTTCTTTAGAGATTTCCTCATTTATTTATTTTTCAGCACGGCCCCCTATCTACAACTATATATTTTTTGTTATTACGAATTCAGAATATCCGTTGCGGTACATATAACGCGTCAACAGAGTACATTTCTTGAGATTAAGAAACTTTTTAATGCGCTTTATGTTTTTCAAGATATACGCAAAAAAAGAGGGCCGTGCCAGCCAAACGTTTTCAGCACGGCCCCCTTATTTTGCAAATTTCTTCAAAAGTACAGAGGTACATTGAAAAAGAAACCGGTACATATACTCCTAGAGGCGAGTACATTGCATTGGTGAACACCTAAAAGGCAGATTCTGGGGGGCCGAGCCAGGCAAACGTACATGACCTAAATAGATATGAAATTAAATCAAAATTGACGGAATGGCTACTGGAACAGGACTACCTACAAACCAAACAGAATCCTTACTTAAGTACGTCTCCTAGCTACCTATATATCACCAATCACACACAACACACTCTCTCTCACACACATACACACATTCTCACACACACATACACGCACACGCACACGCGAAAACACACACATACATCACGTTTTAATAATATTTACTACTACTATTACTTAAATTAGCTTTATATTCATAGTCGCTCAAATTAGCACAGTCTAAAAATCCTACAGTCGTCCAACGAAGACGCCTAGACAGGGCAATCGTGCGGGGTGTGAGGGGCGAGACGCGGGTAAGCCGAGCCCGAGCTGCGAACAAAACGGTGTTAGTAGCTCGGGACATATCATTCAGGGCTAACGCGTGTTTGTTTTTTATTTGTTTATTTAAAATGGTGCATACGACGTGTGCTGTGGGTGATTGCAAGTCTTCATCTCATATAAATAAAGATCTGCCGTTTCATCAGCTTCCACGTACAGAAGAAAGGTAAATAAATCTGTTTTTCAACACACTTGCTTATAAAGTGGCTCTAATTTCACCGCAATTAGGCACATAATGACACCTGTAATCAAACTGTGACTTTTTCATTGCTATTATTCACAAGTGAGTTATAGGGTTTTATTTTTTATTTTATTGGTTGAATTGCTTTGTTCTTAAAAAAGTTTCGATACAAAAAAGATCGTGTTCAATAGTACAAATAAATTAATGTGCCTATTGCTTGCTCATTTCATACAACTTCGTATCTACATAGATAATTTCAACTTATAAGTTTTTAATAAATAAAACTTCACTCAAATGCAACTTGTTTTCTTTTTTTTTAATTTTTTTTAATAATAAAACTTTGAATTCCCCATTTCGTACGTGGCTAAAACGCTATCCGCGAAAAGCCAAAAAAAAGAAACCTCATTCTTTTAGTCTATGGCCGATCGCCATTGTTAGATGCGCGCGCATAGGAAAATGATTAAGGGCATTACATTGCCCAATGACCTTGAATACCTACCGTGTGTTTAAAGAAGTTTGTAGATGAATCCACTTGTGCGTTTTCAATATAAAAAAATGTATGTTAAACTAAAGGTACTATAAAATAGATTGTGTTGTTTAAAATTTTAATAAACTTACTCAAATTTTATCAAAAAATCGTAACAAATAGGTCCTTTTCAACCTAAATTGAAAATTCTCTCTATAACGGCTCAATAACTCGGCATGAATTTTATACCAAAAAATACGTAATGACGTATTTAACAATTTGTGTTGATTTTTTTCTCTTATTTCTTTTTATATTTAAAATATTTGAAAAAAAATCCCGAAATTACGCGAAAAGCACTTTGTCACTCCCGCACTCGTCCCTCTCTCTCTCGTCGTTTCGTCTTAAGTTAGTACGGGGCAGCATGCGAAAGGTCATTGGGCAATGTAATGCCCTTAATTATTCCCGCCATTGCGAAAAAAAATTCACAACTCGTTTTCACTGTTGAAATTATAGTTATTTTTAGTATTATTTTATTCTCAAGTGTGTTGAAAAACGTCGTATGATACACGTGTGTGTTGATGATTACCGTCCTCGGCTCTCTTAAGAACCTCGCCTAACGGCTCGGGTCTCAATGGCGCCTCGGCGGTAATCACCAACATTACACACTTGTACCATAATGTACTATTGTTATTGTAGAGTGAAATCCAACTAAATCAAAGAAATCCTACTAATATTATAAATGTGAAGTGTTTGTATGTTTCGTCAGTTCCGTGTCAAGATGGTGGACTTTTTTATTATTTACGAAGGGTGAATTTCGAGATGGACGTAATTTTTATAATAAAAAAATATGGATGTCAATTTTGAGTTTAATTGGAGTGCTTGTTATGAAAACGGAATCTTTTTGAAAGCCAAGATGGCGGACGTATTTTTTTTTATTATTTGATATGGGTGTCAATTCCGAGGTAAATTGGGGTGCTGGCTACGAAAATGCCATCTAAATAACTTAAATCTGTCTCGAGTTGGTCCTATAGTAAAAGTTGTTCAGTTTGGTGGTCTGTAGCAAATTCTTTCGTATGTATGGTGAGAATATATTTATTAACATTATGTGTATGTATTGAATATATGTATTGTATTTTAACATTTCAGATGTAAATTATGGGTGGAAGCTTGCAGAAGACCGGATTTACTTGAAAGATTTTTTTCGAAAGTTTAAAAAATATATAATTATACGCCTTATCTGCATTTTTTATTGTCATACTCAACTCCTTAATAATATATGCAGTAAAGAGCGGGTTCAAAATTGTTTTCATTATTATATTCATATGTGAATGTTATTATATTTTGTTTTAATTATAATACTGCTATCGATGTTGATCTGCAATAAGTAAATAATTTCATAAATATTGTTTACTTGTGGCAACCCTGGCCGATGCGTTACTGTCTAGACGATGTCGGCATTTTACACGAGATCAAAGGCGTCGTCCTACTGTATGATTTTTATACTGTGCTACTATTATACTTATAAGCATCACCTTTTAAGCTGAATCACTGTCTCTCAAGATACAGGTTACCTAGTTTGAGAGGCAGGGTTTTCCATATTGTGTGCAGATCTCAGTGCTTAGATTGTACTGCATTGTGTTACTACCAACGCTCATGTACATTTTGTTTATACTTATAAAACATGTTAAATCTATATTTTGGAAAAATAAAGTTATTTATTATATATTATTATAAGATAATTGGTGTAGAAGACCCCTTAACGAAGCTGAAAGGCTAAGGTAAGGTAGGTGGCTAAGGTGCTTTCCGAGGCACAGAGGAAACTCGGTATGTAAGGGTGGTTTTAACTTTTTATAATACTTTTATTTTGTGATTGGGGTTTTCGATCAGGAATTTCTCAGTAGCAGTTACGGAGTTTGAATTTGGAATGATCGCAATAGGCTCACCCTGGCGAAATGTGAGTGTACGAGTACTATTAGGTAATCCTCTGCTTAATCCGTCGAGGATTACAAGCGTTATGTTATGTTGACACTTTTATCCCGGTAGTTCGATCCGTGTGAAGCCACGGGCATAAATTAGTTTCTATTCTTGAACTGATAAGCGATGATTAATTAAAACATGGAAATTTTTCTTTACCAGCCACATCAACATGGAATAAATCATAGAACAAATATTTTTCTTTCTTTCTTCCGTTTAAAAATAAAGTCTTGAAGTCACGTAACTAACATTGTTGAGCTCAAATAATCAGCTTCTACAATAATTGTTTGCCCTCCATCGCATGGTAGTGTGGCCATTTTGTATTGGCACCCACGATGCATGCGCAACTTATAATGTAGGTGAAGTTTTTAACACGACATGGTATTATTAATACTTGCAAAAAAATGTTGCGATTGGCTGTTGGCGATCACTGCAGTAAATTGTATCAAATAAAGGGCTGGTGTCCGCAACTCCACGTCAAAGCGTACGGACTGCAGTACATAATACGGTAGACGGCAAAAAAAAAAAAACTAATTAGTCCGTCCTGTAGATTATTAAAAAAATATTTGACACGTATTTTTTCTTTTGTTACGAAAATCAAAATTGACGAAGATACGGGGCTTTTAAAATTCCCAATACGTCACGCCTAGGTATAATTTTTAGATAGTTCTGACGTCACGAGCCAGCACTCCCGCGTTTTGATGCGTATTATCTTTGTCAATATTCATTGATTTACAAAAACAAAAAATACGTGTCCATTATTTTTCAATAATATAACTGACGGACTAAATAGATTTGTAATTTTTTGATACTGTCGTCATGCCTATTCAAACACATAAATGAAATTGAAATGTCTGTTTATTATTTCAAAATAACTGCTTTTTACTAAATGCTGTAAGCAAAAGGGTGTTACAAGACCCTTAACGAAGCGGAAAGGCACTTGTTCTGCCCATCAATGCGATTTTTTTTTTTTGTGTTTTGGACCTTAGCTGCGGTAACATTAAGATTCAAGTTCCAACTTTTTCACAAGTTTAAATGATAAAACTTTCATTCATGCACAATATTTTGAGTCCTATCGTAAAACGTGACTATGCACACCACAAAAATGTTTTGTAGGGTTCGTGAAAGATTACGTCTTCTATGTACTTATACAAATAATAAGACAGGGCATCGTTAAATAAAACATTTATATTAAGGCGCGTCCCCGAGCAAAAGCCGTTTTTTGTGCTTTTTTTGGAGCCAACTACTCTATAACCAAAAGAAATACCAAGTAATAACAAATACATTCAATTTCTACATATTCTTGACTGCAAAATGGTAGTTTTTTTTTTAAGTCTCATAATATTTAATAAATCCATCCCCTCACAATGAAACGACAAAAATGAGAAAAAAATATTTATAACATGCTTCTTCTCGTAAAGTTAACATTATTTTGATTTCCTTCTTATACTAATGGATAGGCAACTTAATAATGAACATAATGCTAGTTTTTTTTTTCTTAAAGACGGAAATTTGATTTTATAAAGAATAAAAACCACTAATTTCGCACTATTTGACCGCATTGCAGTGACTGACGTAAAAACCACTTCGTAGTGCAAGCTGATCAGAACTGTATTCTAACAGTGATTCAAACGAAGTTTGAATCACCACAAATAGAGTTGCTAATTTCGCGTGGGGTAGCGCCTTAAATGGTATGGACGTAACAGAGACAAAACAAAAACGATGGCAAGTACCAAATGAAGCAGGTAAAACATAGGTACTTACAGTAAACGGATTGCAAAATTCAAGCAAGAGATACCCATTTGAGTTTTTTAACCCTTAAGACGAAACACAACAGCCGTTTTTCCTTACAAACATAGTCCTCTGTTTCTTTTTTGGATAATGCCCGTAGAGCAACTTTTTTTTCCAAATAATCTATGATCACTAATTGACATGTCCCTATTTTTTCTTTTTTCATAAATTATTTATTAAAAGAGCCGAGGTATGAACCTTCAAAAACCTAAAAAATTGGCCAGATTTTCCGCTGTGTTCAAACATCCAGAAAAAAATTATGACTAGATTGTATAAAAAATTAAAACATAGGAACACGGGCAATACCTTTCTTTAATTTTTCTTTTTCTTTCTTAAATATAAAAACCGGCCAAGAGCGTGTCGGGCCACGCTCACTGTAGGGTTCCGTAGCTTCCCAGACCATTAAAAATACCAACATTTTTCGTCAGCAAAAATAACTTTGTTTTTCATAGTATTTGTATGAAAAACAAAGTTATCATTTGCGTTTTTTTGAAAAAGTGCTATATAACTCAAAAACTATTCAACTCATCAAGTTGAAAATAATTTTCCTAGAAAGTTCATATAAAGGTCTACTTCTGTGATTTTTTTCATATTTTTTAAACTTATGGTTCAAAAGTTAGAGGGGGGGGGGACACATTGTTTTTGACTTTCGGAGCGATTATTTCCTAAAATATTAATATTATCAAAAAATGATTTTAAAAAACCCCTATTCATTTTTAAATACCTATCCAACAATATATCACACGTCAGGGTCAAAATTAAAAAAAAAATCGCTCCCCACTTTACGTCTGGGGGAGGTACCCTAATAAAAATGTTTTTTTAAATTTTTATTTTTGCACTTTGTCGGCATGATTGATATACATATTGGTACCAAATTTCAGCTTTCTGGTGCTAACGGTCACTGAGATTATCCGCGGACAGACAGACAGACAGACAGACAGACAGACATGGCGAAACTATAAGGGTTCCGTTTTTTGCCATTTGGCTACGGAACCCTAAAAATAGCCCTAACTGTTCCCTCTTGAAACACTTGCCTTACAAATGTGTAAAAAAGTTTACAAGCATGTTTTAACACAAATGCTTATTTCTGTTTTTCATTTTGGCTGAGAAGCAAGTATCAAGATACACTGGTCTTACTATCAAGAAATGTTTGAGGTATATGATGGCATGTTGCTGTGAAAATTCTTTGTAACTGGCTCGAATACAATCGAGTTCAAGTGAAGGTAATTTTATATAATGACTGAAAAAACAGTGTTTTTCAGTGGGCTGGTTGGTTATGTGGTAATTAATATTGGATTAAGAATAGTAGATCTTTTATGATTACTTTTACGTCCGTTTTTCTGGGATCATGTTATTGTAATGCTATGGCCAACAATAAATTTAGGAGTGTGAGGAAGAGGATTTTAAGATTAGACAAATAAAAGAGAAATAGGAGGTTACGTGAAATTATTCTAAAAATATTGTTTTCCTTTTTGTTATAAAAGTGAAGACTACTTACATTTATTAAAAAAAGAATACCTACGTTAGACCTTATAACATTAACCATCTGAGTCTCTAATCCCGTCAAAATCGGTATAGCTGTTTCGAAGATTAGCCGGAACAAACAGACAGACAGACTAAAATTAAAAAAAAATGTTTTTTTTTATACCTAAGTGCCGTACATATTTTCATTATGCATTCAGTAAAAGTATTTATTTTATTATTTCAAACAGATACTTCAACTTTATTTACTATATTTACAAAAAAACCTAGTTCAATTTGGGCCCTTTTAAACGTAATATCACAGGTTTAGTGAAAATATTTAGCTCGTAGAATACTTGTAGACCCTCATTTTAGAAGGCTTAACTGATTTTATGAGAAGTTAACGAGAAATTCACACGTAATTCGGTTGAACGTTGAGCTGGGGTTATCTTTCACAAAATGATCATTACGTACAACGTGTAACCTTAAATGCGCAAAACCTGAAAACAGTTTGATCAGAATCACGGGCAGAATCAATTGAACCACTTTTTAATATAGAGGTCCGCAACAGTTTGAAGCAGCTTTAACGTGTCGCGGCTCATGTCATGCCGCTTGATGAGAACTTTCGACCTAGCTGCAATAAGACACGCAGACGAAGTTGCGTGGGTCAGCTAGTAAAATAAATAAACGCACATTCTAACTTTTATTCTTTCTCTACAGTCAAATCGATACTCAAGAATTTTGTCTCCTTATTATATTATGGAGGAGTTCGTGGCTCAATAATAACATCCGTTCGGGTCAATCTTTAGATTAAACCGTGCTTGCCGAGGTTGGTCCTTACATGGGTTACCATAAAATGATGAAGATTTTATTATTTGAGAACACAGTCACAAATATAAATATGCCTGAGTAAAGCCAGTGTTTTTAGGATAAAATTATGAAGTTATAAATCCAACATACTTAATTTTGAAGCTTACCAAAATAGGGAATAACTTATTATAATAATAGATTATTCAAATATGTAATACAAATTTGACAGTCCTATGCCGCCGTAATTAGGTTTTTTTTTGCGCTGGCAACACTAGCGACAGGTCGTGAAAAAACGGCCTCGTAGTTAATTTATTTTAAAATTATTGATTTACTGTGTTTAGTTTGTTTTAAATCTACTCTGTATAGTAGAATTAATGTATAAAGTGATACACGTAGTGTTTGTGACCTGTTTATTTTGTGATAACTCGCAACAATCGATAATTCGATAAATCAAGTACCGGCTGTCAACTACTGGACTGTGGATTTGAACTCTTCGAACCGGGGGAGTATTCCGTTTTGATTTACCTATTATTTGTGTATTATTTACATACTAAACATCACTTAAACACTGCTCAGAGCTCTGAGCAACATCCCGTACACACACCGGCTACGTTTATGTCTCATTTTGCTTGACAATTGTGGAAGCAAAATCGAGGACGAAAACACTTGCCCAGACAAAAACATTTACTACAAACCCTACTTCACACATAATATATTATGTCCTTATTACTTATGCACACAATCGTCCCTCTCAGAATATAACACGTCCACTACAATTCTAAAATAGTTATTTTTGCCAATTTGAAACCAAGTTTTGGCTCTAAATTGTTTTGTTGATAAATGTCATAACGTAAAAAGTAAACTTGTAACGATTTATTCATGGTGTACTTACATCAATCTTTTTAATATAAGCATAATATGTTCATTACAATTAAATTATTAACTACTTATAGTAATATTTTAAAAATCATAAGTTTTTAGTCTAATCAATCTACCCACGTTAGGAAAAAGTAAAATCATAAGATAGTAAACTTATTATTAATGCTATTAAATTGAGAATTCAGTCGGTAAATATCAATCCTGTTAAGCTATCCAGCAGCCTACCTCATTTCTTTTAATAAAGCAAACTTTTTTTTTTCCTGTTTTTCTCCCTTTCATCTCTAAATTTTTTTAATTGGTCTATCCTATTAGTTCTCACCGTTTCCTTATTTCCAATTTTCAGAAACCAATCCGGAAACCATGCCTGTGATGACCCGTAAGGCTACTGCTCAGGATATGGAGCTAAAATTGAGAACGGCCCTCCAAGAACTAAAGGACTCAAAACTCCAATGCCAACAGCTATTGCAGGAGAGAGAAGACAGTGAGGAGGAGGTCATTAATATTAACAGCAAAAACTCCAGCTTAAAACGGGAGCTAGTAGACCTTCATCAGGATTACCTGAATGTTGTCAGTGAACGGGATCAACTAAGGGTGGTCACGGATGGGTTCCACAGCTGCAGCAACTTATACGAGGAGGCTTTGTGTAAAATTAGGGACCTAGAGGAGGAATTAGTCCATGCTAATGTTAAACTTTTAAATTTAAAAAAGGAACAGGATCATACTCAGGCTATGGAAACTGAACATTTGTACAGGGAATTAGTAAATTCAAATTGTAACCCTCATTCCATTACAACAATAGACCTTACAGAGGACTCCTTACTACAGCATAACTACGGCCATAAAATAAGCCAGAATAAAATTAAGAAATATGCACGATTAAATAAAATCATTAAAAAATGTAATAAATACAAGAAACAACAGAAACACCATTCCAAAAATATTCAATTAAGGAAGGAACGTGTTTCTCTAGTTAATAAATTAAATAACTATCAGATTAAATTGGAAGATAGTATAAATATTTATGAAATTGACACTCAGCGCTTGCAATCAGAAATACAGGCTCTTAATAAGTCACTAAAATCTTTATATAACAAATATGAACGCTCACAAAATCAAATTAAAGAGCATATTCTTGCTACAAATGCATTGGTAGACAAAGTGGACTCACTGACTCTCAACAACATTCAGTGTACTTGTCAGGGGGAATCCAGGAATGATGTTCAGCCTGAGGCAACGGAGGACCCGTGCCAAGCTGTGAAAACTCAGGACTGTGTTTCCAGCCAAGATACAATACCTGACTTAGGTAATTTTGTCTCACCTAATTGTCTAGATTCTAATCTTTCAGTTATGTTCTCTGATAGTATAGGTAGAGGGCTTGGGAAATTGATCAGTAATAGCCTGAGTTATTGTACTCAAAATTATTGTATGCCAGGGTCGACCTACAAACAGGTTATGGCATCTGCAACAAAAACTGTTTGTAATCCTAATACCACCATAACTATATGTATGGGTAATAGTTCTAAGATTAAAAAGGAAGATATCACTGAATGTGTATCAGAGTTGTTAAAACTAAACTGTAGTAAAATCATATTGTGTGCTTTTCCCTATTTTGAAAAATTGGGTAATAGAAAAAACAATTATATACATAAGTTAAATAACCATGTACATTTTCTGGCAGGTCACTATAGTGACAGACTTGTATATCTAGATATCAACACTATTGTTGGTAAACTTAAGTCGACACGGGGTAAGGTGTATCTACCTATTAGATGTAGACACAAAATAGCTTCGCTATTAGCTTTTAATATTCACACAGACATAAATAGTATGTCTAAGTTTAGTTCCATTATTAACACTGCGACTATTAGTAATTCTACTAATGTACAGGTGACTTTAAATGAATATAGCAGTAGTGCTATAAATGTTTACAAATATTGCAATGAGGAGGATCCATCTGTCACCATGGTGAATCCTCAATTAGGGTCTATTACAGATAGGGTCTTGTTGTCTGAGGATGGCACGGGAGTCTCCGGCCTCACTCCAAATATTAATATAAATTTAAACTAGAAAGTGAGACAACAGAAGGTACTATTAATTCTTGCACTCAATTAGTTAATAAAAAAGGGCCTCAGCAGAACACCTTAAAATTATTCCACCAAAATATCCAAGGAATGTCTTGCAAATTATTAGAAATTGAATTGTTTTTAGAAAAAAGTAAGTTTGACATCATTTGTTTTACTGAACATTGGCTAAAAGATTACCAAATGCTTATTAATTATGAGAACTATATGGTGGGTAGCTGCTTTAACCGTAAAACTATGCTTCGTGGAGGTTCCCTAATATTAATTAAAAATAGTTTTAAATATAAGCAACGTAATGACATAGTAGGTCTCTCGGTTGAACATTGCGTCGAACTGTCCTGTGTTGAGCTAGATAAGCATGTAATTGTGTGTGTGTACAGACCCCCAAACTATCAAAACTTTTCCATATTTGAATCAATAATGGAAGATGTCCTGGCAAAACTTGCAGCCAGTAATAAATCTACAATAATTTGTGGTGATTTCAATATCAATATTTTAGAAGAACATTCAAATAGTGGTCGGTTATTAAATCTTTTTAAGTCATTTGACCTGACTAACGTTTTTATTGAACCTACTAGAATCACAACATCTTCTGCTACTTGTATAGATAATGTTTTCTGCGATTGTGATTACTTAGATAAAGCCATAGTAAATTGTTTGCCGTCTGACCATAGCGGACAAACTGTAACTTATAGTTGTAATACACCATTGCAAAAAGTACAGATTAAATTTAGACCTATAACTTCTAGCAAATTAAATAGGTTTAATATTTCCCTACAGAACAAGTTAAGTGTTATGAGCCATGACGATATTAATATAAATCAATTTTATAATCGTTTCTTTTCAATAGTTCATACGGAATTCAACAAAACTTTTGAAAAGAAGACAAAAAGTATTTGCCCTAAATTCATATTTAGCGATTGGGCAACTAGAGGCATCAGAAAAAGTAGGGAAAGACTATTTGAGCTTTATGGCCTTAAGCCTTTTATTAACACTGAAACTTTTAACAAGTATGTTGCTAAGTATTCAAAAATTTTTAGAAATACATGCAAGGTTGCTAAAGCCCTGCACATTAGCAACAAGATCAAAACAGCAGAAAATAAAATAAAGACAGTGTGGAAAGTCATAAATAACGAGACTAACAGGAAGAAAATACGTAACACTAGCTACATATTAGATACAGCAAGTGGTCCTAAAAGCTCTAATCAGGAAGTAGCTCAAGAATTTGTAAATTTCTTTACAGAAATACCATTAAAAACTACGGAGGCTCTAAATTCCTCTCCTGAAGTCTCAATGGGTTTATTAAAGACGAATGTGTCTGGCTGCCTGGCTGAATTTAAATTTAAACACATTAACCCTATGGTAGTTATTAAAGCTTTCCGGCAAATAAAAATTAAACTGACCGAAGATCTATGGGGAATGTCTATCAAAGTTTGCACATCCATACTTGAGACAATAGCCCCATACTTAGCTTTAATTTTTAATCTATGTGTAGACCAAGGAGTTTTCCCTGATTTAATGAAATACAGTAAAGTCATACCTCTTTTCAAATCCGGGGACAGTAAAGATACTAACAATTATAGACCTGTATCCGTGTTGCCAGTTTTTAGCAAGGTTTTTGAAAAAGTAATGCTTGATCAAATGCTCTATCATTTTAACACCAACAGAATCTTACATGATCAACAGTATGGTTTCACCAAGGGACGTTGTACAACTGACGCCGGTGTAACCTTATTAAAGCACATATTTACTGCGTGGGAAGAGTCCCAAGATGCCATAGGAATTTTTTGTGACCTCTCCAAAGCGTTTGATTGCGTAAATCACGACACATTACTTTTGAAACTTGAGCATTACGGACTGGGTAAACTTGCACTTAGTTTGGTAAGATCATATTTGAATGATAGACAACAACATGTTCAGATAAATGGTGTTAATTCACAGGGTTTAAAAATAAAAATGGGGGTTCCACAAGGCTCAATATTGGGTCCTTTCCTCTTTCTAGTATATATAAATGATCTACCCTATTTATTGAAAAACCAACCTCAAAATATGGTGTTATTTGCTGATGACACTTCCTTAATTTTTAAGATAAACAGACGGGCACAAAATTTAGATGACGTGAATAATGCCCTACTTCAGGTCCAAAATTGGTTCACAGCAAACAATTTGGTATTAAATGAAAAAAAAACCAAATGCATAAGATTTTCATTACCGAATGTTAAGGGTAGTGATTGTGATATATTATTGAATAATGAGAAACTTGAATTCGTAGATAAAACGGTTTTCCTGGGGCTTACGCTTGATTCAAGGCTACAATGGGGTTCTCATTTAACATCTCTTGCGGGGCGGCTAAGTTCAGCAGCATATGCCATTAGAAAAATCCGTCAATTTACTGATGTAGATACCGCTAGACTGGTCTATTTTAGTTACTTCCATAGTATAATGTCTTACGGTATTTTGCTATGGGGACGGGCTGCAGATATTGAGTCTATATTTATTCTGCAGAAAAGAGCCATCAGAGCTATATATAATCTTCGTAGGCGCGATTCTCTAAGGGAACTGTTTAAGGATATTGGCATTATGACGGTACATTGTCAATACATTTACGAAAACATAATGTACGTTAGAAAAAATTTGCATCTTTTTGGTAAAAGAGGTGACAGACATAATTACAGTACTAGAAACAGGGACCAATTAGTTCAGCCAGGCTTTAGACTCGCTAAAGTAGACTCATCTTTCATGGGGTACTGTTTGAGATGCTATAATAAAATTCCACAAAGTATTCTTGAACTGAATGAGACGAAATTTAAAACATGCATTAAACGCACACTATGTAAAAAAGCATATTACAAGTTGAGCGATTATATCGCTGATAAAAATGCTTGGCTTAATGCTGGTCCTGCTCCACATGGACAGGGGCGCAAAAATTGATAGCATTAAATGATATAGTTGGAGCTGCTGAAGATTGTACTTAACTGTCTTTGCATTGTATAGATTCAATGTTAGTATTGTATAATCGCATAGCCCATATTGTGTGAGTACTATGTACTAGTAAGCTATCATTCACTGGAAACCTACGGCAGTTCTTGACTTGAATGTGCCCTGGCGGTTGAGAGTATGTCATGCTCACTCAAATGTCTCGCTGATGGTGGCGCGTGTGTCGGACCATTTAGTTCCCTTCAAAATGGTTGAGCTGAATGGTGCTGATCCATGCGTCATGTGCGTGAACGGGCGCTGTCAGTTGTGACTGGTCATCTCTTAGTCGCCATGGTTTATTTGAATTAATTATTTTGTTTTTGAGTTGTATTTTGTTTTGCTATGGACACTTTTAACGTGCACATCTTGCTACATTGTTCTCACATAATATACCATCTCAACATGAATGATGTAACCAGGATTTTGTAACAATTTTTTGATTTAAAAGAGTGTCCATGGAGTTTCTTGCCCGTTCTTCTCCATAGAGATCTACGCTAGGGAATGGGCAACTACAGTACTTTCACAGTTTTTATGTCTTGTGACTGGGACTGTAGCTACATTAAATGTTCATTTTTGTTTCGACAATTCAAAAGTGCCTGTAACTGGCCTACTTGAAATAAATGCTTTGATTTTGATTTTGATTTTGATTAGTATTATGCCACTGAACGTCTTAATTTATTCTGTGACATATATTAAACACGCATATTTTTGGCTTAGAGGTAACGTGTCAAAATATTGCTGAGAACATAAATTGTGCTGGTATCATTTTGCCTTCGTTAAAATATGTAAGAAAATGTCTGAAATCTAGTACAGCAATCAACTAACATAATGTAGGTATTTTTAATATCCCAAAGGAGATGCCCAAAACTGGTACCAAAAAGTCTCATGTATCAAGATTAAAATTTTATAGTAATTATTTCCATATTTTTTTACGACATTACGCTTTTTTTTTTTTTTTTTTTTTTTTTTTTTTTTTTTTTTTTTTTAGGTATGACCACTCGTAGTTGCAACACTCTAAGGTTGCTTGACTACTTAACCGAACGATCCTGTGGGTGGCCAAAAATTACTTTAAGGCCCCCAGCCAGGGCTTACAAACTAAAAATATTTACATTTAAATGACGATCACTAAGGGCACCCCCTGTGGGGTTCGGGCCTCGACTTAGTGCGTCATTGTCGGGAGGGCAGCAAGGGACAGGCTGGGTCGGATTATTATTTGGGGAATTTAACGTTACATGCTCAGCGTCACGGGCTGGCTCGTCGAGCAAGGGTCGGGGAGTAATGATATTACTGGGAGGTCGCGGCGTGCCTCGGCGGCGAGACCGGATTCGCGGTTTGTATTTGTGTCGTCTTGTGTGCTTTCTAAGAGTGCTGGTTTCCCTACGGCTTTCCTGCAAGAGGGTGATGGGGTCATCGGGCTGGAGGAGGGTGGACCTTGGGCGACGAATCCTAGATATCGCGGAGGGAACATAACTAGCTGATGAAACGACTAACTGGTTAGGGTGTTTTTCGGCCCTATCGAAAAAACCCTTAGTGAGTCGCTTCATGCACTGCTGGATGGTGGGGATCCTGAGGTCAACATGTAGTTGCTCATTCCTAACGTACCATGGGGCTCCCGTGGCCTTACGTAAAAATCGGTTTTGGAGGGTCTGCATCCTATGAAGGAGATGGGGTTTGGCATGCGCGAACACGGGGCACGCGTATGTCATGATAGGCCGAATACACGCGATGTAAATACGCAATTTGCACTTGAGTGACAATTTGCTACGTGCATTCAGCAAGCAGTGGAGCCTACCTAGAGCGAAGGCGGCACGCGAACGTACCGTCTTGATGTGCTCACCGAATCTTAACCGCCTATCGAGAATGACTCCTAAGTATCTAGCTTGCTTCTCCCAGGGGATCGGCTTGCCGAACATGGTAATCGGACTGGGGGACGGGGGAAATCTTACGCGGGGGCTAGAGAAAAGTACTGCCTGACTCTTATCGGGGTTGACCTCGATTCTCCATTTCCGGAACCAATCGCCTAAGGCTCTTGCGGAGTTTTGGAGAATACGGCAAATGTTGGATATACTCTTACCAGAGTAGTAGATGGCCGTGTCGTCAGCGAACAAGGCTAACTGGGCTGCTCTACTCTTAGGTATATCGCTGGTGTAAAGCGTGAAGGCTAGAGGGGATAACACCGATCCCTGCGGGACGCCTGCACGTATCGGATGAGGGGATGAGAGCGCACCATCAATACGGTATTGGAATGTGCGGTTCGACAAGAAGTCTCGTAGTATCAGTACGAGTCGATCCGGCACACCGAGCTGGTATAGCTTGTATATCAGCCCGTTGTGCCAGACCTTGTCGAAAGCCTTCGCGATATCAAAGAACAAGGCACCGGTCATCAGTCCCCGCTGGAAGCGGGCACTGATGTGCTCGACTATGCGGTGCACCTGTTGGACGCAGGAGTGTTGAGGTCTAAAACCAAACTGCTCTGTCGGAATTAAGCTCTTTGCTTCGGCGAAATCTTTGAGTCGCTTGTAAATAAGTCTCTCATAGATTTTACCAAACACATTGAGCAAACTAATGGGCCGGTAACTACTCGGCGAGGACTTGGGCTTACCCGGTTTGGGAATACCTATTACGGTGGCCTGTTTCCACGCTTGAGGGAACACGTTATTGGCCATGGCGCTATTGAAGATAGCGGTCATTAGCACTATAAGGGCTGGGGAGAAGAGTTTGAATACCCTATTGGTGATTCCGTCTGAGCCAGGGGCTTTCCTATGCTTAAGGCCCTTGATTATATCCTCCACCTCTTCAGGGGTGACTGAGGGTAGGGGATTATCAGGGTCTTCTACGGGGGGTAGTGAGGTCCGGCGTTCGACTTCAGCATCCACCTCAGCGAGGTGAGCTGGGTCTACTGGCTGGGTACTGGGGGAACATTGCGCTTCTAAGCTAGCTGCCAGGCATTCGGCTTTGTCGTCGTCGTCGAAGGCGACGGTATTATCTGGGCGCGTGAGGGGAGGCATGGAGGCAACTTGAGAGGATTGTAGTTTCCTCTGAAGTTCCCAAAAGGCCTGGTGGGTCGGTTCGAGTTCGCTGAGCGTCTTGTCCCACTGCTCGTCACGAAGCTTTTTGATGCATCTGCTTACTTTGCGTTGTAAACGGCGCATAAAAACTTTGTTACTCGCACAGGGAAAAGAAGTATAAGCACGGACGGCCGCGTTCTTCTCGGTCAACAGTTCACGTACATCGTCCGGGAGTTTCCAGCGGTGGTCATCCGCTGGAACTTCCCTTGAACAAACGTTCAGGACTGACTGTACGTGCTCTGTGAACGAGTCGATCGCGGCCTCCGTGTCAGCTACAGTCGCGATGTTGTCGGGGATTTTATCCAAGTGAGGGGATTCGGTGGATTTCAGCAATTCGCTTACTTTCTTCCAATCCGTGATCACTTTGGTGGGAGGGGGCTGAGAAGGGTCCGAATGACCGTTTCTCGGGGAAAACTCTATTATCACGGGTCTGTGGTCCGAATTAAGCTCGTCGATCGTCTCTATAGAATGTAATCGCAAGTTTACGTTCTTTAGAAGCGCGACATCTAGCACGTCGGGTCTGTGATCCGGGTTATTAGGGTAATGCGTGGGACTCATCGGAGCGATGACATCGAAGTTGAGAGAACAGCAGAGATTATATAGGGCATTACCCCTGCTGTTTGATAGATGGCTATTCCACGCGGGGTGTTTAGCATTAAGATCTCCCGCCAGAAGGACGGAGTCACTTAGATCGAAAAGAACTTTGAGGTCATCGCTCATCTCGTTATTCGCGACCGAGGAGCCGGCTCCTGAGGGCGGGATGTAGGCCGAGACGATCGTGAGGGGTTGGTGTCCCGTCATGCCCAGCCGACATACGGAGACTTCTATCTTGGAAAGAGCAGGGGGGTCTAAGGGGATGCAGTACAAACTAGATTTGTAATAAATCAGAGTACCTCCTCTGTGACAACGAGTCCTGTCATTACGAACTAACCGGTAGTTGGCAATTTTCGGGTCTCGGTTGTAGGGTTTCAAGAACGTCTCTTGAACTAAAAGGATATCTAGGCGATGGTCGCGGAGGAATGTGGCGATCTCATCACGTTGGCCATTTAGGCTCTCGGCGTTAAAGGTCCCTATCCTAAGGGAAGTCGGTTTGATACGACATTACGCATCTGGGAATTGATTTTTGATCAGGGAATTTAATTTAAAGTATAGAAGTATGAATATTGTTTTGCTCCCTTTACATGACGTTTACACAACCGGCCATAGAGATGTAGAATGTTATAAAAACTATTTTGTTAAATCGACTAACCTGTCATCCCAACCGTTTATCGCGCGTTGTGAAAGGGGGCTAGACGGAAAAAATTCTTACGAAAAGTTGTCACGACACTTTTTTTCTTTTTAAAAATAAATGAAGGTTGCAATGCGTTTGTTTCATTTCTATTTCGCATTGAACAGTGTGGTGTCGCGACGATTATTTTATTACAATTCCTTCACTAGTTAATCGAAAGAACTTCGTTCAATCCGGGTGTCCCTTGACACCTCTCAAGTTTTTTATTATTATAAATACCTGTAACGTTTGCTTTAAAAACATTTAACGAATTATTCGTATTACATTTGCTTTGTTTTTGTTGAATTACATTAAAAATGAAGTAAAAGCGGTACACCAAATCGATTTGATATTACTAATTGACACAACATCGATTTTCTTACTCTAAAGCTTTTGATTTAATGATCTCATCCCCAAATGACATTGACATTTGATGTAACGTTTACGTCCATATAGTTGAGATAACCACCATCTACACAAATAATTTAAGCATGACTCGCCTATATTATTTTTTGGCTATTTCTAATAAACCATTTAGACTCAAACATTATAAGTACCTCAACTTAATATGGTAACCATGGAACTTTTTTGCTTAGAAGCCACGAATGTCCCACAGCTGGGGAAAACAGTGCCTGAACAGGTATATAATCCGTTACATACCTTTTCAGGCCCTGTTTTCGTGAGCCACTTCGAACCAGCTAGCACAATGAAACAGGTCATCATCTGCCTAGCCTTTTCCCAACTATGTTGGGGTCGGCTTCCAGTTTAACCGGATGCAGTTGAGTACCAGTATTTTACATGGAGCGACTGCCTATCTGTCCTCCACAACCCAGTTAATACTGGGAAATACGATACCATTTGGTAAGACCGGTTGCCAGACTTTTTGGGCCACTGACTACCTGTAACGACTGTCAAAGATGGACAAATGACAACCGGGACCAACAACTTAACGTGCTTTTCGAGGCACAGAGGAAACTCGGTATATAAGGGTCCACAGACCAATTTATACAAGCACGGTTTAACCTAAAGATCGACCTGAGCGGCTGATTATTTTCACATTCACATGAAACAGAAGTAAATAATCCAATAATAAGTTTCCTTACTGACAACCTTATTTGATTTACAACCGGATAAATCTAGTATAAATCACATTCCAGCGTATTGTAGGGCAGAATGGCGCTTAGCACACGTGGCTTCCAACGAACCTTTATCAGATCGTAGGGGGAACCTCACGGATCCCGAAACTGGGTTAATGAAGGACTTTTTATGCGATTTTCGTAAATAACTTTTTTAGATGTAAACAGGTCATACAAAAACGACAATTTTAATAGTCAAACGCAATGTTGTAAGCACCTGGAAGAATTGGAAAATGTTGATTGCTGATATGGACATTTCAGTACAAATAAATAAAATATTAGTATTTGTGTGTATTCTATGCAAATAAAAACACTTGAAATGTCAGTTTGTATTTTCAAAATAACAGAATATTAATGTACTAATAACAATTTTGTTTTAAGGGAAAACTTCTTGAAGCGCGTGGGGCACTTTTTGAGTGAACAAAAATCATAGAACTCGCATCACCGGCACGTACGGTTTTCGTAGCACTCGTAGCCGATCGTTACGAGTTTTAACTTCTATCGGCAGTCCCCAAAGGCTGCCCCGCATGTTTCTTTTTTCATTTTTGTCTTTCTTTCTGTCTGTCTATCTGTCTGTTCCGGCTAATTTTGGTTTGAAAGAAAAGAAAGAAAGGTTTGAATATTTTTGTATAACTTCCGCCATTTTATTTTACTTTTAGCAGAAATGAATGCAAACTGTTATTGAATGGAACAAAATCTTCTAAAGTGACACGTTTCTTATATAAACTATGAAAGTTACAATTTTAGCCACAAGTTTATCATGTTTTGAAAATATTTGTTTAGTTATAAACGATATTGTAGAAAATACCGAAATTGACGCAGAGGCCTTTTCGCAGTCAGTATAAATGAAATTATTATTGTAAATTTTCTAACATTACCAAAAAGTACCTAAACAATCAATCAGCAGGTTGAAATCGATTAAATTCTACAGAAGTTGCAACGTCAACCAACGTCAGACTGCATACCTAAGTATTTGATTATAGAGCCTACGATAATTATAGTCGAAGAGATAGCTCTAAGAATAGTCTTAGCTGCCTTTACCCTATCTAAAGGTATTTCAGTAGTCACAATGTCAGTTTCTTTAACACAATTTTAATTTGAACTAAAGTAACTTCGACAATTCACGGCTGGAAATCAGAGGGGTTGGTAGAAACTACAGAATAAAAATGCTAGAAAAGTGTAGGAAAAACAGTTTTAAACTTTTAATATGACCACTGTTGGGGCTTTTCTGTCTCAGAGTCTGTCTGGAGTGAATCGTATTTCTTTAGTATTAGGTAGATTTCCTTTTTTTTAAAAAAAAAAAATCTACCTATTGGTCTCTCACCTACGGGGATATATATGTTTACGTATGTATATGGGTGACAAGCCAAATTTAGCCACACTCTACAGGTCGCAATTATGAACCGATTGCTTTCAAACTTGGCCAAAAAATCGAAATGGTCAAAACTTAGGCTAAGTTCGTGAATGGGCGGAATTCGTCCATGGGGGGCGGCGGGGGGGCGGTTTTTCTAAAATCAGTTTTTTGGCCATAACTTTTTTCCTATGGAAAATTTTTGAACTTTTTTTCATTTTTATCATTTTGAGTAAGTATACAAACAACTTTAAATTAAAACTTTTTTGATGCAACCCCTAAATTGGGGAGGGGGTTGAAATTTCCAAAAATTTTGCGAAAAAAAATCATATCTCCGAAACAGTAAACATTCTCAACGTCGCAAATATTTTTTTTTGAAAGAATATTGTTTACTCTACAATTGTTACCTTTGAAATTTAGCGATAAAACTTATAGTTTTCGAAATAAAAAATAATAACTAAAAAATTGAGGGCGTTTCCATGCCAAACTCTTATGAGAGGATTTAAAAAGGGTAAACTTTCCATTACAGGACAACGATTTTGAAATCATATTTTTTTTTGTAGATTGCACACATAAGTACTACTCTTTATACAAATTTTCAATAGTCGGACGCTCCAGCACCTTCTCCGAAATCTACCTCCTCCTGCGGCTTGCCGGAGGGATTTTTTTTTTTTAACTTTTACCTCGACCACTTTAAAACTCAAAGAATCATATTGATATTCCAGTTTAGTTAGTGAAATTTTCTTGTGGAAAAAGATCGAGTCAATAATAAATGATGAGTCTAGAGGTGCTTGATAAAACATATAAATAAATAAATATCGCTGGACATTAACATACAGCGCTACCTAGTGCCACACTAAGCAAAGCTTGTGTCGTGGACAATAGGTAGTTGATAAATTACTTATATACTTTTTTGTTTGTAAATACATACTTATTATAAATATAAACATCCATGACTCGGAAACTATGTCCATGCTCATCACACAAACATTTGCTCCTATCAGGATTCGAACCCAGGACCCTAAGAACGTAAGGCAGCGTCACTACCACTACGCCATTCGGGTCGTCAATATGAACGCTAGACGAAATACATTGAAATGGCAATCACTTTCAATGGGTTTCGTCTTGCTACAAAGTTTGTTGACAGGATTGAAATTATCTTTCGATAGCTGTCTCTTTATCTATTATGTACTTCTTTAATTTTCTCATTATGGTGTTTTTTCCGCGAGTAAAGGTTTTCAAAATTCAAAAATGAGCTTAACACATTAAACTGTGGTCAAATAGATACTTTTCAGATGCCAAATACTATCGTGACTTTATTGCTCCTCGTGTAGTAGGTACCAAGAAATCGGGTCAATAAACCTTCAAGCCACGGCGACGTTTTGAAGCAATGCTTCGAGTATATAGCGAGAGAATAAATGAAACTACTTAGTCTTGCCGACACCAAGGATATTTCAAACGAGCAAAGCTGAACAGACCATTTCCTATAAGAAAATCGTCTGCGACAACCGTATCGCGAAAACGCAAACGCCGAAATGATCGATGAAATGTAATTTGTCACAGCTTATCCCCTTCTCTAAACATGAGATTGAAGACAGGAATTTGTCGAGAGAACGTTTTATTTTTATTGATGGTAACACTGAAATTTTAATGGCATGCTTAATTTTAGGGGAGGGAATTCAAATGTCCGGTATTCATATTTTCGTAGGACCGGAGATACAATAAATTCTTTTTTTAAATAAACTGCGACTGTCAGAATTTTAAAACTGAAATGGAACAATGCAATGGCCGTTTGACAACATAATATTAATAGTAATGGAAATGTCGAGAAATGAAAACAAATAGGTAACCGAAACATACGAAATTCTTTGGCAATGGGGTTGCATACCTTCTAAATTTTGGCTCAAACATTCATGACATTCATACAATTCACGATAAGTAACCTTAGGTCGGAAGCAAATATTGTATACAAATTTTGTTGGAGCTGGTCGACTTTCTATTTGTTTAGTAAAAAGTACTTACCATCAGGCACATACACGTTCAAAAAAAGGCAATCCTCCGAATATTCCCTTTTCTTCTTATCTTCCATTTGTGACTCCAACAGCTTCATAAACAAATCGTCATGTTTCTTTAAAGGGTTCTGTACATCTTCCTTTTTAGGGTCACTTTGCATACAGTCCGGGGCATATATCGTAGCATTTTTCACTCCCTCCCATTGAGGCAAATCCGTATACTCGGGGGGCAAAAACCTTCTGAACTCAATTGGCGGCTGAGCATATGGTATTCCGACGTAGGCCGCTATTCTTTTCGTTCGGAATCTCGTAATATACATTCCCGAAATTGTCCCTTGATTTGCTAAAGTTATTTGGCGCGGTTCCCTTGCCGATAAAACTAATGTCATTTGCAGTAGCAACACTATTAAACGAATCATTTTTCAAAAAAAATATTTGCACAATTTATTTTCGGAAAACTGGTAGCACACAATTTGAATTGCATTTCATTTTAAAAAAAGAAACGGCTGTCCGCATTCGTTAACGTGGACGTTCATTTCCATATTTGAGTTCTTTTTTCAATAATTAACGGTTATTTTGTCACGTTTTTTGTTTAGTTTCGTTTCGATTTTATTACTGGTGGTGTATAACCGGTATCGGTGGGTGTTCGTGCTCGAAGGTGGTGCGTTACTGTTTCTCGTGCAGACTTCGGCTCGTAAACAGTGGGGTTGTCCGTCGTTATAGCGACGAAGGAACTGCTATTGTGGTCTTTGTTTGTTTTAGAATAGGCTTTCAGAGTATTTGTTCTTGAACTGTTCGATGTAAGTGGGTCATTTCACGTTTGTTAAATTACAAATCTTGCATTCAAATGTCAGTATCTCGATAGTCTAGTTAGTTTGTTAAATATTAATGTTAGCGAACAAAATTCAATTTCTTTACTATAAGAGTAACTGAATGCAGAAACCCTCAGTTTAATTTTATTATCAAAGACGTTTTAATCAGTGGAAACCCCTTGGCAGACCATCTATCGAACTGTATCCAGCTCCGCGTCTTTAAGACAAATAATTCTATCAAAATCAACAAAAATGAATCACCGTACCTTCTAGAAACACAACATTTCAACCACTGCCAAGTCTAAATATTTCTTACACCGACAAATAACTGGCGGTAAGCTTGCGACGCGACGGATCGCGTGACGACCAAAGGCAGGAGTCATTGCATTTGGCCACCGTCGTCGGCTTGTTTTCGCCTCATCTCCCCCTATGTGGGTCATTGCGACTTAAATATTGATCGATAATAGTATTTGTGTTATGTTTTATGCTCTGTTCGAATTTGTATGCATTTATTTCTTGAACTTTTGAGGGAAATGTATTGGAGAGAAGAGTGAATTGAGAAAATGGCTGCAACAAAATTTTGAGTTTCGAGGTATACCTACAAGATGGCTGAATTAGGGCCTTATCATACTCGCTCGCAACTCGCTAGTGTGATAAGCATAGATCGGAATCGGTAGAGCTGTTTTATGTACTTGCCATAGGTTAGAATAATATGGATATTCCAAGAGTCCCGGGATTTGGTTTTTATGTAGTTTAGGTAGTAAAATCATAAAAAAATCTCGCCTTCGGGACTAACGAAAGATTACACTTCTTTTCTGACGGGTAAATATAAAAAGGACGGAATTAAGGATATACTCTCCTTAATATTTGCAAGAATGTTTTTTACGTAACAATTTATTATTCAAGAATCAACAATCATTTATAAAAACATTTTTATTCTGAAGTTGTAGGTACAAAAACATATTACCATACAAATTATTTGTTCCTCAGAAAATAAAAACGTTATCAAATAGAACAATTTGTATTTACAATAAAATTTTAATTTAGATAATCAATACGCTTCTACAATAATTCACTTATTTAAACAACTAATATAATAACAAAATCCACTAGTATCAGTCGGAATCCCGTGGAATATCCATATATTAACTCCAATGTTTGCGGTCAATGAACCTGAATAGTTCTACCTATTCCGATCACTGGTGATAAGGCTCTTAGGGTTTGTACCCGAAGGGTAACCAACGAGAGCGTATTACTAAGCTTCCACGGACCGTCTGTCTGCCAGCGTGCTGTATCTCATGATCCGTATCAGGTAGACAATTGAAATTTTCACAGAATGTGTATTTCTGTTGTTGCGTGTGTTCAAAGACAAGACTGCGTTCTAAAACGGGCATAGCGGATGTTATGAAAAAGGTTGCTAGGCTAAAATGGGATTGGGCAGGTCACGTCAGCCACTTGCATGATATAAATGTAAATAAATAAATATCGTTGGACACTGCACATAGCGCCATCTAGTGCCACACTAAGTAACGAGGCTTGTGTCGTGGGCACCAAATGTACATAGATGTTGTGATATACTTCATAGATACTTTTTGTTTGTAAGTAAATACATACCTACTTAATATACATATAAACATGCTTGACTCGCAAACAAATTAAATGTCCAAGCTCATCAAACAAACATTTGCTACTACCGGGATTCGAATCCCAGAACTCTCAGAACGTAAAGCAGCCTCACTACTGCTGCGCCTTCTGGGTCGTTGGGTCGTGGTGACCGCTGGGCAAACGTCTCCATACGATGGTTGCCGAAAGACGGACGGTGCCACCGAGGTCGACAAAGAAAGAGGTGGCGACTTGGCGAGACCATCTAGACGCGTGCTGTGACAGCTGGTTCGAGGTGGCACTGAAAAACTGCACATGGAAGGAATTTTGGGAAGTCTTTGCCCAGCAATGGTTCAGTAGGTACAGGGAATTAAAAAAAAGTTTATATCAAGCCCATACAAATGTCAGGAAATTCAAAAAGTAGACATACCTATTTCAGTACTTTATTTTACTAATGAATATAAAGAGTGTTAAAAAAAAAACCACCGTCGAACCCAATTTTAATTCTCGCCTATTAAATTTAATGTCGTGAACTCTTAATGAAAAAGGCCTAATGTTCTGGATTGGGATAAGCCGGATAGATCAGAAGGATTACTGTGGTTTTAACAGGGTCCGTGAACCGTAAACGCCCAGTTTAGAGATGTAAACGGGATGCAAGGTGTAAACGGGCCGTTCACGAAGCCATCAACACAAACTACTTCAAACTTAGTAAACCTATGCAAAAAATTATAAAACACGATCAGTGCAAGTGAAAGCAATAGATTGATAAAGTTTTTTGGGATGAATGTTATGACAGCGCTAAAAAAAACTTACTTATTTTTATGAAGGGTGTAAAAAACCTTTCAACGAAGCCGAAAGGCACTTTTTCTCCCTGTCATTGCTATTATTTTTTGTTCTAAACCATACCTAGGAACCTTCTAAAGTTCCAACTTTTCGACAAGTTTTTTTTTTAAATACAAGATTTAATTGTAAAAAAAAATAACTTAAATACCTTCACGACCTTTATATATGTCACCGTAAAATTGTCAAATACGTTATATTACAATATAACGTGTATCTCTCTAGCGATATTGTAGTCTCGAATTATTGTCAACTGAACATACGGAAGTATCTCTTGCCCCCATAAACGGGACTTGGGGCACCCCCCCGTTAGGTTAGTTAGGTTCCTTTAAACCCTGCACTCGGAAATAGGGGCCCCGCGAAGCGGCGAATCGTCGACTACGCTTTTTAGGGGAATATGAAGTGTTTTAAGGTTAGGTTATATTAATCGATATTTCTCAGGAATGGTACAGTATCTTTTCATGAGAGTGGTACCACTGGGCAACATCGCTAGAGATATTACAATATTACGTATTTGACAATTTTACGGTGAAATATATATATTCCATCGATCCACCAGCTCAATGTTTTGAGTGCGTTACATTGAGTTCTACCACAAAACATGATATTTCACCCCAAAAAAAAGTCGTTTGCCAGCAAATTATTTTTTGCGTAAAGTTACTTACTTTGATTACCAGATTGCTTGATTGACGGCTTCGTGATGAGGTTGTTTACATCCTGTATAATTTACTAGCTTTTGCCAGCGGCTTCGTCCGCGTGAAGTTTGGTAACTGTCCCATGGGATTTTACTACCGGGATAAAAAGTATCCTAAGTAAAACATAGGATACTTTTTAAAGGTTACAAACTATCTGTGTACAAAATTCCATTCAAATCCGTACCATTCAAAGACTTTCACATGTAGTTATTATAAGTTTAAAAAAATATTGTATTCACGATAAACAAAAACCAATCGGCCAAAGTCTACAACAGCAAGCGAAAATTATTCATTTGAAATTAAAAGCGTCAAAATTGCCAATCAATCATATTCGTTAATTACTTTTGCGTCAACAAGCACTGATATATTTTTAGTGTGGCACTCAATTAAATGGCTTTAATTTGTTTTTTAATGAAAAATTTAAATTATGATTCCCATTAAGGTGTTGTTTTGGTTGAACATCATTCTGTTGCAAGATAAAAGGAAAAAATGTGTGTGGATTTTCCTATCGTAAGAAAAGCCACAGTCACAGTTTCTTCCAAAAGATGATTTTCAGAATGATTCGATTTTTCTGCAATTGTATTCAAATAAATGGAGAAAATGGGATGAAGTCTTTAAGCCCATACTAAACATGCCAAGAGAAAATCTGCCATCAACTTTTTGCTATAATTGGCAACAAATCAAATGAAGTCAATAAAAAACCCAATTAAATTAATTATTAAAGTCTATTTCAAATTGTTATATAATATACATTTTCCAAAAAACACGCTCGCTAAAATTAAATAGAACAAGGCTTAAAATAAAATGGCCGGTGTATATAGAAAACAAACAAAAATTGGGTCTGAAACGTGTGATGCTATAGTGGTCCCATTTGCATCTAAACTCAAATTTGCATAGATCACTATCGTGCGAGTCCCACATGGCTGTAGGTTTGCCACACTATCATGGCGAATTTATCGGACATTCCGTTTTCAGGTCACCCTGTATGATAAAAAAAACAATAAAAATCTTTTTCTTTTTCTACTTCACATGTCTTCTCTTAGCGAGACCTGTAAAAGAAGACACGAAGAAGACATCATCTCATGCCTTTGTATCAGTAAGCAAAAATCGGTAGCAGTACAGACAACTTCTATCGAAATGGGCTGTGCTAGCCCATTTCGATAGAAGTTGGTCAAATAAACTGAAGTATCACTACAATATTGCCAATTTAATAAATCACATTTGACACTTCATCAAAATACAACAACGTTACCTTGTAACGGCTGGTATAAAATATATTTAGATTTTCGAAGATAGAACTGCACAATTGCATAACAATTTTCAATTACTATTACATATTTATTGTAATAATGGCAAAGTAAAGTAGGTAACCTTTCCTTTGAACAGACATATGTCAAATGTGATCTATTATATTTGCCCTACAATAGTAAAGTCTCAACTAGTTCAGTAAACAGAATCTTATAAACACACATTCACAGTCTTTTGTCGTTTTTATTCGGTTTTGACTAACATCCTACTATCTCCTAGATCCTCCTCTCTGAACAACCTACAGTCAAACAATTTTATTTTAAGTATTCTGTAGTTACACATATTTTACAGGTACTTCACACAAAATGCTCTTTACTGAAAGATTCTTTGATTGATAGAATGTCGTGTGTGTATGTGTGTGTGTGTGTGATGTGGCAGCACTGCAAACAACGTCGTTCCATGGTTTTATTCCATGATAAGGGTCTTATCACACTAGCGAGTTGCGAGCGAGTGGAAAGCGGGGCGAGTGCGCATCGAGCTCGCCGCGAGTTCGCAACATCTGCCCGTTTAAGTACCCATTGTTATAACAATGCAATGCACCAAAGTTTCAGTATTAATCATAAAAGGCGAAAAGAATAACTACAGCAAATTCGGGTACTTAAACTACTATTAGCCTACATTATATTAGAACAACCACATGGAGTTCGGGTTGCCAAGAATTTTGAATAAATTCATATCATGTTATGAGGAATAGCCGAAAAAATTGTTCTGTAAAACTACTTATGAGAGTCGCTAAGATAAATGTGATGTCGATCTTTAATATATGTATTATGAATATAGGGTGTAAACACCACTTAACGAATCCAAAATGCACTTGTTCTCCCCGTCATTGCGATCATTTTTTTGTTCTACACCATACCTGGGAACCTTCTAGTTACGGAGATATTGGGGGTCAAAGTTACAACTTATTGACAAGTTTTTTTTTAAATAAAAGTTTTTATTGCAATTTTTTTACTTTAAATACCTCCACGAACCCTGTATTAGTCAATCCATCCATCAGCACAATGTTTTGAGTGCGTACATTAAGTTATACCCCAAAACGTGATTTTTCACCCCTAAAAAAAAGTTGTTTCCCAGCAATAATTTTTGCGTAAAGTTACTTAGTTTGATGTACAAACGACGACTCCGACTGTGACGGCTTCGTGATGAGATGGTTTACACCCTGTATACATTTATTGCACAAAAACTGATGAAGACCTTTTTCAACTTCTTCATACCTGATCTAGCTGAAGAGCGTTAGTAATAAGGTCAGTGTTTGTACTTCTTGAGCCATTTTCAGTCAAAATCAGCTTGACTGAAAATGGCGGCAATGTTTGAAAAAAAAAAACATCCATACGTAATTGGAAACGACGATTGAAGTCAATGATTACTAAAATCTACGTGCGCTGCACGGGTTCCAACACCTTTTTTTTTTTTTTTTTGGGATGGGAAATCATCAAATGACTTCTCCCACTCTGGGCGGAGCGGGAGGGAGTGTCAGACTCTTACTGACTAAAACCCATCCATGTTCCTTCCTCGCCCTTTACGTTCCGGGGCCGCGGTATCTCTTTCGAACAGCCCGCAACCCCGGCAGGCTTCGGCCCTTGCGGGCCCCTCTCTTCTGCTGACATCTCTTTGAGGCGCGCGTGGAACACGAACGCGCCGTCGACACGGCCTGTCGTCACTAGACGGACGGACGGCTAGCTAGCCCATAGCTAACCGTCCACAGGCCCGCATCTACGGTGGCCGGTAGCCACCACGTGGCCCCCGACGCCCGGTGCGTCTCCCGCGGCGGCCGGGAAGAGAGGCTCTCTCCCTCTCTTGTTCCGCCACCTCCTTCGCCAGCATGACTGCTTCGCAGAAGGAGGTGACGGCTTCCCATTCCGTCTCGCTCCGGACCATGGATTGAACCAGGGCCGGACGCGAGAGGTCGCCGCTGCCGATCGCCGCTACGAGGACACGGCGGTGCTCCGCCCACGCAGGGCAGACTTCCACCGTGTGCTCCACCGTGTCCTCCGGTCGATCCTCACAGTGGAAACACCCGGGCGTTTCCTCCCGCCCGAACGGGTTCCAACACTTACGTTCACGATAACTTAAGGCGACTACATTAGCTAAATTAGCAATTCTGTTTTTGGTTCAAACTTCGTCTGAAATACTGCTAGAATAAAGTTTGAATCAGCTTGCACTACAAAGTGGTTGTTACGTCAATCACAGCCAGGCCGAATAGTGCGAAATGAGTGGTTTCGATCGATTTACAAAAAATCTATTAATTGGACTAAAAAAATAAAAAAACTATGATGCTAATATGTTGCTTGTAGAACTATTTGCCAAAAAATCAGAATGATCGCATGTATTAGGTAGATTTCCTTTTTTTGAAAAAAAAAAAATCTACCTATTGGTCTCTCACCTACGGGGATATATATGAATACGTATGTATATGGGTGACAAGCAAAATTTAGCCACACTCTACAGGTCGCAATTATGAACCGATTGCTTTCAAACTTGGCCAAAAAATCGAAACGGTCAAAACTTAGGCTAAGTTCGTGAATGGGCGGAATTCGTCCATGGGGGGCGGCGGGGGGCGGTTTTTCTAAAATCAGTTTTTTGGCCATAACTTTTTTCCTATGGAAAATTTTTGAACCGTTTCTCATTTTTATCATTCTGAGTACGAATACGGATATCTTTAAATTAAAACTTTTTTGATGCGACCCCTAAATTGGGGAGGGGGTTGAAAATTCCAAATTTTTTGAGAAAAAAAATCATATCTCCGAAACAGTAAACATTTTGACCGTCGCAAATATTTTTGTTTGTAAGCAAATTGTTTACTTTACAATTGTTACCTCCAAAGTTTAGCGATAAAACTTATAGTTTTCGAAATAAAAAATTATAACTAAACATTTGAGGGCGTTTCCATGCTAAACTGTTATGAGAGAATTTAAAAAGGGTAAACTTTCCATTACAGGACAACGATTTTGAAATCATATTTTTTTTGTAGATTGTACACATAAGTACAACGTTACTCTTTATACAAATTTTCAATAGTCGGACGCTCCAGCACCTTCTTCGAAATCTACCTCCTCCTGCGGCTTGCCGGAGGGATTTTTTAGTATGGTTTTTACTCGTTAAAAAACTTATTTAGAGATAAGTTCGTTATTTTTTTATCGAGTAAAATTAATTTTATTATGTTTTCAAAACACTATCATACTAGCATGTATCCTGAAGAATATTATGTATTTTTCTGGTTTTGTTCATTGCAGTGAATCACAAACTTTCAGGCATTAGAAAACTCGCGTTTAGCTCCTGTCTCAAACTGCAAGCAAAAGGAGTACGTATGGATGTTATTATAAGGTCGTGTTCTAAAGTTTCGACCAACCCGTTCCATCAATGGGATAAAGATGTGGGTTTATGTATGTGTCATCGTCATCTTCTAGGACTTGTCTCATTCTACATAGAGTCATCGTAACCCGTTTTCTTCTACGATTCTCCCTTGTGCGACGTAATTGACGACCCGATTGGCGTAGTGGTAGTGACGCTGCCTTACGTTCTGAGGGTCCTGGGTTCGAATCCCGGTAGGAGCAAATGTTTGTGTGATGCGCACGGACATTTGTTTCCGAGTCTTGGTTGTTTATATGTATAATAAGTATGTATTTACAAACAAAAAAGTATATATGTAGTATATCAACTATCTAGTGTCCACGACACAAGCTTTGCTTAGTGTGGCACTAGGTGGCGCTGTGTGTTAATGTCCAGCGACATATTTATTTATTTATTTAATCTTTTCATGTCATTAAAAAAAAAAAAAAAAAGTTTACTTCGAAACAATAACACGACACAAGGGTCACAGGTAAAACGATGGAAGCTGCAAAAGTATAAACTTAGCGCAGCCACCAACAAAAAAATCATTCACAAAATCTAGCCATCTTTTCATTGGCCTTTCTCTTTCTCTCCATACATCAACATTGAATTCCATTGTTTTAGTAACATGCTTTTCATCCAAAATATCCTCTAATATACTCATATACTCATTCTTTACTTTATCCAATCTTGTCACTCCACACATCTATCTCAAAACTTTCATCTTCGCTACAGTTTAAATACAGGGTGTAAACTACCTCATCAGGAAGCCGTCAACCAAGCATTCTGTACATCAAACTAAGTAACTACGCAAAAATTATCGCTGGGAAATTGGGGTGAAAAATCACGTTTTACTTTAAAAGTCAATGTAACGTACTCAAAACATTGTTCTCATGGATGGATCGAATAGTACGGGGGTCGTGGGGTTCTGAGGTGTTTAAAAATCTTACGTTAAAAACAGGTTTTTAGGAAAACTTTTGAAAAAGTAGGTATAGTCTAGAACAAAAATATGATCGTAATGACGGGGAAAGCAAGTGCCTTTTGGCTTCGTTGAGGGTATTTTTACACCCTTTATTACGAATAATGCGTTCTCTAACTTTTCCATCAACTGGCCCAAACATGGTCATCCTACTAACAACGCACGCCGCGGCAAGAAGGGCGTGCTTTCAATATTGTTCAATTTTACTGCGAACGGTCACGTGACCGTAGCCGTGCGAGTACGTTGAACAACAACATGGGTTCGCGACATTATCCCTGCAGTTATTTCAGTATTTTTATATGTGGATTATGCTGAAACATGGTGGAAATACAAACTGTATAACGAAACGTTTGCCCCTGCGAAGCGGATTGCAATCTCGCATTTTCATTAAATAGTTGGTTCATGTGATTGCTTAAAGTAGGGTTGTAAGGGTCGCGTAATATTTATCTTAATATATATAAATTACGTGTCACGTTGTTTGTCCGCGGTGGACTCTTAAACTACCCGATTTTAATCAAATATGTACACCGTTGCAGTTTGATCCAACTTGAAAGATAGGATAGCTTACATCTCAATTTATGAGACGCAGACGAAGTTGCGCGGGTCAGCTAGTAAAATATAAATATTGCTGGACATTACACACAGCGCCATTTAGTGCCACAATAAGCAACAAGGTTTGTGTCGTGGACACCAAACAGTTGATATACTACATAGATACTTTTTAGGGTTCCGTAGCCAAATGGTAAAAAACGGAACCCTTATAGATTCTTCATGTCTGTCTGTCTGTCTGTCCGTCCGTATGTCACAGCCACTTTTTTCCGAAACTATAAGAACTGTATTCTGTTAACCGCATTAACATTTTCACACAAAAAAAAAGAAACAATTTTCGGGGGTTCCCAATACTTAGAACTTAAACTCATTTTTTTTTTCATCAAACCATACGTGTGAGTTATCTATGGATAGGTCTTCAAAAATGATATTGAGGTTTCTAATATTTTTTTTTTCGAAACTGAATAGTTTGCACGAGAGACACTTCCAAAGTGGTAAAATTTGTCCCCCCCCCGTAACTTCTAAAAGAAGAGAATGATAAAACTAAAAAAAACCACCGAAAATTGGTTTGAACGAGATCTAGTAAGTAGTTTTTTTTAATACGTCATAAATCGTAAACCGCAATTTACACAATTATTTTGATACGGAACCCTTGATGGGCGAGTCCGACTCGCACTTGGCCGCTTTTTTTAGTAAATACATCATACAACATAGTAGTCGTTGTGGGCTAGCTCTCTAAGACGGAACCATCATCGCTAGAGACGGTTCAGGCCAGTGTTCCCTACCACATCTTTTACCTCTGCAATCGAGTCGTGTGATGGCTACGGAAGTATAAGCAATAAATAATAAGTTAACTTGGGACGAGCTCTTATTATTTACAAACCCCTACCTACCTACCTACCTGCTGACACCCCCCTACAGGGCTTAAGTGTCACACCACTGCTTTGTTTATTACGGATTCCAACCCTGCCTATCATGTATGATACTTGCTTCCATACTGGACACACCGAAGAACGCTCACACTTGACTTGGAATGGTTTTTTGGATTTCGCCATAAGCTTGGACTGGATATTGTTGAAAATATGGATCGCTGTGTGAATAATTGTGGGATTTCAACTAATCACTGCAATACCCTAGGTCGAGGACCCTCGGACGTGAAACAATTCCGTCAGTGATTCGGCAGTGACTTGGACCTAATTCTGAAAGTATTATAACCTATCTGGGCAAGGTATCAAGTTCATATTGTTCCACCTGCACAATATCTAGACGACATTTTAATAATAATATAAGATGAATAAACCACGTACTACATTAAAATGTGTTTTTTATTTATTCTAGACGCCTTTTCGATAAATCCATTCGCTTTATTTATTTAAGGCTTCAAGTCATTGATATTCAATCGTAATATTACTTTTCAAACATTCACCAATAAATAAAATATGCGTTAGTGCTTGAAGAACTTATAAGTGATCAGCTCTTTCATAGCATATATATATATGTTGAACTCAATGTTTCATAGAGACTGTAACATAACCTCACTTTTACTAAAACTCAAATAACTCAGCTCTCAGATTGTCAAAACTACAGAACTTTCAGCGAGAGACTGATAAATTGATAAGTCTGAATCTATAAATTCATACCATTTTCATCTCATTACATCCAGGCCCAAGAATGTATGTGATCCTTAAGCGTCTTCTTTGTCGGTCGTCAAATGAAACCTCGTGGCAATGCAGGCATTGAAACCACGTTCCGTTAATATGAATACCCATTGTAAAAACCTAGTTGCTCTACCTATAATGGGCGTAAAAAATCCCTTGACAAAGCCGAAAGGCTCTTGTTGTCCTCGTTATTATGATCATTTTTTTTTGTTCTGGACCGTTATACCTGAGAACCTTCTAGTTACGTATATATTGGGGTCAAAGTTCTAACCTTTTCATGAGTTTATTTTAAGTTTTTAATGTTGTACATTTACTTAAAATACGTCCACACAATGCACTCATCAGCACAATGTTTTGAGTGCGTTACATTGAGTCCTAAACTGTAAAACGTGTTCTTTTACCCTAAAAAGGTCCTTTCCCAGGAATATTTTTTGTGTAGCGCAACTTAGTTACATGCACACACAGTTAGATGTACAGATTGCTTGGCAGACGGGTTCGTGAAGAGTCTGTTTACGCCATGTTTAAAAGCAATAAAGCAAAAAAAAAAGCTGTTTGATATCTTCTCAAATCTGTGAACTAAAAGAGGACCTTCTATAACTACTCGTATCTTATAGTTCTGTCCTTCAAAGTATAGGTAATCAAATATCTGCAACCAATTACGTATATTCAGAATTTAAGTCATAAACCCCGGAATTACATCGAACTAAAACCGCTTGGAAATTCTCCAATGACGATATAATTTGCGATACCACAGATAAAGAATCCAGAAGCGAAACTCCAGCTCCAAACGTTCTTCAAATGCCTACAGTCCGGGAGTTTTTAAGATGCATTCAATATGTTTCGTCACATCAACGAAGATTTATCTATATACAAGTACGTGATTAGACCTGTTGTACTGACCTGGCGTTGATCGGCATGCTGGGCTGTAAAGCAGACGGTTTAAAAAAGATTGCATGTAGCGGAGACGAGAATTTTGAGGTGGATGGGTGGTGTGACAAGCATGGATAAGGATAACTAGTAAATTAGAAGAAGCTCAAAAGTTGCATCAGTTACAGAAAAGTTGAAGAGGAATCGACTGTCGTGGTATGGGCATGTGATAAGGAGGGATAAATCACATGTGACTAAAACAGTGATGACTATAAATCCTGATGGATGAAGGGGGAGAAGAAGACTAAAGAAACGATGGATGGATTGTGTGACAAATTATATGAAAGAGAAAGGAGTAAATGATAGCGTGACAGTTAACAAAGGAGAATGGAATAAAGAAACGTGTTGCGCCGACCCCAAGTAACATAGGACAAGGGCAGATGATGATGATCATAGATACTGTAAGACACTGATTATCATCATCATCATTGCTGTTCCGAATAAGCCACACCTTACTTCTGCCACATTTCTCTGTTCTGTGCGTCCGTTATCCACGCGTTCTTACTCACAGTACGAAAGATGAACGACGACGAACGAATAACAAGTAAGACTTACTCTCAGGCCCTGTAAAAAGGAGTACTCACTAAGTGACTGCTCTCAAAAACGGTGAAGGAAAACATCGTGAGAAAACCGGCATGTCTTAGAACCAAAAATTCGAAGACATGTGACATCTACCAACCCTTACTGGGCCCACGTGGTGGATTATAGCCCATACGCAAAATACGCGCTTTAACGTGGAGTTGCGGACACCAGCCCGTTGTACATTACAATACAATACAAGTGACTACCTAACTCTGTGTATACTGCTGTGTCAAGAAAATAACGGGAAAAGATCAATATAACACAAAATATTTGTTATTCATCCAAATTTATTTTATCACCTCCTCCAGAAACGATACACTTACGCTAACGAATAATCCAATCATCTAAACATTTTTTAAACGCTAAAAAAACAAAAATTTGAATTTGGAACCATAAACAAATCATCCATTCCCGATACTTTTTTGACTGAATGTATGCATCGCAATGTCATTGTCAATTTAGTGACTATCATTGACAAAATTGACTTTGTTTTGGGCGAACGCACAATGTAGTAGTAGTAGTCGTTATATTCATCATTAAGTTTAATCTATAAAGCACTCAATGTTACAACTTTAGAGGATGTAATGGTGCCAATCAAAGTAAAGAAAACTCCGAAAATTATCGAAATCAGTTTTAATATACTAATTAGAAGTTACACGTACAACGATCGTGAGGTAAGTGAACGATGACATTGAATGTACATAATACGTGCCGCAGCGCCTATGAAAATTTTAATAATTAAGTGTTTTTACAACTTTTTGCTATTTATTTGGAACAGGCGTTTGCGCCTGAACATATTCCGGGGCGTTGAAAGGTAGCTTTCAACTGTTTAATTCTTCGGCTGAGGGAAGTTTGCAGAGTCGCACAAAGGCGCGTCGCACGCAGCCCTTGGTGGTGAGGATGTCTGCTACTCTGGATATCCCGTCACGTCCAGATATGAGGCGAAGTACGCGGCCCAGTTTCCAAGCGAGAGGGGGCGCGTTGTCGTCAGCTAGCAGCACCATATCTCCCACGTCTAGCTTTGACGTGTTTGTCCGCCATTTTGTCCTTTGTTGTAACTCAGAAAGGTATTCCTTCTGCCATCTTTTCCAGAAATGTTGCCTCAGCTTCTCAAGGCGCTCATATCGTCGCAATTGGCCTTCCTTCACGTCTTCCAGGTTTGGGGTTGGCAGAGCGATCAGCGGTCGGCCAATGATGAAATGTCCTGGGGAGAGGGAAAGGAGGTCGTTAGGATTGGATGAGAGAGGGCACAAGGGACGGCTGTTGAGGATTGCCTCCACTTGTGCGAATAAAGTAGAAAGTTCCTCGAACGTTAAGTGACATTCGCCTAACACTCGTCGTAATAAATGTTTTGCCGACTTAACCCCGGCTTCCCATATGCCACCAAAATGAGGAGAATAAGCCGGAATGAATTTAAAATTGATAGATTGCTGACTTGCAAAGTCAACCAAAGGTTCATGGTTCTGTTTGATGAACGAGCCTATCTCTTTCGCGGCAGCTACAAAATTAGTACCATTGTCACTGAATATTTCAGTTGGCTTGCCACGACGAGATATAAATCGCTTTAATGACATTATAAATGCATCCTTGGTTAAGTCACTTACTGCTTCAAGGTGTATGCATTTGTAACGAAGGCAAACAAAAAGACATAAGTAACATTTTACAATGCGACAGCCGCGTCCTTTACGGTTTACTATGTAAAATGGGCCAGCAAAGTCAAGGCCAACGGATAAAAATGGATAGTTTGGCGTTATTCGTTGAGACGGTAAGTTACCCATTTTAGGTTGTAAAGTTGTACCCTTTAAACGCCTGCAGCGTACGCAGTTATTTACAGTGCGCCTCGCTAGTATCCTACCATTAATTGGCCATATCGTTTCTCTGACAGTAGCCAATAACATTTGAGGACCGGCATGCATGGTGTTAATATGTTGTCTAATAAAATAAAGTTTTGTTAAAGTATGCGCTGCATGAAGTAATATCGGATGCTTCTTTTCGAATGAATAATTGGACGCATCGATTCGTCCACCAACACGAATTAACTTGTATTCATCAAAGAAAGGCGATAATGCTAACAACTTACTATTTTTATTTAATTGTTTACCAGTTGCCAGCAGGTCGTATTCAATAGGAAACGATTGACCTTGGGAGATAATACAAAGCGAGCGGAATGACTCACTCAACTCATTAGCGGACAATGTGCCAACTCGTTTGTTATGTTTATTTTTTAAATTAAATAAGAATCCAAGAACGTAAGCAAATGACCGTTCTAACCTAGATAACGATGAATATTTTTCAAAATCGATAATGGGTGACTTTATGACTATCGGATGCGCCTTTAATTCGGGTACTATTTCTAAGTCCTTTAGGTTGGATTTAGGCCATTCGGTTTCGTTATAAATTAGAAAACAAGGCCCTGTCCACCAGAGTGATATCGACGTTAGTCGCTTAGCATGCACTCCCCTTGATAATAAATCAGCGGGGTTTAAATCTGTAGGTACATATCGCCACGCCGACGATGAAGTTAATTCTTTGATTTCCGTGATACGATTAGCCACAAATATTTTTAATTTACTGACGTTACTGCGTATCCAGCACAACACTACGTTTGAATCACACCAGTGTATTAGTTTGTCTGGCTTGTACCTTAATGAATCTACCACTGATTTTACGAGTTGAGAAGCGAGTAAGGCGGCGCACAGTTCCAAACGTGGTATGGTAGTGCTTTTTAGTGGAGCTACTTTAGACTTTGCGCACAATAGTTTAACCGTGACGTCACCGTTAGCACTGATCGTTCGCATATAAATACATGCGCCATACGCATAACTTGATGCATCACTAAACGAGTGTAATTCGATGACCTTTGGTGAGTCACCTAACACTAACCTCGGTATGCGTAGATTGTGCAAGTATTTTATGCTTTCAGAGAAATCGATCCATTCTTCCTTTATATCTTGTGGGACAGGCTCGTCCCAGTCAAGTTTAAGTTGCCAAAGCCTTTGTAACATTATTTTTGGCCTTATTACAATGGGACCTAATATACCTAATGGGTCAAATATTTTGAACGCGTTTGACATAATAAATCGCTTAGATATAATATTATGATTAGTGTCGTGGGAAAATCCCTTTATAGGAAAGCTCAAGGTATCACTGGCAGGGGCCCAGCCCAAGCCTAGGGTGCTCGAAGACTCACTAAAGATGAGCTTGTCCTGCTCATTGATAGTAACATTATCAAATATGGACGGATGATTTGTTTTGTATTTTCTTAAATTAAAACATCCTGACCTTAATGCCTTAGAAAGAGCGTTTTGAATATATTTTAATTGCTGTGGATCATTTGATCCAGTAATTAAATCATCGACATAGAAATCCTTTTGAATGATGGTGCGAATTAGTTCATCATTCTGTTCTTGACCTACCTGCCACAAGCAACGTGTGCTAAGGTAGCTTGCACTCGCTGTACCGTAAGTTAAAGTGTTAAGTTGAAGTGTCTGAATCGGTTTAGACTCCTCGTCTCTCCACAGAATGAGCTGCAAATGCCTATCATCTTTGTGTACGAGCACATTTCGATAGAATTTTTCTATATCGCCCGTAAGTAGGTATTTGTATTGCCTGGAGCGTAACAAAATAGAAAAAAGAGTATCTTGTACAGTGGGGCCTACCATTAATATATCATTAAGGGAACAACCAGAGGAAGATGGAGCAGACCCATCAAACACTACACGAAGTTTTGTGGATTCACTTTCCTGCCTTAAAACTGCGTGATGGCATAAATAATAATTAGGAATTAATATTTCATTATTTAACAAAGATAAATGACCTAGTTCGGCGTATTCCTTAATAAATTTATTATATTCTATTTTTAACATATTATTACGTTTAAATCTCTTTTCTATATTTAGGAATCGCCGCTTAGCTAACTTGTAGGTATCACCTAAACAATCAACGGAATCCTTAAGGGGTAGTTTTACGCAAAATCTACCTGAGTTAGTTCTTGTGGTATGAGTAATGAAATGTTTTTCACAATAAATTTCACTTTCACTCATAATAGATTTTTTGAGTACTTCTTCTAATTCCCAAAATCTACCTAGCATTTTTTCAATACCCTGAGTACCATCGTTGTTTTTAGACACTACGCTATGGTTACAGTGGACGCTTTGATGCGGTGTTGTTAAATTAATGGGACCGGATACTATCCAACCTAATTGCGAGTTTCGTAGCTTAGGATTATTGGTTCCCAAAGAAATCTGTTCGTTCCCTAAAATATCCCAAAATATGTCGGCACCTATCAAAACATCTATATCGGCAGGCTGATTGAACATAGGATCAGCCAATTGAATATTTTCTGGTAATTTTAGGGCACTAATATCGACGGGAATTCTCGGTAAACGACCTGTCAGTTCCTTTAAAACGAGGCACGAACAATTTATATTAAAATTATTATTTAATGATTGCAATATAATGTTGCAGCTTTCAGTGACATTATTTGCTTGTGTGTTGCCTATACCAATGACCTTTAGCGAGTCAATATGATGGGACTTTAAGGATAACCTTATCCTTAGGGATTCGGTTACAAAAGAAGACTGACTGCCACAGTCTAACAACGCACGAACTTTGACCTTTTGCTGGTCAAATGGGTTCGATACCTCGACCATGGCAGTAGATAATAAAAGATAACTTGTGTTTTTATTGCAATAACTAGCTACTATCTCATCTGATTCCACAAAGTGTGCAGTCTGAGTTGTCAACGTTGGCGGACGGTGTAGCAAGCTGTTATGCCTTTCGTTGCATTCAGGCTCTTGACATGACCTAAAGCGACAGTTATTAACAGCATGACCTTGTCTGAGACAGTTAATGCACAGTTTATACCTTGCCACGTCTGACATTCGCTCATCAATGCCCTTAGCCTTGAAGGCTGGGCAATCGTAGATACGATGGCAGCCGTCACAAACAATACATGTGAAACCCTTTGGTTCCTTATGCTTAACATTACTACTAGTGCTTGCAAAAGACTTAACCGTATTACTTGGCGTCTTATTTTGACTATGTTTATGTGTTTGGTTATTGTTGGGAATAGAACGCTGAGGCGTCTTAGAGCCCATAATATTATCAACATGATTATTATTTCGGTGTGCTGACTCGAGCACGTTAGCACGATCTGTGATGAATTTAAAGAAATGCTCGAATTTCGGTCTTCCGCTTACATTACTGGTACGATACTCTTCCCATTTTACTAGAGTGTGACCATCCAACCTTGCGGATAAAATGAATATAACCAAGACATCCCAGTTATCCGTTGGCTGACCTAAACTAACCAACGCACGTAAATTCTTGGTGATGTGATCGACTAAGTATCTCAAAGAACGTTCTGACTCGCGTGGAAGCTGCTTTATATTCAATAAAGAATTGAGATGATGATTAATTAATATGTCATTATTATCGTAACGATTGCAAAGCAACTTCCATGCTTCACTGTAATTCTTAGATGAGATCTCGAGATTAGAAAGGACTCGGGCTGCATCGCCTTGTAAATATGAGTTTAAATAATAATATTTATTAATATCTGGAATGCGATCATTATTGTGTATCAAACTTTCAAATGTATCTTTGAATTCAAGCCAGCGGAAATGATCACCATTAAATCGTTGAATTTGGATTTGAGGAAGCTTCAAACCTAAACTAGGATGATCTTCAGAACAGCATGTAGTATTATGAACGGAATGGCGTCTTAATTCGAGTTCAGCCTTTCTAGAAAACTTGGATATTAAATTCTTAGCAGTAGCTATATTAATCACTATATCCTGTTCAATATTGTCACGTTCGTCAATTTCAACATCAATGTTATCAGGATCCAGAACCTCTATTTCACTCTGCAAGTCGTCAACCCTGACTGATAAAGCTTCAAACTTAGCAAGCTTTATGTTCAACTCTGTCAATTGAATTTCATTTAACTCGCTTTCGCTTGAAATACTACTGAGGTAATTTTTAAATTTTGTGATTTGTCCTTTGGCGGACGCCCTCTTCGTAAAAAGTTCTTTAAAACGCTTATTATCAGCCATTGCAAGTAAAGAAAAAAAATAAGATTGACTAATTAATGAAGGGAATGGGCTCACGTTCCTCGGTTCGGTGTCACCTGGGAAGCAGAGAAGCTGGGCGAGCACGCTCAGCCGCTAACGCTGCTAGTGAGCTGCGGAGGACTTTGACCCCGTAACCGACCCACGCGGTCGGTGTTCTCGCACTCGTGGTTAGATCTGAAATAGTCGGCAAATCTCGCTTAACTTTGAGTAAAAAACTAATGCTGTTCTAATGTTCCTATTTTTTATTGTGAACGGAACGACAAAGATACAATAAATTAAAAGAATTTATGAATTTTATATATTTTTTTTGAGTTAAAGGGATAGATATTATTTGGAAACAGTAGCATATGAATTTTAGGTATTATTAGAATTGTTTTAATTGATCTGATGCAACTTCTATAAGATTTTATTTTTATTGACGGTACATGAAAAAAAAATAGTTCGGTATAATTTCGCAATTAACGGAATATTTAGAAAATTTGTAATACTTAATTTACTCGAATATACCTTGATTCTCACAAATGGAATGCAATAGTCAATATTTCAAATAGGTAAGTAATAGGAAGGATAGACAAAGGATGGACACTCAACTTTGGTACGACACGTTGACGCTCCACACGAGGTGATGCTTTAGCGGCACCACTGGCTCGGAGGCTGGCTTCTTCAATTGTCCAGACAGCAATTCCCCACACGCTGGACTCTGTGGATTTTCGATCTTCCACAGCAGGCTTCAAATCTTGAGGTTGCTGCCGCGCACGCGTTGTCGCGATGCCCCAATCCAAGTCGTTATTTCGCAGATTTATCATTAAATAGTCGCGATTTTTACTAGTTCCCCTCATGGGCCACCATGTTACAACTTTAGAGGATGTAATGGTGCCAATCAAAGTAAAGAAAACTCCGAAAATTATCGAAATCAGTTTTAATATACTAATTAGAAGTTACACGTACAACGATCGTGAGGTAAGTGAACGATGACATTGAATGTACATAATACGTGCCGCAGCGCCTATGAAAATTTTAATAATTAAGTGTTTTTACAACTTTTTGCTATTTATTTGGAACAGGCGTTTGCGCCTGAACACTCAATCTGAAAATGGCTTGCAGTGATCGTTTCCTGATCTACTCATTAACGTGTTCATCAGATACTTTTGGAGCAGACGATACTCGAGTTGCATTTCTACCAATCTGTCTTATTCTATGACAATACTCTTGCCTGCAATCACACAGCCCGTATTACCCCCTATTATTATCACCGATTACGTTGCTGTTTTACACAAAACTACTTCGGCTATGGCCGAAATGACCTTGTATTCTGACAGCCTGAGTATTATATTAGTATTGATTAAAATATTTTAAGTGTTGGCAATTCCATGCGATAGCGTACCGTTGGAAAGCTGGAAGTAATAACCCCTTATTACGATTCGGTTTGAGGAAAAGACCGTACGTCCTTGAAGGTTTGAAGTACCTTAATTATCTTGGACTGGGTAGTTTTTGAGAAGTTTATTTTTGAAATGCGACAGTTTAGTTGATTGATTGAAGAGGTTTTTGTCGTTAGGAAACGGAAATGATTCGAACATTCTCAAGGTTTGCTGTTTGCTAAAATGTTATTAATATTACTGTTCGATGTAAAGAGGCGATAAGTCGCTTAAGGAAGGTGTGTGCGAGTCTAAGTCTCTGCCAAGAGGTCTACTATTTTTTCAACCAGCCGTTAATGTCACAGGGAAAAGGCCTCCTCGAGTTCTTTCAGGAACTCTTTTCCCGCGCCGTCTCGAACTAGCCATCGGGGTATGCATGCAAGTCATTTCGCCATATTTTTAAGAGTGGCCTCGATGGCACTTTGCAACTTCAGGAATTCGTTGCGGCAAAAGTTTCCAATCTTGGTCACTGCTTAATGTGCACGCGGATAACATTTTGTTTATACCTTTGCCCTAGCTTGCGAACATACATATTTAGCCACATGGCTCGCCTAATATCACTTGTGCATGTCGCAAAAAACGTATGTTTCGAAACTCTCAAAGGAAACAAAATTCATAGGGTACTTCCCGTTGGCCTAGATCTGTGAAATTTGCAAATAATAGTATCGACTTGCACTGCAAATACAGGGAAAAAACGAAAAACAATACATCATCATCTGCCGAGACTTTCCAAACTATTTTGGGTTCGGCTTCCAGTCTAACCAGATGCAGCTGAATACCAGTAATTTACATGGAGAAACTGCCTATCTGACCTTCACAACCCAATTAGAACTGGTAAGACTGCTTGTCAGACTTTAGGGTCACTCACTACCTGTAACGACCGCCAAGATCTACAAATGACAGACGGCACCAAAAGTTTAACATACTTTCCGAGACACGGAAAAACCTCGGTATATAATAGGTGGTCAACCATCCACAGACCAACCTAGGCAAGCACGGCTTAACCTAAAGATTGACCCGAGCGTCGTTTTTGCCCACATCTATAAAATCCGCTTTAGAGAGAGATCAAACTAATTTTGTTAGAAGTATAGACAGGGAAAACATATTATAATTAGGGTTTGCGTCTTTCAAAAACCCAGAAACGTATTTTTTTTTGCAAAAAATAAAACCGACTTCAAAAACACAAAAAAGTGAAAAATTACTTTAGCTTCAGAAGTCGGTAACCTTTGTTTGATTCATTTAGTTTTTTTGTAACCGACTTCTGAAGCTAAAGTTATTTTTCATTTCTTTGTGTTTTCGAAGTCGTTTTTATTTTTTGAAAACATAGACGGCAAATTTGCAGTGATTGCTGCAATCGCTTGTAGGCTTTTTTTATAAACAACATCATGACGTAACGTCACGCTTGTGTGCTCTGAAGGGGTACACAGATGTGTACAGATTCGACAGTGTTTGTTACCTCAGAACTTTCGACTGGGTGAACCCATTTTGATGATTCTTTTTTTTTTAAAGCCAGAAAGCAAAACATTTACTAGCCCAACAGGACAAAACACACAATAATCTATCTATCTATCGATAATCAGAACCTAACCAAACTCTGATCAAACTGCCCTTGAATTACATCCTTTTCAATAAAAAAAACAATACAAGTCATGGTAATAGGCTTATCCCCATTAGGTTATGACTTACTAACAACATATGGATTGTATGATCTGAAATAAATTTATATTATTATTATCCCCATTATACGTGAAACTTATCATACCTAACTGTCGAAATCTGGGTGTATTGTACACATCTGCATGCCCCCTCAGAGCATACAGGCGTGATGTTACGTCATGATGTTGTATAAACAATAAATATCCTAGCGGTTGCAGCTATCACTGCAGATTTGCCGTCTATTTTTGAAGAGTTCCAGTGAATATCTCCGAAGATCAGCATCAGATCTTCAGCAAATTAAAATGGGACGGGAAGCACCAGCTTTGCTCGGTTCAACCAGTCGAAAGTTCAGAGGTAACAAATACAAAAAAAAAATACAGTCGAATTGAGAACTTCTTTTTGGAATTCGGTTGAAAAAGCTTTAATTCTAAAAGTTCCAAAGCATTATTTTTTTGCCCTAACATCCAAAGGGTATTGTTAAATAGAAACACATCTTATTTCTACGAGTAGGTATTATTTAAAGCTTGTCTGACATTTACTTAGGATAGAAAGTTTTCTATGCCTGGAAAAGGTTAAGTTTTTTTTTAATGCTGAAATTATTATCATGCTCTTTGGCAGAAGGGCAATTTTTCCACCTATTCTTCATGATTCTTGAAACTCACTTGAACAGCTGATAGAATATTTTTTTTATTTTCATGTAGGTACATTTAACATAACATCACATTACGCCTTTAATTCTAGAAGGGTTGGGTTTAGGTTTGACTAGTTCACCCACATTTTGCCACTTACGTTTACGTCCAATGTTATAGGGAACGAGCTTATTGCCAGCAACCGGGCACAATTCTAAACTCCGTGGCCGCCACTGAGACATTCCTGAAGAAATAACCCAATAAAACTTTGCCCGACCCAGAATTCAAATTCAGGACTGTCGGGGCTGCGGGACTGTTCGACGGGGCTGCGGGACTGTTCGAAAGAGATACCGCGGCCCCGGAACGTAAGGGGCGAAGAAGGAACATGGATGGGTTTTAGTCAGTAAAAGTCTGACACTTCCTCCCGCTCCGCCCAGAGTAGGAGAAGTCATTTGATGATTTCCCATTCGAAAAAAAAGGACCTCATACCCAGCAGCCATGCTTGCACAACTGGTAAAATTAGGGGAAAACATCTCTGCCCAACTCTTCGGGTATTACAGGGTGTAAACAACCTCATTACGAAGCAGTCAACCAAGCATTCTGTACATCAAACTAAATAACTTTACGCAAAAAAATATTGTAGACTTTTTTCTGGTGTGAAAAATCATGTTTTGTAGACTTGCACTTAAAACATTGTGCTGATGGATGGATTGAATATTACAGGGGTCGTAGAGTTGTTAAAAGTAAAAATCGTACAAAAAAACTGCGTCTTAAAAAAAAAAAAAAACTTTTGTAATTGTTGGAACTTTGACCCCCAATATCTCTGTAACTAGAAGATTCCCAGGTATGGAATAGAACAAAAAAATGATCGCAATGATGGGGAGAACAAGTGCCTTTCAGCGTGTTTTACACCTTTATTACGGCTTACACCATTGCAGGAGACCTACCTATTATTACAAATGCGGAAGGCTTTAACACAGACCGATTGCTTTATAAACGGTGCCATGTAACCGAATTTTGCAAAAGTAATTTAAGGAGGAAGCGCAGGGTACCTCGCGAAATTCAAATTATCTCAAGTTTCTTGCAATTTAATTTTTTTAAGAAACAGTCTCTCAATAGGATTTTATAAACGTAGTATTGGTGATTTTAATGATAATACCTCTTATAAGCCTTACAATGCTACGGCCGCGGATATTTTAATCAATATACCTGACAGTAACCTGGTTATAATTGCAAATAATGTAAGAAAATTTGAATTTCGCTCGCTACCCTGCCGTATCCACCTGAAGCAAATTATATGCAGCATTTACATTGGAGAAGATCGTCTATCGCAGTTCTTTCGGATTTTAAATCATGCAGAATCTAACCTTCGTTTTAGGGCAGCGACTGACCGGCAGTTACCAACGATAGGAATGGTTCAAGGCTAAATTTTGTTATTCATGAGCCCAATAGAAGTTTATCTGATTGCCTGAAACGTATACTTTAAGTCGAACGCTCGTTACAATGGCCTTTGGTGGAAAAATTTACGGAGCCTTAGGAATTTATTACACGTTGTTTCTTTCTTCGTTTTGGTGCGAAACTGCGAATTTTTCATTTTGAGGGTAGTGTGCTTGTGTGTATATGATAACGGCTCCTCTATTAAACATCTTATAATTAATACTTTATGCCTTTGTGTCTCACACCTTTTGCCCGCACTTTCCCGCGCAATGCTGAACCAGAGATGACAGAATATGTCATCAATACTATAGACTAGTCGATTAATGTATCAAAACACTACAAAAAGAATTTGAAAATCATGTCATGATGAAATGGTGTGAACGATGATGCCTAAAAATTAAATGTATCATGGGATGTCTAGTTTAAAATAGAAATATGTGAGACGAAAAGATGCTGCATTGACCCCAATTTAATTGGGATGACCGATGAGGACAGGGCAATTATGACGTTTTTTTTTTTGAGTTTCTCCTCTTGTGAGATATTTGGGGTACCTTAGTCGGTAAAAAAGAAACCTTTATAGGATCACTCTGTTGTCTATCTGTCAAGAAATTATTGACACTGAAGGCCGTTCTTTATTAATACACTTAAGGCCAGCAAAAAACCGGTTATATAAAGAAAATAACTTACTTTAAAGTAACCTTCCCACATATTACTCTCGTTTCTTCAGTCATTTAATAATAAACGAATAGCACCAGTAGACCCGAAACCTTTTCAGCCCGGCAAAAATCATTTTCACGGTTTTTCAGCGTTTTGAATAAAAATACAATGTACCAAATAAAGATTATCTGTGATCACGCAATGCGAACACGCACAGAGCCGACTTTTATACTGCGTACGTATAATACATGCTAATTTTTAGGGTTTCATGGCAACAACAGAATCTTTATAATTTCTTCATGACCATTGTTTTAAACAATAGGCTTGTTTCCACCATCAATAAATTGCAAATCTATTTAGTCCGTCAGTTAGAGTATTAGAAAATAATGGACACGTTTTTTTGTTTTTGTAAATCAACGAATATTGACAAAGATAAAACGCATCAAAACTCGGGAGTGGGAGCTCGTGACGTCAGTACTCACTAAGAATCATACCGAACAGTGACGTATTAGGAATTTTAAAAGCGTCGTATCTTCGTCAATTTTGTTTTATGTGACAAAAGAAAAAATACTGGTCAAATATTTTTTGATAATCTAAGTGACGGACTAATTAGATTTTTTCAGTTAACAAGCCTATTGTGATCCTGACACTCGCGCATATAATAATTATGGGCACATAAGCGTTTGGGTATTTTTCGATTCCCTAAAAAGATTATGGTTTTATAAGGTGACTGTTATTTTAAATCCAGTCCAGAGCCAGTTCTACGAGAAAAACAACAAAAAAAAATTTTTCAAACTACGGAGATCCACTCGAACTACGGAACCCGTTACTGTGCTAAGTCCGAATTGCACTTGGCCGGTTTTATACTTTACAGTTGGTACTTGGTTTTCATTAGGGTAATGAACTTTTAACCTTTATTTGTTTGGTATTTAACCAAATATTTTAACGTTGGATTGAGAAAACAAAAGCTGGTCGGATTGACTGTTTTGAGGAAATATATAGGTAGGGTCATCACGTCTGTAACCCTGAAGGGTACGGCAGAGGTGTATCTAATAGTTCACACACATTTCGCCAGTTATAATTAAGTACCCATGGTGGCAAGCCTTATAGCCTTCAAGTTTACCATTTTTTGGTGAATGAGTGAACATTGTAGGCTCTGTAGATTCCCTAATGCTTGTTAAATATTTATCTTGTTTTACGTTTTTGGTATAGTAAGCAACGACCTATTGTCGGGCCTACGCTGTCCGGCTACTTAAGTACTAATAACAAATGATTTGAAAGTAATCAGGGAGTTTCTCGCCGGTTCTTCTTTATGGAAACGAACCGTGCGTCTATAGTCCGTGCGCGAGCTCCGAGGAATCGGTGGCTCTCAAAGAATGATTTCACAATTTAGTTCGCGCAGAGTGCTAAATTATGAAATCACTATGAGGGTATTATGAACTTGATATAAAACATAGATAATACACTATATACACGTAATACAGGATAGATGCGCAACTCTGGTTTTCGTTTTTATAACTGTGTACCTAAGCAGCTGTTAGATGGCGCTGTTAGTTTTTGTTCAACCAAATAAATACAAAAAGTAAGTCTTGATTAAGGATTTGAACTTGTGAACTCACACACATTCACAAGGCAACCGCTGTCTATTTACATCACTCACAAGTTATTTAAAATAACTGTTCTCGCTATGACAGTTGTAAGCTGTCAAACAGTTGAAAAGTTAGTGTCCTTAAACACACGGATGGCAGCACTATCTATGAAAATTTTGTTTGAAGCCAATGTATGGAAGTTTCACCCCCCTGGTTGTACTGTAAATTGTTTCTGCAGCACCCACGATCGTTAACAGTAGTGGTGGTAATGGTATACAAGTAAAACTACAACAGTGTAACTTAACTGCTTGGCAAAAACTCAAATCCTCGCGAGCCTAGTCTACTCGCAGAAAATCTTGACACCGCGATTCAGAAATCTCTATAAACCAAATAGCGCCATCTGTCGGTTTAAAACTAAACAAATATTTCAAACAGCACCCCACACTCTCTTTAGGCGACATTTTAATACGATGTCAAGTCAAAGTGCGCGTTTTAAATCCAGGTATATATTTAGACATTCAATTTTCTTATCATTTTAAATTCGTCACCGTAATTTTCTAATTTCACCGTTCTTATGGCTCTTTAAAAATAATCTGTCCCAATTTTGCGTTGTAAACATCATTATTTGTTATCATCTTACAAACCAACCTTTTTTACTTCACCGGAAGTAATTTACGCTACCTCGAACCTTAATAAAGACGCGAAAAGGTCTATTCTACGGTTTACTTTTAAAATGGCTTAATTTACTTCTTTTACCTGCGATTTTTTTTTCTCATTTTGAAGCATTACTGGGATTATATTCATGTCGTGAGTTGAGTAAGTTTTTGTATTTTCAAGTCTGTCTCGTTGGTCTAGGGGCCTTGTGTGAGTTTATCGCGAACAGACAGACAGTTTTTAGTTCCAATTGTTACTAACTATTATGGATATTGTAATCTGACATTAATTTAAATAAAAATATAGGTTGCGTACCTGTGACAAGACTTTTCTCAAGCGAATAAAGAAACACACACACTGATTTAAAACATTTGTCGCAAACAATAAGTATCTTAGTTACTAAAAGAGGTAAAGATGACTCATCGATAACTTACCAGATTTCTCTTCACCTGAGGCCCGGATACGGGTATCACAAATATTTGTTTGAACTCCTCAGGTATTTGTCCTGATTTAAAACTTCGGATGTATAATCAACGTTAATCATGGTTCAAGGAATTGAACCACAAAGGGACTGTAAATCGGGTGAATGTTAAGAAAATAAAAGAGGTCTAATTGAAATAAATGATTTGAGTTTGGAGTTTTAAAACGTTGCAGGTTTTTCTTGCTTCCTACAAATGATATGATACACCAAACTGCACAGGGCTAACGTAGTGGATTATGATCCATCTCTAAAAAGAGAGGAGGCCTGTGTCCCAGCAGTGGGAACACTATAATTGTTATGCTAATGATATTATATTTTGCGCTCTTTAAATTATTTTTGATTTGAAAACTTCTTTAAGCGCGTTGAGTACTTTTTGGGTGAACTTGGGTGAACAAAAATCATGGAACTCGCGTGACCGTCACCTAACGCTTCATAGCACTCGTAGCCGCTACGGCGTAGCACCACCTAGGCGTGCGCGGGCACAATCCGTAGTAGATATATATTACATAGTTTCAATTCAATCGGCTGTCCCCAAACACTGACACGCATCGTGTTTTTCGGCACTTCTGGTTTAAAATGTGTTAGATACGGAAGTGTCAGAGGTCAATTAAACTCGCTAGTTGATTGCACACTAAATCATATACTTAGAGAGGGTACCCGCGCGGCGGGAGCGGCGGGATGCAGCTCGCACTCCTACACTAAGCATCAGTCGACATATGTAGGTACATTATATAACAAAATGTAAGTAAGAAAAACATTGTGACTAATGTGTGTGTTATGTTGATTTGGTTCAAATCCAGATTCCAAGATTTGCAGGTCTTTTACACCCATTACTGAGCATTAGCATTCATTTCGTGAGCCCAGAACTTTGTTACTCCCACCGCGTCATCGGGGGCATATGGTCATTTCGGTTGCATGCTTTTGGCCTGAGAGTTCAGGATAGGAAGGAAAAATTGCCATCCGCACTATCATTAACAATGCCTTTCATTTTGTCAATTCAGCAACATTCGTTGCGATGAATTTTTCAAACTAAAGTTGCAATGGATTAGAAAAATCTTTCGAATTGTGTTTTTAAAGCGTGTTATGAAATTGGGGTTCGTGTCTGTAAACAAAGTATCAAGACTTAACTTCCTACCTTTAAGGATAACAAAGTGTAAGTAAATTATATTCAGTTCAGTCAGGAAAGTAATTTAAAAGCAGCTTTGGGAAACATTATTCTCAATTTAGCCCTTTCATGTTTATGCTTAGGCGTTTTATGGTTATTTATCCGGTCAGGATCAAGATTAAACGTGTTTTCGCACCAAAGAATAATAAAAAGGGAAACGATTACGTAAATGCCAAGCTTCCTTTTCATTATTTTTCAATTATTACTAACCGTAAAAACTAGACGAAACAGGATGCTACGAAAAAGTTTTAACAAGCAGCGAAAAAATGCGCTTGTCATCATTATATATGTCAACCTCAAAAAACAGGGTGTAAACCACCTCATCACGAAGCCGTCAACCAAGCATTCTGTACATCAAACTAAGTGACTTTACGCAAAAATTATTGCTAGCAAACAACTTTTTTTTTTGGGGTGAAAAATCACGTTTTGTGATATAATTCAATGTAACACACTCGACACATTATGCTGATGGCTGAATTAAATAGTACGGGGTAAGTGGAGGTATTTAAAGTAAAAGTCTTACAATAAAAACTTGTATTTAAAAAAAAAAAAAACGTGTGAAAAAGTTGTAAATTTGACCCCCAATATCTGAATGACCCGGAGGACAAGTGCCTTTCGGCTTCGTTAAGAAGTGTTTTACACCCTTTGTGTTGTCCTTATCTAGCCTAGCCTTTAAACTACTATAGTGGGGTCTCCCAGATGAAGATGAAAACCAGTGTTTTTAAAGGAATCACTGCGTTTCTGTACTCCACTACCCAGCTACCGGGTAAGTCTGATCGTCAGAATTCCTTATCTCAATTCATTTGGGTAGCATATCTTCTTCTTCAATTCTTCTCTTTTATTCGCCATGTCATCTTTCTTTCCAAATTTTTTTTTTACACATTCGTTCCATCGTTTCTTTGGTCTTCTCTACTCTGATACCCCCACATTCACACTAAAACTTTCCTGACGACATTTTCGTCATTCCTCCGCATCACATGCCTATGCCACGACAGCCGATTACCACACAATCTTTCAGTCATATAATATTCTATGTTATTTATCAAATGAGAAATAGGACCCTGATTTCTGTCACCAGAAATCATGTTGGAGACACGTTACTTTATACGTAAAAGAAAACCTTTCCTTTAAAGAGTTTCCGAATGATATATTTGTAGGAAATTGAAAATAAATATTGTTGGCGCGTGTGTGAGAAACCGCATACGCGGACATTAGGGCTGAACTTCCTGGGCTGAACGAATTGAATGATTCAAATAAATTGAATCTAGAAGATAAAGCGGCCATCATGTCGGCTTGGACAAAGGTATTGATATTAATGGGTTTTCTCCTTTCATTAAAGACTTTTGTTACTTTTCATTTCTTTTTTTTTTTATCAAATTTCTCATATCTGTTAGGTTTTATAGTTAGGAGGGAGCTATAGAAAAACATGGTTCATGATTTGAGGAACAATAATAGTGCTAGTGTTTTGGTTATTTGTGAAATAATTATATGACTTGAAAACATTTAGAATTCTAAAAAATCTTTCTTCTTCTTCTTTTCAAGAAGTGAGGTTTATTTAAAAAATATTGTTTTAATGACACAAGCCATTTCAAAGGTTAAGGACACGGTTTTAGGAACTTATAGTAAAGGAGACTGCCCAACTTTAATCCAAATGCTGCCCAGGAACCCAACGCAGGTACTTCCAGTACCTGCGTTGGGTTCCTGGCAATAATCTATCTATGTCAAAATACAAAACAATTTTTAGTTTTCACCCCGGGGTTCCAATTTATTTTTACCTAGGCTTTTGCATCGCTAAGAAACTCACACAAATAGTTAAACTGTTGTCTATTAGCTTATTAGCTTATCTTCTCTTAGTGAAACAGTAAAAAAAAAGACATGAAAAAGATTATGTTAATCAACGATATTCTGTGTAAAAAAACATCTGAACTAACAGACAAATTCAATAATAGGGGATACTAAACGATTAAGGTTATATTCGAGCATAAAAGAACCCTTCTATGAAAGTTTAAACGCTTCATAAAGGCCGCCTTTCGTCAAATACTGAAAACAACACTTGCATGACACCCACCATTCAAATTACACTTCATCCAACTTATCTGTGCAGGTGGGAAAACAGAACTAAAATGAATGTACCAAATTTGACATATCGGTACATTTTTTCTTGACAAGCAGCGCCACTAAAACATCACTTATTTAACAATTTATTATTTTATGTAGCATGTTTTAGGTGAAACGGAACGCACTCTCAAACAAAACACGTCGTCCTCGATGACGGCGGTAGTGACATCAAAATCTATGTGTCAAAAAACACTTTTATTGTCAATCTAGTTAAAGTTTTAATATTGTAGGTCCATTTCTGTTTGACCTTTAACGGGAAAAAGGCGGGAGGTTAATATGTTTTTTTTTGGCCCAATAAAACTTACTTTGCTTTTTTTTGATAAGCTTGATAAGAATGATAAGCTTAGGCAGCTAGTAGTGACCTCTGTTAAAGAGTAAAATAACTAAATAGTTTTCATTCGAAATAAACTAGATGGCACTAGTATGCTTGTTAATTGAAACTTCTTGTCGTCGTTGAATGGTACGCAGTTGAGAAGTAGGTTCAACACACATAACATGACGCCTGTTTTTCTTTAAGGGTTGGACAGAGGTGTATTCGTAATACACATACATTTTACCAGTTATGTTTTAGTCCTGTACCAACCTTTTCTGCCTGAATTATCTTTTATTATCACTACATAGTATGAAACAAAGTCTTCTGCCGCGTCTCTCAAAAACTACTACACCGATTTCAATGTTTTTACCGATTTTTATGTATTTGTAAGCGAGCGAAGCCGCAGGCATCATCTAGTTACTGTATGAACGTTAAGTGTAAAGATAATCAGTGTACCAGATAGTGTAATAATAAATAAATGGCCTCAGACTGATTCGGTCGGGCTTCACAGACGATGGGTGGTTGCCAACAAAAACTTTTTTTATGTTGCAACACACGTAAAACCTAACCTCTTGTCTCGAAGCGCTTCCACCTACTCTTGAGTAACTAGCAGGCTTAGAATTCCAGCCCGCATAGCCAAACCACGAACAATAGACAAATCTTTTTGTTCATCGGTCATTTTGTCGATTCAGTGACAGATAAACAAAAGATTTGTCGATTCTTTCTTCGAAGAAGGCCGTTTCTACGGTGGTCATGATATGCGGGCTGTGAAATGCTTTGTATGTGTGTGTGAGCCAATTCCGACCATAATTTGTTCCAAGTTGAGAAACGGTAGGGTTATGTGTATATCTATTGTGACACAGGCGTCTAGATAAGTATAACCGATTTTGTTTAAAGTGAAAACTGCTTTATGTGCGTTGAGCACTTCAGCAGAGAACAAAAATCATAGAAATCGCGTGATCGTTACCTAACGCTTCGTAGCACTCGTAGCTGATCTGCTACGGCGTAGCGCCGCAAGGGCACAACCCGTAGCAGATATAGTTTTCACTTCTATCGGCAATCCCCAAAACTGCCCTGAATGTTTTTTTAAACAATAAATAAGGATTTCTCTGAAAGGATGATGGTATAAAATAGAATACGTTTCCAGGAAATAGTTTAATGGGTAAGATGAAATGAAAAAATGCTTGTATCAATCAAAAATACACGTACTTAGCTATTTCATTGGGATTTCACAATCCTACATATTCTGAGGCTTTGTTTTTGACATGACTACATTTTTTCGAAGTATTTTCTGGAAAGGCCAATTACAATACAGGACATCAATCAAAATGAATGATGTCCTGTAAAAAAGCAAAATTTATTTGAAATTAACGAGACTCTACTTTGATTTGACTCTTTAAGGGTAAATAAAATTGAAAATTGTTGTTGAGAACAGTTAACAGATGCTTTTCAAAAAAGTGGAAAAAATATTATTTATTTGGTTTTTTTTTCTGTAATTTTCATCTTTGGTTATTTTTTGCACTTTTTTATTCCGGAGTTTAATGGAATATTGTTGATCAACTTTCTTAGGACCTTCATGTCGTAACCGTAAAATATGTAAGAGTAGACCAGACCCTACTTTTTATTTTTACATTTTAATTTCTGAGTAAAAGGTTCTAGTATTTTTTTCTCAGTGTAGTTGAAAAGAAAACTCCGACCTCGAATTGCTGAATGATTATCATTAATCTTTTAAAATAAACTGATAAAAGTCTGAATTTTGAGTAGGTAGATACTTTTTTAACACTCCCAATAATTATTTTTTGAGTTATCATGTTTAATCTTTTCGAGTTCGGCTCATATGGGCTTAAAACATAATAGCTTAATGTAGGAGAAATAGTCTTTTATTACTCTGTTGGATACAGGCAAAAGTTATAACACTTTACCCTGTTTTAAGTGCCAGGAACAGTTTTAAAGTTCAATATACTTGGTGTGACTAAATGTACTTGAAAAGAGCTAATTTTTCATCGGCGTCTGTCATACTGTAAGCGAGAATGATCTTTATTTTCTAACAGTGACAAAGCATATAATACAATTTTTCTTTGTCAGAAAAATAATTTGCTAAGAATGTTTTTTGGCTAGAGAAAATAGTTCGGAAGATCAAAGTCAATGTCAGGCGAGAATTTATTAAGCTGCCAAGCCGCCAATCAAAATGTCAGCTTAGCTACTTTGTATTTTGTCACAATAACAAGTCTGGAATAAGTAGAAGATTGGCACTGAATAAACTATAAAAGCGTCATCACACTAACGATTTATCAGCGTGTTTCAAGCGAGGCAATTTCGGTTGCGAGCTCTCCGCAGGTGAGAAGCGAGCTAGTGGTCGCAAATTGCTGTTGAGCATGAGGTTTTGGCCCACCTGGGTTCGAAACTCTGGTCGGGCAAAGTGTTATTGGGTTTTTCAATCACGAATTTCTCAGTAGCAGTCACTGAGTCTGGATTCGTGCCCGGTTGAGGGCGAAAGGCCCCATTATAATACCATGGGAGTTGAACATAACTGCCAAAATGAACGGGTACATAATGTGTTGTTGTAAACACTCGTTTGTCTCGCTCCTTCCTCGCGTGCCCTGGTTCGAGGATACAAGTTTGGATAGGAATTGTGTTAAGTTAGCACTAAGGCTACGTTCTGGACACTATCCATCGGCAAAGTTTGCTTTCTTAATGCGAAAGGTCGCATCCCCAAATTGTGAAATTTGCAATGAAATTGAAGATGTGCAACATTTGCTGATGGAGTGTGTTAAGAACAAGAATTAAAGGGAATCATTGATTAGATAGTTTAAATTAAACATTCTGGACGTTGGGCTAGTGAAAATCATTTTAGGAAACCCCACATCAAAGATTGCAAAGAAGTTGTGTGGCTTGGTGAAGAAATTTAATCAATGATTCCCTTTCTATTAAGTACAAACATGGTAAGTATTCCTAATGTTTATGTAAATTTGGTAATAAGGTACGATGGGGTTGGCATATGCGTATGGATAAAACACCCGTTTTAAATACAAGAAAAAAAAAGTCTCGCTCCTAGTTATATATACACGTACGTCAATCGTACTCGACGTACCTATAAACGCTACAAAGACGTGCACACTCGTGGCGTGCTTTGTACTCCCCCACGCAGCGAGCGTGTTAAACAATCTCCTTGCTGGACACACGCATTTTGAAATGGCCAGTGTGTTAAGGCTCTAAAGATACTAGAATAAAACCAATGGTTATTTATTACTCCGTCTATTGTTTTGCTGTTCATCTTAATACCACAAGCCAAGATATAAACCGAGGACACAATTTTACAAATATTAGTTTGAAAACAATTTGAATATTTATTCGAGATTGGTAATGATTATTCTTCTTTTGTTGAGTCGGTGGTTAACACAATGTAACCTACTATTTTAGAAAGATAATTAAGTTATGCAGTTTTTCTTTTAAATTGATCTTCATATTGCAATCTAGCCTAGTAAGCAGTTTTTATCTAACTTAATTTGCTAAAACTAGAATTATATCTAAAAGGACGTCTATTGCGTTTACTTGACGTATATTAAGAGACCCGCGGAGCAAGCATAGTTCATACAAACGTAATACCAAAAAAAAAAAAAAACCGACTTCAAAAAGAAAAAGTGAAAAATAACTTTAGCTTCTGAAGTCGGTGACGTTTGTATGATTGATTTAATTTTTTTGTCACCGACTTCAGAAGCTAAAGTTATTTTTCACTTTTTCTTTTTGAAGTCGGTTTTATTTTTTGCAAAAAAGTTTTTATTTTTCACTTTTTAGTGGTTCACATGGAAAGTGCATACCGTTACAATTACAACAAGCCCAAACACGACTAGGATACATTGTCTCATTATGGAGTTCCGTGACTCTTGGCTTCATCATCAGATCTGATGGTAGAATGGTTCTTATCAAACGCAAATGCTTCACTTGTTGTAGAAAATATAAAAATTGCTGTACGTTATCCTATAAAATTTGAAGAGTTCCCTCGATTTCGCCAAGATTCCATCATCAGATCCCGACTTGGCGACTATGGGACCAACTTGGAAGTATACCCTTTCAAACAAAAAAAGAATTTTTCAAATCGGTTTAGGCGTCTTCGAGTAATCGGGTAACATACATAAAAAAAAAAAAAAAAAAATACATACAGTCGAATAGAGAACCTCCTCCTTTTTGGAAGTCGGTTAATAATTTGTAAATCAAACATATTCTTAAGGTGTGTATTTATTTCGGTTGGACTACAGAATATTTATGTTTCCCAATATATATTTGAATGGAAGGATTTATAGAAGTGGAGGTTTTTTTTGTTTTTTAAATCAGTCTAGTATGAACGATTCATGCTCCGCTGGCCCCTTAAGGCGAAGTCACTGTGTTCTATACAGAATGACTGATTTTTTTTCGCGATTTCGGGGTTGGTCCCATAGTAAAAGTTGTTTGTCATCATGTGCACAATCACGTGTATGAGTAAGGCTACGTGAAAAAAAAATACGCCTGAAATTATTAACTGAATCCGATTCAAGTAATGTTTATATAATTACTTTTATTACAAAACTAGCACTGGATAAAATCTGAATGAAACTTCACGTTAAGAAGATAAATCTTTATAACAAGTAACAGCAGCTTTAGAAGCACGCTAACAGCTTACTATGACACCGAGTTACAAATGTGAGAACGCGACCCGCCGGACAAAGTCCAACTTAGTTTCAAGATAGAGAAGAAAATAAATTTTAGCTCGTTTTAATGTCGACTTAACTCAACCCGGGCTTGAAACTTGAACGTTGGGTGACGTGACTTTGAAAACTTTCTATTAGGTGAAGTAAATGATTATGAGTTAAGTTCTTTGAGATTTTATTAAGATAAGCAGGACGGTGACACGTTTGATGGATAGTTGTTCCAGGCTTAACACCTCCTTTGAGGAACTTGCGAGCCTCAAGGTATTCCATTGGTTATTTCTTCCTTTATCGTGAGGAGCTCGTGGCAAAATAATAACAGCCGCTCAGGCCGATCTTTAGGTTAAGCCGTGCTTGTCTAGGTTAGTCTGTGGATGGGTGACCACCCTTACTTACCGAGTTTCCTCCGTTCCTCGGAAAGCACGTTACGCTGTTGGTCCCGGTTGTCATTTGTCTATATTTGACAGTCTTTACTGGTAGTCAGTGGCCCTAAAAGGCTGACAACCAGTCTTACCAAGTGACATCGTATTTCCCAGTATTAACTGGGTTGTGGAGGTCAGATAGGCAATCGTTCCATGTAAAATACTGGTATTCAGCTGCATCTGGTTAGACTGAAAGCCGACCCCAACATAGTTGGGAAAACGCTAAGCAGATGATTATGACTTCTTCCTTTATCGTGTTGTTATTGCCTTACCTGGTGCAGAGTTTTAGTGCACAAGTGAAGTGTTACTAACATAAAGGGTGTAAAACACCTCTTCACGAAGCTGAAAGGCACTTGTTCTCCCCATCATTGCGATTATTTTTTTGTTCTACACCATACCTGGGAACTTTCTAGTTACGGAGATATGGGGGGGTCAAAATTACAAATTTTTGACAAGTTTTTTTTTAAATAAAAGTTTTTTTTTGTAAGATTTTAACTTTTAACACCTTATCGACCCCTGTACTATCCAATCCATTCATCAGAACAATGTTTTAAGTGCGTTACATTGAGTTCTACCACAAAACACGATTTTTAACCTCAAAAAAAAAGTTGTTTCCCAGCAATATTTTTTGCGTAAAGTTACTTAGTTTGATGTACGGAATGCTTGGTTAACGGCTTTGTGATGAGGTGGTTTACACCCTGTATTTGTAAGGTTCTATGTTACTAACACAGTTTGTATTTTAGTATATTCTAGACTGACAGGTATATCAGTGGGCCAAAGTTTACTGAAAATAAATGAATGTTTTATGCCCCCCTTGGGCCTCTGACTTGGCTTTACATGCCGTCTACAACTAATACATATCTCAGACATGATAGTTTCCTCATGATGTTAATGGTTACTGAATAAGGTGTAGTGGTTGTACTTTCCCGGGAATGCTTTTAACAAACAAGCCCACAGTCAAAAAGGAAACAGCAACACCGCCACTAAAGTTTTAACACTTTTCGCTTGATTGTTATTTCATCACCATCGATATCTTCCTGCTCTTGTACCATGATAATTGGGGTCGATACAATAAGTTTTTTCTTCCATTCTCGTCTGTCAACGGTCACGCCATCATTTACTCGTTTTTCTTCCATTTAATTCCGCTTACAGCCTGTCCAACGTTTCCTTGGTCTTTCTCTACCTAATGGATGACCTTTAACATTTACACTTGTACAGGTCACTATTAGGCACGTAGTTAAATAAAACAACACAGTAGGTTTCAACGCGCACGACTTACTCGCCCGGCGGACCAGCAAAGAGTGTGCGATCAGTGAAGCAACTCACTGACCGCACCCCCACCACCGCTCGCCCCACCAGTAAGCCATGTCGGTATTTATTTATACACTACATCTACCTTTTACAAAATTAGAAAAATAGAATTATTTCAAATAAGTATAATCAAATACAAATCAGTTTATTTCAAGAACAATCATCAAATAATCTTAAATAATAGTCTGAAAAACAATCAACTTATTAATTTTCGTCACACACATTGTTATCGACGGTATCGTTATTTCCTGAACATTTATTATCATCATTTCTGCAAACTTCCCACTTTCCTTCAACCCTTTTCAAATGTACTATATTTCTACGTAACCTTTGTCCACTATCATCATTTACCAATTCGACATCGTTCCCTTCTTTATTTACCACTGTATGTGTCGTATCCTTAAATGTGGAGGACAACTTGTTTTCCTTTATAGTATTCTTAACATATACTTTTTCTCCAATGTCTATACTAGATTCCGCCGCTTGCCTCTTTCTATCTGCATATTCTTTTCCCTTGCTTTTCATTTCAATATCCCTGTCTCTAGCTTCTGGATCAGTAAATTCTACATCTACAACGGAAGGCAGTTTATCTCTAAACTGACGTCTGAAAAAGAGTTCTGCGGGAGTTTTACCCGTGACAGAGTGGGGTGTGCTATTATACATAGTGAGATATATGAGCAAATCTTCTTGCCAATTAGATTTTTGGCTTTGGCTAATCCGTAAACGTTTCAATATACTGCGGTTCTGCCTCTCAACTTCGCCATTTTGTTGAGGCCAATAGGGAATGGTATGAAACAATTGAATACCAAATTCTTTGCAAAAAGTTTCAAATTCTGCACTAACAAACTGCCGACCATTATCAGCGGTAACGCTTACGGGAGTCCCTAACCGAGAGAATATTTCTTTAAGCATGCTAATGGTGTGCGCAGAATCTATGTTTTTAGTGATTTTGATTTCTTTGTATCTGCTATAATAATCGATTATGACTAAAAGATAATGTCCGGTAGGTAAGGGTCCAAGATAATCTATTGCTATATCAACCCAGGGCTGTATTGGCAGTTCTCTTCTGCGCATGGGGTTAGGAGGATTTGGAGCAGAAACCAAAGTGCAACCTTTACAAGATCTGACACAATGTTCAGCATCTCTGTCAATTTTGGGCCACCATACTTTAGAACGTAGTCTCATTTTCATGGCTACAATGCCCGGATGGCCTTCATGAGCAGCTGCTAGAACTTTTGACCTCAAACATGACGGGATAACTATTTTATTCCCACGCAACAATAAATTGTCTTGAAAACAAAGTTCTTGTTCAAAGACCTTATAAATGTTGACACTCTGGTCCCAGGTATTGTTGTATATTCCATTCCTGACTAAATTCAGCTCTGAATCTCCCTCACAGGCTTGCCTTAACTCACGCAAAGTGATTGCTACTGGACGATAGTGATCAACAACTAGGTTCAAATAATTATCATCATCAAAAGGCTGTGGAGATTTATTGTCCGAACAAAGTCTTGACAGTGAGTCTGCAATATTTTTCTTGCCCGGGCTATAGACTATTTTAAAATTGTACGATTGAAGGCGCAAAACCCAACGCTCGATTCTCGCACACGGTTTAGAATCGGTTCCGAATATCACCTCTAACGGCTTATGGTCACTAACAAGTTCAAAACTTTCCTTTCCAAACAAGTACATATCAAAATGTTCCACTGCCCAAACCAACGCAAGGGCCTCCTTCTCGGTCTGACAGTACCGTTTCTCACGGTCTGTGAGACTCTTATTGCCAAATGCAATTATTCGGGGACCATTAGCGCCATGTTGGACGAGCACAGCTCCCAAACCAACTGGACTAGCGTCAGCATAGACTTGGGTACGGTCAAGCGGATCATAGTAGCCTAAGGTTTTAATTTGAGTCATGGCACGCTTCAACCCATCAAAAGCCTGTGTTTGTTTATCGTGCCAATAAGAGGTGATATTCGCACCTTTGCCTAGTTTTAGTCTTAGGAGTTCGCGCAAAGGGTCGGTCCATGTAGCTAAATTAGGGATCCATTTTCCTACATAATTGACTAGCCCTAAGAAGCTTTGTACTTCCTCAATGACTGTTGGTTCACGAAACGATTCTATTGCCTTTACATATTTGTCAAGAGGCTTAACTCCATTACAAGATAACTGATGACCGAGAAAATCAATTTGATTTACTCCATATGCACATTTTTTGTCATTAAGCATAACATTGTTATCTTTTAAAACCCCCAAGACATTTTTGAGCCTTGCGCTATGTTCGGCCTCGTCACTACCGTAAACGACTATGTCGTCAATGAAATTAACGACTCCTGTACAAGGCAAGAGAACCCTTTCTAAATTTTTCTGAAAATATTCGGGGGCGCACGATATTCCAAACATAAGACGCTTGTACCTAAATAATCCTTGGCTACAAATAAATGTCGTAATGTATCTACTGTCTTCACTTATCTCTAATTGGTGAAACGAATTTTTTAAGTCTAGTTTGGAAAATACTTTGGCATTTCTAAACTTTGGAATTAATTGCTCCATGGTGGGCAAAGGATGTTTTTCCCTAATGATAGCTCGATTGGCTCTCCTCATGTCTACACAGATGCGGACATCGCCATCCGCTTTTAAAACGGGTACCAAAGGGGAGATCCAGTCAGATGGGCTATTAACTGGCTCTATAACGTCTAACTCAACAAGCTCTTAGATTTTTTTATTAATTTTAGACTCTAGCGGGACAGGGACTCTTCGACAAGGCTGAGCAACTGGTTTAATTGATTTATCTATAGGGATATGAATTTGAACATCTTTAAATTTAGGGAACTTACCATCGATTATATTTACTCCTAATCCAATTTTTAGAACACCAAGGCATGTGGCGGTATCTTTGCCGAGTAAATTTCTAGTGCCATCTTTTACAACAAAAAATGTGGCTTTGCCTCTAGAAAAATTGTTACCGATTGTTATAGTAGAGTCAAAAGACCCAAGTACGGTTAAAGCATTACGACTTCCGTAGGCCATAAATCTCTTGTTGGGAGATTTTATTTGATTCTCAACAAGGACTCCATTTTTCTTGAGAATTTCCCACGTTACATCGTTAATTATATTACATTTACTGCCAGAGTCTATTAACATCTCTATTTCAACACCCCCTAGCGTGCATTTAATGGTGTCGTCATTATCAATATGAAAAATATAATCTACCTCTTCAGACTTGCTTTTGGGTTTCTTACTAGGTTTAGAAGAGACAATGTCATTGTTTTTACGTTTTCCTACCCTAGTCCTACACTGTTTGCGAAAATGTCCAACAAACCCACACTTAAGACACTTCTTATTTTGGGCTGGACAAGATTTAAAATCGCTTGAATGACTGCCACCACAACGCACACATGAATTTGCATTTAAGGCCTTTCTAGAAGCTTCCACTCTATTAACCGGCAGATCTTTACTTAATCCCGGCAACCCAAAGTTATTAAGTTGTCGATTTACAGTCTCTAAAGCGTTGGCTTCTGAAATAATCCTGTCAAGCGTAACATCATCACCAAGGGTCAGAATTGTTTTTCTTAATTTGGCTGACTCACACTTCTCGGTGATTTGATCGATCATGTGTTCATCAGGGGCAGTGAATTTGCATTTGGAGCTCTGGTGTCTAAGTCTGACGAGAAACTTGTCAAATTTTTCCCCATTTTCTTGTTTGATAAGCCTGAACAAGTGACGCTCATAAACACGGCTTTGTTTAGGGGCAAAATATTCGTCGAGCTTGTTGACAGCCACAGTAAATACATCATCGTTATCACTAGCAGTTTCTACATGTGCACCAGGAATATTATAATATATTTCTTGGAGGGGTAACCCACCCATGTGCAAGAGCAAAGCTCTTTTTGCCTCAGCTGTGGTAACATTGGTAGCCGTCAGGTACAATCCTAGTGCACGTTTCCATTTTTCCCAGCGTAAACCAACTGAAGCTGGGTCACCATCACAGTCCAAAGACTCAAGAGGTGGTATGTGCGACATACTTGTAGTCCACCTGGAAGGAAAAATTAATTTCCTTTTTTAGGTACCGTTCCGAATTAATCGAACTACCTCTTGATCTTATTGTATTAACCTCAGTCTATTTAGACTTATCCATACCAGATCATTTAGGTACCGTTTGCTTAAGCAAACTACCTCTGACGACAATGTTAACTTTAATTATTGACAGAACAAAAAGTGATAACAATTGAACACAGGGCACGTCTATCACTGGTATTACGGTTACTGAAGAAACGCTAATAATCATATTATTATTATATATGGATGGAATATGGATGTTTGTTACTCTTTCACGCAAAAACTACTGAACGGATTGTGATTGCACACAGATAGTTTATAACCTGGATTAACACATAGAATACTTTTAGTCCCGGTAGTAAGATCCCATGGGAAAATTATCAAACTTGACGCGGCGAGGCCGCTGGCAGAAGCTAGTAATAAAATAATTTGTAACCCTAAAGAGCAACAGCTTATCAAGCATATTAATATCTTGATCTTAACTTCCTTACGATCATAAAAAAATTACAACCGAATTTAATTTATCTGCACAATAACGGTAAAATATTCCAAAATAATTATGTGCCAAGTATTCTCAACTATACTCTTCTCTGCCAATAATCACAGCATTTATCATTGACGTACAAGTTCCGTTATACGAATATTTAGGTACCAATCAATGTAACTAAATCAGTTTAGTTTTGAAATATTAACGGCCTTTAACATTGTATTAAAATTTATAACAATTGCAAAATTATTCCAACGATTGCATAAAAAAAATATTATGTAAGGCATGAATATACAACTAACTGATTTGCTACCGATTTACCTCTTGGTTCACTTTGTAAACACTATTATTTTATTTTTCCAATTTCGGCACGTACCTTATTTTTGGATCCTGGCAGGGTCGCCACTTGTACAGGTCACTATTAGGCACGTAGTTAAATAAAACAACACAGTAGGTTTCAACGCGCACGACTTACTCGCCCGGCGGACCAGCAAAGAGTGTGCGATCAGTGAAGCAACTCACTGACCGCACCCCCACCACCGCTCGCCCCACCAGTAAGCCATGTCGGTATTTATTTATACACTACAACACTCATCACTCTTTTAGTCGCATGTAATTCGCCCCTCCTCATTACATGCACATACCAAGATAGTCAACCTACCACGATACCTTTCAACTTTTCTGTAACTTGCGCAAAAATATTCTTTCATACCTTTTCCCCTGTACATAAATACGAGTAGTCCGGAATCCAGAACAAAATATAGCACAACGGAATGCTACAAAGAACAGAATAAGTAAAGGAATTATCTGACTCTACGTCGACCCAACTTTGAACCGCCATTTACAAAAGAAAAGCTGAAAATAAATCATGCTGGCCATATTCTTACAAAAGTTAGATGTAAAATTTGGCAAGTCAGCTAGCCAAGACACACCGTTAAATATATGGAATTGGCGAGAGTTTATGCTGCATGGTAACAACATAATATATTGAACTTTAGCTGTAAGTGGTATGACTGGCGATTTGGTTAGGTTTTTGCATTTTTTTTTTTTTTGCTTACATTGCTTGTCTTTATTTAGCTTGAGTTACTTCTCAACGCGCAACGGCGAGATGGTCAGATAGCATTGTTGCAATTACGGATAAATCCTGGATAACTTGTTTTAAAGAAGGTTTCGCACAAAGAAGTAGAGAGTCCAGTCCATTCAGAGTATGGGTACTGTATTTGTCCCAGCTATTAGCTGCAGTTTTGATATTAAAATAAGACGTCGGAAAATACGTGCATAGAGTTGGAGTTGCGGACACCAGCCCGTTATACAATACAATACAAAACGTCAAAAGTGAGACAGGCCACGTTTCTTACAAAAATATTCCAACCATTGTCAACGCTGTTGGTTCAAGACATCGTTCAAGTTTGTGTCATCGCGTCTCTTAAGATACATGTATCACACCTATAGACTTTTCCTAAGTAATTTAAATGGAAGGAAAAGTGGAAAGAGTGGCCCTCTACTCCTTCCAGGAGTTGGACAATGCAGGCTATGAAAACAAAATGGATGAGACAAAATCGTGGAGCTTGGCACAAGCAAAGAGAGGCCTATACCCAGCGGTTGGTGAAGTCGAGCTGCGAATGATGATGAATTTAAATGGACCTTGTATACGGCCAAAACTTTCAGACCGTACAGATAGATTCATAGGAAAAAAAACGTATCTGAGTCATACTTTTTCATTCAGATCGGGTTTAATATCAGGGTAGCCAGCACGTTTTATTTAAGCTATAGCTACTTACCCCACCCTTACCCGCTACGGATAAATCCCTTTGCAAAAATGTATGTACAACATTAAAAAGGCCACGTGACCTTGTACTGAAAAATACGTGATGTTGCATATTCATTACCAGGATTTCATGGTTACTCGTTTTAACAATAAAAGTTGGAATACAAGCAAATGTTATTACGGTACTACTTTTACGAGAAAATAAACTAAAGCCAGTGAATTTTGGTAGTAAAAACAAGATTAGTAATATTTTTACACTATCGCAGACAGATTTATAATTACAACAGATTGTCCCTTAGCTCACACACACTCACCTCGCCTCACTTCGACTTGATTACTCTTGTATTTTACGACGGTAGGCAGGATAATAAAATAAACCATCAGTTCTATGTAGGTACTTTATATGGGATGAGACAATTATGTAACACAATTTATGTTTTTTAATTTATAGACAGTGAAATTAAACTACCCTGAGCTATTTCACAACTTCGAGATGGGCAGATGACATTGTTGCCTTTGCGGGTAAATCCTAGATGAGGTTTGCTCAAGGAAGTAGGTTTCGCACAAACAAATATAGAGTCTAGACTCCAGTCCAGAAGTGGATGCAGGGTCTTTAGACTGTGGGTGCTGAGTTGGCAAACTTCTTCATTTGTTTCGCACGTCATTCGTTTAGTTGTCGAAATGGGAAAGTTACGAGATGGGAAGGAGCCCTGCAGTATTTACTTCAAGCACAAAATACAGAGGTGGGCTTAGGATAGTCTTCCTAGTCGGTCTTCCTTTCGGGTAGTCGGGTCAGACGACCCGAATGGCGCAGCGATAGTAAAGTTGCCTTACGTTCTTAGGGTCCCGGGTTCGAATCCCGGTAGGAGCAAATGTTTGTGTGATGAGCAGCAGGATGTTTATATGTATAATACGTATGTATTTACAAACAAAAAGTATATAATTTATCAACTATCTGGTGTCCACGACACAAGCCTTGCTTAGTGTGGCACTAGATGGCGCTGTGTGTTAATGTCCAACGATATTTATTTATATTTAAATCTTAAGGCTTTGACTTTATGGAGGATTAACCGTAAGGCAGCCTCAGTACCACTACGCCATTCGGGTCGTACCTATATCAAGTTACATTAATTAATGCATTTTAAACCATTCCATACACGTTCCGACACTTACACCAAAATTACTATCTACACGTTTGCCATCTTTGAGAGAGAAGGACATCAATGATCAAAGTGCCGACCCAATTACAAAGCCATTTTAGATTCTCTCGCCGTGGACCAAGGGGGATGACATTAATTAAAATCTGGATCTAAGTAGCGTAGAATAATCCAGAAGGTATAACAAAATTTTTGAATGAAGGGGTTTGTGGCCAAATAATAACAGGCACACGGATTGAACTTGCCGAGGTCCGAATGTGAGTGGGTGTCCATCTATACTTATAATATTACTAGCGGACGTCACCTGGTTTCACCCGCGTGGTTCCCGTTCTCGTGGGAGTACGGGGATAAAATGTAGCCTGTTTTACTCAGGGTGAATGTAGCTTTCCAATGGTGAAAGAATTTTTGAAATTGGCATAGTAGTTTTTGAGTTTATTCATTACAAACAATCACACAAAAATATAAAATTTTCCTTTTTATTATTTTAGTGTAGATGTAGATAAAGCGGTTTGTATTTGGGTTGTAAAAAATCTTTCACTTACGGGAAGCTACATCCCCGAGTGGTAGGATACATTTAAAACATACTCTTAAAAAAAAAATCCGTGGGAAAATTTCCGTACATAACATGAAGGGAAACCGTGAGCAAAATCTACGGACTAGTTTTGTTCGCTTCTTTGGCAGTTTTTGGATCGAATGAAATTATGAGTTATGTACCTACAGCAATTAAAACATAGCATAGGTATTAGGACAGGACATCAGGAAATATCTCTCAGGCATGCTGGTTTCCTCACGAAGTTTTCCTTCACCTAAGCAAGTGATAATTATACAGCACGAACATGAATCCGAAAAAATCAGAGGAATCTACTAATATTCTACTATGGAACTGCGAACATTCTAGGAAAATTATTGAACCACCTGGAAGGGGTGGTTTCACTATTGAGGCGAACCTGCTTCTACGGTGGGGCCAATTTCTCCCATGTTATTGTATGAAGCTGACCTTCTGGAAAACAGTTAGTGTTCTGTGGAACTAGTTACGGGAAACTATTTCTATGAATTCCTTTAAGTCCGTAGCTATTTCTGGGAAAATCTTTAATCGAGTAGTAGTAGCGAACTTCGATTTTGTATTTGATTTGTTTGTTTACGAATAAGATAGTTTGAAACATTGAAGTGTTGTTTATTTTGTACTGAATGTACTTAATAATTTCAATAGATTAAAAATAAATAGGGATTTAAAGTAAATGCCTTCTTCGCCTTAATTAGTGAATTTCACTAATCAGCGCATCTAAACTACTCTTGCGTACGTGTGGTGTGCAATTTCTATATTTTATTGTATACATGTGTTGCGTGCTAATAATAGCTTTTTCTTTCCTTCTTTCATTACATATGGTGTGATAATAGTTTAATTGGTGAAAATTCGTTGTTTCATCAACATTAACATCAGCTTACAACAATCCACTGCTAGATATAGGTAGGCGTCTCCAATCGCACGCCACTCAACTCAATTTGCAGCAAATCTCATCCAGTTGCTACCAGCCATCCTGCGAAGATCATCGCTCCACCAAACCTAAGAGCTTTCCAGCTTATCGTTGTTTAAATAAACAAATTTTCTCCTCCATGTAATAGCATCTCTCTCCGCCTTTTATATTGATTGAACCTCGTACCTTTTACCTATTTGGAAGAGAAAAATATACTTACGCTGAATCAACTCGTCCCGAATGGGCCGTGGACATGTGGGTCGAGTTGCTAAATTACTCAATAACGAAGACTGGATAAAATTAAGGAAGGATTTCTTTAATATTTACCACAATATTCAGCTCTTCTTGCTCCATCTTCAGTGAATCGATTAGTTCAGTATCGAGTCTCGAATAATAACGAGCGAATGAGAAAACTTTTGCATCGAGAGAAGCGGTGTTTACTTAGGAAACTTTTTCTTTGTAACAAGATGGAATTGAGCATATTTTTGAAGTTGTAATACAAAATGAGAAGTGGTGAAAATGGTAGTTGCTTGCTTCTCTGTATAAATCTGAATGCAACAAAGTTATTTTAATAATTAATAAAATAATTTTCTTTTTTCTCGTCGTGGTTCTTAGTAGTAGGAAAAGCTTCTTGAACTCATCTTGAAAGTATTACATTTTTTTTGCATAGCAATACTAATATGCATTTTTAGCCGAAAGAGTGTCAGAATTTATGGGGTAATCAAGTTTTTTTTCTGGAAAAAAACTATTCGATAATCTTTTGGGAGTAACTGGTTCTTAGTATTGGTATCCCTTTCCCATGAAAATGGAAACGGAAATTGTGATAATTATCTATAATCAAAGAGATTAAATATACCTACTATATAATTTAATGTCTTGTGTAGTATAATTTAATGTCTTTGTACGTAGGTTTGGAGATAAATTATTACAGAGATTAAATGCTATGAAAAATATTTAGTTTTATTTAATACCGCTAGACAAAAATATCCAGGTCTGAAAGCAGGACACAAATCCCACCGTCATGCACACACATACAAAACAAGTGAGAAATAATTAGCATGCCATGCAACCAAACCTTTGGTTTGGACCAAACCTTTGGTTGCATGGCATGCGGTGGGATTTGTGCCCTGCTTTCAGACCTGGATATTTTTGTCTAGCGGTATTAAAACTAAATATTTTTCATAGCATTTAATGCCATGGATTTCCGCAAAGTAACGCCTGATTCCATAACTTATTACAGAGATCCTTACCAAAGTTTTTTTTTTAAATCAATTCCGCAAACCGGTAATCGCACACACACGGATGGGCAGACGCATCAGGTAAAATACCTTATATTTAGCTATACGTTTAACTTGAAGTCGCACCCAACTTATTTGGGAAAAGGCTTGGCAAATCATGACGATGACCTTTACTCATTACCCGCTATAAATTCAATTTTCTACTTCAAAAAGGTCAGGAGAATCTAAAGTCGGGCCAAAAATAACAGTTTATCAAATTATTAAAGACGAGTCATCTTTTAAGACAACACGCCTGACATTTAACTGCTTCTTTTGAGACTTAATAACTGTGTTATCAAAGGAAATAGTATTAAATCTAGCCCAGTCAAGATTTCCTAGGAAATTTAGCTGAAAATGTAGTTCCAGAAAATGGAAAACGAAGTCTTAGTTTAGAAGCTTCATAAAGAAGGTGCTTTGTGATTTCCTAGTTTATATTTTCTGCTTTGCAGGGTCAAGAATTGGGTCCGGTTGATGGGAATAGGCTCGTTCCTATTAGGAACATAACTGTGACTGAATCGGACATCATCATAACACAACATAGCGCCTGTCATCCCCGAAGGGTTACACAGATACATAATAGTACATCTAAATTTAAACAGTTATGTTTCAGTACCATGTATGCGCGCCTATTGCCATCAATGAGGCCCAAATCTAGACAAAGTATCTGCTACTGAATTGTTTTAGGATAGTTGAACTTAAACCATTTAACATCTCTTTTTGTGTTTTTAAAAAACAATGAAGACATCACTTAATATTATTATCTACTCTTTTGAAAAGATTATTAAACATTCTTTTGTTAAAAAGCTACTGAACAAGATCTTTTGTATCTATTTCTTTTATTTCGTAGTTGTGTTTCTAGTCAAGAATTCTTTGACTTCATTTCTTCGCTTGCAAGTATTTTTAATGTCGACAACAAGAGAGTTAATTTGTTAAATACAGGCTGTTTGGCTAACGGTTACCGATACTATAGAGTAAATAATATGCCCTATATTATTTACTCATTTCTATCGACAAATACACGCTCATAAATACTCCTAACACCACACGCCGCGAATGATAGTCATTTTGTTTTTCCAATCGGCTGATCTAGGGTATTCAATAGGGGGTTCAATGAAATGATTGTCTTTGAATTTTAGAGACCTAGAGACCTGCAAATATTCTTATCTATCGATAACGGGTAGCCAAACATCCTGTATATATATTTATGCTTCTATACGGTATTTGAATGCCACATTGGTCTAGTGGAAGTAACACGATACTGAGTACGAGATCCTGGGATCAATTCCTACATTAAGTTAATTTATAATAGGGTTTTTCCTTCAGGAATTTCTCAAGAGCAGCCCGGTGTCTAGATTTTAGCCCGTTTGATGGGATTTAGCTCGCCCCTTGTAACATGGCACTTAAACACTACTGGTAAAATGCACGTGAATACCTCTACGAAACCCTTCGTGGGCAGCAGGTGTGATGTTATATTTTAAAACAAAATTCCATTTTAAGAAAACTTAGAAGTTTTATTACTTTAATCTTGCATCGAGAATTTTTTACAACCAAAGTACTCAGGTACTTTGGTTGTAAAAAACTTTTATAATAGGATCGAAAGTTTTCAAATAAGATTTTAAAGTCTTAAAATTAAATAACATGCTTTCATCATTACTGGTTTTACGTAAAAGGGTTTCGTCGAGGCAAATATTGTTTGAACTTAAATGTACGGTCGAACAAGCTATTTGGTTTACAGTTTAACCCACAAATTACATTGCAAAATGGATACCAAATAGCTTGTTCGAACGTCCATTTAATTGGAATAATATTAGGCTTTAGAGCTTCAATAGGGCGTCGGTCTTGTGATGTCAAAGTTCATACATCTTCTACTCTTACTTAATAGAAAAACTCTAGCTGATGCCAATCTTGTCCGCGTGAAAATAATAATATTACTTGTCTATTCGAATGGTTTTGGACTATAGCCAAGCTGAAGTGGGAGTGGGCTGGCCACGTAGCGAGAATGCACCCGGAGAGATGGGCAAAAATCGTCACTCACTGGACGCCTGACGGAGGGAATCGCCGTCGAGGTAGACCGCGGCGAAGGTGGTGTGACGATCTGATCTTGTTTGCGGGGCGAACATGGCCAGATATCGCACAAGGCAAGGCAGCCATAGGGCTTGCAGGGCGGCTGGCAGAAGCCGCACCTTGCGAGGAAGAAGTAGCCATAGGACTGGGCGGGCGGCTGCCCTGGGAGGCAGCTTGAGGTGCAGTAACACCGGACGGGGGCGGGGAGGCTAGGGGAGCTTGGGGAGGCGCGTTGAAGTCTGTAACAGCCTTTTTGGCCTTACCGGCCTACCCTTCTTCCTCTTGCCTTTCTGCACCAACTGAAAGTCCTCAGATTCTGAGGACGAGGAGTTGGTGCCCAAGGTCTCCGGAGAGCTCTCAGGGGCTGACTGGGACTCTACAATCTCCATGTCGGAGGATTGAGCTATCGGTTGGGGGGAGCGCGTGGGCGACCTAGAAGGAATGGACTTCCTGAGGGCGTTAAAACCGGCCTTTTTAAAAGGTGTTAAAAGGTCCGCGTACTTGTCCTGAATATAGGGACTGTCGTCAGCCAACAGTACCTGTATCAGGTCATCGAACTGCGCGTTCAAAACTACGTTACGCGCCTGATAAGCCATATTGGCGGGGGGAGCCTAATATTGAACCAATATCCTAGTGAGGTGAGCTAACTAAGAGCTAACTACCTAGACCCGAGGAGACACGTAAAACGTGAACTCCCCGGGCAGACAGTTCCCCGTAAAAACGAACCCACCCTTGAGTTTTTCCTAATGCTTATTGGCAAGAAGAAAAACATAAACAAACTTGCCAGCGCCTATACGACTGTCTGAGAATTGCCTGAAGGGCCTATTCTGATGGCCTAGCTATTGATACCAGTACCTAGCTCCCCGGGCGGGATAACCCGGGGATGTGTGGCCTCCCTGAACTTGTGCGAACAGGGAGGTGAGTACCTAAGGTGTGCTCTAAGCTTGTAAACCTGTCGCCAGTCTTATTGCACGACGTTGCCCTAGTCCCGCAAGGGGCTCTAGCGCGAAGGGGTAGACACTCCCAACCGACACTAGGTGTGTAGCTGTGGACGAAGTCGAAGACTAGGTTTGACGAGGGAAGCCCCCAAGGCCAAGGTCCTAGCTCCCGATGCCAATGGAATGCCTCGCCCTGAAGGGGTCCGGCGGGTTGGATTGGGTCACCACCCTCTTGACTTCGTTAGCACCTTTAGGTTTCCCGTCAAGAACCACAAAACCGTGGATTTTCCCTGAAGGGGCAACAAAACGCGAGTGACGTTAAAGAAATAAGAGTCTTGAAAAATACTGTTTTTTGTCACTGAGTGACACCGTTGAGTATGTGTACTAATACAAGTACTAGACACACACTAACAATGCCACTATGGGACGGCAGGCGCGGGGCCTTCGATGCTCGGCGTAGCGGCGAAGCTGCGGCGACCAACACGGGGGCGCGGGGTGCGCGGAGAGTCTCCGGAGGGGAGCGGAGCGTACGTGTGCACGCTGCGGCGTCCGGGCGTCGAGCGAGTGTGGAGATTAGATAGACAGTTGCTCCATGTAAAATACCGGTAGTCAGCGGCATCCGGTTAGACTAGAAGCCGACCCTAACATAGTTGGGAAAAGGCTAGGCAGATGATGATGTTTTGGCTATTTACTTTTTCATATTAGCCTACATTTAGAAAATATAATATGAAAATTTATTCTCGTATTTATGATTTTATTTTTCACAGAACGTACCTGGTTTTCCTGAGATTTTCAGTAAGATTAAATTGAACGATATTTTTTAATGTTTTCTTAGTATCCACACAAAAAAATGGAATAAAGAACCAGATCACTTTTAATAAACTTTTTGCTTCATAGATGACTAATAAATCAGTCTTATTTGGCAATTATATACGAGTATTGTTGTTAAATAATATTTAACTACTTTTATATATTATGCATTTAACTAATATTATAACATTTATTCTCACATACGAAAAATAACGGTCAATCTATTTGAGAGAAGATTTAAGTTACTCGCTCACAGATATTTTTCTGGTAGTGGATCCACACGAAGGATAAAAAGTCTAGGAGGGCCATTCTAGACTTTTAAACGGTAAAGTAGATTTTCAAGATGTTTTTCATTTGTCAAGGTTTCTATTTTGCAAATTTTTAGCTAAATCCTTAGGAAATTTATTCGGAATGTTTGGAAGAGCATAATTATGTCCAGATTCATTCAAATAAGTATAGTTTTTCCTGTCTAAATGCGTGCCAAGGATCACGTTGTTAATTCTTTTTACCCGTTGTCCTTTATTATATGTTTTTGAGTTGCACCTAAAATGTAGGTAGGTACGTCCCCTTTTGCCAGCAAAAAGTACTGAATCATTTTGATTAACAGCTGCAATGTTATCACATTCCTTTGTTTTGGATGCAATGTGAATAACAATTATACGGCATTACAATTTGTTTGGTGCTTATGCGACCAAATGCGCCTTAAACAAAGACACAAGAAAATATTAGCATAACCACTGCATTTTATTGTTTTTTGGAAGTGTTTGCATGGTCACGTACTGTACGATAAGAAAAGGATTGAAGGACAATTAAGGATTGATATCATCACATTTTCGTTTTTTTTTTTTTTTTTTTTTCAATCTTTATTTATTTTAAGTGGTTTTATCACTTAGTGATAATGTCGACCCCATAACAACTACATTAAACAACTTAACACTAAACAATGGGTAAAGCACAGTTCTTATAATAATCATGACCTAATCGTTTTCATACTTAACTAACAACAGCCGACACAACATCCTAGCCTCCTCCGACAAAGGGAAGGGGCTAGAATGCTGTTACATGCTCCCACTTCAAATCCCATATCAGGCAAATCTTGTCTGACGTGTATGTTCCGGTCACATTCCATCAACACGTGATAAATATCCTCAATTACCCCACAAACTTCGCAGTTTGGTGAGGAACTTTTACCCATTAAAAAATTAAATTTGTTAGATGGGATGTGACCTGAACGCATCCTCAACAGAGTTACAACATATCTCCTATCTATCTCCCGTTACGTTAAATAAACTGGCTGATTTCTACGTTTTTGCTAAAAAACAAACTAAACTAAAGTAAATAGTACTTATCTGTAGGAGGAAGGCCTTCGAATAAACTCGGTATGTAAAGGGCGGTCACCCATCTGCGGATTAACTAAAGCAAGACCCAAGCGTCGGATATTATTTAGCTACGCGCTCCTCTTACGAATAGAGGGAATCCTCATGGATGATATGGGGTGTAAAACACCTCTTCACGAAGCCGAAAGGCACTTGTTCTCCCCATCATTGCGATCATTTTTTTGTTACACACCATACCTGGGAACCTTCTAGTTACGGAGATATGGGGGGTCAAAGTTACAACTTATGACCAGTTTTTTTTAATACAAGTTTTTTTTGTAAAATTTTGACTTTTAGCACCTCAGCGACCCCCGTACTATTAAATCAATCCATCAGCACAATGTTTTTAAGTGCGTTACATTGAGTTCTATCACAAAACATGATTTATAACCTCAAAAAAAAAGTTGTTTCCCAGCAATATTAATTGCGTAAAGTTACTTAGTTTGATGTACAGAATGCTTGGTTAACGGCTTTGTGATGAGGTGGTTTACACCCTGTATACTATTAAGGTGTATTTGTAAGTAATTTATACACATTTTGAGTCACGTTCTCGAAAAAATCGACCTAGCTAGGTCTCACGTCTAGTAAAATTCATTTTCTCTAGGCTATCTTCACCCGAAGAAACTCTGTCTGCTATTTTATACGAGTAAGTTCGTCACTCCAACACAATCATTCCTACCCCATTGTCATTTGCTAAAAGTTCGAAATCTGCTAAATTCACAATGGTCGATCTTTGGTCGGTCATTTGGTCTCGTAATAAAATTGTGTTTTTTGCCATTGTTATATGAAACAAATTAGTACAAATGCTTTTCGAAATCTACTACTAACTTTGAATATTTATTCATGTCAGATTTAATTTACATATTTTTACACATTTGTCATTATGTACAATATTACCATCCTTTGCCATTTCTTTCAATGGAGTGTCAGTGGTTGACCAATGGAAAGTTAAGATGTTTCCATTATATTAGTAGATTACCAAACTTGTCAAAATCAATGATAGATTATTCTGGCACTACTGTAATAGCAGACATTTTTTTACGGATGGGAAATCATCAAATTAGGGGAGGCCGGGGCTTCAATTAACAGAGGTAAGTATTAAAATTCCTAAAATTCGTCCCTGTGAACTGTCACAGGAACGAATTTTAGGAATCACTAGTGACGTGCTGTTTATAGTTTATTAGAAATTCGCTTGTTAATACTTACCTCTGTTAATTGAAGCCCCGGCCTCCCATACTTCTCCCACTCTGGGCGGAGCGGGAGGGAGTGTCAGACTTTTACTGACTAAAACCTATCCATGTTCCATCCTCGCCCTTTATGTTCCGGGGCCACGGTATCTCTTTCGAATAGTCCCGCCGCCAAGGCAGGCTGTAATAGCAGACCCAGAGCTCAGTCGCCCAGGTACAAAGCACTATAAGCAAGTGATGTTGAATAGGTATACTAACTATTTCTTTCGTTATTTTCTCGTTCATGTTTAAGTAAGCAAGTAATTTTATGCAAACAACAATCTCAGTCGCCCAGGTACAAAGCACTATAAGCAAGTGATGTTGAATAGGTATACTAACTATTTCTTTCGTTATTTTCTCGTTCATGTTTAAGCAAGCAAGTAATTTTATGCAAACAACAATAATGAACCAAAGGTCAGGGTCTCAACTTTACAATCTGAAGAATTTCAAAGATTCTCATTTAAAGTCTGTCGCCCTCCTACCAATACCTCCTGCAAAAAAATGTAAAGCCTTGTACATCTTTATTAAAATATTTTGGTCGCCCTCTAACGTATTAAGTGGCCTTACCTTATAAAATACACATTTTTAAAAGGTTCACTTAGTGCGGAATTTTGGCAACGAAAATTTTGTAGAGCACCTCATAAAATTAGCTCTTATTTAATTTTGTTTCGGGAGCGTTAAAAATAAACATGTTTGGGTAGATCCAGCGTACACGGAGCTTATTTCATTTATAGTAACAATCTTTTTTATCAAGATTATGTAGGTCGACGAGAACGAGGACAAGGACGTGGTCCTAGGTTCGATTCCCAGGTTGAGCAGTGTGTTATTGGGGCTTTCCATCAGGAATTACTCAGCAGTTGAAGTCTGGATTTGTGCTTGGTTGATGGCAATAGGTTTGCCCCCTATTAGATGGGACTTAAGGGGCCGGCGGAGCATGCGTTTTTCATACAAACGTAATACCAAAATAATATGAAAATCAAACACATTCTTAAGGTAGTGTCTAAATATTTCGATTGGATTACAGAATATCTATGTTCCCGAATAAATATTTTGAAAGGAGAATGATATAAAGACGAGATATTAGGAATTTAATTTTCTCATAACTCTTATTAAAATCAGTGTAGGTACATTCAAAATATGTGTTTGGGAACCTATATATTCTGTACAATCGAAACAAATACACACTACCTTAAGAATATGTTTGATTTACAAACTATTTTGGTATTACGTTTTTACGAACTTCGCATGCTCCGCAGGCCTCTTAAACAAAACACGTTATTTTTATGCTCATGTTATAGAGAGTGAGCATTTTTCCATAAACTGGGCACAAATCCAAGATTCGGGTTGCTTGTTTGATAACTATTTTGTGATGAGAAACATCAATAAAACTTTTTTACTTATTTATATTTTTTTTTTACACTTATCCACCGCGCATATCAGTTCTTTCAGAAACGTTAACCCATAAAACCTTTTAAGTACGAAAAATAATATCGCAAAAAAAGGTTTTTCAAACTTTTCTTAAGGGACTCATGGCCCATTTCATTTGTGGTCACGACATGTCCTTTGATCACATCTATAAGAGTCCGCCATTTTCCCCCTGTATTATTTGAATATAGAACGCCGGTTTATTGGTTTACCTGTCATTTTCAGGGGCGTATTTTCGTATTGAAGAAATGTTTGGCATTCCGAATAGTTTGTGAGAAAATGTGTGGTTTTTATTAAGCGGTTAGGTCTTTGTGTGACGTCCTATTTTTGGACATTTCCTTGGCTTGGCTTTTAAGATATTTTGGTGCTGAGGTCAAATTTTTTATGACTGTTTGGAAAACGTTTGGGTAGACACTGTTTACGTGCGCTGTTATTAATATTATCTCTGCCCGTTTCCCAACCAGTGGAGTTTTTTTCTTCCGCATATAAAACTCTTATTTAACATAGGAATTTCTCAGAAGCAGCAATGGAGTCTAGGTTTGTGCCCGGTTGATGGCATTAAGCTGGCCTCCTCTTAAATTACTTTCGGAATATGTGTACTAGTAGTTACACCCCGTCCTAACCGTTTGAACATTTTAAGCGTGATGTTATGTTATTTCTTATTCTATCCATTCACATTACATTACAAACATACATCTCTATTCTCTGTGTTTTTTATTATTATTTTTCGGAAATTTCACAACTGCTAAGCAGACACAATAGTTAAGTTAATCATAATGGAAGTTTGTGCTACTGACCATCAAACTGAACAACTTTCTCCATGGGACCACCATCGTATTCGCGAAAAATAATCAACGACCCCATATAAAATTCCAATATCTACTTGATCCTGAGTAGTGAGTCTAGAGTATGAGACAGCTGATATATGGATGGTGGTCCCATGAAGAAAGTTGTTCAATTTGTTGGTCAGTAGCACACCCTTCCATATGACTATACCCTTTCTGTTACACGTTGTATAAACAGACATAATAAAGTGATATATGTCAAGAAGATAATGTTACTCATCCCTCATTTCTTCCTCCAGTTCGATAATGCGCGCGCTTCGAGCAAGCGATCGCAGACCGCAGTCATGTAAAAGTGTACCAAGAGATGACCTAAACTAAAACGAGTTTATTGAATGTAAAAGTACCCTTATCAAAACCGAAAGACCGTTCTCCCTTTTGTTCTAGAGCTAAACCATACCTGGGAATATTCTAGTTACAAAAGTATATATTGGGAGCCAAATATTAAATTTTTCACAATTTTTTTAATGTTGTTGTCTCCACTAATATTATGAACAGGAAAAATTTGATTTTTTGTTTGTTCGCTACGATTTAACTCAAGAACCATTAAACCCAACTAAAAAAAATACGTCACTATTAGAAAGCTACATCTTTACCAAGTAACATAGGCTATAAATTATATTTATATCATGCAAATTAGCCGAGCTATCACAATTTTAGCGGACGAAGTCGCGGGCGAAGTACGAGTTTGTTATAACTTTACTTTAAGGCTGTGGTATCTGCTAAATTAGCAACTCTATTTGTGGTGGTTCAAACATCGTTTGAAATACTGTTAGAATAAAGTTCTAATTAGCTTGTACTACAAAGTGGTTGTTACGTCAGTCACAGTGGGCCGAATAGTGCGAAATGAGTGGTTTTTAATTAATTATAACCTAATAAATCATTCGATCAAAATTCCAAATGTACACTTTGTTAAGAAAATGGCGACGAATATTTGTGTGTAAAAAAACTAAAACTTAATGCCGTTTAAGAGTAGTTCCGAAATTTCAAAGAAAAAACTCACACACACTCACTCTCACTTTGAACATTTTTTTCATATAGTAATTATAAAGTTACAGTTATTTCCATTGTACAAATTAAAGTTAAAAGTCTAATAAGCAACATATTATGTTTTTTTTTGCACATTTATACACTTATCTCATCAAAGAGGAGTCACATGGAGAAAACCTCTTGTTAGCAGATACCACCCCCTTAAATACCTCCACGACCCCTGTACTATTCAATGTATCTACCAGCACAACGGTTTACGGTAGCCCGTAAAACGTGATTTTTTACCCCAACAAAAAGTTAAGACTTATGATGTTATGTTACTTATGTTCCGCCACAGTATGATGTAGAGAATATTTGGTTGACGGCTTCTTGCAGGGCTTGTTTACACCTTGCATGGTCAAAGACATACCAGACATAGAAAGTCATATCTAACATTTTAAAAGACGCACGATAATCCTGCTGGCCTAAATTATACTGAAAAAATTGTTAATTTCAACTTAAATGTTTAAAAGTTCTAATTAGTTAATATTTCATATTTCTAATAACGAAGGTTTTATCCTTGTCGGCCCAAAAGTTCATACATAATTTTAAAATAAAATGCACCGTGTGTATCGTAAATTATAATATAATTAACGGTCGAACATATGTAACATAACAAAAAATACTGAAATCAGAGAAGCAGTTCTACTTATGTCATAAAACACTAGCTGAACCACGCGGCTTCGTCTGTTTATTTATTCCTTACTTCTATTACAGTAATCATAAAAAATCCTGAAATTTCTATACCTTTCATAGCAGTGATAGCCTAGTGGTGTGACACTCGGACTGCCAAGTCATAGGTCTCGAGTCCGAGAACCTCTGATTTTTCGGATTCATGTTACCACTTATTTCGGTAATTCAAAACATCTTGAATAAACCAGCAAGCCATGTTGGAACACGGCATGCTGGTTTCCTTACCCTTTATGTTCCGGGGCCACGGTATCTCTTTCGGACAGTCCGCAGTCCCGGCAGGCTTTAGCCCTTGCGGACCCCTTCCTTATGATATTTATCTCTTTGAGGCGCGTGTGGGACACAAACGCGCCGTAGACACGGCCTGTCGTCATAAGAAGGACGGGCGGCGGCTCACCGTCCACAGGCCCGCGCCTACGGTGGCCGGGGGTTATCACGTGGCCAAAAATACCGCCCGGTCGCGGGATATTCCACGCGAGTACAACATATTAATTTACAAATGGAATCAACAATAGATTCAAATGGACCCGACCTTTTTTCGGTCATTTGTGTTACTGGCCATCATGGTTGAATACCATCCATCATTTGCTTATATATGATGCTGCATGGTCCCGCATAATTTAACCGAGATTGAAAGTCGGGCAGAGACGGGTTACGCATTAATTGCTCACACTTGCCCGCGTAATTGTATTTTGAATAAATGTTTTACATTTCGCTTTACATGTTCATTTTGCTTTTGCAAAGTAATCACATGTGGCAGAAATATTATATTGTTCAGAATTTTCTAGAATTCAGACACAATTTATACATTATAGGAATGATGTTTACTCTAATGAGAATGTCAGTGTTTTTGATAGAAGTTTACCTAATATACTCTAATAGCTTAGACTTGATTGATGGATCTTACACAAATCGGTTCAAAAGGCTGCAGGTTTGTGCACTTTGACCTTGAGCCTTGGTCTAGTACGTGGTTTCAATAGATTAATAGGTCAGCTTCTAATGATATTGTTAAGACTAACTTACACTCCACCATCATCTGCTTAGCCTTTTCCCAACTATGTTGGGTCGGCTTCCAGTCTAACCGGATGCAACTGAATTCCAGTATTTTACATAAAGCGACTGCCTATATGACCTCAACAACCCAGTTAGTACTGGGGAATTCAATACCTCTTGGTAAGACTGATTGTCAGACTTTTTCAACGAAAACGACTTTATGAACTGTATGAAGAGCGGACTTATACAAACACTGTAGAATTTAATTTGTATGTTAAGAATTATTCTAAATTATTTAAAAAAGTTTGTTTCTTAGCAAAGTCACGTTACTTGAGTTCAAAAATTAAAAATAGTAGTAATGTGATTAAAATGACATGGAACATTATTAATAGTGAAACGGGAAGGTCTTGCAACCGAAATAGTGACATCAGCCTTGCTATTGGCGATAATATTTTAAATTCTGACACTCAAGTAGCCACAGCCTTTGAGAATTTCTTTGCGGATATTCCCGTATCGACAACTAAATTGCTTAACTCGTCACCTGCTGCTGCCGAGTCTTTACTAAAGGAAAATGTTTCAGTCTGTGATTCCGAATTTAATTTTCAATATGTCACTTGTAAAGATATAATTAAAACTTTTCACACATTAAATGTTAAAAAGACCGCCGATCTATGGGGTCATTCTGTGGACGTTGCTAAATCCATTATAAACGTTGTAGCTCCTTCTTTAGCTGTAATATTTAACGATTGTATTGACCGTGGTGAGTTTCCTGATCTAATGAAATATAGTAAAATAATACCATTGTTTAAATCGGGCAGTACATCAGACCCCACTAATTATAGACCCATTTCAGTACTACCCACCTTTAGTAAGATTTTTGAAAAATTAATTTTGGCACAAATAAAAAGTTTTTTCAATAAACATCAGTTATTGCATAAAAAACAGTTCGGTTTTACAAGGGGTCGTTCAACTACTGATGCCGGTGTTGAACTTTTAGGACACATTTATAATGCTTGGGAGGACAAATGCGATGCTTTGGGAATCTTTTGCGATTTATCTAAAGCTTTCGATTGCGTTCTTCATGAAACATTAATCAGGAAACTACACCACTACGGAATCCGTAACGCTTCTCTGGATCTTCTTACGTCATATTTGAGTGATAGGATTCAGAGAGTTGATGTTAACGGGAAAAGATCTCCCGGATCCGTAGTAAAAATGGGGGTACCCCAGGGCTCTATTCTTGGTCCATTTTTGTTTCTTATTTACATAAATGACTTGCCTTACCTCATGAAGGATAATCATGACGTAGTATTGTTTGCAGACGACACTTCTCTTTTATTTAAACTCAAACGTCAGCAGCCAGTTATGGGTAATGTTAATAGCGCCCTGGCAAAAGTCGTTAATTGGTTTAATGTTAATAATCTACTCTTAAATGAAAAAAAAACCAAATGTATTAAGTTTACGATACCCCATGTAAAACAAGTGGAAACTACTGTACTAATTAAGGATGAAGAGTTGAAACCGGAAGATAGCACAGTGTTCTTAGGCATAACTTTGGATGCCAAGCTTCAGTGGGGCCCGCATATAAACAAATTGTCGAAAAAACTTAGCTCGGCAGCATACGCCGTTAGAAAAATCCGTGACTTAACTGACTTAGACACAGCTCGTTTAGTTTACTTTAGTTATTTCCATAGCGTGATGTCGTACGGTATTCTCCTGTGGGGCAATGCCGCCGATATTCAAACAATATTTGTTTTACAAAAAAGGGCAGTTCGTTCAATTTATAAACTAAGTCCCAGATACTCCCTCAGAGAAAAATTTAAAGAGATTAATATTCTTACTGTGCCCTCTCAGTTTATTTATGAAAACCTTTTGTACGCACACAAAAATAATAATTTGTTTAAAAAATACAGTGATATCCACAACATAAATACGAGGAACAAACACAAATTTGTTGTTCCTGCAACGAGACTCAAAAAAATAGGGGGTACGTTCAGATGCCAATGTATACGTTTCTACAATAAACTTCCGAGCCATATTCAAGCACTAAGCCTGAATAAATTCAAATCGTTTATTAAACGAAAGCTATGCCTGAAAGCTTTCTATCATGTCAATCACTATCTCGAAGATAAAAAGGCTTGGGATTAAACTGCTCCAATGAAATTTGCTCTGTGAATGTTGAAATTTCGGACTTCGCTTGTTTATTGTTGATTCCTTTATTTTATACATTGTGACATTGAATGATTTGACATGAATACTTAGTTCAGTATTTTATTATTTTTTTACGTTTTATTATTTTTTATTTTATTTTTTTATGTGTGTGTATTTGACATGAATATTTACTTGTGACTGTCATGACATTTAATGATTTGACATGAATACTTAGTTCAGTATTTTATTATTTTTTACTTTATTTTCGTTTATTTTAAGTGTGTGTTTTTGACATATCGTATTTTTATTGACATTCGAATTTGAATTGTAAATTATTATTTATTATATTTAATTATTGTGAATGTGAGGACCTTATGGGTCACTTTTTGTTGTTTTTTTCCCACGACTGTCTGGCAGCTTGAGTGCTATAAGCGACCTACCCAAATGTTCTTTCTTTGGTATTGTTCGTCGTTTCGTTGAGCTCCTTGAGTTATAAGTCGAGCTACACGATAACTGACAAATGCTTGCACTGACTGGACAGGTCCACTCAAATCTGTGTGGTTCTTTCTTCAAAAGACCATCTCAGACACTAATCTGCATAGTCCTCATGTGAATTAAGCAAGATTGTCTGGACTTCAAAAGAGACTATGACCTCTGAGTTTGTTTCGGCTGTTTCTTCTCAGAGTAGTCACGTACGATACACCGGCCTCATCTAGTTTTAAAAAAAAATGACGTGTAAAAGTGTTTGAGAAAACCTACTTGCTGAATAAATATCATTTATCATTTATCATTTATTTTGGGCCACTGACTACCTGTACCGACTGTCAAAGATCTACAAATGAATGCCGGGACCAACGGCTTAACGTGCTTTCCGAGGCATGGAGGAAACTCGGTATGTACTGTGTGTGGTCACACATCCACAGACCAACCTAGGCAAGCACGGTTTAACCTAAAGATTGACCCGAGCGGTTGTTATTATTTTCCACGAGCTCCAAACTAACACTCGGTCAAACCTAATGGCGACGTAAGCTATGGTGGCGACGTAAGCTATGGTGGCAACGTAAACTATGGTGGCGACGTAAACTATAGTCGCGACGTAATAATCACTTTACGTTAGTTTAATCACGCTTTTATTTATTTATACTTTAAAAATAATAAAGAATAGTGAAACGAAACGGCCTCAAAAGTATGTAGCACTCCTGGAACTAATCTTACAGCAAATGACGATGTCGTTATCTTTGTAATTGTCTTTACGATACCTACTAGCACTAGAAGTAATAAGTAGCGTGACAAATGTACCGTAGTAACAAAGAAAACTAGGTTTTATGACACAGGTGACCTGAATTTTTAGTTTGATAATAAAATGTCACATTTGTTTAAGTGACATTGAAATCATTCATTGTTTTTTGAAAGTTTTTTTTTCAAGTTTAAACATTTTGTGCTTTCGTTCCTAAGAAAACCTATTGACTAATGACTTGTTAATATAAAAAAGTATATATTTATGTATACAAAGCAAAAACATTTTGAAATTATGGTTCATTTTGTTTATTACAACGACTTTTGTGCAACAAAGTGGGAAAAATCCGCTCACTCTGATTTCAAATTAGAATTGATAATATATTTCAAGGCAAAACTGGATGAATCCATTCAGTATGTGTTAGCTTATTTCATAACAATTCCAACGACATAACTTTCTTACACCTCGCAAAAATAATGTAAGAGACATCGTAATTTTAATCACACGCGTGACACGCGTCTATAATCTCGTGAGATCACCCAGAAGTAACGTGACAGATGTGCGATTCTCGCCAAAATCGCTCTGACCGTTCATCGAATAAGAGAGCTTTGTACCAGAGAGAGACAAAAATAGCAACATCACTAAAACGTTTTCTTGTAACTTCGGGAGCTGGCTGTACTCTACAAAAAATAGTTGAAATTTTTGGTTGACGAAATAGGATTCAATGTATGAACATTAAAATAGTTACGAATTGGGACATTTCGTGAGAGAGCCCAATAATCGTATAGAAGCAAATACAGCAATATCCACTTTTTTCTCAAATGACCCTGATGATAGCGCCACCATCTACGTAAAATTTCAAATGTGTTTGTTTAAGGCGATTACACGAGCTAAACGCGAGTTTTATAATTACTAAAAGTATATGATTCACTGCTATAAACAAGACCAGAAAAATATATGATATTCTTCAGGATATATGCTAGCATGATACTGTTTTGAAAACATAATACAATTAATTTGGCTCGATAAAAAGAAATCACGAACTTACCTCTAAAAATATCTTTCAAACGATAAAAAACATACTAATATGCATGCGATCATTCTGATTTTTTGGCAAATAATTCTACAAGCAATATATTAGAATGATACTGTTTTAGTTTTTGAATCCAATCAATAGTATTCTTGTAAATCGAAAAACGCGCGCGCGCGTTATTTGGCCCGCAGTGGCTGACGTAACAACCACTTTGTAGTGCAAGCTGATTAGAACTTTATTCTAACAGCATTTCAAACGAAGTTTGAACCACCACAAATAGAGTTGCTAATTTAGCTCGTCTGCGCCATAAGTAATAGCGCTATTAAAACAGCAATATCCCGTATGAAAAGTAGTTCATTTTTGCAGCAATAGCAATCATGGAGCGTTACTCAGTATGGCGAAAACGGTTGAACGGCGTAAAGACGTGCTCTAATTTCGATAATTATTCTTAGATTTTAACGAGTTTTGAAGTGATTTAGTTATTACATCGTTAAGATGGATTGTTCTCCGGTCCCTGTAAATAATAACTCTGCAAGAAAACGTCAACGAATAATTGGAAACGCAATCTCGCCAAAGTTCAGAGGTTAGTACTCAAATTTTGTACAGTACTCCCTATGCCTTGATATTTTTTTGGTAACCGATTCTTTGTATTTATTTCAATTTCATTCTTGAATCTCCATAATTATCTTAAACTATTTGTGTGTCTGTTGTTTTTTATGCCTAAATTGCTGAAACTTTTAACCACTCATCATGGTGAAAATTGAGCGCATAAACTTTTTCGTTCCCTTGATTTCTGCTCCAAGTGATGAAATGCAGATGATGAGTACTCATAATACTGAAACTACAGAAGAAGTTAATGGTGAACCCCAAGAAGAAATTGTGAGCATGCTAATTTAATTTTCAATTATCCAAATAACTATAATTATTAACTTTGTTTCGTAAAAGTACATTACTATTGCTGTATTTACTTTTGAAAAACAAAGAAAGCATTGATTGCGTCTGTTATAATGAAAAGTTCATAAATAAAATATTTTCTGTCAATTTTTATTTGTGTGTGTGAGGAGCTCGTAGCTAAATAATATCAGCCGCTCGGGTCGATCTTTAGGTAAAGCCAGGCTTGCCTAGGTTGGTCTGAGGATGGGTGACCACCTTTCCATACCGAGTTTCCTCCGTGCCTCGGAAAGCACGTTAAGCCGTTGGTCCCGGCTGTCATTTGTCCATCTTTGACAGTCGTTACAGGTAGTCAGTGGCCCCAAAAGTCTGACAACCAGTCTTACCAAGGGGTATCCAAGGGTTGTGGAGGTCAGATAGGCAGTCGCTCCATGTAAAATACTGGTATTCAGCTGCATCCGGTTAGACTGGAAGCCGACCCCAACATAGTTGGGACAAGTCTAGGCAGATGATGTTATTTGTGTGCGTTTTTTTAAACGGCCAATAAAATTTCATAATATTAGACATACCTCATAAAAGTATCTAATTCGTACGTCCTAGTAAACACAGTTTTAAATATGGCGTCCATCGGTGCAATGCCAACGAAATCCCAAAGTAGGAGATTCAATATTGCTATATCCTACTGTCAAGAACAATTACACCAATATCCAGTATTTTTTTCAATATTTTAACGTCATCGTTTAGTTATTTCATTATATAATAGCTTGCACATGTGTATTTTAACATCCCCGTTGCAATACAATAAAATTTTGTTCAAAAACATAGGTATGATTATAAAAATTAGTTTTATTTAAATTTCCCAAAATCACCTTACACGTGAATCCTTGATCATCTGGGAGTCTTATTGAATTAGGTTTAGACCTAGTTTATTATGTAAGTAAATAAAAAGAAATAATTTTCGTGGGCTCACTTACTAATGTTTAAACTTGTTTTGCACGTCTTTTGTTTAGTAGTCGAAATGGGAATAAAATTATTATAATAATAATAAAATTAAATAAAATGGTAATAAAATAAGATTAAAGCCAACTTATGTAGGCATTCATTTAGTAAGGTCAATTACTTCTCAGAGGCTCTTAGCAGTCTGAGAACAGAATGCTAAGAGCGCAGTATAAAAATATATTTCCGAAAATGTTTGTTAATTTTTCCAAGGTTAGAAAATTTATTGCTTCAAAGTTATTTTGCTTGCAGCTATTTTAATTTAATTAAATCTTTGCCAATGTTTACAGTTACTAAGCATAATATAGGCCAGGGTAATAAGAAAGTCTTATATTTTAATTTACTTCTTGCTGCGTTTATTTTAAGGGTAGGTACGTCGTTGTTTATTCTTCATTCTATTTTGGCACGCGGCTCGAGGTTGTTTCGTTCAATTTATTTGAGTTTTGGGTATATTTTTGTTTGGCAAACGTGTCGATTGAATGCAGTTTACTTTATAAATAGGTCAACCGTCCGACCGAAACTTAACAACCCAAAATAGGATCAAGAAAGAAAATACAAAAGAAAATCCAAAAGTATATCAAAGAAAAAGCTAAATGCTGACAACATTAAATAAAAATAACAAAAAACATATTCATTATCATCTGCCTAGCCCCTTCCCAACTATTTCAGTATTTTACATGGAGCGACTGCCAATCTGACCTCCACAACCCTGCTAGTACTGGGTAATACGATACTATAGCACTTGGTAAGACAGGTTTTCAGACTTTTAGGGCCACTGACCATTTTGGGTAACGACTGTCAAAGATTTACAAATGACAGCCGGGACCAACAGCTTAACTTGCTTTCCGAGGCACGGAGGAAACTCGGTATGTAATGGGCGGTCACCCATCCACAAAACAACCCAGGCAAGTACGGCTTAACCTAAAGATCAACCTAAGCGCCTGTTATTATATAGCTACGAGCTCCTCAATAAATTATATAAAAATTACTGAAAACTTAAATCTAAACACAAAATATGTATAAAAAATATTGTGTTGAGGCACACAATATTTTCGGTTGCGCCAAATAGTCCCAGTACAGCGAAATGCTGGACCACTATTCCATGCAGCTCATTTAAATCGAGAAAGTGACAGATGAACAAAATAATCGCCGATTCTTTCTTCGAAGACATCAGTTTCTACGGTGGCCTTGCCACGCCCGGCTGGTATTCTGGACCTGAAGAGCATTCACGAGCATCAGGTTTTTACAAAAACAAGTCCAAACGAACACTAAGTACACATTCTTTAACATAACCCTACATTAAAAGTTCTTAGATTAAAACATAACCTACACTGATACAGCCCTTTAAAAATATCATCATCATCATCATCATCATCAGCCGAAAGACGTCCACTGCTGGACATAGGCCTCCCCCAAGTGTCGCCACATTGACCGGTCCCTTGCTTTTAAAAATAAAGGGTGTAAAACACCTCTTCACGAAGCCGAAAGGCACTTATTCTCCTTGTCATTGCGATCATTTTTTTGTTCTACACCATACCTGGGAACTTTCTAGTTACGGAGATATAGGGGGTCAAAGTTCCAACTTTTTGACCACTTTTTTCAAGTAAGTACAGGTTTTTATTGTAAGATTTTTACTTTAAACAACTCTACGACCCCGTACTATTCAATCCATCCATCAGCACACTGTTTAAAGTGCGTTACATTGACTTTAACCACAAAATATGATTTTTCACCCCAAAAAAAAAGTTGTTTCCCAGCAATAATTTTTGCATAAAGTTATTAGTTTGATGTACAGAATGCTTGGTTGACGGCTTCGTGATGAGGTGGTTTACACCCTGTATAAATTAGATAAGGAAAGGAGAAAAAAATCTCAGTAGCATTCACGAAGTCTTGATTTGCACCCAGTTGATGGCAATAGGCTTGCCCCTATAACATGGAACTTAAACATAACTTGAATAGAATAGAATTCATTTATTTGTAAGAATGTAGTTTTACATGGTATGATGTTAAAAAAAATTAAGTTCTGTACACTCTACCACAACCTGTGGTGTACAAATATTAAATAATTAAATAATACAATGTCATTCTTATAACTGAGTACAATAAATGTCAAGATTGTTTATACAATAAGTCCAGCATGAATTACCTAATATTTATTTATTTATTTATTTGTGGCTCTCCAACAACTTATTCACTAATACACATACAATAAACACAGTAAAATTTTCAGATTACAGTGAACTTGTCAATTTAAAGGAGTGCACAGCACTTGCAAAATTATAGTAACCTTAGCAGTTCACTATACAAACTAATTACAAAATGAAATTACAAACTAAATTAAATAACTTTAAGCAGATGACAATAATTTAATGTGATTGTGATACAAAAACGGAACAATTATAAATAGATTTAACCAAATGTCCCAATGTCCAAATTAAGTACATGTCATCTTGAATTACTACAATATTCCATATATTCGCCGATGTAGTAAAAACAATTATCTAATAACCAATTTGTCAGCTTTTTCTTGAACATGGGGAAGGGAAGTTCCCTAAATGAGTTAGGTAACTTGTTATACACCTGAATGGCATTTACATAAACATTTCTTCTAAAAATTTGTAATCTACATTGAGGTACTTACATTTTTAGTTCACCCAATAAATCACCCATAACTTAGTGCGTGAGTTAGGCCCTAAGTGATTTCTTCAGAAAATTGTTCAGGGTACTTAGGGAATAAACATACTAAAAATCCTGACGTCTAGGGGGTGAGGCGGAGTGGGGGGAGGGGATAAAAGTTCATTTTTTTTAGTTTTTTGCTAATATCTTTAAAACGGTATGTTTTAGAGAAAAGAAGTTTTCTGCGCAATGAAAGCTTATAAAATTTCCTACAACTTTAGTCTTATACACTTTTTCGACGTACTACCCATTTTTTACATAATTATACATTCTGAAATAGTGAAAATTTTCGAAAAAACTACTTTTATGAATCTCTACCTTTTGCCTGCTACTTTGTTTGCGTTATTTCGGAATAAAAGTAGCCTAAAAATCCAAATCTTTAATCATAACGAATTTCATCCAAATCGGTTCAGCCGTTGAGTAATGAAAACTGTATCTTTGATACATATTATCTTTTATCTTTTAATTCGTTTAGGCTGTGAGGGTCCTGACAATGGTTCTTTTTCCAAGGCTCCCTCATCCTCAGTAGATGGTACTTGCTGAAGAGGCTCTACGTCGTCTTCATCATCGTCAACGTCAACGGACACGCCGTTAAAGCAATTCCCTTGGCAGTGGAGGCACGCCGCGGAACAGTTCAACATTGCTTTCCGACATCCACATTTTCTACTACCACATCCTTCGTGCAGCGGCAAAATATTGTTTTTAGTAGTATCTCTGGTGCTGGCGAATCTTCGGTTGTTATTGGCACCAGGCTGTCCCCTTCATGTTTCCATCCCCACTCTTGACGAGGCAGCTAATTTCCAAGCCACAGCTGCACTTAGTGATAAGTGCCCCGCGAATGCTGTTTAGCTGCGTTTTCAGATGGTGGGAGGGAGCTGAAATCAGGCTTAACATTTGCCACTGATCTCACGAATGACTGGTATCGGTACTCATTGAGGGAGGTCAGTCTTGCTGGTGCCTGCCTCTTCTTGAGATGTAGATGCAACACTTACATCTTTTTTATTTAATTGTATCGGCTCGAGTGTAGTTTTTACTACAATTAGTGTGAATTAAAACGGATGTCAAGGCGCGGAAAATTTGGTGCTTATCATCGTTCCGATCTTTACTAGCTTTGATAAGGCCGAGTATTCCTTTTTGTTTCACCTCAGAAACATCCTTACTCCCTTTAACGATGTTGTTATCACACACAGGACACTTATTATTATTAGCACTCATGATGGATAATCCAATTGCGTAACTAATGACGATTACAAAGCAAAGAACTGTTCTGGCTGCTCCCCTGCGTTACCGGGTAGGCTACCGTGCCAAAGAGGTTGAAATCATAAACGACAACAATAACATAAGCCCGAAGGCATGGATGATTATGGGAGTTTTAGCCAGTGAGATCTCGTTTTCTACGACAGGAAATATGGAATGAAAAGCGACGACCCGCTTCTGCTCCATTACCACTGGTAGAAATCGAGATCTCAAACTGTGTACCGCCTTCACCGCTTGGAGGTACTCCCAGCATATGTTATCAATAAAATACCTAATTTATATACTAGCTCATATTTAACATTCGGTAATGCTTGTCACATCACACTAAATGAACTCCATTTTCACTTTCTTTGGAGCACGATACTCGAACACTGGTGAAAATTTGGAAAAAGTGTATAAGACAAGTGTAGATAAAAGTTTTGATATCCCAACGGCTGAACAGATTTGGATAAAATTTAGTAAATTGATATAGTAGGAGTTGATTTAAGATATAAGATACTTTTTATCCCCAAATAACGTGAAGGAAGTAGTATACAAAAGGTAGTGTTCAATTCAAGTAGTTTTTTATTCAATTTTCACTTTTCCGGAATGTGTAGTTCGAAAATAGGTAGGAATGTGAAAAAGTGTATAAGATAAAAGTTGTACATAATTTTATAAGCTTTCATTGCGTAGAAGACTTCTTATCTCCATGACGCACCGTTTAAAAGATATTAGCGAAAAACTGAAAAATGGGAACTTGAACCCCCTCCCCTCACCCCGACTCACCCCCTAGATGTCAGGACTTTTAGTATGTTAACTCTCTAAGCACCCTGAACAATTTTCTGAAGTAATTACTTAGGGCCTTGCTCACGCACTCTACAATCTCTTTGTTGGATGGACTATTAGTTCATGTTTGTATTTATTTCTAACAGAAGCCTTTTTGTGACTCACTTCTGATTGCATGCGAAAATAGTGCGGATTTTGCTTTACTAGTATACATAGTTCTTTGATGTACATGCAGGGTAAAGGTAAAATGCGATGCTTTTTAAATAAGGGTTTACAGCTGTCCAAAAACCAGGCGCCAGAAATATCTGGCGCCTGGTTTTTGGACAGCTGTAAACCCTTATAAATGCATAAAAAAAACGCATAAAAAAGTGTGTTAGGGCAATAGCCCTAACACACTTTTTTTGTACCCGAAATGCCATCAAAACTTCAACTGAATTGCCCCATAGTATTAGACCATATAACAGCACAGACGATACGAAACGTATTTGTCATAAATTAGGTACATTTCTGCCTTACTCTTTGGGATTACAGGCGTGATCTTAAGTTAAGTTTAAGAAACGATTAAAAAAGAGACAAATGTTTTAGGCAAGTTAAACTTTATCATCATCATCTGCTTAGTTTTTCTTAACTATGTTGGGGTCGGCTTCCAGTCTAACCGGATGCAGCTAAATATCTGTATTTTACATGGAGCGACTGCCTATCTGACCTCCACAACCCAGATAGTACTGGGTAATACGATACCACTTGGTAAGACTGGTTGTCAGTCTTTTTGTGCCACTGACTACCTGTAACGACTGCTAAAGATCTGCAAATGACAGCCGGGACCAAGTTAAGGTGGTCGGCACTGACCCTTGATTGAGTCTTATTTTTCTTTACTTTTTGTAACTAAAATGTTACTTGTTCTTACTTCTTACATATTCCTTGATTAGGGTTTCCAATCAGAGAGTAAATCAATAAAATGTCGGGTCCGAAAGTTTCCTTTCGGACCCGACATTTTATCCAAACGTTTTCACGTTTTGAGGGTCAAATCACGGTAATTTAAGACTGATGTCAATAATTGTACAGGGTACGAATGGTTCTTCTACAAAATGGTTGATGAATATTTTACAATTGAAAGAATTTCCGTGTAGACTCATTCGATTTCCCTTGGGTGCAGTGTCATCTTTTTTCATGTATCTATTTACACCGATTTCTCTGTGATTACTGGGTCGAATTTTATGTTTTTTTTTATTACCTTAATCCCGTCCTTCTTAAATTTCCTACCCGTCAGAAAGGAAGTGTAATCTTTCATTAGTCCCGAAGGCAAGAATAGATTTTTTTATGACTTTACTATCTACTTAAAAACCAAATCCCGGTACTCGGGGAATACCTATCCATATTATTCAAAACTATGGCAAGTTCATAAAACAGCTCTACCTATTCCGATTTATGGTCATTAGTTACGGAGATTACAACTCACAAACTTTTACCTCTTTATATTATAATCCATAGCATTACTTATTTTTTACGAGTGTAAAAATCTTCCACTTGCGACAAGAATTACAAATCAATTAACGTAAACTAAATAATTGTTTTTCCAATAAGCAGTTCACACCTGCAATAGAATCATAAAATTAAATGATAATTAGCATAAAAGTGAGTCACATGACAGTATTGATCTACATAATGTGATTGATCAGTTTCCATCATGAAGATAATTATGCTGTGGCTTTAGTCGCTATTCCATAATAATTGATCAATTATTTGTCAAGCTACCTCAATGATCACATAAGTTGTCGTGGTCAGTAATTACATTGAAAAAAAAACGGCCAAGTGCGAGTTGGACTTACGCATGACGGGTTCCGTAGGTCCGTACCATCGTAGTAGGTTGTCATCATCTGCCTAGCCTTTTCCCAACAATGTTGGGGTCGGCTCCCATTCTAACCGGATGCAGCTGAATACCAGTATTTAACATGGAGCGACTGCCTATCTAATCTCCACAACCCAGATAATACTGGGTAATACGATACCACTTGGTAAGACTGGTTGTCAGTCTTTTTGGGCCACTGACTACCTGTAACGACTGTCAAAGATGGACAAATAATAGCCGGGACCAACAGTTTAACGTGCTTTCCGAGGCACGGAGGCAACTCGGTATGCAAGGGTGGTCACCCATCCGCAGACCATCCTAGGCAACCCTAAAGATCGGCTTGAGCGGCTGTTATTATTTAGCCACGAGCTTGTTAATTGTCTAAGTACCTATTACTGGTTATTAGATATAGCCCGCTGACAGACGGACAGACGGACGGACGCACGAACGGACAGCAGAGGCATAGTATAGAGTAGGCATAGACCTATGCATAGGTTCTAGTATGGCATAGGCTCCGTTGGTTACCCTTCGGGTACAGTACCCTAAAAAATATATTGTGACGTGACGTCCGTGCATCATCTGCGCTTGATCTGTGGCATGAAAGACAGTCCAGCATAATCATACCTTATTGGTTATAGTGTTTTGTTTCCGTGATTCAGTTGTTCTAATAAGCACAATGTACTTACTAGACAGGTTCCGTCAGAACTAGAAGGACAACGCGCGAGTTCACGAGAAATGGAAGGAGTGGAGAAAAGCCTTTGTCCAAGAGTTGGACAGAGCAGGCTAGGAAAAAAAGCACATTTTTATTTCTCTCAAACAAAGTTATTTTATCAGACAAAAGCGCACAGCCTAAGTAATATCTGCCAAGTCCTTGAGTAAGTTTATTAATTCAAACCACCGCGAGAACTGCGTTTGTTCAATCCCTATTACTTCCTATCCTTGACTACGCTGTTCTCAGTTATCTCGTTCTCACTGAGGCACAATTATCATAATCAGCGTATAAAGTTCTCACTGCTGAGACACGAGCCTTCTTTCTATGAGAGGGAATAGGTAGGCAATACACCACACGGGCCCAGTGCCAGTTTCTAGATGTCATATGTCTTCCAATTTCTGATTCTGTTAGGACATGCCGGTTTCCTCACGATGTTTTCATTCACCGTTTTGAGAGCAGTGGTAATGAAATAAATTACACAAAGTAATGTGCCGGTCTGGGTTCGCACCCACGACTTTTGGTTCGTTAGTCGGGGCTGCCCCTCGGCTACCGCTGCTGTCAAAGATAACTTGACCAACTTCAAAAATTTAGCATAAAATTTATATTTGGCCTGAGAGAATATGATAAGATTTCTGAATTTTGTACAAAGCTCAAGTGGCTTCAAATACATCCTTGCCGGAATTCTCATTTCTGGTTTCAGCTCTACAGTTTTCTGTACAAACAATTCTACAGCCCCCTCTTATCTTAAATAAAGTTTCAAGTTCCTTCATAAAGACTAGCTGACCCGCGCAACTTCGTCTGCGGGGCATGAGAGAGCGAGAGCATAATAGAAATGCTCGAACGGTACTTTGCTCGGAGTTATTTTAATACTGTGATATCTCATAAGATATCCATTGAAATCAAATAATGTAAGGGAAGTTTTGTTTAAAATTAAATACTCCAGATGAATAACTATATATGGATAAGGATAAATACCATGCTTATAAAACGCCTTCGCAAATAAGTATACATATCTGAGGTCAACGGAAACTTGACACTACAGATGGCTGATACATTCTGCCAGTTTTTACAAGTCATTTACAGTAGAAGCAGTACACTTACCGAATGCCTTGTCCGTGTCAGTAAGGAGCGCTCAATCCTTATTGACTTTTAAAAGAAATGGGCAAAAATCACTCCTCACTTGCCCCTATGTCAATAGTCGGAGTCAGATAGTCGGCTAGTATCCGATTAGTATGCAGAATTATTATTAGCAGCAATTGAAGGTAACGGTCATAGGCTCGTTTGGCTACGTATTAAATATATTCAATACAATATCTAGTTATATTTAAGAAACATATTAGTTATCACGCCTATTTTGTTAGGCAGAGGTGCACATATTGAAATACTCAATTTTTTTTCGCTAGCACACCCCACACTTTGACTCGAACCCAATTCCACATGCCCAACAGTAGCAGTTTGCTCCCACTAGAACGTCGAGGCAGTTTATTCAATAAAGTGTCACAAAAACGTGTTTTAGCTAGTTTGTTACAAATAGGAAGCATCTGCCCGTCTTGACGTAACTTTTTAGTTGCCTTTGTGATACCAAGGGTACGGAAACGGAAGCCATATTCTTTGTTGGTACACATGGACGCTATACAGTGAATGCAGTAGCCCGAAATGCTAACAAAACATACTATAGGTACCTATACAACGCATATCGTTTATTTTACACACAGAACATGTTTTCATCGCAGGATATTATTTTTTCTATAGCCTTTTTTTCGTGGCTTGTCTGTCGCGACCACTCCTCACTTTTAAAGGGTTCGTTTTGTTCTATTTTAGCTCTCATTTTGTTCGGTTTTTAGCGCAGTTTTATTTTTTTAATAATTACGTAAATACCACCTTAACAGCTTAACGCCAATGTACATTATCTTTCAAACACGTTGTGTTTATGGACGGCGGCTTACAGAGATATTTTATTTCAAAAATAACTTGTGAAAAAGATGGAACTTTGTCTACCAATATCTCCGTAACCAGTAGGTTCCTAGGTCCATACCTAACAAAAAAAGATCACAATGACGGGGAAAACAAGTGCCTTTCGGCTTCGTTAGTACTTCGTTAACAGATTTTTATAGTAAATAGACCCTCTATTTACACCATTTATTATAAAATCTGTTTGTATAACAACCTTAGTCTACTAAGTAAATATGAAACTAGCATTAAAAATAAACATAATAAAATCGTGAAACAAATCGAACCACAAGTTAACAAACAAAGATAAGCATTGTCACGATATTAATCGATTTACATAATTATGACCCGCACTGCTTGACTATTGAATCATCAGATTAATTTATAAGAACGAAAGCTTGTATGTGTGTATGTTTGATACTCATTCACGCAAAAACTACTGACCGGATTTGGATGAAAGTTTGAACACGTAACTAGGATTTACACGTAGAATTTATGCGTTATATCCCAGTACTATCAATCAATCAATCATTTTATTATAACGCAACTAAGGCCTATAGATAAAATATGAAACTATAACTATACATGCAACGTTGTCGGCATCGTGTTTCACTGCGTAATGTCGCGGAACCGTCCTCGGAAACGCCGATGTACGAAATCCTTCGGCCAAGAGTCCTCCTTCATACAGGTCTGTAGATGGTAGGTTGGTTCGTACCACGAATGACTAAAAGTTTGAATGAACCTTAAGAATAAAGTTGGTCTTCACTTTCAAATACTGCACCATTTCCTCAGTTGTAGTGTGAACCCGTGGGACAAAAGGCATCACGACAGTATCAAAAAATTACAAATCTGTTTAGTCCGTCAGCGTATTGAAAAGTAATGGATACATATTTTTTGTTTTTGTAAATCAATGATTATTGACAAAGATAAAACGCATCAAAATTCGGGAGTGGGGGCTCGTGATGGCAGAACTAGCTAAACATTAAACCTAGGCGTGACGTATTGAAAATTTTAAAAGCGTCGTATCTTCGTCAATTTTGATTGACGTAACAAAAGAAAAAACACGAGTCAAATATTTTTTAATAACCTATCTGACGGACTAATTAGATTCTTTTGGTCGTCTATCCTATTATCGAACCCAACGTGGGTGAAGGCGCGGGCATAAGCTAGTATAACATTATGGGAAAATTATTATGATTCATGCTAAAAACGCGTAGATAAGGCCCCTATTTGTAATACTCATCTTTGAATAAAAAATGCAATGTCATTACTTTTGTGTGTCATGTGGAAAAGGGGTCGATAGTCTCCATTGATAGCTAAAGATAGTTTTGACATTATCCTCATATTCGGTTCTTATAGGGAAAATACGTCTTATGCAGAGGAAGTATTTGCTGCGCTTGCGTCATATCGGGAAGTAGACGGGTTTTTGTGACGTGAATAAGACTAGGTTGAACGTCGCTTCGCTATGAGCGATTTCCTTACCCATGACGTATGCTTTCAAGAGATTATTCGAGGTGTTCGACTATCTGAACCTAGCCTTTTACGAATTGCGAATTCATCATCATCATCTCAGCCAAAAGACGTCCACTGCTGCTCTGCTGTCCAGCAGAGCAGCGGCCCAAGTGTGCGAGTGGGTGGGTGTGGGGTGGGTGGGTGGGTGGTCCCACTCGCCACATTGACCGGTCCCTTGCGACTCGCATCCAACGGATTCCCGCAACCTTCACCAGGACATCGGTCCACCTAGTGGGAAGTCTTCCAACGCATCGTCTTCCGGTTCGCGGTCGCCACTCTAGAACTTTCGGCCCCATCGGCCATCCGTTCTGCGAGCAATGTGCCCTGCCCACTGCCACTTAAGTTGAGCAATTCTAAAAATGCGAATTGCAATAGCATTTTCCAAGATATGATAAGAGAATTGTCTACTTGTCAACTGCGTAGGTACTTAGTAACTATGGTGTATTTTGGGAGATGCCTTTGTCTAGTAGTTGTAAACCCGACTGCTGAGTATGAGGTGCTGGTGTCGGTTCCCAGGTCAGTCAAAGTGTTATTGGGTTAACTTATTCCACCCACCATATACCACATATTGTAGCCACCTTCAAGGTGGTCCAAAATTTTGATTTTGTGTGAATCTGCGGTCCATCTACTAAATAGAATTTGCCTAAAGTTACAGTAGATTTTGATCAAACAAAACTTTCAGTTAGTTTATTGTTTATTGGCTTCCTGAGAATGGGGAGGGGGGGGGGAATGGGTTGACATCTTTTTCGATTCTGAAATCTTTTTTTAAAAGACTATCATTATATATTATTTTACCCGAATGGCGTAGTGGTAGTGAGGCTGCCTTACGTTCATAGGGTCCTGGGTTCGAATCCCGGTAGGAGCAAATGTTTGTGTGATGAGCATGGACATTTGTTTCCGAGTCATGGATGTTTATATGTATAATAAGTATGTATTTACAAACAAAAAAAAAGTATATACAGGAAAAGTTTTTAACCAGTGCGCAAATTTTGACATGATAAACTTGAATGTATTTTAATAGACACGTATTTTTTATTTTGATATGTGTTAGTAGTAAAAAATAAAGTTATCGCTTACGAGACTTATTTACCTATAAACTTATTTTATGGTCGCTTGCCAGTCGGGCGCCCGGTCGACCGACACACGCGTCGACCGGTCGCCCAACCGGCAACCTGAGATCAGCTGAGTTTTGTAGGTGCGCTCGCTCGATGCGACGGCGCCGACGTAAACTTACCTACCTACGCGCTGACGGTTACTGACCGCCGTTTCGCGCTACTTTTTTAAGTTTAGGCTGTGATATGTTATTTGTAAACGTAATTCCAATTTTTCCTTCATACTTTCATGGGCTTAGGACACATCGTACGTCAGCAGCCAGCGCGTTTTCATTCACAGTATTACAATTAAATTATGTCCATGTTATGCTTATTTTAAAATGGGACAAGATGGAAAAATTTGAAAAAAAAAAATTAAAACTAAAAATGGGAATGTGTTCTATTACTAACACTGAGCTACCAAAAAAAATTTACGCAGTGGTTAAAAACTTTTCCTGTATGTAGTATATCAACTATCTAGTGTCCACGACACAAGCTTTGCTTAGTGTGGCACTGGGTGGCGCTGTGTGTTAATGTCGAGGTGGTTTGTAAATACTCTTTCAAAGAGCTTGCCCGCCTCGGCGAGCTGCACGATGGGCCGTTATATGCGAACGAATAGTCTGCAGGGCGCTCCGGCTTCTGAATGAGCTGGGGTTGACCCTACTAATTTGTCTATGTAGGACTTCCCATTCTAATCTGAAAAAGTTATTGACTTACTACAGTCATTGAATTTGATACCAGTCTTACCAAGTCTTACCGTATTACCCAGTATTTATTTGTGTGTCACTGCGGGGGGCCTACTGAAAACCAGCGCTGAGTGTAAACCCAGCATATTTATGCTGAGTTGGTTACCCTTTCGTTATGGGCATGCTCAGCGCAGTTGAGCTGTTTTAATTAATTGTTAAGCTGTTTGTTGTTATGTGACGTGTATGTATGTGCTGCTCTATTGTGTTGTGCTGTCCATTAACGAATGATTATTCTATTTTGTGGAGGTCAGATAGGCAGTCGCTCCATGTAAAATACTGGTATTCAGCTGCAACCGGTTAGACTGGGAGCCGACCCCAACATAGTTGAGAAAAGGCTGAATGAGTCATTGATACTTGCTAAAAAATCATCCATTCACAAATCGGATTACAAGAAAGCGCCTTACACTAAGCCGTTACTCAGTTGCATTTTTCACGAAATTTTTGGTCGAAAATCCCTCTCTAGAAGGAGGATAGAGTCATTGCCACCTAAACCCTTTTATACTAGATCTCGTTTAAACCGATTTTCGGTGGAAGTTTACATGATAATGTACATCATATTTTTTTTTAGGATTGTCACACACACATTGTACCATTTTGGAAGTGTCTGTCGGGCAAACTATTCAGTTTAGAAAAAAATGACATTGGAACCTCAATATCATTTTTGAAGACCTATCCATAAATACCCCACACGTATAGGTTTGATAAAAAAAAAAATTGAGTTTCAGTTCTAAATATGGGGAACCCCCAAAATTAGAACATATAATTTTATTTTTATTTTTGTGTAAAAATCTTAATGTGGTTCACATAATTCATCTATTTACCAAGTTTCAACAGCATAGTTCTTATAGTTCTGGAAAAAAGTGGCTGTGACATACGAACGGACAGACAGACAGACATAATGAATCCATAAGGGTTTCCATCATCCGTTTTTTGCCATTTGGCTACGGAACCCTAAAAAACTACTTTTTTATACAAGTTTCAAGTGGGAACATCATTATCATCACAAAAATGCATCAAAAAAAAAGTAAATAAGTAAGTAAATGTTTTTTGGTCCAATTACTTCAACTTACTTTTTATTTTATTTAAGTACCTACTTTTTTAGGTTAGCCATGCAACAATTGTATACACAGAACATTTGAAATAATACATACATAACAGTGGCGAAGGGTGAACTATTGGAGGAGGTAAGCCGGAGCAAAAAAAAATGCTTACCTAGGCTAGCCGCCGGCAAGCAGAGACGGCGGCAGAGTTCTTACGAAAATTGGCTTCCTGACTTCAGTCTTGCATAGGCAGATGTATCGTTAATCCACTTTTACTATACGTGTAAGCACTGACACTATTGAAACAGTGTCTTGCAGGTATAATAAAAGTGGCTTTGATAAAAGCCGTTTGTGGTGAGATGATATGATGCAAACTAAACGAAACGACTTACCTACAAAACTACTGACTTATTCTACTAATAATACTACTTATACTCTAAAGCTATTCGCCTATTCTTTCTTACGAAATGCGCTAAGACATTATCATAAAAACCGGGAAGATTCTTAATTTTTAATAAATAGTGTTTTTCTATGGAAAGAATAGCTAGATCTGATAATCGTTCCTGTTTTTGTGAATTACGCATGTACGTATGAATTCGCTTTAAAGCAGAAAATGACCTCTCCGCGGATGCTACTGAAACAGGAAGAGTCAAAAATATACTACATAAAGTTGTGACTTGTGGAAAAGTGTCACTTAATAATGAGTTTTGAAAATGTTGGTAAAGCTCGTAAACATCGAATTTGTTCAAAGATGGAGTTGTGTATAAGACTTTCAACTCGTTTTTTAAAGCAGTGAAATCAAAGATTTGCGGAAATTGTAATAGTAAAGAAGATATCATTTCATCTGGAAATGACCTACTATAAAAACAATACTTAGATTTATTAAGTAAATTAAGAAATCTCATTTGAGAAAGAGATTGGTACCTGTGTTGTATTTGCGCCTTAACATTGTCTATTATTTCAATGAAAAGACGCCGATACATAGTTTTAGCGTCTACTTCTGGATTCAGCCGTCTACGCTGTCGCGGCGGCTCATTGAATTCCTGGACGCTGTCATATATAAAATCAAAATTATTTATAAAATCATTTGCAAGCCAACTATTGAATGAATCTATTTCGCGGTTTGCTACTTCGATATCAATCTGTTTTGACTGCAGTAAATTAAAAAGAACGTCGGTTTTTTGAAAAATGTCTGACAACACGTGCAAAAAAAAGCAAAACTGCATGTTTTCTAATTTACTGAGGAAACATTCTGCCAAGGAAAGAGATTCAGTATCCCAAGATTGCGTGTTATCTAATATTGAATTAAAAGTATTAACCATGTCTAATCTACAGTTAAAAATTACATTAATAATGCGTGAGTGATAGTGCCAACGGGTTTCTGAAACTCCGGGCATACGGCGGTCAGCTATTTCTTTCAATAGATTGGACCGTTTAGATGATTTGTTGAAAAAACGAACAATACTATTTACGTGTCCAAAAAAGGTTTTCAGTTCCTGAATATTTTCAAGGGAACGGCTCAGTACTAAATTTAATATATGAGCATAACATGGAACAAACATTGCCATAGGGCATGCATCTCGAATTTTTGCTTGGACTCCCCCGTGCTCGCCAGACATAACTGCCGCGCCATCGTAAGATTGACCAACTAACTTATGCCTACATTGATACTGGTCAAGTATTTCTAACAACTGATTCGATAGAACTTCAGCAGTTCGACTACCGCTAACATCGTAAAAACCTAGGAATCGCTCCTCGATTCCAGTTTCCGATAAATACCTAAAAATTACAGTTAATTGCTCCCTATGACTGACATCGGGAGTTTCGTCAATCATTACAGACAGAAATTGAGCTTTATTTATTTCAAGTCTAATGTTGTCGCGTAAAACGGATGCAATACTATGTATTAAATCATTTTGAATGTCACTGGAGAGACCAGAAAACGCGGGGTTCTGAACAGAAGAACATAATTCTAAATGCGAATCCATTACTGTATCGTACTTGCTCAGAAATAGCAAAGTTTCGATATAGTTACCGCGGTTATCGGAATTAGGGCCCTCATCATGTCCGCGAAAAGCTAGTTCTTGTTTACCTAACAAAATAACAGTGTCAATAAACCGCTTCATTAAATTTCTATTGCGATTGACTTTCCTGTTATGGGCGTCATGCGAATTTTCGAAAAATGTTTCAATTCTACTAATCCCAAAATCGTGTAATGCTAAGCAACTACGTATATGCTTTTCGGTCTGAGAATGTTTCCTAGATGAATTCGTTAAATTATTAATATCGGCGAAACCCCCTTTATTCCATAAACTACTAGCATCCGAGAAAAGTAAACATGGCCAACAAAACATTTTATTTAATTTACAACTGCCAGTTAGCCATTGATATTTATCATAAAGGGAAGCATTAAAATGTTTGAAAAAACCATCACGTCTTTTGTAATTTATAGTCATATCTGGGCGAGCACGGCCTAACTGAACTACATGTTTCTTATTTTCAAAACTAAGCCTTGAAAAGCATGTTTCCTCACAAAGTAAATAATCTGTCAAGCAACAATCTAAAACTATTAATGCCGCCATCCTACTTATTCTAAATTACTTTGCAAATCGACTTACTCTAAACTAATACTTTCGACTTAAAGACTATCTACTTACCGCAAATAAATACCTAATTACAACGTACGTCTACGTAACTGCTTTCACTATCACTACACAGTACACACAATACATACACAAATAAACAAAAGTCCAACTAATAATACAATACTAATCACACCAAAAATTCTAATAAGTGAAATTAACTAATAAATTCCAATTGAGATTTAACAACAACATGCATTCATGCAATGGTAAATGCAATTACGTCAAATTGTCAACACAAATGTCTTCAAACATTGAACGATTTCCGATTCTATCCGAAATTCAACGAGCGATGACGAAATTTCGCATCTCGCTCACGCGCACGCATTTTCTATTACTTTCTCTATGAATAACTCGGTTTGCGCCGGCTTACCATAGTACTATTTCGGCGCGCTGTCTAGTGACGTCATGACGTTTTATTTTGTATAGAAATTTAGCTGCCAAAAACCCGGTAGCGCCTGCGGGTTATTTCATAACAATATGTTGTTGAAGAGCAAAATTTTTTTGATTGAGTTCGATTAGGCGTTTCGTAATGCTTACAAAAAAGTATTGATTGTACCATTTTTCACTTATGGTAGAGAGTGGTTATGTTCGAACTTCTGAAGGGAAGCCGGTGGGAATGGAGTTATGAGGTACCTGCGCGCCTGATACATAATAGGACTTGTGTAAGTGCAACAATTCCTTACAGGCTAACACAACATTCACCAATATTTATTTATTCATTCATCAAACAATTTACACTGTGTTGGAATTATACAACAAATTACATTTAAAATCATAACAGAAGCAGTAATCAAGTACAAGCAAAACAAAATATAAACAATTATTAGAATGTCATCAGTAAACAGCATTAAAATCATAAAAAAGTCAAACCATATAACAAAAGCAGAAATAATATTATGGTTATCTTGTTACAATGTTACAAAGCCAAAAACGATACTTACTATTTAAAGTTATTAAAGTTATCAGATATACAGCAATAAAATAAAATAAAATAAACAACAACAATAACATTAGGTACATTACAATTAATTATGAAATTACTTTTAACAACAATAAATTCAAAGACATAAATTAAAAGATATAAAATCAAAGAATAAAATTAAAAGTAACATTAAAAATTACAATCAAAATTAAAAATTACAATTAAAATCAAAATTAAATTAGAATAAAAAAATAACAAAAATCACATCAATTATTTCAAATACATATTATGTCATAAAATTATTTATTTGTGAGAATAGTGTTCAGTATTATTGCTTTATAAAATTGAACCATGCTGTCGTGGTGTATAATTATCTTATTTCTAGTTTTGATCACGGATTGAATATGTACATCGGTATCTGCCGGGGCTGCGGGACTGTTCGAAAGAGATACCTCGGCTCCGGAACATAAAGGGCGAGGAAGGAACATGGATGGGTTTTGGTCAGTAAAAGTCTGCCACTCCCTCCCGCTCCGCCCAGAGTTCGAAGTCATTTGAGATTTCCCATTGGAAAAAAAAATATGTATGTTTAATAGGTAGGTACTTACATAGTGAGTCCGCGATCGAAATGTTGTGTATATCACAAATACATTTATAATCCGAGTCCAAAACAAACTAACTAATCCAGGACGTATCCCTAAATTGTATTTTACGACTATTCAGAAGTTTATATATCTTCAAACATTTAAAAAGCAATAAAATATAAACAAAAACGGCCCAGGTATACGTTACAAAATATGAACGCCAAGTTTCTTCTCACAAACTCCACAAAACTTGGCAGCTTACTTCTTCGATAACTGAAAAAAAGATTAACAGTCGGTTTGTATAAAACGATAAATCTTTGTTATTCATGTTTCAAGTAACTTGTTTGTGCCGAAACAAAATTTATGGGCCTATAACGGTAGAATGTATTACGAGGGGCCAGACCGTTTTGAGGCGATAGTCGATCAGTTTATTGGGATCTTCAAAGTTGGGACAAGATAACTTATTGGAAAGAAATTGTATGAATGTAGCCATACACTCTCTAGGGTGTACCTGGCACAGACAGGTTTACCTGTAAAGGAAAAAAAAGTTTCTTTTTTTTTTTGGATGGGAAATCATCAAATGAGGGGGGCCCGCTCTGGGTGGCGGATGGGAGTGTCAGACTATTACTGATTAAAATCCATCCATGTTCCTTTTATCTCTTTCGAAAAGTCTCGCTGCCCGTTCAGGCGCACCCTTGCGGAACCATTCCCTTTTGCTTACAGTTTTTTCAGGTAAGTTTGAGCTGCCCCTTGAACAAATCTGCACAGTTTTGCAACATACACGCTTCGGTACACCTTAGCCTCTATGGCTATCTTAACACCTCTATTTTAGCGTCGGGAGTTAAAAATTGTTTTTTTACTAACAAAGTTCTATCTTCGACTAATGACCAGTGGGGTTCTTGATTTTGATCCCCCGATTAAGTAAAGGCTAAAGCGAGGCGATTAAGTAAGTGTTTTAGTAGCCCAGAGTTCGATATCCGTAGGTTTACCAATACCTTTTATGTTGGAAAGGTGGGTGCATTTGTGGTGCATGGTAATGCTATCACCTGGACCAGTGGTAATTTCGAGCATCCCTGCTCCTCTCCCCTCATAGCCCATGCCTGAAAAGCAACGGACCGGGCTAATGATGACGCATGATGGTTTCGTGACGGTGCAGAGGAGAAAACGCCGTCAGCGAAGCTGGAAGAACCGCTCCGGCAAGGCTCCTGCGGAGCCCAACGTAAAACTGCGCGCTGCGAAGCCGAACACCCCGGTGTACATCTCTTGGCTACATTACACCACTGAGACAGAGGACATCGAGGAATACGTGCGTTAAAGGTTGAAGTACACGCCAAGAGTACAGCTACTGGAGTCGCGCCGCAACGTCAATTTCAAGGTGTTTGTTGTGCGCATTCCAACGTGTATGCTCCAATTGGTGATGGAAGAAAGTTTTTGGCCGCAGGATGTGGTGTTCCGTCGCTTCCGCGGACAAATTCCACAAGAACGCACAAAAGATCGTGCAAGTGAAGTACATCGTGTACTAACGCAAAAATGTTATTAGTCTGTGCTTTAGGTTAAGGTATTTATGTATGGGTCTTTGTTACCTGAAATAAATGGTTCATTATTATTATTATTTTGTTTGTTGGAATATAGATTCACTACTTTAAATGGCATCACAAAAATGCGTGCACACTGTATATTTGTATCGGAGTAAACGAGAGCCCACTATTACTGGGTGGCCTAATAATAAATAAAGAGTGAATATAAAAAAAGCGTGGTTTTTTTGTGAAATATGACTCGTAAGTGGTTTAGGTATGAAACTTCATGTTTATAATAAAAGACCCACGCGTCAAAAAAATGAAATTCATAGAACTGTCTAATAATGATTTTAAAAGACCACTCATAGCAATTATTTTCTATCGAGCCGATTTCGTCCAATTATGTATCGAGTCCGTCCACGGAATACGTTAAATGATGAAATATAATGAATATTAACATATATTTATATGACGTGCTAGAACAAATTAATGGTTTTTCTTAAAAAAAAACTGTTTAAATTAACATGAATTAGGTCTTGCCAGCCTCTTCAGTTGTATCATTCAGTTCAATTATAACACGAGCTTGCAACATTTATTTTCATTTAATAACATAACTCATGCCTGATCCGATTTTGTACCACCTGAAATCGTAGGACTAGTGGGAAAAATAATTCCCACTAGTTCTACCGTAGAACTGTGTAGTAGAACTGTAACCTCTAAAATAAGAGAATGATAAAACTAAAATGTTGTATGATGTATGGTCGAACAAGCTATTTGGTTTACAGTTTAACCCACAAAATAAATTGGAAAGTGTAAACCAAATAGCTTGTTCGATCGTACATTACCATGTAAACTTCCATCGAAAATTGGTTTGAACGAGATCTAGTAAGTAGTTTTTTCTTTAATAGGTACCTACGTCATATATCGTAAACCGCAATTTACCTTAGTACCTTAATTACAAGAACTTTTATATTATGTTACTTTCTGCTTCGGTACCCTTCAGGGGCGAGTCTGACTCGCACTTGGCCGCTTTTTTGGTTCTACACCATACCTGGCATCCTTCTTGTTACGGAGATATTGGGGGTCAAAGTTACAACTTTTTTTTAATATAAGATTTTACTGTAAGATTTTTACTTTGAACACGACCCACGACCCCCGTATTATTCAATCCATCCATCAGTACAATTTTTTGAGTGCGATTTACATTAAGCTCTACCACAAAACATGATTTTTCACCACAAAAAAAAAAATCGTTTCCCAGCAATAATTTTTGCATAAAGTTACTTTGATGTACAGAATGCTTGGTTGATGGCTTCGTGATGAGGTTATTGTTCCTTTTTTTATTGTTTTCCATTTTTATCATTAACATTAAAAACGGGATATTTATCATAAATTTACTATTTGTTTTGAGTTCCCTATATTTCAGTGGTGGTTAGTTTTCAATGTTAGCGACCATGGCAGTTTATAAACTTTTTTTTTCAATGTCGTTTTTTTCTGGATATAATTTATGAAAAAAGTTTCCATACCTTTAAATATTGACTTTATCACGATGAACCAAAATGTGTTGCTACAATCTATTGTTCCGCAAGAATCCTTTGTAACGCGAATAAATAATTAGAAAAGTGTGGTTTGCGGGAACTCTGTGTGGTTCGGGCTACGAAACTGTTCCATCAAAGTTCGTAAACTTCCAATCTATTGTTAGTGTCGCTTTTACAAGTATCAACTATCTCAGAAGTTTGAGGAATATACCTACATGCATACATAGATATTACAGACTTTATTTTTTTGTCTCAGTATTTATTCAACCAACAATTCGAACACATGTGACATCTACCAACCCACACTGGGCCCGCGTAGTAGATCATAGCCCATTCCCTTTCATAGAGAGGCTTGTGCCAGCAGTGGGAATATTATTGGCTGATGATGATGATATATGATGAAAACTTCACTGAACCATTCATATTAATATAATTATAATTATATAGAAACAATTCAAAAGCCATTGTATCTCGCGTAGAGTTGCGTTCCAGCACACGAAGTATTAAGGAAATATAAAAAACAGAAAAGTAATTTGCATGTGCATATTTTCGCAGGCAGGAGGATAGTTGCTGCATCCAAGTCTGAAGCTATTTGCGAAGTAAACACTTTTTCTTGGCGTGTTCAAATTATGCAATCACTCGTTACCCGGTCCCGGTGGGATATGGTATGCTGTTATTATGAATTTGTATTTTCTATCGATATATTCAGAAGTCTAGGAAACAATCCCTAGTGCCATGGAACCACGGGTAATTAAAATTACCCATGGACCCAGTAATGCGTCGACCCACCGGGACCACGGGGACTCGTGTCGATGGCAAATATTTATTAAATGTTTGGCCCAAAATTCCGCTGTGCGAACTCGCTGCTCGCTGATGCAGTCTTACGAGTAAGATCGTCAAGTATGCAGGTGACAGGGCATGCGGCGTAAGATTGGAGATGGGCCATTGTCTGTGGAGACACGCTGTATACACATTACAGATCTGAGCCCAAATATTTGGCTTAACTTTTCCGCAAGCTATCGCCTGATTGCATCCTACTTAAGACCTATTTGCCAATTATGTTAGGTATGTGGATTAGGATAGTCGATTCGGATAAGGATGGTTAGGATAGCCAGCCGTAGGGAACAGTAATAACATAACAGAACAATAATAATATTATGAATTTGCCATTCATAATATTATTATTATTAATTGTGCCGAAAGGCACTTATTCTCCCTGTCATAACGATATTTTTTATGTTTTACACAAAAAAAAACCTGGGAACCTTCTAGTTACGGAGATATTGGGGGTCAAAGTTCAAACATTATGACAAGTTGTTTTTGAAATACAAGTTTTATTATTTTTTTTTTCTTTAAACACCTTCACGGCCTTACCTTACTGTTCAATCCATCCATCAGCACATTGTTTTAAGTGCGTTCTTGTTTTGAGTTCTACCACAAAACACGATTTTTCACCCAAAAAACAAAAATCGTTTCCCATCAATAATTTTTGCAGGTTACTACTAGTTAGATGTGCAGAATGCTTGGTTGACGGCTTCGTGATGAGGTTGTTTACACCCTGTATGCTCATGCAGGATAAGCAATAATAACTAGACATGACAAGCACCAAAACCAACCCTATTGCGGAATGTATACTAAATATTTTGCATAACATTAAAACTAAGGTTTAACTATTCCAAACTCCTAACAATTTGTCCTGGATTCCGCGCTAACCAAGATGTACACGTGCGAACCACTCTCAGAGGATTAAGAATCATTTTCCTGCTGAAATAAATTCACACACAATAGAAGGGATTTCATAAAATTCGATAAAACATTCATCCCTTCCCGCCCTTGGGTTCAAGGTTAAATAATGTCACCTTTTATATTGGATCCGTTTTATGAACTTTTGGGTCGGTTAACCTTTGAGATTTAATTTTTGCAGATCTAATATTGTGACCCGGTCTTTATGGACACAGATTTTCTTATTGAAGTGGAGTAATTTGTTCTTTTTCTTCTTAGCGTGTCTATGTCAATCTAAATTGTGTCAGCCCAAAACTGAAGGCCTACAGTAGCCTGCCGGGGTTGCGGGCCTGTTCGAAAGAGATACCGCGGCCCCGGAACATAAAGGGCGAGGAAAGAACATGGATGGGTTTCAGTCAGTAAAAGTCTGACACTCCCTCCCGCTCCACCCAGAGTGGGAGAAGTTATTTGATGATTTCCCATCCTAAAAAAAAAAGGGCATACAGTAGCGTCCATTATCTTGTGCTCGAGCTCGAGCTCGTGGTCTAATAATAACTGCCACTCGGGCCGATCTTTAGGTTAAGCCATGCTTGCCTTGGTTGGTCTGTGGATGGGTGACGACCCTTACATACCGAGTGTCCTCCGTGCCTCGGAAAGCACGTTAAGCTGTTGGTCCCGGCTGTCATTTGTCCATCTTTAGCAGTCGTTACAGGTAGTCAGTGGCCCAAATAGTCTGACAACCAGTCTTACCAAAGGGTATCGTATTACCCAGTATAAACTGGGTTGTAGAGGTCAGATAGGCAGTCGCTCCATGTAAATTACTGGTATTCAGCTGCATCCGATTAGACTGGAAGCCGACCCCAACATAGTTAGGAAAGGGCTAGGCAGATGATGAGTAGCGTCCATCAGTTTCTGTAATGAAAAAACAAAACGAATTTGTCATTAGACTACTGCTAGACATAGGCCTCCCCAAAGTACCGCCACATTGATCAGTCCCGTGCGACTCGCATCCAACGGATTCCCGCAACTTTCACCAGGTCATCGGTCCACTTAGTGGGAGGTCTTCCAACGCATCGTCTTCCGGTTCGCGGTTGCCACTCTAGAACTTTTCCTCTTGATGATGTCTTTATTTCTGATTCGATCATGCAAGGAAATTCCGAGCATAGCCTTCTTCATTAATATGTAACTTGTTAAGATCTTGATTTTGGAGTATGGTATGGTTTCCATGATTGTCTCTTTCCTACTGAAATGAGTAATAGCAAATCTACAGCGTCTTAGAACGCACAATGTTGAGAAACATCTGTCTTAGGTTTTGGGTGCCAGAACATGTTGTGATACACGCATGTGTGAGTGCATTCGACGATGTTAAAGAAGATAGCAACTGGTTCATCAAATGCAAGAATAAAAAAATAAAAAAAGTATTTACTAGATTTTCGTAGTACAAAACATAATTAAATAAGTAGAGAACAACAAAAAAATAACACTTAGCCCTGTAGTCCCCAAATGGTTAGGGAGCACTTAAGTTTAAGTCCCATGGAGTAGGCTAGCTTTATTGCCAGCAACCGGGTGCAAATTCGACAACGTGGTTGCTACTGAAAAATCCCTGATGGCAGAAATTACTGATGGAAAACCGAATAATAATTTGCCCGACCTAGCATCATGTTCAGGAGTTGTGCTTGCGACTACACGATCAACGAGGCAACAAAAAAAAATACAAGGTACATTAACGCCCTAGGACTTCATTCTTCGGTCACCGCTGACTTCAGCGTCGTAGTATTATGGTGCTTTATAGGGTGTAAAACATCTCTTCACGAAGCCCAAAGGCACTTATTTTCCCCATCATTGCAATCATTTCTTTGTTCTACACTACTACTGGGAACCTTCTAGTTACAGAGATATTGGGGTTAAAGTTACAACTTTTTGACAAGTTTTTTTTTTAAGATTTTGACTTACGAACCCCGTACTATTCAATCCATCCATCAAAACAATGTTTTAAGTGCGTTACATTGAGTTCAACCACAAAACATGATTTATAACCTCAAAAAATAAAGTTGTTTCCCAGCAATAATTTTTGCGTAAAGTTACTTAGTGTGATGTACAGAATGCTTGGTTAACGGTTTTGTGATGAGGTGGTTTACACCCTGTATAGAACACAAAAACATGATTTATAACCTCAAAAAATAAAGTTGTTTCCCAGCAATAATTTTTGCGTAAAGTTACTTAGGTCCATGTTCACCGAAAAGATAACAGCCTGATTAGCTAAAACAGCTGTTTAAAGCACATTTTTGTATGGTAATATGTCACAGTGACAGCTGTTTTTAGCTAATCAGGCTGTTATCTTTTCGGTGAACATGGACCTTAGTGTGATGTACAGAATGCTTGGTTAACGGCTTTGTGATGAGGTGGTTTACACCCTGTATAGAACACAATGTAGAATCGCATGCGACCGACCGTGCGCGACCGACCGACCATGCGACTAGACTTCAGGCTTTAGTAAAACCATTAACTACATCAGCCAGAGACAAAAACAGACATAACACCGCTAAAATCGCGTCAACCAACAATCTCGAAACACCAGCTCAAAAATTAAATCTTTTTGCAGACAAAGTTCCCAACTATAGTAAAACATTCTATGCAAAACAGTTCTCCAAAAGTTAGTTCGAGAGTTCGTAAGAAGTTGTTGTTAAAATTTTCATTCAACAGCTAAATTGGGATGGAAATCTTCAATTACTTTTACGTTGTGTCACAATTTCTTGGGACAAAGTTAAATGGCCTATAAAGCATGATTTCCGCCAAATGGCTCGCATCGCATCGGTTTGGAGATTTCATAATCTTTGAACGACATTAAATCGTGTACACAGTATTAGAAGTCTATATCACCAACCCGCACACGGCAGCTTGACCGCGGGCGTCTTCCGCAACACGTCGTGATCGTAGCCGAAAGTATGCTGCGACGTGCGATCGGCTCCGTTCGTCTGTCGTCATATCCGATCGGATGAAATGAAACTGTTTGACGGAACCGATCGTATGCGACGTTATCCTGCCGGACTCGATCGCCTGTTGCCGCATCCGTTTATATCCTTTGCGATCCGTTGCGATGTGAGCGGTTTGGTGGAAATCATCCTTTAAGGTGGAAGAAAATTAATTGAATGAAAACGAGAATCACACCTTTGTGAAGTTTAGGCGGTGAGAAAGGTCAGGTTTGTAGGCCTCTTTACTAAAAATAATGATGTCGTTAATTTCCCTTTTCTTGTTTTTTGTGTGTTGAGACAGTTGGCTGAATGATTGTTTTTTTTTTAAACGTACCTTCTTTTCGACTTTGCTGCAGAGTGTAAAAAACACTATCGTACGTTTACAAGAAAACATCATCAGCTTTTATACATTGATTCTTATTGGTCTGTCGGTTACATACATCCTTTATAATATTATTATAAATGTGGATGTAAGTTTGTTTGTTACGTTTTCACGCGAAAACTCCTCAACCGATCATCATGAAACTTTGTACCCATTTTCTTGGAGGTATTAGAAGTAACAAACGATACTTTTTATTAAAAAAAACTAACCTCGCAGACGAAGTTGCGCGGGTCAGCTAGTATTTTATATATGTACAACATACCTACATGTCCTTTGATAACACTAATCAAAACTCGTTTGTAATTAATCAAATTGTAATTTAAATAAATAAATAAATGGCTGCACATTACACATAGTGCCATCTAGTGCCACACTAAGCAACGAGGCTTGTGTTGTAGACTTTGATATACTACATACTTAGATACTTTTTGTTTGTAAATACATACTCATTATACATAAAAACATCCAATTTAGAGTCGCAACATTTCATTTGATTTTGCACGAGATATTTTTATGATGTGTTTGAGATTTTGACACTCGTGGGCTGCAGTAATTGAAAATCAGCGTCAGATGGACACCCTGTGTTGCCATCTGGCATTCAAAACTTGGTTATTCTTTTGTCCTTCTCCTTCTTTGCGTGTCGATAGACTCAAAAAATAGCTGATCAGTTCAAAGCCACCTGCACAGCTCTTTCATTGGCTTCGTTTAAACCCTGGAAGGTGCAGGTGGCCGTGCCGGATTGATAAGAAAGGAGGTGAAGAATTCCAAACGTCCGGCGCACCCTGGACAGCTAGCACTCGGTAAAGCAGTGCATCTCTTGCTATTAATCCTTTCAACACGATGATAAAAATCATTTATTTGGTTCAGTTTAAAGGTGTTTTTAATGACAATAAAAACCCCAGTCTTCCTTTTTTAAGCGATCTAAAATAGGAGGAGGTTTTCAATTTGGATGTTTCTATTTTTTTTTTTTTGCTTTTTCGCGCATAACTCCGTCGCTTGCCAACCGATTAAAAAAATAGTTTTTTGTTGGAAAGGGTATTGTTTCCAAATGGTCCCATAGTCACCAAGTTGAGATCTGATGATGGAATCTTGGCGAAATCGAGGGAACTCTTCAAATTTTATAGGTACACATGAAGCGATTTGAATAGTTTTCGGAGGAGTACTTTCTCGGAGTGGTTTCACTTCAATTTGGTGAAGATCTGATGAAGAATTTCGGATTTCGGATTTCGGATGATGGCAAATGGACTGGGATTGCTGAAATCTCATGTCTATCAATTGTTTACACCAGTTCATAACATAACATCACGCCGCTACGCTGTGAAGGGGTAAGCACAAGTGAACCACTGAAAAGTGAAAAATAAAAACGGAGTCGGTGACCTTTGTTTGATTGTTTTAGTTTTTTTGTCACCGACTCCTGAAGCTAAAGTTATCTTTCACTTTTTTGTGTTTTTAGAAGTCGATTTTATTTTTTGCAAAAAAGTTTTTTTTTCTATAAAAAGAAAGCGCGTACCAAAAAAAAGGGGTGTGCGTCACATTCCCCCAAAATGGCAGCATAATGCTGTGACTTCAGCCGAAACAGTAGAACAGCCACTTTTCAAAAATAGCCGGCGTTGACGTGATGACATCAACCCTTGCAGTATGGAATGGGTTACCTAAAAGCAAATGTCAAACCCACACCACTGCAAAATTTGGTGTTTCCTTTAAAGAATTTCAGTAACAGTTTTCGACTGTTACATAAACAGTCGACAGATGGTTTCAACGAAAATTTCCCACGGAAACAAAGGCACTGCAAAGTGACAGTTCATTGTCTTAATGTGGTCTAACGTAATTACATCTACTTTATTTCCCCTCTCTTGAATTTCATCTTATAAAATGAAAGAAGAATGCTTTCTTCCAATAAGATTTGGTATCAAGCAAGTTCTGAAATTGGTTCTAAAATGATATTGGAGCTCAATATCATTTACTCTTTTAGTAACTTTCTCTCTGATTTCATGGTTTTGGTTCAATTTAAAAGATTGGAAGGCTCAGTTTTTAAATTTTTATCCGGGTTTTTCTTTGCTTTCGTGTGTGCCTAGAAGGTTTATGTTACAGATGGTATTTAGGGCGAAGAATTTATAACTGACTACTTTGATACGGTTATAATATATGAGAGAAAACCGAAAATACAATATTTGCTTTGTGATGCTCTTTGGTCAGTGGTCCAGTTTCAGATCTTCAAAAAGGACGTTGATGTGGTCTGAACACCACGTCAACGTCCCTTTAGCCATTGATATAAGTATACACTTTCGTGAGAAAAACACAGCTAGTTATGTCCCCTCCGCAATATCTAGGATTCGCCGCCCAAGGTCCACCCTCCTCCAGCCCGATGACCCCATCACCTACTTGCAGGAAAGTCGTAGGGAAACCAGCACTCTCAGAAAGCACACAAGACGACACAGATACAAACCGCGAATCCGGTCTCGCCGCCGAGGCACGCCGCGAACTCCCAGTAATATCATTACTCCCCGACCCTTGCTCGACGAGCCAGCCCGCGACGCTGAGCATGTAACGATAAATTCCCCAAATAATATTCCGACCCAGCCTGTCCCTTGCTGTCCTCCTGATAATGACGCACTAAGTCGAGGCCCGAACCCCACAGGGGGTGGCCTTAGTGATCGTCATTTAAATGTAAATATTTTTAGTTTGTAAGCCCTGGCTGGGGGACAAGATAGTTAGGTGAAGTAGTCAAGCAACCTTAGAGAGTTGCAACTACGAGTGGTCATTCCTAAAAAAAAAAAAAAAGTGAGGAAATCAGACGAAGTGATTGCGTGTGTTTTCTGTTTTGTATAAACACGGCCAAAAATAGTAGTAGTGTCCTTAGTCAATATAACAATCTCTAAAAATAAATCCAAGCATACAGGAAAACAAGCAAAAAATAATAAAGGACCATACCCATATTCTGTTCATCCTGTGCAATGTTTAAAAAGTTAGCAATTTTCTTCGAAAACGGTATGAGTTTTATGTGACCCCTTGTTATGAAGTATGAATAAGTAAACACTATCATCCGACCCATCCCTCCAGGGGGTCAACCTTTTTCGAAATAATTACACTAAATTACATTCTACCACATTATCGTCCATAAATATTGTTATTTTCGATTCTTTGAAATAAGAAGCAGATTCGATTTTGTGAAATAAGAAGCAGAGTTTGTGATGGTTTATTATTTACTAGCCGATGCCCACGGCTTCGCCCGCGTGAATTTATATACAAAAACCTTCCTCTTGAATCACTCTATCTATTAAAAAAACCCGCATCAAAATCCATTGCGGAGTTTTAAAGATCTAAGCATACATAGGGACAGACAGACGCGGCGGGAGACTTTGTTTTATTTTATAATACTCGTATGTAGTGATAGTGATTTGTTTGTCTGTCTGAGTTCTGGCTAACCTCCGAAACGGCTCGGTCCAGCCGTAATTATGTAACTTTATTTTATTTTAGAAAAAAGACTAGGTTTCCGTGCAAAAAAATGAAAATTAAACTACATATTTGTCGCGGCCGAAGATCAACAGCTAGTGTATAATTGTACGTAACGAAGTTTAAGCTGTTGGCTGTTATTAGTAGATCCTTGTCAGTAGTTACAGGTATTCAGTGGCCCAAAAGTCTAACAACCAGTCTTACCAAAAAGTGGTATCGTATTACGCAGTACTAACTGGGTTGTGGAGGTCAGATAGAGCAGAGAGATAGGCAGTTGATCCATGTAAATACTGGTATCCATCTGCATCCGGTTAGACTGGAAGCCGACCCCAACATAGTTGGGAAAACGCAAGCTGATGATGATGAAAAGCGAGCAGCTTTTCTGGTACTTCTTCTATTGACAGCGATGCAGATAATTTGTGTTACGTTCAGTGAGTTCTCGCCCTTTTTGCTTTTCTTTCTTTGTCTTTGGAACATTCTGATGTTACCTAGTCCCTATTGAGTTGACTTTTTCTTCCTGAAAGAAGAAAGGAAACTTTTTGTACTAAGCGCTTCTCCTCCATGTCTATTATGCGGACAGACAAAGCGTGGAACTGTGTTCCCTCCCACATTTAAGCCTTCAAAGTTAGAGCGAACAGGCATTGTCTGGGCACGCTCGTTCCATCATAGATCTCATCTATCGCTTTCCATTAGGCGTGATCGAGGACAAGAGAAGGCCTATTTAGCAATAAAAAGGGCCTATTTGTTTTAGTACCTATTTTGCCAAAATCAACGTTCTTCCTAAAAGAACTAGAGATACAACAAACATTTCTACGTATTTTACTTTTCGATTCGATTCGGTAACGTTCGAGCCGTCTGGTGTTGCTTCGTAACACGTCTTGCTCATCTATGACAATAGGGCTCTTATCTACTAAAGAGTATGACACAAATGAAGTGTTTGTAAGTGATTGTGAAATGAAAACAATAAAAATATTGTGAAACCGAGTAGTGTTAACATGACCTGCTTTCATTATCTAGTAAGTTAAGGTTAAGAGGGTTTTTCTTAGCCCTTGATTTGTAATGACTAAATTAAATATGAGTGGAAAATGTATCTCCGTCATCTGCCTAGCCCTTTCCATTTTACCCCTAGGTAAGACTGCTTGTCAGACTGTCAAAGATCTTTAATTGAACGTTGGGACGTGATTATCGTGCTTTTCAAGGCACGGCGGGATTGCGGAACCACCCAATACACACCGAATTTCCTTCGTGCCTTGGAAAGCACGTTACATGACAGCCGGGACGTGCTTGCCCCAGCTGTCAATTTAAAATGAATTCAAGTCAAATTGGACCCGTAAATACAGTACCTTCTTTTCCGCAGTTGCGCTTTCAACCGCTAGACCAACGTAACGCTATGTCACTGAAAAATAGTACGAGTACCTACTGTAACTTGAAGTAACTTTAACAGTTGCACCTTGTTCTAAATACATTAAACTTTATGCCTACCTACGTTTTAATCTTTATTTTAATTGTACATAAGGGGACTACAGGAGATAAATTAGCAACTGTATTTATGGTGGTTCAAACTTCGTTTGAAATACTATTAGAATAAAGTTCTAATCAGCTTGCACTACAAAGTGGTTATTACGTCAGTCAGTGCGGGCCGAATAGTGCGAAATGAGTGATTTCGATCTATTTACAAAAAATCTATTGATTGGACTAAAAAATATAAAACACTTATGATGCTAATATATGTTGCTTGTAGAATTATTTGCCTAAAAATCAGAATGATCGCCTTTTTTAGCATGGTTTTTACTCCTTCAAAAGAATTTTTTAGAGATTAGTTCGTGACTTTTTTAACAAGTAAAATTAATTATGTTTTCAAAACACTATCCTAATAGTGTTTTGAAAACATAAAACAATTAATTTAGCATATATCCTGAACAATATCATAGATTTTTCTTGTTTTGTTTATTGCAGTGAATCATATTCTTTCAGGCATTATAAACTCGCGTTTAGCTCCTGTAGTTGCCTTCATTATTTAATGAACTTCGGGTTTTTCCAGCTGACGAAGTAGCTTTACTGGAAAATGAGAATATATGACATCATAGAAACAGTACCTAACCTATGTAATTATATAATACCACAAGAACGCACAAAAGATCGTGCAAGTGAAGTGCATCGTATACTAACATAATTTTTAAGTTACTAAACTAACAAAAAATGTTATTAGTAGTATATTTAGGTAAGGAATTTATGTATGGGTCTTTGTTTCCTGAAATAAATGGTTTATTATTAATGTTATTATTATTATATCTTTTTTTTTCGTGTCGCTGGCACGAAATCATCATCTGCCTAGCCTTTTCCCAACTATATTGTGGTCGGTTATCAGTCTAACCGAATGCAGATGAATACCAGTATTTTACTAGGAGCGACCACATAATTATCTTACTTCCACAACCCAGTTAGTACTGGGTAATATGATACCATGTTGTAAGACTGGATGTCAGAATTTCGGGCCACTACCTGTAAGATCTACAAGTGACAGTCGGGCTCGGGACGAACGGCATAACAGGCTTTCCGAGGCACGGACACGGCGTGATTTACTTCAAATATTATGACCCCCAACCTTCGCCGCATCGCAGCGCAGAATCAAAATAAAAAATCAAAATCAAAATAAAAAAATCAAAACCAAAATCAAAAATCAAAATTAAAAATCAAAATAAAAACACAAAATCAAAATAAAAAATCAAAACCAAAAATCAAAATCATAAATCAAAATCAAAGCAGTTATTTCAACTTTTGAATCAATCTTTGATTTGATTATAATGCAGTGCTATGCCGCAAACTACGTCTCACCTCCTACCCTGAATTCATGTAACCTGAAATAAATGTATTTTCGTTTTAACAATAGTATTATCATCTTTTCAGCCCGTATCGACCCACTTTTGGATATTGGCCTCGACCTTTTGTGTCAATCGTATCTGATGTGAGCAATAGGGTTTTTCCTACTCCATTTTTGTCATTAGAGTTTCTAGATAGTTAGTAATTTCATCAGCTGCTTATTGAACTGATTTACAAGTGTTTTCCAAAGGCAACAATAGAACCTGCCCATTGTTGTCCCTTTGCAGGAAAAAGGACAATTTTTTCAAGAAAAAACACGTACTTTGGCCATTTCAGGCTTATATTTGTGTTTTTAACGTCGCCTTACGCTCGGAACTTTTTCTTACTGTCGGTACGTGTACAAACATTTAAACTTACACACAAAAACCGTCAGACCAGGAACAATAGTATCTGTAGGTCATACAAATATTTGTTCTGTGCGGGGATTGAACCCGTGACGAGCAGCCTTGTAGCCAATCGCCCAGCCACTGCGCCACTCACGTTATCAAATTGCATAAATTATAAGTCCAGGTTTTACATTCAGGAGGACACTTTTAAATTATGACTGACATAAAATTAAATAAATATTGTAACGGCAGACGACAGTCACAGAAAAAGGCGCTGCCTGCCCTCCTGACACTAATCCATGAGTTTGGCCCAACATGTTATTGTACAATCAGCACAAAAATGCATTTTACGATCTGATAAGTATTCCCCAAAATGTTCATAACGGGAAAGGGACTTAAATAATCTGGCACATAACCAACTGAACTCAATAAATAACAAGAATTTAAATGGCTACTCAGCCGTTACCGGGAATTTTAGATCAATTGGTGTCATTATTACAATATCGTGATATCTGCTGATCTGATAAAAAGTGTGACTTGTAAGAATCCTGACATGAGTCACTGATCATGCAAATAAAGGGCGAGGATGGGTATTCGCGGTTTTAAGTAATGCACCAGTCGTGAGCTTTTTGTGCACTATAGAAGATGACAGACCGGGCAAAATAATAATAAGAATAGAATAAGAATAGAATAATCCTTTATTATTTATAAGGTAGGGAAGCAAAAGACAAAGAGTGAAGTGTCAAAGAGACAGGTGTAAAAGTGACAGGTGTCAAACTATGAAATGTCGACAACCGTAACACGGGGAAAAAAACTTCTAGGGGTACTAATGCATCGCTTGGTAGTTCTAAGGGTTTTTTTTACGCGTGGCACTACTGGTAGCAACAGACGAATTATTTTATTATGAGCAAGTACGTTTCCCAGGCTTGCAATTTTTCTTTGTATAATTAATTTTCTACTCTCCCGGTGTTTGGCCTCTTCTGGCCAATCACTCAGGAACGAGTCCAAATCGTCACGCCAGCGTTTCTTAGGCCTGCCTCGGTGACGACGACCGTCTTCAGGTATCCACTGTGTGACCATTCTAGCCCATCTGTCCTGACCCATTCTGGAAATGTGTCCTCCCAGTCCCATTTTAACCTCGCCGACTTATCGACAACATCAGCGATGCCTGTCTTGGGGCGTATTATGGTGTTGCGTATTCGATCGGTGATTTCGATATTTAAAATGCTACGCTCCATCGCTCTTTGCAAACCTTGAGTTTGGACTTCTGAACCTCCATCAAAGATCAAGTTTGAGCGCCATAGGTTAGGATAGGCAGGATACATATGTCATGAGGCAAAACACCGGGAGAGATAGAAAGAAATGGGGGAGTTTATCTGTGCCCTGGCAAAAACGGGGTGTAATGTTCAACTAATTCTAAAATAAGATCCAGAAAGCCTTAGAAAAAACGAAAAGGTACTTCCAGCCATAATTTCAGGATAATCGGACTATAATATTTGACGACCCGAATGGCGCAGCGGTAGTGAGGCTGCCTTACGTTCTTAGGGTCCCGGGTTCGAATCCCGGTAGGAGCAAATGTTTGTGTGATGAGCATGGACATTTGTTTCCGAGTCATGGATGTTTATATGTATAATAAGTATGTATTTACAAACAAAAAGTATATATGTAGTATATCAACTGTCTGGTGACCACGACACAAGCTATATACGATACGATAATTATTTATAATATAACAGGACAAACCTCCTGTCTTTAAGAGCCAAACCATGATCGGTTACAAAACAACTTAACTCGTTAAAACTATGGGAAAACCACTTATTTTCCTGTTAATGATCCTGATATGCCAGTGACGTCTGGTGTTTAAAAACCGGTATAAGATGGCGTACACAGCGGTCACCAACCCCCTAGCCTACTATAGCAGAAATAGGGTTGCAGTTTCATAGAGGTGACTAAACAAAATATATGTCAGCGTCACATTGTAAAAACCGTTAGATTGTGATATAACTAGCGAGATTGTAAACTCTCGAAAGATTGTCAACTGCTTACAAATATAACGCATTATTTTTCGGTAGATTAGGTATAATCTATCGAAGTGAAACCATAACATTGTGAAATGCATGCGACAGAAGTATCTCTGCCCCCCTGATCGGGACTTGGGTTATCTAGGTTCCTTTAAACGCTGCAGACAGAAATAGGATAGAATCTAACGGGTTTTACAATTTTACGGTGACATATGTATTCCACGTTAGGGCTAGTTTCATCCGGGGTGGCGGGACTGTTCGAAAGAGATACCGCGGCCCCGGAACGTAAACGTAAAGGGCGAGGAAAGAACATGGATGGGTTTTAGTCAATAAAAGTCTGACACTCCCTCCCGTTCCGCCCAGAGTGGGAGAAGTCATTTGATGATTTCCCATCCTAAAAAAAAAAGGGCTAGTTTCATTATTCATCGTAACTGCTCCACCAGGTCCACCTTGTAGGGGCCCTTTCAACTGGTGATCACCACTCTAATACTTTGCGGCTCCAATGGCCATGCGTGCCATGCAATTTTGGTACACATTTGGTAGGCCATACCGACAGGACCAACACCCAGTGCAAATGGGGTGTTACTGTCTAAACCATGATGTATGTTGGAGGATCTGAAGTATCTGAACAGCTGCACTTGCATTTAGAGCACCACTGATCCCGCGATTAGCGTAGACATCTCCTGGACCAGACTCATTTATCCTACTGTAAACTAAATACTTAACAAAAAAATGCGAAAGTTTGGTTGAATAGATGGGATGTTTGTTAATCAGTCACGCCAGAATGGCTGAATGAATCTGGATGAAATTTGGCACAAAGAGTATAGTCTAAAATAGCACATAGGCTACTTTTCTCACACATACACATCAACATTGTCGCGCGATAGAAGCCGAGGGCAACAGCGTGTTATTAAAATATTGATTTATTTATTTAAAAAGTAGTTTTTTTTTGCTGAAGTTAATTTATTGACATCACACACTAAAATGAGATTTTTGAATGTGTAGACAAACTAAAAAAAATATCACACATTTTAATTTATGCTTATTTTTGTTAGTTTAACCGTAGCAAATTCGCAATAAATGTCGCAGAAAGCTGAACACAATCAATTAAATATACTCAATATTAAAGGTCCGAGCAGACTGTCGATTAAAATTCTTTGCCCGAACAATTCTTAATTGATGTCAAAGTGATCGAATTAAGGTCTTTTTGAAGATTGTTCGTGATTGGGAACAAAAGATTTTTTTCCTGAAAAAAATTTAAAATACGGTATTTTAAGGTATTTCTATCATTTCGGTTGATTGTCTTGTTTACAAAATCTCTTATTTATAAACAATGCTGACTTAATAGCTAATACTATTTTTTGCTAACAAAGTAATCTTAAATTACTTGCAATAAAAAAATAAACTTTTGAGAGTTTTTCAACACTTGACAATAATGAAAACTAAACAAAATCTGAAACCTCCTTCCAGTCAAACAAATGCAAGCAGAAGGAATTGTTAAAAAAAATCTCACCTATAGTTTTTTTTTTTGTAAAGAACAAAGCCCAATTTTCTTACTTTCACGGGCAAAAACTGCATCAAATAACCCGCTTGAAATATTCTTCGCTCTGTGGAGAATCCATAGGTACCTACTACAGGTACGCCGAACGTGAGGGTATGAACTAAAGTACTATATATTGAAGTGCGTTTTATGCTCAAACATTCCAGTTGAGATAGCCGAGCAATTCACTTGTGTCATTCAGTTTAAATATACACTACAGGTAAACAGAGTGTTATCTTTTTACTATAATTTTTAAATAACATGTGCGTAAATATTTAGAACGAACTTTGGATTTATTCAGCGGTAGTGTACTACGAATACGAAAACTACGAAACAGGAAAAAAAAGCTGAAGTTTTAAGTTGTATGAGGAAGTGAAAAGTTTTTGTAAAACTAAATTTTTAAGCATATTTAAAAAAAAATGTAAAAAGAACTTTAAGAACTTGAGTATTTTATATTGGTGATATTTGTATGAAAAGTGCTGTTACACAGTGATACCATTAGAATGTGTGTCTTAAAGCAAGTTTAGAAATGATTCAATTTTATTAACACTGTCATTGTTTTCCAACATTACTTGTTACGTAACCCTACTTTTGGCTTTCGCCGAAGTAGGAAAAAATTTGAATTTACGTGGATTCACACTTTACTGTTTGCATTTGGAAGCTACTTTTAAAGAATAATGCTCAATAAGGTGTAAACGGATCGGCGGTGCTTGCCTAGGTTGGTCTGTGGATGGGTGACCACCCTTACATACCTAGTTTCCACCGTGCCTCGGAAAGCACGTTAAGCAGTTGGTCCCGGCTGTCATTTGTCCATCTTTGGCAGTCGATACAGGTAGTCAGTGGCCCAAAAAGTCTGACAACCAGTTTTACCAAGTGATATCGTATTACCCAGTACTAACTGGGTTGTGGAGGTCTAAGGATAGGCAGTCGCTCCATGTAAAATACTGGTATTCTGTTGAATCCGGTTAGATTGGAAGCCGACCCCAACATAGTTGGGAAAAGGCTAGGCAGATGATGTTGGTGTAAACGGATCAGCATTCTGTATATCAAACTAAGTATCACTGCGCAAAAATTATTGCTGGGAAACGACTTTTATGTGTGAAAATCACTGTTTACGTGCTCAATGTAAACTCAAAACATTCTGTTGATGGAATTGAATAATACAGGGGTCATAGAGGTTTCAAAAGTAATGTTTCAACTTTTAATACCTAAGTACTTACATTTTTTAAACGTGTATTTAAGTTGGGACTTTTTAACCTGGTCTTCGTATCTAGAGGGTTCCCAGATTTGGACTAAAAAATTATATCGTAATGACGGGAACAAAACGTGCCTTTTGGCTTCTATAAGAGCTTTTTTTCACACCCCTTAAATATAAGTGGAACACACATTTAATAAAACACACGCATTCACACACTTATTTAAAATTATGCAAGGAAAAGTTCAGCCCTACCCCACCTGGCCGAAATTAGATCGCGTAATTTACAAAGAAATAATCCCGCGTTGATTCCGTCGCGTACTTTTCAATATCAGATTTTTCGTCACGTAATTTTTGGCAGGGTGTCGCTACGCTAAGGCCAGAGACTATAAATAGACAGATAGGTATATAAATAGGTAGATAGACAGATAGCTGTCAGATAGATGGAGAGTTAGAAAACGATACTGAAAGTAAAAGTCCGGAAAACCCGAGGTAGTAAATAATACCGCGCATATTTTCCTCAAAGAGAAAGTAAATAGATTTGTGTCTAGGGCAGTGGTTTAGCTTCTTGCTACAGACAGGGTCGTAAGTTCGAGTCGTGTACGGAATGTTTGTTATAATACTAGCTGTGCCAGGCAACCTTAGTCTGCGTGAAGATTAGTTCTGCATTTGAATAGGTTATTTTTTTTTGACAATTTCAAGCGTTTTCATTTTTTGGCACAAATCCATAATTCTTTTTCTAAATAAAACTAGCCTTAGTTACTCCTTATAATATCAGCTATCTGCCACTAGAAATGTTCGTCTAAAATGGTCCAGCCGTTTCGGAGATTAGCCGGAACAAACAGACAGACAGATTTTTACAGGTTTTTTTTTTGTCAACGTATATGCATACTTGCATTGAAAGTCTGTTATTTTGAAAGAATTACAAACAGGTGCGAATCGCACGGGATGGGCCTATGTCCAGCAGCGGATGTCTTTCGGCTGACATGATGATGATGATGATGACAAACAAATACTACCAAATAAATACTATGTTTTATTTATAAGTAGTTTATCTGTCATTTTATTTTAGTATCTTTTCACGCATACACAAATCTAATTTGAACACTCACACCACAAAACTGTTTTATGTCCGTGACATCACCATCTCAGGTCCAGTTGAAAACCAGCGTCGGGCACTAGCTGCTCGGCAATATGCTGAACTGGGCCTTTTTGGCGCAGCCGTGAGACACACAATATTATCTCTTTTGTTTTCTGTACAGTTTTAAGTTTCTTTATTTACTTTTTATTGTTTAGTTTTAAGTTTTTTACTTTATTTAATTCCTATTTTTGTTATGTTGTGTTCACTTGCGGCATAAGCCAAATAAATATCTTTTCTTTCTTTCTTTCTTTACCATTTTATTTATTTTTATAGATGAAATTTTTGATGAAGGGGAAGTTTGATTGCTGTAGAAGTGTAAAAACCCAAATCAAGCTCAACAGAATAAATAAATCACTTTATCTTTTATATCTTTTTCAGATCACCATGTCGGCCACAGCTCTGTTTCTTATCCTAACCATCGTCCCCTGCTTCTGCCAGCGTCCATTCTACGCTGGAACCCAACCAATAGGATTTCCAGCTGCTCCAGCAGCTTCTGGATTATTCGACAGATTCCAGAATGAGGCAATACCAGCCCAGTTGAATGGCGACAGGAACACTGCAAACCAGCTCGCTTCGTTACCAGTGGAAAACCAACCTTTCTACTTTGTGAATAGAGACCAAATTGCCGCACTCTTGGCTAACCCACCAACTTATCCAGTTAGACCAAGTCCGTTTAATGAAAACGCTAACAGGAATCGGATTTAAGGTTTTTTTGAACATTGTCCAAGACTTTTGTTAAATGTGTTTATTTTTTAAGTTATTGATGTACTATTTATAAAATTAAATTAATGTTGTAACAGAAAACAAACGTTTTTTTCTATCAAAAAACCTCACAAATAATAATTTTACAGTTTTGTCTGGAATGCTGTTGAAATGTTAAGTACAGTTACGTACCTATACACTAGCGAGAACAATAAGTAGTAACTTGAAGAAAAAAACATGACATATTTATCACATCAGTAGGAGAAAAACACTTTTAAAAATTATTAAGTGTTAACATATTTATGTTGCTCGTGACTGTACCTAGGATGTTGAGAAGCGTAAGGCCTGAATTCTTGTCGCGCGGTCGGTCGTCGCCAGCGAGAAAAAATACGGCTCTCGGTCGCCGCTAACGTCAGCGTCGCAGTATGGTATAGGGTGACTGGTAATTAGTGTACGATATTTTAACACGTGATTGTGCTCAGTAAGTCAGTACATGTACTGAACAGCTGTTTTTTTTTTGCTATTTCAGGTTTGTTTTCATAGTAAAAGTTGTTTGTTATCATGAGCACAATCACGTGTTTAAGTATCGTACACTAATTACCAGTCACCCTATACAACGTGTAACGTTAAATGCGCAAAACCTGATAATAGTTTGATCAGAATCACGAGCAGAATCAATTGAAACACTTTTTATTATTGGTAAAATTAAAAAAAAAAAACTTCATTATAGACGTTGCCCTGTCTTTTATTAATAGCAAGCCATCACGTGCCCAAACCCGCCAAAATGTGTAAACAAACAAACACAAATGCTTGTGGTCCAATTAAAATGTTCTCATACGCCAATAATAGTAATAATAATAATAATAGTTCTTGCCAATAAATCTAATTGCCAGTAACACTAAAACAGCACATAAACAATTGTTTTTTTTTTCGCTCGGAATTAGGTCAATTGAATTAAAAATCATTTGGGGTGTCTGAGGTTTTGCGCATTTAACGTTACACGTTGTATAGAACAAAATGTATACTCATACGCGACCTATTTCGACTCAATTTAGGCCTTACTTTGTCCAAGGTTTCAAGTAAAACATAGTTTTGCAGTATTTAATTCAGATTCGCTAAAACAGCCATTTTCACTAACACTAGCGACAACATCTTCTATCTATCTATCTATATCTATACTTATAATAAATCTGTAGAGAGGTCAATTCTGTACATGAAATATATTTACAAAATAACTATCGGGGGGTGATTAGTGATCGATACTGATGCCAAAAATGCAATCAGTAAAATTTTTGTCTGTCTGTCTGTCTTTCTGTCTGTCTGTCTGTCTGTCTGTCTGTATGTTATTTATAGAAAAAAAAACTACTCGACGGATTTTAACGAAACTTGGTACAATTATTCTACATACTCCTGAGCAGGTAATAGTATACTTTTCATCACGCTACCATTAATAGGAGCAGAGCAGTGAAAGGAAATGTTGGGAAAACGGGAGAAGTTACTTGGTTTTTTTAGCTTCCGTCGCGTGTGCAGCCTTAATGGTTAAAGCTACATAGAAATCATGTATAACGGAAATATTCCACATAAAATTATATAAAAAATATCCCAGGACAGCATATGTCTATCTTTTATAGTTGACTCACAATAACACGTGTAACTCCCGATAGCTTAGCAGTTCGGAGAATAAATGTGAATGTAAGTTTGTTTGTTGCGCTTTCACGCGACAACTACTGAACGGATTTGGATGAAATTTTGCACACAGATAGTTTATAACCTGGATTAAAACATAGGATACTTTTTATCCCGGCAGTAAGATTCCATGGGACAATAATCAAACTTCACGCGGGCGAAGCCGCTGGCAGAAGCTAGTTCTAAAAATAAAAAACACATTAACTTTTTTATGAGTCAGCTAGTTCTAGTAATTAGGGACTATAGCAGACGCTCTGGTTGATTTTCTCTGCATCACCCTAAGGTAGACTGGTAGAAAATGCCCAAGGCATTAAGTCCGCCTTTGTACTTTTTGTGCATAAAGTTTAAATAAATAAATAAATAAATTTTCAGGTTAAGCTGCGCTTGCCTAAAACGATCCGTGGATGGGCCCACTACTACATACTGAGTTTCCTCCTACTACATCATGTAGTTGTCGAAATGGGAAGTTACCAAACAGGACGTACCCAAATAATCGTGTCTGAATTTCAGAAGCGGAACTAAACAAGAGACTTGCAAGTCTTTTGTGTAGTTGTCGAAATGGGAAGTTACCAAACAGGACGTTCCCAAATAATCGTGTCTGAATTTCAGAAGCGGAACTAAACAAGAGACTTGCAAGTCTTTTGTGTAGTTGTCGAAATGGGAAGTTACCAAACAGGACGTTCCCAAATAATCGTGTCTGAATTTCAGAAGCGGAACTAAACAAAAGACTTGGAAGTCTTTTGTCGAAATGGGAAAGCAGGACGTACCCAGATAATGGAGTCTGAATTTCAGAAGCGCAATCAATCTGTCATAGGTATACTCAGAGTTATTTTTTCTTTACGGTACTGTAATGGAATTAACTATGTATGTGCGTAAGAAATTGCTTATAATTAATAAGCAATTTCTTTGTCCTTTAATGCATGAAAAATTAAACTAATGATTCACTCTATAATATATTTCATATCGTATACATTTTTTTACAGTAAATTGTCAAAATAGACGTGTTCTAAGTCAGTGTGTAACCAAAAACAGGTAAATATCTAATTTACATGGTTAAATGGAAAGGTGGATAAGTGGAGTACCATGAACAACATCTGTGCTACAGTGGGTTGAGAATATCTGTCAGTTAGTAAGTAATACTTTTGTCCTCGAACATTTATTCATTTATTAATTTTTAGAAAACTTTGACCCCTAGATAAATAATTTAGAGGCTAACATACTCGTATTTATGTATCGTTAAAATAAAAATCGTGCTTGTAACTGACTCCTGACATACAGGTAAACCTAGTTCGGGGGTCAGAGGCTTCAAACAATAAATGTATCATAAATTGTGTCAATAAAGAATTTGAATTTGAAAAAAAAAAAAAAAATGTAAATAGAAACTTAAATCTCTCTCTATGTGACTCTATGTGAAGGAGAGTGGGACGTCATCCACCACGTAGGTACAGTGCGAGTTGGTCGATGTCACATCATACCTTCAAATGGCTGGTTCCAAGACATTCCACTTTCCTCATCGTGTTTAATTGTCCCGATAAAGTCAAGTCAGAGGTCCATGTCATTATATCCGTGACATCACCATCTCAGGTCCAGTTGAAAACCAGCGTCGGGCACCAGCTGCTCGGCAGTTTGCTGAACTGGGGCCACACAATATTGTCGCTTTTGTTTTCTGTACAGTTTTAAGTTTCCTTATTTACTTTTTATTGTTTAGTTTTAAGTTTTTTATTTTATTTAATTCCTATTTTTGTTATGTTGTGTGCATTTGCGGCATAAGCCAAATAAATATGTTTTCTTTCTTTCTTTCTGTCCATGTGATGAACTGCATAACAACTCTGACACCTGGTTAGGCAATAACCAAAACTAAAAGAAAGGTTGTCCCGATACTCGTACTAGTCAATTGCTTCTTCTTCGTAAAATGAACGTTCCTACACGCGCTGATATAAAAAATAACATTCGTTAAGTTCATCCATCATTTGAAAGCCTCAAGTAACATGATAAATTCATCATCATCATCATCATCAGCCTATTAATGTTCCCACTGCTGGGACACAGGCCTCCTCTCTATGAGAGGGGATGCGCTATAATCCACCACGCGGGCCCAGTGCGGATTGGTAGATGTCACATGTCTTCGAATGTTTGGTTCTAGGACATGCCGGTTTCCTCACGATGTTTTCCTTCACCGTTTTTGACACGTGATAAATTAAATAATTAAAACTCGTTCTCGCTCGTTCTGTTGCACGTGCAACAGAATTTGGCGGTGCCATGTCTAAGTACTACAGCTATGTAATGATGTACGCTATTTATCGCCATCATCGGTGTTCCGGCGCATCACTAGCGCCTGAGGGAGGGCGCGCGGGACGCGGTCGACCTGGCCCGCTACTTACTATCAACCGCCTTAGCGCGCACACGCATTCGCGTTCAACCAATTTTTATATACTTTCGGCCGCGGTCTACATTGTGGAACCTTGATTATAGTTTTTAATTTGGAGTCAGATCGTTTCAATCAACAAGCATCAACCATCGAACCCCGTAAAGAACAATCGGCAATACTTACGAGTATCTAGGTGCTGGCACCGCACCGGCCTACGACTATTTCCAATGGCCCCACAGCCATGTCCCCACTAGTGGGGTCAATGGGAAAATTTAAAAACGTCGTTTCATTGTCCCCGCTACCCTACCCCAGCGATGGGGCCAGCTGGAAATACCCTTTAGACTACAAACTGATAGAAAAATCCATTGATAAGTTCGAGGAAATCATTTGTACGTCCTTGGGTTTGTGTATAAAGGACGATTTTCTTCACAAGGGTCTATTAGTTTATGTAAGAGGACATGTTTTTTTTGGATAAATCTTGGATTTTATTTGACTCTTATGAAAAACTCACCTTTTTCATGATAATTGGTCCAAAAGGAAGGTAAAAATCTTATTGTATGAATAGGCTCTTAGATTTTTAATGCCTCCTAAAAATGCTATTACCTACAACAAAAAAAATATTATCATTTTTTTTTTATTTCGCCCATGTCGGCTAAATGTACAATCGTAGATACTCGTACATTGTAAATGGTGGTGAGGTGGTAAGTTAAGCCATATTGCCATTACAATATTCTAAATAAAGTCATAAATAAAGAATAGAAACTGACAGTTTTGAAGGCAGTTCATGACAGAAGTTGAGCAGTTAACGAACTTTTGACGTCTCAAATTGTATAAGTAGGGTTTAGAAACCACATTCTGTACTCTTTGATCCCTACGATAATGCACTGTTTTTGGATTTGCAGGTCATCATGACATCGCTAGCCTTGATTTTAATTCTGGCCATTGTTCCTTGCTTCTGCCAACGTCCATTCTTCGCTGGACTCCACAACATCGGATATCCTGATATAGTTACTCCTGAACCACAGAAAACCTATCAATTGGGCGAGCTGCAATCTTTCTCCGATTTGAATAAGAAACATATTGAAGAAAATTTAAGAAATGTAAAGACATATCCACAGAAAACTTCTGGGTTTAATGAGTTTTTCCGGGACAAACCTTTGGAATAAATAAAATGTGACCATCGATTTTATTTGTGTCCGTTTCTGTTTTATCGGATGGCTGATGGGGGCGAAAAGTTTTGGGGTGGAGACCGCGAACCGGAAGATGTTGCGTTGGAAGGCCTCCCACTAGGTGAACCGATGACCTGGTGAAGGTTGCGAAAATCCGCTGGATGCGGGTCGCACGGAACCGGTCAGTGTGGCGACACTTGGGGGAGGCCTATGTCCAGCAGTGGACGTCTTTCGGCTGAAATGATGATGATGTTTCTGTAGTTATAAGTTGGGTCACGGCTGACCTAGGTGGAGAATTGAGATTGCGAGACGACTTGGATGGTTTGAGATGAATCATCACAACGGGAGGAGTGGCAGGAACGGAGAGGTCTTTACTCAGGAGTAGAACATGCCCGCGGCTATGCCCGCAAGAAGATCGGTAAAGGTTCCAAGGGATCGTTCTACTGGGATAAAAAATGATATGTGTTAATCCAGGTTTTAAATTATCTAAACATTCCAATGCGGTCAGTAGTTTTTCTCAATTTCTAATAACAATAGTTCAACTACTTATAGCTTCGACAAAACATACTACGACAACACACCTTCGAAAAACACTACATCGTCAAATCCTATTTCGACACAACATACCTTCGACTATAATACTGTTCTAAAGTAATAACAACATCTATACTTTCGCGTTTGTAGTATTAGTAGGATTTTAATTACAAGTTTTAAGGAGTTATAAGTTTTAAGGAATTAAGTTATGATGACAAAAGCTCTTGATAATGACGAATGATACTCAAGTTTTAGATGCTTAGGCAAACTTTTTAACATAAAAAAATCTTAATGAAAGAACTTAATCACCCCCAACCTGGGGATCGAATCCAGACCTCATGCTCAGTAGTAGCGCTTACGGCCACTCCACCAAAGAGACAGTGAAAATTTTTTGAGAATAACTTTTATAGCTTTGAATTTAAGAGTTATTTTGTAAGAAATAAGTTTTTAAACCACTTCACCTTTGTAACAACGATGCGGAAGACATCAAAGTGAAGGGAATGGGCGAGACAAATTGGCGACAATTAAATAATTATAATTTTGCATGCGCTAGTGACTTAACGCAAAGTGACTGGACACAGTTCCACCCATTATTATAGGCCGTGTTCAACCTAAACGTACAGTCGGCCGCCGACTAATGTTTCAACAAGTTACATTATATTAAAAAATTAAAAACCCCCCGACACATAAGCTCATAATTAGGGAGTTGTGAAAAAAAGATTATTCACCATTTTGTCGTGGCGGCCATCTTGGGTTTTAAAATTATTATACCGTTTAATATTCTACTTGTCAAGCCCTTTCATTTGATACCCATATTAAGGGAGTTGTTGAATAAATGTAATTTTGTGGCGGTGGCCAGCCTGGACTGACTTCCATCAAACATAGCTAAGAACACTCCCGACTAATTCACCTTTCAAACATAAAAAACAGCTCCGATGCCACATACAGACACACACACACACACACATACGCGTCAAACTTATAACACTTCGTCGTTTTTGCGTCGGGGTTTTTTTTTTACAGTCGGCGGCAGACTTTACGCGTTGATGTGGACGTAGCCTTATGCAATGGAAAGGAACGTTGATTTCCCGTTTATTGCTGACAGAATACTGACAGCCTTGACGTTTGTGGTGTCAGCTGGGACTGTGATAATACCGACTAGTCCCAAACGCATGGGACAATTGATTACTTTTTCATGATTTTGTTGTTGGTCCCATGGAGTAGGTGGTTCAGTTTGTTGGTCTGTATCCTTAAGTGAAAACAAAACGACCGAGAGAATTGACCGCGTTGACTATTTAAAAAAAAAATGAAAGAAAGAAATATACAGCAGCCATACGCCTATCTACCACCGGGCCAACATTTCCCATTCAGAGAGGAGTCAAGCAAGGTGATCCACCATCTCCCAAACTCTTCACAGCTACGCTGAAAGAGATTTTTCAAGAGATAAACTCACACTGGCAGGACAAGGGTGTTGTCGTCGGCGGAAAGTGGTTAACTAATCTTCGTTTCGCCGACATCATTGTCTTTTTTTCTTCCTCAGCCGCTGAGTTAGGGCTAACGCTCGATCAAATGACCCACGCCAGTCTCCAAGTCGGGCTTTCAATGAATATGAGTAAAAAAAAACTCATGACGAACAGCACAGAGCATAACATAAAGGTTGGGGGTGTGGTGATTGAATATGTCCATGAGTATACCTATATACCTCGGCCAGATAGTCTCTTTCTAGGCAATACAAGATAAAGAAGTTGCTGGACGCACCGAGAACGCCTGGAAGAGCTACTGGTCGATGAAACATCTTATGAAGGGATCTCTCCCTCTCGCACTTAAGCGAAAGCTCATGGACATGTGCATCCTCCCCACCCTCTCCTATGGAGCGCAGACGTGGTCACTTACAAATCGTCAGAAGATCTGCCAACGAGCTTTGGAGCGAAGCATACTGGGTGTCAAACTTACGGACCGCGTCAGAAACTCTATACTTCGCTCCAAAATCCAAATAGCTGATGTTGGCATGACAGCTGCTAGGCTGAAGTGGAACCGGGCTGGTCACATCTGCCGCATGTCGGAGGAGCAATGGGCAAAAATTACGACTCAGTGGATACCAAATAGCAGGAAACGACAACGTGGCAGGCCCAGAAGGAGATGGCGGGATGAGCTAGACTCTTTCACAAAGGATTGGCCTACAATCGCACAAGATCGCGAAACGTGGAAGGAGCGAAGGGAGGCGTTTGCCCTGCAGTGGGACAATATAGACTTATTATAATAATAAAAAAGGTTCTGGCCGTGTTCCTATGTTGCCCTTTTTTATACACGGCCGAAAATTTGGCCATTTTTTAGATTTTGAAGGTTCATTTCTCTTATAATAAATAATTATGAAAGAAAAGAAAACATAGGGACATACGAGTACCAATAGTGTTCATAGATTTTTTTGGGAAATAAAATATTGCTCCACTGTTATTATCCAGGGAAGAAACAGGGGACTATGACGTATGGAAAAACTGCCGTGCTGTGTCCCCTTCAAGTCATGACAGTGCTGCGCCATTACAAGTAATACTACAGCAACATAGTACAAAAAGTGCTACTGCGCCATTAATGTTACAAAAGAAAAACTAACCACCAGTTTAACGTGCTTTCCGAGGCACGGAGGAAATTTGATGTGTAATGAGGGGTCGCCCATCCATGGACTAACCTAGGCAACGTGAACTAGGTTAAGATGCAGCACAAAAATCTCGTTGCTTACAAATATTACCGTATCAGTAGATCATCATTGTAATTATCATTTCACACGAAAGACGTCCACTGCTGGACATAGGTCTCCCCCAAGTGTCGCCACATTGAACGGTCTGCAGCCTTCACCAGGCTATCTATCCACCTAGTGGGAGGCCTTCTATCGCAACGTCTTCCGGGTCACGGTTGCCACTCCAGAACTTTTCAGCCCCATCGGCCATCCGTTCTGCGAGCAATATGCCCTGCCCACTGCCACTTAAGTTTGGCAATTTAGAATTGGAAGTTTTGAGTTTGGAATTGTAGAATAGTCAAATTTTAATCCTCCACATGACTTGCATCATTGACAATTTGCCACAAAATACCAGTTTCTTGTGAATTCCCGAGCTACGCATGTTTATTCTTGACGACGCGAAAACACACTAAATTGATACAAGCCCAATATTTGTAGATTTCGGAGAACATTACAGACATTAAACAACGATGGAAATTTTGCCTACCTTCGGCGTATAACGTTTAGTCTGGCTACATATTTGTAGTTCTTGTTTGTGTGTTCACAAATATTGGTGAATATCCGTCAGCTGTTCTGTGAAAGACCATTAAAATTAGATGGTTGATTTGACTGGTGAAATTTTAGTTTATTTTCTGGAAAAATCGTAATTGCCATTGCGAGGTATGAGCTATCAGGGTTTTAGTCCATTCACTGATGGCATCTTCAGCACAACTTGGATTTGATCGGACACGCAACTTGTATCGACAACTGGCATCAATAAAAACAAATTTTGTTTTGGTAGCTCATATCTCGGAAACGTGACACTTTAGAACATTTTGCCAAATACAAATCTTGTTTGTATTGATACCAGCTATCGATTTATATAGGTCTTATGAGTGGCCACTATTTTGAAAAAAAAAACAAAATATCCGAAAAAAATCCGGCCGTAAAGTTCATATTCATATTCATATTCATTTATTTTGCATTCCATATTGTATGAAAGATGTTACAGAGGGCTTAAAGCTAGGTACATAAATATGGACACTGTAAGGGCACAGCTAAGTAGGAGTTCTAACCCCTTTAGCTTAGTTCTCAATCACTACACTAGATCACGGTTCATCATCATCATCAGGCAGGGTCATGACAGTCGCGGACGTTGGCGTTGGCGAGAAAATACCGCGCAGTTTCCCGAACGCTGCCCAGCTGAGTCGGATTCGACGATTGACCTCTTTCTCGAAGTTAGACTTACCTAACTGGACCGTTTGTCCCAGATACACATAATCGTCCACAACTTCGAATGTAGAGTCTCCGATCTTGATAGTTCTGTCACCAAAACTAAATTTTCCCCATTTCGTTTCATTTACACAAGGTCCTAATAGATCCGTCTGTCCTAATAGATCCCTCTGTGTATCTTTTTTGTTTGATGTCCCTCCCTATAGTGCTTGGCTTCACACTTTTCTTGTCCTCACAGGATTTAGTTACATTAAAGGGCCGCCATTTCCTTTGTCGCTGAGCCATCAATCATTTGCCCAAAATGACGTAATGTGGGTCACGATATTTGGGCTTAACGCGGTCTTTATCAGAGTACGAGTAGTTATTTATGATAGTAGAGATATTTTTCGGAAATACAGTATGTCGCATCCTGGTACATAGAACCAGGACGTACTAAGTGTCATACATAGTGTGACTAGTGTCAAACTGTTGTGGGCGCAGAGTGGGATACGGGTAAACTAGAGAATTAGCTCCTATAACTTGTATACAGTTATTGTTACAGAGTCAATTACTATAACACTACTGTACTAAAACTAAATACTATGAACTTAAAAGGAACACAGAGCAGTTTCTAGACCAGTATGTGTCGTGACCACGCCCGAACGACCACTGTCGATTCATGTGGCCGAGGTTCGTATCGAATACCATACCTCTAGACTCAGCTCAACGTCAAACAAAGGTGCTTGTGTTTAATTTTAAGTGCATATTTCGGATTTTCAGGATCCGATATTTATATACTTAAGAGACCAAAAAAGCTGTGGATGGACTGTGTGAAGAAGATAAACTGGCTAGAAAAGAGGTGACTGCTGAGATAACGAGTTATAGACAAGTATGGAAGAAAAGAACCGGCTGCGCCGATGAGGCCAGGAGAATGATTATGATACGGTATATAATTAATGTTCAGGGAGTGCCACATTAGTTATGTAAGCCCTCAAGACTGATTATAAGGATTACTAAAGTCAGGCCCATAAACATAATCAGCTCGTTTGCCAAGCCTAACATTCTTGAGGTCGGCATCCAGTCTACCCACCACACTATTCCCAAACCACTGTAACTCCTGAAAGTCAGAATCCACTGTTGATTCTGACATACAGGAGTTGCGACCACCATAAAAGCGTCGAGACAATGCCGCTCAACGAAGTCCCAGAGAATGAATTTAACTGTCTTGGATCCCGCAACGAAATCAATCAAAAAAACCGGCCAAGAGCGTGTCGGGCCACGCTCACTGTAGGGTTCCGTAGCTTCCCAGACCATTAAAAATACCAACATTTTTCGTCAGCAAAAATAACTTTGTTTTTCATAGTATTTGTATGAAAAACAAAGTTATCATTTGCGTTTTTTTTAAAAAGTGCTATATAACTCAAAAACTATTCAACTCATCAAGTTGAAAATAATTTTCCTAGAAAGTTCATATAAAGGTCTACTTCTGTGATTTTTTTCATATTTTTTAAACTTATGGTTCAAAAGTTAGAGGGGGGGGGGACACATTGTTTTTGACTTTCGGAGCGATTATTTCCTAAAATATTAATATTATCAAAAAATGATTTTAGAAAACCCCTATTCATTTTTAAATACCTATCCAACAATATATCACACGTCAGGGTCAAAATTAAAAAAAAAATCGCTCCCCACTTTACGTCTGGGGGAGGTACCCTAATAAAAATGTTTTTTTAAATTTTTATTTTTGCACTTTGTCGGCATGATTGATATACATATTGGTACCAAATTTCAGCTTTCTGGTGCTAACGGTCACTGAGATTATCCGCGGACAGACAGACAGACAGACATGGCGAAACTATAAGGGTTCCGTTTTTTGCCATTTGGCTACGGAACCCTAAAAATTATAGGAAAAAACTGTAATTTCCACTTGCATCCAGTCTAACGGAATACAATTGAATACCAGTATTTTACATGAAAAAACTGCTTATTTGACTTTTGTTATGTTTGATTATTTTTTGTTTTGTAAAAATGTTATAGGTTTTTTAATGCCAAATTAACACATTTTTATTTATTTTTCTTTCTTCTTTCTTTATCCAATACGCAGTTAGTTTGTAGCACGGGACCCCCAGTTAAGACTAGTGTCATATTTTCGCAAATACCGTTAATGACAAAAAAAAAATCGACAAATGACAAACAGGAGCGACAGACGTGCTTTCTGAGGCACAGAGAGAACTCAGTATGGTCGACCATCCACGGATCGTGCTAAAACTATTATCCTACATTCATATTTTAAAACAAATGAGGGCTAAATTGATCTGCCGGGGTTGCGGGCCTGTTCGAACACAGAACATATAAAGGAGGTTCTGTGTGTGCGAAAGAGATACCGCGGCCCCGGAACATAAAGGGCGAGGAAGGAACATGGATGGGTTTTAGTCAGTAAAAGTCTGACACTCCCTCCCGCTCCGCCCAGAGTGGGAGAAGTCATTTGATGATTTCCCATCCGAAAAAAAAGGGCTAAATTGATTAGTCTCAATGATGCATCAAATATTAAAGTAATTTGCAGCATTAATAATACGAATTTAACGATTTCGTTGAAAAGGACTCGCCAGAAGATAATTAATGGAGTATTATTCCGTTCAGTTGATAATAATTAATCGATTAATTAAGTAGGTATAATTAATGCACCCAGAATATTGTTGGAAGGCGAAACAGATGTTGCAGAATTTTCAGTGATAATGAGGGAATCATTTGTCGGATTATCGAAATCTCATTAAGAATGATGCGAATATCAAAGGCCTTTGATCGTATTGTTGTACCCTATTATGCTAGGTTTTAATTAATTTCAGGACGGGTATTACGACGACGGCTGTACGGCTGTGACGGTTTTTAATGTTACAGCACCATGCTGAGATAGGGGCCTTTTGGCCTCGTTCAGGACCTTTCTTTTATTTTTATTTTTTTATTTATGTTTTGTTTTCAATAGCTGTAAATAATTTTTAATTTGTTTTGACCTGTACGGGCTAATAAATGCTTTTTCTTTCTTTCTTTCTTTCTATTACTGACGAGACGAACTGCCTCGTTGGTTCAGTGGTCGCATGCACGACTGCTGAGCTTGAGGTCCTGGGTTCGATATCCGGGTCGAGCCAAGTGTTATTCCTTTTTTCCATCAGGAATTTCTCAGTAACAACCACGGAGTCTGCATTCGTGCCCGGTTGATGACAACAGGCTCGTTCCCTGTTACATGAGACTTAAACATAACTGGCAAAATGTGGTTGTATTATTAGGTACACTTCTGCCTATTCCTTCAATTATTACAGGCGTGACATTACATTTAAAATATTAGTAGGAAGTAGGATAGTAGGAAGTAGGATATAAGTATGATTGGATTGGAAATTAAGGTGAAAGCGTCAGGGCAGCCCGCGAATTTCAAATTTTCTTAGGTTTTTTTTGCAATTTGTAGGCCAGTGCTAGGTTTCATATTGATTAAAATATTGTTCGCGACTGTAAAACGTATGTAGTTATAGAATTATAATCATCAAAATCATCAATACAATTCTCCTAGTTCACAAAGGTCAAGGAACGATTTTGAACTTGAAAATGTAGTTTCTCGACCTTTGGTGGATCTGGTCAATGAATTAATATGTTGCTGCCAGTTAAAATTGCAAAAGCGGTCATTGACTCACCTACATTTGTATAAAGTTCTTAACTTTGAAATCCAAAAGTAAGCTTTTTTTTTAACTTATCCCGCTCTGGGCAGAGCGGGAGGGAGTGTCAGACTTTTACCGACTAAAACCCATCCATGTTCCTTCCCCGCCCTTTACATTCCGGGGTCACGGTATCTCTTTCGAACAGGCCCGCAACTCCGGCAGGAAAATAAGCTTAGTCTTAAATCGTCATCTACCGTGATCTTCAATTTTTTTTTCTAATGGATAACTACATACAGGCTGTTAGTGTGAACACCGTTATCCTTGAAACCAGGGGTTTGGTTTCATTAGTAGAACCTAAAACCAATGAAAAAAGCAACCTTTTTTTTTGAAGAAAATCCACTATTTTCTTCAAGATCATTTCACCCTAATGTTCGCGCGTAAATTTAGTGGTATGTCTTACACAAGTGAACGGTGGACCGAAATGGTACGGCTTTACGCCATCGCGGGTGATACCTGTACGAGGCTCGTAGGATGTATGCAGACATCAGATTCTCGAGTACTCAACAACCTAAAATGTGTGAATTTTGAACAGTAGGTAAGTTAGTAGATATTCAATCTGTCTAAGACGACCCACTGACCTCTGCGTAAATTTAATCGGTGATTTTTAACTGTACGTACATAAAAATGTGATGAACTTTTTAAATACGCCAAAATACCTACTCAGTAGTTTGGATTTCTTTTCATTTTCTTTGTTGTCACATCAAAGTTACATTTAGACGTTGGCACGCAACACGTAAGGCTATTTTGCTAGGAAAAGTTGCATCAGGTAATGTTACGAGAATTCTGTAAGTAGATAGATGCGTCGACGGGTGGGAAGCGATTACGTCACTCGTGCAGTCGGGCTAGCCATGATTTCGGGGACATCGTCGGATAATTTAATTTATTTATTTTTTTAAAGAAAATCCCTTATCCTGTTTTTTAACTCGGTCCTATATTTTTTTATTTATGTCAACTACCCGTGGTTTGAGTGACAACGGTGTTCACACTAACACTCTGTATAAGTACATGGTTCATTTGTTTTGTTTCGTACGAAGAGATATTAGAGAAAATGCAATGACCGATAATGCGTTGAATTACCATAGAAAATGCGTTGAATGACCGCTTACTGCTTTGAATTCGCATCATTGACGCGGTTTTCACCACCATTTAAAGAGTTTAAGGTTGGGATGTACGATAAAGTAATTTTTCACTTACCTAGCGCCGAAAGAGATGTTTTTATATGTTGCTGCATCAAAAGATTGCTAGAAGTACACAGATGATTACGAAAACTCGCTATAAAGTTGCTGTCCATCGCTCTTGAAATAATTTTATTACTTTGTCCGTACGCTTCGGTTGGAAAAATGAAAAAGTACGTACCTAAGTACAGTCACTGTCGCATTCTTAAGTATACGAACACCAAAATTTAAAAGCATGTTTTTCGTGGAATAACTTTTAATATAAACTTATGTCATATTAAAAAGCAGTTCTAAATCATCGTGTTCATAACAACTTGAAATTGCAATCAATACAGTAGAAAAAAATCAATACAAGAAGTTCCTTAGTGTATATGTCACCGTAAAATTGTCAAATACGTTTTATTGTAATATCTCTAGCGATATTGTAGACTCTCGAATTATTGTCAAACGAACATACTGCTTACAATAAAACGCATTATTTTTCGTGAAATGCATGCGATGGTAGTCAACTCACGCGGTGTGGAATGAAGGAGGGGTTCCCCTTGCCCAGTGGTACCACTCTCATGAAAAGATACTGTACCATTTCTGAGAAATACCAATTAATATAACCTAACCTTAAAACACTTTATATTCCCCTAAAAAGCGTAGTCGACGGAGCCCCGCTTCGCGGGGGGGGTATTACCGAGTGCAGGGTTTAAAGGAACCTAACTAACCTAACGGTGCCCCAAGTCCCGATTATGGGGGCAGAGATACTTCCGTATATTCAGTTGACAATAATTCGAGAGTTTACAATATCGCTAGAGAGAAACACGTTATATTGTAATATAACGTGTTTGACAATTTTACGGTGACATATACGTATGGTGCTCGCGACTGTACACACGGTACCAGTGCATTTTATCAACGCCATACTTTTATACGTCTGGAATAAAAATCCAATACATCTCACCCAAATAAAAATAAAATATACCAATCTACTCCAAAAGAAATACCATCGCAAAATTTTCATTACGGTACAGCATGTTGCAATAAAACGAGCCAAAAGTATTTTACGTCTTTTTCTCTATATTTTTTACGGGAAACTCGCAATTTTTTCCGCTGTATATTGGCTTTTATATTAATGTCAATTCGGGTTTTCTCCTTAGGTCAAACGATAGACATATTTTTCACAAACAGACAGTATTTATAGGTGCTTATGTCAATTGAATTGATATGAATGTCTTTCTGATATGAGGCGGTTTTTATGTTTTGAGGAAGATTTTTTGAAGAATCGGATGTCGTGGTAAGTGGTCGGAAGCGCAAAACTAAACAACAACTTTAAAAAAAACCAGCAGGCGGGAGAAGATAGAATTAAAATAAATGTAAGTACCTAGTTTGCTTAATTATGATATGATTGTCTTCGAGCCACCTTATTCTATAAGTTTCGGAAGAACGTGGGTAAAAAACTGAATAAAACAAACGAAAGTCAAAGACTTTTTTGTAACCAAGATTTTTCATTTTTGTTAGGGTCCGGAAAAGGTTTTTCGGGAGGGGAAAATAGGAAAAGTTGCACGAATTAAATTGGAGATTGGAGAATCAGGGAAATTGGAGAATCAGTTTGGGACAGGACGTCTGTTGCGTCAGCTAGTATTTATTATAATAATATTCTCTTAATAATATTTACATAATTATTCATTTATTATGCGTTAAAATTAAATTGGACACCCGCTGGAGTGGCCACACATAATTATGAAATTCTAAGATTTGAAATTTTCATACATTTTCTAATTCTTGTAATCCATGAATACAAATTTCAATAATTTGCAACAGAAGTATGCAAGTATCTTGCTTGCCATTTAGCTATTACATCTACTGTTTTTCTAATGTTACAATGCACAATGGCAAACCTGATTGTTGCATGCTTTTGAGCAAGTTACTGGCATATGGCTTGTCGAAATTAGCTTGCGTGTTTTTTATCAGAATCATCAATTAGAAGTTGATATCACATAATATTCCTATGCAAGAAAGTTGCAAGTTATTCATCATGCTTGATCTAAAGAAGCTCTTCAGTGTTTTTTGTTCGGTATTTACCTACACGTATCTATAAAAAAGTCAAAGTGATTTCTTGAGTTCGTATCATTATTTAAGTTACGATCTTTATCGATCGTTTAGTAATTGCTTGAAGTAAGAACTGTCAAAAGTTAGAATTCTTAGTTTGGCTGTCTTTGACGTTTCTTACTGTAACTTATAAATGTTTTTAGTAAATACTTCAACTCAAGTAAACTTGACTATACAGGGTGTAAACAGACTCATCACGAAGCCGCCAACCAAGCATTCTGTACATTAAACTACGTAAAAAGTAATGTTTTCTGGTAGAACTCAATGTAACGCACACAACATATGGTGTTGATGGATAGATTGAATAGTATGGGGGTTGTGTAGTAGGTAGATAGGTTTTTAATGTAGAAATCTTACATTAAAAACATGTATTTAAAAAAAAACAACTTGTGGATAAGTTAAAACTTTCACCCACATATTTTCCGTAACTAAAAGGTTCCTAGGTATGGTCTAGAAATCGCAAAGACAAGGAGAACAAGTGCCTTTCGGCTTCTTCGCTAGGAGACTTTTTACACTCTTTATTTACAGGTGTTAGTATTGTGAAAGTTACTGTCACGTGAATCCAAGCTAATTAGGAACAGGAATTGCTTAGTGTTGAGTTGTTCAGGCGGGTACCCCGTGGCTCATAGCTTGCAAGCGTTCGAGACGGAAATCACGCTGCGCTCGCAGCCACCGTGCGCATTTCCCGGTCAGCCAACCCAGTGCGCTGCAGCCAGTGCGCCATTCTTGCTGGAGATTAGTGCCCTCTGCCGCGGAGCCTGATACCATCGCAGTCATTTCCAGGTCATCTGTTTAATAGCAATTTTATTATAACACGATGTTAAAAGATAAAAAATGTAAAAAAATTGTTTACTCTACAATTGTTACCTTTAAAGTTTAGCGATAAAACTTATAGTTTTCGAAATAAAAAATTATAACGAAAAAAGTGAGGGCGTTTCCATGCTAAACTCAGATGAGAAGATGTAAAAAGGGTAAACTTTTCATTACAGGACAACGATTTTGAAATCATATTTTTTTTTAGATTGTACACATAAGTACAACAACTCTTATACAAATTTTCAATACTCGGACGCCCACGGTTTACGAGATTTAACAATTTAAAATTTCTATACTAATTGGAAAAAAGGACGCCATTTGCCATGGTAGACGTCAAAGTTGACATTTCACGTGCCGTTGACAGTAGAAGTGTATTTTGTACATGTTTTTACATAAATCACATACTTTTGGTGTGTAATAAATGTGCACAATAATTGATAGCTGATTAATATGCAAATGAATACATTGACATTTTTACAAAAACATAACGATTTCTTTTTTTGTGGAACCGAACGTGAAGCGACACCAAAAATCGTTGCTGGTTCTTATTCTTAATTTGCTTATATCTCGAAAACGGTCCATTCTATCGCAAAGATAATAAAAAAATTGCCCCCCTTAATGACCACCCTGAATAAAAGAATATAAATTTACAAATGTAAATAAGGGTGAATCCTTCTTCGAAATCTACCTTCTCCTGCGGCTTGCCGGAGGGATTTTTTTTTTAAATGTAAGGCTGTTAATTGTTTTTTTTTATTTGTAAGTAAGTGAGTTAGAGGTATGTGTTTCTTGGTAGTAACATCGCTTTGGCGTTATAGCTGTTAAGGTGTTGTTTACATATTTTTTTTAATAAATAAATAAAATCTTGTTAAGTTCGTCCCGGCTATCATTTTTAAAACTGTGACAGTCGCTACGGATTCTCAGGATCCCGATAGTCTAACAACCAGTTTTACCAAGGAGCTAAGGTAGGCAGTCGCTCCAAAGTACAACTACTGAAAGATTTTTAGCTGCATCCGGTAAGACTGGACGCTGATGCCAACATAGTTGACAAAAAGCCAGACAGATGTTGATAGTAGTACGAGTTGGTAACTTTAAGTCAAAGGTTCATACCACAAAACTGCGGCCATGGCAGGAGCGGCAGGCTAGAACACGAGCGACGTGCCAGCGTGACGTGTTGCAAACGCGCGGCGTGCCCGTGCAGCGGGTTAGCTGCGTGCTCGTCATGCGCGAGCACGGCTGCGTGCCCGAAGCATCGTTCCCCGCACGTGAACCACACCGAGTATCGCCACGTCGTGTAGTTGCTGTGGTCTTCCTCCACCCCCCACGATGTACTGCAAATCAAAATCGTAGAGCATCATCATCATATCGGCGCGAATCACCGATTTCTGGATATAGGCCTCTCCTTTCTGCTGCCGCACCTCCAGCCACCGTAAGCGCGGGCCTGGGGACGGTGAGCTATGGGCTAGCTCGCCGTCTGTCCGTCTTATGACGACAGGCCGTGTCGACGGCGCATTCGTGTTCTACGCGCGCCTCAAAGTGATGTCAGCAAAAAGGAAGGAACCCGCAAGGGCCGAAATCTGCTGGGGCTGCGGATTTGTTCGAAATAGATACCGTGGCCCCGGAACATAAAGGGCGAGGAAGGAACATGGATGGGTTTTAGTTAGTAAAAGTCTGACACTCCCTTCCGCTCCGCCCAGAGCGGGAGGAGTCATTTGATGATTTCCCTACAAAAAAAAACTTGCAAGAATATGTACTCACATGTCCGGCTGGTTCGAAAAGTCTGCGAGCGAATGTGCGACGTCACTAGGCGCGTGCGCGGGGAGGTGGTGTGTGGAGGTGAGTTCGGCTGGTAGATGCAGGCGCAGTGCTAGCAGCGCCGCCACCATTAGCAGTAGAGCACCCCCGCGCCCCTGTAGTCCACCCCTTCGCCGCCACGCAATGACACGAGAGCGTAAACTCATCGCGCGTACACCTAATACCGCCTGAAACCTACAATTTTACAAATGTTACTAACGTAAGATATAATTTAATTTTCAATAAAGGTCGCGTTTTTTTACAGTACTTTCACAGTTTTTTTGTACTTCTGACAGGACCAAACCATCTATTTTTCGTTTAGTCCACTCTCGTCCCCTCGACTCCCAATAATTAAAGTGTCCACTCAACCCCTAACTACAGTTTCTTCTCGACCCTTTGGGGGTCGAAAGTGGATTCAATACCGTTCTCTTGCCGTTATCCCAATTCAGTTGGGGTCGGCGCAGCATGTCTTCCTCTTCCATTCTCTAACATTCGTCATCTGTCATCATTGGCAAGACATGTGACATCTACTAATATGTACTAGACCCGCGCCGCGTTATGGATTATAGCCCATTCCCTCTCATTGAGAGGAGGCCGAACAACAACAACAGCCAACAGCTAACAGTGGGAACATTATAGGCTGATGATGATGTGATGACTCGTCATCTCATCAGACACCATACCATCTTTTTTATCGAGTGGATATGTTCAACAGATGTCCTGCCAGTTTACTGCTGCCCTTGTTGGAGCAGAGGGGCCTGGTAGAGGCGTTGGAACTACTGTTCCATCGCGCACTTGCATCGGGGGGTGGATCTGATGCGACGTGAACACTACGGGTCCGTATTTTGGGTCCAATGTGATGGAGGGGACAGGAGTAGCCCAATAGCAGCCGTATTTCTACGTCATTAAAGATGACTGTAATTTTGACAGACTTGCCAGTGGCAGAAACCTTATGGTAACGACAATAAAGATCAATGTTTTTTTTTGTCAGTGATGTTAACGAAAGAACTGTAACATTGTACTCGTTGGCAAAGAATGCGCCATCCCATCTCTTCAATAACTGCGTCGTCGCACACGCAGACATGCGCACGAGCAAGTAAGGCCGCGGTTTTGCTGTTGAGGCGACTGCGATTTTGTAAAAATGAAGGTTATAAAGCGTCATCATTCTTTTGGCGCTTGAATGACATTTACAGGAGGGCGCTGTTAGTAAACATTTGTGAAATTGTCTGTGGACATTGTATGAAAAAAAACAAGATGGCGGCGGTAGTTCCGCATATGGCCATGCGCCAAAGCAACCACGTTACTCCACGTGGAACCATGGAGATGCTGTATGTTCCAGCCTTCCTTCCCTTGTGCCCACCACGCTCAACACACTTGGGAAGAAATCATTCGCTCAGGATTGTAGCTTGAGGTACGCTCATGTTTAGGAGTAGCTGTAGTTAGCAGTGCAGTAGCTAACGTGTGATCTTCATAACTCAACATCTCCTTAGAAACCATAGTTCACACTTTAGATGACATGGATGGATCAATAACAAAATTAAATTAAAACTTACTCAATGAAATGCACGTTCCTGTTATTCGGAGTACTATTTCCAATTTTTGCAGCTTACAGCACAACACACTGACGCAGTATGACTGAGATTCGTGCACCAATGAAAGTCGAGTGTCCTGAGAGGAGCGAGAGAGAAGCAAGAGGCGTGGGCGCTTATATGAACGAGTGTGAGCCGAGCATGCCGCGGAAGCTTTGCGCTTGCAGATAGCGGCGTCCGGTTGCGTCGTCGCACACGCAGACATGCGCACGAGCAAGTAAGGCCGCGGTTTTGCTGTTGAGGCGACTGCGATTTTGTAAAAATGAACTCATGTAAGCGTATAGTAGTAGAAGCATATAAGTATATTGGGCATAATTTAACTATGGGAGCAGTTAGTCATTGCTTTTATTTGAATCGATATATCGAATGACATCGACAGTCATTTTATTTTTTGTGATAAAATTACGAGTAAATCGTATGTGTTTCGTAGGTCTAAGTTGTTTTTTTTTCAAAAAGATCGACAATATCACTTTTGTAATTTACAATACAATTATTTCCGATGTTTGCCGATGCACAATATTTATTCTGGAGAACTGTATAGTGCTAGCAGGCAGAACGGTCAAGTGAAGTTTATTTATTTATATTGAGAGAATTTTTAAACTTTCTTTCTAAGAGTAAAGTTGTCACGACGTTTGGTTTATCGCCGTTGCAGTTCAGCCACTTATTTTGTCAAGTTGCCATCGCGTCGCTTGCAATGAGGTCGCAGCCTAAAATCCACGTCTATTATTAGTTCGGGCGTTAGTTTAAACAACGCAGAGCTACACCATGCCGTTGCCGCGAGACTTTATAATCTAGAGTGAGATCATCACTTTAAAGTTGTATGGCAAAATGATATGTAAAATTGATATGTAGCAAGAATTTATTTCTAGTTGAAGTGGGTGGGCCATATATGCCATAGACTGGATGAAAGATGGGGATGGAAATTCTGGAGTGGAGACCACGGACGGGACGGAGAATGTGGGAAGACAACCGACTAGGTGGACAGATGATCTCTTTAATGTGGCTGGAAGAAACTGGATACATGACACAAAACCGCCCAAAGTGGAGAGATTTGGAAGAGACACTCTCAGCATTGGGTGACCAAGGATTGACGAAGAGAGACCGAAAAGAAGAATTTCTTTGAGATACATAACTGAAAAGAAAAAAAAATGCAATCAAAATCAAAATATTTTATTTATCAATCCAATTTTTCAATCCAATCCAAATCCAATCCAATTGCGTCTTTCAAAAATACTACCGTAAATATAACGATATTTTGAAAATCGGTGGCAAAAATGGGATTTATTGCATTTGAAGCCCATTTTGCAGCAAAAAAAAATGCGCTGTTTTTTGAGGGCGATCTTCTTCCTCGTGGAATTATTACAAAAATACAATTTTCCCCGTTTTTGCATCCTATTGGTCGTAATTTGATATTATTTATGTAGCCTTTCTTGTTAAATGGGCTTTTCAACATCTAACAGAATGTATCAATTCAAACCAGTAGTTCCTGAGATTATCGCGTACACCAAACAAACTCTTCTGCTTTATAATTATTAGTTTATATAACTTGCATCAGGTAAATTTCTCAGTAGCAAACCTAAATCTGAATTTGTGCTCAGCATAAGCTCGCCTCCTGCGTTTTAGACATAACTAGCAAAATGTAGGTAGGTATACCGTAGGTGCAGCACCTCTGCCTAGCTCCACGGGGATTGTAAGCGTGATATTTTGAGAACATCAGACAGTGCGCGATGGTTTAATTAAGTCTTTGGCTTTATGTCGTTTATAGCTGCAATCGGCTTGATTGGGAAGCCCTCGATGAAGTCTGCAAAATGCAATATTGGTTCTGCGAATATCGATGCTATAAACTTATCTATACTTAATATTATAAAGCAGAAGAGTTTGTTTGCTTGTTTGTTTGGTTGAACGCGCTAATCTCAGGAACTACCGGCTCGAATTCAAAAAATATTTTTGCGTTGGATAGTCCATTTATCGAGGAAGGCTATAGGCTATATAACATCACGCTATGACCAATAGGAGCGGAGCAGCAATAAGAAATGCTGCAAGCGGGAAATTCACGCGAACGAAGTCGCGTGCAGAAGCTAGTGCCATTATATTGGCAGATAGAAATACGGCTTAGGCCACGTTCAATACTAATAGCGTTCCGACTAGCGATGCGACTTGGATCGAGTGACAAAGGCGTATGTCCGTTGCTTTCGTAAACTTGCTTAATTCGTACCCCTTAAGGGAAAACCATCATATTTAGAAAATTAGGAAAGATAAATTAGTTTTAATTATTAGGAATGTTTGTTTGCTTAATGCTTTATTGTTTCTATAATCAAATTTAACATAAACCTTATAAACTTCTCAAAAATAAACAATTTAAAAAAAACTGAAAAAAGTACGATTTAAGACCATTCATCCCAAATCGTACTTTGAGTTTTATTCATTGGTATACAGTATTGAGAATCAGCATCAAAATCAACAATGTGTTACTAAAACAAGTAGGAATTCTTAACAAATTCGACGGATGATCTTCGCCAATTCTCGGCAATCATCGCTAAATCGTACCAGTACGTTTTAAGCTGTTTTAAGAACTTAACTCAAGTACGAAATAGGAGCAAGAGCCAAACAAATTTTAAATTTACGGGCAAAAAAAAATACAACAGTTACGAATATGATAACACGTCAGATGAAATCGTAAAGATACACATTAATACGTATCAAATCGTAAAATAGGTTATACACGACCTTATTGGAATAAAACTCTTACGAAATGTGTAAAAATATTACAGCAATAGTCGAAAAAAGCTTACTTTTTCAATATTTTTGTCGAGAGCAGCTTCACAGGTGTTATCTGTCAGGTGGTAAAATGGCCGACTGTTATTTATATTTTTTGACACTAGAGGCGCTGATAGCTGTTACCAAAGCCGAGTTTTAAGTGGAGTACGAATTTGGCGTAAGTACGAATTAAGCAAGTTTACCCTATCCGTCGCAAATCGTATCGCGTTGAGTCGTGGGATGGTAGTAATCGTAACCTGTGAGTGTGATGTTACCGTCAAGTCATAGGTCTGTAGTTCGAACGCAAGGAACCTTTATTTTTTTTAGATTCGTGTGCGTATCGTATAATTATCATTGCCACCTTGACGTCTTCATTTCTCAAGTTAACACTTACAACTTTTTATATAGGTACCAACATTCAACGAGAACCAGAGTTGTCGACATAGCCCACTGATTACAGAATAAGTAATCTGAAGTGGCAATGGGCCAGTCATATAGCCGTAGAACCGACGACCGTTGAGGTAGACGTGGTGGAAGTATTCCTAATTAGTCAACCTGCTTGCTTAATTTGCATGTATACCCATAGCCGGGCACCGTTAATCAAATAGTTACGAGTACCTTCGTTAATCGTTAATCCGCTACAAAAATAGTTAGCTTCGTTAAACGTTAAAGCGTTACATTTCGGAAGAATTAACGCAAGTTAACGTTAATCGTTAATCCGTTAATATGTGTAAAATTGCATCTTTATATCGTTGCAACTAAATTACACTGTACTCTTCTTTATCAATTATCAACACGCAAACGATCACTGACAGTAATTTATAATAACAACAAACAAACAAAACACTCGTCACTCTAAGCACCGGCGCTAAGTAATGAAATGATCAAACGAAACAAAATCTCTTCGTATCTGGTTTTGTTTTTGTTTCACTCGCTGCCACGCGCCGCTCGGCACTTGTCGGTACCGTGCGGTAACTATTAAGGCATTGGATTAACGATTAACGGACTTCTGCATATTAACGGAAGTTAACGTGTCCGTTAACATTTTTAAAAGTTAATTTAAAATTTAATCCGTTAATCAAAATGTTAACTTCGTTAATTAACGGATTAACGAGTTAATGCCCAGCTATGTGTATACCTACGCATGTTTTAACAAGTAAAATTTATTTTTATTTTGAGTGGAGGCTGGTAATGACTGTATAAGAGTTGCTGATAATCTATTTGAGTGGCGTGCCATTGAGGAGGCGTAAATCCAGCATGGGACTGTAGCAGGCTGATGATGACAATGATACCAACATTGAAAAAAAATAGTTCCTAAAAATAGGTGTAAAGGTAAGTAATATAAACAAACTACTCAGTAACAAACACTCAACAAAAACGTCAAGCAGCATTAATGGAATCCATTAATTAAATTAAAATAATTTTGTTTTGTCAAACAATTAGGCACTTAAATGCTGAAGTTCATGAAATATTGCCTGAATACAAATTGTGAACGGCCATTAAAGCGAATAGGGCGAATAATTTATTTAATAATTAGCACTGTAAGAGGAAAGGTTTGTTATGAAACGGGTTTTACCCAAGTATAATAATAATACTTGGGACAATGCGGTAATGGATTCTTTGTGGAGTATGAACTCGAGAATTCTTGAGTAAATAAATGTGCCTAATTTAAGATCCGTTTGCTCCAGAAAACACTAAAAACATGTAAGGTCGGAGCGGCATAATAAACAGACACTCGGATCAAACTTGCACGGTGCTCCGAGGCACGGCGGAAACTTGGTAAGTAATGGGTGAACCCAGGCAAGCTCAGATTTACCGGTTGGGGTTGACTTCAGTCTAACCAGATGCAGCTGCATTATGAAGCACCAGTATTGGAGCGACTGCCTATTTGACCTCCACAGCCCTGTGAATACTGGGTAATACGGTAAGACTAGTTGGCAGACTTTTTGGGCCACTGACTATCCATAACGACTGTCAAAGATCAACAAATGACAACCGAGACCAACAGTTTACGTCTTCTTCATTTTTAACACCTAATGAAGAACTAAAATATTACAATAATACATCACTCTCATAGAGAAGACGTCATTCACGTCATTTGAAATTTTTGGTGAGCAAACACAACGCGTCTTCCCATTAGGTGGACCGATGACCTGGTGAAGGTTGCGGGAATCCATTGGATGAGTGAGAGTCGCATGGGACTGGTCAATGTGGCGACACATGGGGGAGGTCTATGTCCAGCAGTGGACGTCTTTCGGCTGAAATGATGATGATGAAACACAACGCAAGCGATGAAACACACATGGGAGCCAAAAACACAATTTTGCTTATCTTGTGCTGGAAAATAAAAGTCATGTTTTTTTTTTATTTCATTTATAAGTCAGTCTTTTTTGACATGATTATAAATACCGTGATGATTCTTATTGATAATTGATTCCAATAAATAATACTTTAGTGACGCCTTAACTGTTGGGACTAATTAACAACAGTGATTAAAAAACTCATTTGACGTTATCGTACCAGTAATTACCCAAATTATAGACATACTTTGGTTTTGAAATTTAATGTTCTGTCATGTTGTCTCGTTCTGTTTTAAATTTCGAAGCAGTCTTACGTTTTTAGGGTTCCGTAGCCAAATGGCAAAAAACGGAACCCTTATAGTTTCGCCATGTCTGTCTGTCTGTCTGTCTGTCTGTCTGTCCGCGGATAATCTCAGTGACCGTTAGCACCAGAAAGCTGAAATTTGGTACCAATATGTATATCAATCATGCCGACAAAGTGCAAAAATAAAAATTTAAAAAAACATTTTTATTAGGGTACCTCCCCCAGACGTAAAGTAGGGAGCGATTTTTTTTTTAATTTTGACCCTGACGTGTGATATATTGTTGGATAGGTATTTAAAAATGAATAGGGGTTTTCTAAAATCATTTTTTGATAATATTAATATTTTAGGAAATAATCGCTCCGAAAGTCAAAAACAATGTGTCCCCCCCCCCTCTAACTTTTGAACCATAAGTTTAAAAAATATGAAAAAAATCACAGAAGTAGACCTTTATATGAACTTTCTAGGAAAATTATTTTCAACTTGATGAGTTGAATAGTTTTTGAGTTATATAGCACTTTTTCAAAAAAACGCAAATGATAACTTTGTTTTTCATACAAATACTATGAAAAACAAAGTTATTTTTGCTGACGAAAAATGTTGGTATTTTTAATGGTCTGGGAAGCTACGGAACCCTACAGTGAGCGTGGCCCGACACGCTCTTGGCCGGTTTTTTTTTTTCTAAATTTAAATTTTAGAAGTCCTTAAATTCTTTTTATCTCTCAAAAAGAACAGCGTTGGAGTCGAGTTGGCTGGTGTTATCGATAAAACCGTTTCCTCTTTGTGGGTAAGTCTGTGCGCTGTTCCTGTTTTCTTCTAGAGCCTTCCAGTTGATGAGCCAGAAAGGTTGCTGGTCAACAGGCAACTTGAGAAGCCTCCGAACTAGTTCGACATCACCGAGGGCTTCAAGAGGCAGTTTGATTACAGTTCCTGAGCCGGTATGCTCTCCGAATCTGGAATTTCAAAATAATGATTTTAGTTTTTGAAATCGTACGAAGTAATTTTAGTTTTTTTAATCTAATTTAGTGACAGAATTCCACGTGTAGGTTACCTACTCGTTGTAAAAGTTCGTAAAATTCAGGACGACGTTAGAAAAAATTTTTGATAGTTACCTGTTTTCCAATGCTGTATCGGACGAAGGAGCGGTTCTAGGCGGAACATAGGGAAACCCTATGGGTCTGAGGTCTGCAAACGATGGTTTTTGGGCAAGGCAGCTGATGAGGACAGCGGAGAATACTATGATGATCTTCATTTTTGGTACTGGAAAGAGAGGATTTATTGTCAGGTTGGGTTTGCTTGTAACATTAATTATTTGAGAGTAGTAAAGATGGTAACAAATATATTATTTTAGGTATCTATGAAATTTTGTCGGGTTTTTGTCTGAGGGTGTTGGGCGCGCTTTGAAATGGGCAACTGGAAAAGTGTCAAGATTTCAGTTATTTATTTTAATTTGTCAAAAGACCATTATAGAGGATAAGCCGACCACCACCAGTCTCACTCGGTGACGGATCAACATACAAAATTTCAAACACTATTTCACCTGCTTAGGGGTAGTCAGTGGCCCAAAATGTCTGACAACCAGTCCAAGGGGTATCCAAGGGGTATCGTATTACCCAGTACCAACTGGGTTGTGGAGGTCGTATAGGCAGTCGCTCCATGTAAAATACTGGTATTTAGCTGCATTCAGTTAAAGTTTACAGATTTCCTATAATTACAATGTTATCACAAGGTCTATTGACCACAGCAAAACCGCGTACTGATAAAAAACCTGCCTGCAACGATAAGAACCAGTAGACACAACTGTTATAAAAACATTATTAAATACAACGGAAACTTTGTTTGAGAGTTTATAACGTTGTTAAAGTTATTTCGTCGACTGCCTCATTGATCTATTTTCTAGGTCTAGCTCACGTGTCCAACATCTACACTTATATACTTATACTTATATACTTATTACCTACTTATATAATAATATTATAAAGCAGACGAGTTTGTTTGTTTGGTTGAACGCGCAAATCTCATCAACTACTGGTTCAAATTGAAAAATTCTTTTTGTGATGGATAGTCCATTTATCGAGGAAGGCTTTATGCTATAAAACATTACGCTATAACCATTAGGAGCGGAGCAGGAATGAAAAATGTTGCAAAAACGGTTTTTTTTTTCTTTTCGTTTTTCTCTCTTATGTGACGCAGACGAAGTTGCGTGGGTCAGCTAGTAGTTTTATAAAGGGCCTATTTTACTATTTCATATCCGCAGCTGGCCAAAAGAAATGCAAAGCGACCTATAACATTTTTGCGAACTTTAATATTTATATGTACTTACTTATATGTATGTGTGTATGTGTATTTTAAAGTTTGAAATAGCATGCAGGCCGGATGAAATGCCTCTACGGACCGCTAGATGGTCAGGGCCTCAGGGGCCGTATGTTGGACGGGCCTGGTCTAGATCTAGGTTGCAAGCGTTACTGAATTTTATGAGGTTTTTACATTTGAATTTATTAGGAGGCTGGATTTACTTGTGGGTTTGCAAAATCTGGGAGCACCTACTAAGAGACATCTCTACCTGACCCATGAGGGTAACATGCTTGATGTAGTGTTATACATACATATGTATAAAGTTTACATTAACAGTACTGATTTTGTTATAATAGGAACAACATTGTCCGACCATCAGATACGAAGACGATCTAGACACAAAAGACCGCGCAGAAGACCTGAACGAGATTCGCACAGGCCAGGGAAATATGTCATAAAAGCCTATAATCAATAGAATAAGGCACCCAATGATAATGATGATAATAAGTCTTTTTGACATAAGTAGTTATTGTGACTTTTTAAGCTTACTTTAATTATTTTGCCCAAGATATAAATTATCCAAAGATAACTATGTAAAATGGCCTCAAAGCATTGCAGTGAAATGCGTCTTAGCTAAACTATTTAAAGACTGACTTTTTAGTTATGTCAATAAAAGAAATAAAACTATTGAAAATGTTGTAGAAACTCACCGTAAGTTATTTTCCACATAAGTCACTTTAATCACAGGAACAAAGTTGAACTGATTTTAAACAATTTTAATTGATATAAATAATTAAATTTGCTAATACTACCGTGTTCACACAGCGAACGTCAACAAACTTGTGAATAAAATTACCACAAACCTTTTTATATATAAACAAATGTTCTTATCTAGAGTGAGATCATCACTTAAAAGTTGTATAACAAAACGATATGTTAAATTGACAAGCAAGAATTTATTTCTAGTTAAAGTGGATGGATACATGGTGACCAAGGGTTGACGAAGAGAGAGCGAAAATAAGAATTTCTTTGCGATACGTAACTGAAAAGTGTTAAAAAAAATTGCAATCCAATCCAAATCCAATCCGATTGCGTCTTTCAAAAAATACTGCCGTAAATATAACGATATTTTGTAAGTCGGTGGCAAAAATGGGAATTATTGCATTTGAAGCCCATTAGTAATAAAAAAATGCGCTGTTTTTTGAGGGCGATCTTCTTCCTCGTGGAATTATTACAAAAATACAATTTTCCCCGTTTTTGCAACATTTTTCGTTGGTCCTATTGATCGTAACGTAAAATTATAAAGCCTTTCTTGTTAAATAGGCTATTCAGCACCTAAAAGAATGAATAAATTCAAACCAGTATTTCCTGAGATTATCGCGTACACCGAACAAACTCTTCTGCTTGAAAATTATTAGTTTATATAACTTGCATCAGGTATATTTCTCAGTAGCAAACCTAAATCTGAATTTGTGCTCAGCATAAATGCCTGCGTTTTAGACATAACTAGCAAAATGTAGGTATATCATAGGTGCAGCACCCCATAGAGCTAGGTAGAGGTCTGCCTAGCTCTACGGGGATTGTAAGCGTGATATTTTGAGAGACAGTGAGCGATGGTTTAATTGGGTTCCATCTATCTGGCAGACTCTTGTTGCTCCGAAATTCATTTAGCATAACACACTTGGCATAATTTTCTTTAAACGAATATATGAAAGGCATATTTTTTTTTAAATATACTTATTGTTTGGCTGAATGTTTGTATGTCCGAATTTGGAATGGCATACTTTTAGATGGCAGATTTTTTTTTGACATAATTACCTTTGGCAGTGTTCAAATTTCGCATAATTTTGTTTAGAATAATGTTCATTTAGAACGACGATTATTTGATATAATTTCACTTGGCATACTATGAAGATGGCAGAATTTCATTTGGAATAATTTTATTTGGCATTATTGCCATTTTTCAATGCCACAAAATAGCAATTTTGACCTTAATTTAAAATTAAAATAGTGTCTTAAAAAGTCAATATGTTGTGTTAGAAAAGTTAGTGACAGAAACGAATCGCTCCAAAACCGACTCCACGTAGTCTTGTCTGCCCTACCCCGAGAGTGTAATTTAAAATCGCGTAGGCGCGGAGGCGGGCCGCGAGTTGAGGAGCAGGTGGTTGTAACACTCGCCGCCGCGGCTGAGGCTGGCCGGCGGAGCCGGCCAGCAAGCCGAAGCTGCGGTGGTGAGCGTTAAACCCATCTGCGACGATAAGCTCGCGTGGGACCGCCGTAGCCCCGCAGCGCCGGAGCCGTGACAGAAACCATGCCTGCTGCATATTGCATACTGCTTGCTTGCTTGCATGCTGCATGATTGCTGCATGCTTGTTTGCATGCTGCATGCTTGCTGCATGCTGCAAGCTTGCTGCATGCTTGCTGCATGGTTGTTTGCATGTATTCTGTATGCTTGTTTGCATGCTGCTGCATGCTTGCTCTATGCATGGTATATGCTTGTTCAGATGTTTGCATGCCTGCTGCATGCATGGTGCATGCTTGCTTGCATGCTGTATGCTTGCTTACATGCTTCATCCTTGCTTAAGTATACTGCATGCTTGCTACATGCACAATGTATGCTCGTTTGCATGTTTGCCTGCTTCTTACAGGGAAATAAAAACAAAGTGTTCACAATCAACTGACTTTATAAATTTTCTGTGATTTGATAGATGAGTCTTTCAATTATTATGCATATGAAATGTATGCCAAAAGATAATTCTAACTGTAAACTTTCTGAGATATGATAGTTCTGCCTTTAAAGACTATCGATATGAAAATTATGCCAAAAGATGTTTCTGCCTGTGAACTTTCTGCGATAAGATGGTTCTACTTTTTAATCTTATGCATATGAAATTTATGCCTAAAGATGATTCTGGCTTACCAAATTATGAGTTTGAACGTATGATAAATGAGTATCTGCCAAACAATTTTCTGCCAAATGAAGTTTATGCTATCAGCTGGTATGCAAAATAATATTATGACATAAAAAGTTCTGCTATAAAGGGTGGACCCGGTTTAATTAAGTAGTTGCAGCTAAACGACATAAAGCCAAAGCCAAAGCCAAAGCTTTATGTCGTTTAGCTGCAATAGGCTTGATTGGGGAGCCCTCGATGGAGACTGCTAAATGCAATATTGGTTCTGCGAATATCGATGCTATATAATATGTCATTATATTGGCAGATAGAAATACGGCTTAGGCCACGTTCAATACCAATAGCGATCCGACTAGCGATGCGACTTGGATCGAGTGACAAGGGCGTATGTCCGTTGCTTTCTATGCGTCGCAAAACGTATCGCGTTGAGTCGTGGGATGGTAGTGATGCTGAGCTGTGAGTGGTGTTACCGTCAAGTAATAGGTCTGTAGTTCGAACGCAAGGCACCTCTGATTTTTCAGATTCGTGTGCGTATAGGTACTCCCTTAAACTAAAACCTAAAACTTTTTGTCCGAAAATCATCATTGTTGCATTCTTGCTTGCTGTATGCTTGCTTGCTTGCTGTCTGTTTGATGCATGCTTGCTACATACGTGCCGCATGCTTGCTACATGCGTGTCGCATGCTTGCTACATGCGTGACGCACGCTTGCTGCATGCTTGCTTGCATTCCAGGTCAACGCCCACATACGATCCAACATTTGGAGCACAACATAACAAAGTGAAGGATCTCATAACAAGTCGGTAGAAGAAAAAATATTGCGTGCTCTTATCTATGCAACGCCTGACAGAAGTTCATAGCAAAATCTTTATAATACAAATTAGTTCTAAGAATAGGCCTTATGACTTTTATTGAAAACGGTTTTATGTCTTTTGTATATTATTGATTGTAATATTTATGACAAACGTATTTTGAGCATATCATATTTAGGGATTTCAACTTTATGGCATATGATATTATGTGATATAAAGCTCGGGTAAATTATCATTCGGACAAATGATGATTAGGACAAAAATAATTATGACATTTTAGATTATGGATTAAAAAGTTAGGTAACACGATAGAGAACCGTGCCTATAGTATAGTTATCAAGGCCACCTTGCCGTCTTCATTTCTCAAGTTAACATTCACAACTTTTTATATACCAACATTCAACGAGAACCAGAGTTGTCGACATAGCTCACAGATCACAGAATAAGTAATCCGAAGTGGCAATGTTCCAGTCATATAGCCTTAGAACCGATGACCGTCGAGGTAGACGTGGAAGAAATATTCCTTGCTGAGTGGCGTGCCATTGAGGAGGCGTATATCCAGTATTGGACTGCTGTAGGCTGTAAGGATAATAAAACCGACATTGTAAAAAAATAGTTCCTCTAAAGTAGGTGGAAAGGTAGGTAATAAAAACGACTCAGTAACAAACACTCAACAAAAACGTCAAGCAGCATTAATGGAACCCATTAATTAGATTAAAATAATTTTGTTTTGTCAAACAATTAGGCACTTAAATGCTGAAGTTCATGAAGTATTGCCTGAATACAAATTGTGAACGGCCATTAAAGCGAATAAAGGCGAATAATTTATTTAATAATTAGCACTATAAGCGGGAAGGTTTGTTTTGAAACGGGTTTACCAATAGTACATTTTGATACAAGTGGAGAAAGCCACGAGCGTAGAGACATAAACACGAGCCGTAGGCGAGGGTGTTTTTGAGCCGAGAACTGCAATAAAAAATGTCCACGTGTATCAAACGACGTTCTTCAATACACTTTTGAAGAAATAAAATAAAAGAATGTAAAATATTTGTGTCATGAATTATTACGAGACTATGATTTAAATATTATTTTTTCCGCGCTTTGCTTTCGCCAGGTTGAAGGAGAGGCAAAGATATGAAGCCGTTATACAGCCTAATATAAAAATAGGTTTTTTATTAATTTTTGAATTTAGAACACAAATATTTGTTTAGAAAAGTAAATATAAGTTTTAAATAATCATGTTTATCTATGATATTGGATTTTTAACACAATTTGAATATTCAAAAAATGTTAACAAAGAAAGACGTAACACGTGTGGAAAAAGTGAAATACACGGCATTTTGAACCTAATCGTAGTGTGAAAAGAACCAATTTTCGAGGAAGTGTATTGAAAATAATATAATAATAGGTACTTGGGACAATGCAGTAATGGATTCTTTGTGGAGTATGAACTCGAGAATTCTTTAGTAAATAAATGTGAGTAATTTAAGATCCGTTTGCTACAGAAAACACTAAAACATGTAGGGTCAGAGCGGCTTGATAACAGACACTCGGGTCAAACTTCCGGTTAAGCTGAGCTTGCCCGGGTTGGTCCGTGGATGGATGATCACCCATTACACACGAGTTTCCTCCGGGCCTTGGAAAGCCCGATTGGTCCCGCCTGTCATTTGTAGAACGTTGACAGTCGTTACAAGTGGTTAGTGGCCCTAAAGTCTGACAACTAGTCTTACCAAGGGGTTATATGGAAATGGAGGTCAGATAAGCAGCCGCTCCATGTAAAATACTCCTGATCGCCTGATCCCAACATCATCATCTGCTTAAAGCCTTTTACCAACTACATATGTTGGAGTCGACTTCAGTCTGACCAGATGCAGCTGAATACCAGTATTTTACGTAGAGCGACTGCCTATTTGATCTCAACAACCCTGTTAGTACTGGGTAATAAGATGCCACTTGGTAAGACTGGTTGTCAGACTTTTTTGTGCCACTGACTACCTAGAACGTCTGTCAAAGATCTACAAATGACAGCCGATACTGCAACAGTTTAACGTCACCTCATCATTAACACATAATGAAGAACCAAAATATTTCATTTTAAAGACCCCACTCACATTGATAGAGAGAACATTATTTATTTATTTATCAAGATTGAAAGTATACCTAAAAACTAAGCCCCACAAAACCGTTGTATATCATTCTTTATATAGAGTGATGTTAAAATTTTTGGTGAGCAAACACAACACATGTGATGAAACACTTATGGAAGCCAAAAATACTATTTTGCTTATATTGTGCTGGTAAATAAAAGTCATGTTTTTTTATATATTATCATGTTTTTATTTTTAAATTGTATGCCAGGTACATAATAATATAATAATAATAATAATAACGTTTATTTCGGGCTACGCCCATAGTGTTAGTAACAATGGTCTTAAATACTAGTGTTAGTAGACGTACAAAAGGTTAAATTATGTGTGGAGTTTCATCCAATGTCGCAGCATTGGAGACTCCCATCTATCTGCGAATAAACTCAAGATACTGTTGGTACTGCCACGAAGACGAGCGAGCAGGGAAGCGCTTCTCTTTTGCATAATGACCGCAAAACCATCAATATGCCTTTCCGCAAACATTGTTGACGCGCTACATCGACATAGCAGCCTCAACAGTATCCTGAGCGCGTTATTGTACTGGACCTGTAGATCTATATTGCACGCATACTATAACTAGACCACAGGCTGCACTTGTAAAATGACGAGCAAAAAGCTTTAAAAAGAGTAATCTTAACCGCCTCTGTACATCGAGCAAACCTGCGGGCCAGCATGTTGCAGCGCACTGACAGCGATCTACGTTCCCTGTTATCCTTCAAGTCGTCGGTAACCCAGTGACCCAAGTGCTTAAAACTGGTCACTTTATTTAAGGGTGCTCCGCCAAGCGATTCCTCAGGTATAGTTGGGTAACCTAAAGCACCTGCCTTAAAGACCATTATTTCGCTCTTTTTGGCGTTGTACTTGAGTCCTTGAGCGACCGCGTAAACTTCACAAATCGACAGCATTCGCCTCAAGGCATCTATCGATGGGCTCAGTAACACTATATCGTCGGCATAACTATTCACCACACACACCCCATCTATATGACAACCGATTTTAGTGTTGCTGAGCTCACCGATCAGCTGATCCATGTACAGATTGAAAATACGAGGTGAGCTCAACCCCCCCTGCCTCACTCCGCACTCCAACCGATACACATCAGAGAACGACCCCTCCCACTTCACACTGTTTTGTTGGTTATTATACCAATATTTAAACAAATTAATGATGTTACTGGTCAACGTAGTTTCTTCTTGTAGCTTACGCCACAGTGCTTTATAATTAACAAGATCAAATGCCTTTGATAAATCCAGAAAACAGGCAAACACAGGTGTTTTTCTGTCCGTATAGTACTGTACAGCCTGCTTGAGGCATAAAATAGCACTCTCCGTGGATCCGTCGTGGATATAACTTTGTGTACAAAAATAATAAAATGATTAGAATAATTTGGTAGATAGGTAACTTATATACTTAATTTGTCCTAAATATCAGTCTTTTTTAACATAATTATAAAGACCGTGATGATTCATAATGATAATTGATTCCAATAAATAATACTTTAGTGACGCCTTAACCGTTGGGACTAATTAACAACAGTGATTAGAAACCCATTTGAGGTTATCGTACCAGTAATTACCTAAAATATAGACATACTTTGGTTTTTTAATTGAAATTTAATGTCCTGTCATGTTGTCTCGTTCTGTTTTAAATTTCGAAGCAGTCTTACGTTTTTGTTTTTTTTCTAAATTTAAATTTTAGAAGTCCTTAAATTCTTTTTATCTCTCAAAAATAACAGAGTTGGAGTTGAGTTGGCTGGTGTTATCGATAAAACCGTTTCCTCTTTGTGGGTATGACTGTACGCTGTTCCTGTTTTCTTCTAGAGCCTTCCAGTTGATGAGCCAGAAAGGTTGCTGGTCAACAGGCAACTTGAGAAGCCTCCGAACTAGTTCGACATCGCCGAGGGCTTCAAGAGGCAGCTTGATTGCAGTTCCTGAGGGGGTTTCCTCTCCGAATCTGGATTTTTAAAATGATGAAATTAATATTTGAAGTCGTAGCAAGTAATTTTATTTTCAAATCTAATTTAGTAACAGAATTCCACGTTGAGTTGACGTAATTGTTGTGTGGTTACTAAAATTCATGACGTCGTTAGAACAAATATGACAAAAAAACTGATTGAACCATTTGACTATTACATAAATGAATAAATATCGCTGCGTGGACATTACACACAGCGCTATCTAGTGCCACACTAAGCAACGAGGCTTGTGTACTACATAGATACTGTTGTAGATAAGTAACCTCTGTTGTGCAGACTTGTTCTTGTCGTTATATTTCTTTTTAATATATTGCCTAGTTACTTGAAATAAACACTCTTGTCATTGAACATCTTTTTCTAATTCTTACTTTACAAATAATTTTATTTAATACTCTTCCAACTCTTTAAACCAAATATTCCAACACGTTATCAGCACGAAGCTCTGGAAGAGTTTAAAATATAAATTTGTAATAAAATTAGTTGAGTTTATTGAGTGACTGAAAATTTTTACTAGTCGAGATGTCACGCGATAATGGAGATGCTTCGAGTGTTAGTAAGTCGAATCCCTCTACGTCGAATTCATCTTCGATTCCATCATTTTGTCTTCGGAATAAAGATGGATATCCTACTTGGAAGTTTAAGATGAAAAATTACCTTTTACACGAGGACTTGTGGGTGACAATTAGTGGTTATCCGGAAGGTGACACGACCCCTGCTTCGATGAAGGTACGCAACGACGAAAAAGCTCTTGCAAAAATTTGCTTAACAGTTGACGGTGCAGCTATTACTCACGTTAGATGTGCGAAAACTGCAGCCGAAGCATGGAAATATTTGCAAAAGGCGTTTGAAGATAAGGGAATGGGAAGAAGACTAGCTTTAGAGCGAAAACTGTACAGGTTGAGTCTGTCAGATTTCGGAAATATGGAACTGTACATTAATGCAGTTTTATCAACCGCACAGGATCTCGCGGATATTGATGTAGTCGTAGAGGATAAGTCTATTGCTGCTATACTTTTGGGAGGTCTCACTCCAAAATATGAACCTCTCATTATGGCTCTAGAAAATTGCAATGTTGACGTGACTAGTGACTTAGTAAAGACAAAACTGCTGAATGAAATGTCTAAAGATGCAGCTACGAGTATATCTATAGATTCCGCTTTTCATGCGAAGAAGAAGCCTAAATCCAAGAAGAAGGAAATAGTCTGCTACGAGTGGAAAGTACCTGGTCATAAGAGACCTGACTGTCCGCTGAGAAACAAGGAGAAAGGCAATACGGAGAACGCTACGAACACCACGTTTACAGCTCTCAATACTTTTGGCCGCTCAAGCAAGGAGGTATTTTACGTAGATTCTGGTTGTACTAAACACATGAGTTTTAGAAGAGATTGGCTTCAAAACATTACGTTACAGAACAAAGGTAGTGTTACCGTCGCAAACGGAGAGCAGATTAAATGCTGCGGCATAGGAAACATTTCTATAAATACACCCGAGAACGTAATCAACAAGATAGACGATGTTGCTTTTGTCCCCGACTTAAAAGCAAACTTATTGTCTGTGCAGAAAGCTGTTGATAAGGGTTTTGTTTGTATTTTTGATAAAAATGGATGTAACTTTTATAAATCTAATAATTTTCATTTTACAGGTGATTCGGTACTTCATGCTTCGCCCTGTGGTGGACTGTACGTTGTAGATGGTACTGTTAATGTTCCCGATAATGTGGCAAGTAATCATTTGACGCAGGATGTGCACTCTGATTGTCAGAATATAAGTTATAAACTCTGGCACAAGAGGTTAGGACATTTGTGTCGTATAGGCATGACCCAACTGAAGAATCACGAGGTAGGTGTTAAGTTTAATGTAGTAGATAAAAGCAGTTGCATCGCTTGTGTGGAAGGAAAACAGGCAAGGAAACCTTTTAAGAAGGTAGCATATCATAGAGCTACTTCTCCTTTAGAACTGATACATATGGATTTATTGGGACCTGTGTCTACAACCTCTTTTCAGGGGAATAGGTTTATGTTAACCATTGTTGATGATTATACAAGGAAGGTATTTGCTTACTTTATTTCTTCCAAGACAGAGGTTAAAGATAAATTTAGAATTTTCCAAACCTTTGTAGAAAATCAATTAGAAAAGAAAATTAAAGCAGTTAGGACTGACGGCGGTAAGGAGTTCGTTAATAGAGAATTCGATGATTATCTTGCTTCTAAAGGTATCAAACATCAAACGACGGCGCCGTACAGTTCTCAACAAGTGGGATTAGCTGAACGTACCCACCGCTCAATTACAGAGAAGGCGAGGACGTTGTTAGCAGAAAGCTCACTGCCTAAAGCATTCTGGGAAGATGCTTTCCAAGTTGCCGTATACCTGAAAAATAGGTCTCCTCACAGAGCCTTAGGTGGTCAAATTCCCGAGGACAGGTGGTGTGGTTGTAGAAATGACCTCAGTCATTTGAAAGTGTTTGGATGCAGAGCACTTGTACATATACCATCATGTCACAGGAAAAAGTTAGACGTAAAGGCAAAGGAAGCGATTTTTATCGGTTATTCAGAAAATCCAAATACTTATGTATTTAGGGATCCTAGTAATCCACGAAAAGTGATAACGTCCAGAGATGCAACTTTTTTTGAAAATTGCTTTACAGGGTTGAAAGAGCAGAGACAGTCTGAGCCTGTGGTACAGTCAGATTCCATATTGTTATTTCAGAATAAGGAACCTGAACATGACGATTGTCAATTTTTCGATTGTGTTGGTAGTACCGATCCTATAGATGAGCCAACTTCACAGACAAATGTAGAAAATGCAGAAGAATCAGCAAATATGAGAGAACCAGAACCATTCTTTGAGCTGAGACTTCCAAGTGTCGATGAAGAGCTACCTAGTTTGGAAGAGGAGAGGAGGTACCCCACAAGAAACAGAAAACCACCAGATTTTCTTTCTTATAATGTGTCGACAGATGATGCAAATGAACCTACGACATATTATGAAGCTACTCATGGTGATGATGCTGATAAGTGGCACCATGCGATGGCTGATGAGTACAACTCTCTGATAAAACTCCACACATGGGAACTAGTAGATAGACCAAACAAAAAGGTCATACCATGTAAATGGGTTTATAAACTTAAAAAGGACGCTTATGGTAATGTCACTAAATATAAAGCCAGACTCGTCGTCAAAGGTTTCAATCAAGTTAAAGGCGTAGACTACGACGAGACTTTTGCGCCAGTGATTCGTCATTCTTCTCTCCGCACCTTGTTTGCATTAGCTGCAGAGATGGGCTTGAGAATGAAACACATAGACGTTGATACCGCGTTCCTTAACGGTAACTTAGAAGAAGAAGTTTTTATGGAGCAACCCCTTGGCTTCAAAGCAAAAGGCATGGAAAACAAGGTTTGTTCGTTGCGTAAATCCTTGTATGGCCTTAAACAGGCGCCAAGAGCTTGGAACAAAAAGTTAAACGAAACGCTTATAAAAATAGGTTTTACAGGAACTCCTTCTGAGCCTTGCGTATATACGAAACTTTTTAGTGAAGAACTCGTTATATTAGGTATTTTTGTCGATGATATAATCGTCTTCTTTAAATCAGAATTGACATTTGACATTGTCAAAAAGGATTTGTCGAAATATTTTTCTCTGAAAGATCTTGGATTATTAAAATGCTATTTAGGTTTACAAATTGAATATGAATCCGAGAGTATAAAAGTAAATCAGAGAAATTATATTTTATCGTTACTGGATCAGTTTAATATGAAAGACTGCAAGACAGTGGATACTCCCTTAGTTAAAAAGAATATGGAAAGAAGAACTGATGGACAAGTTGGAGAGTCTTATCCGTATCAGAATTTAATAGGAGGACTAATGTACCTTTCGGTAAACTCTAGGCCCGATATCGCCTACGCCACGAGCTACTTAAGTCAGTATAATACGTGTTATACGAAGGAACACTGGAATGCTGCCAAAAGGGTTCTGCAGTACCTAAAGGGTACTCTAAACTATTCATTGGTTTACAGGAGAAGCGGAAAACCCTTAAAAGGCTATTGTGACGCTGACTGGGCAAACTGCACGATAGATAGAAGGTCATATACTGGGTACGCCTTCAAGTTGAGTGGAGGTCTTGTATCCTGGGAGTCCAAAAAGCAACCTACTGTTGCCTTATCCTCGGCGGAAGCAGAGTATATGGCACTAGCGTCTGCCACGAAGGAAGCGTGTTACTTGCGCAGATTTATCTATGAGATAACAGGTAAACTTTCATCAGTTAACTTAGCTTCTGACAGTCAGAGTGCCATTAATCTCGTTCGAAATCCCGTACATCACAGCAGGACGAAGCATATCGATACCCGTTTTCACTTTATTAGGGAAAAAGTATCAGATAACGTTATAATGTTAGAATATGTGAAAACAAGTGATATGCCTGCTGATGTGCTAACAAAGCCACTAGGGCCTATAGTACACAAACGGTGTACAATTAGCTTAGGTCTAGAAACTTAATTTTATTATTTATGTTTTTCTGTTTGTGTGTTTGTCTTGCACAACTTCCATTAAGGGCGGCTGTTGTAGATAAGTAACCTCTGTTGTGCAGACTTGTTCTTGTCGTTATATTTCTTTTTAATATATTGCCTAGTTACTTGAAATAAACACTCTTGTCATTGAACATCTTTTTCTAATTCTTACTTTACAAATAATTTTATTTAATACTCTTCCAACTCTTTAAACCAAATATTCCAACAGATACTATTAAAACACTCTCTCTTATGTAAGTTTTTGAAAATTACCTGTTGCCCAATGCTGTATCGGACGAAGGAGCGGTGCTAGGCGGAACATAGGGAAACCCAATAGGTCTGGAGCCTGCATACGGTGATCTTTGGGCAAGGCAGCTGATGAGGACGGCGGAGAATACTATGATGGTCTTCATTGTTGGCACTGGAAAGTGAGAATATTTCGTCAGGTGGGGTTTGCTTGTTACATTTATTATTTGAGTATCGTTAAGTTGGTAAAAAAAATAGTTTGGGTGTATTGTTGGTTGTGTGTTGTGGTTGTGTGTTGTAGGTGGGTGTATTAAGGCGCTTAGACGAGCTAAATTAGCAATTCTATTTGTGGTGGTTCAAACTTCGTTTGAAATGCTGTTAGAATAAAGTTCTAATCAGCTTGCACTACAAAGTGGTTGTAACGTCAGCCACTGCGGGCCAAATAGCGCGAAATGAGTGGTTTCGATTTACAAAAAAAATATTGATTGGATTAAAAAACCAAAACAGTATCATGCTAATATATTGCTTGTAGAATTATTTGCCAAAAAATCAGAATGATCGCATGCATATTAGTATGTTTTTTATTGTTTGAAAGATATTTTTAGAGGTAAGTTCGTGATTTCTTTTTATCGAGCCAAATTAATTGTATTATGTTTTCAAAACAGTATCATGCTAGCATATATCCTGAAGAATGTCATATATTTTTCTGGTCTGGTTTATAGCAGTGAATCATATACTTTTAGTTATTATAAAACTCGCGTTTAGCTCGTGTAATCGCCTTAACTGGGTTGTGGAGGTCAGATAGGCAGTCGCTCCATGTAAAATACTGGTATTCAGCTGCATCCAGTTAGACTGGAAGCCGACCCCAACATAGTTGGGAAAAAGCTAAGCAAATGATGATGAGGGGTTGTATTTTCTTTAATTCTTTCCTAGCGGATGTCTACGTCGTACATATGCTCAAATGCGGGGTTAAAGATGTGCTTTGATAATAATCAGTCAGCACAAAAATGAATTCAAATCTTATAAACAAACAACATGAAAAAAAACACAGACTTCGTAGGTACTTCCCACGCAAAAGCATAAAACAATAATGTTTACAGATTTCCTATAATTACAATGTTATCACAAGGTCTATTGACCACAGCAAAACCGCGTACTGATAACAAACCTGACCTCTACGTCACCCCGATAACGCAATGATAAGAACCCGTAGACACAACTGTTATAAAAACATTATTAAATACAACGGAAACTTGTTTGAGAGTTTCATACGTTGTTAAAGTTATTTCGTCGACAACCTCATTGATCTATTTTCTTGCTCACGTGTCCAACATAATTTTATAAAGGGCCTATTTTACTATTTTGTAACTGCAGCTGGCCAAAACAAAAGCAAAGCGATCTCTAAAATTTTTGCGACCTTTAATATACAGGGTGTAAACCACCTCATCACAAAGCCGTTAACCAAGCATTCTGTACATCTTAACTACACACTAACTAACTTTACGCAATAATTATTGTTGGGAAACAACTTTTTTTTTTGAGGTTATAAATCATGTTTTGTGGTAGAACTCAATGTAACGCACTTAAGACATTGTGCTGATGGGTGGATTGAATAGTACGGGGGTTGTGGAGGTGTTAAAAGTCAAAATCTTACAAAAAAAACTTGTATAAAAAAAAAACTTGTCAAAAAGTTGTAACTTTGATATAACCATATCCCCGTAACTAAAAGGTTCCCAGGAATGGTGTAGAACAAAAAAAATATTGCAATGATGGGGAGAACAAGCCCCTTTCGGCTTCGTGAAAAGGTCGTTTTACACCCTTTATATTTATGTATTTTAAAGTTTGAAATAGCATGCGGGCCGGATGAAATGCCTCTACGGGCACTACGGGCCGCTATATGGTCAGGGGCCGTATGTTGGACGGGCCTGGTCTAGATCTAGGTTGCAAGAGTTACTTCTGAATGTTATGAGGTTTTTCCACTGGAATTTATTAGGAGGCTGGATTTACTTGTGGCTTGCGAAATCTGGGAGCACCTACTTAGGGACATCTCTACCTGACCCATGGGGGTAACATGCTTTATGTGATGTTATACATAATTATTATTCAAAGTCCTGATTTTGTTATAATAGAAGGAACATTGTCCTACCAACAGCCAGATTCGTAGACGATCTAGATAAAAACGAAAGACCGTTTAGTCCACTCTCGTTCCCTCGACCCCCAAGAATTAAGACCTGAACGAGATTTGCACAGATCAGGGAAACATGTCATAAAAAGGATGAGGCGCCTATAATCAGCAAAATAATGCACCCAATGATAATGATGATAATTAGTGTGTCTGACATAAGTATACAAGTTATGGTGACTTAAAGCTTTCCTTAATTATTTTGCCCAAGATATAAATTATCCAAAGATAATTATGTAAATGGCCTCGGAGCATTGCAGTGCAGTGAAATGCGTCTTACCTAAACTATTTATAGACTGACCTCTTTGTTATGTCAATAAAAGAAATAAAACTATTCAAAAATGTTGTTAAAACTCACCGTAAGTTATTTTCCACTTGGGTCACTTTAATCACAGGAACAAAGTTGAACTGATTTTAAACAATTCTAATAAATATTAATAATTATATTTGCTAATACTCCCGTGTTCACACAGCGAACGTAAACAAACTTGTGAATAAAATGACCACAAACCTTTTTATATTTAAACAAATGTTCTTAACTAATAGTTTTACTGAGTGAAAGAGACATGATGATTAAGACTTATTTGCGTGTGACAAGGACAGAGAGGTTTTACAACCAGTGTGTGACACGATGACGCATAATGCATCGTCGCCGCGTCGGTTTTATTCGACTTGGGTATTTCCAACTTGAACGGTTTTTAAGAACGAGGTTTGTAAATGGAATTCAGTGACGTATCGATGTTTTGAATTTGGAAAACGGGAGGGATGTCCTCTGTTTTCTAGAAATAGATTTTAATGAGTCAGTTGTAAAACTTGTAAAGTTGGAATTTAATAAATTGCGTATTATATTATAGTACGGTCAGAGGGTTGTTCTGGGTTGTGGCGGTCAGAAAGGCAGTCTCATTGTCCATGTAAGATACTGGTATACAGCAACAACCGGTAAGACTGAAAGCCGACCCCCAATAAAGTTGGGACCAGGCTAGGCAGATGCTGATGATGGTTATATAGCTCACCGACCTTGCTGTCCTGTTAATAAATAATATTGATATGTTAATTTATCGCATTTGCACTTGCAGGGTTAATGACTTAATAAATATTTTTTATTGCAATTCGTAGGTACGCTTTAAAGTACATCTTCGTTGTCTCTTGAGACCAATATCTCTTTAAAGCTTTGTATTAATTACAATTTTGTAACAGAACGTTTTTTTTTGCAGATTTATTTGACTCTAAAGGAGAAAATTATCCATGAATAACAAGAAAAGCAGGAAATTACTTGCAAATTTGTAGGAAACAGAAAAAGAAATAGAGAAATCGGTACGGCAAATAAGTAATAAAACCACTACAAAAAGTGAAAAATATTTTTTCTTTCGTAAGTGGTAATAAAGTGAATGAAACAAAGTGACTTCTGAAAGTAAAGTTGTTTACAATTTTTTTTTGTGTTTTTTTGGAAGTATTGTATTTTTTTAATTCAGATATCCTACATGAATCATTGTTGTACAATATATAAATCTCTCACTCATAAACTGCTCAAGTCATAATCATCATCTGCGTAGCCTTTTCCCAACTATGTAAGGGTCGGCTTCCAGTCTAACTGGATGCAGCTGAATACCAGTATTTTACATGGGGCGACTGCTTATCTAAGAATAAGAATAAGAATAATTTATTGAAAAGTAGATATTACAAAAGTATACTTTTAGGTGCAGTAGTGTTATTTTAAACGATTGTATAATTAGTGCTTATAAGTAAAACTATAACTACATTATACATTATAATAGTTGCAAGTAACGAAAACGTCGAATTCAAATGCTAGGTTGCGACCTGCCTGATCTAGGTTTATTTAAACCTGTGTTTCAGGCCATCACTTTACATTGCATAATTTAATTAGGACGGTAAAAGTCTTAAAATAATATAAATCTATTAACAACATAGAACAAAAATAATATAAAATTGGAAAAAAACATTAAACATTAAAAGTAATTTAAGTAAATATGTACAATTAGATACGAGGGGATAATAAAATCAAACCAGGTTTTTCTGACCTCCACAACCCAGTTAATACTGGGAAATACGATACCACTTGGTAAGACTGGTGTCAGACATTTTGGGCCACTGACTACCTGTAACGACTGTCAAAGATGGACAAATGACAGCCGGGACCAACAGCTTAACGTGTTTCCGAGGCATGGAGGAAATCGGTATGTAAGGGTGGTCACCCATCCACAGACCAACCTAGGCAAGCATGGCTTAACCTTAAGATCGACCCGAGCGGCTGATATTATTTAGTCACGAGCTCCTCATGTAAAGTTAATAAAACTTATATGGGACCACCGCGCGAGCTTCTTCTACCAAATGAAACACGAAAATCGGACCAGTAATCACAGAGAAATCGATGAACACACGAAAAAAAAAATACTGGTAGAATTCATAACCTCCTCCTTTTTAAATGGAAAAGTAAAAATCTGTCGGTTTCTTGGTCGATTTGTTCATTTACTTTTAACAGCTTATCGGATTTGTATAAACTATGACACAAAAGTAGATAGGAACAAGAAAATAGTTTAAGGCGCTACCCCAAGCGAAATTAGCAACTCTATTTGAACTCTATAAGAACTGTATTCTAACAGTGAAACGAAGTTTGAATCACTGTTAGAATACAGTTCTGATCAGCTTGCACTACGAAGTGGTTTTTACGTCAGTCACTGCGGGTCGAATAGTGCGAAATTAGTGGTTTTTATTCTTTATAAAATCAAATTTCCGTCTTTAAGAAAAAAAAAACTAGCATTATGTTCTTATAGTAATGGATAGGCAACTTATTGCCTATCCATTAGTATAAGAAGGAAATCAAAATAATGTTAACTTTACGAGAAGAAGCATGTTATAAATATTGTTTTCTCATTTTTGTCGTTTCATTGTGAGGGGATGGATTTATTAAATATTATGAGACTTAAAAAAAAAACTACCATTTTGCAGTCAAGAATATGTAGAAATTGAATGTATTTGTTATTACTTGGTATTTGTTTTGGTTATAGAGTAGTTGGCTCCAAAAAAAGCACAAAAAACGGCTTTTGCTCGGGGACGCGCCTTAATCAGAAAAATCGGAAGCAAGTGATAAAAAATGTAGCAAACTAGCGGCCCGGCTTCGCACGGGTGGACATTTAATTTTTTCCCCTAATTGCCTCCTTTTCTAATTTTTACTAGTAATAAATGTAACTACTAGGCCTATGTCCAGCACTGGACGTCTTTCGGCTGAAATGATGATGATGGTGATGAATAAATGTAACTTAAGTTACTAAGGGATAATGTAGCATTCTAAGGTCCATGTTCACCGAAAAGATAACAGCCTGATTAGCTAAAAACAGCTGTCACTGTGACATATTACCATACAAAAATGTGTTTTAAACAGCTGTTTTAGATAATCAGACTGTCATCTTTTTGGTGAACATGGACCTAAATGTGAAAGAATTATTGTCATCGGTCAAGAAGGGGAAATCTTTCTTCTTTATAATATTCGTTTATTCATTTTTACACATATTCATTTACACTTTATATATTCTAATGAAAAACTATATTAAAAAACATTTAAAAATATAAAAATAGTAGCCCACCAGCGCTGGGAACAGGGTCCGAGCTGCCGGTGGTCAGGGCTCTTCAGAGAGGAACCTCCTAACAATTTGCATCTCCTAACAGTTGTGACTGGTCATCTCTTAGTTGCCATGGCTTATTTCAATGAATAGGCTTGTGTCCTAAAAAAATCTAATTAGTCCGTCAGTTAGATTATAAAAAAATATTTGGCCCGTATTTTTTCTTCTGTTACATAAACCAAAATTGACGAAGATACGACGCTTTTAAAATTCGTAATACGTCACGCCGTGCTATAGTTTTTAGTGCGTTGTGACGTCACGAGCCCCCACTCCCGAGTTTTGATGCGTTTTATCTTTGTCAGTACTCAGTTATTTACAAAAACAAAAAATACGTGTCCATTATTTTCCAATACTCTAACTGACGGACTAATTAGTTTTGCAATTTATTGATGGTGGAAACTAGCCTATTATTTTGTTTTTACTATGGACACTTTTAACGTGCACATCTTGCTACATTGTTCTCACATAATTTACCATCTCAACATGAATGATGTAACCAAGATTTTCTAACAATAATTTGATTTAAAAGAGTGTCCATGGAGTTTCTTGCCCGTTCTTCTCCATATAGATCTACGTTAGGGAATGGGCAACTACAGTACTTTCACAGTTTTTATGTCTTGTGACTGGGACTGTAGCTACATTTAATTTTCATCTTTGTTTCGACAATTCAAAAGTGCCTGTTATTGGCCTACTTGAAATAAATGCTTTGATTTTGATTTTGACAATACGCGCCGTATTTATTATTATTATATTATAGTGAAGAAGTGTAGATAAAAAGTCTACAAAATTGTGTCAATCAGGTAAATGAAATTGGTTGCTATAATACCGGTAGTCGATACGAGCTATCATTCGCGGTTTCCATACGAGTGCACATATCATTAATTATGAACATATTGCAATCCTTGAAACTTACTCATGATATCGCGACGCTGCGGAAGTATTTATAAGATGTCTCAGGCAGCTATGCTTTTGCTTTGGATTATTTTTATTATTCTGTAGGTTCGGCATGTCCTAGAACCAAAAATTCGAAGACATGTGACATCTACCAACCCGCTACCATATTATGCAAAATACGCGCTTTGGACATGGAATTGCGGACATCAGCCCGTTGTACAGTACAATACGATACAATACTCTGTAGTAGTTTTTAATGACCAGCTTAAAATAATTAAGGTCTGTATAATGAGCCGTATATGTGTTAAGAAGGCTATCACAATTTTTCTTGTATTTGGGTGTTTTAAGAGTCTAAAGAAAAATTGTGATAGCCCTTTAAAATAAATCAAATAAAAGTAATGAACCCATTCAATTAAAAATTACCAAAAATTAACATTTTCCCGTTTAAATGATTTATCAAGTATCGTCAAATAAACCTTTCCATGTTTAATTTATATGTCGGAGAAAGAGGAAGTAAACGAAGAGTTGATTGTTGGTTACTTACGATCAATCGATTGCTGATTTAGAATAACTTGTTAAATCCTAATTTAATGTGATTTGATTAACTACATTTTAAAATTGTGCAAAATCTAACTTATTTCTCTAGAAGTCATTGCATTCTATAATGTCTAATCAGAGCAGAGGATAAAATATCTAGAATGGGTTCGAGGTGCCATCTTTACTGGCTTGACACATGTGGTGACAGAGCAAGGATTGCTTGGAGAACGCAGGAGAACGGTGGTGGATCGAGGATCCAGGTGGATCGCTGGTGATAAAGTTTTTTTTTTTGATAAAGTGCTCTTTAACTTTTACTTTATCTTTTACTAGTAACATTTTGATTTGAATACAAGTATCATCGTGTCGGGAGGCTATGTCTCTATTATGAACTGCAAACCTCCTAGTTCTGGGGACCCTTCCCTTCTTGTCGGGGGTTTAAGCAGTTTTTTTTGTTCTAAATTATAGAAGGCTTTCCCCTTATTTATAATATGGATTGCTGATTGGCTTTTTACGTATATCTATACATATAATAAAATCGTTGAGACCAAAAAATCTGTACATTAAAGATTTCAAAAAAAAAATCGATCAGGGTGACTTAAAATAAGTAACTGAACAACTTAAAACCATTTTTAAAATTTTTGTTTGTTTGTTTGTTTGTTTGTTTGTTTGTTTGTTTGTTTGAACGCGCATCACGTAAAAACTGCTGGACGGATTTTGATGAAAACTTCACTACTCTATTTAAATAAACTCAGAATAACATTTAGGCTATAGAAATTATGGAAAATTTTGGATAAAGGGGGTGAAAAGGGGGGGTAAAGTTTGTATGAAAAAAATTTTTTTGATTGTTCTAGAATCATGAAACTCAGAGTAAATACTTATTATTAAAAATAAATAAATACCTGTTTCAGCATTTTTTAAAAAAAACACCCAGGGACGTAAAAAAGAGGGTTTTGTGTTTAAAATTAATTAACTTCATACACCTATAGAATAAAATCCAATGAAGTGTAAACCTTTAAAAGTTGCTACATATACTTCAAATCTAATACAAGTAAATATAATTTCTCAGTTTCCTTGAAATTTGATTTTTGAGGTGAATATTGAATATGAACAAAATAGCGATTTAATGACTGACGATTTAGCTTTAGTGACTCATGAATCAACGCACAGCTTATACCGCTGATCGCAGAGACCTGAATCTAGCAAGGTGTGTTCTTTATATGATGTAGGCATCCGTTAAAGATGAATTTTCCAAGATTGAACCCATAAGGGGGTAAAAAAGGGGGGCAAAGTATTTAAGAGACAACGTGATTCCTTGGTCCAATCTACTTGAAATTTTGCATAAACCTTTTAACAGAATTGATGGAAGACGTGTTTCGTATTTTATTGAAATGAACCCCTAACGGGGTTAAAAAAGGGTAAACAATTATTTTGGCCATGGCGCTGATTTGCTTCGAAGTTGATATAAATACTCAAAGCTTTTGATTTAAACTAGATTTTATTTTGACACATGTTTGAAAACTCAATTCGATTTTAATCAAAAAGGTTGAACTCACATAAAACCTTGGTGCTAATACTCTAAAATTGGAATGTCTCGAAAGTCACCGTATTATATTTGAAGGTTTCAAAGCTTTAGAGGTTATGCACTATTAAGACACGGCCTCATGGGACGTAGAGTAAAAAAATTGAAAAATTTTACACCTATGTGTGCAGCCGCCTGCAGTGAGCCAGCATGGGCCAGCTTTCAAGGGAAGCCCTTATTTGGAAAACCATAAGTATGAGCGATTAATGCAAAGATTTCCGAGAAATTAAATTGTTACCTACTTGAATCTACACAAATATTATAAAAGCTGAAGAGTTTGTTTGTTTGGTTGAACGCGCTAATTTCAGGAAATGGTGGTTCGAGTTAAAACATATTTTAGTGTTGGACAGCCCGTTCATCAAGGAAGGCTAACATCACCAATAGGAGCGGAGCATCAATGAAAAAATTCCCAAAAACAAAGATTTATTCCTTTTTCTTGGCTTCCGTTGCACGTACGAAGGAATTGTTCCTCTTAAGCATTAAAAAAAAAGTCCGCGATAGCATATGTCCATTTTTGAAGGTTGACTCACACTTTCTCTAACCCTCACTCGCAGACGAAGTTGCGCGGGTCAGCTAGTTATGTAATAAACTGACACAGGAGACATTTATTCTTAATTTTAAAGGTCATTGATCTTGCTCACGCGGAATGATTAATATTTTATTATGTAACGTGTTACAGACGTCGTATTTTCATGTTAACAAAAATATAATAAAAGTACGTACTGTATACCTTACTACGTACTTTCTACTATTTTTTTTAGTAAGTGTTTTATGTCATTATGTGCCGTTTCTCTAAACAAATTATAGTGATTATTACTTGGGTTAAAGTAATAACTCAAGATACGATTTTAATTCTGTGTGTTTAACAATTGCTTGTAATTAGAACTGTTTTTTCGATTATTATAATATGTACAATGAGTTTTGTATCGATATTAATTACGCTAAAAGAACTAAGAAGTAGAGACATTACTTATTAATTATTATTATAATGGTCGTTTAAATAATGCAAATATTACGATTTTACCTTGTATTTTTCGACTAGGTATAATGGTAAAGATTACCGTACAGGAAAAATGCAATTCCACTCATCTTTTGTCAACACAAAATTACGTGGCTACTTGGGTTGGGAAAAACCAAAGCCCCGTTTACAATTTTATGACTTCAACGCAACGCAAGCTTCCTAGGACAAATACTATGTAAATCAGTCTTCTTCCAAGAAAAAAATCTTGTTTTTTTGGCTAAATGTGTTCGGAAATAACAAACTACTAGCTTTGTTATATTGGGGTCGGCTTCCAGTTTAATCGGATGTAGCTGAATACCAGTATTATACATGGAGCGACTACCTATCTGATTTCCACAACCCAGTTAGTACTGGATAATACGATACGGATACCCCTCGTTAAGCCTGGTTGCCAGACTTTTGGGCCACTGACTATCTGCAACGGTTGCCAAAAATCTTCAAATGAGTGCCGGAACCAATAACTAAACGTGGTTTTGGAGGCATCGATGAAAATCGTTCTGTAATGGATGGTCACCCATCTACAGACCAACCTTGGCTAGCGCGGCTTAACCTCGAAGTAAACTGTAAACGCGGGATTACCTCAGTATGGCCAAAGTTTTATAGTGTCAACTTCACCGTGTTTTAATGATTTCTAAATAGTTGATTGCATACTGATCATCATCATCTGCCTTGCCTTGTCCCAACTATGTTGGGGTCGACTTCCAGTCTAACCAGATGCAGCTGAATACCAGTATTTTACATGGAGCGTCTGCCTATCTGACCTCCACAACCCAGTTAATACTGGATAATACGACACCACTTGGTAAAACTGGTTGTCAGACTTTTTAGACTAATATTATTACCATTTAAGACCAACTTTTGCCCCCGGCTTCGCTCGCTTTGTGGTCGAATATTATCTTACGGAAACGTCGTAAATATAGCTTATGTCACTCGGAGATAGTGTAGCTTCCCTTTAGTGAAATATTTTTTTGAATCGGATCAGTAGTTTCGTAGATTATCCCTACATTCAAACATACAAACTTTACCTCTATAGTGAGCATTGTAAGTACGATCGAACAAGCTATTTGGTTTACACTTTACAATATAATTTGTGGGTTAAACTGTAAACCAAATAGCTTGTTCGACCGTACATACAGAGGGTAAACAAGTCCTTCTCCTATTTCCGTAACCCAATGGGCTACCGCACACTATAGACAAGACTGTATCCGTATTATTAGCCGGATTTATCCGGATACCGTTATCCAAGTATCCGAATACTAAAATCAGCGGATAATTGCATGCCCTACGCGTAACTAAGATGCTTAATAGAACAGTATCGATGAAGTCCATTTTGACACAGACATAAAAGTAGGTACTCTGAAGCTACTGAGAAGGAATTGACGCAAACGATGTGTGCCGCACGCCCGCGCCCTTTCGTCGTAGTAGACCAAACAGTTTCGTTTTAGGTGTGCCATTTGTCGTGGACAAAACAGTTTTTGAGGCAGACTTGTCAATGTGAGGCAACTCTCGAGATAGTCTTGTCTAGAGTGTGCGGTAGCCATAAGGATCTCAGGTATGGTGTAGAATAAAAATAATATCACAATCACAATGTCGGTCGGGGAAAACAATTGGCTTTCGACTTCATTAAAGAGATATTATATTATACTCTTTATAAATAGTTATGTGTCAAATAAGAAATTGAATGGATGGGGTGTTATTTGCCAAACTAACTTACTATGGGTGACATAAATTAAATAATGTGCGAGTTGTTTTCTTAAGGTTGTAGCCCACATAAACGACTGCTCCCACCCAACAAAAAGAATATGATTCAAAAATGAGCTTATTGTATTGCTATTTAGATATACTTTACATTGGCAACATAAATTAGCTGACAGCTCGCTGTCAGCGGGCCTACCGCCGTCAATGCCAATGTAAAGTATATCTAAAGAGAAATATTGAATTATATACTTTTTGTTGGGTGGAAGCGGAGTCGTTTATGTGGGATACAACCTTTAGTGACTTCAAAACAAGTAGAACGAAAACAGGCTTTGTTTAAAGAAAAAATAAACTTTAGTTTAGAATTTATGCCTCCATGAGTAGTTCTATAGTCAGAAGTCAGTAGTATTTTCCAGGACAAATTCTTGGAATGTAGTGTTCGGTTTAATTAGTTGGGTATTGTGTCCATTTTTAAAACTTTGGCATAACAAGGAAAAAAACCACTGCTGTATTATACATAATAATATTATTGGAATGGAATTATACTTATTGCCGTCATAACTTAATTACTGAAAAAATAAACCAAAATAAATTACTTTTGTAACAGAACGTTACCTACTCAAATTATCATTCAATTGCACAGATAAAAAAGAATGTCTAGTTTTGTTATGTACGACTTTGGATATGCGGGGGCATGTGCGGGCGCGGGACGATGGCAGTGAACGAACCCGTTCGCCCCGTCCGTGCGTCGTCTCGCAGAGTGCGCCGCCAGCGGTGAGTTGTCTTTAGGCTGTTCAGAGAGAATACATATCGCTTTTAGTCCTGTCTGTCTTTTCATTCTGATGTAATTTTTTTAACTGGGACAAAATGGCGAAAAATCAGAATCCATGAGGTATACTTAACATACTTTTTTAGGGTTCCGTAGCCAAATGGCAAAAAACGGAACCCTTATAGTTTCGCCATGTCTGTCTGTCTGTCTGTCTGTCTGTCTGTCTGTCTGTCCGCGGATAATCTCAGTGACCGTTAGCACCAGAAAGCTGAAATTTGGTACCAATATGTATATCAATCATGCCGACAAAGTGCAAAAATAAAAATTTAAAAAAACATTTTTATTAGGGTACCTCCCCCAGACGTAAAGTGGGGAGCGATTTTTTTTTTAATTTTGACCCTAACGTGTGATATATTGTTGGATAGGTATTTAAAAATGAATAGGGGTTTTCTAAAATCATTTTTTGATAATATTAATATTTTAGGAAATAATCGCTCCGAAAGTCAAAAACAATGTGTCCCCCCCCCCCTCTAACTTTTGAACCATAAGTTTAAAAAATATGAAAAAAATCACAGAAGTAGACCTTTATATGAACTTTCTAGGAAAATTATTTTCAACTTGATGAGTTGAATAGTTTTTGAGTTATATAGCACTTTTTCAAAAAAACGCAAATGATAACTTTATTTTTCATACAAATACTATGAAAAACAAAGTTATTTTTGCTGACGAAAAATGTTGGTATTTTTAATGGTCATAGACAGGTACTGTCCCTGATCTATGCTTGTTTGAGTTTAGATTACTTTATTTGAATTTAGTTTATATTTTATCATCCTGAACGTATCTCCTTTCAAATAAAAAATCGGTTCACGTAATCCAAAATTTCCCGAGAGATGGCGCTGTACGTAATCTTTCTGTTAAAGTATGTTAGGTATATTACATAAAAAATAAGTTCATTTATCCACTTTTTGTTTACAAAAAAAGACAACTTGAAAAATGCACTACAAAGTTCAAAATAACTGCGTAATTTAAAACTCGCAATTTTGAAGGCGGTGCCAAGTAAAAAAACTATTAAACACAAATTTACCTAGTATGTAAAGAAAAATGAAAATAACACAAGAAAAATAATTCTAAAAATGATTCACGTTCGTAATTTTTGATGACAAAAATGTAATATACTGACATTGTTCAATATTTGGATTTTGTACGTGAAAAAGTTTACCTGACTCTTCTCTAGATGGCGTTGAGATCGAAATAGATCGCGCTATGGTTTCGTTACCGCGTAAACTATATAAACATTTGGATATTACTTATATTAATCGCATTCGACGCTCGGCCGCCGCAGCGTGCAGACGTGCGCTACGCTCCGCTCCGTCGTCTCTCCGCGCCCCCGCGCCCCCGTTCCGGTCAGCTGCAGTGCTACGTCGTAGCCCTGCGTTCTCACCGAGTCTACGTTCAGTCGTAGCACTACTACGGTTTGTGACTCGTTCACAACCATAGTGTGTTGCGCCGTAGCGAGCTAGCTACGACGAGTGCGTGCGCTCTTAGTAGTTGGTCCGCTGCGTAAAACTGTCTTTTTCAAGACAATTTCCTTCATCGTCAAAAACGTATTTTGCCCCTTCAGGGAAATCCACGGTTTAGTGGTACTTGGGTGGATACCTAACGGTGCTAACGATCCCAAGTGGGTGTTGACCCGACACACCCGCTAACCCTCTTCAAGGGAAGGCAATCCGTTGGAAGGGCTCTGACTGCGGCCTTGGGGGATCTCCTAGTCGCAGTCTGGTAGCACCTAACCCCCGTTTGTCCACAGCTGCACCCGGGACGTCTGGGTGTCTCTACCCCAGCGGCCCGGATCGGTCGCAAGACCCATAGGGCCCTGTCGCACAATAAGACTGGCGACAGGTTTACAAGCTTAGGGCACACCTTAGGTACTCACCTCCCTGTATCACCGACAGGGAGAGAACACATCCCCGGGTTATCCCACCCGGGGAGTTAGGTACTGGTATCGCTAGATAGGTAAACAGAATAGGCCCTTCAGGCAATTCTCAGACAGTCGTGTCGCTGGCAAGTTTGTTTGTGTTTTTCTTCTTGCCAGTAACACTAGGAAAAACACAAGGGTGGGTTCGTTTTTACGGGGAACTGTCTGCCCGGGGAGTTCACGTTTAACGTGTCTCCACGGGACTAGGTAGTTAGCTCTTAGTTAGCTCACTATTAGGATACTAGGCTGTTAGGCTCCCCCTGCCAATATGGCTTACCAGGCGGCGCGCAACGTAGTGCTGAAAGCGCAATTCGACGACCTGATACAGGTACTGTTGGCTGACGACAGTCCCTATATTCAGGACAAGTACTCGGCCCTTTTAAAGCCTTTTGAAAAGGCCGGTTACAATGCCCTTAGGAAGGAGATACCTTCTAGGTCGCCCACGCGCTCCCCCGACCCGTTAGCTCAATCCTCCGACATGGAGATAGTAGAGTCCCAGCCAGCCCCTGAGAGCTCTCCGGAGACCTCGGGCACCAACTCCTCGTCCTCTGAATCTGAGGACTTTCAGTTGGTGCAGAAGGGCAAGAGGAAGAAGGGAAGGCAAGCGAAGGCCGGTAAGGCCAAGAAGGCCGTCACGGACTTCAATGCGCCTCCCCTTGCTCCCCTAGCCTCCCCGCCCCCGTCCGGTGTTACTGCACCCCCAGCTGCCTCCCAGGGCAGCCGCCCGTCCAGCCCTATGGCTATTTCCTCACCGCAAGGTGCGGCTCCTGTCAGCCGCCCTGCAAGCCCTATGGCTGCTTCTCAGCCAGCCCCCACTTCTGCTGCTCCTTCTTCAAAGAAGCAGTTAAAACCCCCGGCTCTGTACATCCAGGAGAAATCCAGATGGACAGAAATCTCCAAGATGTGTGTTGATCGCAAGATCAACTACACCAACGCCACCTCTACCCTTCAGGGTATCAAGGTGAAGACCCCCACGTCCACGGACTTTAGAAGTCTCGTCCACGCGCTTCGTGGAAGGAACGTCGCCTTTCACACGTATAGTCTCCCTGAGGAGAAGCCGACCCGTGTGGTCATCAAGCGGATCCCCAAGGAGATTCCCTCCCAAGATATCCTGGAGGATCTCACCTCCCAGGGTATCCCCGTTTCGGCGGTCCACCGCCTCCACAAGAATAGGTCCCAAGGGGGTGACGAGTACGACATGGTACTCGTAATATGTGACCCAGTTGAAGGGCACCACCCCATCTTCAAAGTCCGGTCAGTATGCTCGCTCTCGGGCATCATCATTGAGAGGCCTAAAAAGCTTAAAGTCGTCGGGCAGTGTCATCGCTGCCAGCTTTATGGCCACAGCCAAAAGCACTGCTACGCACCGCATAGGTGCGTAAAGTGCCTCGGCGATCATGCCACGGCAGACTGCACCCGTCCTAAGGACAGGAATCTCTGCACAGAGCCGCCTAGTTGCGTCCTGTGCGGTCAGTCTGGCCACCCGGCTAACTACAGGGGCTGTCCCAAAGCCCCCAAACAGTCCGCTGGTAAGTTGGCCAATCGCGCCAACCAACGCCAGCAGAGGGAAGCTCCCTCTTCCTTTCAAGTCCCCTCCAAGGTCCTCCCCGAGCGTCTCAGCCCGCAGAGGCCTTCCCCATGGAACATGCTGAACCATCAGCAAGCGTTCCCAGCCCTCGCGAAGTCCCAACCCAACCCCCCCATGCCCGGTCTAATGGAAAACCCTGTACCAGCGCCCACTCCCGTGGTCGCCCCTCAGGCCTTTCCTAAAACCCGCGCTCCCGTCACTCAAACCCGCGCTCCCGTCGCTCCAACCCGCGCTCCTGCTTCACAGGAATCTAACCTCAAATACTTGATGAAGTATCAGCCCCTTTGCACCCCTGAGGCCGACCGCATGGTGGCCGAACTCAGGGCTGCAACGGACCTTCAACAAGTAGTTGATATCATTGATGCCTATCCGGTCATCAAGTCAGCCTTAAGCAACCTTAGTTTCGCGCCGTAATGGATATTACACCCGGTATCTCTTGCACCCAACCCCGGTCCCTTAGATTAGGTTACTTTAACGCCAACGGCATGAGAGGTCAACGCGACGAGATCGCCTCTTTCCTCCGTGACCACAACGTTGATGTACTCCTCATCCAGGAGACCTTCCTTAAACCCAGCCACCGCGACGCCAAGATTGCGAACTACCGTTTAGTTCGCAATGATAGGTTACGTTGCCACAAGGGTGGTACTCTCATTTACTTTCGCAAGGAACTGCACTGCATCCCTATCGACCCCCCTCCTTTAAAGTCCCTACTTGAGGTTTCAATCTGTCGGCTAGCTATGACCGGTCATCAACCGATCCACTTAGTGTCTGCTTATTTGGCCCCTTCTAACACGTCGGAAGATCATAACCTCCTGGTTAATGATCTCACCCTCCTTTTCGGCTTAAGTGACTCCGTGATCATCGCGGGCGATCTTAATGCCAAACACCCAGCCTGGAACAGTAGAATGACGAACCCGAGAGGGAAAGTCCTCTACGATCTAGGTCTGTCTCTCAACTTTGACCCGATCGCTCCTATCGAGCACACCTATTATCCCGACACTCCCAGCTATCATCCTGACGTGCTCGATATAGCGCTGCTCAAGAACGTGAACCTTCGGTTACACTTGATTGAGACGTTACACGAGCTCCATTCCGACCATCGTCCAGTGCTCATGCACTTGATTCCTCGCTCGGGTATCATTGACCCCAGCCAACCCTCTCCCACCACTCTCACCACTGACTGGAGGAAAGTAAGCGATATGCTGAAATCTGAAACGTCACCGCTTCTTGATGGTATTCCCGACCATATTGTCTCTGTCGCAGACACCGAGGCCGCAATCAACTCGTTTACAGAACACGTTCAGTCCATACTGAAGGATTGTTCTCGAGAAGTACCAGCGATGAGCGATCAACGCTGGATACTTCCCGACGACATTCGTGAACTGATAAATGAGAAGAATGCGGCCATACGTGCCTACAGCTCTTGGCCCTGCGAAGCGAACAAGATTCACATGCGTTCCTTACAGCGTGCTGTAAAGAAACGCACCAGTGAGTTTCGTTCGAGTCAATGGGACAAAACGCTCAGCGAACTTGAGCCCACTCACCTAGCTTTCTGGCAGCTTCAGAGGAAGTTGCGCACCTCGGAAGAGGTTTCTTCTCCACCCCTCATCCGTCCCGATAAGAGCGTCGCTTTTGACGACTCTGAAAAAGCAGAATGTCTGGCCGACAGTTTGGAATCCCAATGTTCACCGAGCACTCTACCAGTAGACAAGCAGCACCTTGATGAGGTGGATGCAGAAGTCGAACGTAGAGCATCGCTTCCCCCTGTAGAAGACCCCGATGACCCTCTCCCCGTCATCACCCCGGAAGAGGTCAAAGACGTCATAGATAAGTTACAGCCTCGGAAAGCCCCAGGCGCCGATGGCTTCACTAATAGAGTTTTTAAAGCCCTCCCCGCCCGGCTCATAGTCCTTTTGGCTGCCATCTTCAATGGCGCCCTGAGCAACAATATGTTCCCCCAAGCGTGGAAAGAGGCCACTGTTATAGGTATTCCCAAACCTGGGAAACCGAAAGCCCAGCCTTCGAGCTACAGGCCGATCAGTCTCCTGAGTGCTCTCGGCAAAATCTATGAAAGGCTTATTTATAAGCGTCTCAGAGATTATGCCGAGACAAAGGGCCTCATCCCTAAAGAACAGTTCGGCTTCAGGACCGAACATTCTTGCATACATCAAGTCCACCGCATCGTCGAACACGTTAGCGCTGGTTTCCAGCGCGGAGCGATGACGGGCGTGATGTATTTCGATATAGCGAAAGCCTTTGACAAGGTCTGGCACAATGGCTTATTATATAAGCTATACCAACTCGGTGTGCCTGACCGTCTCGTGCTCATCTTACGAGACTTTCTGTCAAACCGTACCTTCCGCTACCGTGTGGGTAAGACGTTATCCTCTCCCCATCCTATCCGTGCCGGAGTCCCTCAGGGCTCCGTTATCTCTCCCCTCGCGTTCACGTTGTATACTAGTGACATCCCCAAGAACAAGAAGGTTCAGTTAGCCCTATTTGCCGACGACACGGCAATTTACTACACCGGCCGTTCTATGACTAACATCCGTCGCATCCTCCAAACAGCTGTCGACTCGCTCGGCGCTTGGTTCCGTAAGTGGAGGATTGAGGTTAACCCTGACAAGAGCCAGGCAGTTCTGTACTATAAGGCACGCCTTAAGCGTTCGCCAGGTCCCCCCGTCACTATGTTTGGCAAGCCTATCCCTTGGGAGAAGCAAGCCAAATATCTTGGAGTTATTCTTGACGACCATCTGTCATTCAAGGCTCATATCAAAGCAGCTCGTGACCGAGCTGCCTTTGCTATGGGCCGACTCCATTTCATGATCACTAGGAAGAGCAAGTTGTCACTCAAGTGCAAGTTGCGTCTTTACACCGCAGTCATCCGTCCCATCATGACATACGCTTGTATCGTATTCGCTCATGCCCACCCGCGTCATATCCACACGATGCAGACCTTGCAGAACCGATTCCTCCGTAAGATCACCGGTGCCCCCCCGTACGTCCGTAACGACAGTCTACACGTAGACCTTAGAATCCCTACCGTTAAGCAGTTCATGAAACGCCTGTCCAAGCGTTACTTCGACACTGCCATCAAACATAGGAACCCCCTAATCGCATCGGCCGCCCGGTACGACCCATCGCGTATTAGCTCAGTCCAACGTCCGCGTCACACCTTAGTCACCCCCGACGATCCGATCACTATCTTGCAAGAGAGTAGGAAAGATACCAGTACAGTTCGTAGATTGTACAAATACAAACCGAAAACCTTCCGACCTCGCCGCCGAGGTCCGGCGCGTAATCCCAAGTCAATCCCTCCCCGACCCTTGCCTGAGCCAGCCCGCGATGCTGAGCCTTTAGCAATAAAACAGTCCCTAAATAAAGACAATCAGATCCAGCCTGTCCCTTTGCTGCCCCCAGCGACGCCCTAAGCCGAGGTCCGTACCCCACAGGGGGTGCCCTTAGAGCGCTGTCGCTTAGTTTTTAGTCATTTTTGCCCTGGCTGGAGGCCTTAAATTCAAGGCATCCACAGGACTTGCCCGGTTAAGCAGAAGCCAGTCTTCGTAGACTGAACTGCGAGATGCCCTACAAAAAAAAAAAAAAAAAAAAAAAAAAAAAAAAAAAAAAAAAAAAAACTTATATTAATCGTTTGTGTGAAATTGCGATAAGGATTGGATTGTTTTGAAAAATAAAATTGCTTATTCTTATTACTGTACACTGCTAATTATAAATTCTTTGTTTGATTTATTTCTTTAGTTTAGTTCTTACATTTTCTTTAGTTAAGTTCTACTTACTACTTATTGTTAGATATTTCTCTTCTCTGAGTTTCTCATTTTATGTTTTGAGTAATAAGTAAGTTCACTTAGTAATAAGTGGTACCTAGTTGGTTCTTTAATCTTTTGTTAGCTTAGATATCCTAATAAAGAAGATTAATGGTTTTACTTGGCATCACCTTCATTATTTTGAACTTTTTAGTGCATTTTATTTGTTTGTTTAAAAAAATATATTTTCAATTCGACCTGTTTATATTTTGCGTATTAAAATGTTCTCATATATTTTGAACCGCAACAATCATGTTGAGGACGACGCTGTGCGCGCCTTTCATGATTTGTTAGCCCAACACACATCGTTTCGGCCTAGAGAAGTGTCTCTTTTTCTTCATCCGGAACTAATAGACCCTGTACCTCAAGATGAGTCTCATTTACAAATTATATATGGCGGAGAAGTCGGGTTTGTAGGACATTGGATTTGCATTTATTATATCAATGGAATATTACGGGTCTATGATAGTTTATATAATAATTTAAGTCATTCGCAGCACGTTTACGTTAACGCATTATTTCCATACTTGGATAGTAATAAAATACAATTCCCTAGTGTCCAACGTCAACCAAATAATAGTATTGAGTGTGGGTTATTTGCTATTTGTTTTGCCACCGCTTTAGCTTTGAGAGTAAATCCATCCTGTGTTAATTTCATAGTCGAGGACATGCGACGTCATTTGTTTGATATGTTATCTCGAGGTGTATTAGAGCTTTTCCCGTCAGATAACGCCGCAAGAAGAGCTGGCCGGCCACCAGCAAATTTGTTCCTAAATGTCCGAGAAAAAAAAGAAAAAAAAAAAGAAAAAAATAAAATTAAGGATTCCAACAAGAAAAAAAACAAAAGGTCTCAAAAGACACAGTCTCAAGAAACTGAAAGTCAAAACTTTAATGACATGAAAAACATGGAAAGCCCAACATTTACAGCTAGTACTCAGATAAGTGAAAGTCCAACATTTACCGCTATTACGCAGATACTTGAAAGTCCAACATTTACAGATGAATCACAGAAAACCAGAAGTCAGACTAATGATATCCAGACCATTGGGTATTTAACACTAACGAATAGTACTCAAGAAAATACAAGTCCTACATTAAGACTTGACTACAACGAACAAACTGAGTCCGGCCAAGCCAAACGTAGAAGAAAAAATACTGATTACACACAGACAAAGCAAATACGAAACACTGAGAGCCGCAGGGCCAATCGTCAGATTCCCGTCATTAGACAGGCAGAGCAACAACGCGACACGCAGGCTCACCGTGCAGCTCGTAAAAACCCTATCTTCCGAAATACCGAACAGCAGCGAGATATGCAAGCTCACCGCGCAGCTCGGGAAAACTCGGACATGCGTGACATAGAGCGAGAGCGGGATATGCAAGCTCACCGCGCAGCTCGGGAAAACTTGGACATGCGTGACATAGAGCGAGAGCGGGATATGCAAGCTCACCGCGCAGCTCGGGAAAACTCGGACATGCGTGACATAGAGCGAGAGCGGGATATGCAAGCTCACCGCGCAGCTCGGGAAAACTTGGACATGCGTGACATAGAGCGAGAGCGGGATATGCAAGCTCACCGTGCAGCTCGGGAAAACTCGGACATGCGTGACATAGAGCGAGAGCGGGATATGCAAGCTCACCGTGTAGCTCGTGAAAACCCAGTTTTTCGTGATGTAGAGCAACAGCGTGATACCCAGGCTCATCAAATAGCTCGCCAAGATCCGCATTATTCACAAATTGAACGAGCTAGAGACACTAGAGCTCGACAATCGGCGCGTTGTAACTTTATTAATGATTGGGATAATGTTAAACAAAAATATTTTAATAATACGAAGGAAGGATACAATCATCCTTGTTCATGTTGTGGTAGATTATGGCACAAACATTCTGTAAGGAGACTAATAAAGCATTCTATTTCGACTAAATATAATGCAGAATTCGCGTTAAATGTATTTAATCTAAATCCTTTTGATGAATCTGCAGAGTTTTGTTGTACGTGTGCTAAATACATTACTCAAGGGCAAATGCCGCGACTCGCAATAGCTAATGGATTGAAGTTTCCAGATATTCCGGATGTTTTGAATGAATTAACTTCAATGGAGGAGAGATTAGTAAGTCCCCGCCACGTATTTTTGAAAATAGTTCGTAGAGGTCAGGGATTAGGATATCAGCATGGTTTATCAGGAAATGTTATTAATGTACCTGTAAAAATTAATAACATGGTAAAAGCTTTACCTCGGTCAATAAATGATGATAATGTTATTACTGTAGAGTTAAAGCGTAGATTCTGTTATAAACATGGTCGTAAAGAACAAGTCCGCCCAGAAATAATACGAAGAGCAGCGGAATATTTAGTAACGTGTGATTTGTTTCGAACACATGGTATAGAACTTGAAGGTTCATGGACAAATAATGAACCTGAAGACACTGTCGAATGTACCTGTGGTTCACCTGAGCAGGAGAGTAATGTTGATGACATAAATCCTGGTGGCACAGAAACTCTGTTAGATGAAAACCAAGATCTAACAATAGTTATGGCTCCAGGAGAAGGTGAAAGACCAATTTCCTTGCTCTTTGACCAACATCTGGAAGAGCTTGCCTTCATAAAAGTACATTGCGCTATTGAGCGAAAATTCCTCGTGAACTTAAGTCATTCTGAAGTCACACGTTCAGAAATTTCCAGAATTGACAGGCGAGCTGTAAGACCTGACTATCTATTTACTGCCCTGAAAAAACAACAAACTATTGCCGTCAAAAATAATGTTACGACCTGTTTACGCAAAAAAACTGTCAGAGGTGCCCCTGTATTGGCATGTAATGTGCTTCAAAATAACTTTGTTGACAATTTAGTTCAACATGACGACGGGTATCGTGTTCTTGGTGGAATCAGGAATTCTCCTGCTCACTGGGAAAGTGAAAAAAAAAGTTGTTGGCAATGGTTAGACAGTTCGGTGTTCCCACTTTGTTTTTAACTTTATCTGCTGCTGAAGTGCAATGGATTCCATTATTAATCTTGCTTAGTGAAGTAGTTGATAAGATAAAACTTACTGAGCTAGAAGCGGAAAATTTGCCATACGATACAAAAGCTCGTCTTATACAATCCGATCCGTTCATTTGCGCCACATATTTTGAAATAAAATTACAAGAAATTCAAAAAACCTGGTCCTGTTCATCTGGACCTTTCTTAAATTACAAAATCATTCACTTTTATTATCGCATTGAGTTTCAGCATAGGGGATCGCCTCATGCTTATATGATGTTATGGTTAGACGAAGCGCCCACTTTTGTACCCGGTGATACAGCATCTGCTCATAATATTTCCAAATTTGTTGACAATATTATTTCCTGTAACAGCACTGAATTACCTGATGAACTTAGACGTCTACAACTACATAAACACACACATACATGCCGGCCAACATCAGATAGATTATGTCGCTTTGGAATACCATTTTTCCCCATGGATGAAACGAAAGTATTAGTAGATCTTTCAAAAGACGATCCAGAGTTCAAAAAGTCAAAACAATTGGCAAAAGACATCTGCCAAAAAATACAAAATATTCCTGCAGAAATATGCACTTTCATTGAATTTTTGGACTGGATTGGCGTTAGTTGTGAAAATTACATATTAGCTATTAGAAGCACCTTAAAACGACCTACGGTTGTCCTTCAACGTAGACCTCAGGATGTATTTATTAATCCTTTTAGTAAAAAAATCTTAGCTTTACACAAAGCTAACATGGACATTCAATTTATATTAGATCCGTTTGCGTGCGCAGTATACATTGTTGACTACATTAACAAGGCTGACCGAGGGATGTCACGTCTTTTGCGTGAAGCTTTGGACGAAGCCAAAAAAGGAAATAAAAGTGTTAAAGAGTCATTAAGGATAGTATCGAATGTATTCTTAAATTCTAGTGAGATTTCTGCTCAAGAGGCAATCTATGTTCTGACTGGTTTACCGCTGTCACGTGCTAGTGAAGCTGAAATGTACATAAACACTAGTTTGCCTCAAGAGCGAGTCCATATTTTAAAAAGTTACCTTGAATTGCAAAGGCTCGAACCTGATTCATCCGATATATTCCAAAAAGGTATTATTGATTATTACTCAAAGCGACCACTGTCCTTAGAAAACATAAGTCTTTCCCATTTTGTAGCATATTACACCTATGCCAAAAAAACTCATTCAGGTAGATCAATAGAAACTCTCAACGATAGTTCTCAAGCAATTGATTATACCCAGGCTGTTGAAGCGGAAGGGAACTGGATTCCTTTGCAAGATAATTTAGGATACATACGAAAAAGAACTAAAGCTCGAGTAATACGATTTCGTCGGTACAGTTACATTGATGATCCAGACAATTTCTATAGGGAACAAGTAATGCTGTACCTCCCTTGGCGAAGCGAGGAAGAAGAATTACTAAATCCTAACATAAATATAAAGGACATATTTGACATATAGAGAAAGAATAAAGGCTGAAAGTAAACAATTTAACAAGCTAGGTGACGCTGAAATGTTTGAAAGATTGTTGACAGAAATAAGAAATGTAGAATTAATAAACGAAGAAGAAGATTTGCCAGGAAGAGGAGTCAACGTGGATGTATTCGAAGGCTTTGAATTTGAGACACAAACAGTGGATGTAGCAGAAGACCTCATTCCAGGTGGAAATCCCGGGCCACAATTGTGTGGTGACCCATCAAATTTTATTGCGCAACCGCCTCATTTGTCCCAAGATGATTTTTTGGTTTTTGCCAGAAAACTAAATGATGCTCAAAGGGACACGTTGCTGCACATTTATCAACACTTTTGCTTTACTTCAACAATACCCCTATATTTATTTATTAGTGGTGGGGCTGGCGTTGGCAAAAGTGTTTTAATTAATGCAATTTTTCAAAGCCTAACTCTCCTTTTTAATAAAGAACCTGGTAGTGACCCCGATGAGTTGAAAATACTTTTATCAGCCTTTACCGGTAAAGCTGCATTTGCAATAGGAGGGCAAACTATACATAGTGCACTTGGTCTTCCAGTGTCTCAAGCGGGCAGTATTTTACCAGAGTTGTCGCCAAGTGTGGCGAATACTCTGGCCACAAAACTGGCAAAATTACGTTTAATTATAATTGATGAAGTTTCAATGCTAGGATCCAGGACATTCCATCAAGTAAACCGTAGACTGCAACAAATATTTCATTCTTCTGCCTTTTTTGCCGGAATTTCAGTTATAGTAGTTGGAGACTTCAGACAATTGCCACCTGTTGGTGACAACTGGGTGTTTCAAGCTAATTCTCGAAATCCTTTAGCAGAAATAGCAGGTACGCCGCTTTGGGATTTATTTGTACTGACAGAGCTTAAAGAAATAATGCGCCAAAGGGATGATGCTGCCTTTGCAATGGCATTAAATAATATGGCTAGTGGGTGTATGTCATCTGAAGATGTCAATTTAATTGAAAGTCGGTGCTTTAGTAACTCATCACTTCCAGACACGTGTAAGGGTGCAGTTCATTTATTCGGCAGTAACCGTGAAGTTGATGAACATAATTCTAAAGTACTGTCAAGTATGACTACCGAAGGAGCGGTATCCAAGGCTGTGGATAGAGTAAGTGGCGATGCTAACCCTGCCGTAAAAGAAAAAGCTGTAAATACAGTTGCCAAGTTACCAACGTCTCAAACCTACGGACTACCAAACACTATAATTTTAAAAGTCACGGCTAAATACATGATGACGGTAAACATTAACACGTCAGACGGGCTAGTGAATGGAACCACGGGGGTATTGACTGCGATTGATTTTGCAGTCAATCCAACTACCGGTGAGAGAAGACCTCTACGCGTTTGGATATCTTTCGATGACGTGAATATTGGAAAATTAAAAAGAATTCAGAGCGCAACATCCCTCACTCGTTACAAAACTCGAATAAACAATAATTGGACTCCAATAGAACCAGTAACTTACACTGTAAAAAGGTACAAGTCTACAAACTTACAAGTGCGTCGTAGCCAATTCCCCCTAGTTCCCGCTGAAGCTATAACAATACACAAAAGTCAAGGTTCCACCTTAGAAAAAGTAGTTGTTCATTTAAAGCCCAATATTTTAAGATCTATGTTATACGTCGCTTGCTCACGTGCTACTAGCGCTCAAGGTCTATTCATTGTTACCGAGAACTTTCGTCCTCCACGTCCACCATCTGAGCATGATTCCGTCATAACGGAAATGAGAAAATTAAGATTAAATCCTCTGATCCCCATATATCGCTTTTTAAGAGAGCCCCACAGTTCTTGTCAAATCATGTTCCATAATGTACAATCTTTACGTAAACACTTGCAGGATATAGTAACCGATCCGCAGACAATGGCATGCGACATTTATTTAGCCGTAGAAACATGGAGTTGCCTTCAAGATTCATTCAATATGAATAATTTTGAAGAAGTAGTCCGAACAAATGGCCCGAAACAGTATTCTACAAACCCCGGCTTTGGTGTATGTGCAATGGTGAAACATAATGTAGAATATTCCAACCCGCAATCTTACAGTGAAATTAACGGAACTGAGCACTGTGAAGCAGTATCTATTGAAGTAAACGATGTGAAGATAGTAGCCTTGTATAGATCTTGCAAATGCCCCAACGGCATCGCAGTGGGTTTTATAAATAATTTATTGTCGCATAACAGTTCTTGTATTATATTTGGAGATTTTTAACCGACTTCTAAAAAAGGAGGTTTTTTTTTTTTTTTTTTTTTTTTTTATGTTTGTTCGCGCATAACTCCGTCGCTTGCCAACCGATTTGAAAAATTCTTTTTTTGTTGGAAAGGGTATACTTTCCAAATGGTCCCATAGCCACCAAGTCGGGATCTGATGATGGAATCTTGGCGAAATCGAGGGAACTCTTCAAATTTTATAGGATAACGTACAGCGATTTTGGTATTTTCTACAACAAATGAAGCATTTGCGTTTGATAAGAACCATTCTACCATCAGATCTGATGATGAAGCCAAGAGTCATGGAACTCCATAATGAGACAATGTATCCTAGTCGTGTTTGGGCTTGTTGTAATTGTAACGGTATGCACTTTCCATGCGTACCAAGCACATGTGAACCACTAAAAAGTGAAAAATAAAAACTTTTTTTGCAAAAAATAAAACCGACTTCAAAAAAAAACAAAAAAGTGAAAAATAACTTTAGCTTCTGAAGTCGGTGACAAAAAAATTAAATCAATCAAACAAAGGTCACCGACTTCAGAAGCTAAAGTTATTTTTCACTTTTTTGTTTTTTTTTGAAGTCGGTTTTATTTTTTGCAAAAAAAGTTTTAACGAAAACTATCTTAGTAACAACAATAGTGCAGTATTTAAATTATTAAATGACGCTGGCTATCACTCCCTATTGCAACCCCAACCCACTACTCATGGTGGGAGTCAAATAGATAACATTTTTGCCAACTTTCCTTGTGAAGTTGGCATTTATAACTCTTTTTTTAGTTACCACTTTCCTTTGTGGGCCCGTTTTTAGGGTTCCGGAGCCAAATGGCAAAAAACGGAACCTTTATAGTTGAAATTAGTTAGTAGTTAGCTGAAATTAGTAGTTAGCTGAAATTTGGTACCAATATGTATATCAATCATGCCGACAAAGTGCAATGAATAGGGGTTTCCCTAAATAAAGGGTGTAAAACACCTCTTCACGAAGCCGAAAGGCACTTGTTCTCCCCATCATTGCGATCATTTTTTTTTCAACACCATACCTGGGAACCTTCTAGTTACGAAGATATGGAGGGTCAAAGTTACAACTTTTTAAAAGGTTTTTTTTTAAATACAATTTTTTTTTTTAAGATTTTGACTTTTAACAGCTCCACGACCCCCGTACTATTCAATCCATCCATCAGCATAATGTTTTAAGTGCGTTACATTGAGTTCTACCACAAAACATGTTTTAAAAGCTCAAAAAAAAAAAGTTGTTTCCCAGCAAAAATTTTTGCGTAAAGTTACTTAGTTTGATGTACAGAATGCTTGGTTAACGGCTTTGTGATGAGGTGGTTTACACCCTGTATTTTTTTATAATATTACTATTTTCGGAAATAATCGTAAAAAATAATGTGTCCCCCTCTAACTTTTGAACCATAAGTTTAAAAAATTTGAAAAAATTCTCAAAAGCAGAACTTTATGTAAACTTTCTAGGAAAATTATTTTGAACCTTTTGGGTTAAACAGTTTTTGAAAAATAGTACAAAAACTAAGTTTGCGTGGGAAGCTACGGAACCCTACAGTGAGCGTGGCCCGACACGCTCTTGTTTTTTTAGAATACTTTAGGGGTAGTGAAGACCAGGGTATAAAACTGCATATTTTTTGGGTCCCTTAGAAAAGGGAGGATTCTCCAACCAGACGTCGTTGTTGACAAAACAAACAACTTTAAAATTCTTAAAATGGACTTTATTTTTAACATGATTCATAATTATTATGATTCTGCTAAAGCGGCAATTTTAGACCCGCTGTTTGCGACTAGTCGCGGAGAACTTGAATATCACCCTTAGTTCTTCATTTGGGTCATAGATGGAGCTGTAGGTTTTTTGTACTTTATTATGCCGCTACAAAACTTTAGCTCAAAAGAAAAGAGCTTTCATGTTGAAAATAGCTGGTAAATTAAGTTGTTATTGTTGCCTAATGTGAATTAAGCGATCAAAGTACAAGGAACAAGGTCAAAAAAACTTTTCTTTTTTTTGACAACGCTTAATTCTATGTAATTAACCAATGTTTGTATCCCACTGCTGGTTAAAGGCAGCATTTCTCTTTCCACACCTTAACCTTAGATGGATAACCATATTTCACTGGACAATTATAATACGTGGATTCGACGTGCGCTGGTTTGAGGGGGCATATTTTGGATGTATGTCTATTATGTTTATAAATGTTGTAATTATGTTGTGAGTAAATGATAAAAATGATGTTTTTTTTATATTTTTATTAGAAAAATCAAATAAAAAACAAACGCGGTACTTCTTACTCTGCAAAACTTAAACATTTAGGAATCTCTCCGTCAGTCTTGTAACTGAAAAAGTAAACTTTTTAAAATCAACTTTTTGGATTATCTATAGTATGAAAAACCTAAGTAAATATTTTTTTACACATTTTCACCTCAAGCACTTAGGATAAGCGCTGGATTTGTACATACTTGGCAAAGCACTTGCAAGGATCTCAGGTTTATTTTCAGACATATTTTCAGTATCCAATGGGTTTATCACTGGTGAAGCACTCGCCTCAAAGTCTTCGGCATTACTGTGTACTATCTTCAAATAAATTGTTTTCAATTTCACTGCCTGACCCCTGATTGATGACAACTACCAACTGATTTCTTCAACGTTTACCGGACTTTATTGGAATCTATACATATTATAAGGCTGAACTTGAAGTTTGAACGCGCTAATCTCAGGAACTACTGATGGAAATTGACAAAATCTTTTTGTGTCGGATGGTCCATTTATCGAGGAAGGTTATAGGCTATATAAAATCACGATATAACCAATAGGAACGGAGCATAAATGAAAATTGTTGCAAACACGGAGAATATTTATTCCTTTTATGGGCTTTTTCTCTTTTACATATGTGACGCAGACGAAGTTGTGTGGGTCTGCTAGTTTAGTATAAAATAGTTTGGTATTATAATAAACCTCTTTGTGATCCGACTCGGGGCATGTGAAAACGAAATGTGTGTTGAACACCAACGTTTATTCTGTTCCATAATAATCTTAAGGAAACACATCCAAATTGTTGTAGAAGAAAATGCTTTGGCGTCTCTTGATAAGTAAAAGTAGGTCACTCGTATTTTAAAAATATGTACCATACATAAAGGATTGAAGAATAATAATATTCAACATATATTTATCTAACTAGCCTATATTGTCTCACTTTGGGCCAAGGGTTTTTTGTTTGAATTATTTCCATGGTTTTTTGGTATCCTCACACTAGGTGGACCGATGACCTGGTGAAGGTTGCGAGAATCCGCTGGATGCGAGTCGCACGGGACCGGTCAATGTGGTAACACTTGGGTGAGGCCTATGTCCAGCAGTGAACGTCTTTCGGCTGAAATGATGATGATGGTATCTCTGCTTCAACTGCATCCGGTTAGACTGGAAGCCGACCCCAGTATCTATAGTTGGGAAAAGGCTAGGCAGATTATGATGATGAGGGTGACTGTGTGCCACAGACGTCATTCATACCGTCCCGCCAACTCCTTCCTGATTTGACGCAATCTCGTTTTACTATTACAGGGTATCAATTCTGAGTTTTAGGGGACCACTTGTTTTTTTTTTATATACAAAATATTTGTGTATAAAAATAATGTTTAAATAAAAACTGGGTAACTAAACGAGGGTGTCGTATCGTCCGTTTCGCATATCGTCCTCGACGAGCTGTACTAACTCACTATATTTTGATGTTTGGGTGCTTGTCTTATTTCGTTGTTTCTTGGACGTACGTCATTCATGATGAATAATAACCGAATTATACCCAAAAAAAAACTCAAAAGTGGAGTATAACTTCACTTTTTATCGTTGGCGACTTTTGTTTGTTTCATTGCCTTTTTTGCCACCGATTTTCGAAATTATATTATAAAGGGCTTGAAAGATTTTTGTTTGAAGCGTGGTCGGATTTTCTTTTGTCATTTTGACTTTTTTTTAAAGTAGCGGCCCGCATATGACTTTTGTTAATCGATAGCTGGTATCAATACAATCAAGTTTTGTATTGGGCCAAAATGATCTACAGTGTCACGTTTCCGAGAAATGAGCTATCAAAGTTCAAGTCGATTCATTGATAGCACCTTCAGCTCTACTTTGATTTGATCAGACACGTATAAAACGTTTATCAATCGATAGTTTGACCATTTAGACCATTTTATGTCACAAGAAAAAACCCCTGTAATTTTAATTCTGCAACAAGTAAGAGTAAATTCAAAATTGAAAAAATCAGGCACACACAATGTACTAAGACTTAAATAGAAAATCATTCGTTAATTGTTAGGTACTAGGTACCAGTCATCATTCCACTTTCCTCATCTTATTTCGATAGTTAGTATTCCTTTTTCTCCTTTTATAAAGGGTGTAAAACACCTCTTCACGAAGCCGAAGGGCACTTCACTCCCTACCGGACGGACCAAAGTTTCATAACAACCAATTCGGTTTCATCGTGGGTAAATCTACTGTTGACGCGGCACTTTCTGTTAGATAAATTGTTAATAGCTCTGAACACAAGTACGTGGTTGGAATCTTTCTAAATATTTCAGGGGCTTTTGATAACGCTTGGTGGCCGATGCTACTACTTAAAATGAAAAATCGTGGCTGCTACAAAAACATATATAATCTTGTTTATTCATTCTTTTTAAATGGTACCGCGCAATTAAAACTCGGACATCATTCTATGTCAAAGTCCCTTACCATGGGATGTCCACAGGGCTCGGTAATCTCTCCGTATGTATGGAATATAGGTTCTGATGATTTCCTCGCGATCCCACTTCCACCCGGCTCGTTAACCGGTTACGCGGGGGTCCACCCTTTATAGCAGAACTTTTTATGTCATAATATTATTTTGCATACCAGCTGATAGCGTAAACTTCATTTGGCAGATAATTGTTTGGCAGATACTCATTTATCATACGTTCGAACTCATAATTCTGTAAGCCAGAATCATCTTTAGGCATAAATTTCATATGCATAAGATTTAAAAGTAGAACCATCTTATCGCAGAAAGTTCACAGTCAGAATCATCTTTTGGCATAATCTTCATATCGATAGTCTTTAAAGGCAGAACTATCATATCTCAGAAAGTTTACAGTTAGAATTAACTTTTAGCATACATTTCATATGCATAATAATGGAAAGAATCATCTATCAAATCACAGAAAATTCATAAAGTCAGTTGATTGTGAACACTTGGTTTTTATTTCCCTGTAAGAAGCAGGCAAACATGCAAACGAGCATACATCTGTAAGAAGCAGGCAAACATGCAAACAAGCATATATCGTGCATGTAGCAAGCATTCAGTATGCAAGCAAGGATGAAGCATGTAAGCAAGCATGCAGCATGCAAGCAAGCATGCAGCACGCAGCATGCAAGCAAGCATGCACCATGCATGCAGCAGGCATGCAAACATCTGAACAAACATATACCATGCATACAGCAAGCATGCAGCAGCATGCAAACAAGCATACATAATGCATGCAAACAACCATGCAGCAAGCATGCAGCATGCAAACAAGCATGCAGCAATCATGCAGCATGCAAGCAAGCATGCAGTATGCAACATGCAGCAGGCATGGTTTCTGTCACGGCTCCGGCGCTGCGGGGCTACGGCGGTCCCACGCGAGCTTATCGTCGCAGATGGGTTTAACGCTCGCCGCCGCGGCTGAGGCTGGCCGGCGAAGCCGGCCAGCATGCCGAAGCACCTGCTCAACCACCTGTTACAACCACCTGCTCCTCAACTCGCGGCCCGCTTCGCCCCTCCGCGCCTACGCGATTTTAAATAACACTCTAGGGGTAGGGCAGACAAGACTACGTGGAGTCGGTTTTGGAGCGATTCGTTTCTGTCACTAACTTTTCTAGCACATTACATTGACTTTTTAAGATAATATTTTAATTTTAAATTAAGGTTAAAAATGCTATTTTGTGGCATTGAAAAATGGCAATAATGCCTAATAAAATTATTACAAATGAAATTCTGCAATCTTCATAGTATGCCAAGTGAAATTATATCAAGCAATCGTCGTTCTAAACAAACATTATTCTAAACGAAATTATGCGATATTTGAACACTGCCAAAGGTAATTATGCAAAAAAAAATTCTGCCATCTAAAAGTATGCCATTCCAAATTCGGACATACAAACATTCAGCCAAACAATAAGTGTATTAAAAAAAAAATATGCCTTTCATATATTCGTTTAAAGTAAATTATGCCAAGTGTGTTATGCTAAATGAATTTCGGAGCAACAAGATTCTGCCAGATAGATGGAACCCGTTACGCGGACGACGGCCTGTTGCTCATTCAGTCAAGTACCCGGGCTGGACTCGAGAATTTAGGTGACACTTGCCTACGATTAATATCTCAGTGGGGCGATCGAAACCGTCTGACCTTTGCACCGCATAAAACTTTTCAAATAATTTTAAAAGGTGATCTTAAATCGTAGCCGCGTTCCCGTGAAAAGAAAGCAGTCCGTGTGCTACCTTGGTCTGGTCTTAGATCGGAATTTTTCATTCGTAGATCACATAACCTCTCAAACGCTCCGACCGCTAGACTGGGCGGGGGAAAACCGCTGCTAACGCTACAAGGTCAAGGGTTATTTCGTGTAATTAAAATTTGACCCTTGTATATAAAAACACTTGACGATCGCAAACTACAAGACTTAGACCAAAATAAAATTTACTGTGAATAGCTCAATAGTTAAGGAATCTATTTAACCAAAAAACTTGGGTTGTATATGCTACGGGGCACCTGTTTGGGCTGATAGGGCCACCATAGGAGCGGTGCGACGTAAATTGCTTCAAAGCCAGCGTTTGGTGTTGATATTCTTATGCAAAGCGTATAGGACGGTTAGTACCGAAGCTTTACCGGTGCTTGCGGGTGTACTTCCAGTCGATCTTGAGGAGCAGCGGCGGGCTGCAATGTACTATAACGCTCGTGAGACCACGGACGCAGACTTTTTAACCATACGTGATCGTGCTAGGTTTTCTAGATTATTCAAACCACAGACCGACGTCTGGGAGGAACTTTTATCTGAATGGCAATGTAGGTGGGACAATTCCATCAAGGGCAGACACCTTCACCAGTTCTTTCCATCCGTTCGTGAGCGGCTGGACAGGACATGGCTGGAGGTTGATCACTGTGTTGCCCAATTTCTCACGGGTCATGGCAACTTTAAGAGTAAATTATTTTCCTTCAAGCTTGTTGACTCGCCTTTTTGTCAATGTTCAACATCTGACTGCGAATATGATCAATCTGAACATCACATTTTGTGGGAGCGTAGTCTTTGGCAAAATGAACGCAATAGTATGTTGGATAGTGTACAGGTTACATCCGGAGTTATTTACTATACGGACCTTGTAGAAACTAGAGCAAATTTCCGTGCGTTCAAGCGTTTTTGCCATACCTATTATTGGAATCAAATATAACAGCTCTCAACTTAGGACCCATTAACGTTAATATTTATCCGTGGTGCTAGGCAACTGGGCCTATCCCAGTTGTAAACGTCCCTTTGTGCCTATTGGCCTTGTTTCGTTCTTTCTCCTGCTGATATGGAGTGAAGTGGAAATTACAGTTTTTTTCCTACTCCTCCGCCATACTTTCTGATTAATTTCGTTGCGGGATCCAAGACAGTTAAATTCATTCTCTGGGACTTCGTCGAGCTTCACTGCCTCGGCGCTTTTCTGGTGGTCGCCACTGTTGATTCTGGCTTTCAGGAGTTACAGTGGTTTGGGCGCGTGTGGCGGGCTTGTCCCAAAAAAAAAATAAAAAAATAACTAGCGGCCTGAAAAAAAACATAACTTAAATTCGGGACTTGGGGCACCCCGATGTTAGGTTAGTTAGGTTCCTTTAAACCCTGTGGACAGAAATAGGAGCCACTTTTACGGGGCTACGTATAAAGTGTTTTAAAATAAAGTCACCCCGACGTTAGGTTTCTAAGTAAAGACGCTAAGCGGTTAATTGAACGGCTAATTAAAACCGTTTGGCGGCGACATTAACATAAATGGTGTTGCTTATTATACTGTGTAGTTTTGGTGCAACATTATTTTTCTATACTTTCGAGGTTTTATAACAAAAACTTCACTGGATTTCTCTTCAATTTTTTCAAAAGTACGTTTACGCACCTACCATGTAAAGATTCTTCCCTAAATAAAATTTGTATTGAACTTTTGTTTTATTGACTCTGTCTTGCTACCCTACATAATTTGCATAGCCTCTTCCCAAACTATGTTTGGGTCTACTTCTAGTGTAACCAAATGCAGCTGAATACCACTATTTTATAGGAAGCGACTATCTAACCTCCGCAACTCAGGACTCGGAAACACAACACACTGATACCCTGCTGACTGGAAATTGCCAAATGCACAAAGTTGCAATTGTAACTCAATCATACACAAATGAATGTGTCATCGTAAAATCGTAAAACCCGTTAGGATGTAATCTATCTAGCGAGATTGTGAACTCTCGAAAGATTGCCAACCGAACATACTGTTTACAATTTCATCATCATCATTAGCAGCTCGGTACGACACACAGCTGGGTATAGGCCTCCCCTTTTTTGTTCCACAGTTACCGGTTCTGTGCATCCCTTATCCAGGTGTTACCAGCGACTTTCATGAAATTGTCGACCTAACGAGCTCTAAGACGGCCCTGGCTTCTTTGGCCACCACGATTAGCGGGATTTCGGTGTTATGTACTCGGTCTAAGAGCGTTATGCCAAGCATGGCTTGCTCCAAAGCCCTTCGTGCAACTCGTACTCGATCCATGGTCTCTTTTATGAGCGTCCATGTCTCGGCACTAGGTAATTGTTGGCGGAAATGAAATTGAAATTCCGTAACTGATTAAAAAATCATACATGGTGTGAACTGACTCATAACGCTCACATTGTTAACACTCCAAGGCAAGGCAAGTGCAAAGCTAGGCACACCGACGCTAGACGAGCGCTCTTACATACAGTCTCTCACTTACCCTGTCTCGGATTGTCTCGGCGAGAAAATACAGCCACATTAAAACAATGCTCGTTAATAATCTCAAACTAAAATTAAACGAATTTCAACTTAATCAATAGAGAAACACATTTTGAAACAACAATAAATATTATGACTGAAAATCCTTCAAAACTCTAAAGCAAAAAGCTAGAAATTTGTTGAAATATAACAAAGGGTATTTGTTCGAAGAGTTCGTTTAATCGTGGGTATTGTTCATTCTGTATTATACCTTGTAGTAGCTTTTAGCCGTAAGCGGTCTGGTCGAACACTACTTAAGCGCAGGCCACACCACCAGCTTCTTTTTATACTTTTTTTTTTGTTCAAACCGCGACCTACCGAGCTAAGCCATGTCAGCGATACAAAAAATGCGAACGAAATATCCGGCGCGGGACAACTTTGATCGTTCATAGAAAATGTATAGAAGAGGCGTGGCGGGAGACATATTGACACGGCGTGGCACGGACGTGGCGCGGGCGCCGCTTCCTCGCCCTCGGCACACCCGCAGTTAGCAGTGGCATGCACAGGGAGAGAACAAGACGGTGAAAATGCGTGACAATATAGACTTTAAAGACTAGAATGCGCCCGCACCTCGCCTTTCCGACACCGTTAGCGCGCCTGTTCTGCGCTGCGCAGCGCGCCGGTGCCACGCCATCACCTCGCCCGCGCCACGCCACCGCCCGACTTGTATTTGTCCTGCGCCTCTGACGATGCCAGCGATGCTAAATAGAAATGGAATAAAGTTCATTTAGCTTTAGAATTACAGTCTATAGTAGAACAATTGCCTCTTTGTTTACCTTCTTTAGTAATTTTAAAAATTTAATGTGATGGACCAACAAAAAATCTCAATATCGGCAAAATCAAATAAATCGATGTTAACATCCAATTTTCGAGTTAAAACAACACAACAAAATGAAAAAGATGATATAACCTAAAAGAGCAACTTTGACAGATCCGATTTAGTGATTTACCAACGTTAAACTAGAGTCGCCGAGGTCTAGCGTTAGACCATGATATAGTCTACGGTCTATCGTAAAACCACGATTTGTAATACGATTTTTTAATAGACTGTAGTTTAGACAAGTTTAAACCAGGGTAATGTTTAGTAAACGTTACAAATTGTAAATTGTAATTGTATTTTATTAGTTTCAAATCTACAAGTTTCTGTTTGATAAAAATTACGACTTACAAATTGACCATGGTGAAAAACTGACAAAATTGTTAAATTTTACCTCCAATTTTACATATTTCGGTTTAATAAACTTTACAGGTTACAATAATTGTATAAGGTTTATTAAACAACACCCGTCATACAACTTGACAATATGTCACTTATTTACAAAATTGTCGGATTGTAACGTTTATAAAACAGGGCCCAGGTTTTTGTAAAAAGGCTAACATAGTTTAGCTCGCCAAAGCTTCGCTTAGTTTTTTATAGTTCCCATCGCCTGGGCTGGCTTGAGCTTTAGAAGGCTTAGCTGGACTGGGCAAACGGCTTATTGTGTACATGATGTATACTACTCCGTTGGGCTTGTAATGTCCTGAATCAATTCCCAGGTAAGACGGTGTTTTTTGTTTTCTTGAGAAATCCCTGACGGAAAAACCCAATAACACTTTCCACATCAACCAAGTTAGTATCCAAAGAAAACAACCCCCGGCCACTACATTATTTTCCACCCCTTATTTTCGTTCGACAAACAAACAAAAGAGATTGCTTTTCGGTCTGGATCGAGGCCAGAAACCAATTTTAATTATTACTCGCCAACGCCTATAGGCTTTTTGTTTAAATTAATTCGATTTTTGTGTCCGTTTGTGTGACCGCGTAGTGTTTTTCTATATGCTGCGCAATTCATTTTGTTGCGATTTTCTTTATTCAGGTCACAGCTAAACTTAAAATATAACTTACACACGCACACACACATTTAAAGTTTATTTATTTAGGAGTTTGTTTTAGAAAGTAATAATGAAAACCCATTTAATTGGCATTTATTAACATTTTTAAAATATCAAATTATTTCATTGACTGACGTCAGACAGCGCGCGTCCTTATGCTCTTGACTGTGGGGCCCAATAATACTGGGCATCATCACATCACTAGGAATGTATGCTAACTAAGGACTTATTCTCGTCAATTCTTCTCCCAACAGTTGAAAAATTTAGTAATTTGCAGTACGTCATTTTTGCTGATGACAAATTCAAGCACTGTGCTTCAATTGCGCTTATAACAAAAAAATCTCATATTATGTCAAGTTGTAGGAACCGTACGAAGCAGGTGCGATTCTTTAGTATACGCAATTATCAAATCATTTCATTCATAGTGTAGTGAGTCATATTGGTGAATATTTTTGACATTTTAATAATTGCGTATCAATATGAATAAGATTGTTATTTGTCCAGCCAGTGCAAAGATTTGTTTTATACTTAGAATTGTACTCATATGTAAAAGCATAGGTATTAATGGTTGTTGCTAGCAGCATTTTGACAATTAAACTCTACTAAAACAATAACCACTTAGGTTTCTATTATAATAACATAAATCAATCAACAAAGGATACGTTTCGCCATCTTCTATATAATTATTATAAGAACATTAATGTTGTTTTCTTTGGGAACAGTACTTTTTTCGGGATGAAAGGTACCTTTTATCCGTTTCTGTATCCAAAATATCAGGATGATCGGGTAAAGGTAACAGTCAAACTTACTGCCGCATTTGAAATTAGTTAGGGTTAGGAGTTAGGACTTGGATTAGGTTTTTCGTCAATTACTTTTGACTTAAAGTGACAGTGCTAGAGTATCCCAAACTAACTAATTATAGGCAGTGTTAAGCTCTTAGCCCACATAAACGACTCCACTCCCTCCTCCAAACAAAAAGAATACAATTCAATAATGGGCTTTATGTATGCCTCTTTAGATATATTTCACATTGGCATTGACGGTGATAAGCCCGCTGGCAGCGAGCTGTCTGCTAATTTATGTTGCCAATGTAAATTATAACTTAAAGATGAATTATTGAAGCCCATTTCTGAATTATTCTTTTTGCCGGGTGGGAGCGGAGTCGACTAAGACCTTAAGCCTAGTGGTGTGATCGTCGGACTGTCAATTATAGGTCTCAATTTCGAACCCAAGGCACGCATCTCTCCGGGGTTGCGGGCCTATTCGAAAGAGATACCGCGGCCTCGGAACATAAAGGGCGAGGAAGGAACATGGATGTGTTTTAGTCAGTAAAAGTCTGACACTACCTCCCGCTCCGCCCAGAGTGGGAGAAGTCATTTGATGATTTCCCATCCGAAAAAAAAAAGGCACGCATCTCTGATTTTACGGATTCATGTGCGTATTGTATATTATCACTTGCTTCGGTGAAGGAAAACATCGTGAGGAAACCAGAATGTCTGAGAGATATTTCATGACGGCATGTAAAGCCAAGTCAGGAGCCCATGGGCGGCATAAAAACTCTGACACCAGACCCCGTATTCACATACGTTCGACTCGTTTCCGATTCGACAACTCGTATATCTGTCTTCTTCTGGCATTACGAAAACGACCGAGATAGACACACGACTTCCCGAATCGGAAGCGAATCGAAGCGTTGTGAATACGGGGACAGGTTAGGTATAATATAATATAATAAATATGCAATAAGCAATTCGTAATTGGGTTGTATTACATGATTCGTAACCGTAAATGAAATGTATCAAAACGATATCAGCTAAAAATAACAATGTTAACTCTAGTTGCCTAAATGTCTAACAAAACTGCCATACTACTGGATTAAGGACGTCCCTACTTCAAAAGCAAATTGACTTCGAAACTAAGTGTTTAAATTTTGCTTTCCCCAATACTCTCTGTATTGGGGAAAGCAAAATTTAAACACTTAGTTTCATTCCAGAGGGCAGAGGGTTTAATACAGAAGTGCCTAAAGAGGGTTTGATGGAAATATCTGATAGTGCGGTTTGATGGGTTTCGGGTAGAAGAAACAGTTTGAAGTTGGAAAACTTGTAAAAGTCCATTTAAATTCGGGGTAATAAAATGTTAGTAACGCAATGTTGGGTTAAGGACATATAAGTAAGGCACCCTTTTGACTAAATCTGCACCTCATAATCCTTTCGTTATCGTGTGATTTGATTGATCCTCTGATTTGGCTATAAATGCCGTCATTAAATATCTCTTAGGCATGCTGTTTTCCTCGCAATGTTTTCCGTCACCGAATCAAGTGATAATAATACAATACAAACATGAATCCGAAATATCAAAGCTGCATAAAAACATCATAATCATTATTATTGGATATTTGATTTTGATGACATTGTTATCAGCAACATCAATTATTGTTTGCAACAGTGTTGCGCACTTTTTGAATACCATAAATTGTTAGCTACATTCAATTCTGCTAGCAAAACTGCAACATTCCATGTAGCCAGGAACATGTTGCTGAAAAAATATTATGTTGTAAAACACAGTATGTTTTTAATTATTGTGTTGTGTGTAGTTCGTTGGTTATAACGGTAGGACAGCTTTTTGATGTATCGTGTATATGGAGTACTGTTATTTGTTTTTTTGAGGGTGCAATAAACAATTTTTCGTTTACATTTTTTTTATTAATAAACCAGATAAAGTGCTGGCAATATATGTACCTACTTATAAAAAATCTTCCATCTTAATATTCATGATAATCTCTGTAGTCGTTCATACCAGACAGGACCAGTTTTTCTTTAAATATGTTCTTCATTAGATGTCGCTGGCAGAAATGCAAGGGAACTTCTGCGTATCCTAAAAAGTAAAAAGTTTTATGCAGCGTTTACCGATTTTCATCCAGTCAAGCGTTTTATTACCTACTCGTATAAGTTATCCGATAAAAAATAAGGTAAATTAAATCATCTTTTGTCTTTTTTGGCATGATTTTTACCAATTTTTTTTCTAATCACTTTATGTGAAGTCAAACCATACATTGCTACGATACTTAATCTTCATATTTCCGAATGGAAACGTGCGTCATAGAGGTGAAACTTTTCAGAAACTCACTGCCATAATAGTGCACATTTCACGTTTGCATGGAACTTTTTGTCTTTTGATTTACCTACTACGGTCGCAGATTGATCTCATGTTTGAAATTATGCAAAGCAACACAAAACCAGCAAATTCGTGGTTTTCTCATAATTCTCATGGAATATGTCGGGACGAGCTGGTCAAAACCAGGTGCCAGTTGCCCACATCTTAGCCCTGAATCGAATTAACTGGAAATCATAGGGAGAGGTAATTACCTTATAGCTATTAGTAACATGCGCAATGTTACTGGTAATACTAACCGTTCGTAGATTCGAGGCTACACAAGAACTGCCGAAACGCATACTTTTTCTGCATCATCACCATCATCATTTCAGCCGAAAGACGTGCACTGCTAGACATAGGCCTCCCCCAAGGGTCGCCACATTGATATGTCCCGTCTGACTCGGATTCAGCGGATTCCTGCAAACTTCACCAGGTCATCGGTCCACCTCGTGGAAGGTCTTCCAACGCAACGTCTTCCGGTTCTTAGACTCCATCGGCCATCCGTTCTGCGAGCAATGTGCCATTTAAGTTTAGCAATTCTTCGGGCTAAGTCGGTAACCTTGGTTCTCTTGCGGATGTCTTCATTCCTGATTCGATCACGAAAGGAAACTCCAAAAACAGCCCTCTCCATTGCCTTTTGGGTGACTTAAAGCCTTCCGATAAGGCCCATTTGTGAGCGACCACGTGTTTTTTTCCTGGATAATTTGGAACAATGTTCCAATGTTTTCTAATACAAAGCTAAACATGACCCCGATTTTGTTCAAATGGGATAGATCTAGAGGTGACCATAAAAATAACTGCATTTTACGTTACCGTCATCGTCATCACCCCTGCAATTGAGCATGTCGAGGTAGCAACCGTTGTTGAAAGTCTTGTAAATATATGCCCTCATCTTGGACATCCCACAGACTGGCCTGTAGTGGCTTGGGCAGAACAACGGGCAAGATTCACCGTACATTCTTCTAAGGCTAGTTTGAAAGTGTTTTATGCAGAATTTTAGAGGTGTTTTCTTGAGCTCTAGAAGAAAAGTTTCTTATTATTTTCATCATTGAATTAAAATGATGAAAGCGCCACTACGAAATGAAAGGGTTGACTAATACTAGTCTAAAATTACTGCAATTTTTTATTGTACTCTAAGCGGAATTAATTCGAATTTTCTGACCCGAGAACTGCAATAACAAATATCCATGTGTATTAAACGAAGTTTTTCAATACACTGGGCTTTGCTACCAAAATTTTTTTAGTAGCAACCTCGGAGTCTGGATTTGCGCCCGATTGGCAATAGGATCGCCCCCTGTTACATGGGACTTAAACATTTTAACATACTAGCGAATTGTGAGTGTACCGTTAGTATACAGGGTGTAAACCACCTCATCACGAAGCCGTTAACCAAGCATTCTGTACATCAAACTAAGTAACTTTACGCAAAAATTATTGCTGGGAAACGACTTTTTTTTTTGGGGTGAAAACTCACGTTTTGTGGTATAACTCAATGTAACGCTCTCAAAACATTGTGCTGATGGATGGATTGAATATTACGGAGGTCGTGGAGGTGTTAAAAGTCAAAATCTTACTAAAAAAACTTGTATTTAAAAAAAACTTGTCAAAAAGTTGTAACTTTGACCCCCAATATCTCCGTAACTAGAAGGTTCCCAGGTATGGTGTAGAACAAAAAAATGATCGCAATGATGGGGAGAACAAGTGCCTTTCGGCTTCGTGAAGAGGTGTTTTATACCCTTTATACTTCTGCCTATTGCTTCGGCAAATACAGGCGTGATGTTATGTCTAATATCTATGGGTAGACTTTACCACGTCGGGGTCACCAGTTTTGGGGGTGTGAAGAACAGAGTGTAAAGCTTTTCAACCCCCGTAGAAAAGGGAGGATCCTCCAACCAGACGGGTGTTATGTCTGGTGGGCTACTGCCCGACGGTTGTTGTCGGGTTCTCGTTTAAGTTCTTAAGTCGCGGAGAATGTTGCTTGCGAGATGTAGGAATTCTGAGGTATTTCGCTTGTTAGTTCATCATCTTTCTCATAGATGGCGCTGTAGTACTTTTTGTTCAATGTAGCTGGAGTACTTTTTGAGTAAAACATCCATTGACCAACCTAGGCAAGCGCGGCTTAACCTTGAGGTAAATTTTCCAGGATAGGCCGAGAAATTCAAATTTTCTAAAGTTTTTTGCAATTTGCAGGCCAGTGCGAGGTTTTATGTTGATAAAAATAAAATTCGCGGCTCTAAGACGTATGTAGTTAGGTACAGAATTATAATCATCAGAATCAACACAACCCTCCGAGTTCCCAAAGGTCTAGGAATGACTTTTTCAAGGTCAAGAGCATCAGTCTTCAACCCAGGTGCCTGTTACTATTTTTGCCACGAGCTCCTCAAAAATCTGCAGTACCATACAAACTTCAATACTTCGACCCAATTATATAGAAGTTCTGATATAAAATGGAATACTTACCAACGTTATGACAAATGCTGTAAACCTCTAAGGCGCATTCACTTACGAATGTACTATAATTTCCTTCTTTTTCATTGAACACGCACGTCAAGTTTCCTTCTTTGTTACAAACGTCATAGTTGCACTTCTCGCACGTTGCTATACTTAATATTGCTTAAAAATATATTTTTATTGTTATTTTTTCAACCTTTTTTCTTTTCTGCCTGACGGGGGAGAATGGAAGAGAGGAAGATCTCAGGCAGTCGTTACAGGTACTCAGTGACCCAAATAGTCTGACAACCACTCTTACCAAGTCTTACCAAGTGGTATCGTATTACCCAGTGCTAACTGTGTTATGGAGGTCAGACAGGCAGTCGCTCCATGAAATATACTAGTATTCAGCTGTATCCGGTTAGACTGGAAGCCGACCCCAACATAGGTGGGAAAAGGCTGGGCAGATGATGTTGATGAGGGGAGAATGGAAAAAGAAAACGTTGTTGCGCTGACCCCAAATGAAATGGTGGCACAAAAGCAGGAATATGATGATGGACCTTTTAAACACCAGAACCTATAGGCACGCGCGTGCCCTCCACGCCAAATCGCATATTCTTCTTTTCAGCAACCACTTTGTCACGCAGTGTAATTTGGCGTACAGTTTCGAGCTTACATGTCAGGGATACAAGGTGTAAACCATCTCATCACGAAGCCGTCAACCAAGCATTCTGTACATCAAACTAAGTAACCCTACGCAAAAACTAATTGCTGGGAAACGACTTGTTTTTTAAGGTGAAAAATCATGTTTTGTGGTAGAACTCAATGTAACGTACTCAAAATATTGTGCTGAAGGATGGATTGAATAATACGGGGATCGTAGAGGTACTTAAAGTAAAAATAGTTTTATTTATTTATTTATTTATAAATAAAACTATTTTTACTTAAAGTAAAAATAGTATTTACTAAATTCTAACAGTAAAACTTCGTTACTTTTTTATCAATTCTTACATTTACCAACTCGTGTTGGTAAATCCCAAGATTTACTGGTAAAACCTAAGATAACCAACATCTTTCGCAGTCGTGATAGGTAGTCAGTGATTCGAAAGTCTGATAATACTATACGGTATTACCACTAAATTCAAAAAATACTGGTATTCAGCTGCATCCGGTTATTCTAGAAGCCGACCCTAACATAGTAGGAAAAGGCTAAACAGATGATGATGATTGTTTCTTTGATGAAGGAGATAGAAGATCGGTCTTACTTGCGCATATTTTGTCAACCTAACCTTTTTTTTTTTTAAAAAAAATAGGTTAGGTTGAAAATCCTCAATGGATGTCCTCCGCCCTGGGGAGAGCGGAGGGGTCTGTCAGACTCGTACTGACTAAAAACCACCCCGGTGTTCCCTTCCCACACTTGCACCGGGGATCATGGGAACTAGTGCGCCTTCCACGATCCCCGGCTAGTGCCGCCGCTGCGGGCCTCCTCAGTTGTCAACCTAACCTAACCTAACTTTTATACGGTTCGTGTAAAATTTTGTGCAAAATGTTTAGTTGGGCCTTGAAATACAATTTTGTAAATACCTGTCGTTGCTTTAATTGGAGGATAAACTTCATTAACACATTTTTCCTCAAAGGTAATTTAATTTATTTAACGTGCCTCAAATGACATCAATCATCCTGGCTGGTTATTTGAATATTATTTGAATTGTCGAAGATATGTGGGGGCAAAATTCTGAGAATGCAGATTTGATGATATTTTGAAAAATAAAGAAATATTCCTCTGAGTAAAATTTGCTATCTTCAGTATTTCGGGTAGGTACTTTTCCTCCAGGTGGCTTTATGCACACACCACCCACCCCACCATACCCCTGTATATATTTCACGCGATCCCGTGGGATAACTTCCGACCATATCGTGAACCAATTCGCGGGCTGGTGAAAAATATAAACAGACCATAATTATACTAAAAAGTAATTTAAAACAAGCCTTACAATGCAGCACAAAGAGTACAAGAAACAAATATTCCATTTTTTCTAGTTTACTGTAAGTCAATCAAGTAAAACAACTTCACTCAGAATCTTACGTCTAGCAAGATTATGATTAAAATTTAATTACAATTGAGAATTTTACTTCCTTCACCTATGTTTTATGTTGATTATTTTATGTATGTATGAATGAATACCTTATTTTCAAAGAAATTTTTGGTTTTGTAAGTATATGTATACTCTAGACTAGACTAGACTTTGTATCTTTTTCTTCATTCAATTTTATTCATGGATGAGGAGCTCGTGGCTAGATAATAAAAGCTGCTGGGGCCAATCTTTAGGTTAAGCCGCGTTTGCCTAGGTTGGTCTGTGGATGGATGACCACCCTTACATACCGAGTTTCCTCCGTGCCTCGGAAAGCACGTTAAGCAGTTGGTCCCGGCTGCCATTTGTCCATCTTTGGCAGTCGTTACAGGTAGTCAGTGGCCAAAAAAGACTAACAACCATTCTTACCAAGTGGTATCGTATTACCCAGTATTAACTGGGTTGTGACGGTCAGATAGGCATTCGCTCCGTGTAAAATACTGGTATTCAGCTGCATCCGGTTAGATTGGAAGCCGACCCCAACATAGTTGATGGGAAAAGGCTATGGAGTTGAATTACATTCATGCCGAAAGCAGTTGTTTTCCCCGTCATTGCGATATTTTTTTTTTGTTCTACACCATATTACCTTCTAGTTACGAAAATATTGGGGGTCAATGTTCCAAATTTTTGGAAAGTTTTTTTTTTCAAGTTTTCAATGTAAGATTTGTTTAAACACCTCCACGACCCCTGTATTATTCAATCCGTCCATCAGCACAATGTTTTGATTGCGTCACATTGAGTTCTGCCACAAAACATGAATCATGTTTTGTGGCATTTAGTAGTTTCATCTCAAAAAGTTCTGAGGTAACAAACACAAAAAAAAAAAAAAAAAAAAAAAAAAAAAAAAAAAAAAAAATAGAGAACCTCCTCTTTTTAGAAGTCGGTTGAAAAAAAAGTTTTTTCCCAAGAAAAAATTTTTGCGTAAAGTTACTTAGTTTGATGTACAGAATGCTTGGTTGACGGCTTTGTGATGAGTCTGTGTACACCCTGTTTACTAATATTATAAAGAGGTATTTGTTTGTATTTAATTTCCAGAGATACATTTATTTATTTGTTTTATTTTTACATAAGGAGTTATAGCTGAAGCTAGTCAAAGAAAGACAACAGGTAAGAAGCAGCATGCGGCTGGCCAGTCTCATTAAAACAACTGAAGTTCACAACACAGTTTATTTAGGGAAGATAGAAGATAACACTAAAGACGACAGACGAGACTCTGACGGTCTGCCAGTTTTCACCTTTAAAATCTCAGGCTTAAAGTAAAATCTCAGGCTTAAGGCGCAGACACATGACTTTCAGTGATTTTAAATTGATCATCACGTCGTAACTTCTAGTCTAATTTCTTTGAAAAAAAATATATGTTATACTAGACCATTTCTTTCATAATTTGATATGTGAAAATGTGAAGAAATATTTTTATAACTTAGTGTAATTAATTTGTGAAGTAATGTCTAACGCGGCAAAAAAACGATCATCACGCAAAAACTATCGGGCGTATTTGCATGAAACTTAGATCATCATCTCAAAGACAATTTAATGCCCTTTATATTAGTATACGGCTTTTATCCGTATTGTGTTTGATAAATCAAGGTGGGTTGTTTTTTCGAATAATCTTGGTGCGGGGCTCCTCGGGGCGACGCGCGACGGGCGGCAGTGTATCGCTGACCACTACGACGAACTACGAGTACTTACTAATAAGAAAAAAAAAACAATACAATATTTTTACGAGTAATTGACTTGTAAAAGTTGGTTTAGGGTCGTTAGTTTTTCTTGGGCGACACAAAAAAAAGTGTTCGAGATATACACTTTAAAGGTCACTTAAGGCGTTTTGATAAATGTTTTCAATTTAGACAACACATTTAAACCTACCCATTAACGGTTTTGCCTGAAACCGACTGTTATTTTGACTGAAACATAAATAAAGTTCTTTTTAAATACTTATATTTTTATATGCAAGTTCATTTAAACAGATGATTAACACACATTGGCATTTATCACACCAAAATACAATAAAATATTCCAACTAAAATTAAATTAACATTCAGTTCAACTCAATTAATTTTATTGGGCTGATTGTAGCCCGTTCATGTTACATGAGACTTCAAAACATAATTAATGAGGATATACTTACTGTGTCTACACCACTGCCTGACCCTTCGGGGGTAACAGGCGTGATGTTAAAAACATTTAATTATTTACACTACAGGAACTGCTGGGTGACAATCAGCTGGATCACTACGGATTCTTTCCTGCATGGTGATGTCGTAGTCCCTGTGACTAGCTGATAACGAACTTCTTTTAAACTTTTTCACATACAATTCATACCATATTTCTCGATTACTTTTAACAACTACAAGAAAAAAAATTCATTACTATTATAAACGACTCAAAAATATTTGTAATAATCTTAATGTATGAGAGTGAACACTATAAAGGTCATCTGCATCTATGAAAATAATAGCATAATGACGTCACCCAATATAAATATTAAAGTGGCAATATACAAGCGACGCCAGGTGTCACTAGGCCTGTGTGCACTCGTCTTGAAATTGACTATGAACGGTAACATATGGCTTGCCTGTCTAAGTTAACGTCTGATTAAAATCTCCTCTTCCGTAGTTATCACGAAAAATATACCAAAATGTATCAAAAATAAAAACAACGCTATTACGGTTGTTATTAGAGCTACTCCCCAAGCAAACAGGCAAGCTTTTAGGTACTTCTTGCAGATATGCCTACTGAAACTTTGACGATATCCACGTAAAACATGTGATACAAAACCAACAGTCAGTGGATGTACGCAGATTTTAGGTAAATTGTAAAAAATAACCTTATCAAAAAACCTTTAAAAAATAACAGATCATTTGCACCGCATAGAATTTTCGTAAAAATTGCGTTGAGAAGCACAACGTTTTTGAAATTACGAAATTTCATTAAGAGATACCATGATGTCACTCCTTATATCAAAGTGGATGAAGACAACACCAACTCGAAACATTTAAGAAAAATATAAAGGAGATAATTTTTTTAGAAATTGTAGCATTTAATAATGAAATGTACATTGAGTTCTTCCTTATAACCTCTAGATTACAGGGATTAAATTAGCTAAGCATTGTCTAACCGGAATAAATGCGAAAAATCAACAAAAACAAATTCTGTGCAATTCTGTGCATTCTGATCGACTTCGACATTCTCTGAACAGAATGTCGATATCATCTGAAGAATCGGATGTGTCTCAAGATATAGCCGTAAAGCATGGCGACCTTCTTTGGGTTGAATACGCCACAAATACCGCCATCGGAGGTATGGTTCAAAATTGCACTTTTTGTAAAGCTGTTAAATGGCAAAAATAAACAAACGGTATGTGTCGCTCAGAGCTCTTCAGATCTTCAGCTTCAGCTCTTAGAATTCGACATCAGACGTTTCAGATCTTCGATTTTGACGACCCCGTTGTCGCTGACATAAGCAACAGGATCCGCGTACGAAGTCGCGGGCAGAAGCTAGTAATCAAATAAACTAGAAATGGGCGACCGAATATTGATTATATTGCTGCGGAATCATTTAAAACGGTGTATCACCTTAGATATTCAATTAAATCAAATAATTATGTACCCAACAGCAATTTAGTTCAAAATAAAATACTTGTGATTTAATAACGTATATATTTGGATAAATTAAAATGTTTAAAAAAAACACATTTCATGAGATTTATTAGATTAATTATTGACACTAACATAATAACCCAATTCTGGGTTAAACTTGTCTTTGTACATAAGCTATATTATTGCAACTTAAATTTATGTTTGTTACTTTGTGTGCAATAAAGAATAAGAATACTAAATGAAAATAATCAAGAATAATAATAACCTGAACACTATTTTATATAGTTTCGGCTTAAACATAATATTAACAGTTACTTAAAATGCCTACAAAAATTCATTTATTCAGGTAATATACACCCATTCCCATTTATTACAAAATTTATATAAGTAGTATAATAATCAAGCCATATATAGACACAAATAAACATTAAAATGTCGAAAAAAAAGTTACAATACGAATAGAATTCACTCAAATACAATAAAAAACAACAACACAATCAAAATTCACCTCAACTCAATTAAAATTTGTACGTTCATGTTACATGGGACTAAGAAACATAACTGGCAAAATATCGCTGTACTACCTATTATTGTGGGTACACCTTTGCCTAATTCCTCGGGGATAACAGGCGTGATGTTAAATACATTTTATCATTTACTTACACAACTTTACACTACAGGAACTGCTGGGTGGCAATCAGCTGGATCACTACGGATTCTTTCCTGCATGGCGATATCGTGGTCCCTGTGACCAGCTGATGCACTTCTTTTAATTTTTTTCACATAAAATTCATACCATATTTCTCGATTACTTTTAACAACAATAAGAAAAACATCTATTACTAGTATATTTAAACGACCTAAAAATATTTGTATTATTCTAAATATATAATAAGAATGATAGCTCCTTAAAGGGTAATCTACATCCATGAAAATAATAGATAGCATAATGACGTCACTTAATATGAATATCAAAGTTGCAATATACAAGCGACGCGAGGTGTCACTAGCTCTGTGTGCACTCTTGTTGAAACTGCGACAAAGTGAACATACAATTGTGATATAAAAACAAGTGTTTAGGATCAACGGTAAAACATGATTTGTCTTTTTGAGTAAACTTGTTACAAAGTATATCTTTTCTAGAGATATTTCGGTATATATTTTACGAAAAACAAAAACTAAAAACAATGCTATTACGGTTGTAATTAGAGCTACTCCCCAAGCAAACAGGTAAGCTTTTAGGGTCCTCTTGCGAATATGACCATTAAATACTTTGACAATATCCCCGTAAAACATGTGACACAAAACCAACAACCAGTGGATGTACACAGACTTTAGGTACATTAATAAAACAGAATATAACCAAAACCGCAAGACGTCATTAAGATGATCAGGAAAAAAAAACATCGGATCCAAATATATCGATGCGTCAATCGATGTCAGAGCAACTGCATCTCGTAGGATGTTCGTAAAAATTGCGTTGAGAAGCACAAAGTTTTTGAAATTACGAAATTTCATTAAAAGATACCATGACGTCACTCCGTATATTAAAGCACATGAAGATAACACCAACACAATAATGGTAAAACCATAATTAATACGAAATGTTAAAGGTAACAAAACTAAACCATGATGTGCGTTGTTTTTGTGAGACATGGCGAACACTCACTTGCACAACTTTGATGTTCTTCTTGTATCGAAATCACATGTCACTATGTTTGTACACGCTTATCTCTATTTATCACCCACTGCGGAACTACATGTGTGGTTGTCGTCAGAATCACATGCAAAATTTCGTTTTATTCACAAAAAAAAAAATATAATAAAAAGGTTAATTGTCTGTGAACAGCTCGATGCAAACCAGCTCAAGTGACTAAATACAAGTTTCGCTTTTAAAATATTTAATGCAATTTGAACGTAAAGCTAGGTTTATAAAATCAAAACAGGTATTATAATTTATTTACCAATAGCATTAATTTATTTATTTATAAATTTCCTGTTATCTTACTTGGCCAACAGGTTCGTCCAGCCATTCCGTCGTTGGATCATACCGGAGAACAACACAAAGGTTACAATATAAAATTTTTGAAAGAAAAGAGGATATATCAGTGCATGAGTCAAATGAATGAGTTTGTACATTTAGGCAGTCTGTTTACAAAAGATGGAAAGATTGGTGTTTCATGAATTTTGACCGTTAGTTTGTGCACTTTTGTAAAAAACAACTGTGTCTCTTTTAATTTCAAGTTCAGAATAAATAAATAAATAAATATCGCTGGACATTAACACACAGCGCCATCTAGTGCCACACTAAGCAAGGCTTGTGTCGTGGACACCAGATAGTTGATATATACTACAATTATATACTTTTTTGTTTGTAAATACATACTTATTATACACTAGCTTCTGCCCGCGACTTCGTACGCGGATCCTGTTGCTTATGTCAGCGACAACGGGGTCGTCAAAATCGAAAATCTGAAACGTCTGATGTGGAATTCTAAGAGCCCGGGGATGGGAAAATAACGGATCTTTCCCACCTGGGCAACACATACCGTTTGTTTCTTTTTGCCATTTAACAGCTTCACAAAAAGTACAATTTTGAACCATACCTCCGATGGCGGAATATGTGGCGTATTCAATCATAGGAGTATACGTAAATGCACTCCGTTCCTTATCAATCCAAGGAAGGTCGCCATGACCTGAGGCTATATCTTGAGACACATCCAATTCTTCAGATGATATCTGAAAGATTTGACCTCTTTCTAGACATGGTTATAGTTTTGTTGTGAAGATACCTGATCAATTAAAATCTAAGTGACTGCTACCCTGCGTTACCGGGTAGGCTCCCGAGTCACGAAGATACATGGAAAAGGAAATTAAACACTGAAATAACATAAGCCCAAAGACATATTAATTCGATAAAATAAAATAATAAATGGGAGTTTTGGCCAGTAGAGTCAAATTTTCAATGATATACCATCTTCATCGAAAATCATTCCTAAGCTGTAACCGCCTTCACTGCGTGGATGTACTCCCAGCTTACAGTGAAATTAGTGATTGCTTTGCAATAATTTTCACATCAGATGTTTCTGATCTTCGATTTTTTATAAGTCAACAGGAAGTGCCCATCAGACCGAACAACTTTTGCTAAGACGTCATTCCTATACTTATGTGTTATGGTGTAGCTGGGCTATTGGAGTTCCACAACAGGTGTCCCAGATCTTCGATTTTTATAAGTCAACAGAGAGTGCTCATCAGATTGAATAACTTTTGCTAAGACGTTATTCCTTTATATGTGTTATGGTGTAGCTGGGCTCTTAGAGTTCCACAACAGGTGTTCCAAATCTTCGATTTTTATAAGTCAGCAGAGAGTGCTCATCAAATTGAACAACTTCTGCTAAGACATTATTCCCATATGTGTTATGGTGCAGCTGGGCTACTGGAGTTCCACAACAGGTGTCCCAGATCTTCGATTTTTATAAGTCAACAGAGAGTGCTCATCAGATTGAACTATTTTTGCTAAGACGTCATTCCTATATGTGTTACAGTGTAGCTGGGCTCTTGGAGTTCCACATCAGGTGTTCCAGATCTTCAAATTTATTCTCTCAGCAGAAAATGCTCATCACGTGGAACAATTTTTTCTATAGTGTCATTTTTGTATCTCTTATAGTTTAGCTGGTCTGTTGCGGTTCTGCATCAGGTGTTCCAGTGTCGAAGATAAATTATAGCCTATATGTTGCACAGGCTTAATATCTATACAACAAAACAATAATCATTCAAATCCGTCCAGTAGTTCCGAAGATTAGCGTGTACAAACAAACAGACAAACAGATAAACAGACAAACAGACAGACTTTTTTTTTTTGATTCGGGCTCTATTACTGTTTCTAAACCCCCCTCAATTATTTTTTTTTTAATATATTCAATGTACAGACACAGTTTTTTTACTCTTTTATTATATGTATATAGATATAGATATACCTATAGATATAAACATCCATGACTCGGAAACAAATGTCCATACTCATCACACAAATATTTGCTCCTACCGGGATTCGAACCCAGGACCCTAAGAACGTAAGGCAGCCTCACTACCACTACGCCATTCGGGTCGTCAGAATGATGTATTGAGTTCGTGGTAACCGTTTCTGCGTCGACATTAACGTTGCCAGACGTCCCAATTTTGGTGGGACGTCCCGGTTTTTAAATCAAAATTGAATGGGCATTAGTAGACCGTGTATGCAGCGTGCTGAGGAAGCGCGGGCAGATGGCACTTAAACAAGTGTGGACTGGCCCGCCCGGCGCGTAGTCAACAAGAGTTTGAGAGTGGATCTTTTGCATGTCTGCAAAATCCGAAATCGGGAAGTTGGTGAAAATTAACTACTCATTTGTTTACATAGTTACAGGTGAAGCTCATTTGGAGTGTGAATTTTACAGCACATTGACCTTACGCCGTGTCTGTCATAACTCACGCAAAAACACAAAAAAAACAACAGGGTAGGAATAAGAAGCGCAACCCGGCTGGGCAGTGTCAATAAAACAACTGAAGTGTTTTATTTATGGAAGAAAAAACATAGGAAGGTATGTATACACTTTTTAATGTAAGATTTTTTATTTAAACACCTCTGCAACCCCCGAACTATTCAATTCATCCATCAGCATGTAATGTTTTGAGTGCGTTACATTGAGTTCTACCACAAAACATGATTTCTCACCCCAAAAAAAGGTCATTTCTTAGTTTGATGTACAGAATGCTTGTTTGACGGCTTCGTGATGAGGTTGTTTACACCCTGTAAAACAATAAATAAATAAAATAAAAAGTTTACTGCTTCAACTTAAATAATTTATTCTTGTTTTATTGGATAGAATCCTTTTAAGCAAGGAGTATGCTTGTTTTAGGATGCTCTGCCCTTTCCCAGGTTATGTAATCGTATTTATGTAATTGAAACTGATCAAGACATTAAGTTAATTTATACAAATATAAAATGCAAGAATAAAATGGGTACACAGTATTTTTATCAGAGACAAATAACGCGCTGTGATGTGTGTTATGTGATGTGAGTTATGTGTGTAGGAGATGGGGTCGAGGTGAATGTGAATGTGAGTACCTAGTGGGTGAGAGTAAGTGTGGGGGTGAGGTTGTGTCCACATCTTATACATTGTAGTAAAATGCAGATATATTTTTTTATTTTACAAGCTAACCCTGCGACTAGTATTGGGATCGAAATTCATGTAGGACATAAATTTCCATTAGCGGCATAAATATCATAGCGTAATATAGGTTTATTCATCATAGGTTTTAATTTAAGCCAGTTAGACAAAGCATTTTTACATTCGCGATATGTCAAGTTCTTTATCAAGAAGTTTGTATAAGTGGGATGATTGCCTAGGGAATTGTCTTTTTGCAAATGTAGACTTTACTGACACATGAGCAACCGTGTTCTTCGTCTACCTTTGGTTTTCTGTGGGTTGAACGTTAGATTTTTATGCTTAGTTAGAATTATACAAAGTACGTAAAGCTTTCTAACGGTCAGAAGATCCGAAATCCGGTAAAGGTTCTCAGTTGAAAACCTGAAGGGTTTAAAAAACATAACTTTCAGTAGGGACCTCTGAGCTCTCTAGGTCAGGTCTAGGAATTTAATCTTTGTGGCACCTCCCCAGACGGGTAGGCAATAAGCCAGGATGGACTGCGCAAGTGAGACGTAAATCTGTAGCAGGAGCTTTTTGGAGGTAACATGTCGTAATTTTACGAGAATGCTCGTATCCGGAAGGCTGGAAATTGACGAGGGTTACTCCGGTACCTAAGGGTACTCCAAGCTCGGATGTTCGTGGATATAGACTAGTTGCAGTGCTGTCAGCTTTTGCTAAAGTCTTTGAGTCCGCGTTGTGTTCAACTATCCACTCACAAGTAGCCTCACAGCTCAACGACGCGCAGCATGGTATTCGTGTGGGCCGTAGCACGAATTCAAATTTAATGTGTTTTTTAAATCAGGCCACCACAGTGCTGGCCTCGGAGACTGGTGCCCAACTGGACGTTGCGTACTTTGACTTCAGGAAGGCATTATCCACACTAATTATATACTTTTAAGTAAATTTGCGAGGTTCGGTTTTACCCCAGCCCTCCTAGAGTTCTTTGCTAGCTACTTGGGCAACCGCAAACAAATGGTAGAATACGGAGGTAGGACTTCGGAGTCGTATATCACCCTTACGGGGGTAAGTTAGGGGACAAATTTAGGGCCGTTAGAATTCATTATTATGATTAATGATCTTCCAGAAGTCATTAAAAACGCTAGCTGTCTGTTGTTTGCGGACGATCTCAAGTTATTCTTGCGGATTGCAGACAAGTTGCACTGCGGGATGCTCCAGCGAGACATCGATCGAGTGGTAGCGTGGAGTGAAGAGAATAAACTACACTTCAATGTGACGAAGTGTAACGTTATGTCATTCACGCGGGCTGTGGTACCCCGACGTCATGATTATTGCATGGGCGGTCTCGTCATACCGTGGGTAGGGTCAGTGCGAGATCTCGGAGTTACTTTCGCTGGGGATCTTTCGTTTCGTGCTCATATAGTGCAGGTATGCAAAAAAGCATTAAAAAATCTTGGTTTTGTTTTGCGTGAAACCCGTGACTTCACTAATATGGCAGCAGTGAAAGCACTTTACAATGCGTTGGTGCGAAGCAACTTGGAAACTAGTGCTATCATCTGGAATCCTTATGAAGCGAAATATTCCCAGATGCTGGAAAAGATGCAGAACAAATTTACCCGTTACTTATACTGGAAGCAGTTTGGTGTCTACCCTTTCTACCCGCTTATGTATCCAACTCTCTTTGTTATTGGGATGGTTGGGTACTATAAGTTGGAAGTTAGGCGCAACCTCGCCTTTATAAAATATGTTTTTATGGTTTATCGTGGTATGCTGAATAATCCACAAATATTGGAATCGTTGGGATTGCTCGTTCCAAACAGGAGTCTAAAGTTCCGGCAACCCGTACAAACTTATTAAAGTTCGCACCAGTGATTCGTGCAGTTAGGATACTTAATGATGTCTCTCGGCATTTGGATATTTTTTTTTGCTCTTTGGCGGAATTCCAGAGGGTGTCACACTAAGCATGTTATCTTCTGTATAAATGGTGCTTCTACACAGACCCGGTAGTTGGGGCTGGACAATTTGCTATAATGACTACTTTTGTTAGCTTGGGTTTTACCTGTTAAAACAAAATGTATGTGTCATTGAATAAATAAATAAGTAATATTTTGAAAGTCCAGATTCATTTGCGTATTCGCTTCATTATTAATTCAGTGTAGTTATGCCAGGATAAACGTTAATCAACCGTACGAGTAATACCTAGGTATTTGGCAGATTCCACTCTAGTGATTTCAGTGTAAGAACAGTTTGGGTTAACAGTATAATTGCATTTATGAATCTTAATTTAAATTTTAAAAGTTGGTTTTGGTAGTATAACGGTTACCACGTATACAGTACATCATTCTGTACCCTCCCCCCACATAGAAATTTTCCATAAGTGATTAAGAAAGGAACTGCTGTTTCCTACAAAAGTGCACTTACTACACGGTCAGAATGTATAAAATAGCAATGTACAAACTCATTCATTTGCTTTCCACTGTTATCATTTTATTTTCACATCACAAACTGATACAATACATCCTCTTTTATTTCAAACATTTAATAATTATAACCTTTGTCTTGTTGTTCGGTATGACCCAACGACAGAATGACCGAACAACGCTGTAGACCAAGTTAGAAAATAGGAACTTGATTGATAAATAATTTTTATACCTAATTATGTTAAGGGGCCATTTCACCCCAACGACCTTAGGCAAGTCGTTTTCATTGTGTTTTATTCGTAGATATAGCACTGATAATTTACATATTTCACACTCTGATCTAGATATTTTGGCCGTCCGATACACGATTTCTTGCACTTTACTGCATCCAATTCTCATTTTTTTTTATAATATAGTCTCTTGCGGGCTTGCGGGCGACGCGTCGCCCGCAGGCGACAGTGTATCGCTGACCACTCTCACGCAGACGCTATTGCTGAGCTCCTCCCACTCGATCAAGGTCGTTGACATGAAGTAGACCCTTTATGCTTTTACCTGTTTACTGGTTTAAGAAACCTACCTTGACGTTTAAATTGCAATGAGTATTTTAAAGCGAAACTTGTATTTAGTCACTTGTATTGGTTTGCATCGAACTGTGCTGTGTTCTTTTACTCTCGTATTTTTTTTGTGAATCAAACAAAGTTGTGCAAGTAAAATTTGTCAAGTCTGACAACGCTATAATCAGATATGGTTCCGCAGTGGGTGTTGTGATAATAAATTTAAGCGTGTACGAACATAGTGACAAGTTATTTTGATAAAAGAAGAACAATAAAGCTGCGCAAGTGAGTGTTCGCTATGTCTGACACCGACAACGGTACATGGGATCTATGGGATTACATAATTTTAGAATACAATCTTCGATTTTTTTTGAAAAGAATCGTGTTGGTGTTGTCTTCATCCACTATGATATACGGAGTGACATCATGGTATCTCTTAATGAAATTTCGCAATTTTAAAAACTTTGTGCTTCTCAACGCAATTTTTACGGACATCCTACGCAATGTAATGCAGCTGATTCTTGTATCATTCCATCTATTTGAAACTTGGTATTTTATATTAATTTTTTACACAGAAACATACCTAAAATCTGTGTACATCCACTGGTTGTTGGTTTTATGTTACATGTTTTATGTGGATATTGTCAAAGTTTTCAGTGGCAATATCAGTAAGAAGTACCTAAAAGCTTTCCTCTTTGCATGGGGAGTAGCTCTAATTGCAACCGTAATAGCAATGGTTTTAAGTTTAACTGGTTTAATCGAAACAGTTATCAAGATGACTGAAGAACAGACGGATTTAATAACAAATTTACTCGGAAAGGCAAGTCGTATTTTACCGTTGATAGTCAACACTTGTTTTTACATAATAATTATTTTATCACTTTGTCGCAGTATCAACACGAGTGCACACAAAACTAGTGACACCTGGCGTCGCTTATATATTGCAACTTTGATATTTATATTAAGTGACGTCATGATGCTGTCTATTATTTTTATGGAAACAGGTGACACTTCTAGTTTTGACTCTCATATATTTATAATAATACAAATATTTTTGAGTCGTTTAAATATACTAGTAATAGATGTTTTTCTTGTTGTTGTTAAAAGTAATCGAGAAATATGGTATGAATTTTATGTGAAAAAGTTTAAAAGAAGTGCGATATCAGCTAGTCACAGGGACCACGATATCGCCATGCAGGAAAGAATCCGTAGTGATCCAGCTGATTGTCACCCAGCAGTTCCTGTAGTGTAAAGTTGTGTAAGTAAATGATAAAATGTATGTAAAATCACGCCTGTTATCCCAGAGGGATTAGGCAGAGGTGTTCCCACAATAATAGTACACCGATATTTTGCCAGTTATGTTTTTAAGTCCCATGTAACATGAACGTTAAAAATTTGATTGAGTCAAGTTGAATTTTAATTGTTTGTCATTGTATTTGAGTTAGTTCTATTATAATTTGTTCCATTTTTATCTACATTTTAATGTTTTTATTGTGTTTACAGCGTGATTAATTTTGTGTTAAATGTCAATGGATGTAAAGTAACCGAATAAATGAATTTATATAGGTATATTTAAAAGTAACTATAGTTATGTTTAAGGCATAATTACGTAAAATAGTGTTAAGGTTATTATTATTCTTGACTAATTTTATTTATTATTATTATTTTACATGTAATACAAATAAAATAACAAACATCCATATAAGTTGCAATAATATAGCTTATGTATACAAAGGCGTGCTTAACTCAGAATTGGCTTAGGTTATTGTCAATAATTAATGTAATAAATAAAATAATAAATAAATAATAAAAATAAATGAAATACCGGGTAAGGTTTTGAATCGAGTCGCCTGAATTAGTGTGCGGGAGGTGAGGGGGAGTGGTGTAAAGTCGGCCCCCACTTTCATTCCTTGCGTTGTTTTTTAAATTATTTTTTTATTGTTACTATTTTGCTTAAAAATTTCGGTCAGTGGATACGAAACGGGGCACTATTTTTGACTGTGACCTATTTTGAAGTGAGTTATGTGCACGGAATCCCTTGGACATCGCTTTTCCCACAAACGGTTAGTCGGAGACAAAAAACATCACAACCCTTTTATTCTCTAAGTATGTATCTATTATCTTTGTCTATTCTATCGTATAAAACATCTAAATATAGTGCATATTTAGGTGTTTTATACGATAGAACAGAGAAAATAAATGATTTGCGAAAATAATATTTTTTTGGCAATTTTTTTGATAAAAATCACATCTGGACGCTTCAGATCAACCCCTTTGATCCCCACACTGACAGAATCTTCGAATTCAGGTGACTCGATTTAAAACTCTACCCGAAATACCTTATTTTGTTATTTTAGTACGATTTTATGGATATTTTTATTTGATTGACTTAATAAATGAATTGAAAATGAAATGAAAACGACAGCTAGTTCCAGGCAAACCCCGCTGCTGCGGGACTGTTCAAAAGAGATACCGTGGCCCCGGAACATAAAGGGCGAGGAAGGAACATGGATGGGTTTTAGTCAGTAAAAGTCTGGCACTCCTCCCGCTCCGCCCAGAATGGGAGAAGTTATTTGATGATTTCCCATCCGTAAAAGAAAGGTGAACGTTGTTAAGTATGTGTTGTCCAAATTAAAAATATTTTTAATTAGTCGCCTTACTCATAATGACCTTTAAATATCTCGAATGACTTTTTTTATGTGAACCACCAGTGAACCTAAACCGACCAACTTCTACGAGTGAAAACAAGGTTTTATTGTTTTTTGTAGTTTTTTTTGTTAAAGAACAATGCCCACTTTCCATACATTTAAAAACCTGTAGGCTAATTCACGTAACAAAAGAAGTGCGGTTGCAGTGCAGTTTCAGTTCAGTTTCGATCAAAACATATATTAGAAACTTCAATATCGTTTTTGAAGACCTATAGATAGATATCCCACACGTATGGGGTTCATGAAAAAAAAATGAGTTTCAGTTCTAAGTATTATATGGGGAACCCCTAGAATTTATTGTTTTTTTCTACGTTTGTGTAAAAATCTTAATGTGGTTTATAGAATACATCTACTTACCAAGTTTTTCGGAAAAAAGTGGCTGTGACATACGGACGGACAGACAGACCGACAGACATACATGACGAATCCTTATGGGTTCCATTTTTTGCCATTTGGCTACGGAACCCTAAAAAGATTGTAAATTAATAAGTTGTGCGAGAAGCTCTAAAAACATGTATTTAAAACAATAAGTAAATAAAATACTGTTCGTTTTTCTAAAATACTGTTTAAAATTTTTCATAGACCTGAATATACTTTATTTCTTGTAAAAAAAGTTGGCAACCCTAATGCTAGATGACATGTGACATTCATCCTTACAGCTACGACATAAAGGCTTTCTCAATCTCAATTGTTACCGCTGATATCAATCTCTACATCCTCTTCTTCGTTGTTAACCTTAAAAACTCCATTGACATCTTTTCCAGTGTCGTGAGAGTACGTGTATGCCTTGGTATGTTTTTTCTTCCATAAATAAATTAATTTTGTAAAACACTTCAGTTGTTTTATTTACATACAAATTAGTAATTAATAGCAAAATATCGCAGAACGGAAATGAGCTTGAACGTGTATGCTTAGGTAACCTCAGGTTTTACACTATTCTGTATTCTGTGATTGATTCGTGAGTTCGTTTTTTGAAACGTTTTTTTCTTACCTTTCAGTAGACGCCTGCGTACTGAAAAATACTGGCTACCTAGAAATTGGCATAAAAACTTTAGAACGTCATAGAACCTCATTTCGTTACCTTTCTAGTCCGGGAGGTACCGTTGCATTTTAGGTAGTGTTTTTACGCCGATTGGTTGCCACCTTGTAAAATAGATCTAGAATGGCTGATAAGTAAACCCAGCGTCAGCTGACGCGCCCGTGGTGGGTGTGGGATTGGGAGGTTAGGTTAGGTTAGAACAAAAAATAAAATACTTTTTTGTTATAACCTAAAATTGACTTTAAACTTGTTTCATAAATAGTTTATACATCATACTGAGCTTAAAAAATCGTCAGCTCCGTAGTGGTGGGGAGAATATGCGTCAGTGGCTCGCATGAACTTGTAAATGATGCACGCCTGATAAAAAACTAAAAGAAATATATCACACACTCTCTACTTGATGGTAGATTGCTTTTAGTTTTTCATCAGACCAGTACCATTTACAAGTTCATGCGAGCGGCTGACGCATAATCCCCCCTCCACCATGCAGCTGACAATTTTTTTAAGCTCATTATGATGTAAACTATTTATTAAAAAAGTTTCAGCCGGCGTACACAAAAAAAAACAAAAATTAAGTCATACTTAATTTTTGTTTTTTTTTACAACTTTTGTATACACTCACCGCTACTTGAGCAGCTGACGATTGGTTTACAAATTGGTAAGATAAGATCAACCTTCAATGTCATTATCAGCCGGCGTACCATGACTTTTTTATTGCAACGGTACCTCCGGGACTATTCAGCAGACGCCTGCATATTATTGAAAGATACTGGCCACTTAGACATTCGCATACAAATTGAAGATAAAGAACCTATGATATTATTAAGACTACTACACACATGCCGGCGGCAATGCCGCCGGGTTCATGCCGAGCGGCTATGCCGCCGGCAATACGAGCCGCACAAAGCCGTCAAGCATCATTCCGGTTGTGACAGTCACATAGAACGCTAGTGAAGAGAAATTTTTTATGACTCTTAAAAGCAAACGTTGCTGAAATCGCTTAAAACACTAAGGGCTCATTTCTGGAGACGCGGCGCGTCGGGCGGCGCGTTGTGCGGCGCGTCACGCGGCACGTCGAGCGTTTTTTCCGTTTACGGAGAGGCGGCGCGTGCAGCGGCCTCAGTACAATATTGTATAGGGAGACGCGGGGCGTGCTGCGACGCGTTGCCCGCGGCGTCGCACGCCGCGTCCGACGCGGCGGTGCACGCGGCTTTGTGTCATCATGTCACGTCACGGATGTCAAACAGACATAAGCTCTTTGTGTTTTTATTCTCGCGAATAAATAAAATAACAGTCTAATTCGCCTAAGTTTAGTGAATAAATACTTCTGCAAGGGCAACTTACGAATAACATTGTTATCTAGTGTTCATGTGCTGTTTAAATATTAAAAAAAAAAACTAAATAACTATAGGTGAACCCCATCAATACACAAGTACCCGAAACCCACAATTTATAGAAGATAATTATTCGGGGAACGGAAAACCAACTTGTGGCTTAACGTATGTGCGGTCCTGTACTCCGTTGCTGTGCTCAACCTATGGTGTTTGTCTGAACTTCTGAAGCTAGAACAATAGAATGAGTAACTTGGAGTTGGATAGTTATTATGGAGACCAAACTGGCTCAACCCGAAATGTCGCAATCGTCGAATGTGGATCTTACAAATCAGTTGAGCGACATAAACGACCGTGACCAGGACTTGCTCGCAAATGATATCCTTAGATCTAATATTCCAGAGATAAGTGGAGAAAACACCACCTACACTGCCATGTTGGTGGCCGCTAAGATTGGCGTCAAAATTAAAGCGCGCGATTTCGTGAGCCCCAAGCGTGGAGCAAGGAGGCTGGCGCTTCAACGCAACGCAGGCGACGGCGCCGGTGGAGACCCGCCCCCGCTTCCTCGTCGTGCGGCTCGCGCGTCGCGACCTACGGGGGAGCGCGAGTGCGTCGAGGCATGATAACAGCGGATCTCGCTCGATCTGCCGGGCTCTGCAAATAGAAGCGCGCTACATCTACGAGTGCTTAACTAAACTAGGCCTAATTGGCGCAGCCGTGAGACGCACAATAATTATTTCCTTCCATTTTTTGTCTGTGTAGTTTTAAGTTTTTTTAATTGTGTAATTAAGTGTTTATTTTTTGCTGTTCTTGTTGTGTGCACATAAGGCATAATTATGCCAAATAAATATGTTTTCTTTATTTCTACCTTTCATCCTATCTTACTCGGTCATAACAAGCATTAGATTGGAATAGAACGACTATTTTAGACCAATTATCACTGGGGCGAAGTAGCCCAACGGTTTAGTGGCCTCTTTATAAACCTAGGGTCTCAGGTTTGAATTCCAGACAGGTACTCATTTTTTGTCTAAAATAATCACGTTTCGCGAGCAATTTTATACAACTGCTACCTGATAAATTTCATAAGAACCGTGATCAAAATTAGGGACATACACAGACAAACTTTTCGGTTTTATAAAATTGCGATGGGCTGATCGTCACGGCTCTTCCTCTATTACGCCGCGCTGTTTACCACGGATCTTGTAGCGTGTGAGTGTTGCCTGCAGTCGACAACGCTGCGGCATACGCGTCGTTGCAGTAGGAGCGAAGGAATACGTGCTGCACATCCGCACGAGAAGCATGTCGATTTATTTTAATAATCGATCTCTGATTCGATAAAATCAAGTTGGAATTATCCACATCATCTATGCAAACTCTTTTGATGTTGTGGAAGTCTCAGTATTGTCAATTGTCTGTAAAAAAAATACAGCACAGAGCATCAAGTAGTCTTTGGTCCCAATGCCAACTCGAGAGCTTTTTAGGGTTCCGTAGCCACATGGCAAAAAACGGAACCCTTATGGATTAGTCATGTCTGTCTCTATGTCTGTCCGTCCGTATGTCACAGCCACTATTTTCCAAAACTACAAGAACTATGCTGTTGAAACTTGGTAAGTGGAGGTATTCTGTGAACCGCATTAAGATTTTCACACAAAAACTAGAAAAAAAACAATAAAGGAGACGGGGACTTCTGGGCCTGATTGTAATAAGTTGAGGTATGGCTTAAAAAAAAGGTTAAATTTTTCTATTTCATACTGTGAAAATTCAATTCAATTTACAATCTGGGAATTGAAAAATCCAATAATTAAGTTAGAGTTACGAAGTAATTGGAATATCGATTTAATTGTAATCGATTATCGTTACAGAGTTTATACTATTTACGAAAATGCTTTCACCGGATGATTTTTCTAATTAATATAATTAAATCTATTAGAATTAGAGAGTTTAAACTAATTAAATATCTAAACCTCTGGGTCCCGAGCGGGACGTATACGTCCCGCGCGCATTAAGATTAATCGATTCACATTTACTAATCGATTTTTGTATTTTTAATCTGTGCTAACTCGTGACAATCATGCATGACATGACATCGATCGACACTCGTTTCGTATCGTCTGTGCGTGTGCGTTCTGAGTGTTTTTATTTTCCTCCCATACTTTATTATTGATATCTTCCTCGACCCGGCTTTCCTACGGACCTCTGATCTTCCTCCTTCTACGACCCTTGCCTTGCTACCATACCGGACACGGAGAACCCCGCTTAAACGTTGAACTTGGACTTGTTATTTTGGATTCGACGACCCTACCGATAGGATATTGATCGACATCATGGATCGTTGTGTAAATTGTGGCATAGCGACTAGTCGCTGCAATACACTAGGGCAGCGAGCTTTGAATGACGAAATGATATTAGCAGTGATTCGAAAATGGCGTGAACCACAATCTGTAAGTATTTACTTCCTGTTTAATAGCTCATCAGCGTCTACGATCGGTGGCTTGCACTCTTTTTTGTTATAAATGTATGTTTTTCTCCATAACAACACTCATGTTTTCATTAAATAATAAAGTATAGATTGGTAAACATTTAAAAGTCACTAGATACATTACATTGAATTATGTAACTATCAGGCACAGTAATCAGGCATAAAAAGCAGTCAGCAGGCATAAAATCAATCAAATTAATTCGCATAGAACGTAGGTATTGTACAATAAAGTTGTTATAAAAATATATTGAGCCGGGTACATCCTGCCTAAGCAAGTAGATTTTTTAAAAGTAATTATGGTATCTCTTATTAATAACTTATTGCATATTTCAGGTAAACAACAGTGATCATGTTTGCCAACGTTGCTGGGACCTGGCTCAAAGATCACCTCTTGGCGAAGCTAGAAATCTTGGCCACCGTAGTATTTGCCTCCGATGTGGACGTTCTCTGGCATCTAGAGTCAGCCATTTACTTCACACTGGCTCACCTCGTGAATTGAGAATTTATAATGTTATTCAAGAGTGGATTATGCCTAAAGCTGTAAGTTGAATCACACACTGAGTTTACATTGTATTTTATTAATGCTTTTGTTGTAATCTAAATAGATTTTTTAAATACTAAAATGATCATGTATTGTTTGTTGTAGATAGAAGTTACCAGTCGCATATGCCATGCTTGTTGGGTGGCTGCAGACAGAGCTGCTGCCCATATGGTCTCTCGCCCATCAACTTCTTCCCAAGCAAGCCGATTTGAAGAAATACAACCACCAGTACTTGCTGTTGACCTTCCAATTCAAGAAACACAGCCACCGGCACAAGTTCTTGCTGCTGACTCTTCCGTTGAAGAAATACAGCCACTAGTACAAGTTGGTGCTGTTGATCTTCCAGTTGAAGTAATACAGCCACCGGCACAAGTTATTGCTGCTGACCCTCCAGTGGAAGAAGTTAGAAGAAATCAGCCGGAACCTACCATTTTATTACCAGATTACATGAGAGCTATTGAAACAGAAAGGAAGTGCTTTATTGAAGGATGCCAGAGAACAGAGAGGTACAGGGTTCCACTTTCTACCAGAAAAATGTTGCTCAGTCGGTATAAATATTATGTCCCTGAGAATAATCGACTTTGTGATCGCCATTTAGTTATAGAAGCATGGGATTTTCTTACCAGTTTGAGAAATAATTATGTACAGACTTTTACAGCAAAACATATCCAGGACATGATGTCCTTAAAAGAAGTTGTAAATTCAGGATTACTTCATTTTGAGAGTATAGATGATATGGAAGACCATGTCGTTCACACATGGATAGGGTTAAACAAAGCACAATTCCATCAAATGTTTAATGAGGTCCCTCAGTTATTACAAATACCTAGAGCGTCCCTAGCTTTAGCAGCATATTTAATTAAGCTTAGAACTGGGGATTCTAATGAGAGGTTGTCAACTTTATTAACAGTCTCTAGGCGAACTCTAGAAAAGTGGCTGCACCAAGTGAGAGATCTGCTTTATGAGTATTTTGTACCTAGACACCTAGGTTTACATAACATTAATAGGCAGCAAATTGTGCAAAGAAATCTTTCTATACCTAAAACATTGTTTGGTAACTTTGAGGGAGTTGATAGGCCTATTGTAATATTTGATGGAACATATTGTTACATTGAAAAGAGTTCGAATTATTCATACCAAAAAATAACATATAGCTTGCACAAATATCGTAACCTAATGAAACCGTTTTTAATAGTATGTACAGATGGCCATATAATTGATGTGCTGGGCCCCTATCCAGCCACCACTTCAGACGCTGATATAATGAAAAACGAATTTTCAAACGGAAAACCATTACGGGAATACTTCCGTCAAGGTGATGCTTTTATACTGGATAGGGGCTTTCGTGATTCATTGCCCTTATTACATCAATGTGGATATAGGACTTATGTGCCTGCTTCATTAGAGGAGGGTGAGACTCAGCTTTCCACTAGAGAAGCAAATAAATCGAGAGCAGTCACCATATGTCGTTGGGTTGTGGAAGTAGTAAATGGCAGATTTAAAAGAGATTTCAAATTATTACGGCAAAATTATTTTAATGTAGCGAGTAAAAGTTTTGTTAAAGATTTTGAAGTGGCTGCTGCTCTTTTAAACAGTTTTCACCCTCCTATTGTTGATCGTGAAGATACAGGGGAAATATTAGACCAAATAAATATTCATATGAATGAAGAAAATGAATTAGCAGAATTTATTGTAAGAAACAATTATAATAGGCGTAGGGCTAATTTTCATACAATAACTGTACAAAACGATAACCTCAATGATTTTCCCCAGCTTACTGATAATGAGCTCATACTAATATCACTAGGCACGTATCAAATAAAGCAGGCACGCTCCTATTTCGGTGAACATATAAGGGGCAATGATGGATATGTAATAGAAGTGTGCAGGGAGGTCGACAGCAGCCTACTTCGAGAGCTGTCGGCTTCAAATTCCTCATGGCTACTAAGGGGCCGCATTCAATCAAGACATATAAGTCGCAAAACATATTTTGTTTATATTTTAGTTGACAGCTCTCGCAGAGGTAGGGAAGCAATATTAAAATATTATTGTAACTGCATCGTAGGCAGACGGACTGTAGGCTGCTGCGCCCATGTTATGTCAATAATATGGTACCTTAGTTGGGCTAGGTACCAAGAAAATATTGTACCACCTGCACAATTCTTAGATGACGTTCTTGTAATAATTGAAGAAGAATAAAAAATATTAATAAAAAACGATTTTTATTTTAAAACTCCTCCCGCTCTATCCCTCTCCATCCCACTCTACAAAATATGTTTAACATCCTGTATAAAGAAAAAGTAATTAAAATAATCATAAACCTTGACTGCTAAGCGAACTAAAATGACGTAGGTAAACAAGAAGTAAATTATGCTGTGCAGTCGAAGGATCCATCTTGTTTTTATAATTTTTGAAATCACCTCTTAAAGCCTTTTTTTTTGATAACCCACACAAAAAAAAATTAGCCCTCCAAAATCCTATGGTGTCGAAAAGCCGCCATTTTTCCCATTGTAATGTGGCCAGTGACACTTGCAAGATTAAGACGAATCGATTGACGTAAGAATCATCAAAATCGGCTTACGCATTTGTTCTCTAGAACGTTATAGAGGAACAAACATAAATACATACAAATATACTGATAAAACCATTACCCTCCTTCGGCAATCGGGTAAAAAATGACAATCGCACTTCAAAAATTGGCTATTATGTATAGATTGTTACGTAACCTCACTTTTCTTAAATCTCTTATATCTCGGCTCTCAGATTGCCAAAATCTGTAAAATTTTCAGTGATTATTTGTTAACATAGTAGCTATCAATTGACACCAGTTTCATCTTTTTACATCCAGGCCCAAAATTGTATGAAAGCGTATCCGTCTCCTTTTGGGGGTTCCTGATACTTAGAACTGAAACTATACATTTTTTTTCATGAAACCCATACGTGTGGGGTATCTATGGGTATATCTTCAAAAATGATATTGAGATTGTAGTATATTTTTTTTCTAAACTGAATATTTTGCGCGCGAGACACTTCCAAACAGGTCAAATGTGTGTGTGTCCCCCTGTAATTTCTAAAATAAGAGAATGATAAAACTAAAAAAAAAAAATGATGTGCATTACCATGTAAACTTCCACCGAAAATTGGTTTGAACGAGATCAGTAAGTAGTTTTTTTTTAATACGTCATATATCGTAAACCGCAATTTACCTTTCATTCAATCAACTCAAAAATAAAAAAAGCGTTATGTTACTTTCTGCTACGGAATCCTTCATGGGCGAGTCCGACTCGCACTTGGCCGCTTTTTTTATTAACTTCAAACAAAATCTTTTTGATAGACGGCCTCACAACGTTTGTTTTCTCTAAACAGCTAATTTGTTCTATAATATCATCACGAAGTTATGATTGGGTAGGTTGTGAACGCTCGTCTCTAATTGGCTAAGCAACGCATAGTAACAATGGCATCATTGGCGCTGGCAATGTGACATTTGACGGGCAGCAAGAATTGTCAATGTAGACGATTTATGTGAAAAAGAGCAATGAAAGATTTGAATATTTTTGATTATGTATATTTATTTCTTTTGCGTGTGATGTAGATGCATAACAACAACAAAAAATTGTGCGGTCAACCGTTTTTTCTTTAATATCGAACGTAATTCGTATTTCAAAACTAAACAATATTCACGTATGATCTAACACAAATAACAAATGCGTTTTCTCAAAATTTCCACGTGTCTGTACAACCCTGTTATGAGGTTATAATTATGATAGTCAATTTAAAAAAAAAAGGTTGCACTGCGGGAGTGGGGTGCATTTTTTATAATTTGGAATGGTTAGGGAATAATTTCGCACGAATTGCTTTAATTACCAGTATAAAAGTACTATAATTTATGTGGTTAAGTAAAATATTCATTTATTGCGCTATCGTACACAAATATGACAATTTATATTAACTACTGTAGTGTTTAAATAAATGAGTTATGCGTTCTGTGGTGGGGGATGCATGTTGGAGGGAGCGCGGGGCGATGCGCCGCGTTTAGTCTAGTCCGAGCAGCCTTAGCGACAGCACGCCTAACCCAGGAATATTGGAAATAGTGTTTTATTGTACAACCCTGAACAAAGACACCACAGTAATATACGGTGGTTTTACTCTAAACCCTAACTAGTGTACGAGTGAACACCACATCTACCTACATTATGAATCTCCGTCTTACGAATTTTCGATCAGGTCACGTGTCCAGACGCGAGTTTAACATTTTTTACCCATCCCAAAAAGTGCACAACGTCGCTAAAGAAGTTTTCACTTCCAAATTATTTGTGAAAACCTATGACAGAAGCAGAGAAAGATGACAAAAACGTTGGATAGAGAAACATTAAGAGTTAAATCAAAAATGATTTGAAAGTTAAACCCCTCACTCGATAGATGGTATTGTAGTCGGATTAGAAGTACGTAAAACGCATTTAACGAAACCATAGCGGTTTCGTTACCTAGGCAAGATGGTATTTTACTCGATATGAGCTTACAGCAAATATATATGTTTCATGTCAATGTTAACAGTTTCAAGTGTTGTATTATATTCTTTGCCATTATAGGGACGGACCCTCGTTCAGTGTTTTACGTGGTAGTATACAGCAGGCCGCATACAGCATTTCATAACGTGACGTTTTCTACTAAATCGCACTATCTGTAAGACGCGTTAAGAAATTTTGTTCCAAAAAGTACACGTTTATAATTACAAAACATGGCTCATACGACTATGTATAAAACAAATCTGCGACTAAATTTTGGAGGAATTATGTTTTTTAATTTTTTTAATAAATTCGTGATTTATAGCTATGCAATATACAAATAATGCTATATGAACTACGACTGCCTCAAGCAATACGGTTGGATTTGTAGCCACCATCGATCACAGCAAGTTAGCACATTTTGACGTTCCAGATTTATTTTTTCTAGCAGTTCCAAGCGAAAACCATATTATGTTTTTATCTATTTTAAATCTGTCAAAGTAGAAAAGTATTTTTTAATGTAGCAAAAGGAAACACAAACATATTTTACTTCATACTGTTATCATTAAAAACTAATTTACTTAGTCCATTGGGCATAACATCATCCTCCAAAAACTGGCAGAAGTCTCCATGACATAACGCCGCGTCGCACGCCGCGGGGGACGCCGCGTGCACCGCCGCGTCCGACGCGGCGTCCGACGCTGCATCTTGAGCAAACGCGCGTAAAAACGCTTCTCCGTAAACGCTCTCATACATTGACATATGTTTGAATTTGAAGCGGCCCGCGCCGCCCGACGCGCCGCCCAACGCGCCGCGTCTCCAGAAATGAGCCCTAAGTGGTCAGATTTACACACAAGTTTAATATTTTAAATGGTAATTTCTTTCAAGTGCTCACAAAGGGTTTTCATCATAAAACATATAAAAACGGGTATTTATCGGGAATTTACCTTTAATTTAAGCCCGACGTTTCGACCGGATTGCACCAGCCGTGGTCGCGGGGAGACTGAAGTGTGGAGGTACCGCCACAGCAAAGTGAAGGTGTTTATTCAACTACCCTCACTTGATCTTCATAAACGTTAATTAGGGCCGGTTCACACTAGGACAGCACACTACACTAACCGTGACCGTAAATTATAGGTAAATTCGCGATAAATACCCGTTTTTATATGTTTTATGATGTGTTCTGATCGTGAAAGTTTAAAAAAGACAAAGGGTTTTCATTCGCAGGAACATTCTATTTTGATTGATTGACCCTATGAGTGCTCGAGCGTGCAATTTCAAAATATTTTGAGATCATTAATTTGACAATAGACCATCCTTTGGAGCCACTGAACAAAAATATACAGAAATACCACTATAAGAATTGGTATAACAATCTAATTTTCGAAACATCACCTCTTAAACTGGTTGTAGCAAACCATTAGGTAAGAACGCCTCGCGATACCACTTCTCGAGGCGGATGGAACGGCTATTTTATATATTTTATATCCGATGAAAAATTATACAGGGTGTGAACAAACTCATAATATACATCAAATTATGTAACTTTACGCAATAATTATTGCTGGGTGACTTTTTCTTGGGCGTGAAAAAATATGTTATGTGGTAGAACTCAATGTAACGCATTCAAAACATTGTTGTGCTGATGGATGGATTGAATAGTATGGGGTGGAGGTGTTAAAAATAAAAATAAAAACTCACGAAAAAAACTCGTAAGTATTAAAAAAAAACTTGTCAAAAAGTTGTAACTTTGACCCCCAATATCTCCGTAACTAGAAAGTTCCCAGGGATAGTGTAGAACAAAATAATGATCGAAATGACGGAGAGAACAAGGGCTTTTCAGCTTCGTTAAGAGGTTTTTTACACCCTTTATACTGAATACGTGGTAATTGTTTGTGCGTCGGTATACCTTTCACGGTACTCCCTTTTTTCTCCTATTTTTTTTGTCCGAAAATCATTATCCATAACACGTTTGCTATAAACTTCAGTAACCATAATGTTCAAAATCCCGAAATTTTGTTTTACATAACAATCTTTGCTTCTAAAACTAGTCCGTTATATAATATAATAATTTAATCTCCTAATTTTTCATGACATAAAGTTATATGTCCAAAGTATTGTATCATATAATGTGTATTATTCTGAAAGTTTATTTATAAATTATTAGTCCTGAAAAATTTGCTAAAAGTAGGGTTTTAGTGACAGTAAAGAATGGCTGTAATTCCGACCCCACACAGTGGTTAAGTTTTATAGCTCGAAGAACCTGCGGGATTATAATTTTGCGCGGGAATACGTTTTATGTGGATTGTATGGTGCCAACACTTATAAGAATATAGCAGGAAAGAGGGACTCACTTGATGGAGGTGAGGATGGTCGCCTGGACAGATGATCAATGCGACTGGAGTGCGCCGGGTTGAGATCCAGCACGTGTTCCGGAGGTTTCTTCAGCACTTCACTAGTATTAATTGTCCCACTTGTGTTGGCCAACACGTATTTGAAAGTTAAGAGTCTTTGCGGTGGTTCAGCTGTTAGTTTCAGCGGCGGCAAAAATATGTGTGGTGCGGTGAACGATTCAAACGGAATAGAGAGATTCCATCGTGATGTCCTGCTGTCAAAAACCACGGCGGAAGTCGAAGTGCACCTTTCTCTTTAAGTCGCATGGGACGTAGTAGGAAGGAAGGAGATAGGTGATTCAAATAAGTGTTGACAACATGAAAAAATATGCGTGTTTTGGAAATATGACAATGAGATGTAACACGCTCGTATATACTATAGTAAAAAACTCATACTACAGAAACTTGCTTAAGCACGCAGTCTTGTCTGCCCTACCCCAGAGTGTAATTTAAAATCGCGTAGGCGCATATGGGCGAGGCGGGCCGCGAGTTGAGGAGCAAGTGGTTGTAACACTCGCCGCCGTCGCTGAGGTCGGCCGGCAAGCCGAAGCTGCGGTGGTGAGCGTTAAACCCATCTGCGACGATACGCTCGCGTGGGGCCGCCGGAGCCCCACAGCGCAGGAGTCGTGACAGAAACCATGCCTGCTGCATGATGCTTGCTGGCTTGCTCGTTTGCATGCTGCATGCTTGCTTTCATACTGTATGCATGCATGCATGCTTGCTGAATGCTTGCTGCAAGCTAGCTGTATGCTTGCTGCAAGCTAGCTGTATGCTTGCTGCAAGCTAGCTGTATGCTTGCTGCAAGCTAGCTGCATGCTTGCTTCATGCACGGTGTATGTTTGTTTGCATGTTTGCATGTTTGCATGCTTCTGACGGGGCAATAAAATCCACATTATGTTCTTACTCAACTGTTTCATAATGATTGACTGATTTTCTACCTTTTAAAGCCAAAAGAAGAAATCAATTGTGAACTTTCTGCAATATGATGGTTCAACTTTTTAGTCCTTAAATATTTCATTTCAGCAATATTGTCTAAAAATGTGTTGTGTTGAGAGAAGTTCATAGCTATAAAGCTTAGTAATACATATTTCTTTTAAAAATAATGGATCAAAACATTAAATAGGTAATTAGAATTTAGAATTTATAACTATTGAAAACGGTTTTAAGTATTTTGTATATAATTGATTCTAATATTTATGACAAACGGGTTTACGGCAAATTGTATTTAGGGATTTCAATTTTATTGCTTGTTTATGTGATACAAAGTTCGGGTAAAATATCATTCGGACAAATGATGATTATGACAAAAAAGTTATGGCATTTTAGTTTATGGATAAAAAAGTTAGTTTATACGATAGAGAACCACCTTTCACCCTGTATGTATTTCTTTACAAACATGGGTAACGTTTTCTTTTTTTTTTGCGTGTCTTTTCTTTTCTTTCAGGTTTTCTTTGTTTTTTTTTCTTTTCTTTGCAATCTTTTGCACGTTTCTTAAGCTTGTTGTCTTTTGCTAGTCACTTCTTCGTCGGGTGGTGGCAGGTATGCCTAGAACTGACAACTATCTCACCATGACAAATTTTTCAAATAATAAATACACGTCAAAAGTGGATCTTCTGCTGCTCATTTATTCTGTCAATGTAACAAAGCCTAAAAAGATTGTAATACCCATAAATGGGCCGTAATGGAGGGCCTTTGAAGGAATTCAATGATAAACAGGCATTGTGGAGAATGTTTTTGGGTTATTTTAAGAATGGAAAATCATGGGGCTTTTACTTAATTCAAAATTAATGTGAATGGAGTTTTTGTTGAGTTTTGTAGTTATATTATTTTTAGGAGTTAGGCTCTCTAAGCGTCAGGGTTGAGGGATGACATAATTATATTTTGACATCATCATAATGATGAGTTTCCTAGAACAACTTTTTTTCAGTCTCTCGCGCTTCTCTTTTCTGAAGAAAAGTAGTTTTAGCTAAGTGCGTGGAAGTTGTAAGCGTTAAAAGACATCAGTTTATTTAAAGATTCGACTTGACCAATACGTACTGTGGTTTGTGACTAATAAAATCTCGTACCTTTGGATAATACGAGTAATTCATCATCATCATCCACAGCTGGCTAAAGGCGTCTCTTACATCATCATCAGCCTATAAATGTTCCCACTGCTGGGACACAAGCGTCCTCTCTATGATAGGGAATGGGCTAATATCCACTACGCGAGCTCAGTGCTGATTGGTAGATGTCACATGTCTTCGATTTTTTTGTGTTCGAGGATATTCCTCACGATGTTTTCCTTCATCGTTTTGACAGCAGCGGTGATGAAATAAATTACACAAAGTAATGCGCCTGCCTGGGGTCGAACCCACGACTTAAGGTCGTGGCTCACTTGACAAGCACCGCACCAGCACCGCTCCAACCCAGCAATTTACTTGCCATTCAAATTAGAGCATTAAATCGTGTGTCGCATAACATATTTTTTAATGTCCATATGAAAAAGCTTACGGCGGGTGGTCAACGCGCTTGCCGCTACCATACGACTCGCCTCGCGGGCAGCTCGGCGTCCGCACGCGGTCCGCGCGCAGCAAGCGAGCTTAGGGGACCGCGCGCCGCAAGTGAGGGGACCGCGCGCGGACGCCGAGTGGACCGCGAAACAACGTCATTGCGCCGTCGTGCTTCTCCACGTCGTGGGTACTCTTTGTTTAATGTATGGCCAGTTACAAATTTAGTTAGAGAGCCCACGACACTAAACCTAGTTCGGTTAGAAATAAAAAAGCAAATAAAAAAAGCCCTAATAAACCGACTGATATTGTTGTAATCGAAGGTTGATCTTATGTTACAATAACTGAATAAATCGTTACAGTACACCGACTGAAACTTTTTTATAAATAGTTTACATGCAACTGAACTTCTTGAAAAAAATCTCAGAACTGTAATGGAAAGGGTGTTCGCGGGGTAGGTGAATTAAACCACGAATCCACGTTAACAAAATATAATTACTAGAGATAATACCTAAAATACAATGCTACCTCCCGGACTATTACTGCCAGCGTGCGGACTGCGAGCTTGCGCCTTGCGGACGGCGAGTGGACCGCGCGCGGCCGTCGAGCGGCCCGCGCGCCGTAGCCTATATTCGAGGCGACGTCGGTCAGGAGCTGTGCTGGTGCGGTGCTTGTCAAGTGAGCCACGACCTTTACTGTTTTTAAGTCGGGGCCGCCACCACTGGGCCACCGTTGCTCAGGCTAAGGCCCGGTTTCCACCAAAGCGGAGACGAGCGGAGTGGAGAGGAGAAGTTTGAAAATCGACCAATCACATTGGTTGAAATCTAAATCGCGTTAAATGATAAATGATATTTATTCAGCAAGTAGGTTCTCTCAAACACTTTTACACGTAATTTTTTTTTAAACTAGATGGGGCCGGTGTTTCATACCTAACTAACCTGAAAAGAAACAGCCAAAACAAACTCAGAGATCAGTCTCTTTGGGCTCATTTCTGGAGACGCGGCGCGTCGGGCGGCGCGTCGGGCGGCGCGGGCCGCTTCAAATTCAAACATATGTCAATGTATGAGAGCGTTTACGGAGAAGCGTTTTTACGCGCGTTTGCTCGAGATGCAGCGTCGGACGCCGCGTCGGACGCGGCGGTGCACGCGGCGTCCCCCGCGGCGTGCGACGCGGCGTTATGTCATGGAGACTTCTGCCAGTTTTTGGAGGATGATGTTATGCCCAATGGACTAAGTAAATTAGTTTTGAATGATAACAGTATGAAGTAAAATATGTATGTGTTTCCTTTTGCTACATTAAAAAAATACTCTTCTACTTTGACAGATTTAAACTAGATAAAAACATAATATGGTTTTCCCTTGGAACTGCTAGAAAAAATAAATCCAACCGTATTGCTTGAGGCAGTCGTAGTTCATATAGCATTATTTGTATATTGCATAGCTATAAATCACGAATTTACTAGAAAAATGAAAAAACATAATTCCTTCAAAATGTAATTAATACATAGTCGTATGAGCCATGTTTTGTAATTATAAACGTGTACTTTTTGGAACAAAATTTCTTAACGCGTCTTACAGATAGTGCGATTTAGTAGAAATCGTCACGTTATGAAATGCTGTATGCGGCCTGCTGTATACTACCACGTAAAACACTGAACGAGGGTCCGTCCCTATATTGACAAAGAATATAATACCTACAACACTTGAAACTGTTAACATTGACATGAAACATATATATTTGCTGTAAGCTCATATCGAGTAAAATACCATCTTGCCTAGGTAACGAAACCGCTATGGTTTCGTTAAATGCGTTTTACGTACTTTTAATCCGACTACAATACCATCTATCGAGCGAGGGGTTTAACTTTCAAATGATTTTTGATTTAACTCTTAATGTTTCTCTATCCAACGTTTTTGTCATCTTTCTCTGCTTCTGTCATAGGTTTTCACAAATAATTTGGAAGTGAAAACTTCTTTAGCGACGTTGTGCACTTTTTGGGATGGGTAAAAAATGTTAAACTCGCGTCTGGACACGTGACCTGATCGAAAATTCGTAAGACGGAGATTCAAAATGTAGGTAGATGTGGTGTTCACTCGTACACTAGTTAGGGTTTAGAGTAAAACCACCGTATATTACTGTGGTGTCTTTGTTCAGGGTTGTACAATAAAACACTGTTTCCAATATTCCTGGGTTAGGCGTGGACTAGACTGAACGCGGCGCATCGAACCGCGCTCCTTCCAACATGCATCCCCCACCACAGAATGCATAACTCATTTATTAAACACTACAGTAGTTAATATAAATTGTCATATTTGTGTACGATAGCGCAATAAATGAATATTTTACTTAACCACATAAATTATAGTACTTTTATACTGGTAATTAAAGCAATTCGTGCGAAATTATTCCATAACCATTCCAAATTATAAAAAATGCACCCCACTCCCGCAGTGCAACCTTTTTTTTTTAAATTGACTATCATAATCATAACAGGGTTGAACAGACACGTGGAAATTTTGAGAAAACGCATTTGTTATTTGTGTTAGATCATCCGTGAATATTGTTTAGTTTTGAAATACGAATTACGTTCGATATTAAAGAAAAAACGGTTGACCGCACAATTTTTTGTTGTTGTTATGCATCTACATCACACGCAAAAGAAATAAATATACATAATCAAAAATATTCAAATCTTTCATTGCTCTTTTTCACATAAATCGTCTACTTTGACAATTCTTGCTACCCGTCAAATGTCACATTGCCAGCGCCAATGATGCCATTGTTACTATGCGTTGCTTAGCCAATTAGAGACGAGCGTTCACAACCTACCCAATCATAACTTCGTGATGATAATAGAGAACAAACTAGCTGTTTAGAGAAAACAAACGTTGTGGGGCCGTCTATCAAAAAGATTTTGTTTGAAGTTACTAAAAAAAGCGGCCAAGTGCGAGTCGGACTCGCCCATGAAGGATTCCGTAGCAGCAAGTAACATAACGCTTTTTTTATTTTTATATTTGAGTTGATTGAATGAAAGGTAAATTGCGGTTTACGATATAAGACGTATTAAAAAAAAACTACTTACTAGATCTCGTTCAAACCAATTTTCGGTGGAAGTTTACATGGTAATGCACACCATTTATTTTTTTTAGTTTTATCATTCTCTTATTTTAGAAGTTACAGGGGGACACACACATTTGACCTGTTTGGAAGTGTCTCGCGGGCAAAATATTCAGTTTAGAAAAAATTATACTACATATATCTCAATATCATTTTTGAAGATACACCCATAGATACCCCACACGTATGGGTTTGATGAAAAAAAAAAATATAGTTTCAGTTCTAAGTATCAGGAACCCCCATTTGTTGTATTTTTTTCTAGTTTTTGTGTGAAAATCTTAATGCGGTTCACAGAATACCTCTACTTACCAAGTTTCAACAGCATAGTTCTTGTAGTTTTGGAAAATAGTGGCTGTGACATACGGACGGACAGACACAGAGACAGACATGACTAATCCATAAGGGTTCCGTTTTTTGCCATTTGGCTACGGAACCCTAAAAAGCTCTCGAGTTGGCATTGGGACCAAAGACTACTTGATGCTCTGTGCTGTATTTTTTTTTACAGAAAATTGACAATACTGAGACTTCCACAACATCAAAAGAGTTTGCATAGATGATGTGGATAATTCCAACTTGATTTTATCGAATCAGAGATCGATTATTAAAATAAATCGACATGCTTCTCGTGCGGATGTGCAGCACGTATTCCTTCCCTCCTACTGCAACGACGCGTGTGCCGCAGCGTTGTCGACTGCAGGCAACACTCACACGCTACAAGATCCCTGGTAGGCAGCGCGGCGTAATAGAGGAAGAGCCGTGACGATCAGCCCATCGCTATTTTATAAAACCGAAAAGTTTGTCTGTGTATGTCCCTAATTTTGATCACGGTTCCTTTGAAACTTATCAGGTAGCAGTTGTATAAAATTGCTCGCGAAACGTGATTATTTTAGACAAAAAATGAGCACCTGTCTGGAATTCAAACCTGAGACCCTAGGTTTATAAAGAGGCCACTAAACCGTTGGGCTACTTCGCCCCAGTGATAATTGGTCTAAAATAGTCGTTCTATTCTAATCTAATGCTTGTTATGACCGAGTAAGATGGGATGAAAGGTAGAAATAAAGAAAACATATTTATTTGGCATAATTATGCCATAAGTGCACACAACAAGAACAGAAAAAAATAAAAACTGAATTACACAATTAAAAAACTTAAAACTACACAGACAAAAAATGGAAAGAAATAATTATTGTTCGTCTCACGGCTGCGCCAAATAGGCCTAGTTTAGTTAAGCACTCGTAGATGTAGCGCGCTTCTATTTGCAGAGCCCGGCAGATCGAGCGAGATCCGCTGTTATCATGCCTCGACGCACTCGCGCTCCCCCCGGCCAGCTCGTCCTGTAGGTCGCGACGCGCGAGCCGCACGACGAGGAAGCGGGGGCGGGTCTCCACCGGCGCCGCCGTCGCCTGCGTTGCATTGAAGCGCCAGCCTCCTTGCTCCATGCTTGGGGCTCACGAAATCGCGCGCTTTAATTTTGACGCCAATCTTAGCAGCCACCAACATGGCAGTGTAGGTAGTGTTTTGTCCACTTATCTCTGGAATATTAGATCTAAGGATATCATTTGCGAGCAAGTCCTGGTCACGGTCGTTTATGTCGCTCAACTGATTTGTAAGATCCACATTCGACGATTGCGACATTTCGGGTTGAGCCAGTTTGGTCTCCTTAATAACTATCCAACTCCAAGTTAATCATTCTATTGTTCTAGCTTCAGAAGTTCAGACAAACACCATAGGTTGAGCACAGCAACGGAGTACAGGACCGCACATACCGACGTTAAGCCACAAGTTGGTTTTCCGTTCCCCGAATAATTATCTTCTATAAACTGTGGGTTTCGGGTACTTGTGTATTGATGGGGTTTACTTATAGTTATTAACTGTTTTTTTTTTTAATATTTAAACAGCACATGAACACTAAATAACAATGTTATTCGTAAGTTGCACTGGCAGAAGTATTTATTCACTAAAATTAGGCGAATTAGACTTTTATTTTTATTTATTCTCGAGAAGAAAAACACAAAGAGCTTATGTCTGTTTGACATCCGTGACGTGACATGATGACACAACGCCGCGTGCACCGCCGCGTCGGACGCGGCGTGCGACGCCGCGGGCAACGCGTCGCAGCACGCCCCGCGTCTCCCTATACAATATTGTACTGAGGCCGCTGCACGCGCCGCCTCTCCGTAAACGGAAAAAACGCTCGACGCGCCGCGTGACGCGCCGCGCAACGCGTCGCCCGACGCGCCGCGTCTCCAGAAATGAGCCCTTTTGGAGTCCAGACAATCTTGAAGTCCATGTGAATCAAACATGAGGACTTCAGAGTCTCTAGAGAATTTATTTTTATTTAACACTTCAAGCACATAGTACAGAGGCGGACTTAATGCCATAGGCATTCTCTACCAGTCAACCTTTAGGTGATGCAGAGACAAGCAGTGGTAGGTGTCATTCCTGAAACTTCACGAATACTTTTATTAAAACTACGATAAACTACATGGATATATAAAATACTGTACATATAATTATATCAAATACTATAAATATGTATTAAAGTTAAAGTAAATAGACCTTTGCACGGATATACTAAAATAAAAAGACAGACAATTGGGAAAATATTAATATATATTATAAAAATATAAATAGGGTTTTAATTAGGTGTATCAAAACTCAAAATATCACACTAAGAGAAATTATAATTTTAGGCAGAACTAAATCTTATCAAATACTTCACTTATGACCAGTAATCGACTCTCAGTTACATTCCCACAATTGTATTTTTATGTAACGTGTAACAGAAAGGGTATAGTCATATGAAAGGGTGTGCTACAGACCATCAAACTGAACAACTTTCGTAATGGGACCACCATCGTAATCGTGAAAAAAATTTCAACGGCCCCATACTAAATTCCAATACCTACTCGACCAAATGTATGAAACTGCTGATTATTTTTTTACGATTACGATGGTGGTCCCATTACGAAAGTTGTTCAGTTTGATGGTCTATAGCACACCCTTTCATATGACTATACCCTTTTTGTTACACGTTGTATAGTGGCAATATTTTACGACAAGTTGGCAACACTGCCAGTAATGGCGGACGCAGACTATTTGGCGCCAACAATCCGAAACAAGTACTGCAAATTGCGGGTATTTGAATACAAAAGAAACCTTATTTCTGAGATTTTGTTTTGTTTGGATTTAAGTACGAGTTTAATCGAACACTTTTTGTGCCCCGACAAGTGGTTTGTGAAAATTAATACATTACATTTTCACACCTGTAAAACCCGAAGTGTTAGGCTTTTGTCCTTGTAGTAGGTACACTTTTATTTCACAAGCTATCCATCAAAATAGCCCATATTATGCTGACTGAACTACTACTGAGAAATTGGTGACGGAAACCACCTTACTCGCCCCAAGAATCGAACTCAACCGCCTAGCTTGCGACCACTAAACGAACGAGCCGGTTTTTAACCAAACAAATAAATGGGAAAGAAGGAAAAAAGAAGCTGAAAATGCCTTAACTCTATTGTTTTATTGATTTCTAGTATTAAAATATGAAGTAGGTACACAAGTATTAGCAACAATGTTCAGTGTTGGTTTAGCTCATGGCTAAAAAATAACAGCTGCTCAGGTTGATCTTTAGGTTAAGTCGTGCTTACCTAGGTTGATCTGTGGATGCGTGGCCACCCTTAAATGCCGAGTTACCCCCTTGCCTTGGAAAGCACGTTAAGCTGTTGGTCCCAGCTGTCATTTATAGATCTTTGCCTGACGTTACAGGTAGTCAGTGGTAACCCAAGGGGTATCGTATTATCCAGTACTAACTGGGTTGTGGAGGTCAGATAGGCAGTCGCTCCTTGTAAAATACTGGTATTCAGCTGCATCCGGTTAGACTGGAAGCCAAGCCCAACATAGTTGGGCTAGGCAGATGATGATGATATTATTATTCAGTATTGGTAAAAAAATGTTTGAAGCCGGCCGCGCGATGAAGCTGCGTCAGATGACGAAGGAGTCTTCCTTAAGAAATTGGTAAGAAGTGACGTGGAACCCAAACCGGCAGGAACGGACGGAGACCTTTGCCTAGCTAGGCGTCCAGTATTCATCATAATAACTCCTTGCGTTCAAGCGTTTTTGCCATACCTTTTATTGGAGTCAAATACAGGGTGTAAACAACCTCATCACAAAGCCGTCAAACAAGCATCCTGCTCATCGAACTAAGTAACATTGCGCAAAAAATATTGCTGACAAACGTATTGTTATTCAGCTGCATCCGGTTAGACTGGAAGCCGACCCCAACATAGTTGGGAAAAGGCTAGGCAGATGATGATGATGATGATGAAACGTATTTTTTTTTGGGGTGAAAAATCATGTTTTGTGGTAGAACTCAATGTACTTATACTTTGTGCTGATGGATGGATCTTTAATCTTACAATAAAAACAAGTATACAAAAATTAAAAAAAAAAACTTGTCAAAAACTTGGAACTTTGACCAAAAAAATATCGCAATGAAGGGGAAAACAAGTGCCTTTCGGCTTCGTTAAGAGGTTTTTTTGCACCCTTTCTATCAGTTCACAACTTAGGACCTATTAATGTTAATATTTATCCGTGATGCTAAGCAACTAGGCCTATTCCAGTTGTAAAAGTCCTTTTGTACATAGTGGCTAATTATTTTCATAGATAATAAGGTCTAGTCTAGATTGCCGGAGCACAATAGATACATAAGCCTAGGCTTTGTTCACAAAATTAGTCTAGTATCTTAGTTAGCTCGTCTCTGGCATACAGGAACTTAACACAATGCCAGTCAATTTACAGAGCAGCGGCATTTAAGTAAAGGTGCATGCACACACATCAGTCGCGTTACTCACTGGTAAGTTGAGGCGGTGCAGCGGTGGAGCGCTACAGTCGAGTTGTGATATCTCCGAAGAGTCAAGATAAAAGTTGACTGTAGAGAATGTCTTGTGGCATTAAGTCCACCTGTGTACTACTATTTAATTGTACATAGTTTAAATAAATAAATAAATATGAGCTACACACAAAAAAAAAACAAAATGTCGACAGAGTTGCGTTGAGGGCACACTTTGAACCCGCTGCATCTCGACTCCGCCCTGATTATATTATATGGACACACCGCCATTTGCTCCAAAAGAAAAGCTCGCGGCTTACCTAAATGTCTTTTCTTTGGTATTCTTCAACGTGTCGTTGTCGTTCTTCAAAAGGCTTTTTTTCTCCTTCCCAGACACTAATCTGCTTATTTTTCATGTGACTTGGCTGTTTTTTCCAAGGAGTATTCGGAAATGAAACACTGACGTCATCTAGCTTTTAAAATATTTTCACGTGTCAAAGTGTCCTACAGGTACACAAAATAGTTGAACGTGGAGTTGCGGACACCAGCCCGATAGACAAGACATGTTTTAAAAACTGATTTACGCGTCTTCTTCAAGGCTTGATGCGACTGAAGTGTGTGAAGACACCTTTAAAAACAATTTAACGCTTGTGCTTTGTCTAGTGAAATTAAGATTAATAATTTGTAGTGAGTGTTTAAGTTTCATGGCGTTTGTTTCTATACAATGTTCTTACCAAAGGATATCAAATTACCGCGTTACTGGATTGTGTAGGTCAGTTAGGCAGTCGGTCCAAGTAAAATACTCTATTCAGCTGCATCTGGTTAGACTGGAAGATAATTCCACATGTTTGGGAAGAGGCAAGGCAGATGATTTTGATTCATAAACACTGATCAAAGCTGAAAGACGCTGAAACATCAAAATAAAAATATAAGCCTATCGCAATTTAACTTTTAGTAGCATTAAGGAATAAACCCTTTAATATTTTTAATTGGCTTAGAATGGTTTTGAAAGTATGCATTTATGTTCTTCTTGTTCTTTTTCGTGTCACTGGCACAACAGGTTCTTTTAGCCTAGAACTTCGCCATTTCCATCGTGTCGTCGATGGCCTGCTAGAATGTCAATTGGCATGACAACAGTACCTATCAAAATAATGCAAATCTATTTCGTCCATCAGTAAGAGTACTGAAAAATAATGGACACATATTTTTTGTTTTTGTACATCAATGAATATTGACAAAGATAAAACGCACCGAATCTCGGGTGTGGGGGTATCATCGTCAATGTTGGTTTACGTAACAAAAGAAAAAGTACGTCAAATATTTTTAGATAATGTTACTGACGGACGAAATTGTTTTTTTTTTTTTTGTTGTCTACCTTATTGCAGCTGCATGTTTTTGTGCTAAGATGGCAAGATAAATCCTCCAACGATTTTATCTTTAGTTGTTTTTTGTTACGATGATGTTTTTTCTCTATTGTGTGGTAAGTGCTTAACCTGGCGTCAGAGTATTTAAGCCATCCATCGGCTTCTGACTGGGCTTATCATGACTTTAAGAAATATCTCACAGGCGTGCTGGTTTCCTCACGATGTTTTTCTTCACAGAAAAAAGGAATAATTATACGCGCACATGAATCTGAAAAATCAGAGGAGCGTGCCTTTGGGTTTGCACTTGGCAATCTAAAGGTCACCGACTTCTGAAGCTTATTTTTGAAAGTTATATTTTTTTGGTGTGAAATATCACGATTTACAGTAAAATTTAATGTAATTCGATCAAAGCCTTGTGCTCATATGGGCGCATTTAATATTAAACGGGTTATGGAGGTATTGAAAGTAAAATTATGACATAAAAACTGCATTTAATTTTTTATTGTTGGTATTTGAAATAACTTGTGAAAAAAATATCTCGATGACCTCTAATATCTCCTTAACTAGCAGTTTCACAGGTATGGCCCACACCAAAAAAAAATATCGCATTGACATCCTTGTCAATGCGTTAAGAGTCTATTTCCACCCTTATACATGTGCATCGCTAATGCAACCTTATACGTTCTCACCAGAGTAAAAGCTTTTTGATTTCATTACGTAGTCATGCAGTCGTGTTGGGGCGAAGTGACATCATAGAATCTCGTATTAAGTGACTTAAAACTTTTATGACAACTTTAGCCCGTGGCTTTGCTCATATTTATTTAGAATTTGACAATCGATTCGGGTCGTACTCAGCTTGCAATAATAAAGGGTGTAAAAAACCTCTTAACGAAGCCGAGAGGCTCTCCCCGTAATTGCGAGAGCGTAATTGCGATATTTTTTTGTTTTATACCGTACCTGGGAACTTTCTAGTTACGGAGATATTGGTAGTCAAAGTTCCAACTTTTTGAAAAGTTTTTTTTAAATACAAGTTTTCATTGTAAAATTTTTACTTTAATCACCTCCACGATCCCCTAACTATTCAATCCATCCATCAGCACAATGTTTTGAGCGCGTTATATTGAGTTCTACCATAAAATGTGACGTTTCCCAGCAATATTTTTTGCATACGGTTACATAGTTTGATGTACAGAATGCTTGGTTGACGTCTTTTTGATGAGGTAGTTTACACCCTGTTTTATCATGATTTGAAAAACCCGTGCTGCCATCTATTGTCATAAGAACTTTGCTGTTGTTGTCCTCGGGGATAGATTTTTTGTTGGCATGTATGGGACCCAAAATGTCTGTATCTGTACACTTGACAACGTATATGCGTAAATTTCGGGATGATCGGTTCACTGGTTTAGGCGTGAAAAGGTACAAACAAACTTACTTTCGCATTTATAATATTAGTAAACTAGGATTGTTATTTAGGCTAATTGAACGAGTCTCCATAACTGACACATAAGGAAAGTCAATGTACATTTATAGAGCGGGTAGAGGAGGCAATACTTAGTGAATGCATCAATAGTGATAAGCACGTACTTATAACCGTGCGATTCTGGAAAGGGCCAAGTACATCGGTATGAATAGTATCGAATGGGGTAGATGGCTTTTGCCATGAAACAATCAGTTGCAAAGGAGCACGGGGTATCTTTTTGTGCGTTATGCAGACAACGCAATGTGAAATGTATTTATTTACTATAACTTTCACCTTATCAGGCTAGACTATGTATTTTCAGGATGTTTCCTTTATTTACTTAACAGGAAATCGTAAAACATTTTATATTTTTTCTGCCTTTTCCGACCTGTCAAGTTACCATGTCGCTGTCATGTCGTTACTCGCCGCTGACGTCTGCTGACGCTGAGGGAGCGTTCGCTGCTGACGTCTGCTGACACACGTCACTACTCCCGTCCATACACATCATTTACAACCTTGGGGATGACAGGTTAAAAGTTTTTTTTAAGTACTTTTATATAGGTATATCCTACATGAAAGGATAGATGTAGGATATACCTACATAAAAGTACCTTAAAAAAACTTTTCTTCCTTTTTCTTTGCCAGGTTGGGAAAATTGTTATTGGGCTTTTCTTTTAGGATTTTTTCAGTAGTGTGCACGGAATTTTCATTTGCACAGCTGATGGCACTAGGCTCATTCCTTATAACATGGAATTTGAACATAACTGACGAAATGTGAGGGTACTTTATTGGTATACATCTGCTTACCACTTTAGGGATTACAGGCGTGATGTTCTCTTTTTCTATAATATTGTCTTACCTTTGCATAATAATATATCCTTAATTTTAACCTGTTTATTATATAAACTCACGCTTTTTTCTGATGAATGTCGACAGAAACTACAGACCACCTGCTGCGATCTTGACATATTCCTTTCGCCTCATCCACGTTCATACATCTGGCCAAACATGCAGAACGTGTTGCGAGGGGTTTGTCTCCACCGATCACGGTATCAGATCACGTTACCCACGGATCACAGCGAGTTGTATACACTGATACCGTGATCCGTGGCTACATAAAAAAAACAAAATTGAAACAGATCACGACGTAAAGATACACAAAATAAAGTGTAATTGTTACATTAAGCGCAGGTCATACGGCCAGCTAGCGAGTGAGCGAAGAAGCTGGGCAAGCATCGTTTCTCCTCTTTTTTCATACTTAGGTTCGGCACTTTGGATAGTTTGCGGTGTGAACCGAAGTATGAAAAAAGCTGAAATGAAGCTCGCCCAACTGGCTCGCTCTCTAGCTAGCTAGCGGTGTGGTCTGCGGTTTACGTACCTGATCTTTCTTCGTATTAAATACTGCAATAGTTTTAAGAGAGACAAATAAAATGGTGGTTAGATTAGTAGGAAGTAAGTATTTACTCAAAAGATCAAACGGTGTCAACGTTCCTTCATACCGAGCTTAAAATTTTGTGGCTTATAAAGCAGATTATGAAATAACAGAGAAGGTTCTTTCTATGCAAAATATAATCTTTATTGCCTTTTAAATTGAGCAACAAACTGAAACTATTTCTTTCATTTACGAGGTCCCACGAACACCATTGCTCTGTGTCGGTCCAATCTTTACGAATTTGAAACGTGCATGCGGAATAGGAATGAGCCGCGGTCACATCGCAAGCGGTTTTTTCCCCGTATTACCCTCCGGAGCAACGGCCTCCACCCATTCCTTCCACATCTCTCGATGCTGTGCTACTTCCCATGTTATATAAGTTATATTGATATTCAAAATCAAAGTACTAGTTTTATTTTTCATACCAATAGTGGACAATGGTTTTTAATTCGACCGTTTTCTTCCCCATTGTCTAAAATGGGAATAAGAAAAAGAGTTTCAGTATACCTAAAGGCGTTAAGAAAAAATGCAATTGTACTAGATATGTACTTGTATTGCACTAGCAGGAGAAGTCTGACCCTCCCTCCCGCTCCGCCCAGAGTGGGAGGAGTCATTTGATGAATTCTCATCTGAAAAAAAAAGTGGTGTGACCGTCGCCGCGTCGTACTGCCAAGTCTCGAGTTCGAACCCGAAGCCGATGTTACGGACTCACTTGCTTCGGTGAAGGAAAATATCGTGCGGTAAACAAAACCAGCAAACCTTAGGGATATTTGATGAACAAACCCAATAACACTTTGGACGATCCGAGAATTAAACCCAGGCAGTAAAAGGAAGGAATCATTCAACAAAAAGATCTATTTACGAACTTCATAATAAGTAATATTTCTTATCCGCTATCAATAGGACCGCGCCCTAAAAGACCCTCGTTGACACCTGGAATTAATCTCATACAATATTCACACACCTACCAGTTGCCCCGGCAACGTATAAAAAAGGCATTTTGTTTACAAATAGCCACTCAGTAGTTGACAGGAGTATTACTCAGGAGGGTACTTGCTGAAGCCTAAGCTTTTACTGTGTTGACAGAGTTAGAAATAAGTGGACTTAGGAAAAGGATTTGGCCATTGAGAATAACTTATACAGGGTCAAGTGAGAACCGTTTACAATGGTCTAAAATGTTTTTAGGGTCCTGCGCCTCAAAAGGAAAAAAAGGAAACTTGTCCGATTGTGTATATCTGTATGCCAAGACTATCTCTTTTTCATCAAGAACGCGTAAAGGTATCAAAGTGAAATTTATATCAAACTAGCGTACAAATTGTACATTAAAACCTTCCTCGAGAACCACTCTATCTATTGGTGAAAACAGCATGAAAATGGATGCAGTAGTTTTTGAGTTTATCGCGTACAGACAGGCAGACAGACGCGGCGGAGGACTTAGTTTTATTATTTAATATGTAGTGATACTACTTGTAAAAATACCCAGCCAAACACGACAAATATTTATTTTTTCATTTTCTATGGAGTGACTTTAAAAGGAGTGACAAAAAAAATTGTCGTTTTACTTATCTCCTTGTATTCAACAGGCTTAGAATAGGCCTACAGAAAGTTAGTTCCGCACAACAAGTGAAAATGCACACACACTTTGACACAATGTATGAAGGGACCGTGGCTATTTAATGATATTTTACAACTAGTAAGAAAAAATTGGGCGGTACTCCTTGATATCGCTTTTCGTTATAGCTTGTTGAACGGAGTTTTTCTTCTGCTCCTATTTATTCTGTGATACAACTATAGGAATAAAGGTGGACGCACACTTATCCGCGCCGAAGGAATCGACCGCGCCGAAAGAATCGAATTTTAAAAAGCACAGTGGCAGTTAAGTGTGAAATAATAATATACAACTTTTCAAGTGGACTTGGATCCGAAACTATGAGCAATAGAGAAAAATACTCAGAGAAGTCTTGGGCCCGATTTTTATGAGAATGAATATTGTATCATTGGATTTTTGAAAGATCAATATTTCTATCAAAGAGTCGAAAGCCGTTGATTTTGAAAAAAACACACAGTTTTTATTACACCATACAATATCAAGTATAGGCTTATGGAAAACTGAAAGAAATGGCTAATTTTTAACAAAAACCGTCGAACCTAACTGATTGATTTGTGTAAAAATACAATTACGTAGTTTGAGTATTCACCAAAATTTGGCCCGAATTTAAATGCAAGAAACCCCTACTTTTAAAATTCGCACGATTTTGAGCTGTTTTTCGACATCTATTGTTAAAGCAATAAAAGCAATAATAAGTTGAATTTTTGATGAGAAGTTTTCTAACGCTACACAAATAAATGTAGCGTTAGAAAACTTCTCATCAAAAATTCAACAGATAACTTACTCGTACATTGATCGAATAAAGTGGCCAGCCATTTAAAAAATATAGCTTGTCGTTTGTAAAGCTGTCACTTTTAACATTCTCGACATTGATGAGGAACAAGATTCGAAAAGAAATCCAATCTAACATTATAAATACGAAAGTACTCTGTCTGCCTGTCTGTCTTTTACAATTTTATATTTTCACGACTGAAAGGACTTCGATTGGATGAATGCAAAGGCGGATGTGTAGTGAAACGCGAATGGATAAAATAATGAGTACATATATTATGACGAATACTGAAAGTGGCACCGGTGACTGAAAAGTAGTAGGACTTCAAATGCATGAATGCTAAGGCGGATGTACACATACAATACAAAATACCAAAATGTTTTATTACACAACGTGTAATATTGATATAAACATTTTTGTATTTTGCATTTTGTATTGTATGTGTCGTATAACGCGAATGGATAAAATAAGGAATGAGTTCATAATATGAGGAATATTGAAAGTGGCACCAGTGACTGAAAATTTGTATGGTAATCGGTAATCATAATATGGACATGTGATGTAGATGAAAGAGGAAAATTTAGTGAGGAATGTTTTGAGTATGAATGTAGATGGCTATAAGAGTAGAGGAAGACCAAAGAAACGATGAATGGACTATGTACAGTACAGGATGATATGGCTAGAAAGGAGGTAACCGCTGAGATGACGAGTAAAAAAGAAAGTATGGAAGAAGGAGAGATACTGCACCGACTCCAAATATAGACGAGGTCAGGAGAATGATGATGATGCTGAAATGACTTCGATGTCAGTTAAGCTTCATCATCATCATCATTTCAGCAGAAAGACGTCCACTACTGGACATAGGCCTCCCTCAAGTGCCGCCACATTGACCCGTCTCGTGCGACTCGCATCTAGCGGATTCCCACAGCCATCACCAGATCATTGGTCCACCTTGTGGGGAGACCTTCCAACGCAACGTCTTCCAATTCGCGGTCGAAACTCCAGAACTTTTCAGCCCCATCGGCCATCCGTTCTTCGAGCAATGTGCCCTGCCCACTGCCACTTAAGTTTGGCAATTCTTCGGGCTACGTCGCGTCGGTAACCTTGGTTCTCTTGCGGATGTCTAGCTTGCTATGTTATAGCTTTGTTAAGTTTGACTTCAGTTAAAATATTGGATGGACTTCGAGTCCTGGTAATACATTCTGAAGGTATTATTTCCAACGACCTCGTAATCGGTGCAGCGGGTAAAGGTAAGTTCTCCATTTTTGCGAAATATAGTAGGAACCCAGTTGATATAAGTAGTCGCTTAATCAAATTATAAGAGACGTATCGGAAGAGTAGCTTATTCCCGTTGAGTAATCATGCCTCGGATGGGCAGATTATATTGGGTATCGGAATATCTCAGTCGTTATAAAGCCTGTGGCTTAATTCAAATATTTCAGCGTACAATATTCAGTTTAACAATATTCAGTGGATTTTTTTTTAAATAAAAGAACGTTTGATAAGGGGTGAGACAGTAATGTCTGTAGTTGGAATAATTATATTTTTTTTGTAGTAGGTTAAAACCGCATTTACTCCCATATGATCAAGATTCCAGTAGGGGGGAAGAATCAATTTTTTCGTCTTCACCGTACGTCTTCGTTGAAACAGTGCGGAGTAATAGGCGTCTTTCCAAAAAAAATCACTCCACTTTCCCCAGTCTTAATTAGCCAGGTCGTTGTCCACCAAGTCATGACCAAGCTTCTATGACCAGTTCTGGGTCTCCAACACCTTACCCATCTACAATACGGTCTGTGCCATATGTGACCTGTCTATTTCGAATTTGTCCACACTATCATCAGGGCTATGTTGGTAAGCTTCATTCTTCTTTGGATCTCTGAATTGCGTGGACTGCGCGGTCTTGCATTTTCAAGGCAGTTTTTGAGACGGCGCCGGTCAATACTTTTACCGGAAAACGTTCTTAGACAACTGTCACTATCTTTTTTAGAAAGTTAACGGTATGAATGGATTTTGAAAATAGGCAAAATATTTTTACTTGTGGTATTCTAACGTGCTACGGCTAAACCTTTGGATTACCAATGTATGATGGAATTTCAACTTTGCTTACAAGCTTGGTATACGAAGCAAATTAATTAAGCAAAGAAAATTATTTATTTGTATTTAACTGAAAAACGATCACTCTATTGTTTTATTTTCCTGTTGTTTTTTTTTTGCTTTTTTATGATCCTTTTAGTGAATAATGATTTGCGTTTTATTTTTTCCAAACCAGATGTAATTAATTTCGTTGCGGGATCCAGGACAGCAATTTTTTTTATCTTGGACTTCGTCGAGCTTCAGTGTCTCGGCGCATTTCTGGTGGTCGCTTCTGTTGATTCTGGCTTTCAGGAGTTGCAGTGGTTTGGGAAGACTATGGACGGGTTATACCAAAATAAAATACATTATGTAGTGCCTGCTTGTATAGTTGGCGCTCATACTACTGGACCAGCATCATCTGCCTAGCCTTTTCCCAACTATTTTGAGTTCGGCTTCCAATCTAACCGGATAAAGCTGAATACAAGTATTTTACATAAAGCGACTGCCTATCTGATCTCCACAACCCAGTTCTTACTAGATAATACGGTAAGACTCTTGGTAAGACTGGCTGTCAGACTTTTTGGGTCACCGACTACCTGGAACGACTGTCAAAGATGGACAAATGACAACCGAGACCAACAGCTTAACGTGCTTTCTAAGGCACGGAGGAAACTCGGAATGTAAGAGTTGTCACCCATCCACAGACCCAATTAGGCTAGCACAGCTTAACCTAAAGATCGACTCGAGCGGCTGTTATTATTTAGCCATTAGCTCTTCGCTCATACTACTGGAAAAATGATCCCGAAAAATATCTCATGAAAAACATTTATTTGATAACATAATCTTTGGCTTACCAAGTATTATCCATGTAAGTTGGCACAAATAACTCGGAGCCAAGTCAACAAGTTATGATATATTGACCAAATATCTACCATTCTCTGTTTGCCGATATGGCTAAATTATTTTGGGTCAGCTCCCGAATTCCCAAAGGCAGTGTTTAAGCATTTAGTGCTTAATTAGTTATCGATATTAGAGTTGATAGTGTTATTTACTTAACGGAGATTAATATAGACTGAGTAAATAACTATTTTATTTGTTGGTGTTTGTGTCATAATTATTTAGTTATAACCATCATCATCATCTTTTTTGGTACCTCATGAAAATTAACCTTTAAGTAGGTACCTAGTATGTAGGTACTGTCATAACATCATGCATGTTGGTACTGTCATAACATCATGCATGTAGGTACTGTCATAACATCATGCATGTAGGTACTGTCATAACATCGTGCATGTGGGTACTGTCATAACATCATGCATGTAGGTACTGTCATAACATCATGCATGTAGGTACTGTCATAACATCATGCATGTAGGTACTGTCATAACACCATGCATGTAGGTACTGTCATAACATCATGCATGTAGGTACTGTCATAACATCATGCATGTAGGTACTGTCATCACATCATGCATGTAGATTGTAGGTACTGTCATAACATCATGCATGTAGATTGTAGGTACTGTCATAACATCATGCATGTAGGTACTGTCATAACATCATGCATGTAGGTACTGTCATAACATCATGCATGTAGGTACTGTCCTAACATCGTGCATGTAGGTACTGTTATAACATGTGAATTTTGTTCTTTAACCGACTTCCAAAAAGAGGAGGTTATCAATTCGTCTGTATGTTTTTTTTTTTTTTTTTTTTTTGTGTTTGTTACCTCATAACTTGCGACTGAGTGAACCGATTTTGATGATTCTTTTTTTATTTGAAAGCTGGTGCTTCCCATGTGGTCCCATTTTAATTTGCTGAAGATCTGGTGCTAGTCTTCGGAGATATACAATGGAACTCCTCAAAAATGTACGGCAAATCTGCAGTGATTGCTGTTATAGCTTGTAGGTTTATTGTTTATACAACATCATGACGTAATATCACGCCTGTATGCTCTGAGGGGGTACGCAGATGTGTACAGTACACCCAGATTTCGACAGTGTTTGTTACCTCAGTACTTTCGACTGGGTGAACCGAGTTTGATGATTCTTTTTTAATTTGAAAGCTGGTGCTTCCCGTGTGGTTATATTTTAATTTGCTGAAGATCTGATCCGGATCTTCGGAGATATACAATGGAACTCTTCAAAAATACACGGCAAATCTGCAGTAACTGCTGCAATCGCTTGAATGTTTATTGTTTATACAGCATCATGACGTAACATCACGCCTGTATGCTCTGAGGGGGTACGCAGATGTGTACAATATTCCCAGATTTCGACAGTTAGGTGTTAAAAGTTCCATTTATTGGGGATAAGCCTATTACCTTGACATGTATTGTTTTTTTTTTATTTTATTGGCAAGGGTACTTCAAGGGTAGTTTGATGAGGATTTGGTTAGGTTCTGATTATGGGATCCATGACAAAGGAACGGAGCTCTTCAATTCTTAGAAGCAAATTAACGATACTCGGCCAAATCTTTTAAAGGCTATCTGGATATTTGGGTCACGTACCATAACGTCGTTATTAACCGACTTCAAAAAGGAGAAGGTTCTCAATTCAATGTTCCCCGATTACTCGAAGATGACTGGACCGAATTTGTTTTTTAATTGTTTGAAAGGGTATACTTCCCAGAAGGTCAAAAAGTCAGGATCCTGATAATGGGATCCTGGAGAAATAGAGAGAACTTTTCAAATTTTATAGGCACACCAGAAGCGATTTGGGTAGTTTTAGAAAGACTACTTTCTCGGAGTGATCCCATTTAAATTTGGTAAAGATTAGATGAAAAACTTCGGAGAAAGGCAACGGAACTCCTCATTAAATGTAGCAAATGTGTGTCTCTTACTGGGATTGCTGAAATCTCATGTCTGTCTATTTTTTACACCAGTTCATAACAAAAAATCACGCTGGTACGCTGTGAAAGGGTATGCACATGTGAACCACTAAAAAGTGAAAAATAAAAACTTTTTTGCAAAAAATAAAACCGACTTCACACAAAAAAGTGAAAAATAACTTTGGCTTCAGAAGTCGGTGACAAAAAAACTAAATCAATCAAATCAAGGTCACCGACTTCTGAAGCTAAAGTTATTTTTCACTTTTTTGTGTGAAGTCGGTTTTATTTTTTGCAAAAAAGTTTTTTTCTTCTAGAGTCGATGACTCAGATTTTGTCCGACCAGTACGTAGCAACCTGGACAGATTTATCTTTTGCCTCATTCAAGTCCCGAATGTTTTGTTATTAATATAATTAAGGTCAATGTACTTGTAACTTGTACTTCCGCAGATGTTATAATAGTACAGCAAGTAACAATACCATTAGTTAGCACAAAAACAACTATGGTAGATAGAATTATTATTGTTTTCTTATTCAGTTCGCGTGTTTGTTCTACATGACATTCATCATTCTAGCCTGAGCCAGCCTATTTTATTGGTACATTTATTAAAGCAGGAACAAAAACAAGAAAATTATGGTGTAATAAAAATCCTTTAACAGTGGGAGTTCTAGACAAAACAAAGTAACTTCTATTAAATACCAAAAAAAAACTATTTTTGCAAAAAAAATTACTACCAAGAAAACACTATAACTTTTCCTACTTTCGGGAATCGGTTACTTTGTTTGTTTCTCACTTCTATCGGAGTTTTTAACTCAAAACATTAATGTTTTTATGTAAAAATATCAACAATAATTAAATGAGATTTCAAAATTGCACATATCCAGTGTCAGAAATGGATTCATCAGTCCTTTTATCTTTACTGGATAAAAAGTTAAAAAAACCAGCTCGTTTTGATAACCCGATTCCAATTAGGGATATTCCCGTAGGCATCAATCAGTTTGAGGGACTCCATTCATGCTGTTTTCATTTCATAAAGTTACACCACGCCCGAGGATGAAAAGATGCATCTCTTTAACCAGGCCGTAATTACCTTACAATTTCACAATTCCAGGTTATTTTTACAGTTCAATAAATTATTTATTGTGTTATTTTTAAGTTTATCTTGGAAATCTAGACATCGATGTAGGAAAGCATCGCGAGAAAACCTGGACTTATAATTATTATTATTAGTCTGAAATCACGAACCCGTCTTGAGCAAGCGTGGTGATTAATGCTCGTGGCTTCCCTGTATGAGAAGAGGCCTTTGCACCAATAGTGGGACAGTAATAAGCTGATATTACTTCCTTTATTTATCTCTTTGCTGATTAATCACATTTTTTTTACTTGAAAAAAAAAAAAACATTAAATTATTTATTTAATCTGTATATCAATGGTCTGATCGAGGAACTCAGGAGAACCGGAGTCGGCTGTCACTTGGGCAATGTCTGTGTAAATAGCTTGAGCTATGCTGATGACATGGTTCTTTTGAGTCCCTCGATCAAAGGTTTGAGGAAGTTGTTGTCTGTTTGTGAGCATTATGCTGATGCTCATGGACTAAAATACAACGTTCTTAAGACCGAATCCATGGTATTCAGGTCTGGAACAGGTCCGGGGAACATACCCAGTTTGTTTTTGAATGGTGCGACCATGAAGGTCGTAAAGCAGTTTAAATACTTGGGGCACATTTTGACGGACAGACTCCAGGACGACTGCGATATTGAAAGAGAGCGTAGGGCTCTCTCAGTGAGGAGTAACATGCTCTCACGCAAATTTGTGAAGTGCACCAAAGACGTCAAGAACACTCTATTTAGAGCTTATTGTCTGTCAATGTACACCTGTCAACTATGGTGCAACTTCACAAAAAGGATGTATAACTCATTAAGGGTTCAGTACAATGACGCTTACCGAACCCTTATGAAACTGCCAAGGTTCTGTAGTGCTTCGAGCATGTTTGCTGAAGCGAGGGTTCCTGATATTTATGCCATTATGAGGTCGAGGGTCGCGTCCTTTTGGCAATGTTTGAGACGCTCCAGTAATAGCATTTTGAGGGTTGTCTCGTGCAACCTTGCAAGCCCTATATTTGTGCACTGGATTTCTGTTCACCTAAGCGGAAACAAAAAATGACGAAAAACTTAATGTTATTTTTGAAGACTATGGGTACCTATACATACCTCCATGTTTTTTTAAATTTTAAGGGTCTTATTGATGTTGTTTTTATTTTTAATGATTGTATAATGAATTGAATAATATTTTATGATTTTTAATTAAGTAATTGAGTGATATATTGATATGACTTGTAATGAATTTAATGAAATTTGTATGATTCGTACTGAATTGAATGATATTTTTATGATTTTTAATGATTTCTTTGCTACTATTATTTTATCGGGTTCAATTGTATTTGTGGTCTACTTATGGGTATTTTTGCCTGCAATAAAACACTATTTATTTATATTTTATTTTATTAAAACCTGAAAAAAAATATCACGTATTTATTTTAGGATAATATTTTTGTGTTCACCAAAATCTTTTCTTCCCCGAAAAATACTGATCGTGCACCAAATAATACTGATCGTGCACCAAATATTAAAGTATCTCTGCCCCCATAATCGGGACTTAGGGCACCCCCTAAGTTAGGTTCCTTTAAACCCTGCACTCGGAAATAGGAGCCCCGCGAAGCGGGGCTCCGTCGACTACGCTTTAAGGAGAATATACAGTGTTTAATTGTTGAATAGATGCTCGTTATGACATATTTTAATTAACATATTTTGGTGCACATTCAGTATATTTGGTGGAACACAGGCAAAATTAGGTAAATGAAATGGGAATAAATTGAAGTACTTTTAAATACCATCCTTTATTTTAAGGCTCAACAGGTGTGTGAAAATAGTTTAAGATGAGCAGGCTTAAGTGTATCCGCAACTCTTTGGCTAAAAATAAATAATAATCGTCGGCTCGTGCTCGAGTTTTGTCACAATCTTATCATTCTATCATAACCTGTTTTGGTTGGGATCATAATTAGGACGAAATCCGAAAGAGACTAAATAAAAGTACCTTTGTATAGTATTATGACGGGCTGGTGTCTGCAACTCCACTACCATATATCAGCACGGTAATACCCGTCATTAGCCATTTAGTTACTTTGACTAGTTACGTTTTAAATAAATATCGCTGGACATTAACACACAGCGCCACCTAGTGCCACACTAAGCAAAGCTTGTGTCGTGGACACTAGATAGTTGATATACTACATATATACTTTTTTTTTTATAAATACATACTTATTATACATATAAACATCCATGACTCGGAAACAAATGTCCGTGCTCATCACACAAACATTTGCTCCTACCGGGATTCGAACCCTAAGAACGTAAGGCAGCGTCACTACCACTACGCCAATCGGGTCGTCAAATAATACGAATGAACAATACGAAAAAATACGAATGAACAATATCAAAATACGGGAGTTTCAAACTTTTTCATTTCAACTGTAACTGAATGAGGGCGTTTCAAGTAGGGTGGTGGATTTTGGGCTGTGTTATGATCCGTTGTAAATGAGTTCACATTTAAAGTTTTAAAATGTACATTTTTTTTTAAATTGCTACTTCTCATAGCAAAGCAGTGATAGCCTCTTATCCGTTTTACCGTCGAACTGCCAAGTCATACGTTTCAAGTTCAAACCCAATACATGTACATTCAGTCAAAAAAGTATCGGGAATGGATGATTTGTTTATGGTTACAAATTCATTTTTTTTGTAGATGTTAGATTGGTACCTACAACTGTTTTCCATTTTGGCGCGGAGTTTGAGTTGCATCTGTTATTTATATGAAATACAGTGCTGTTTTTAGTTATATCATATCTAGTGTGTATAGCGAATTTCATTATGTACACAAACATCGACCAAAGAGTTTGTCTTAAATTTTGCATTGCCAAAGGAATTTCGTGTTCGGAGTCACTGAAAATGTTACAGAAGGCTTACGGTGAACCGACTTTATCAAAAACACGTGTTATGAGTGGTACAAAGCGTTCAAAAGCGGTCGAAATGTAATGGAAGATGAGGCCATCAACGTCTGCAACTGAAGTTAAAATAATCGCAAAAGTGAAGGAAATAGTGACTGAAAATCCTCATTCAACTTTGAGAGAAATAGCCGCCGAACTTTTTGTATCTCACAAGTCGATCCGTACCATTTTAACTAATTATTTGGGTATGAAACAAGTTACCGCTCGGCTAGTCCCAAAAGACCTAAATTTTCTCCAAAAACTCAATCGCATGAGAGTCGCTGAGTAAATGCTAGAACGAGTCAATTTCGCAAAATGGCGACGGTCAAACGGCTAAGGGGCTATCACTGCTTTGCTATAAAAAGTAGTGATTTTAGACCTTTTAAATTTTTAAATTACCTTGGTAAAATTAATAAAATAATATCAATTGCAATTAAAAAAAAAAATACATTTTAACTTTAAATGTGAACCCATTTACAACGGATCATAACACAGCACAAAATCCACCACCCTACTTGAAACGCCCTCATTCAACTGCGTTCAAAAATACTCAAATACGTCTCTCGAGCGCATCAACCTGTTATAACTATAAAACTATGATAGGTACTTATCGCACCAGTACCTAGCCAGCACTCGAGAATGCTGTTTGATGGTACTTCCACCAACTCCCACTGAGTTGGCTACTGGAAGTACAAATATGTACGCGTGACGGATAGAAAGAAAAACAAAAAGTTGGCAATTAACTGAAGAAAAAATCGTATTTGAAAAAGACGATTTTGTTTTTCTAGTATTTTCGCCACCAAATATTATAACCTTCTAAACTTGCAAGAAGCACTTTACACATCCCACTCACTCCCAGTTCCCCTAATTACATTCGGCTATGCTTATTATACATTCACAGACTGCTCTTCAGCAAAGCGACGGCCAAAACTGATGGGGTTAAGTGGTTCTGAGCACTATCGTTCAAGTACTCGCGTGCGTGGAACCGACAACCAATATTTTATGTAAAAGCGAGTGGGAGTAGAAAATTGAATGACGTAAATAATACCTAATATATGTATATTTGTGAGTAGCACCTTCGCCCGCGACTTAGTCCGCTTAAATTGTGATAGCTCGGCTGTGCATGATATAAAATAATATTTATAACCTTTAATAGGGCCAATTTAATCGATCACAATATTTGACATCTGTCTTCTGCGAGCGTCTTCACCCGCGTGTAGTTTAATAATAGGCTTGTTAACTGAAAAAATCGAATTAGTCCGTCACTTAGATTATCAAAAAATATTTGACCCGTATTTTTTCTTTTGTCACATAAACCAAAATTGACGAAGATACGACGCTTTTAAAATTCCCAATACGTCACTGTTCGGTATCATTCTTAGTGAGTTCACGAGCCCCCACTCCGAGTTTTGATGCGTTTTATCTTTGTCAATATTCGTTGATTTACAAAAACAAAAAATACGTGTCCATTATTTTCCAATACTCTAATTGACGGACTAAATAGATTTGCAATTTATTGATGGTGGAAACAAGCCTATTGTCCTATGGGATCTTACTACCGGGATAAAAACTATCCTCTGGTTTAATTCAGGTTATAAACTATCTGTTTGCAAAATTTCATCTAAATCCGTTCAGTAATTTTTGCGTGAAAGAGTAACAGACATACATCCATACTCACAAACTTTCGCAATTAGAATAGTAGTGGAAAAAAGTTCCCACAACTGTGCAAAGGTCTCATAAACCAATCTCTCATAAACACAAAGTAAAGAGATAGTAGATACCCAAAAAATATTTTCTGCCAGCATTCTGTTGCGCCGCTCAGAAAATCACTAGGCAGTCGAATGGTATCGAAAGTACTTTTGTCATCCTGAAACTTTGTGCAGTCGATTTGCGGGGTGCCAGTTAGTGGTGGTTAATATAGCACATAGCACCAAATGATAGCATACTATTTGTTCATAGCACATAGCATTTGCTAAATGGGCTCTGCCTTCGTGCTATTTATACATCATACCTCACTCAACAACAAAATAAAACGACAAAACGTCAGAACGGAATAGCAACATAGCGCGGTAATGTGCACCGTCCGACTCCGTAGCGCGTCGGGTAATCGGGTGAACTCGGTGGCACTCGGCCCGCGTCGTGACGTGATTTCTGTTTTAATATAACCCGTGCGTTTTAAGTAGGCACTTAGCGCAATGCAAGTCTTGTTTCAGCGAGATATCTATTTATTTCGGTCGGGTTCAACCTAGGCTCACGCGGTTGTTTGTTTTGTTTGTCAACAGATCAGTAAGTAAATTTTACATTCGCTCGGGGCTTGCGATAAAATATGATTAAAACTAAAAGGAAGGATGTGTACTGTACAAATAAGAAAAAGTGAAATAAAAAAAAAACAAAAAAAAAGTGATTTTAAGAAATAGACTTTAACCTGTAGATAGTTGATTTTTGTAAATACAATCAATGAACTTTTAAATACGCCTATAATAAATAATAATTGTTTCACAAAACGGTTCTAATAATAATAACACTTAAGTAATCAATTTTATTGTAGACAGTCCTAAGCCTGGAAAGTATGAAGTAAAGTTCATTGATCATTTAAAACGCTTTATGTGATATTATTATACTCTTTCATGTACAGCGCGTTACGAGATAACATTCACTACGCGATGCCTGTTTAGCATGTTGCCGAATAAAATGATATCGTCTCTACGTTCAGATTGCTACCGAGTTTTGTTATAGCGTGCTATAAATATAGCATATAAAATAGCATGCTGTAAAAATATAGTCAATAGTCTATAGCGCGTTTACAGTTTATAGCAGAATTGAACACCACTAGTGCCAGTACGTTGAGCAAAATTTTAGATAAGATACGTTGAAATTGTTCCTCAACTTTTTTTTCAACAAATACAGGCAAGCCTGGCTTTGGCGTACGTATTATGAACACGGCGATCAAAAAAACAAATATGGGTCCACTGCGCGGACTTCCTCCACCAAGTGTAAAAATAATCATGTAAATCAACCCAGTAATAACATACATCATCATCTGCCTAGCCGACCATGTTGGCGTCGGCTTCCAGATCAACTGGATGCAGCTGAATACCAATATTTTACCTGGAGTACCTGCCTATCTGACTTCCACAACCCACTTAGTACTAGGTAATACGATATCACTTGGTTAGACTGGTTGTCAGACTTGTAATCGGTGAACATACATGGAAAGAAGAGATACAAGTGGAATAGATAACCTCGTCAATTTTTAGAAGTCAGTTAAAAATGTTCCAGTAGGTACTCTTTGTACATGCTCACACATGTAAAAATAAGGTAAATCAAAATTGTAAAAGAACCTGTGTATCCATATTGCAAGTACAAATGAAACACCTAAGCAACCACAAGAACATCAAAATGCCGCCAAGTTTATGCAACTCTTGCAAGTGAACATGAGATCTAAAGTTTATACTGCATGTGATTATCATGTTAATGGCTCAGTTTATTTCAAATGATTGTCTTGGGAGCTGTCACAGTCTCTAAGTTGGCATTCTGCTGTTGTCATAAGTTCGAGACATCTGCTCGTAAAGTAGGTTAGAGAGTTTGCGCAAATGTTGTTACAATCTGATAAAATGAGGCTGTTTTGTGGCGTTTGTTGTTTTGTGTTATATTGGCATTTATATCTTGTGAGTTTATGCTAATCATTAGGTACTTATCAATCTTCAGTCTTTTATCATCATAATTTCAGCCGAAAGACGTTCACTGCTGGACATAGGCTGGGTCGCAACATTGATCGGTTCCGTATTTCTCGCATCCAGCAGGTCCCCGCAACCTTCACGTGAAAGTGAAAGCATTTTTTATCCGCACCCCTATCGCACCGCAACGCTTTTCCCTATAATTATTTATTATGAAAGCGCTCGCGCTCTAAATCGTCTCCATTGCAATAAGGCGGATATTGACCTCTGCCTGTAACAAAATACACGCAGGATTCAAGTAGGCAGATGGTCCAGGAGCGTTGAAACGCTGGCGTGACGATCTGGATTCGTTCTAGCTGCCTGGCTGCCGCTACTAGCGGGATAACCTATGTTAATCAAAAAGCATGCATTATTCTACTTGCTACTAATATTTCAATGCAAATAATTGTTTTGCATTGAAATATTAGTAGTGTGAAGATCTTTTGAATTTTTTGTGAAGATCTCCATCTTTACGGATACCCTTTCACGGAAAAACTACTGAACGGATTTGGATGAAATTTTGCACACAGATCATTTACAATCTGTATTGGGGCTACCGCACACTATAGACAAGACTGTCTTGAGACAGACTTGCCTCACATAGACAAGTCTGTCTTAAAAACTGTTTTGTCTACGACACATCGCACACTATGTAGCTGACATTATTCTACGAATCTTCATTAGGCATTGAGTTAGGTTTCACTTAGTGTTGATGAAAAGAGGCATTAGGCATTGAGTTAGGTATCACTTGGTTTTGGTGAAGAGAGGTTTTGGGTATTGGGTTAGGTATCGCTTAGCATTGCCGAAAGTGGCATTAGGCATTGAGTTAGGTGTCACTTAATGTTGGTGAAAAGGGACATTAGGCATTGAGTTAGGTATCCCTTAGTGTTGGTGAAAAGGCTCATCAGGCACTGAGTTAAGCGTCACTTAGTATTGGTGAAAGGGGGCATTAGGCATTGAGTTAGGTATCACTTAAGTCCATGTTCACCGAAAAGATAACGGTCAGATTATATAAAAACAGCTGTCACTGTGACATGTTCCCATACAAAAATGTGTTTTAAGCAGCTGTTTTTAGATAATCAGACCGTCCGTTTTTGGTGAACATGGAGCTTAGTGTTGGTGAAAAGGGGCACTAGGCATTGAGTTAGGTGTCACTTAGTTTTAGTGAAAAGAGGCATTGGGTATTGGGTTAGGTACCACTTAGTATTGGTGAAAGCGGCTTTGGGCATTGGGTTAAGTATTACTCAGTATTGGAGAAAGTGGCATTAGGCATGGAGTTAGGTGTCACTTAATGTTGGTGAAAAGGAGCATTGGGCATTGGGTTAGGACGGTGTCACTTAGTTTTGGTGAAATCCCGCATTGGATTCGCCTGAATCACCAGTCCAGCGCAAACGCCTGCGGACCCGAGCCCATTGTGTTCATTCCTTTCAAGCAGCTAAGAAGTTGGTCACCCTCGAATGCAAGTGGAGAAATGGTGGACTTCGACATCAGGGTGTGGGCAATCCATGAAGGCTATGCCATCCCTGGATATCACACAAAGCTGACTAAGCGCCTTCTGCGCCTAGACAGTGATAGCCTACGACTGGTAACCATCAATGGACACTGCTCACTGACCAAACACTTCCACACTCTAGGTATCACTGACAGTGCATGTGTTCTTTGAGTGCACCGGTGTTACTCAGATCCACGAGAAGACTCTCGGAACACCAGGATCTTTTGCGAATGTCCTGAGAAGATCAGAAAGTTTGATCTACTCCTGAAGGGAGGTGGCCTGGTTTGAGTAACGTCCATCATGGTTCACGCATAATGGTCCACTTTAGGGCTTAAATGCGGAAACCAAAACCCATATGGTGGATGATTGTTGATGTTTTAGTTTTTGAAGTTGAGTACCCCACCCTGCTCCAGGGTAGCCCGCGAGATTGTTTCTTTTTTGCAATTTGCAGGCAGGTGCTAAGTTGCATGTTGATTAAAATATGATTCGCGACTGTAAAACGTATGTAGTTACACAATATAATCATCAAAATCATCAATACAACCCTCCAAGTTCATAAAAGTCGATTGAATGATTGTTTCATGAAAAAGTCATAAACACGTGAAAATGCGAAAAAATAATAAAGTGAAAAATATCAGTTTTATTCGTATTATCCGAATAGTACGGATGTCCGGATAATTCGGATAGTATGCCCTAGTTACGCGTGTACTTGCAAAACGACGCAGACGTAAATATTGGGTGCATCCCATATAATTATATAGTGAAAGACTGCTAAATGGAAAATTATAAATAGTAAATTAAAACAACACAACAATTAACACAACAACAAGTTTTTAGAGTATTTCAGAATGAACGTGTCAAGTTTTGATAATTTACTGAAATTGATGGATTGATTTACTTATCTTACACATATTTTCGCAAAGCTATACCTGCTCTTGAGCGACTAGTAGTCGCTAGACTGTTTTGTCGTAGATGTGCACCCGCATACATACAGACTTGTCGCTGTGTAATTCTTGTAGGTATTAGACAATTTAATCCACGTTTTGTTTCAAGTGTGCGTGTCTTCATATATTTTGTAAAGCAAGTCTGTCTCAAGACAGTTTTGTCTTTAGGCGGCGGCCCTTAATACATAGGACTTTTCATCCGGGCAGTATGATCCCGTAGTAAAATGGAACAATGCCGGCAAAGCCGCGGGTATAAGCTAGTTTCAAGCAAATGTCGTGATGAAAATGTTTTTTTTTGTTTAAAAATTAAAACGATTTCTCCAACAGCAAAATCACATGAACTGTAAATTTTTAAATTCCATCTAATAAAGTAATAACGAAGGTGCTTTATCGAGCACGGACGAACGAGCGGTTTTTTAACAAGTTGAAAAAGCTCGAGCTGTAAAATGAATTTCCTACATCCCGTGGTTAAAACAACATGCTGTATACACCGGTAATTTTAGCACCTGATAAACGCTTGGAAAATTTTTGTAAGAAGCGTAGCCGGGTTATCTTCCGCCATTTTGTTTTTTTATTTTGCAAAGGAGCGGAAACGCAGAAGACCTATATTAATTGATAGCTGGTCTCGGAAGCATGTCCAACCCAACGACCCCACCAACTTCTTACAGGAAAGTTGTAGGGAAACCAGAACTCTTAGAAAAAAATCCCTCTTTAAATCCGCTCATAAGAGTTTAGCATGCAAACGCCCTCAATTTTTTAGTTATAATTTTTTATTTCGAAAACTATAAGTTTTATCGCTAAAATTCAAAGGTAACAATTGTAGAATAAACAATTTGCTTTCATTAAAAAATATTTGCGACGCTGAAAATGTTTACTGTTTCGGAGATATGATTTTTTTTAAAAAAAAAATTGGAAATTTCAACCCCCTCCCCAATTTAGGAGTTGTCCGTATTTTTACTTAGAATGATAAAAATGAAAAACGGTTCAAAAATTTTCCATAGGAAAAAAGTTATGGCCAAAAAACTGATTTAAAAAAAACCGCCCCCCCGCCGCCCCCCATGGACGAATTCCGCCCATTCACGAACTTAGCCAAAGTTTTGACCTTTTCGATTTTTTGGCCAAGTTTGAAAGCAATCGGTTCATAATTGCGACCTGTAGAGTGTGGCTAAAGAAGGTCGGCCAAAGCGTACCTGGTGACGAAACGATAGCGTCCCTATATGCCAGATATATGAAAAATACCCTTATTTTATAAGGTCATAAAAAACGTAAGAAATATATTTTTAAGTGGCCACAAAAAAAAGTTGTCCTTGTTTTAGTTTTTGTAATTTTATCGGAATTATTTTCGTATAGTAGATTCAGAACGCACCTTCTGACGATTCATTTCGCGTATGAAAAGACTTGTGACTCAAAGACTATTAAATATTCAAGTTTTTCTGAATAGTTGTGAACTGTTATTCAAATAAATTAGTATTTAGGCATCACATGTCAACTATTGCTATTTATTATGCATTGAATCCTTGTGATAAAAAATAATTATGTGAAAGCGTTTTGTTCAATTACTTACAACGGAACGTCATTTGTCATTGAAAAGTTACATCATCTGTGGTCATCGACCCGCGCCATCGATTGACACCCGGCAATCATACGCACATGTTACGTATTTGCTGCACTTGTTGTTGTGAATATTGTGATACGCGCTGTTTTATTTGGGATTTCCTTCTGTTGTTTTGACTGGCATTGTTTTACGGACTGATAACTACTCTGTTGTTGATTCTAACCTCAAAAGTAAATTGCCGCTTTTATAAAAAAAATGTGGCCATTTAGATATGATTTTCAAACGGGATGATGTTTACAACATTAAAACAAACCGATCTATGTATAACTTATTTTGGGTCATGAAAAATAAAATTGAGGTCCAGCTCCTATAGTTTTTTGGCCATTGTTCTTTGGCTTGTCACCCATATACATATGTAAACATATATATCCCCGTAGGTGAGAGAACAATAGGTAGTTTTTTTTAAAAAAAGGAAATCTACCTAAAAACAAAACACAGAGACAAACCGCGAATCCGGTCTCGCCACCGAGGCCCCCCGCAACCACCCTGTAACATCACTGACCGACCTTTGCTCGACGAGCCAGCCTGCGACGCTGAGCATGTAGCTTTTAATTTTCAAAATAATATTCCAACCCAGCCTGACCCTTGCTGCCCTCCCCTCAATGACGCACTTACCTCAATGATGACTTAGTGCGTCATTAGTGATAGTTCTTTTAATGGTGGTTTAGTCGCCTTAGTGATAGTTAATTTAATGTAAATCCTTAGTTTGTAAGCCCTGGCTCCCCAGCCAGGGCTTACAAACTACTATAATTTTACTATTATTCTACTTTTGGCCACCATAGGATAGTCCGGTTAAGTAGTCAAGCAACCTTAGTGTGTTGCAACTATACGAGTGGTCATAGGTACCTAAAAATTCGGAAGCATGACATTTTAGTAAGAACATCCTGTCTCATACAAAACTTGTTTGTATTGATGTCACCGTAAAATTGTCAAATACTTCATATTGTAATATCACTAGCGATATTGTAAAGTCTCGAATTATTGTCAAATGAACACACTGCTTACAATAAAACGCATTATTTTTCGTGAAATGCATGCGATGGTAGTGTGAGCGCGGTGTGGAGAGAAGGAGGGGTCCTCCTTGCCCAGTGGTACCACTCTCATGAAAAGATACTGTACCATTCCTGAGAAATATCGATTAATATAACCTAACCTTAAAACACTTCATATTCCCCTAAAAAGCGTAGTCGACGGAGCCCCGCTTCGCGGGGTGGATTTCCGGATTTCCGGGTGCAGGGTTTAAAGGAACCTAACTAACCTAACGGGGGGGTGCCCCAAGTCCCGTTTATGGGGGCAAGAGATACTTCCTTATGTTCAGTTTACAATAATTCGAGACTTTACAATATCGCTAGAGAGATACTCGTTATATTGTAACATAACGTATTTGACAATTTTACGGTGACATTGATACCACATATACCAGGTACTTTAAAAAAAAACTAAATGGTGGAAATTAATCCGGACAAAAAATTCAAACCCCTTTGTTTTTTTTTCATTAACGAGGTTTTAAGTAAACTAAAATATTGTTGAGTGTAATAATTTGCAGTATAAAATTGAGTATTTTTGGTTACAAACTTATCATCTTGAAAACAGATTCTTTTGTCTGACAAGCTGGAAACAAATTATGCCACTCTTGCTTCTTTCCCTGTTACAGAAATAACTTTATTTATTCTGAGAAAGCCAAGATTCCGAATCGTTTTAAAGTAAATATTCTTATTTGAAAACTCGAACTTTGTGTAAACTTTAATACATACTCTCCTGTGAAAAGTATCAGAAAGTCGCCGGCGAAATATTCAATTTTTATTCATCGTAAGATTTATCCCTTGGTAGATATAGATATTTATCCTCATGTTCATGCTACCTTGAAAGTCACTTTCAAAAATCCAGACCGTATCTTGTCATTTCCCGAATCCCGATACTTTTATAACTCACTTAAATATATTCCTTGTGGCTTGCATCATAAGGCGGGATTCGGATGTAAGCTACACGAAACTTATTTTTTTTGCAATCAACCTTGAACCTAATATTTCAGTACTAAAGCTGAAAATCTATTGAAGTTTGACAGATTGTAGTGGCTTTATCTGCTGGCGTCTACGTATCCCAGATGAAAGTGCTCTGTTCACACTACATTTCCATGAAGACGAAGATAGTTGTAAGGAGAATTTTATAATATTTGTGTGTTGTTTTGTCTAATGAGTTTATTATTTACTTATTTTTGCACATGGCATTATGGTTGGCCCTGCTGAGATATTTCAGCTGGAAAAACTCAATAACACTGCCCGATCTGGGAATCGAACCCAGGAAAAAGAACAGTCGTGTTTGTGAAAACTGTAACAACGAGGCGAGGCATGTGTACATGCACCCTAATACTTTAACACCACTTTCTGAAATATTTTGAGAGAAATTAGTAATCTACCTACACCTATAGTTTGAAAAGTACATCTGCGTACGTAATCAACGCTGTGACGATTATTTTTGACTTGTTCAAATGAATGGCATTGGGAATGTGAAGGTGTATCGCAAGTATCGATTAGGTGTTCTGGGATGTTTGAAGTTTTTTTGTACAATATCAAAATAGCTGTCTCATACCAAAATGTTTTGAATGCAAAAGAGATTTGCGGACTCTAATTTTAGCGTTGGATGCTAAAATCTTAAACTTTGATAAAATCCGGGACGGTGTCAACGTCATGCTAAAGTTAATAAACCAGTTATCAACTTTATTCGATCTTTGGAATGTTTTCAAAATCCTTTTTGTTTTGCTTTGAATTTTTAACCCCCGACACAAAAACGACGGGGTATTATAAGTTTGACGTGTCTGCGTGTGTGTGTGTGTGAGTCTGTCTGTGGCATCGTAGCTGCCGAACGGATTAACTGATTTTGATTTGGTTTTTTTGTTTGAAAGGTAAATTAGTCGGGAGTGTTCTTCTATGTTTGATAAAAATCAGTCCAAGATTGACGCCGCCACAAAATGGCGGATTCCATATTTATTCAACAACTCCCTCAATAGGGGTATCAAATGAAAGGGCTTGAATTGTAAAATACTGTGTGCTATAATAAATTTCAAATCCAAGATGCCCGCCACCACAAATGACGAAATACTTTTTTGTCCATAACTCCCTCCCTAAGACAGGCAACAAAATCGGGCAAAGTTTGCGTTCACCAAAAGACAAACTGCCCTTGGAACATGCAGGGGTATAGAAAATTGACTGCAGTTGCGGCAGCTTATACATTGGACAAACCAAACGAACCATCTTATGCCGGGGATTAGTGAGCACATTAAAGCAGTGAAAAACAATAAGAGGCACAAATCGCAGAACATCCATAGCAGAACATTTGCTGGATTCAGGGCCAAATCACTGGATTGAGTTTTATAAACTACAAATCTTGTCTACAGACCGATACTTCATCCCAAGGTTAACCACAGAAGCTATTGAAATCTCAAAATACAAAAATTTCAATCGTGAGGACGGTTTAAAATATCAAGTACGTGGAATCCAGTGATAAACTTAATAAAACTAACATGCGTCGCCATTATAAAAAAAACCGAGTGATACTGTGAGTGCGTTCTGTCGTGAGTTACAATCGAGTTCCAGTAGTGCGCGTAAAAAAAGACTGAAAAAAAGAGGGTAGACAGATTTGGGATATAATCCAGTAAGTATTTTAAGTGTAAGATGGCGCTGTTCATTCTTATTTCGATCACGCACAAAAAACGTCCTAGTACACTACAATATACTAACGTCCAAAGATAACTCACTTACAGATTCTACGTTAACTTCTTTTTTTATTCATTTTCCTCCCGTCTTTTGTTTCATGGACAAGCTTTCATTTGCAGACTGAGCCTACAAAACTGCCACTTTGACAGTAATTGACAGTTACAGCCCAGCCAAGCATTTTCTTAAACAAAATCTTTATGTAATCAAACCTCTATACTGACGTCATTGTGAAGTATTTATACAAAGTGTTGTGTTTGTTGGTTAGTTGAATAAAAGATACCGTTGGAAGACTTGTTTTATTATTACAGGGTCACATAGCAAGAGTACCACAGCAGACGAGGTTCACAGTAAGTAAGCCATTCAGTAAGACGTGTCGACAATCATAGACAAGACATATGTAGATAATACATAGTACTGTATATGTCACCGTAAAATTGTCAAACACGCATATTGTAATCTCTCTTGCGAGATTGCAATCTCTCGAAATATTGTCAACTGAACATACTTCTTACAATATAACGCTTTATTTATCGGGAGATTGTAATCTGTCGAAGTGAAACCGTGATATTGTGAACTGCATGCGACGGAAGTATCTCTGCTGCCATAATCGGGACTTGGGGCACCCCCACGTTAGGTTAGTTAGGTTCCTTTAAACCCTGCAGACAGAAATAGGGGTCTAAAGTGTTTGGCAATTTTACGGTGACATATAGACTTACAACACACAACACACACACACACAAACTGAATAGTGATGTTACAACACACAGTAGAAACTGGATTGTGTAGGTCAGATCAGCAGTCGCTCCATGTAAAATACTAGTATTCAGCTGCATCCGGTTAGCCTAGAAGCCGTCAACATAGTTGGGAAAAGGCTTGGCAGATGATGATGTTGTGTATGTATGAAGCAGGGGCCGGGCTCTGTTCAGAATAAAAAGAGTTTTTTTTCATTGCGACCTTGACTCACTTCTTCTTCTTGTCATATTGACAGTTCCTTCCATTACAAACGGTTTGGGCGCTGTAGGTGGCCACGTTTATTTCATTATTCTGGTCATTACGAGTACAGGTACTGCCGGTTACATTATCTCTGGACCTGGCGTCGATGACTTTTACCTTTTTTTTTACTTTCGTCAGTACGGTTAAGAAATTTTGTTGACGAAACATATCAGGATATTTTCGTGAATTACTATGCTTTATTTTTGAATATTTCGTTGTTACGTTTGGACTATTATTGTTATAAAAGTCATCGACGTCAGGTCAAGATATAACCAGGTTGTAAACGGACACCTGGGACACTCCAGCAGGTGGGGCATAGTTTCATCTGGAGCGCCGCACCCGCACTCGTTGTCGGAGGGACCAATAATACCCACCCCGTTTTGCAAGATTATGTTTGCAGCGGCCTACTTGGATACAATATCGCTTCAAAGCTTTCCAAATAGTCCACTGTAGTCACTGTCGGGAGCCAGATGTTCATGGGATTTCAAGAACACGTATAGCTGTAACTCATGTTTTGGATCCTACCTTCCACGTAAGCCTACTAACGACCTATCTGAAAACGTAATTACGCGTTATTAAATTTTACGCGACCCGTTAACGAATGGTTCAGGGTTGTCTTGTCAAAAATGTAGTGGAAATCTGGAGTTTTGCGTGTGCGTTACTTTTGGTTGAGCGAATTGTTGAATTGTAGTGAGTCAATGACGTATTTTTTTTAATCACATATTCAAGCTTATGTTCTGATGTCAACGTGGAACTCGGAAATTAACACTTGTTAACGTACTACCAACATAATAAAAAAACATCCAATGCTACCTACTTCACCAGTTCGAAACTATAAACATTAAAACAGGCGTGACAAACAATCTCCTTTTTAATCTTAACGTTTGAAAAAACCCTGCATTACAATTATACACTACATTTAAAAATAAGAATGGCCTACCATACAAATATGTCACTTTACAAAATAATGTAACTGAGGGTAGAAAAATATCTTTCTATATTGGGGCCGGTTTTTCTTCCAATCTTCCTAGTCAGCCATTACGTTATCATTTACTCCTTTTTCTCTCATGGCATACAATGCATTTTTTCTTTGTCTTCCTCTACCTTCAAACCAAAATTTCTTTTGGTAACCCTACATCATCCCACGCATTAAAATATTTATTAAGATTTAATTATTCTGTAATTCAAGTTTCTGATTGCTGTTACTATCTTGTTTCGCTTATTTTGTAATCAATCGTGTTGTGTTAATTAATTTTTGATTAGACAAAAACTAATATAAATAAAACTAACAATAAAGTATCTCGACTTGGCACACGAGGTTCGCGACATGTGGAATGTGAACTTGGCTATCAATGTGCCGATTGCCGTGACGGCCAATGGCTTTATGGCCATGGTCCTGATTCAGAAGGCAGTACTCCTCGGTACGGCTCGCATTGTGAGAGGTTCCTATCTCTAGAGCCCTAACCACCGGTAGCCCTACCTTGGACCCTGCTCCCGACCCCCGATTTTTTTAAAAATATTTAAAATAAGATGATGAAATGAATAAAGAAAGAAAATAACAAATTTTTCTTGCTTAGAGCAAGTAACATTTGTTGTTTACTCCTTTCCGTTTCTACCAAACAACGTCACGCCATGATTAGGTTAAGGCGACTAGATAAGCTAAATTAGCAACTCCATATGTGGTGGTTCAAACTTCGTTTGGAATGCTGTTAGAACAAAGTTCAAATCAGCCTGCACTACAAAGTGGTTGATACGGCAGTCACTGCGGGCCAAATAGTGCGAAATGAGTGGTTTCGATCGATTTACAAAATATCTATTGATTTGGCTAAAACACTAAAACACTTTAATGCTAATATATTGCTTGTAGAATTATTTGCCAAAAAGTCAGACTGTTTGCATGTATTTTAGTATGTTTTTTTTTGGTTAAAAGACATTTTTAGAGGTAAGTTCGTGATTTTTTATCGAGTCAAATTAATTGTATTATGTTTTAAAAACTCTATCATACTAGCATACATCCTAAACAATATCATATATTTTTCTGGTTTTGTTTATTACCATGAATCATATACTTTTAGGCATTATTAAACACGTGTTTATTCACTGTCAGCTTTGAAGCTTCTTTTCTGTAAGGGTAATAGGTTTACCTACATTTGGACAGTTATGTTCAAGTCCCATGTAATATGACCCCCCCGAGTCAATTGCCATCAACCTGTCACATATGCAGACTCCGTGGCTGCTACTGAGGCATTCCTGAAAAACTCAATAACACTTTTCCCGGCCCGGGAATCGAACCCAGGGCGTCATGCAATAGAGTAGGGCTTCCGACCACTGGACCAGCGAGGCAGTTAATTCAACGATGTTATGTTAGTCTAATGTTTATGTTGTTGGTGTTATCAACCCGAGTACTTTATAATCGAGATGGATTCATTTTTATCTCGTACATTACAAAGTCAGTCGGTTGCGTGACTGCGTTACTAAGTTGAGTTTTGTTTTTTGCTTTAACGTTGATATGAGCAGATTACGCTCATTTTGATTTAACATTTTAACCGTCAAATCTATAATACTGTGGAGGGGGTATGCTTAGATTATTTTCGTTGGATGCCAACGCTACATTGGCGCCCAACATGGGACCATGTAGGATACTGAATACGCGGCTCAAGGTTCAACTGTTTTTATTTGTAAAGGAGATACATTTTTTTGGGCCCAACTGGTCGTTGCATTTATCTTCTATATATATATAAAAGAAAGTCGTGTTAGTTACACTATTTATAACTCAAGAACGCCTCAACCGATTCGGCTGAAAATTGGTGGAGAGGTAGCTTAAAACCGGGAGACGGACATAGTACACTTTTTTTTTTTTTTTTAATTTTTTCTTCGGTAGGTAGTGGGTAGGTAGGGGTAGGTGGTAGGTAGGTAGTGGGTGGTTGTTAGGTAGGTTGTAGGTAGGTAGTGGGTAGGTGGTAGGTAGGTAGTGGGTAGGTAATGGGTAGGTGGTAGGTAGGTAGTGGGTAGGTGGTAGGTAGGTAGTGGGTAGTTAGTATGTAGGTAGTGGGTAGGTGGTAGGTAGGTAGTGGGTAGTTGGTAGGTAGGTAGTGGGTAGTTGGTAGGTTGGTAGTGTGTAGGTGGTAGGTAAGTAGTGGGTAGGTGGTAGATAGTAGGTCAATTCGATTTAAATATTCATAGTTGACAGGACAACGTCTGTCGGGTCGGCTAGTTATTCATAATAACACCAAAAAAAAGTAACCATTTTAAACGAAATATTACGTAGAAATGAGAACGGAATCCTAAAATCATAATAAATAAGCTATGTTATGATATCAAAATCAAAATCAAAATCAAAGCATTTATTTCAAGTAGGCCAATAACAGGCACTTTTGAATTGTCGAAACAAAGATGAAAATTAAATGTAGCTACAGTCCCAGTCACAAGACATAAAAACTGTGAAAGTACTGTAGTTGCCCATTCCCTAGCGTAGATCTCTATGGAGAAGAACGGGCAAGAAACTCCATGGACACTCTTTTAAATCAAAATATTGTTACAAAATCTTGGTTACATCATTCATGTTGAGATGTTATATTATGTGAGAACAATGTAGCAAGATGTGCACGTTAAAAGTGTCCATAGCCAAACAAAAACAAAATACAACTCAAAAACAAAATAATTAATTCAAATAAACCATGGCGACTAAGAGATGACCAGTCACAACTGACAGCGCCCATTCACGCACATGACGCATGGATCAGCACCATTCAGCTCAACCATTTTGAAGGGAACTAAATGGTCCGACACACGCGCCATGATCAGCGAGACATTTGAGTGAGCATGACATACTCTCAACCGCCAGGGCATATTCAAGTCAAAAACTAAAGTAGGTTTCCAGTGAATGATAGCTTTCTAGTACATAGTACTCACACAATATGGGCTATGCGTTTATATAATATTAAATAGATTGAATCTATACAATGCAAAGATAGTTGTACAATCTTCAGCAGCTCCAACAATACCATTTAATGCTATCAATTTTTGAGCCCCTGTCCTTGTGGAGCAGGACCAGCATTGAGCCAAGCATTTTTATCAGCGATATAATCGCTCAACTTGTAATATGCTTGCTTACATAGTGTGCGTTTAATGCATGTTTTAAATTTCGTCTCATTCAGTTCAAGAATACTTTTATGGAATTGGAATTGGAATTTTATTATAGCATCTCAAACAGTACCCCATGAAAGATGAGTCTACTTTAGCGAGTCTAAAGCCTGGCTGAACTAGTTGGTCCCTATTTCTAGTACTGTAATTGTGTCTGTCGCCTCTTTTACCGAAAAGATGCAGATTTTTTCTAACGTACATTATGTTTTCGTAGATGTATTGGCAATGAACCGTCATGATGCCAATATCCTTAAAAAGTTCCCTTAGAGAATCGCGCCTACGAAGATTGTATATGGCTCGGATGGCTCTTTTCTGCAGAATAAATATAGACTCAATATCAGCAGCCCGTCCCCATAGCAAAATACCGTAAGACATTATACTATGGAAGTAACTAAAATAGACCAGTCTAGCGGTATCTACATCAGTGAATTGACGGATTTTTCTAATGGCATATGCTGCTGAACTTAAGCACCCCGCAAGAGATGTTAAATGAGAACCCCATTGTAGCCTTGAATCAAGCGTAAGCCCCAGGAAAACCGTTTTATCTACGAATTCGAGTTTCTCTTTATTCAATATTATCTCACAATCACTACTTTTAACATTCGGTAATGAAAATCTTATGCATTTAGTTTTTTTTTCATTCAATACCAAATTGTTTGCTGTGAACCAATTTTGGACCTGAAGTAGGGCATCATTCACGTCATCTAGATTTTGGGCCCGTCTATTTATCTTAAAAATTAGAGAAGTGTCATCAGCAAACAACACCATATTTTGAGGTTGGTGTTTCAACAAATAGGGTAGATCATTTATATATACTAAAAAAAGGAAAGGACCCAATATTGAGCCTTGCGGAACCCCCATTTTTACATTCAAACCCTGTGAATTAACACCATTTATTTGAACATGTTGTTTTCTATCGCTCAAATAAGATTTTAGCAGGCTAAGTGCAAGTTTACCCAGTCCGTAATGCTCCAGTTTCAAAAGTAATGTGTCATGATTTACGCAATCAAAAGCTTTCGAGAGATCACAGAAAATTCCTATTGCGTCTTGGGACTCTTCCCACGCAGCAAATATGTGCTTTAATAGGGTTACACCGGCGTCAGTTGTACAACGTCCCTTGGTGAAACCATACTGTTGATCATGTAAGATTCTGTTGGTGTTAAAATGATAGAGCATTTGATTAAGCATTACTTTTTCAAAAACCTTGCTAAAAACTGGTAACACGGATACAGGTCTATAATTATTGGAATCTTTACTGTCCCCGGATTTGAAAAGAGGTATGACTTTACTGTATTTCATTAAATCCGGGAAAACTCCTTGGTCTACACATAAATTAAAAATTAAAGCTAAATACGGGGCTATGGTCTCAAGTATAGATGTACAAACTTTGATAGACATTCCCCATAAATCTTCGGTCAGTTTGATTTTAATTTGCCGGAAAGCTTTAATAACTGTCATAGGGTTAATGTGTTTAAATTTAAATTCAGCCAGGCAGCCAGACACATTCGCCTTTAATAAGCCAATTGAGGCTTCAGGTGAGGAATTCAGAGCCTCCGTAGTTTTTATTGGTATTTCGGTAAAAAAATTAACAAATTCTTGAGCTACTTCCTGATCAGAGCTTTTAGGACCACATGCTGTATCTAATGTAAAGCTATTATTACGTATTTTCTTTCTGTTAGTCTCGTTATTTATGACTTTCCAAACGGTCTTTATTTTATTTTCTGCTGTTTTGATCTTGTTGCTTATGTGCAGGGCTTTAGCAACCTTGCAAGTATTTCTAAAAATCTTTGAATACGTAGCAACATACTTGCTAAAAGTTTCAGTGTTTATAAAAGGCTTAAGGCTATAAAGCTCAAATAGCCTTTCCCTACTTTTTCTGATACCTCTAGTTGCCCAATCACTAAATATAAATTTAGGGCAAATACTCTTTGTCTTCTTTTCAAAAGTTTTGTTGAATTCCGTGTGAACTAATGAAAAGAAACGATCATACAATTGATTTATATTAATATCCTCTTGGCTCATTACACTTAACTTGTTCTGTAGGGAAATATTATACCTATTTAATTTGCAAGAAGTTATAGGTCTAAATTTAATCTGAACTTTTTGTATTGGAGTTTTACAACTAAAACTTACAGTTTGTCCGCTATGGTCAGACGGCAAACAATTTATTATGGCTTTATCTAAGTAATCACAATCGCAGAAAACATTATCTATACAAGTAGCAGAAGAAGTTGTGATTCTAGTGGGTTCAATAAAAACGTTAGTCAAGTCAAATGACTTAAAAAGATTTAATAACCGACTGCTATTTGAATTTTCTTCTAAAATATTGATATTAAAATCACCACAAATTATTGTAGCTTTATTCCTGGCTGCAAGTTTTGCCAGGACATCTTCCATTATTGATTCAAATATGGAAAAGTTTTGATAGTTTGGGGGTCTGTACACACACACAATAACATGCTTATCTAGCTCAACACAGGACAGTTCGACGCAATGTTCAACCGAGAGACCTACTATGTCATTACGTTGCTTATATTTAAAACTATTTTTTATTAATATTAGGGAACCTCCACGAAGCATAGTTTTACGATTAAAGCAGCTACCCACCATATAGTTCTCATAATTAATAAGCATTTGGTAATCCTTTAGCCAATGTTCAGTAAAACAAATAATGTCAAACTTACTACTTTCTAAAAACAATTCAATTTCTAATAATTTCGAAGAAATGCCTTGGATATTTTGGTCGAATAATTTTAAGGTGTTCTGCTGAGGCCCTTTTTTACTAACTAATTGAGTGCAAGAAGGTACCTTGCTGTTGGTAGGATTAACAAAAATATTGTTAATGGTACCTTCTGTTGTCTCACTTTCTAGTTTATATTAATATTTGTTTGCGAGTCAAACCATTCCTGTTGTGGTCAATGTCATTTAACAGCAAATATGTACTTACGTGAATAGGGGCGTTTTTTTCTGTTTACTGAAAAAAGTACGGTACCTACCCGTTGGTAATCATATCTGCTATAATTATTATAGAATCAGAAAGAATATAAAAATAAATATTATTAAACTGTGAGCATTTTGAATGCTATTTTTAAAGGTTTACACTAAAATCGCATAGATGGTTTAAACAATCAACGTGGCACGGAACGTTATGAACCCACTTTTTTAGTGATTGACAGACAACTTCATTATTTTGACATTTACTTTTTCTGTTTATTTTGGTTTTCGTAAGTGTTTTTGCAGATTTTTCACATTTATTCCGGTTAGACGATGCTTAGCTAATTTAGCCACTGGAATCTAGAGGTTATAAGGAAGAAATCAATGTAAGTTTCATTATTAAATGCTACAATTTATGTGGGTGGCCTAATCGCCGAACAAAAAAAGTTATCTCCTACACCTACATTTTTCTTGACATTGCTCATTGTTCTGTGTGAAGGATGATATGGCGAGATAGAAGAGACTGCTGACATGACGAATAATAGGGAAAGATGGAAACAGAAGAAGACATGGAGCGATAACCCCAAATAGATAGACCTTTATTTGCTAATTTGGAAACAGAAGTTAAGGGAACTAAAATTCACCCATCATATTCATTAATTAAAATAAAATTCGGATTAAGGTAAAAAGTTTTCGAAAACAATGACTATCATTAGGATCTATAGTCATTCCATGATTTTATTAATTTAATAATAATTTATTCATCAAAACAAAAACATTGTAGTACATGTAGTAGAGATCTACGCTAGGGAATGGGCAACTACAGTACTTTCTCAAGTTATTATGCCTTGTGACTGTGACTGTAGCTTTGATTTAGTTTTGTATTTTTGACATTCAAAAGTGCCGTAATGGTCTAATTGAAATAAATGATTTGAGTTGAGTAACATGTCACAATTTACAGAATAGCTAAATAATTATAGTGTACAAAGACTACAACAAAATGGTAGGTGAGGTGCTGTATTCCTAGTTAGGTTAATAGATAACCTGTGTTAAGGAGTAAATTGGGATAAGAGCATGAAAATGACGCTTGTTCATTGATAATTAAAAAAATAATATTACAATACTTTGTAGAACGTAGTAGTCATTTTATCTATTCCTTTTTTTTTTGAAAGATTGTTTTTGGTTCTTTTGCTGAGATCCGCTCTTAGAAAAGCATAAAGAATATTTCAGTAACTAAGGAGGCAACCAATATGTCATAATTTCAACTTGACGTAGAGGATTTACATCTCATAAGTCTGGCTCAGGTAATCCTCTTACCAGTCGTTTCCTACGTAATTGAAATTTTTTCATTTCTCTTTTTTTTTTAAACTATGCTATAAAGCACTGTTTTAGACTTTCACGGTTTTTTACTACACTTAAAGTACTTACGGGATTATATCCGTGATTTTCTTTCGGTTCGAGCACCCGATATTTCGACGCTGTTGCAAGCATCATGCATTGCTTGTTGTGGTGGCGTTGCTTGTCAGTATAATTTGCGTCGATATTGTAAAACTTGTTCCATTTATTTTAGTTCTGTTTTTTCCTGCCCGCACATTAGATACCTACTTCTTGTGGATATGGCCACTGAAAACTTTGACAATATCCACGTAAAACATGTGACACAAAACCAACAACCAGGTTGATGAACACAGATTTTAGGTAAATGAGTGAAAGAAGACTTATCTTACAACACAAACTTTTTTCCCGAAGGTAATGTCTACATAGTCCAGATTCACGGCCAAAGTCAATATTACATTGTTATTTTCACAAAACATAAAATATGGTTTTAATTAAAGGTAGGCAAGGCTAAACAAACAGGAAAAGATAATGTTAAATGTCTAAATATATATCCTTTAACCGTTTAATAAGTAACTTTAATAGTTTTACACGTTTCAACAGTAACGCTTGTGTTAGTTACCTTGAAATTCATTACCTCGAACCCTAAATAAATAGTTCAGGTGTCTAAACTAAATCATTAACTGTTGTGTCTTATAAATATTAACGACTTGGCGCAGCTTCGTAGGTACGATACCTACCGGGTTCAAAACTGTCGTATCTTTTGAGCTGGGAACAACCACATCATATTCACAAAATTTCATTGAAATCGGTTTGAGGGTGTCGGAGATTAGCGTGTACGAACATTAAAACTGGGCAAGTGAGTGTTCACCATGTTTCACGAGGACAACGATACCAGCGTACATGGTTTTACATTAAGTGATGCTGAATTGAGGATGGTGAATGACAGAATTTTAGAAAATCAAATTTATATTTTTCTTAACTTGTTCGAGTTGGTGTTGTCTTCATCCACTATGATATACGGAGTGACATCATGGTATCTATTAATGAAATTTCGTAATTTCAAAAACTTTGTGCTCCTCAACGCAATTTTTACGAAAATTGTATGCGGTGCAAACAAACTGTTATTTTTTAAAGGTTTTTTGATAAGGTTATTTTTTACAATATACCTAAAATCTGTGTACATTCACTGGTTGTTGATTTTGTGTCACATGTTTTACGTGGATATTGTCAAAGTTTTCAGTAGGCATATCTGCAAGAAGTATCTAAAAGCTTGCCTGTTTGCTTGGGGAGTCGCTCTAATAACAACCGTAATAGCAATGTTTTTATTTTTGATACATTTTGGTATATTTTTCGTGTTAACTAAGGAAGAGGAGATTTTAATCAAACGTTTACTTAGACAGGCAAGCCATATTTTACCGTTGATAGTCAACACTTGTTTTTACATCATAATTTTATATTCACTTTGTCACAGTTTCAAGACGAGTGCACACAGGCCTAGTGACACCTGGCGTCGCTTGTATATTGCCACTTTAATATTTATATTGAGTGACGTCATTATGCTATCTATTATTTTCATAGATGCAGATGACCTTTATAGGGATCACTCTCATACATTAAGATTATTACAAATATTTTTGAGTCGTTTAAATATACTAGTAATAGATGTTTTTCTTGTTGTTGTTAAAAGTAATCGAGAAATATGGTATGAATTTTATGTGAAAAAGTTTAAAAGAAGTGCGATATCAGCTGGTCACAGGGACTACGATATCGCCATGCAGGAAAGAATCCGTAGTGATCCAGTTGATTGTCACTCAGCTGTTCCTGTAGTGTAAAGTTGTGTAATTATATAAGTAAATGTATTTAACATCACGCCTGTTATTCCCGAAGGATTAGGCAGTGTTGTAGACACAGTAAGTATATCTTCACCAATTGTGTTTTTAAGTCTTATGTTACATGAACTGGCTACAGTCAGCCCAAAAATGTTAATTGAGTTGAACTGAATTTTAATAAATTGTATTTTAATTTTATTTAAGTTAGAATGTTTTAATGTATTTTGAAATGATAAATGAAAATGTGTGTAAATCATCTGTGTAAATGAACTTGTATATAAAATGTAAGTATTTAAAAAGTACTTTAGTTATGTTTCAGTCAAACTAACAGTCGGTTTCAGCCAAAACTGTTAGTGGGTAGGTTTAAATGTGTTGTCTAAATTAAAAACATTTATCAGAACGCCTTAAGTGTATATCTCCTATGTAGTGTATATCTCGAACCCTTTTTTAATGTCGCCAAAGAAAAACCAACGAACCTAAACCAAACCCAAGTTCTAATGATTTTTGTAATTAAAAAAATTGCCTTTTATTTTTGTTTCTCATAAAAGTACCTAAGTAGTTCGTTCGTCTTTAAGTATTTTTTATTTAGTTTTTTTTTTGTTTGCACTACTGTTATAGTTTATCACCTGTGTGTTCAAATTACTGGTATTTTGTATAACCATACATTTCTCGCACCCTGGAAATTGCAAAAAACGTAAGAAAATTTGAGTTTCGCGGGCCACCCTGACGCTTTCACCTTAAGCCGTTGATCCGTGGCCACAGAACAGATAAAAGAAGTTAGAAAAGATTAGTTCCTGCTTTGTACTAGAACGCGTGTCGCCGCTTGTCTCCCACTCTAACACCAACACCACTACAACCAAGAGATGGGTCTCTTCTCTACGCACAAATAAGCTACTTACACGCTCAGATCGCGACCTTGCTATTAATTGTCACAATAACGCAAACACTGTGCTTGACTTGCACTCGAGTGACATATGAGCGTTCACTTATATGAGCGGCGCGCCTGCCCCACCCACAAGCCCCTTCTGATCTCTTTTATGTGTTTTGTGGTCACGGCTGTCCATTCTATATCTTCTCAGTTGGTACAGGTAGTCAGAATCTCCTAATATCTAACCAACCAACCAAGGGGTATCGTGTATTCTGGTTACCAATTTGTGGAGGTCGGATAGGCGTTGTTGATCAGCCTCTGATTGAACTGGAAGCCGTCCCCAATAAAGGGTGTAAAACACCTCTTAAAGAAGCTGAAAGGCACTTGTTCTCCTCGTCATTCCGATCATTTTTTTGTTCTACACCATACCTTGGGTCAAAGTTACAACTTTTTGGCATGATTTATTTGAAATACATTTTTTGATGTATGGTTTTGACTTTAAATACCTCCACGAACCCCGCACTATCCAATCCATCCATCAGCACAATGTTTTGAGTGCGTAACATTGAGTTATACTACAAAACGTGATTTTTCAACCCAAAAAAACAATTTGTTTCCCAGCAATAATTTTTGCGTAAAGTTACTTAGTTTGATGTACAGAATGCTTGGTTGACGGCTTCGTGATGAGGACGTTTACACCCTGGATACTTAATTGGAAAAAGACCAGGCTGTAGGTGCGGCACGTCCAAATGTGCCATAGTCCCAAATACACCTAGATAACACTAGTATCACGATCGAAATTAAAACTGAGCTTGCCATGTGACTACCTACTATGACGTCATAAACACTATTTTGAAACAAGTTACTATACAAAAGTGAAATTAAATTAAAAATTTGAACAAAAACCCCGACACAATTTACCAAAAGTTAAATAGAAAATAATTCGATTAATTCGCCATTTTGTGGTGGCGGCCATCTTGGACTGCCTTTATCAAACATAGCTAAGAACACTCCCAACTAATTCACCTTTCAAACAAAAAAACAAAATCCAAATCGGTTCATCCATTCGTGTGCTGCGATGCCACAGACAGACACACAAACACACATACACACACACACACACACACACACGTCAAACTTACCTTACTTAACACCCCGTCGTTTTTGCGTTGGGGGTTAAAAATGGACTACGTTTTTGTCTAGAACTAAATTTAAAATTTCATTTTTTTTTTTTTCTAAACCAAGTTGTAATGTTGTTGTATTAAACAATTAAACAATTTTAAACAACAACAACAATTTTCTGGCTGCGATATGGCCACATTCACTGCTGCGTAATCTATTGCTGTGACATCAGTATAAATCCTGTAAATAAAATCAACAGTTTTAAACTCTTTGAACTTAAACATATCATTTTAAATTAAACCACGGCAGCAAATAAACCTGAAACAAAATTATCCCAAATCTACCCACTACACTAATGTAACTACATAAGCATTATTTGTGTTACTGGGTTCACCCCCACCACAGAGCAAATCCACGAAATTAGAACTTGCTTCGTTTCACAATGCAAACTAACATAATCTCTTCGAGCGTGAGTTGTTCTACTTAATCCTGAAATCATAGGGAAGGAAATTCAGGGATGTGTAAATGTGGAACTGTGGCAGAATTTTCATTTTTTATCACACTTAATTTACTATAAAGGCAAAGCTCGTCGCTAAATAAAAACTGCCGCTCGGTTCGATCTTTATGTAAAACCGTGCTTGCCTTGGTTGGTCTGTGGATGGATCACCACCCATTACATACCAAGTTTCCTCCGTGCCTCAGAAAGCACGTTAAGCAGTTGGTCCCAGCTATCATTTGTCGATTTTTGGCAGTCGTTCAGTTACTCAGTGGCCCAAAAAGTCTGATAACCAGTATTACCCAGTAAAATACTGGTACTCAACTGCATCCGGTTAGACTGAAAGCCAACATAGTTGGGAAAAGGCTGGGCAGATGATGACTAATGCTATAAAGGCAAAAGTTTGTAAGTGTAAATGTTTGTTACTCTTTCACGCAAAAACATTGAATCAAGGTGGATGATTTTCTGCACATAGCTAGTTTATCACCTCCCTGGTTCAATCCATGGTCCGGAGCGAGACGGAATGGGAAGCCGTCACCTCTTTCTGTGAAGCAGTCATGCTAGCTAAGGAGGTGGCGGAGCGCGAGAGGGAGAAAACCGCTCGCACGAACCGCCGCGGGAGACGCACCGGAGGCGAGGGCCTGTGGACGGTGAGCTATGGGCTAGCTTGCCGTCCGTCTGTCTACAGGCCGTGTCGACAGCGCGTCCGTGTTCCACGCGTGCCTCAAAGAAATGTCAGCAAAATGACCCGCAAGGGCGAGGGAAGAACATGGATTCGCCCGCGTTAAGTTCAATAAGTGTCCTATGGGATCTTAGTACCGGAAGAAAAAGTATCATATGTGTTAATCCAGGTGATAAACTACCCTTTTTTTTCGGATGGGAAATGATCAAATAACTTCTCCCACTCTGGGCGGAGCGGGAAGGAGTGTCAGACTTTATATTTGGAATATATGGCATTCCTTACCTAGTTTTGAGTTCTGAGGTCTCAGGTAAATTTAATCAACGATTTTGTACACAAGATTTTGATTACGGATTAACTATGACGTCTCTATGAATTTTAGTTTGTTTTGCTCTTGTGTGTAATTTGAAGTTATTGGATCTATTTTTTGAGAGCAGCGGTGGCCCAGTGGTGGCGGCCCCGACTTACGATCAGTAAGCACGACTTACTGATCGTAAGTCGGGGCCGCCAGCAGGCCGCGGTTCGAACCCAGGCAGGCGCATAACTTTGTGTAATTTATTTCATCACCACTGCTCTCAAAAACGGTGAAGGAAAACATCGTGAGGAAACCGTCATGTCCTAGAACCAAAAATTCGAAGACATGTGACATCTACCAACCCGCACTGAGCCCGCGTGGTGGATTATAGCCCATACGCAAAATACGCGCTTTGACGTGGACAACGGGCTGGTGTCAAGACATCAGCCCGTTGTACAATAAAATACAATACAATCTCCTTCATTTCTAGGATCCGTGGCATAATCTCTTGTGTGAACAAGATAACATTAAAGTCAAGTCTTATGAAAATTAATGTAAGTTACTTCACACATCAGAAGGTATATTAACTTTAATTGATTAAGCAGTACGCCCATGAAAATGTACGGTACGGTTTGGTAAACATGGGGATTTCCCAAGGAAATTCTGTAGGATTATTTTGTGATACTGGTTGTTTCTTGTTTCTAGGGTTGTTCAAACTTTGAATAAGCTCTGTTTTAAGCTTGAATTATAAACTTGGTATTATTATTACACTTCCTGACGCTAAAGTTGACTTGAACTGAATATATTAATGAATACTTGCTATTAATAAACCAGTTAAGGCAGCTTTCATGTCATTTTTTAGGGTTCTGTCCTACCTCAACTCGAAAAAACAGAACCCTTATAAGCTTTGTTGAATGAATGAATAAATGATATATTTATTTGCAAGAATATAGGTAATTTACATACGTTCTTAATATCTAATCCGGCAATTCGGCCATACAAATATTAAATTTTGTATGTTTGTGTTTCTGTTTGTGTTGTCCGTCTGTCTGTCTGTCTTTCAAGACACTTTATCAAGAACGCGTAAAGGTAACAAGTTGAAAATAAAACTATATTCTTAAGTCTCGTTCCCTAAAAGCTGTGAAAAAATCAACCTTTTATGTTAACTTAAAAGATGAAACTCCCAAAGGAATCAAAATTCATAGGGTACTTCCTGTTGGCCTAGAACTATGAAATTTGGCAAGTAATATTGTCTTATACTACAAAAACAGGGGAAAATCTGAAAACTTTATATTTGTAAGTAATTAAATCATCGTCCTTATTCAAAGTACGCCGTATGTCTGTGAAGACAGTTTATTTCGAGAACGCGTGAATCTATCGAGTATAAAATAAAACCATATACTCAAAACAAACCTTTGAAGCTGTGAAAAAATCAACCTTCTAGGTTAACGTCAAAAAAGATACGGTCGTTTATTCCGCAAAAACGTGTATTTGGGAATCAAAATTCATAGGGTCCCGTTGATCTAGAACTAAGAAATTGGCCAATAATAAAAAGGAGAACCATTTTCAAACTAAATCTCAAAGAAAAGCAATTATTTTTAAAACCTAATACCATTTTTCCCAACCCGGAAATCAAACCACAGAACCTAATACTTAGCAGTCGTGCTTGCAACCACTTATGCCAGACCTCCGAGGCAGTCTGTATCAGAAAAAGTGTGGGTTTATTTAAAAAAACATAACCATAAAACTGAACAACTGTCTCTACGGGATCAACTTCGTGATTATTCAGCCTGATATCATGTTCATGACCTGTGTACAATATACATTTACATACAAGATTGATACTACAAACAGCTTCCTCCAGTTCGCAATTTGTCACAGAGGTACACATGAAAGCAACAATAACTCACGCTATCCGTCGATGTTCTAATGTAAACAGTAGTGTTGTTTCTGCAAAACTATCGAAAGTCGGTTGTTATTGTGGCTTCAAAAAATTAAAAAACGTTTTGTTAGTGTGCTATCGATACCTACGTTTTTATAGAGGTGAATCATTTATGAGCTACTCGTATAATGAAGTAAGGATTGATGGTAATATCACAGATATCATACCTATAAATATTTTAATATTGAAACTAAAAATAAAATAATCACTGTGTCGAAAGCAAAAAGCAATAATTATGTTATAATGAGTTGTATTGAGTTGGTAGAATACCAAGCAATTTCATTTAGGTCCTCACGTGTGCATGAGGGACAAAATGGAAGGTGGGCCATTGTCTGTGAAGTGACGCCGTAATACGCATTGGATATCTGGGCCTTCACTGACCTTTCATATGCTGAGATGGTTTTTTTGCGGCTGACTAAGGAAAGGAAAAGAAAATTTAAGGTTGTCTAAGTTATTTACTGCAAATTGGAAAATTGTGCCAGAAAGGTGAGCTTGAAAAGCGTTGTTACTCACGTTCCAACCTTCTGCGAATAAGTACAGCGTGCGCTGGGCAGTCGATTAGCTAATATTTTAATCACAACGGGTAACATGTATAAAATAACTATGAACAGTATTCGGTTGCTATCTAAATATTATCGATAGTATTTTTCTCTTAGACAAAATATCGATAGCTGAACTATCGAGAATCGTGCAACAATAATAAGTATCAACTATATTTGCTTAGTTTACAAGCTGTTAATTATATTGTTTCAGCTTTTATTACCGTACACGTTTAAGGCTTGTGGTTTTTTGACTACCACATCGTTTGATGGATTAGTGTGGCTAAACAACGGTTCTGATGGAGATGGTTTAATCATTGTTTACAGAATAGAATGAAACCTGGGTACCGGTAGTGAGGCTGCCTTACGTTCTTAGGGTCCTGGGTTCGAATCCCTGTAGGAGCAAATGTTTGTGTGATGAGCATGGACGTTTGTTTCCGCGTCATGGATGTTTATACGTATTTACAAAAAAAGTATAAAATATGTAGTATATCAACTATCTGGTGTCCACGACACAAGCCTTGCTTAGTGTGGCACAATGTCCAGCAATATTTATTTATTTATATTCTGGTTTTGATTCTCGAAGGGTTAGGTAGAGGAGGACTTAGGTCCATGTTCACCAAAAAGATGACGCTCTGATTAGCTAAAAACCGCTGTTTAAAACACATTTTTGTATGGGAACATGTCACAGTGACAGCTGTTTTTAGATAATCATACTGTTATCTTTTCGGTGAACTTGGACCTTAATAGTACAACACGCACATTTTGCCAGTTATGTTTAAGTCCCATACAATAAGGGGTTATATGTTTAATTCCCATATAATCATATAATAATAACTTTTGTTTTGGTTATTTCTTTGATTTCCATACCTTTAAACACAACAATTGAATGAAATCTCGCTAATTTCACACTCTTTTGAATTTTGTCCTCAACCAAAGACATCCCGCCGAAATTTTCGACTCGTAAACACAGTCACACGGGGAACCCCAAACTGAAAGTCTTAACGTAATACAGCTGGGTAAATGCCACTCCCCATGTCATCCAGTTTTTGGTTCCTGGACTTATATCGTTACTGCCCTACAAGTACGTAGGAATAGATAGGACTCGATAAGATAAATTTGACAGTCATTCTCGATAAAATGAGTTTTTGACTCCATAAAAACTCATTTTATCGAGAATAACTGTCAAATTTATCTTATCGAGTCCTATCGATTCCTACGTACTTGTAGGGCTGGTCTTTCGTTTTATTCTGCTCGTCTCGCCATCTTCTCCGAGGTATAATGTGACGCCGGTGTCAGGACTTCTGGTATCAAAAATTCGTCGTGGTATGGTCCGCAAAACATCGGGTGCAATAACCATGCTTTGTGCAATTAGCGATCGAAAGTTAGCAATTTTGACGCTTTCCTCGTCGAGACTGCCCCACGAATGCTTATTTCACATTTATTTCATCACTGCGTCATTCTCTGACACGGTGCAGAAAAATGTCGGAGCGGTTTCCTCCCGATATGTTTTTAGCCTATCTTTATTATCCTTCAAAAATCCTTTCTCACATTTGAAACTCCGAGTAGAATTCTACGCTTCACCAAAGTGGTACGTACTATTGACTAAATCTGCTTCCCTCTACAACATTTTTATTAGCAACAGTCATGAATTACTTAAGTATCTTAATAATAATTTCATTACATGAAACACACCTGGGCGATTATAAAAGGCTAAGCAAAAACAAGCAACTCATTTACTTACACTGACACAATTGCCTTAATTTATGTATGGGGAAAACCAACCGCTAACTGCCTATAATAATTTTAATAACTGGCTATAAAATGAATAATAGTTTGATATGAAAAAAATTGTGTTGGTACTTATTGTGGTTTTAAGAATGACTGATTCTAAACTTATTTTAAACTATAGTCCGCGCCACGACAAGCTATAATTTTAGTAAACAAAGAATTTTTACCCAGATGTAGCGACAATTCAATCAACAAGAAATACTCCCAAATTCAATCAACTCAAATTGTCATACGTGTGATTCGAAACAAACGAGCAATTTTACTTGGTCGGGTTATATGTTGACGATATAAAGCGCTGTAATGAGAGGTTTTCTTTTTGAGAATTAAAAAATAAAATAGTTTCTATGAACTCGATAGAGGGCGTTGATCCGACTACGTTACTAGCTGCCAAAGCCCAAACGCTTGAAAAAACACACGTCACATGCGCTCGTTGACTGACATTTTCGTTTGCATAAGCTTCGAAATACAACCATTACGTCCAAGTGAAATTATGTGATGTTCTGTTCCTTGTAGTAACGTAGTCAGACCAACGCCATCTATCCAGCGACTATGGAAGAGTTGAAAAAGAAAATCCCTCATTGTCTAATGTTTTGTGGTACTGCCACTGGAACGCATCTGACATCATGGAACGTAAACATGTGGGCCGCAATTTTGAAGTAAGTTCACACTGTGACGCTGACGCTGTCATTTATGAATTTGTTCCAAAGGTTGCAAACCATAATGTGTGTTTACTTTTTAGCTTCTCGTGACGGAGACTATAGCTTTGTCTGCAACTGCGTCTGCGTCTCGGAATTAAAGGTTTTAAAAAGCAAATGAAGCCGAAAGGTTATTCTCCCAGTAATTTGGATCATTTGTTTGTATTTTACTACACCTTCTAGTTATAGAGATAAATAAATGATAAATAAATAATAAATAAATAAGTTCTTTATTGCACGAAGAAGAAGCCATAAGATGTCAAAGTACCAATTCTTTTATACGTTTTATTTTTAAACACAAGTCGTGGGTTCGAATCCAAATGGGCGCATTACGTTGTGTCATTTATTTCATCACCGCTGCTCTCAAAACGGTGAAGGAAAACATCGTGAGGACACGATGTTTTCGTTTTGTTGGCATGTCCTAGAACCAAAAATTCGAAGAGATGTGACATCTACCAACCCGCAATGGGTCCGTGTAGTGGATTATAGCTCATTCCTTCTCATTGAAAGGAGGCTGTTGATTGATGATGATGACTATAAATACCTCCATGCTATTAGGGGTCTGTACTAATTATTACATTCACCAGTCCTACTGTGACGCTATACAAAGCGTGATTGTTTACCCCAAAAAACAAAGTTGTTTCCTGCATTAATTTTTGAGTAAAATTACTTGGCTTTTGTTGTAACATCACTATTTAGTATGTTATTATTATACACATCACTATGCATTATCTGTCTTGTCTCTGGTTGTCTTCACTTGCCTAATGGCTGTCTGACTGAAAACCCCGTCTGTGATACTCCTACTATGTAACCTGTATTAAACCAAGTCTTCCCAACGCAACGGTGTCTTTAATTGAACAACCAACAAACACAACATGGTGTCAGAAGTGAGTCATTTAACTGAAAAATAAAGAACACACGTGAAAATGCCGAATCCTCCTGGCAGCGCACGCGGTGGCGACGAAGATGGCGCCGACACAACAGGTCTGCGCACGAGTCTAAAACAACTCCACATCTCGTCGGATCCAGCCAACAATAATGCGGAGGCGTGGAAGAAATGGTGGCAACAATTAGACCTATATTTGTTAGCCACAGGCCTGGACAAGTCAACCGAAAAACGGAAAATAGCAATTCTTCTACATTTAATCGGAGAACGTGGTCTCAATATATTTAACACGTTCAACCTGCAAATTGATGCGAGCACACTCAACGAGGTCAAGTCCAAATTCGACAATTTTTTCGAGCCGAGGAGAAATGTGACGATGTGCAGATACCTATTCTTCACACGGAAGCAAGAGAAATCGGAAAACATCCACGATTTCCTCACGAATTTAGAAATAAAAAGCAAAGAATGTGAGTTTGGCACGCTCAGGGAATCGCTCATCAAAGATATTTTCATTGCAAACCTCAACATTGATTTGTCACATGTACGTCAGAGGTTATTGCAAGAACCTGATTTGACTTATCAGAGAATGCAAGAGCTGGCGATGACACTCATAGTCGCACAGCAAGATGCCGAGAAAATCGTCAAAGGAAGCGCCGTCGCCAGTGAAAATGTCATGCATCTCAGTCGAAGGAGCCGTGGTCGAGGTGAAGGCCGACAGCGAGCTTCCAGTCGCAAGTCAGCTTCGAGCAAACGCCAGTCAGCTTCGAGCAGTCGTGGTCCAGCTCCAAGCAGCGACCACACCAGCAACTCGAAGACATGCAGCCGCTGTGGACAGTCACATCGCTACAAGTGCCCAGCTAAAGGCATGCAATGCAGGTCATGTAAATCTTTTGGTCATTTTGCTAAATATTGTTTCAAAAATAAAAAAGTCAGTCAGTTGCAATCGTTTAATTCAGATAGTAGTCAAGAATATTTTGTTGGAATGTTGAACAGTCAATTAAAGAGGTCTAAAAAATTAGCGATGTAAAATCAGCAGTGTGAAAAAAAAAAAAGGCAAAATTTGTTGCTTTTTTGTTGCTAATTAGTTGCCAAAAAATTTTTTTTGTTGCTCCAGCCGATCGCAAAAAAATTGCAGTAACGCTAGTTTTTCATTATGATAGCGTGGAAATCACTCGATGTGGAATTATCGATCAAGCGAATAAGGGTTAATTTGTTGCTAATTTGTTGCTAAAAGATGCAAAAGAAAAAAATAAAAAAAAATCATAAAAATAAATTTTTGTTAAATATGCCAAAATAAATAAAGTCCACGCCAGCTTAACTCTCAAGTTTTTCGTAGAAAATGCTAAATAAAAATTTGTTGCTGCTCATACTGAAGCTACTCTGAGCACAGAGAGTCAGCAACAAAATAAAAACTGAAAGTCGGATTAGTTCGGAGATCGGTTTACGAAAAAGCCGGCCACGCCAGCTTAACTCTCGAATTTTCTGTGGAAAAACTATATTAAAAATTTGTTGCTGGTTAAATTGCAGCTAATCTGAGTAAAAAGAGTCAGCAACAAAATAAAAACCGAAAGTCGGATTAGTTTTCAGATCGGCTTACGAAAAAACCGGATACGCCAGCTTAACTCTCGACTTTTCCGTAGTAAAACTATAGTAAAAATTTGTTGCTGTTCATATTGCAGCTAGTCTGAGTACAAAGAGACAGCAACAAATTAGAAACCGAAAGTCGGATTAGTTTGGAGATCGGTTAAAGAAGAAGCCGGCCACGCCAGCTTAACTCTCGAATTTTCTGTGGAAAAACTATATTAAAAATTTGTTGCTGGTTAAATTGCAGCTAATCTGAGTACAAAGAGTCAGCAACAAAATATAAACTGAAAGTCGGATTAATTTGGAGATCGGTTTACGAAAAAACCGGCTACGCCAGCTTCACTCGCCTTTTCCGTAGTAAAACCATAGTAAAAAATTGTTGCTGCTCGTACTGCAGCTAGTCTCGAGTACAAAGAGTCAGCAACAAAATTGAAACCGAAAGTCGTATTAGTTTGGAGATCGATTTTTGAGAAAATCGGCTACGCCAGCTTCACTCTCGACTATTCCGTAGAAAAACTATGATATAAATTTGTTGCTGCTCATGCTGCAGCTAGTCTGAGTACAAAGAGTCAGCAACAAAATAGAAACCGAAAGTCGGATTAGTTTGGAGATCGGTTAAAGAAAAAACCGGCCACGCCAGCTTAACTCTCGACTTTTCTGTGGATAAACTATATTACAAATTTGTTGCTGGTTAAATTGTAGCTAGTCTAAGTACAAATAGTCAGCAACAAAATAAAAACTGAAATTCGGATAAATTTGGCGATCGGTTTTCGAAAAAATCGGCTACGCCAGCTTCACTCTCGACTATTCCGTAGAAAAACTATGATAAAAATTTGTTGCTGCTCATACTGCAGCTAGTCTGAGTACAAAGAGTCAGCAACAAAATAGAAACTGAAAGTCGGATTAGTTTGGAGATCGGTTTACGAAAAAACCGGCTACGCCAGCTTCACTCGACTTTTCCGTAGTAAAACCATAGCAAAAATTTGTTGCTGCTCGTACTGCAGCTAATCTGAGTACAAAGAGGCAGCAACAAAATAGAAACCGAAATTCGGATAAATTTGGAGATCGGTTTACGAAAAAGCCGGCCACGCCTGCTTAACTCTCGACTTTTCTGTGGAGAAACTACACACATCAAAAGTGTCTAGGGATCAAGCATTTTTATGCGGATTTCTTGAGATTGAGATGTGGCTTTGTAATAAATTTATGATTTAATAAATTTATATGGATCCTTTTTGGTGCATTTCATAATTTGAAACAGGAACTGTCAATCAAATTCGAGTAAAAGATGAAAATCAGTTGTCAATATTTTCCCTATAAAAACATACAACGCATTGAAGACATTATTAGTTCTACTGTTTCCCTACTACTGATTAAAACCAACGTTATTATGGAGCGGCGACGTCATTTAAGCAGGGAAGAAATGCTCAGAGCCGTGGGAATGATAGAAGCTGGTTCCCGGCAACGTACTGTGGCTTTAGCTCTGAATACAAGTCAGAGTGTTATCAGTCGACTTTGGACACGTTACCGAAGCACTGGTACCGGCTGAGCGCCATGGAGGACGGTATCGCTGCACCACACGGAGACAAGACCGATACATTCAAATCTTAACTCGAAGAGCTCCAACAATAACCGCCATGATGTTAGCCGTGAGGCTTCATCACTCTTCAGGGAATTTAATTAGCGACCAAACCGTCAGAAACCGCTTGCATGAAGTGAACCTTCATTCCCGAAAACCGCTACGGGTACCACCTATTATATAGCAATGCACAATCGTAGGATTCGATATCAATGGGCTCTTGAACACAAAAATTGGGCAGAAGAAAAATGGCGTTTCGTGTGCTTTTCTGATGAGTCTCGTTTTGGTATGAGACCGGATACAAGACGTATACGACACTGGAGAACCCCTGGACGCCAACAGCAATTAAAATCCTGCCAGGAAGTCCATCCTTATAGTGGTGGAACCATCATGGTATGGGCGGGTATTTGGATCGGTGGAAGAACTGAGTTGATTTGGATCAGAGGCAACCTCAACGCTCAAATTTATGCTGAGACGATTGTATCAGACGTCATCGTTCCTCTACAAGTGCAAATCGGTCCCTTATTTCAGTTAATGTGTGTGTGCGCGGTCGTGCATGATAATGCACGACCGCACACCGCAAGAGTTGTAAGACACTCTCGCCGCAGCTAACATCAATGTCCTGCCCTGGCCTGCTCAGTCGCCAGACTTGAACCCGATTAAGCATGCATGGGATATGCTACAGAGAAGAGCTCTGCCGAATATGGAGGGTATCCAGTCGCAAGAAGACCTTTTTTTGTTGTTGCAACGAACATGGGCGGCCATTCCACAGCGTGATTTGGATGAACTCATTTTGAGTATGCCAAACCGATGTTCTTGTGTTGTTAGTGTTCGCGGTAGAAACACGGATTATTAATTGTTTAAGTTACCCAATAAAATTTTAAAGAAAACTGTTATTTCAGTCTTTTTTTCGAACTTTAATGTTAGTGGTTCAAATGTCAAAAATCCCTTTATTAGGAAAATGGCAAATTTCTTTATTAATGCAAAGGTGACTTGGTTTATCGTTACTGTGACAAACGAAAACACTTTATTTGATGAATCCTTAAAGAAAATTTTAATTAATATCAATCAGGAGAAAAGTTATTGCAAAAATATATGTTGATCCCTAGACACTTTTGATGTGTGTATATTAAAAAAATATGGCTGGTTAAACTGCAGCTAATGATGAAACTGAGTACATAGAGTCAGCAACAAAATAAAAACCGAAAGTCGGATTAGTTTTGTTAGAGTCACTCAACAGCTTTCTGAATCTCAGAGTTGGTTTTCTGTAACCGGCCTGTACCTTTTAGAAAAGCTTGGAAACTAAGCCCCACTGTCAAATCGTCAACACATACCTTAAAGTGTCTGTCTTTTTAATGTGAAAAGTAGTGTAAACAAAGTGCATTCATGACAATGTATACTTACTGTTTTGTGGGAGAAAACGTTAAATGCTCAACATGCTTTTTGTAGGTACGTTTCAAAAATGTCTTCTAATACCCCCATTTATTAATAATTTCCGGTTGTTCTTGTTCTCCACTCTTGGTGTTTTCATTCACCGCGGGCGGCGGGCTGTCATCAGTGTCAACTGTCACTGTCATAACAAAAGTCATCTTTTTCCTGCCCTGATACTTAGCCTTTTATGCAAATTTATCATTTTTTTTTGTACTTTATTAGTAAGATCTAAATTCATAATACTTAATTAGGATCTAGCCTAAAAGACTAATAAGCACTTTTGCACTTTTACACAAGTCCGTAGCACTTACTTTATTGACAGTAGTGATGCAACGAATGGATACAAAAACCAGACCATCCGGGTTTTTTAATGGTGTTAATCGTCATTCATTATTTCATTTAGATTCAGCCCGCGCTGTAATGATGCCGTTAAAAAAATGCGATTTATATCGCGGATCCAAATAAATCACGATACTAACCCTATAAAATATAATAAAATAACCATAAACAAGCATATTCTGAAGCAACGTCAAAAATAATTTTGACGTTGCTTTGTTTATTAGAGCCCCAAAGTTGGGTGCCGTACGTCCAAATTGGCATCAGATTAATTATGCTTGTACTCGTATAGGGTTATTTTATTATGTATCAATGATAGACAAGAGTTCCTTCCGAGTAACCAATACTTACTCATAGATCATCGCTAATCGAGTTCCTGTCATTTCTCTTTGACAATTAAGCTATGGGCGAGCTCGTGTTCCACGCGCGCCTCAAAGAGATGTCACCACATTGAAAGGGCCCGCAAGGGCCGAAGCCTGCCGGGGTTGCGGGACTGTTCGAAAGAGATACCGTGGCCCCGGAACATAAAGGGCGAGGAAGGAACGTGAATGGGTTTTAGTTAGTATTAGCTTAAGGTACTTGCATACCATTTAGATGTGATAGTCCAAGTGTTTGTTTATAAAATCAATGTGAATTGATTTTGACTCTTTCAGTTTGATCTTCCATTTTTGTGTCCAGTCATAAACTTTGTTCCCAGCTAGTTGAACTTTTTCTAGTACTTCTCTGTGGCTTGATCCAGTAGCCATAATTGCAGTATCATCTGCAAAGGTCGCAATGGTGCGGTTTTCCAGTTCTGGGATGTCACATGTGTATAACAAGTACAAAATTGGGCCTAGCACACTTCCTTGAGGTACACCAGCTTTTATAGCTTTTAGCTCGGAATATGCGTCCTCCTGCCGTATTCTAAACATTCTGTTAGTTGTATACGACTCTAGGATATCTGCAAATTCTGGTAGCATGCGTCTGAGCTTAAATATTAGACCCTTATGGCAAACTTTGGCAAAAGCTTGCGCGACATCTAAAAGCACGGTGGAGCAGACTTCCTTGTTTTCAAGCCAAATTGATGATTTGGAATAAGTTCTCTATCTTCCATTATTGGTTTTAACCGTTTCAATAAGAGTTTTTAAATAGTTTTGATAACAGAGAACTAGGTATATTCATACATATAATAAAGAAGGAGATAATTAATATGGCGTGGAGTTCAAAATGTATAGAAAACTGGTGAAGCAACAGTTGCCGTGGTTCCCCCTCCATAACGCTATTAATATTGCACACACAGTTCTGTCAAAACAATACTACGACCAAGTGCACACACGCGCCATCGTTAACTCTGTCATTTAAATATAAACCTTATTCTTTAACCACAGCGTACTTTTCCGTATAATTTACTCACACGAAAACAATTATCATTGTGTGTTGTCGGGAGACGAGGGCAGATATGACACAGTGCTTGACTAAATCGAAGAGTTTTCGATAAATATATCGGTAATTTTTTATAAAGGTTTTGGAAATAAAGTAAATGAAAACAATATGAAACCTATAAAACATTCTTCAATTAATAAAAATATTTTAAAAACAATTACAAATCAAATAACACAGTTACACGTAGTTCAAAAACAAAATCAAAGCATTTATTTCAGTTAGGACTACAGGCACTATTGTTGTCAAAGACAAAAAAAAAATTACCATAGACCATCGTCCCTCCAACCATCGTCCTTCCATGGATTACAAGACTTAACAAGTTGAAGAAAAATCTGAATTTCGCAGTGCACTTTCTTGTCGATAGACTTTGTCAAACCTCCACGAGCACATCACTAGCTCACGCTCAAATACGGCGGACCAGAGCAGCGGACGCACCATGCGACATAACGGCTTAATGATGTTTCGTTATGTTCGCTGTACATTGCTTGTTCAGTCACTCAGTGACAGACTGAGGTGGTTGTAAAAGAGCAATGTATTTAATGCAAACATAATACAGTCAAAGTAATACAAAAAAACTTAAATAAAGTAGTACAAGTCAGATATATTTTAGGGATTATGGTTTTTCGTGATTTTTATGACAAATATTGTAAAATACTTGTACCTACTTACCTGTGCTGTGGTAACTGATGCAATGACTTCTAAAGTTTTTGTCTTCCCTTCTATTTTTGCACTGATTCAGATATTTCTAATAAGCACATTGAGTTGATTGCTATATTGGAAGCTTTGTCCTATATACTGTCAATTAATGGCGATGATTTTGTGATTCTGACAGACTCCAAAAGCTCGCTGCAACACTTGGCTCGGCACACTTCTCACATGCGAGGTATTCCGACAGCCTACGCGTTATATGAATTGATCTTAAAACTTCAAGCTAATTCCAAAACGGTGCGCCTCCAATGGATTCCGTCACATATTCAATTTGAAGAAAATGATATTGTTGATTTACTCGCCAAACAAGCGTGTGTTGACGGAGTCCCTACGAATATTACTCCGCTATATTCAGACTATAATTGTAAAGGCAAAAAAAAGTGTTTAGATTTTTGGCAAGAGTATTTTGATGGAAGATCAAAAGAAAAGGGGATCTGGTACCGAACTATCCAGCCAGAGATCTCTCGGTCTCCTTGGATTGATTGTGATCTGAACAGGAAATTAATTACTATAGCTTTAAGACTTCGTTCCGGCCATATTCCTTCGAATAAGTTCTATCATTTAATGAAGAAAGTTTTGTCTCCAAATTGTGATGACTGTGGAGTAATTGATGATGTTTTTCATATCCTGATGGAGTGTGTCCGGAACGAAAATAGTAGACCTAATATGTGTTTGGACGATATAAAACGAATGCTATTGGCATTTGTAATTCCATCCTTGCTTTTTCAGTGTCCGAGAAAGCAAAAGAATTATATGAACTAGTAATAAGTAGATCGTAAGTTAGTGCTAAGTAGATCGTAAGTAATTTGCTTTTCTGTACTGGGCGATGTGGTCGCTAAGCGACAAAGCCCTTTAATCAAATAAAAAAAACTATTTTTGCACGAAACCACCGAACAAGACGGCATAGCCGCCACTTCTTCTGTTTTTAATATTTCTGTCGGTCTAACGGGTGTAAAACACCTCTTCACGAGGCCGAAAGGCATTTGTTCTCCCCATCATTTCGATCATGTTTTTGTTCTACACCATACCTGGGAACCTTCTAGTTACGGAGATATTGGGGGTCAAAGTTACAAGTTTTTGACAAGATTTTTTTAAATAAAAGTTTTTTTTTGTAAGATTTTAACTTTTAGCACCTCCACGACCCCCATACTATTCAATCCATCCATCAGCACAATGTGTTAAGTGCGTTACATTGAGTTCTACCACAAAACATGATTTATAACCTCAAAAAAAAAGTTGTTTCCCAGCAATAATTTTTGCGTAAAGTTTCTTAGTTTGATGTACAGAATGCTTGGTTAACGGCTTTGTGATGAGGTGGTTTACACCCAGTATATGACGATGCTTCATGGGGTGGTTTCCCAGGCTTTGCAATCACAATGACTTCAGCAACCTTCCATGACATTTGGCATTAATTAAAGTTGCCAGCCTAACAAAATTACCCAAATTCAGGAGCATTTAGCTAAGTTATAATACACTAGCTGACCCACGCAACTTGGTCTGCGTCATATAAAAGAGAAAAAACCCACAAAAGGAAAATAAGTAGGTATTCCCCGTTTTTGCAAAAAATTTCATTTATGCTCCGCTCCTGTAGGTTGTAGCGTGAAATGGACTATCCAACACCAAAAGATATTTTCAGTTTCAATCAGTAGTTCCTGAGATTAGCGCGTTGAACAAACAAACAAACTCTTCAACTTTATAACATTAATCAATATACAATATCAGTATAATATTGTCACCGTAAAATAGGCTTGTTAACTGAAAAAATCTAATTAGTCCGTCACTTAGATTATCAAAAAATATTTGACCCGTATTTTTTCTTTTGTCACATAAACCAAAATTGACGAAGATACGACGCTTTTAAAATTCCCAATACGTCACTGTTCGGTATCATTCTTAGTGAGTACCTACTGACGTCACGAGCCCCCACTCCCGAGTTTTGATGCGTTTTATCTTTGTCAATATTCGTTGATTTACAAAAACAAAAAATACGTGTCCATTATTTTCTAATACTCTAACTGACGGACTAAATAGATTTACAATTTATTGATGGTGGAAACAAGCCTATTGTCAAACACGTTATATTGTATTCTCTCTAGCGATATTGCAAACTCTCGAAATATTGTCAAACGAACATACTGCTTACAATAAAACGCATTATTTTTCGTGAAATGCATGCGATGGTAGTCAACTCACGCGGTGTGGAGGGAAGGAGGGGTCCCCCTTGCCCAATGGTACCACTCTCATGAAAAGATACTCTACCATTTCTGAGAAATACCGATTAATATAACCTAACCTTAAAACACTTTATATTCCCCTAAAAAGCGTAGTCGACGGAGCCCCGCTTAGTGTGCCCCTATTATTGATCTCCAAACTAATCCGACTTTCGGTTTCTATTTTGTTGCTGACTCTTTGTACTCAGACTAGCTGCAGCATGAGCAGCAACAAATTTATATCATAGTTTTTCTACGGAATAGTCGAGAGTGAAGCTGGCGTAGCCGATTTTCTCGAAAATCGATCTCCAAACTAATACGACTTTCGGTTTCTATTTTGTTGCTGACTCTTTGTACTCGAGACTAGCTGCAGTACGAGCAGCAACAATTTTTTACTATGGTTTTACTACGGAAAAGGCGAGTGAAGCTGGCGTAGCCGGTTTTTTCGTAAACCGATCTCCAAATTAATCCGACTTTCAGTTTATATTTTGTTGCTGACTCTTTGTACTCAGATTAGCTGCAATTTAACCAGCAACAAATTTTTAATATACTTTATCCACAGAAAAATCGAGAGTTAAGCTGGCGTGGCCGGCTTCTTCTTTAACCGATCTCCAAACTAATCCGACTTTCGGTTTCTAATTTGTTGCTGTCTCTTTGTACTCAGACTAGCTGCAATATGAACAGCAACAAATTTTTACTATAGTTTTACTACGGAAAAGTCGAGAGTTAAGCTGGCGTATCCGGTTTTTTCGTAAGCCGATCTGAAAACTAATCCGACTTTCGGTTTTTATTTTGTTGCTGACTCTTTGTACTCAGATTAGCTGCAATTTAACCAGCAACAAATTTTTTATATAGTTTTTCCACAGAAAATTCGAGAGTTAAGCTGGCGTGGCCGGCTTTTTCGTAAACCGATCTCCGAACTAATCCGACTTTCAGTTTTTATTTTGTTGCTGACTCTCTGTGCTCAGAGTAGCTTCAGTATGAGCAGCAACAAATTTTTATTTAGCATTTTCTACGAAAAACTTGAGAGTTAAGCTGGCGTGGACTTTATTTATTTTGGCATATTTAACAAAAATTTATTTTTATGATTTTTTTTATTTTTTTCTTTTGCATCTTTTAGCAACAAATTAGCAACAAATTAACCCTTATTCGCTTGATCGATAATTCCACATCGAGTGATTTCCACGCTATCATAATGAAAAACTAGCGTTACTGCAATTTTTTTGCGATCGGCTGGAGCAACAAAAAAAATTTTTTGGCAACTAATTAGCAACAAAAAAGCAACAAATTTTGCCGTTTTTTTTTTTCACACTGCTGATTTTACATCGCTAATTTTTTAGACCTCAATTAAAGTCAAGTCAAAAACATAAAAGACACAGTCAATCAAAGTCATAACAGTCATTTACAGAGCAGTCAGTCAAACAGTCACACCAAACAGGCACACATAGTAAAGTCACCAGTCAGTCAGTCAGCACAGTCAAAGCAGTCACCGTCACAATGGTCATATTTAGACCAGTCACAGTCACAGTCACCGTATCCCAATGATGAGAACAGTGACAAGTCAAAGAGATCTCACGGAGACTCATAGTCAAAAGTCCCAAAGTCAACGTCCTCATTCACATTATCTCTGTGAGAGAAATTGTGATATGTCTGAGAGGTGTGAAAAAGATATTTTACATCTCAATGATGAATACAGTCACAGGTCAGAGAGATTCAGTCAATTAAATAGTCAAAATAAAATATGTCAGTGTCCGTGTTTGCATCTCAAAGATGAATATGGTCACAAGTCTGAGGGATCTCACAACAAAATACAGTACTGTCATCATACAAACAGTAGTCAGTATTCACAGTCACATACAAACAGTCAGAATCAAAATAAAGTCAACACTTTGGAAAGTAGTCATTCTAAACAGTCTTGGGAAATTAACTTGTCAGTAGGTAATAAACAAATCAAATGCATCATAGACTCAGCCCGGCTAGCATGGGCAGGGGATAAAAATTTTATCCACCGGTTATTTCCACTTTTGTTTGAATTTTGTCCCTTGTCAGTGGAAATAACCGGTGGATAAAATTTTTATCCCCTGCCCATGCTAGCCGGGCAGGTGCAGATGTCAACATTATGTCAAAACAAACATACAATAACATTAAACGTCAAAACAATCTGTCAAAAGTATTGCTTGTCAAATGCCAAATAAATGTCACAGGATTTGGTGGAAAATCCATTCCAATTTTAGGCAAAGTCAACTTAAATTGTAATTTGAGTATAAACAACAATAATGTTGTTGAATCTATAATGTTTATAGTAGCAAACTTAGATTGTCCAAATGTTCTTGGTCTACCAACTTGTGAAAAGTTAGGTATAATAAAACGTGTATTTTCAGTAACAAAACAAAATTTTTGTAAACAAATTCTTACACAATATAATGATGTTTTTCAGGGTCTTGGGTGTCTACCTCCGGTCTGTCATCTTAAACTCAAGCCTGAAGCAGTACCATGCGTTGATCCGCCCAGGAAAGTTCCATTCGCGTTACAAGGGAAATTACGTGAAGAGTTGGATCGCATGGAGAAGATGAATGTTATTGAGAAGGTCACAAAACCTACTGAGTGGGTTAATTCAGTCGTCGTAACTGTAAAAAGCACAGGTCAGTTAAGAATATGTCTAGATCCTAGGAATCTAAATAAAAATATCATGAGGGAATTCTATCCACTCAAGTCAATTGATGAAATCAGGTCACAGCTAGAAGGTGCTGTATGTTTTTCACATTTAGATGCTTTTTCTGGATTTTGGATGATACGTCTAGATGAATATAGTTCTGAATTGTGTACTTTTCAAACACCATTTGGCAGATATAAGTATTTAAGATTACCATATGGAATAAATGCTTCGTCAGAAATTTTTCAAAGAGTCATGATGAACTTATTTGGTGATATTGAAGGAGTTTTAATATTCATTGATGATATATTAGTCTATGGCCCAAATGAATCTGTTCATAATGAAAGATTACATAAAGTCATGCAGAGAGCACGTCAAGTCAATTTAAAATTTAATAAGTCAAAATGTAAATTTTTAGTCTCTGAAGTATGTTTCTTGGGTTATATCTTCAGTAAAGATGGTGCGAGGGCAGACAAAGAGAAAGTCAAAGCCATTGTCAATATGCCCACACCAAAAAATGTCAAAGAGTTACAGAGAATATTAGGTATGATCAATTATTTAGGACCTTTTATAAGTAACCTGTCAGAAAAAACTCAAATATTAAGAAATCTTTTGAAAAAAGATTCAGTCTGGACTTGGGATGAGAATCATAGTCAAAGTCTTAATAAATTAAAAGATGAGATTACTAACTCACCAGTTTTAGCTCATTATAATCCCAAGATTCCATTAGTCTTGTCAGTCGATTCGTCAAAGTCAGCTTTAGGTGCAGTCATTTTACAAGCAAACAAACCTATAGCATATAGTTCAAAAACATTAACAGAAACCCAGGAAAGATATGCTCAAATAGAAAAAGAACTGCTAGCTATTCAATTTGGTTGTGAAAAATTCCACCAATATGTATATGGAAATAGAGTCACAGTGCACACTGATCATAAACCTTTAGTCTATTTATTTAAAAAACCTTTACATGATGTTCCCGCTAGATTACAGCGTATGATGTTAACTTTACAAAAATATGATTTGGAAGTTATGCATGTCCCAGGTAAAGAAATGTTTATATCAGACACTTTGTCAAGAGCAGCTTTAAAAGACCATTACACACCTGAAAATGAGTCAGAAATGTCATGTCATGTCAACATTATGTATGCTAATTTAGCAATCACAGAAGAATATAGCAAGAAGTTAACACAGGAAACCAAAACTGATGAATCCTTGCAATTATTGATCAAGTATTATTATGAAGGTTGGCCAAAAAACAAAAATAATGTCAGTCCACTGGTAAAACCATTTTGGAACATTCAAGGAGAAATCCATGTCATTAAAGATTTAGTATTCAAAGGTTCAAAATTAATAGTACCACAGTCTATGTATAGTGAAATGTTAGAAAAAATTCACAAAGGTCACCAAGGTATAAATAAATGCTTAACTTTAGCTAAAGAATCTTTGTATTGGCCAAATATGTCTAGTAGTATCAAGAATTTAGTAGAACAATGTTTTATATGTGCAAAGTTCAAGCCATGTAACCAAAAGGAACCACTACAAAACTTTGAAATATGTAAATATCCATGGCAACAAGTCGGTATTGATCTAATGCATTTTGATAATTTAGTTTATTTAATAGTCACAGATTATTACTCAAAATACATAGAGATTGCATTATTAAATAAAAACAGTACATCTCAAAATGTAATTACACATTTGAAATCAATTTTTGCACGTCATGGAATACCATTGTCATTGGTATCCGATGGTGGTCCTCCGTTCCAGTCAATAGAGTTTAAAAACTTTTTACAAGAATGGGACATAGAACATGTAGTTACTAGCCCATATCATTCACAGTCGAACGGACAGGCTGAATCTTCTGTCAAGATAATAAAGAATATGCTAAGGAAATGTAAAGAAAACAAAACCGATCCATATATAGCTTTATTACAGTACAGAAATACGTCAAAAAACAATTTAGCATCACCAGCACAATTGTTAATGTCTAGAAACTTAAGAGATAACATTCCAGTGTCATATAAAAAATTGAAACCAAAAGTTGTAACGTTTCAGGATTACAAAGAGTCAGTCAGGAAAAATAATAGCAACAAATCTAGGTATTATGATAGAAATACAAAGTCTTTGTCAATGTTACATTATAATGACCATGTCTATTTTAAAAGAAATCCCAAAAGCAACTGGGAGCAAGCTATTGTCAAACAAAGAATGATGAACAATAGGTCATATGTTGTTGAGGATGTCCATGGTGTTAGGTATAGGAGAAATAGAATACACTTAAGACATAAGTATTCTAATAACTTCACAAACCCTCCTATGCAATCCAACTCGTCACAGGGGAGAGAGGAAGGTGACAGACAGGAGTCTAGGCCTCAAGAATCCTCTTCTCAAAAATCCTCAGAAGTGACAACAAGGTCAGGTCGTATTGTAAGACCAACAAGAAGGTTAATTGAAGAAATTGATTAACTTAGAAATAAGAATAAAGTTAAGGTCAAATGTTAGTCTTAGTATTATTATGAATGTTGTCTAGTGTTAACGTAGCTATAAGTATCACAAAACATGTTGTCATTTATAAGTTAAGTTGTTTAGCATAGTACTTCTTTATAATTGTTTGTCAGGGGTTAAAGTTAAACTCAACAAGGGGGATGTTGTAACATCACTATTTAGTATGTTATTATTATACACATCACTATGCATTATCTGTCTTGTCTCTGGTTGTCTTCACTTGCCTAATGGCTGTCTGACTGAAAACCCCGTCTGTGATACTCCTACTATGTAACCTGTATTAAACCAAGTCTTCCCAACGCAACGGTGTCTTTAATTGAACAACCAACAAACACAACAGCTTTAAATACAGAATGCTTGATTGACGACTTCGTGAAGGATCGTTTACACCCTGTATATGTTTATTTTTTAATTTGAGTTAGAAGTAATTATTTTATTTTTATTTTGAGAACCAGAAATGCAAAAAAAAACGAATTTGAAGAAGTGGCACAAAAGAATATTCGTGCGGTTTTTAATGAAGTCATAAATAATGAATTTCGTTAATTCTTAAGAAAAATGTGGTTTTCATTTTACAAGATCGCCAGTTCTGGAAATATTTACTTAAAAAAGATTCCGACGAATTGAGAAACGCTCCTCCTTTTTTGAGGTCGATTAAAAATAAAACCACGGATTCACAGAAAACTGATAGAACAATATCACAATGATTGGAAGAGCTGTTTGTTTAGGGTTCCGTAAACGAAGGGTAGGTAACTAACGGGACCCTCCACGGTCCGTCCGTCCGTCTGTCTGTCAGCGGGCTGTATCGTGATGCGTAATAAGTAGAAAGTTGAAATTTTACACAATGTGTATTTCTGTTGCAGCTATAACACGGAACCCCTCATGCACGAGTACGACTCGCGCTTGGCCGGTTTTTTTTTAAAAATACCACAAAAATTTTCAAATGGTGATTCTAAAAACGTGGAAGTGTGCTAAGGATCGGATATGACATGTGTTGTGCGAATGTGGCGATTTAGTGTTGTTAATGGTGCGATTAGACGATTAAACTTGAATAATTATTGAAAGAGCACAAAACTGTCTAAACTTTTCTTGTTCTAATTCCGACCTTATCGTTTTATTTCCTTTTATTAATCCCCGGACGCAAAAACGACGGGGTCTTGTAAGTTTGACGTGTCTGTGTGTGTCTGTGTGGCATCGTAACAGCCAAACGGATGAACCGATTTTGATTTTATTTTTTTTTTGTTTGAAAGTTGCAAGTGTTCTTAGCCATGTTTTATAAAAATCAGTCCAAGATGGCCGCCGCCACAAAAAGGCGAATTACATAATTTATTCAACAACACCCTCAATATGGGTATCAAATGAAAGGGTTTGACTAGTAGAATACTATAATACATTTCAAATCCTAGATGGCCGCCACCACAAAATGGTGAATTTCATATTTTTTCACAACTTCGTCAATAAGGATATCAAATGAAAAGCCTTAAAATAACACCCGTAAGCCGCGTTAAGGTACTTCGCTCCAAAAAACAAAAATACCGTAAAATTATGACCTTAATGTGTTGGGGGTTTTTTAATTTTTTAATTTAATGGTACTTGTTTTACAACGTGCCCGAGCTAAATTAGCAACTCTATTTGTGGTGGTTCAAACTTCGTTTGAAATGCTGTTAGAATAAAGTTCTAATCAGCTTGCACTACAAAGTGGTTGTTACGTCAGCTACTATGGGCCAAATAGCGCGAAATGAGTGGTTTCGATCGATTTACAAAAAAACTATTGATTGGATTAAAAAACTAAAACAGTATCATTCTAATATATTGCTTGTAGAATTATCTGCCAAAAAATCAGAATGATCGCATGCATATTAGTATGTTTTCTATTGTTTGAAAGATATTTTTAGAGGTAAGTTCGTGAATTATTTTTATCGAGCCAAATTAATTGTATTATGTTTTCAAAACAGTATCATGCTAGCATATATCCTGAAGAATATCATATATTTTTCTGGTCTTGTTTATAGCAGTGAATCATATACTTTTAGTAATTATAAAACTCGCGTTTAGCTCGTATAATCGCCTTAATTCATAAATAACCACAAAGGTCTCTATAGTACTGAATTCATGGTAACATTTATCACGTCAATTACATTCAGTGTTAATGGTAACTATGCCGGGATCGGCTTCCAGTCTAACCGTAACTGAATTCTAGTGTGGAATGAATGGAACGACTGCCTAACTTCATCATCTGCCTAGCCTTTTCCCAACCATGCTGGGTTCGGCTTCCAGTCTAACCGGAAGCAGCTGAATACCAGTATTTTACATGGAGCGTCTGCCTATCTGACCTCCACAACCCAGTTAATACAGGGTAATACGATACCACTTGGTAAGACTGGTTGTCAGACTTTTTGGGTAACTGACTACCTGTAACGGACTGTCAAAGATGGACAAATGACAGCCGGGATCAACAGCTTAACGTGTTTTCCGAGGCACGGAGGAAACTCGGTATTTAAGTGTGGTCACCCATCCACAGACCAACCTAGGCAAGCACGGCTTAACCTAAAGATCGAACCGAGCGGCTGTTATGATTTAGCCACGACCTCCTTCGACGCCTACCCTGCAAAATATAATTATTAAAAGTTATAATTATACCTACAACTAAAAAACAAACGATAGCATTGGAAATACACAATTAACGTGAAACGTAAACGTTTTCCAATAAATTATTTAATTATTTGGCCATCCATGATTTGCAGAATAGTGGGTTTTACACAGTAATGCATTGGTAGTTTACAACTTTCCTTATTTAGTTACGTTTACGGATTAGCAATTATTTAGTATGTATGTCACCGTAAAATTGTCAAATACGTTATATTGTAATATCTCTAGCGATATTGTAAAGTCTCGAATTATTGTCAGGTGAACATACTGCTTACAATAAAACGCATTATTTTTCGTGAAATGCATGCGATGGTAGTCAACTCACGCGGTGTGGAGAGAAGGAGGGGTCCCCCTTGCCCAGTGGTACCACTCGGCACTCTCATGAAAAGATACTGTACCATTCCTGAGAAATATCGATTAATATAACCTAACTTTAAAACACTTCATATTCCCCTAAAAAGCGTAGTCGACGGAGTCGACGTCGGCCCCTATTTCCGGGTGCAGGGTTTTGTAAGGTCGGGTGTTTAGGAGACAAGTGAAACGAATGAGGTTCGAGAATACACTGACTATATTGGAATAAAGATATCTTATTATATACCTTACAATTACTACATCACACCTTCCCCTTTATTTAAAAAAAATAGTAATATTACACAATTATTATTTTTAAATTTAATTATAGTATATCTGCGCAGGGTATATTGTTTATCATAATATAAATTTAACCTAATTATGGCTTAAAACTACATATTATTATAACATAAGAATATAATAAGTATTCTAAATTAAAATACATGACACTGGAGTGGCCTATTTAGTAAACACACATTGGTTACTTTAGTCATTTTTACTCGTATAAAGTTTAGTTCTATTTTTATGAACTACATGTTCCTTTCCACTTTTCAAAATTTTAACATTAGTATCCATGTCATCAATAACTACATATGGTCCCAAATATATAGGGTCCATTTTACTATCTGATACATTTTTTAATAATAATAAATCACCCTTTTTATAATACACCGGGTTTATATTAATATCATAGTTATGCTTTCTCTTAATCTTACTCTTAATTAAATTACTATGTGCATCTTTTTGCGCTACTTGTAGTCTATATTTTAGCTCAAGAGCGTAATTGTCATGAGCATACAAGGGATCTACCGTATGTCCTTCTAGATTTGTCGGTATCACGCAGCGTTTGCCAAACACTAATTCATGTGGTGTGTACTTGGTCTCCGTATGTACTGTATTATTGTAAGAAAAACACCAATACGGCAACCAAGTACTCCATGTACTTGTTTGATTCTCACAATTAATCCTAAGATACGCACCCATCGCTTTATGATTGTTTTCCAGCGCCCCAATACTTTCATGATGGTATGCTGTAGACGAAATTTGGTTGATTTTTAAGATTTGACATACTTCTTTCATAGTACTTGATATAAACTCGGACCCACGATCGGTCGCTATTTCTCTAGGTATGCCATATCTTAAAATAAAATTATCAACAAACGCACGAGCAACACTTACTGTATCTTTATTGTGTAGAGGGTACGCCTCCGTAAATTTCGATAACTCACACTGTAGAGTCAAAATATATTTGTAGCTATGTATGTCTGTTGGTAGCGGCCCCACAATATCTAAAAATATTTTTTCTAGTGCTGAATTGGCAGTCGTTGTGACCTGCATTGGTTGCTTGGTATGTTTAGAATATTTTTGTTTCTTACACTGCTCACATTTAGAGACATAATCAGCGACATCTTTTTCCAAACTTGGCCAAAAATAATTCTTTTTAATATTATTTACCATCCGCCTAATGCCCGCGTGGCCACTTGTGGGCAATAGGTGGAAGTCATTTAATATCACACGCCTGTTATCTATATTATTTATTCTCTGGACTTTGCTGACTACACAAATTCGTGGTCCGGACCACTTTTCATAACTTTTTATTTCATTTATAAGCCCACTTATAAAATCTTTATTGTAGTCGTTTCTTATTATGCATATTTCATTTATCGATAACTTTTTACATAAATATAACAAGTCTCTCACCAATTCGACTCGCGTAATCGGTGATCGAGAAATTGTTTGTAAATAAATAATAGATTTACTGGGCACATATATAAAATATTTGTATCTCTCCACTATTATTCCTTTCTTTTGTAAATCATTTAATTGCCTAGTGTTTATTAAAGAAAATTCAATAATTTCCTTCGGTTTTAGGTAGATTTCATTTTTTTGAAAAAAAAAAAATCTACCTATTGGTCTCTCACCTACGGGGATATATATAAATACGTATGTATATGGGTGACAAGCAAAATTTAGCCACACTCTACAGGTCGCAATTATGAACCGATTGCTTTCAAACTTGGCCAAAAAATCGAAACCGTCAAAACTTAGGCTAAGTTCGTGAATGGGCGGAATTCGTCAATGGGGGGCGGCGGGGGGGCGGTTTTTCTAAAATCAGTTTTTTGGCCATAACTTTTTTCCTGTGGAAAATTTTTGAACCGTTTCTCATTTTTATCATTCTGAGTACGAATACGGACATCGTTAAATTAAAACTTTTTTGATGCAACCCCTAAATTGGGGAGGGGGTTGAAAATTCCAAATTATTTGCGAAAAAAAATCATATCTCCGAAACAGTAAACATTTTGACCGTCGCAAATATTTTTTTAGGTAGATTTCATTTTTTTGAAAAAAAAAAAATCTACCTATTGGTCTCTCACCTACGGGGATATATAAGAATACGTATGTATATGGGTGACAAGCAAAATTTAGCCACACTCTACAGGTCGCAATTATGCACCGATTGCTTTCAAACTTGGCCAAAAAATCGAAACGGTCAAAACTTAGGCTAAGTTCGTGAATGGGCGGAATTCGTCCATGGGGGGCGGCGGGGGGGCGGTTTTTCTAAAATCAGTTTTTTGGCCATAACTTTTTTCCTATGGCAAATTTTTGAACCGTTTCTCATTTTTATCATTCTGAGTACGAATACGGACATCGTTAAATTAAAACTTTTTTGATGCAACCCCTAAATTGGGGAGGGGGTTGAAAATTCCAAATTTTTTGCGAAAAAAAATCATATCTCCGAAACAGTAAACATTTTGACCGTCGCAATTTTTTTTTTTTGAAAGCAAATTGTTTACTTTACAATTGTTACCTTCAAAGTTTAGCGAGAAAACTTATAGTTTTCGAAATAAAAAATTATAACTAAACATTTGAGGGCGTTTCCATGCTAAACTCTTATGAGAGAATTTAAAAAGGGTAAACTTTCCATTACAGGACAACGATTTTGAAATCATATTTTTTTTTTGTAGATTGTACACATAAGTACAACTCTTTATACAAATTTTCAATAGTCGGACGCTCCAGCACCTTCTTCGAAATCTACCTCCTCCTGCGGCTTGCCGGAGGGATTTTTTGAAAGCAAATTGTTTGCTTTACAATTGTTACCTTCAAAGTTTAGCGATAAAACTTATAGTTTTCGAAATAAAAAATTAAAACTAAACATTTGAGGGCGTTTCCATGCTAAACTCTTATGAGAGAATTTAAAAAGGGTAAACTTTCCATTACAGGACAACGATTTTGAAACCATATTTTTTTTTGTAGATTGTACACATAAGTACAACTATTTTTACAAATTTTCAATAGTTGGACGCTCCAGCACCTTCTTCGAAATCTACCTCCTCCTGCGGCTTGCCGGAGGGATTTTTTTAATTACTTCCACAACTCTCGGTTGATCAGGCCTCGAGTTTGTGTCCATATTATCCACCGACTGGTTATTATTGGTCTTATCATTATTCATATTTAATTGTCGTAATTGTGCCCTAGTCATTACACTAACTATCTGTTCATTCATTGATTTTAAGTCTTCCGACGTAATTATTACTCGCGACAGTGCGTCTGCCACTGAGTTTGATTGTCCTTTCAAGTATTCAATTGTAAAGTTAAATTCTTCTAACTGCAGTCTAAATTTCAGTAATCTACTAGATGGATCTCTCATTGAAAATAAATAAACTAAGGGTCGATGATCGGTTTGTATCTTAAATCGTCTTCCGTATAAATAAGGTCGAAAATATTTAACACTCCATACTATTGCTAAAAGTTCTTTTTCAATAGTAGGATAATTAATTTCGGCTTTATTCAAACCTCGACTTGCGTAAGCCACTGGCCGTCCATCTCCGTTACATAACACCGAACCGATTGCAATACCTGATGCATCGGTTTGTAATACAAACTCATTATTTTCTGAAAAATTTGGATACTGGAGGACAGGTGGGTTTGTCAGGGCTGATTTTAACATTTGAAAAGAATGCTCACAGTCTTTGGTCCAATTATACTTAACGTTTTTGCAACACAATTTGTTTAAAGGAGATGCTAACTCGGCGAAGTTTCTAATAAACTTTCTGTAATAGTTTGCAAAGGCTACAAAACGCTTTAATTCGTCAGCATTTTGTGGCCTTGGATAACTTTCTACTACTTTTATTTTTTCTGGGTCTGGTAAAATACCCTTTCCGGAGACTGTATGTCCTAAATAAAGAATTTCTTTTTGCAAAAATACACATTTAGTGGCATTCAATTTTAAATTTACTTTTCGTAATCGAGAAAAGACATCCATCAAATTTTGATTATGAATACTCAGATTTCTACCCATTACTACCAAATCGTCCTGGTAAATGAGACATTTATCATAATTGAGGCCAGACATTGCAATGGTCATCATTCTGCTAAAACTACTGGGACTAGACTTGAGCCCCATCGGCATGCGAGTCATCTGATACTGATTGTTACTTGTAGTAAATGCCGTATAAGGTCTGCAGCTTTCTTTTAATGTAATTTGATAAAATCCTTGAGCTAAATCTAAATGAGTAAAGTACATTGCTCCTGCCAAAGAATCTAGTATTTCGGTGATGTTGGGCAAGGGAAATTTATCGTCCTGTATGTTTTCATTTAACTTGCGATAGTCAATTACGACACGCCACTTTTTATTACCGGCCGCGTCACATTTTTTTGGGACTAACAATAATGGACTAGACCATGCGCTTCGGGATGGCTCAATTATGCCGTCATCTAACATGTTTTTGACTTGTTTCTCTATTTCCGGTTTTTGAGAATAAGGGACTCGGTATGGTTTGGTATAAATTGGAACAGTATGTGGTTTCATCTCAATTGTCTGTTCATAAATTGGGGTAGTGGTTAATTTATCCCCTGGTAGATGGAAAATATCAGGAAATTTTGCACAAATACATTCTATCGATTTCTGCTCCTCTACATTCAAGCCTTTTAAGTTTAATGAGGAAAGTAATTTTTTCACCCTTTCCGAATCCACTGTACTCCTATTAAATTGACAAATATAGTATTCATTTAACTTATTAGTGCTAACTTGAAAATAATTTAAATTTACATCTGTGTCTCGAGTATTTAAAATACGAATAGGCATTTTTCCGTTAATTGGTTTATTTATACTACTCGCCAAATAAACGCCATCACATAATTGTTGATTTGACACCACACACTCTTCTTTTAGTGTGGTATGAATATAATGCGTGGATTCGCTACGTGCTGGTATAGTTAGATAGTAGCCGTTATGCGCTGACTGATTATTTTCGAACGATAATGTTACTAACTTAGAGTCCATTGGTCAATTGTATCGTATTGACTTCAAAATTTAAAATAGCTCTATAATGTGTTAAAAAGTCTTGACCCAAAATGCCGTGAGTAATACATGGTAAATTTTTAAATACTGTAAATTTATATGGAAATCTATATTCGTTGTGTTTGAGAGTTAAATACACATACCCTTCGGAAAACAAATGTCCACCAATACCTTTTACGCTAGCTCTCTCTTTATGGTAAGGAATCTGTAAACGCTCTAAACATTCCAACTTTATTCCCGATATAGAAGCGCCCGTGTCAATTAGCATGTTATGGTTATAGTTACCAATTTTAAACAACACCTTATTTAAAATGTTACACGTGAAGATGACATCAGTCACGAAAAAAATGATTTAATGACTCATTATTCGAAGTGCTCGTTGCTACCTGGCTATTCTCTGTTATGACATTGATATCCTTTTTCAACCCGACACCCCGGCCGCGGTTACTACGCGGTGGTCTATAAGTTTTGCGATAACGATTATTATAATTACTACGATAATAATTGCTATTGCTGTAACCATATGGTACCTGTGGCCGATGACCCCGATGCTGGTGTGCATTTTGTGCACCACCTCTTGCGCCGTAATTTCGTTGACCTCGGTAACCTCGTTGGGCTCGCCGACCCTGGTAATGCGACTGTCTATACGTACCTATAAGTTCTGATGAGCCACTAGGACCGGGCTTCTCCTCGTCTTGAGCTGCCTGGATTGCTTCTGTTAAAGAGGAAAAGTTACGCGCGGCAATTATGGTGCTTAGTCGACGATCCCGCAAACCATCCGCAAATCGCTTGATTGCTAACTTCTCATTCATGGGTTTCAATAAAGCATACTTTGCTGTATCACTGTCAGCTTGCGATATCGTCAAATCTACAAAGAGTTCTGACACCTCTTTGCCGTAATCTGTAATTGTTTTACTCTCTTGTTTACAAAACTGTAATTTTGACTGAATAGCAATGTAACTTTTCTGAGGTAGTAGTAATTTACGCATATCCTTTGTAAGCTCTTCGACAGTATCATATTTTGGAGACAATAGTAACTTTGCACGCTGGGATAATCTACTTTTCAATATAAACTGAATTAGTTTGTTTTTACATGCCGGTGTGTCTAACATAGTATCGTAATATTCGATATTTTCGATCAGTTGCTTGGTGTTATTAATGCTATCATCCATGACGGGCATAAGATGTAGCGCAGTTCTTAAATCGAATAAATCCGTCGCCATGGTTTGTAGTGGGATTATATCTTTCTCTTCTGTTAAACTACACAAAGAATTTATTTCTAAAAATAACCTATCGAACTCTTCACAAATCTTTTTAATTAATGTTATTTCGGAACTTGTATAGTTTTGCAAGTTTTCTGTATAGATTTCTAAAAACTTATTGTACTTAACTAAAACAGAATTCGCCTCTGTTCTTTTTACCTCTGAAATCTTTCCTTGTCGGCGGCTAGGACCAATTTTTATCAAGTAGCTTCTTATAACTTTTAACTCGTTTAATATTATTCCTAAATCCTCAGCCATAACACATTAGCCTTTAAATTAGTCACTAGTGCTTGTTCTATGCTACGTATTTCATGTATTTGTTATTTCAAGAAAATGCACATAATAATTCTGCACAAACAATTAGTTACTTACTTAGAAAATTCTCTTAAAATAAAATATAGGTAAATGTAAATATAAAACTTAAATACTATCATCAAGAGACAGGCACTTCCTAATGTTCACAAAATAGGTTGTCAAAATAAACCTCATTATTACCTTGATTCACTTACTAGTACTTTGCCACTAATATAGATATTTGGAATGATCACATCACTGCCTACTTTTTCACACCAACACTACACTTGCACGTAGAACATAGAATTACGAGCCTTGAAGATGTCATGAGTTATTTCGCCGTCGTAGCTACATGTCGAGAACTTCTGCCTTGCCAGGCTGCGGCACAGCACCCATGTATGCCTGCTGCCTGCGTAGAATACTGGAGTATCGCTTCAATGTCACCTCATCTATGCGTCGCTGTATTTGCTTTTTGTGACAACGATTATAAAGCTTATAAAGTATTATTAATAGTCCAATCGCCAATATGGTACATATAACCACCAATATGGTATTTGACGTCTCCAGCAGCTGCTGCGTCCGAGCCGTATTGCTACCGACTCCAGCAGTCTGAGCAATGACTACTTCCTCCTTATTGTGTGTGTTTCCCATTTTTTGAAATATACGCGCGAATACACAACAGTAAAACACGCCTCGTGGTAAGGGAGCCCAGTGTATATTTGCTTCATTTTAAAGTCCACATTAACAGCACTGATTGTTTATAATATTTTGTCGTTTTATGGTTTACACGCGCGCGGGCCTGTGCCGACTACTGTTACTGGCAGGGTCGCCATGTAAGGTCGGGTGTTTAGGAGACAAGTGAAACGAATGAGGTTCGAGAATACACTGACTATATTGGAATAAAGATATCTTATTATATACCTTACAATTACTACATCACAGTTTAAAGGAACCTGACTAACCTAACGGGGGGGTGCCCCAAGTCCCGATTATGGGGGCAGAGATACTTCCGTATGTTCAGTTGACAATAATTCGAGATATTACAATATCGCTAGAGAGAAACACGTTATATTGTAATATAACGTGTTTGACAATTTTACGGTGACATGTATACTAACGATTTTGTACTTTATAGCAAACTAGCGGACGTCCCGCGGTTTCACCCGCATAGTTCCCGTTCCCGTGGGAGTACGGGGATAAAATATATCCTATGTTACTCGTGGATAATGTAGCTTTCGAATGGTGAAAGAATTTTTAAAAACGGTCCAGTAGTTTTTAAGCCTATTCATTACAACCAAACAAACAAACAAACAAAGTTTTCCTCTTTATAATATTAGTGTAGATAGATAGTAAAAGATCCTTCTAACAAACAACTAGAGAAAATTACCGCTTTTTTTTGGATGGGAAATCATCAAATGACTCCTCCCACTACGGGCGGAGCGGAAGGGAGTGTCAGACTTTTACTGACTAAAACTCATCCATGTTCCTTCCTCGCCTTTTTTGTTCAAGGGCCACGGTATATCCCTTTCGAACAGTCCCGCAGCTCCGGAGACCCTTGATCCTTTAAACCAGACAATCAAAGCCGACGCTTATGAGAAAAATAACTTACGTTACCTTATTTGAACGTATTTTAGTTAATTAGCCACGGAATTACCGATGTCTACGGCATTTTAACCGCAAGAGAATGCGTCAATTCCCGTTACGTTAAGTTTTAATAACCATTTATTAGTAATTGTATTATATAACAATATTAATAAGGAATAAAATAATATTAAAATTCTTGAATTGTTTTGTCACATTTATATTAATTACTATGGAAATAACCATGTGGTCAATGACGTACCTAAATAAATGATTCACGGTAAAATAATAATTTTAGCAATAAATTTTAATTGCCAAGAGCCTCGATCAATACGTTAGCCAGCTGGATGAGGGGCTTTATTCAGAAAGCGGTACTCCTCTCTGGAGCCCTGACTATCGGCTGGCTTGGACCCATTTCCCGATACCGGTGGGCAAAAATGTATTATATTACGTAGATTTCATTTAAAAAAAAAAAAAAAACTACCTATTGGTCTCTCACCTACGGGGATATATATGTTTACGTATGTATATGGGTGACAAGCCAAATTTAGCCACACTCTACAGGTCGCAATTATGAACCGATTGCTTTCAAACTTGGCCAAAAAATCGAAATGGTCAAAACTTAGGCTAAGTTCGTGAATGGGCGAAATTCGTCCATGGGGGGCGGCGGGGGGGCGGTTTTTCTAAAATCAGTTTTTTGACCATAACTTTTTTCCTATGGAAAATTTTTGAACCGTTTTTCATTTTTATCATTTTTAGTAAGTATACAAACAACTTTAAATTAAAACTTTTTTGATGCAACCCCTAAATTGGGGAGGGGGTTGAAATTTCCAAAAATTTTGCGAAAAAAAATCATATCTCCGAAACAGTAAACATTCTCAGCGTCGCAAATATTTTTTTTTTGAAAGAATATTGTTTACTCTACAATTGTTACCCTTAAAGTTTAGCGATAAAACTTATAGTTTTCGAAATAAAAAATAATAACTAAAAAATTGAGGGCGTTTCCATGCTAAACTCTTATGAGAGGATTTTAAAAAAAGGGTAAACTTTCCATTACAGGAAAACGATTTTGAAATCATATTTTTTTTTTGTAGATTGCACACATAGGTACTACTCTTTATACACATTTTCGGAATAGTCGGACGCTCCAGCACCTTCTCCGAAATCTACCTCCTCCTGCGGCTTGCCGGAGGGATTTTTTTTAAATGTTTTTTGTTTTGTTTTTTTCTAAGGAATGAAATTGATTTGTCAAGAAATTAATAAAGGAAATAATAACAATTTATAAAAATATGGTTAGATAGAATCTGCTGTCTTGTATGGATCAGAATGTTGGGCCACAGGGAATTGTACAAAAATGTGACTGAGATGAGAATGTTTAGGGCGATGTGTGGTTTAACGCGAATGGGTAAAATAAGAAAAATGAGAGGAAGTTTAAAAGTGGTGCCGCTTACTGAAAAGGAAGACCACAGAAACGATGGATGGACTGTGTGAGAAATGATATGGCTATAAAGGAGACGTGACTGCTAAGTTTGGAAGATTAAAACATGCTGCGCCGTCCCCACATTAATTGGAATAAAGGCAGAAGAAAGATAGGAAAAGCTATCTACTTTATGTTTATTCCACAATTTTAACGTTACAACACAGATGCTCTGTAACAAAAACTAAATTAGGTCAAACTATGAACTAATTTCGTCCTATTGACTGCTTTATTGCTCTTATTGTCAGAAGCGCGACTGCTTAGAATGAGGTCCTGGGTTCGTTTTCCGGGTCGGGCAAAGTGTTATTTTTGGTTTTTCCATCAGGAATTTCTTAGTGGCAGCCACGGAGTATGGATTTGGACCCAGTTGATGGCAAAGGGCTCGCCCCCTGTAATATTATTAGGCACACTTCTTCCAGACTGGTTTCAGTCATGATGTCATGTTATTTAAGAGTTTGTAACTCAAACAAAACGATTGGCAAACTTTTTTCACAAAATCCTCCCACGCACACCAGTAATTGGGCCAAGGATTTAAAATTCAAACAACTGTTTTCAATATGTAACAAACATTACATATTCCAGATATTTCCATTCGAGGCAGCGGTTTTCCGGAAACCCCAAATCTCAAACAATTGAATATGAGCATTAAATTCAATTTAAAACTTCCGATGGCCTGAAAAACCAATTAACATATCTGTTTTTTAAAGGGTAAAAGACCTTTGTTTATTTTGGCAAGCTGTGGGTTGAGATCAATGGGTTGGATCCATTCATTGATGTTTATCCATCCGAATTGGTTCGATTTCCACGACAATGTAACTGTGGGCAAATAGCAAAAAAATAAAATGACAAAACCTGTTTAAATCTTCTAAATAACTGAAAAATTCCTGAACAAAAATAATAACATGTAAATTAATTAAAATTGAAAGTTACATAAATAATATAAGTTTGAAGTTTTATTGTGTACTTTGACTGTTGGTATACTTGCCTTGTTCTTAGAATACTAACGAAACAAATTTAAATAAAGAGATTATTCTATGAAGTTGAAGTTGTTCGTGCGGCTGTTGGACCGATTGCTTTGGTCTTCGACGAAGATTTTACTTTATGCTCTAGAGCATAAAAAGCGACTTTATGTCGCCTACGCACGACATAAAGACGAACTTTTAGAGCATGAAAAGTAAAAAAAAATATTCACCATTAGAAAGCTACATCTTTATCAAGTAACATAGGCTATAATAGTAAATTGTAACCCTAGGGGTGAAAGTAACGTAGTGAGAGCGCCAATAGTTTGAGGGACTAAATTAGTCTTTAACCCAAGGTAAACACTGTGCATTTTATTACGAATACAAGGAAAATAAAAATATGAATCAATCGAAAAAACAAATTAAGATGGGATTGCAGCTTTCCCGCCTATTTTGTTTTTTTTTGTGGCCAGCCAGCTATTCAGCCATTATTTTGACCATTGAAAAAATGGTAAATATTTTGCCAAAATCGATGTTAATTTAGAGAAATAGTTAAAATTAAATAATAATAAAGTTATTTTTAAAAATCTTTAATTATTATGTACGTAACTTTATTTTATTATTGGAACATGGTCCAATAGAAATGTGTAAATTTGTTTTTTTTTTCTTTAATAATTTGACAGCTGTCAGTTGAAAGCGATTCTCCCTTGGGCTGAAAACTATTACTTTCAACCCGCTCCTGATGCAACTTCGAACCTACTTCCCGAGTGTAATAAATGAAAATTATATTGATATCAAGCAAATTAGACGAGCTTTCACAATTTTCACGGAAGAAGTCGCGAGCGAAATGCTATTGCAAATACATTGTCATTCTGTCGACTTTCAACTCAGCGCCGAAATTTAAAAATCCAACAGCAATCAAAATAATGTTTCTTACGGCAGTTAAAGGAACGATGCCAAGAAATGTATGTCTGAACGAAGCGGTATGTTATGAATCTCGTCTCGTATTAGAAGTCACTTCTATTGAGTACAAAAAGAGCTATCCAACGAAGCAGAAACCTATTGAAGGGGGACACCAATTACAGCATCGTCTATATGTAATGCGAGTATCAAAGTAAAAGTACCTTTATACTTTCTAATTACAAGAGTTATTTTGCCAAGAGTGTTATTAAACATAATATATTGACGTGAAAGTGTGTACTTCTTTAATGTTGATTGACTTCCTAAAGCAGCTGCCGGGAAGCTCAAAATTAACTAGTTGTTAATTAACCCCCGACGCAAGAACGACGCGATGACGCGTGAGTTTGACGTGTCTGTGTGTGTGTGTGTAAGTGTGTCTGTGGCATCGTAACTCCCGAACGGATGAACCGATTTTGATTTTGTTATTATTGTTTGAAAGGTGAATTAGTCAGGAGTGTTTTTAACTATGTTTGGTATAAATCAGTTTAAGATGGCTACCGCCACAAAATGTCGGATTACATATTTATTCAACAACTCACTCAAAATGGGTATCAAAAGAAAGGGCTTCACTAGTAGAATACTATACCTTATAACAAATTTCAAACCCAAGATGGCCGCCACCACAAAATGGTGAATGGTGAATTACATTTTTAATACCTGTGATGTAGACAAAAACGTTACGTTAGATCGCATTTAATTACACTGGACTGATTTGGGGATGTTTTAAGGAGAGCTGTTCTCATATAAAACGGTAAATGAAAACACTTTGAGGAAACTCTAGAAAAAGTAGCCTAGCACCACAATTCTAAAGCATGTATTATTCTAAAATTATATTCTAAAATATGTACCTACCAACCCGCTTGGTGGATTGCAGTCTTTTGCAGATACACAGGCATCCTCCCTATGAGGCGCCATCCCCTCTTACCCTGTGTGAGCATTACAGGTTAAATATGTGCTTAAGTTATGATAGGATAGATATTACACATATAATCTGCTATCTCCTAAGGATAAAGCAGAAGTGTACCAACTGGAACACCCACATTTGGCCAGTTATATTTAAGTCCCATGTACTTTTTCAAGGTAAAATTCGTTCCTCGACATTTCTGAACTTGGAGGGTTGTATTGACGATTTTGATGAGTATAATTCTGTCACTAAATAGGTCTTACAGTCGCGAACAATATTTTAATCAACATACACACAGCACTGCAGTGCATTTCACAGCACTGGCCTGGAAATTGCAAAAAAAAACGTAAGAAAAATTGAATGTCGCGGGCTACCCTGACGCTTTCATTTGAAAAGTAGCTCGTAGTCAAACAATAACAGCTGCTCGGGGCCATTTTCAGGGTTAGTCGCATTTGCGTAAGTTGGTCCATGGATGGGTCACCGCCGTCGCATGCCGAGTTTCGTCCATGTTTCAGAAAGCACGTTAATACGTTAGTCCCGACCGTAAATTTTAGATCAATGACAGTCGTTAAGTAGTCAGTGGACTGAAAGTGTGAGACTCTGTACCAAGGGGTATCAGGGGGGATAGGCATTTGCGCCATATAAAATACTGCATCTGGTTAGACTGGAAGCCGACCCCAACACAGTTGGGAAAAGGATAGCGTAGAAATGATGTCTACGATAAAAGTGTGCTAAGACTTTTTCCGCAGGATGTACGCCCAACATTTAGAATCGTCCGGAGGTTTTTCAACAGCGAATTTTTGAGTTTTATTAATTACTAGCTGACCCGCGCAACTTCGTCTGCGTCACATAAGAGAAAGAGAGGTGTATCGCCTAAGATATGCATTGAAATCAATTTACGTACCCAAAGGCAATTTTGTTTAAAATCAAATACTTGTGATTAGCAACGTATTTATTTGGATAAGAATAAATTACCATGATTACAAAAACAGCTTTAAGGGCTTCTATTGACAGCTTTACATCTTCATACTTAGACACTCGATGACAGTCATACTCCAGCTAGGTCTGCAGTTCTCATCAAGGTGCATGAAATTAGCCACAACACGATATAGCGGCTGTAAACTTTTGCGGACCTCTTACAACTGCTTACCATTTAAAATTTCGAAATCTACGTCCCTACGCTATGACGCCTTGTCTTAAAGTGCACAACCTCTTTAAAGCTTAGAAACCTTCAAATGCGGTATTAATATTTACGGTCACTTTCGAGCCATTCCAATTTTAAAGAGTATTTGCAAATTTTTATGTGAGTTCAACCCTTTTTGGAATAAAATCGGATTGGGTTTTGAAACATGTATCAAAATAACATGTAGTTTATATCAGAATCTCTAAGGAGTATTGATATCAAATTCGAAACAAATCACCGCCAAAATAACTTTCTACCCCCTTTTGACCCCGTTAGGGAATGAATTTCAATGCAATACGAAACGCGTCCATCAATTCTGTTGATATTGTTGATTGCAAAGTTTGAAGCAGATTGGACCAAGGAATCACATTTTCCCATAGAAACTTTGCCCCCCCTTTTCACCCCCTTAGAGGTATAATTTCAGAAAATCCTTTCTTATCGCATGCCTACGTCATACAAAAAATACACCCTACAAGTTTCAGGTTTCTACAATCTGCGGTTTAGGCTGTGCGTTGATCCATCAGACAGTCCTTCAGGACAAAGCATTTTTTATTTGTAGATAGTAGGATTTGTACTCGTTTGTAATGTATTTGTAACTTTTCCGGCTTTATGTCTTATGTACATTCGTATAGTCTACATTTTCTTCGTAGTATTATTTTATTTGTAATACAGGATGGAAACGATTAACGGGGCCGTAAGGGGAGCTACCTTAACCGTTGAGTATTAGAAACAGGATCGATTGGCATCAAAACAATTTTTTGTGTAAAATAGCAATTTTCTGGCTAACTACTTTATTTTTTTGCAATTTCTGACTTTTTGAGGACTCTAACCTGGGTTGGTCTGGAAGAACTTTTTGATTAGTGTCGGAAAGAAGATCGATTGCTAAAACAGGTATTTCTTTATTTTTAATAATAAGTATTTATATTTATATTTATTTTTTTATTTCACAAATTCGCAATGCATTGACGACGCCTTCGAAGTTTCAACCCGAAAAATATATTATAGGTTACTAGCTGTTGCCCGCGACTTCGTCCGCGTAAACCACCCTTGTCACATAGGGGTAATAAAAGTAGCCGCCGACTTGTTCTCTGACCTACCATATATACACAAAAAAAAAAAACGATGAAGTCGTTTCGGAGGGCTTCGATAACAAACAATGTGACACGAGGTATTTTTATGTTAGATAGTTTTGTCTGCGGCTTTGCTCGTGTTGAATTCGGGGTAATTTTAATTAAAAAATGAGAAGTAAAGAAGAAGTAAAGTAAAGTAAGCAAAGAGTAAGTAAAATTCAAGATCCAGCAGATTTTTAAAGATATACATATCTGGGTTGTTCATAAATTAGTGAGTTTCAAAGCAGAACAGAGGAACTTTGCAGAAGTATTGTGTAAAATCTTAAATTTTTGTCTAGGATGGAATTACTATGGCCGGTAAATTACATAACGATACGTAGCTACAAAGACAAACAAAAAAAAAATAGATTTGTGTTTAGTGAAAACCATGAAAACGACACCCATGAAGGAAAAACGAAAAAAAAATTCTCGGTGCCTTCTTGGATTTTCATTTTGACCTCATTTTTGTTATCAACGACTTCGAAAACCACGCAAACGAACCCCTGACGGAAATATAAAAAAAAAACCCTAGACGGCATCTTGGATTTTCATTTTGACCTCATTTTCGATATCAGCGACCCCAAAAAACATGAAAACGACACACATGACGAAAAATTTACTTCAACGCCATTTCGATTTTCATTTCGATCTCATTTTTGTAATCAGCGACCTCGAAAACCATGTAAACGACACCCGAGATGGAAAAACAAATACTTTTCCTCGCGCTATCTTGTATTTATCAATAGGAGTACTCTTGTGAGGTTTCGAATGAAATAGTCTTACCAATCTTGTTTCCCCTTACAAACTTTTGAGGCCCGTTTCACCCCTTGGAGGGTGAATTTTGAAAAATTCTTTCTTAGTGCAACCCTAGACTACATAAGGAACGTACTTGCCAAATTTGGAATCTGTAGACCCAGCGGTTTGGGCTGTGCGTTAATTTTTAGACTTTGTCACCCCATTTACCACTCTTAGGGGTTGAATTTTGAAAAACCTGGAACCCTTTTCTACTCATTTATCAATAAGAGTACTCTTGTGAAGTTTCGAATGAAATAGTCTAACTTATCTTGTTTCCCCATACAAACTTTGGAGGCCCGTTTCACCCCTCTTAGGGGTTGAATTTTGAAAAAACCTGAAACCCGTTTCTACTCATTTATCAATAAGAGTAATCTTGTGAAGTTTCGAATGAAATAGTCTAACTAATCTTGTTTCCCCATACAAACTTTGGAGGCCCGTTTCACCCCCTTAGAGGGTGAATTTTGAAAAATCCTGTCTTACTGCACCCTTAGACCACATAAGGAACCTACTTGCCGAATGTGAAATCTGTAGATCCAGCGGTTTGGACTGTGCGTTGATTTTTAGACTTTGTCACCCCATTTACCCCTCTTAGGGGTTGAATTTTGAAAAAACCTGAAACCCGTTTCTACTCATTTATCAATAAGAGTAATCTTGTGAAGTTTCGAATGAAATAGTCTAACCAATCTTGTTTCCCCTTACAAACTTTGGAGGCCTGTTTCAACCCTTTTGAGGGTAAATTATTTCTTAGTGCACCCCTAGACGATATAAGGAACCTAATTGCCAAATTTGGTATCTATAGACCCAGTGGTTTGGGTTGTGCGTTGATTTTTAGACTTTGTCACCCTATTTACCCCTCTTAGGGGTTGAATTTTGAAAAAAACTGAAACCCAGTTGTTCTCATTTATCAATAGGAGTACTCTTGTGAAGTTTCGAATAAAATAGTCTAACTAATCTTGTTTCCCCATACAAACTTTGGGGGCCCGTTTCACCCCCTTAGAGGGTGAATTTTGAAAAATCCTTTCTTAGTGCACCCCTAGACCACATAAGGAACCTTCATGCCAAATTTGGAATCTGTAAACCCAGCGGTTTGGGCTCTGCGTTGATATATCACCCAGTCAGTCAGTCAGTCAGTCAGTCAGTCAGTCAGTCAGTTTACCATTTTATATTATAGGTTATTAATTAAAAATAGTAGTTTATACTCGATGGATGAACATGTACATTTTGTTCGTGGATCGAGACAGAGCGGTTTCTCACTACGTCCGATCCAACCCGGTCCGGACTAGTCGTAGAACTATTTTATGGTAGTGTAAGCAGTAGACCGCCGGCTGCCGTCATCCGATTTTGTATGTAGGTAGTGTATTTTTATGGGAACGGATCGGACTCGAATCTCTCTCATTCGATGGAGTGCGAAAACAGTCTTAGTTGGTCGTGAGAGAAGTATGGTGGGACGTCCCCTTCCTTACTTCTCTCACGACCATCATGCATCGCAATGATCTAGAATAGGTCAATTGTTTTTTTTTTGCCAATAAAAATTAGTTCGAATAACAAAATAATATTTTGCAAAAATCTACATTCATGGAATGACTATTCCATAAGGTGGGCTTCCGCCTTAAGGAATAGTCATTCCATGAATGTAGATTTTGGGCTACCGCTTGGTAGCCCGCGAAATTAGAATTTTCCACAAGATGCCATATTGAAATAATGCCTTCGTAATGTGCGTTCAGATTATTGCACCACGTCTTTCTAGGCCGGCCTCGGCAGCGCCGTCTATCTTCAGGCACCCATCATGTTGAGACCTTTGCCCAGGGGATCCCTTCTTTTTGCATAATGTTCTTTGTCCTAATATACTTCGGCATAACGATTATGGCACAATTTGTTTTGGCATGATAATACTTCGGCATAATTTTATTAGGCATAGGTACATTTAATGTTGGCATAATCATCTTAAGGGCGCGTTTGCATATCAGGCAAAATTATGCGGTTTTTCGGTACATTTTATAGCATAATAAAACAAAATTCAATATAACCAATAACCACATCGTATAGATTGGTTCTTCATCTTCAAATTAATGGTACTTTATTATTGAAAATTTTACTTTTTTACAATGTAAAATCGATCTTTCGTTGCCATTTTCCACAAATTTAACGATACCGGGTTGAGTTTAGGTACATTTTTTGTGCTATTATTATCATATTTGACTACTTTTAAAAATACTATATGTAGGCAAACATATTCAATGTTTAATGTGAGTTTTTTTTTTTATCTAAGTGCTTTAAATAGTCGCAGAAAAAATGAAAACCGAAACTTATTTTTTCACATATTTTGCTATTCTGGATGAATCTTAATCGATTGCATTAAGGGTTATTTTATTTCTAATACCCGTCTTGATTTATTGCACAAGCACTTGGAATGAAACTTTAGTCCGAGCGCGGCCCCCGTCGAGAGTGGACATGTATCGCCTGTTTAGAGCGGCTCGAGTTGAAAAAGATCGCTGTAAAAACACAAAATATTCGACAAACCGAATTTGATACTTGACAAGGTACTCGTAAGATTTTCATTCTATTTCATTTTGCTATAAAAAAGTATGTAAGTAGGGTTTATATATGCCTAATCGTCCTGGACTCTATGGAGCGACCTGATGAAGGTGTACTTCGGTGACTGCTACTGGAACTCCTAGACGTGTTGGACTAGATGAGCCGAGTTTGGGCTTGTTTTGTTAGTTATGATGAGACCTTACCTCCGGACTTGATGGAGCGACCTGAAGGTGTACTTCGGTGACTGCTACTGGAACTCCTAGACGTGTTGGACTAGATGAGCCGAGTTTGGGCTTGTTTTGTTAGTTATGATGAGACCTTACCTCCGGACTTGATGGAGCGACCTGAAGGTGTACTTCGGTGACTGCTACTGGAACTCCTAGACGTGTTGGACTAGATGAGCCGAGTTTGGGCTTGTTTTGTTAGTTATGATGAGACCTTACCTCCGGATTTCATGGAGCGACCTGAAGGTGTACTTCGGGAACTGCTACTAGAACTCCTCGACGTGTTGGACCAGATGAGCCGAGTTTGGGCTTGTTTTGTTAGTTATGATGAGACCTTACCTCCGGACTTGATGGAGCGACCTGAAGGTGTACTTCGGTGACTGCTACTGGAACTACTAGACGTGTTGGACTAGATGAGCCGAGTTTGGGCTTGTTTTGTTAGTTATGATGAGACCTTACCTCCGGACTTGATGGAGCGACCTGAAGGTGTACTTCGGTGACTGCTACTGGAACTACTAGACGTGTTGGACTAGATGAGCCGAGTTTGGGCTTGTTTTGTTAGTTATGATGAAACTTTACCTCCGGACTTGATGGAGCGACCTGAAGGTGTACTTCGGTGACTGCTACTGGAACTCCTAGACGTGTTGGACTAGATGAGCCGAGTTTGGGCTTGTTTTGTTAGTTATGATGAGACCTTACCTCCGGACTTGATGGAGCGACCTGAAGGTGTACTTCGGTGACTGCTACTGGAACTCCTAGACGTGTTGGACTAGATGAGCCGAGTTTGGGCTTGTTTTGTTAGTTATGATGAGACCTTACCTCCGGACTTGATGGAGCGACCTGAAGGTGTACTTCGGTGACTGCTACTGGAACTCCTAGACGTGTTGGACTAGATGAGCCGAGTTTGGGCTTGTTTTGTTAGTTATGGTGAGACCTTACCTCCGGACTTGATGGAGCGACCTGAAGGTGTACTTCGGTGACTGCTACTGGAACTCCTAGACGTGTTGGACTAGATGAGCCGAGTTTGGGCTTGTTTTGTTAGTTATGATGAGACCTTACCTCCGGACTTGATGGAGCGACCTGAAGGTGTACTTCGGTGACTGCTACTGGAACTCCTAGACGTGTTGGACTAGATGAGCCGAGTTTGGGCTTGTTTTGTTAGTTATGATGAGACCTTACCTCCGGACTTGATGGAGCGACCTGAAGGTGTACTTCGGTGACTGCTACTGGAACTCCTAGACGTGTTGGACTAGATGAGCCGAGTTTGGGCTTGTTTTGTTAGTTATGATGAGACCTTACCTCCGGATTTCATGGAGCGACCTGAAGGTGTACTTCGGGAACTGCTACTAGAACTCCTCGACGTGTTGGACCAGATGAGCCGAGTTTGGGCTTGTTTTGTTAGTTATGATGAGACCTTACCTCCGGACTTGATGGAGCGACCTGAAGGTGTACTTCGGTGACTGCTACTGGAACTACTAGACGTGTTGGACTAGATGAGCCGAGTTTGGGCTTGTTTTGTTAGTTATGATGAAACTTTACCTCCGGACTTGATGGAGCGACCTGAAGGTGTACTTCGGTGACTGCTACTGGACCTCCTAGACGTGTTGGACTAGATGAGCCGAGTTTGGGCTTGTTTTGTTAGTTATGATGAAACTTTACCTCCGGACTTGATGGAGCGACCTGAAGGTGTACTTCGGTGACTGCTACTGGACCTCCTAGACGTGTTGGACTAGATGAGCCGAGTTTGGGCTTGTTTTGTTAGTTATGATGAGACCTTACCTCCGGATTTCATGGAGCGACCTGAAGGTGTACTTCGGTGACTGCTACTGGAACTCCTAGACGTGTTGGACTAGATGAGCCGAGTTTGGGCTTGTTTTGTTAGTTATGATGAGACCTTACCTCCGGATTTCATGGAGCGACCTGAAGGTGTACTTCGGGAACTGCTACTAGAACTCCTCGACGTGTTGGACCAGATGAGCCGAGTTTGGGCTTGTTTTGTTAGTTATGATGAGACCTTACCTCCGGACTTGATGGAGCGACCTGAAGGTGTACTTCGGTGACTGCTACTGGAACTACTAGACGTGTTGGACTAGATGAGCCGAGTTTGGGCTTGTTTTGTTAGTTATGATGAAACTTTACCTCCGGACTTGATGGAGCGACCTGAAGGTGTACTTCGGTGACTGCTACTGGACCTCCTAGACGTGTTGGACTAGATGAGCCGAGTTTGGGCTTGTTTTGTTAGTTATGATGAGACCTTACCTCCGGATTTCATGGAGCGACCTGAAGGTGTACTTCGGGAACTGCTACTGGAACTCCTCGACGTGTTGGACCAGATGAGCCGAGTTTGGTCTTGTTTTGTTAGTTATGATGAGACCTTACCTCCGGACTTGATGGAGCGACCTGAAGGTGTACTTCGGTGACTGCTACTGGAACTACTACACGTGTTGGACTAGATGAGCCGAGTTTGGGCTTGTTTTGTTAGTTATGATGAGACCTTACCTCCGGACTTGATGGAGCGACCTGAAGGTGTACTTCGGTGACTGCTACTGGAACTACTAGACGTGTTGGACTAGATGAGCCGAGTTTGGGCTTGTTTTGTTAGTTATGATGAGACCTTACCTCCGGACTTGATGGAGCGACCTGAAGGTGTACTTCGGGAACTGCTACTGGAACTCCTTGACGTGTTGGACCAGATGAGCCGAGTTTGGGCTTGTTTTGTTAGTTATGATGAGACCTTACCTCCGGACTTAATGGAGCGACCTGAAGGTGTACTTCGGTGACTGCTACTGGAACTCCTAGACGTGTTGGACTAGATGAGCCGAGTTTGGGCTTGTTTTGTTAGTTATGATGAGACCTTACCTCCGGATTTCATGGAGCCACCTGAAGGTGTACTTCGGGAACTGCTACTGGAACTCCTCGACGTGTTGGACCAGATGAGCCGAGTTGGGGCTTGTTTTGTTAGTTATGATGAGACCGAACTTGATGGAGCGACCTGGAGGTGGTTGGTACTTTCGTGATTAACAACAACAAACAACAAACGGTATCAATTTTTTATTGTAAGAATATTTCGTTGGATATGTGAAGAATGTGCTCTTAGTTCCATATTTCTTGCCTGTCTTGGGTCAATCAATTCTGGGAGTTGACACTTTTTATTATATTTTTTCTATGCACTGATACTTTATTTTGCCAGGACCTGTCCATATAGAAAACACACAAGTGTCTTGCCTAGTAACGCGCAGCTGTCGCCCCTAACACGACCCACTGACCGCACCTGTCCTCAAACTTGGTGAAACCATTTATGTTTTCTATATAACACGAATGTATTATTTGCCGTAGGCAACCAAAAATTAACTAATTTAAATTCATTCTAAGTACTCGTTTGGTTACATCCTTCTGTATCACGAGTACTGCGACTACTTTCAGAAACTCTATGAAAAAATAAGTAATGATAATAATATCCCCCATCAAGTCCGGAGGTAAGGTCTCATCATAACTAACAACACGCACCCAAACTCGGCTCACCTAGTCCCAACATGTCGAGGAGTTCCAGTAGCAGTCCCCGAAGTACACCTTCAGGTCGCTTCATCAAGTCCGGAGGTAAGGTCTCATCATAACTAACAAAACAAGCCCAAACTCGGCTCATCTGGTCCAACACGTCGAGGAGTTCTAGTAGCAGTTCCCGAAGTACACCTTCAGGTCGCTCCATGAAATCCGGAGGTAAGGTCTCATCATAACTAACAAAACAAGCCCAAACTCGGCTCACCTAGTCCAACACGTCTAGGAGTTCCAGTAGCAGTTCCCGAAGTACACCTTCAGGTCGCTCCATCAAGTCCGGAGGTAAGGTCTCATCATAACTAACAAAACAAGCCCAAAACTCGGCTCACCTAGTCCAACACGTCTAGGAGTTCCAGTAGCAGTTCCCGAAGTACACCTTCAGGTCGCTCCATCAAGTCCGGAGGTAAGGTCTCATCATAACTAACAAAACAAGCCCAAACTCGGCTCACCTAGTCCAACACGTCTAGGAGTTCCAGTAGCAGTTCCCGAAGTACACCTTCAGGTCGCTCCATCAAGTCCGGAGGTAAGGTCTCATCATAACTAACAAAACGAACCCAAACTCGGCTCACCTAGTCCAAACGTCGAGGAGTTCCAGTAGCAGTTCCCGAAGTACACCTTCAGGTCGCTCCATCAAGTCCGGAGGTAAGGTCTCATCATAACTAACAAAACAAGCCCAAACTCGGCTCACCTAGTCCAACACGTCTAGGAGTTCCAGTAGCAGTTCCCGAAGTACACCTTCAGGTCGCTCCATCAAGTGCGGAGGTAAGGTCTCATCATAACTAACAAAACAAGCCCAAACTCGGCTCACCTAGTCCAACACATCTAGGAGTTCCAGTAGCAGTTCCCGAAGTACACCTTCAGGTCGCTCCATCAAGTCCGAAGTAAAACGTAAAAATATAAAACGTAAATATTTATGTTGGTGCCATAATTTTATTCCAAATAAATACGTAAAAAAATGAATCTTTCTAAGTATCAAAATGAGTTCACTTGAATCAATCGAACCACTACATTGACACGAGTCAATACACACAAGTTTACTTTTCTCGGTAGCGAGAATAGCAGTCGTGCACTACACTTGTGTGTATGAGCCGTGTCAATGTAGTAGTTCGATTCTGTACCTATCAATTTTGCGAACGCGTCCTTAAAGACTAATTTGTATTGGCATAAATTTGATTCGCATAACATTAGTAGGCCTAATGACTATTAGCATAATAATATTTAGGCATACAATTAATATAAATAACAAAAACAATTTTCATGCAAATGATTTATCTAACATTAACATATTAATAATATTTAACATTATGTAACTAAAACGATTTTTCAATCGCGAGATAACTTTTATCTGAAGAATGTATTAGATGATTATACAGTTTTTGTATCTGATCAAACCAATTTGCTATAGTTTCTGTAACAATTAAATAATATTTTTGGTTAAAAATTTAATATGCTGTGCAACAAAATTTTGTGACAGAACCGAATTGCTGCAAAACCGACTCCACGTAGTCTTGTTTGTCCTACCCCTAGAGTGTTATTTAAAATCGCGTAGGCGCGTAGGGGTGAGGCGGCCCGCGGGCTGAGGAGCAATAAGGACGTGTGGGGCCGCCGGAGGCCTGCAGCGCCGGAGCCGTGACAGAAACCCTGCCTGCTGCACGTTGCATGCTCGCTTGAATGCTGCATGCTGCATGCTTGCTTGCATGCTGCATGTTTACTTGCATGCTGCATGCTTGCTTCTTTTCTGCTTGCTAGCATGCTGCATGCTTGCTTGTTTGCTGCATGCTTACTTGCATGCTGTATGCTGGCTTGCATGCTGTATGCTTGCTTGCTTCATGCTTCCTACAGCGAAAAAAACCCACAAAATACTACAACAACAAACTTTATGCTTTAGGATATTATGCTTAAAAAAGTTATGCTTTAGAACTTTATGCTTAGTCCTACTTGTTACTTGTTGTCCTAGTTTGTGCTTAGTAAATTTATGCTTTAGAATATTATGCTTAATCATTATTATGGCTAGAGAAATTATGCTTAAAAAATTATGCGTAAGCTGTTATGCGTAATTATATTATGCGAAAATATAATTATGCGAAACAAAATTATGCTAAGTTATATTAGGTCTTAAAATATAATGCAAATGGATAGGGAACCCAGCCGTTGCCCAGCGGGTGTTATGCATGCAGCGCACGTGACCTGCCCAATCCCATTTGAGCCTGGCAGCGTTTTTGCCTTCGTCTGTAATTCCTGTTTATGTATATTTATCACCATTGTGTTCCGTATTTTATTTGTTCTCTTAACACCCAGAATGCTGCTCTCCGTCACTCTTTAGCAGACTGCAAGGCAAAACTTTTGCAATAAATTAATTTTGATCTGAGTTGAGCCCGTCCTAAAATACGGACTTCGGTCCTAGTCAGGTCAGAGCTCCGTATGTTAAGAAGGGCAGGCTAAAACATCGATGAGTTTGGGCTTCAAGAAGACAGGCAGATCTCCCTTGATTAGCGCCTTCATCGACCAGTAGCATTTATACCAGAGTAATGATTATTATTTATTTAAAACTTGGGTGGCATAATAAAAAATATTTATATTCATAAGCTCTATTTAATTATTGCGTTTAATTTAGTTGGCCGGCAAAAAAAAACCCCAATCTGGGTGATCTCAGATATTTTGTGGTTGAATAAGTTTTCGGTGAATTGACTTACGACTTTGTTGTAATGATAAAAAGGTTTATTATGTTACGCTCTATCCTTATAATACGTTTATTTTGGTTGGCCGGGACTTTTGAAAATAGCCCAGTCTAGGTGATCTCCTTGGAATTTTGCGAAAGATACATCTTTACCAAGTAACATAGGCTATAAATTATATTGATCCATCCATCCTGTATCCAAACATTCATCAATAAACAACTTTGGGTTAAGGCGGAAGCTCCAGGTTGGTCTTTGGATGGGTGACCACCCATTACATCCCAAATTTTATGAGTATCTCGGGAAGCACGGGCTGTCATTTTTAGATCTGTGACAGTCGTTTCAAGTGGCCCGAAAGTCTATTAATCAGTCTCATTAAGTTGTATAGTATTGCCCAGTATTAACTGGGTTATAGAGGTCAGATAGGCTATCACTCCTTAAAAAATACTGATTCCAGCTGCATCCGGTTAGACTGGAAGGCGACCCCTACAAAGTTGGAAAAAAAAAATGATTTTGAATTTGAATTGTGTGAAGAATGAATAATGATTGTGTCTAAAATCTAATTGGAGTCCCGTACGCAAAATACGCGCTTCGACGTGGAGTTGCGGACACCAGCCCGTTATACAATACAAAATCTAATTGAAGTAAAAATAAGTAGTTCCAACAATAAAAACTTCAGATAAGAGTCTCGTTCAGCCGGTCATGAAGATCTAATTTATTTTCAAAAGCGATTTTCTTTTGCTTGCACGTGCCAGTGCGAAACTAATAACATTTTAAACTTTGCTTATTCAACGTAGAATGAAATTTTATAAAACATAATAAATAAAATGGAAGTGTTTCTTTGCAATTTAAAAATAACAGCTTTTACTGAATGCAACATCAAAGGGTACATCAGTACTATAATAACAAAAACCAATTTTGTTTTTAAATTTTGGTCCGTCTGATTATTCCGGCTTATCTCCGAAATGGCTGGACCGATTTTGACGGGAATTTTACTGAATTTTAAGATTCTCCCAAAGCGCAACCGCTAAACATAGAAATTGAATTAGTTTATAAAAAATATTACTGAGGTTTGTACCTACTAAGAAGGGATTTTGTAAAAATAAATCTTTAAAAGGGGGGTGTGTGGGGGGAAAAAAACATTAGAAAAACCGTTAATACGAGTAGTTGGGTAGGTATATCTCTTCAATGGTGATCTAAAGGGTCTTAAAGTTTTTACAGAAGAATTTCAATACGCAGTATAATTAGTATTAGAATTTAAAACTTGGTAATTATGTATAATACTAAATTTTAATCGGAAAATTTTAATGCGTATTTTTGAATACATCGCAAGTGATTTGCGATATATTCAAAAATACGCATTAAAATTAATTAAACAGCTAGGTGAAAAGTTATAAGAGGAGGATTTCACTAAATATTTCAATTGACTCAAAAGTTGTAATAATCCTTAAAACAAATAAAGAAAAGGTGTTATTTTTTTTTTTCAAAATCAACCCGTGGTGTGAAAATCGGCGTAGTTTGTATGGAAATACCCTATTAGTTCGGTTTAGAGCAGCTATACTCAACCTGCGGCCCGCGGGCCGCATGTGGCCCGCCGGGCCTTTGTGATTGGCCCATCTGAAGTTACAAATTTATTGTAAGCCATTTTAAATTTCGCGCCAGTCAGAGAATGGTATGGAATATTTCTCCTACTAACATTCTTTGGGTCTACGTATGTGTGCGAATCGTCTTTTTCAAAAATGAAATACACAAAGAACTTTTACAGAATCAAACTCACAGATTCTTATCTGGATGATGTTACGAGTATAAGGATAGCATGTAGCGACAATCCAGATATTGATAAAGTTTTCAAAAAGTGTTCACAGTATCAAAAATCGCATTAGAACATACTTATAAACATCTTTGTTAATACTTATTTTTTATTAATAAAGTAACTACTTAACATCGTTAACTTGGAATTAAGTTTTAATTAAGAATTAATTAATTTTTTGCTTGCGGCCCTCGACACCATGACTGAAACATGTTTGTGGCCCCTAGAAAAAAAAGGTTGAGTACGGCTGGTTTAGAGCCTTAAAACTTGGCACAAATACTTCTTTAAAAGTTAGAAATTGGCGCAGCCGAAGTCGCGGGTGCGGGCTAGTATATTTAGAAATTATAACACTTTTACGTGTGTAGACAATATAGGTGAAGAAGTAGATAATAAATAAAGTTAGGTATTTTAAAAAAATATTTATTTTACAAATAATAGTAAATGCAAAACCATGGCATTACTTATATAAATAATTGCAATAATTATAATATAAAACACTAGAACGCAAAACATTTGCACGTGTGATAAAAATAAATTATTCAATGACTCAAACCAAAACAAAATGTTCCAAATTCTAAAACTTCACTTATAAAAGTCACCCCAAACACCCCAGGTGTTCGCTCGAAACTTTCAAAAACACTTCCAAATTTAATAATACTGATTTTTTTTCTCAGACGTTGCAACCTAAACTAGTAACACTTCCAACTGAATTCGAATTTCGATTCACATTCACTCGTCAGTCAAGAATCGAATACGAAAATCGTTACTCCAAATCGATCCATACTTTCATTCTGTACAATAGACTTTCTTAGATTGTTTTATCTGGAACCGATGAAACTGTTGGGCCTCTGAGGGTAGACCTGCGGGTTACGTCTTAAGGCATCGTACTGCCTCCAGTTCAGGTACCAGAAAGGTTGGTTGTCCTGAGGAAGTGCGTCCAATCGATTGATCAAATTCCTGTCACCTCTAGCATCGATTGGGTAGTCTTCAGTTTCTCCAAACCTATTGGATATTAGGTCTTGTTCCACTGCTGGGTAGCCAATAGGGCTCAGTCCAGCGTAGAAAGGCCTTTGAGCCTTCACAACAGCGGCGAAGACTGCGAGTGCAAGAACGATTTTGTAGGCAGACATTTTCTGTAAACAAAGAAATCAAGAATTAATACAAATATTATTGTTGCTGATGCAGGATTGTTGGCCTACAAATGATCTTGTTATTTTCAAACCGGTTGAGAGCAAAGATGCTTATTAGAGTGCAAATTGTAGTCGTAGAATGCAATCTTTGTCAGAGAATCCTGTTTAAAATCGAACATGATAAACTAGATAGGTATGGAAAAAATCGTAAGTTTTTATAACTTTGAGAATAAAAAAGGTTGTATGGCTATTAAACTTCTATTGTTTGATTTTTTACAGCACTCCTAATATGGAAAAGAATGATGCTGTATCAGAAATAAACATTTTTAATCAGCCTAATTAGTTTTATAATTTGATTGTGTTTTTGTTGAATAGATGGATTTTTTTAATATTTGGTTGGATTTTGTCACAATATTTCCCATTAAAACAGAATTATTTTCTAATTCAATTAAATTAAATTAATTAGATTAATGTTCTGTTTATTTTAGAAAGTAAAAAAAAAAATCTTAAAAAGAAAATAGCAATTCGCTTTCAAAAAAAAGTTTTAAAATGTTCGCCACTTAACATGCACCTGACATGACTTTTCACAATTTACATTATGTTTAAGTTAAATTAAATACTTATTTTGAATTTGAATTACGTTAAACACAGTACAAAATAAATATAAAAAGTAAATACCTTTGAAATAATTTACACGCACAAAAACAACTAAGGCAAGGTGAATGTACCAATGATTGGTCACGGTCGCTCTCGGTTCTCGATTCGAACTGTGACTTGATACAACTGAACACTGTATAAATAAGAACTCGTCAGTTATCGGGACCATCGCGGGGCACAGACTTTAAAAACAAATAGACTGGCCAGCAACTTTTGAAATTGGAATTTAAACAGCATAGCGGGGATATTATTTTGATTTTGGAAAGCAAAGCGAGTTTTTTTATCAATGAAATGATTGTAGATTTTATGATTGTTGTGTTGCGTTTTATTATGAAATATTCAACTTAGTTTGTAATTCAATTAAAAACAAATTTAATTATTTACAAGTTTATTAAGTGTGATGGTGTTATTAATCGATTATGGAATTGACATTGAAGTTTGTTCGCATTAAAAAAAATAGGTATAAGGTAAGTAGGTACATAATTATTAAAAAATTTTGTAAGTACCCGAATAAAATATGAATAGATGGAGAGGAAGACCAAAAAAACGATGAATACCTAAATAGTGTGAATAGGAAGAGAAAAAGGACTAAAAGATAGCGTGACGGTTGCCAAGAGAGAATAGCAGAAGAAAAAAACGTGTTGCGCCGACCCCAAGTAACATGGGACAAAAGAGACAGATGATAAATTCCTGAACTCAAGGTGTACTCATATAATGGGGCCGAAGCCTGCCCGGGCTGCGGGACTGTTCGAAAGAGATACCGCGGCCCCGGAACGTAAAGGGCAAGGAAGGAACATGGATGGTTTTTAGTAAGTAAAAGTCTGACACTCCCTTCCGCTCCGTCCAGAGTGGGAGGGGTCATTTGATGATTTCCCATCCGAAAATAAAAGGTGCTTATATAATAAATTAATATCATCATCTGCCTAGCCTTTTCCTAACAATGTTGGGGTCGGCTTCCAGTCTTACCGGATGCAGCTGAATACCAGTATTTACATGGAGCGATTACCTATCTGACCTCCATAACCCAGTCAGTAACTGGGTAATATGATACACCTTGGTCTGGTTGTTAGACCTTTTGGGCCACTGACTACCTATAACGACTGTCAAAAATCTACAAATGACAGCCGCATAATAAATTAATAATAATCAAAAGCAATCAAATATTTACACAGGACACCTCTAAACATTATAAAGTGCGCGTAAAAACCCCATTCGACGCTTCACGTTGGACTCGTTTCACTGCCCACTGACGTCACAGATCAAGTTCGTGTAAGTCAATCTGCGACCACTCAAAGTAGACCCCGATTGACTCACATAACCACTGCGCTGACGTCCAATTTTGTTGATATAGAGAGGGGAGCGGTAGGTTACATTAAATTAGTCATTAAACGTATGGGTTTTGAGTCATTTGTGAGGTAATAAGAGTCTGTTTTGCAAGTCACCATGTGTTAAGCACACCCTCGGCTATAGTAGTGGGTTTTTTCGGTGATATAACTTTATGTTTGATAACACAGAAGCTGTTGGTTCAGTCACCTAAGCGGTGCAGACATTTTTTTGCCTCTGTATTTGTTTAGGTAATTAGCGGTTGTCTACTGACCTAGTTACGAGTAAGCTTATTATGACTTCTGAAAAACCCAAATAGTATAATTGAGTGATGCTAAAATAAAACAAACCATCATACCTGTCTTGCGCGACGTTTTAGGCGGAGAAGTTTCGCCAGTTGGGTTTAAGTACCACGTAGGTAATAAGAGCAACCCCTAACCCTTTTGCCATCAACCGGGCACAAATACAGACTCCCTGGTTACCACTGAGAAATTCCTGATGGAAAAACGCAATAGCAAATTAGCTCGTCTCGGGAATTGAACCCAAGATCTCATGCTCAGCGTCACGCTAGCGACCACTAGACCAACATCATCATCTGCCTAGCATTTTTCCAACTATGTAGGGATCGGCTTCCAGTCTAACCGGAACCGGTATCGGCAGCTGAATACCTGTATATTACATGAAGCGACGGCCTGTCTGACCTCCACAACCCAGTGAGTTCTGGGTAATACCCCCTCCCCTTTTGCTAAGACTAGTTGTCAGACTTTTTGGACCGTTGACCTGTATCAACTGTCAAAGATCTGCAAATGACAGCCGGGACCAACGACTTAACGTTCTTTCCGAGGCACGGAAGAAAAACCCGGTACGTAACAGGTGGTTAGCAATCCACAGACCAACCTAGGCAAGCACAGATCGACCCGAGTGGCTGTTATGATTTAGCCACAGGCTCTTATTTGCAACCACTTGACCTAAAAAAAAACTATTATTCTGAATTGATTTATGGAATTGAAATGAAAATATGTAGTTTACAACGGCCGAGGTTTTTCCGGATCTAAATTGAACAGACTTTCACAGTCACTGTCAGTCCCAAATCCCAATCCGTATCTGAGTAGACCAAATCTGGACTTTATTTTGTGACAGCTGGTCAAGTCTTATTAATAGATCAGTAGAAAGGGGAATAAAGTCGAAATTTGGATGGTAGTCGCTCCTTATGAAATATTGATTGCAGTTGTATTTGGTTAGACTGAAAGGCGTTTCAAATATAGTTGGATAAACGTTGTCAGAAGATAAATGTTAATTGATAATTTGTGTAAAACTGACAATGTATGCAGCTATACTATACTAATATTATAAAATTAAAGAGTTTGTTCAGTTGAGCGCGCTAATCTAAGGAACTACTGAATTGAAACATTTTTCTGTCAGACAGCCCCTTTATTAATAGGGGTATTTAGGCAACATAACATCACGCTACGACCAAAAGGGGCCGAGCACCAATGTTGCAAACACTGGGAAAATAGTATTTTAAAAGGTCGCGGGTAACTGCAGCTAAGTGGTACACATTTGTCAAAAATTTTACAAATAAACACATTCGTACACAAGGTGCTATTACTTAATACAAGAAACTATGAAAGAATACGAGCATTGCAGAATTTTCAAAAGCATCCAGGTCCACGTAAATAAGCCCTATGAAAACTTATTGGTGGGACAGGATCAGTCACGACCTAGTATTCATCCGTTGACAGAGTCTTCGCTCCACAAATGTCTACTTTCGTATAACATCTTGGAGCTGCAATCGCTGACCGCTGGAACAGGTCCTTCAGCGTAGTTATGGGTTGGTTAAGATCAAGAATCGTCGTCTCAATAATCCGTGCCACTAGCATGTGCATTCGCGGCATAAGACATGGCCAAGTTATGGCTTCAGCGATGGAGCAGCCCTACAAGACAAGACTAATGTGGATGTGGCCGACGAACCAAGAAGACGTCGATTGCAATATTATTGTGATTGATAAATGAGCGATGCGTTGGAATACCTCCCACTAGGTGGACCGATGATGAAGGTTGCGGGAATCCGTTGGATGCGAGTCGCACGGGATCGGTCAATGTGGCGACACTTGGGGGAGGCCTATCTCCAGCAGTGGACGTCTTTCGGCTGAAATGATGACAATGATGATGAGATAAATGAGCTTGTTTTATAAAATAATTAATTAATAATTTCACACATTATAACTGTTGATTAAATGATTATTGTACTTTATTCTAGTAGGTAAATCCGTTGAATAACGATACAAGTCCACACAATTGAATGGGGTTTTTCCAAGGTTATAAGTAATAAGGTCATTCGACTCATCCGTACAATAGAATTGAGTTATAAAAAAGATTGCATCTCATGTTAGTATGACTCATCGATTGCCATTTGAATGTCATTTCTCATTATGTACTAAGCCTAGTAATCAGTTAACCAGTTTTGTCAACTAATTTTGGGTTGGGGGCTTTTGGGACCGGGTCCACGGTCCCAGATTCCTCCTATTTTTGAGTGGTATTTTGGCACCACAAGAAAAAAAAAGGTTACGCTCTTGTCTTAGTTGATTGAGTTTTCTTTTTGTTTTTTTTTTGTTTCCTAATTTTTTTTTTGTAGTTTCCATGTTACAGGACAACCTAAGAGGTTGTCGTCTACTTAACCGGGTTATCATGTGGGTGACTTGAGTCTTCGTAAAATCACCGGTGCCCCCCCGTACGTCCGTAATGACAGTCTACACGTAGACCTTAGAATCCCTACCGTTAAGCAGTTCATGAAACGCCTTTCCAAGCGTTACTTCGACACTGCTATCAAGCATAGGAACCCCCTAATCGCATCGGCCGCCCGGTACGACCCATCGCGTATTAGCTCAGTCCAACGTCCGCGTCACACTTTAGTCACCCCCGACGATCCGATCACTATCTTGCAAGAGAGTAGGAAAGGTACCAGTACAGTTCGTAGAATGTACAAATACAAACCGAAGACAGTCCGAAGTCGCCGCAGAGGTCCGGCGCGTAATTCCATGTCAATCCCTCCCCGACCCTTGCTCGAGCCAGCCCGCGATGCTGAGCCTTTAGTAATAAAACAGTCCCTAAATAATGACAACCAGATCCAGCCTGTCCCTTTGCTGCCCCCAGCGACGCCCTATGCTGAGGTCCGTACCCCACAGGGGGTGCCCTTAGAGCGCTCTCGCTTAGTTTTTAGTAATTTTTGCCCTGGCTGGAGGCTTTAAATTCAAGGCATCCACAGGACTTGCCCGGTTAAGCAGAAGCCAGTCTTCGTAGACTGAACTGCGAGATGCCCTATCCAAAAAAAAAAAGGGTGACTTGAGTTCAAGGCCTCCATCCAGGGGCAAAACTTAAAACCTACTGCACCTTAAGGGCACCCCCTGTGGGGTATGAGCCTTGGCTTAGGGTGTCGCTGGGGTAGGATAGCTAGCAACAAGCTGGATCGGCATAAAACTTTTCTAAGGTTGTAACTATCACATAATTATATCCCAACGATGCGATTGCGGAAGACGCAAATCTTTACATCCAAGATGGGTTTCTAGCAAGCATCATTATTGCAACCAAATTAACATAGTTATTTGAAAGTTAACGATAATGTTGTTATCTATATCGAGACTGCCGGCTCTGAAGGCTTAAACCGTACTAGTAAAGCTATACTAATATTATAAAGCAGAAGAATTTGTGTGTTTGTTTGTTTGGTTGAACGCGCTAATCTCAGGAACTACCGGCATGAATTGAAAAATTCTATTTGCACATTGGATAGTTAATTTATCGAGGAAGGCTATAGGTTATATAACATCACGCTATGACCAATAGGAGCGGAGCAGCAATAAGAAATGTTGCAAGCGGGAAATTCACGCGAACGAAGTCGCGGGCAGAAGCTAGCTAGTATGAATTATATTTTTCAATGCAGAAGAGCTTACTTTAATGGATGATCCATTTTGTTTTAAATTGATCATTGTTTATACGAGTAGGTGCACCAAACAGTGATGTCGGTGAAATTCTTTTGGAAAGAAAGTTTTTTAGAATTTGCCGTTTGTCTTATTGTTTTATCCAATTAGCTGTACGATCTTAAAGTTGTATGCATCAAGTTAGCATTATAGGTGCCTATACCTATACATATTGGCCATGAAAATAATAACAACTTTGCCGCTGTTATTGGAAAAATAATAATTATTAATGAAAGGGCAAACAGGATATCGTTTGTTACGATAATAATAAATGAATTATAGTTAATAAAAGAAGAACATAAATACAGCTGCAAATAATCTCGGAACTGCGTTTTGAAATAATTAAATCAACATGGTTTATTTCCGACTAGTTTATCTCGTGCATGTTATTTACAATTTACATAGTTGTTCATAAATAATAACACATAATTATGTTATAATATTCATGACTTCTTCATCATCATCATCGTTAGCCCATAATGTTCCCACGGCTGGGACACGGCCTCCTCTCATCAATGAGAGAGAATGTGCTATAATCCACCACGCGGGCCCAGTGCGGATTGGTAGATGTCACATGCCTTCGATTTTTTGGTTCCAGGACATGCCGGTTTCCTCACGATGTTTTCCTTCACCGTTCTTGACTTCACGCCTGTTCTATCCAAAAGAGTAGTCAGAGAGTCAGGTGTATCCATGGTAGGTACACCCCAATTTGGACCGGACACCGGACTGTGTTTGAAAAAATCATGGAAATAGGTACCCAATAACGACATGTAATACTGGGTGGGATCCCATATCGATTCACAAACGAATACCACGTAAATAGTACATCATTCTGAACCTAAAAAAACAGCTTTTTCCTATGAAAGTGCAATACTAACACTGTCAAAATGTATGGAACAGCAGCAGCTGTTATGTTTCAATTATCGATGAAAAGCACAATGAACTGAATTTGTGGTAATCTTTTGTGTGTCGATCTCCCTTGCACCCTGTATAATACAGAAAAAAAAAACTTTTGACATGATGACGTCTTTATACAGGGTGAAATTTTTCAATGCCACCTAGGGGGAAATTACCTACTCGAAATACAGGAGATAGATACCGGTTCGATTCCCAAAGTGTGGTAGGTAAATTTTCGAAAATCTGTGAATGAAGATTTGTTTCTTTTATAAAATAAAGGAACATTTCGTTTGAGTAAAATCTGCTATCTCCGGTATTTCGAGTAGTTTCCATCCAGGTGTCATTGAAATATACCAGCCTGTATATGTATATGTCACCGTACAATTGTCAAATACGTTATATTACAATATAACGTGTTTCTCTCTAGCGATACTGTAAACGCTCGAAATATTGTCAACTGAACCTACGGAAGTATCTCTACCCCCATAATCGGGACTTGGGGCAACAGGGGGACCCCTCCTTCCCTCCACACCACGTGCGTTTACCACCATCGCATGCATTTCACGAAAAATAATGCGTTTTATTGTAAGCAGTATGTTCGTTTGACAATACTTCGAAAGTTTACAATATCGCTAGAGAGATTACAATATAACGTGTTTGACAATTTTACGGTGACATACATAAAGCTGTTCAGTTTTATGGTCTGTAAAACACCCTTAAATATAACCACACTTTTCTGATACACGCTGTATAGTAACCTAGCTTTATGGAGAGAGCCCCTATCGCACATTATGAAGAAGTCGAAGATCATCTAAATTCTAAACCCTCTATTACTGTTACCCAAGTCATCGAAACCCGTTCAGAAGTTAATGCTTGATAACATAAAAATCATATTTATCGGGGGTCAAATATCAACCCAGTGGTATATATTTCTCGTCGTATCTATGTAGTCTAACTACATAAACTCCCGTGCGTTTATGTAATCCCGGTACGTTGTGATAAATGGATGACGCATTTACGTCGCTCTAATATTTTTGATAGCGAAGTTACGTGCACTGCTAAGGTCAAAAGTCGCCCCTAACACTGGCAATGATCATAGTTTTGAATAGTCTGTTTTGATAAACAATAACTGATTTGATAACAGACAGATGCGCGAATTATTGTTGCATTAATTAGTATGAGTGTGGTACCGCGGACATCGGAGTGTTGTCACTTTTTACCGTTATGTGTTGAGAAATAATATTACGAACTACGATAGTCGAACAAAATTGATTGGATCAACCGAACAAAACCAGCATTAATTAGTAAGTTTTTCATTTGTATTTCTATGTAGGATTTATGTAAAAACGAACTGTACTTTTGTACCAATCTATCTTGTTAAGCATAATCTTTTTTGTAACTACATTGTCTACTCCTATGTTTAATGCATGCCGTGGCAACCTTTAATTAAGGCTACACTACAATATGTAAAAATAATAATCATAATCATCAGTCTACTAATTTTCCTACTTCTGGGACACAGGTAGACCTCCTCGCTATGAAAGAATAATCCACCACGCGGGCCCTGTGCGGATTGATAGATGTCACATGTCTTCAATTTTATTTTGTTCTAGGACATGCCGGTTTCATCACGATGTTTTCTCTCACCAAACTTAAAATGTCACTTACTGTTGTAAGTGTAACGCTGGCCATCTAGAGAATAGACTTTATATTCAAATGTGAAAGCTGGTGTTTGTTCTGTTTGTCACTCGGCAACTATTTTTCCTGTACATATGTCATGTGTAATTTTATAATAATATATATTAAATATTTCACTTCTTTCCAACTGTGTTTATCACTCTACTCTGCAATAACAACAACAGGTTATGTGCTACATGTGTGAAGTGTAAATATTTTGTGAAAATATTATTATTTTACTCGAAATATGGATGAGTATACTAATTCGAAAGTTACGATGGAAAAGCTGAAAGGTACCATCAACTATCGCGATTGGGCATTTCAAATGCAAAATATACTTATATTCGAGGATTTGTGGCAATGTATTACTGGAAAATACGAAAACTCAGGTGAGAACGCTATCAAATTAGCTCGTAGAGAGGAGAAAGCTCGAGCGAGGCTATGTTTGAGTGTTGAAAAATCGTGCTATTCTCACATTGTGCAGGCGAAAACTGCAAAGGATGTATGGGATGCCTTGCAGAAGGCTTACGATGACACCGGGTTGCATAGGAGATTGTCGTGTCTGCGAACTTTATGCTCTATTAAGCTAGAACAATTCGATAGCATGGAGATTTATGTCAACGAGATCTTGTCACTAGCTGAACAACTCAGTAGTATGAAGAAACCACTTGATGATGAATTTCTGGCTGCTATTATGCTCCAAGGGTTGCCTCAAGATTATGACCCAATGATAATGGCTCTTGAGCATTCTAGTATAGACATAACTACAGATATGGTAAAAACAAAACTTCTTCAAGATAAGAGATGGAAAGGGAGCACCGCTGATAATGGCGATGGCTGCTTATTTACACGGAATCGTAGTAATGAAAAGGCTAGCTCTCGAGGCGAGAAGAAAAAAGCCTCAAGTCCATCAAATCACGCTAGTACCTCGTCAAGTACGAACAAGTTGTGGTGTTGGAAGTGTCGTTCTAAAGGACATGTCAAGAAGGATTGTCCTCAATTGGACCGTAATGGAGCGACGTCAACTTCCATGGTGTTGTCTGCACTTAACACTGACAGTTCGTGGATCATTGATTCTGGAGCGACAGATAATATGTCAGGACGCCAAGAATGGTTTCAAGCTCTGGATGAGTCGTCGACTAAGGAGGTTTGTGTTGCTGACGGCAAGAAGTTAGATGTGAATGGGAAAGGTGACGTACATTTTACGGTTAACTCTCGTGGACATACGATAGATACTACTTTAAAAGATGTAATGCTTGTACCTGACCTTACTGTTAATTTAATATCTGTATCTACTCTTGCAGAAAAGGGATTTAAATTTATTTTTGATAAAAATGGATGTAACATATTTAAAACTGGTAAATTAGTTATACATGCTAGGAAAGTTGGGAGAGTTTACAGGCTCGATTCTGTGGGTAAAGTCAATCTGACAACGTCATCTACGTCTAAGGATATGATGTTATGGCATCAACGTTTAGCTCATATTAATTTTGACAGCTTGGCATCACTTAGGAAGGTAGCTAATGATATTGACTTTCAGGTTACTACTCAGAAGAAAGTTTGTGATGTGTGTCTTAAGGGTAAGCAATCCCGCGCTCCCTTTGTGACCAATCATAACAAACAGATGGCCGAGGCGCGGCTGGCGCTCATTCATAGTGACGTCTTGGGGCCGATGCCGACTACTTCTCTCGGAGGCAAGCGCTACGTCCTCACGTTTCTAGACGACTACTCCAGAAAGGTGTTCGTCTATCCCATTGCAAAGAAGAGTGAAGTGTGTAAGTACACTAAAGATTTTATTAGACTGGTAGAGAATCAGTGTAGTGCAAAAGTCAAGGTAATGAGAACAGATAATGGCTCTGAGTACGTTAATGCTGAGTTGACGGACTTTCTTAAAAAGAAAGGCATTGTACATCAGCTGACGGTACCATATTCTAGTCAGCAGAATGGATCCGCCGAGCGCCTGAATCGTTCTTTACTTGACAAGGTCAGATGTCTACTGTATAACGCAAATCTCGATGACAAGATGTGGGCAGAGGCTGTAAACACTGCGGCGTTTCTGATCAACAGATCGCCAAGCTCGAGACTTTCTGGTAGATTACCAGAGGAAGTGTGGAGTGGTAAAAAAGTGAGCCTTAAAAATCTGCGTGTCTTTGGTTGCGAGGCATTTGCTCATGTAGATGACTGTAAACGTAAAAAGTTAGACCCCAAAAGTAGAAGGCTAATCTTTTTAGGTTACTGTGATAACGTCAAAGGATATCGTTTGTTCAACCCTGATGACAATAAGATCGTTGTATCACGTGATGTGGTGTTCAACGAATCTGTGTTTCCAGGGAGAAAATCTAAAATAGGGCCAAAACGTGTGTTTGAACCTATTTATCTTACAGGAGGTGATGATGAGAGGGAGATGCTGGAGACTACGTCGTTTGAGGCGGAGCCAGATACAGTTCCTGCAGAATCACCAAATCATCCTGTTGAGTTGGAGTGTGAACGCGAGGCTAGTAAAGATTCGGTAACGTCGCCTGAATTGGCACCAGAGTCTACTAGTACACGATATAACCTACGTCCACGTATGCCTAAGACAACCTGTAACATAACTAACGTGTGTAATGTGACAGAGCCCATAGAGCCACGTACTGTCAAAGAAGCTTTGAAATGTGAAGATAAAGAGTTATGGCAGAAGGCCATGAAAGAGGAAATCGATTCTTTTGTCTTACACGGAGCTTGGGAGCTTACTGATAAACCGATTGACAAGAACGTCGTTAAAAATAAGTGGATTTTTACCCTTAAACGAGACTCGGATGGGAACATTACACGTTATAAGGCAAGGTTGGTAGCTAAAGGCTTTACTCAAAGATATGGTGAAGATTTCCAAGAAACTTTTTCACCGGTCGTTCGTCATTGTTCTATACGACTGTTACTATCTCTGGCAGTAGAAATGAAACTTAAAATTGATCATTTGGACGTGCAGACAGCATTCCTGAATGGAGATTTGCAGGAGGAGATCTTTATGCAACAACCGGAAGGTTTCATATGCCCTGGGAGTGAGAACAAAGTCTATAGATTACGAAAGGCTATTTATGGGTTGAAGCAAGCATCGCGATCCTGGTACCAAAAGGTAAAAGATGTTTTACTTTCTTTGGGATACAGACAGTGTAAACAAGAGGACTGCATCTTCACTAAGAGATCAGGTGAATCGATTGTTTTTATCGCTCTGTATGTTGACGATTTTTTCGTGTTCTATAATGACAAACGTCTGGCTGAGACGTTAAAAAGTTCTTTGTTAAATGTTTTTAAACTCAAAGACTTAGGCCCGGTACGAAACATGTTAGGTATAAAGGTAGAACGTGATGCAACTTCCATCAAACTTAGTCAGGAAAAGCGGATTGACAATATGTTAGATCGTTTTGGCATGACAGACTGTAAGCCTGTAAAGTCTCCCATGATAACTAATGTTAGTTCGGTCATTGAGAGTTCTAATAATGTTACAAATAAGGTTACAAAGTTTCCGTATCAAGAGTTGATTGGTAGTCTTATGTATTTATGTGTAACTACGCGACCTGACATTTCGTTTGCCGTGTCATATTTAAGTAAATTTAACAGTTGTTATACGGAATTCCATTGGAATCAAGCTAAGCGTGTACTGCGATATCTTAAAGGTACTAAGCAAAAGGCTTTGGTATTTAAGAAGTCGAATGTAGTTCCCGTTCTTGAGGGTTATTCTGACGCAGATTGGGCGGCAGATCCTGACCGTAAGTCGTACACGGGGTATGTGTTTAAATACGGCGGTAATTCGGTATCTTGGGGTAGCTACAAACAGTCTTGCATATCGCTTTCGTCCACCGAGGCGGAGTATTGCAGCTTGAGCGAAGCGAGTAGAGAAGCGGTGTTCCTACAAGCTTTAATTAAGGAATTGCTAATGACGACTAGTTGTAAAATAGTAATGTATTGTGACAATCAATCTGCTATACAGCTTGCTATCAATCACACTCATCACAGACGGAGCAAGCATATAGAAATAAGATTTCATTACGTTAGAGATATGATAGATAGGTTTAACGTAGAAATTTTATACATCCCTACGGATGAGATGTTAGCAGATGTGTTCACTAAGCCCCTGGGCTGTGTCAAGCACGAGGTGTTCACTCGTCAGCTTGGTGTGGCATGAAGCCATCATGATGCCCACGTTATGGGGGGGTGTTGTAAGTGTAACGCTGGCCATCTAGAGAATAGACTTTATATTCAAATGTGAAAGCTGGTGTTTGTTCTGTTTGTCACTCGGCAACTATTTTTCCTGTACATATGTCATGTGTAATTTTATAATAATATATATTAAATATTTCACTTCTTTCCAACTGTGTTTATCACTCTACTCTGCTATAACAACAACACTTACGGGATATATTCTGTGATTATTATTTTTATTGCTGTTGCAAGCGACATCGCGACTGAGAATGCGGGGGGATGGAAAAAAATGTTAGGATCAGACAAAACTGTCTACCCTCTTTCTTTGTCTTTTGCTACGCGCACTACCCTCGACACTAAAGTCACGGAAAAATACACTCACAGTATCACCAGGTTTTTTATGGTACATATTACATTAGATAGAATTAATAGGTTTCCGATTGAAACACGAATAAAGATCGTGCAAGGTCATCTCTTATCTGCAACAGACGTAAGAAGTCCAAAGTTCTCTTTATTTTATTTATTATTATTGATGAATAAAACCGTATGCGTCATAGATGGCAATAAATTATCCCAAAAGGCTGGGATTTAGACTTTACTCTTACACTTTCCAAGCTATTGCAAATAATTGTTGTCTTATTTGGGGATAACCTGATTTCGTATAATTGCCTAAGGCTAAAGTCCAGGTGTGGTAAGTCTTACGAACTTTAAATATTACTTTTAGTTATTAAACATATAATGTAGTAAATAGTATGTAAATGCATGTCTAAATGTCTTAATAGATGTATAGCTCTAAAAAACTGTAATGCAATAATAACTTTAGTCAAAGAAACATTATAAACCGGCGCGCATATTTAGATGGGCTATCTATTCTGTTGGACTCGGTTTGCCGTTTTTATTATTCTGTTGCAATAACCGATGCAGCGAGAGCAGCAGTGGCCCAGTGTTGGCGGCCCCGACTTACGTTCAGTAAGTCGTGGGTTCGAACCCAGGCAGGCGCATTACTTTGTGTAATTTATTACATCACCGCTGCTCTCAAAACGGTGAAGGAAAACATCATGAGGAAACCGGCATGTCCTAGAACCATAAAGACATGTGACATCTACCAATCCGCACTGGGCCCGCGTGGTGGATTATATAGCCCATTCCCTCTCATAGAGAGGAGGCCTGTCCCAGCAGTGGGAACATTAATAGGCCGATGATGATGATGATGAAACACTATAAAATATGCCTCGGTGATCTTCGTGATCTTAGTGGTCGCAATCACAAATGTTGATCATGAGGTCTTGGTTCCAATTCCCGGATGTAATGAAGTTTTGTTATCAGGAATTTTCCAATAGCAGCTACACTATTACATAGGGACTTATACATAAATAAAATGTGGGTGTGTTCTATTAGATGGTATTAGGTTCTCTTCTTAGGTACGTCTTTTCTGTGTGTTTAAGGAGGTAGTATCTGCTAACGAGAGGTTTTCTCTATCTCTTCTTTGATGAGTGAATATAAATTTGCAAAAAAAACTACATGACTAGGTACTCCTACACGGCATTAAGTTTTGGTTTTTTTTTTCACAAAAATATTTGACACTTTTTTCTTCACAAAGTGTACAATTGGAACTTTGATCTAAGTAATGATTTACTACGCTAATACAATTAAATAAAAACCACCACAAATAGAGTTGCTAATTTAGCTCATCTAGTCGCCTTAAGGGAACTACAGGAGCCAAATTAGCAACTCTATTTGTGGTGGTTCAAACTTCTTTTGAAATGCTGTTAGAATAAAGTTCTATTCAGCATGCACTACAAAGTGGTTGTTACGTCAGTCGCTGCGGGCCAAATGGTGCGAAATGAGTGGTTTTGATCGATTTACAAAAAATCTATTGATTGTACTAAAAAACTAAAACACTAAAATGATAAAATATTGCTTGTAGAATTATTTGACAAAAAATCAGAATGATCACATGAATATTATTATGTTTTTTTTTGGTTGAAAGAAATTTTTAGAGATAAGTTTGTGATTTTTTTTTATCGAGTGAAATTAAATGTATTATGTTTTCAAAACACTATCATACTAGCATATATCCTGAAGAATGTCATATATTTTTCTGGTTTTGTTTATAGCAGTGAATCATATACTTTTAGTCATTATAAAAGCCGCGTTTAGCTCATGTAATCGCCTTAAGGGTTCCGTTTTTGCTGACTTAGCTACGCAACCTAAACTCAGCAGTAGGTGGAACAGAGCTACCAGTGACGAGGATAATATTATTAAGGTGATTTCATAAAAAATATTATATACGTAATAACAAATGAAAATCGTGTATCAGCAAAATTGCTTAATGCGTGAAACATTGAAAGCCATCATCATATCTCTCTCGTTTTCCATACTTTTTATCAAATATATTTCTATAGGTATATAAAATCGTATTTTCTCCTGCAATATAAATCTTCCTGTGCGTGACTCAATAAATAACGTGCACGGCCTTTTCTTTCTATTGGACAACCTTTTCCGTACATCATAAATTTCATGTTAAAGCCACCTGGCGATATGCCAGGGTCCAGTTTCCAACAGCGCCTGTTACAATGTTCATATTATCTTGATTTCGACAACTATAGAAGTTATTGACTATTTTGTTACAGTTTTGTTTGTTTATATTATCTGTGTAATATCAATGGAATATTTTGTTTTTAATGTTGGTAATAAATGCTCTTTGGTTGGTAAGATTTATTTTTTTCCCGTTGACGCCATATTTTTTCTCTGTACAAATGTAGGTACTGTGTTGTAATGAAGCTCAAATAAAACTATAATTCATTATCAAGAGTTTTAATTGTAATAACAGTTTAACTCTATCTGTAGTGTATCGATACAATCGACTAGATTTGAGTCTATGGTTTTGATGATATGTTCTGTCGTTGAACGAGTGCTTGCGCGGTCATCAGGAGGCACGAAGGCATAAGAAATTTATACACTCATCGCTATAAACCTATGGTCTAAGAAACTCTTGTGAACACTGATGAGGCTGTGCGATGTCTGAGAGTGAATGAAAGATTCCATTTAAGTAGGAGGTTAATAAACTATAAACTATTATGTTTCTCAAAATTTACATCTATTTATTTGTTGTTTCTAACTAACTTTTAATAACAATTTGATACGCTTGCAATATTGTTTTAAACAAGATAATCTATTTGGCGGTTTAAATGACCTCTATACTTAGTTTTTATTTTGAAAAAATACTAGTTTGCTAAAAATTAAAAAAGTAGTTTTGCATTCTCAAAACGTTTAATTTTTTCCTATTTTTTTATTTTTAAAATCTAGCTTGTGGAGCTAAGATTGACTGTCACTCTATGTAAAATACTCGTATTTAGCTGCATCCGGTTAGACTTGAAGCCAACCCCAACATAGCTGGGAAAAGGCAAATCAGACAATGACTGTTTTTAAAATCACTAGAATAAGTTAAGGTAATTTTTCCTTATAGTCATAAAATTAGGATTAGTATGCCAAACACATACACAAAATACAAGTTTAAGGAAGATCAAGGAATTCCCTTAGCCAATATAGAACATATTATTTACTGCAGTTATCGGAATAGGGACCGAATCAAAACGTGACTCCAAGATTATGACGGTGTTGTTTTCAAAACTGGGTTTTTCCAATCATAAACAATTATTTTTAGCTTCTGCGCATCGTTATTTTTGCTTTCGTTATCCTGTACCTATTGCTTTGTTTTGGTCTTATTTGGCTAATGGTCTAGTGGTCTTAAAATTGCATTAGTAAGCCTAAATAATTCTCTGTTCTTCAGAGAAACCTGAATAACTCGATGTAACGTCCTTTGTTTGGATTGTAAGCAGTATGCTCGTTTGTTAATCTTTCGAGAGTTTACAATCTCGCGAGTTATGTTACAATCTAAGGGTTTTTACAATGGGACGCTGACATATATACATAAATAAACGAATTAAATAAATAAACTTATAAAAAAAAAACAAATAAAATGAAAAAAAAAAAATCTTAACATTTGGAAGTCGGTGGCAATAAGATAAAATAAAACAAACAAATTCACCACAAATATGTTTGCTTATGTTACTCCTTTTAGTTGACTACATTTTTTTTTTATAATTCTTATTATTAGTTCAAGTTTAGCGTTGTTATTTATTGTGTGTTTTAGTCAATCATACTAAAATAGGTTGAGAAACACTAATTTTATGGGTTGTTCACCTTTTAAACAAATATACAAACTTATTTTAACGAGAAGTTATCATGTCATCAATATAGACGTAGAAGAAAAAATACTTGGGTATTACAGAAGATAAGTGATTAACTACCCAAGGTAAGTAATGATAGTATATTTTATATCAAGGGACTAAACGAAGCCGAGGTGGTTAGACTCCCGAGCGTGCGAGGGAGTCAATTAAACCGAGGGTATATTAAGTTGTTGTTTAGTCTCGAGGTGCAAACTGTACTTTTCACTTTGAGTGCGAGATAAAAAGTCAATTTAGTACAAAAACATTTTATATATTTCTTATTCCTCCTTTCAAACTAACGAAAGTTTTCAGACGTTTAATGAACTATTCATTAAACTTTCGCAAGTTTTTAGGTAAATCTTGCGCGATTTTGGCGTCAAAAGTGTATTATGTCTTTTGCTCTTTGCTCGACGTCAAACTCTTCACTGTCACTGGAAATTCTTAAATTTATTTAAAATCGAACAAAACACTCAACAACAATTCTGAAATTTTTGCGGTCAGTTTTTTCTTTTAAGTAAACCACACACACAGTCGTCACAGATGAATAATTTAAAACACATGGCGCCACCTTTTTGCGGAAAAACCATGGAACTAAAACTATCAAACATTTGTCGCAATGAAGATGATCCACACTGTTTGAGTTGGTCTATGTTACATCAAGGAAATTAAAAAAAAAATTAATTACATTTCGCTCCCTAAAGACTAAAGTGGTCACTTTAGTCCCGCTTCATAGGACTATATTGGCGTACTTTAAGAGCATGAGAAGTGAAAAATGTGTAATTATGGCAAGTTTTCTTCGCAAGCTTTCTCTACCATATGAACACGGAAAAACCGGTGTAAATACATGAAAAATTAACCTCCTACTTTTTTGAAGTTGGATAAAAAACGGCTCGGAATGAATGGTTTTAGGCTAATGATTTTTCAACTTGCAAACGCGATCAAAACAAATGAACTATTTGTATCGTTTTCAGCTTGCAAAAACGATCAAAACAAATGAACCATTTGTATCGTTTTCAACTTGCAAAAGCGATCAAAACAAATGAACCATTTGTAGCGTTTTCAACTTGCAAAAGCGATCAAAACAAATGAACCATTTGTATCGTTTTCCACTTGCAAAAGCGATCAAAACAAATGAACCATTTGTATCGTTTTCAACTTGCAAAAGCGATAAAAACAAATGAGCCATTTGTATCGTTTTCAGCTTGCAAAAACGATCAAAACAAATGAACCATTTGTATCGTTTTCCATTAGAAAAAATGTTGAAGATCACGATAGACGACGGTTCAAGACTTGAACAGGCTTATTTTTAGACTCATAGGGCTACCGCACACTACAGACAAGACTGTCTTGAGACAGACTTTCGCTATACAAAATATATGAAGATGCGCACACTTGAGACAAAACGTCTCATACCTACAAAAACTGCACAGCGACAAGTCTGACTACCGATTGTCGGCTTCCCTTTTGGATGTACGCGGCGCGCACATCTACGACAAAACAGTCTAGCGATAGGGCATCGAAAAGTGGCTATTATCAAACCCGGGTTTTCGGTTTCGGGTTTTTTTGTCCAAAACCGGGTACCCGAGTTTTTCGTTTTTTTTTTTTCATCAAATGATAAGATGTTTATTTTGCAAATAGGTTTTTTAATTTAATCGGCTGGATGCGAGTCGCATGGGACCGGTCAATGTGGTGACACTTGAGGGAGGCCTATATCCTCAAATGGACGTCTTTCGGCTGAAATGACGATGATGAATGCAATAAATGAAACAAATCAAAACTCAACTTACATTTCTTTTTTTTTAAAAGGCTAAGCCGATGATGATGATGATGATGATCTCAAACGACACCTAATAACATGGGCTGTTGTCTTGTGAATCAACAAGTAACGATATCATGGACCGAGGCGTCAATTATTTTATCACCTTCAAAAGTATGCTCCTACAGAAACGATATACTTACGCCTGTTTCTGGAATTGAGTTCAGTTCTCGCCGCGAATTCTCCTTTATGTCTTCTACCGATTGAAAACGGGTGCCATAACTGGTAATTTGAGTTTAGGAAAAAGAAAGAAGTCGGCTGGAGCCATATCTGGTGAATATGGTGGTTGCTCGATGGTATTTGATGAGTGTTTGGTCAAAAATTCGTTCACAATGATGGCCTTGTGCGAAGGCGCATTATCGTGGTGCAAAATCCAAGAATTTTCTTTCCACAAATCTGGCTTTTTTCGTCGAATTTGCTCTCTTAAATGCCGCATAACACTCAAATAATGTTCTTTATTTACCGTATGACCTTCCCGCATGAATTCCGAGTGCACAACACCGCGAATAGTCAAAGAAAACTATCAACATGACTTTGTCTTTTGATCGACTTTGGCGTGGTTTTTTCGGTTTCGGTTCAGTTGGTTCAGTTGGAAGGCGCCACTCCGAAGCTTGTTGACTAGTTTGCATGTCAAACTCGTAAACCTACGTCTCATCACCAGTAACAATACGTTTCATGAATATTGGGTCGGAATTGACTCGTTCTAGCATGTCCTCAGCGACTCTCATGCCGTTGAGTTTTTGGAGAAAATTCAGGTCTTTTGGGACTAGCCGAGCGGTAACATGTTTCATACCCAAATTATTAGTTAAAATGGTACGGATCGACTTGTGAGATACAGAATGTTCCACGGCTATCTCTCTCAAAGTTGAAAGAGGAGTTTCAGTCACTATTTCCTTCACTTTTGCAATGTTAACTTCAGTTGCAGACGTTGATGGCCTACCAGAGCGAGGCAAATCTTCCATCACATTTTGGCCGCTTTTGAACGCTTTGTACCACTCATAAGCACGAGTTTTTGATAAAGTCGATTCACCGTAAGCCTTCTGTAAAATTTTCATTGACTCGAACACGAAATTCCATTGGCGATGCAAAATTTAAGACAACCTCTTTGTTCGATGTTTTTGTCCTTAAAGAAATTCGCTATACACACTAGATTCATATAACTAAACAGAACTGTATTTAAAATAAATAACAGATGCTTGCGATGCTCAAAGTCCGCGCTAAAATGGAAAACAGTTGTGCCAATCTAACAACAACAAAAAAAAATGAATTTGGAACCATAAAAAAATCATCCATTCCCGATACTTTTTTGACTGAATGTATAATACTTTCTTTTTTTTATATCGAGCTAGAAAAGGATAAACAAAAACCTTTCGTCTCTTTCATTTCTGCGAACATGAACTTCGCGGAAAAGATATTCCCGACAAAACGCAAATTTTGTGTTAGGTTACTTTTGTTCCGATTGCGATGCCCTTAAACCCACGTCGTTAAGGCGACAAGGTATTTCACGACCTTTGTTGATTTTTAGTCAAAGAAAGACTTACACTATGTTTTCAGGATCGTAGCGTACTTTGTGTTATAAGGAGACGTAGGTATGTAGTTGGTTGGCAACTGACAACCTACTTAGTCTTGAGGTGTCGAAAGAAAATGTGTTTCCAAATTAAATCTTTTGATGTATTTCTGTTGTTTTAAGATGTTATTTATATTTCATGTGCTTTGTTTGTTATGTTTTTCAGCTTCCCCTTAAAATAAACCGATATTTGTGTCATTAATAAATTCTACTAACTATAACTGGGTTTATTTTTGCATAAGCTGCTAATTGGGTCAAATTTCTCACATGAAGAATGAAAATGAAATTGGCAAATGTAGAAACCAGCCGAGTTGGACTCGGCTCATCTCCTTTTTTTTCGGATTGAAAATCATCAAATGACTCTCTCTTGTAGGAGCGGGAGGGAGTGTCAGACTTTTAGGTACTGACTAAAACCCATGCATGTTCCTGCCTCGCCCTTTTTGTTCCGTGGCCACGGTATCTCTTTCGAACGGTCCAGTCTTCTTCACACGCCGTCGACACGGCCTGTCGTCATAAGACGGACGGACGGCAAGCTAGCCCATAGCTCACTGTCCACAGGCCCGCGCCTACGGTGGCCGGGGATCATCTCCTGTGTGTCACTTTTACGTCCCTACCTTGTAAACTCTTGGTCAAAAAGGATCTAGATTGAGACTTGAGAAGTTACCTACTTGTGTTAAAATTAAAACAAGATTAACGAAGATGAACTTGTTACTTGAACGACCTCCTTGGTTTAGTGGTCACAATCACGACTGCTGAGCACGAGAAAAAAAAAACGTAAAATAAATAAAAAAAAAACAAAGGAGATCCTGGTTTCGATTCCCGATTCGAGCAAGCAGTTATTGGGTTTTTCTCAACAGTAGCCACGGAGCACAGTGGGTCGAAACGATTTTAGTGACTTAGGGATCGCCTTCGTTTTTTTACTTTTGTTTATGCGTATCGATAGAACTCATTAACTTCAATAATAATTGTTCTGATGCTTTTTTCCTAAACTTGCTCCTTTGGGTGGAAAAATGCATTTTGTTATTTTTTGTATGGAGCGGATCAAATTAAATTAACTTTCTGCTCGAGTGGCGAGTGATCCCGCTTTGAAACTTTATTTTTCTTAAAACTTGTCCAGTCTGCTATCATTTGATGCTTTGAACATTTGCATAAAGTTGCAACACTGCCAAATAAATGGATCGAAAAAAAAATAAAAAATACGTTGAATAAAAAGCTTCATTTTTTATTTTCGGATTGTCTTTTAAGTTATAATTGATATAGAATAGTAAGTCAAAGCACTTAATAATACACATAGTTATATCACCGGTGCAAGTTTGAGAAGGAAACAACGGTGTGGTTTTTAGTCAGTAAGAGTCTGCCAGACCCGCCCCAGAGCGGAGGACACCCATGAGGCGTTTTCATCCACAGAACAAAAAATAAAATTGCGACCCAAGTGTTAATGCTGAGTTTGAGGAACCCAGCTTTAGCATGTACGATTTTCCAATAGATTTTTTTCATTGAGAGCCGTGGAGTCTAATTTGTACCCCATTGAGGGTTGCTACCTGCTACATGGGATTAAAACACAACTGGCGAAATGTGTATGTACTCTTAGGTATGCTCTACTTCAGTGATTGCTGACGTGATGATGACGGTTAACATTATATAATGTAGTACTTAGTTATTAGTCATGCTACGCCTGGTTTCGATCCCATGGTAAAACTCGGGATAAACCGGATTTACCTACAATGGGACCGAAATTCGGTAAAAATGCACCAGAATACCAAAACCCTATTTTTCGTTGATTTTAGAGCCCCACCTTAACGGACAGTTCAGCACCGCGATATTAAACGGATATTGCATGCGGTTACTGCATTCGAATCCGACTAGTGACCACGAAACGTAAGTTATTGCGCTAGATCACTCAGTGGTTGACTTGCATGTTTGTATAGCGAGGTACCGCTTAATAGGTTAGTTTCCACCATCAATAAATTGCAAATCTATTTAGTCCGTTTGTTCGAGTATTGGAAAATAATGGACATGTATTTTTTGTTTTTGTAAATCAAAAGATAAAACGTATCTGAACTCGGGAGTGGGGGCTCGTGACGTCAGATCGCACTAAAAATTATACCACGGTGTGACGTATTGAGAATCATAAAAGCGTCGAATCTTCGTCAATTTTGGTTTTAGTAACAAAAGAAAAAATACTGGTCTAATAGTCTTTGATAATCTAACTGAGGAGCTAATTTATTTTTTTGTCATTAACCCTAGGTATTGATGATAAATCATAAATCATTCTAAAGCTAGTAGCTGTTAACCATAATTATTGTATCTTATAACCCAGTTAGTTGTTGACGTCAGATGGGCAGTCGATTTTTAAGATAAGATTTATTTATTTCTGAGTAAACCAAACACACACACATACACTACCGTTGCCGGTGTAGAAATATTTAAATTAATAACAAAGTGGCCAAGTACGAATGAAATGTCAAAATTTTACTAGTTACACAATGTCAAATGGTCAAATGATAAAGGGTAAAAATAAACAATACAAATACAAGAGTGATAAAAATAATGTCAAAATTTATAATTTAAAAAATCATTAAACGAGTAGAAACAGTTGTCTAAAAGCCAGGGAAATATAGCATTCTTGAATATAATAATTTTTAACTTTTTTTAGTATGCTTCGTTTTGTTTTATTGTTTTGTTACTATTCGTTTTTTAAGTATTTCATTTTAGTTTTTATAATTACATTTTATTTAAAATTTGTATGCCTTCGCGGCAAATCATAGCGCTCAAATAATGTTTAACCTAACAACTTTATGTAAATACCTATGTTTAACAAATAAAGATTCTGATTCTGATTCTGACTCAGAATCAGAATGGACAGCACTCTGATACGTGCGGTTAAATTTTTAAATTAATGCAGCTGTATCCGGCTAGACTGGAAGCCAACACCAACATGATTGAGAAAAAGGCTCGGCAGATGATGATGGGTATGAACAACGTACCATGCGCAACTTACTCTGCACCAGTATAGGAGTAAGTCAGTAGAGTACAGCCCAATCCCTGAGGTATGTGTATTTTTAAAAAGGCCATCGATAATCATCATCATCATCAGCTTATAATGTTCCCACTCTTGGGACACGGCTCACTCAATGAGAGGGAATGATAATTATGATACCTAGGCTATAATCCACCACGCGGACCCAGTGCGGATTGCTAGCCATGTCACATGTCGATATGCCGGGTTGATAGTAGCGGTGATGAAATAAATTGCAAAAAGTAATGTGCCTGTAAGTACACTCTGAAACAGAAGTATTACAAGACTTCTGTTTCTCTTCTAAAGCACTTAAATGCGATACCAAATAAAGACCATAATTTTCTAACTAATCATATTTTTCATAATATTCCATAATATATGTTTGTTTTGTTAGGAAATCCTGACTTACACGTTCTTACTAATGATACTCGTAAACATACTCGCCCTAACCAAATGGATCCTTACCTACTTGATTAGTGCGTGAATGCTAATTAAGGTGACCGGATAGTTGCTACAAAGTGTATTCCACCATTACACACGCATCTTTAAATTATATTGTACTGATTTCCATCATGTTCTCAAATTCATTACCCATCAAATTTTCCTTTACGTTTTCGCGCAAATTCTTTGGTGTAATCGTAGAATATACCTGACTTATGAAGTTTATTTACTCAACAATAACCGTGTTGCAAATCTTTACATAAACGATGATCTTAAAACAGATTGTTTATTTGCCTACGTAAAGACCCTTTGATGGGAAATATTATTTTAATATAGTGGTTTTAATACAAGGCATTTGCAAGAAAACCAAGGTTACCGAAGTATTCCCAGTGCCCACTGTCACTTAAGTTTGGAAATGCTTCGATTTCCAAACTTAAGTGGCAGTGGGCAGGCACATTGCTCGCAGAACGAATGACCGATGGGGCCGAAAAGTCACAGGGACCGGTCAATGTGGCGACACTTGGGGGAGGCCTATGTCGAGCATTGGACGTCTTTCGGCTGAAATGATGATGATGATGAAGACAGTGGTTCCAACCGTGATTAAATAGAAATCAGATGCTTCACAATTTAGATTTTAATTTATTTGAGAAATGAATTCAACCAAAAATATTAGCTTCCTTTAAAATCCGAAATGTACCCTGCAGGGTATACTTTGTATGAGCAAGTAACGTATCCTTATACCTAATTTATTGAAGGCTAACCCTCAAGGTTATGATTATAAGTGTTATATTAACACCATCATCTTTATCATTGAATAATTAAAATAGGCTTGTCTACTGAAAAAATCTAGTTAGTTTGTCAGTTACATTATCAAAAATATTTGACCCGTATTTTTTCTTTTGTAACCTAAACCAAAATTGACGAAGATACGACGCTTTTAAAATTCTCAATACGTTACGCCGTCGTATGATTTTTAGTCTTTGTCAATATTCATAGATTTACAAAAACAAAAAATACGTGTCAATTATTTTTTAATACTATAACTGACGGACTGAAAAGATTTGCAATTTATTGATGGTGAAAACTAGCCTATTATTGAAATACCATACAAAGATCAAAAGGCGCACGTCAATAATCTGCGAGGTAGGGAGCAACTGAGGCATGCTGCACTTGCAACTCCAAACAAATACACAATAATATTATTTGCGTCAGCGATCCAGCAGCACAGCTGTATAATTGTTCCACCCACATCAGCATCGGATACCTTCCTTTTGAGTCATGCTTCCCTGGTCAGAACGACTTTCACCCACGTCTTTCCAACGGTCTTTTGTAAGTCTTCCACAGGCTATAATAATAGTCTACCAAAGCTCCATATACCATCTCTCGTATAAATAGTCCCTGTCATTTTCTCTTTGGACAAAATACACGATGTTATTTTAACCAATTTCAGTCAGAATACATCAAGTTTCATTAGATTAATTATAATGCGGTCCGCGTTAAGAGACATTAATTACTTTTGGGCCTACGGGGTTGCGACCCATGTGACAAGCACATTTAAATTCACAACGAACAGCTTGATTTAACAAAGTTTTGAAAATTTTAAATTGTGACCACTTAAGTAATTATTTTGTTCACATCTGCTGTGCCTTTATTTTTGAAATTAAATAATGATTGATGGCGTTTTTGATTCAAATGTACTGTAATGAATCGGTAACATATATGTCACCGTAAAATTGTCAAATACGTTATATTGTAATATCACTAGCGATATTGTAAAGTCTCGAATTATTGTCAAATGAACATACTGCTTACAATAAAACGCATTATTTTTCGTGTAATGCATGCGATGGTAGTCAACTCACGCGGTGTGGAGAGAAGGAGGGGTCCTCCTTGCCCAGTGGTACCACTCTCAGGAAAAGATACTGTACCATTCCTGAGAAATATCGATTAATATAACCTAACCTTAAAACACTTCATATTCCCCTAAAAAGCGTAGTCGACGGAGCCCCGCTTCGCGGAGCCACTATTTCCGAGTGCAGGGTTTAAAGGAACCTAACTAACCTAACGGGGGGATGCCCCAAGTCCCGTTTATGGGGGCAAGGGATACTTCCGTATGTTCAGTTGACAATAATTCGAGACTTTACAATATCGCTAGAGAGATACACGTTATATTGTAATATAACGTATTTGACAATTTTACGGTGACATATACATATATTTACGAAGTTCCGTATTTGTTGTCGTACGGTTGCAAGGAAATCAATTATGGTATCTTTTTGGTTGTTTTCTAGTTTCTGCCTCCGGTTTCACCCAACTTAGCCATTCGGTGTGAAGAGGTTACAAATGGGTGCGTGTCATTTGATATACCTAATAACAGAAGGTCTAACGTTCACGTGACCTAATTTCATTTAATATACTTTTTGTTTAGTGTAACGATGAAATGATATAATGAATTATTGATATAATTTCAGTTTATCTAATTTTATATGGCTTAATAAACATTTCCTATAATGCACTTTAAAACTAATATTAATTTAGTATAATATTTAGTTAGTATAATATTCAAAATCTATAATAACGTTAATTATACTTTTGAAACGTCTACTGTTTTGAATATTTTTTGATTGGACTATAAACACCTGCTAGTTTCGTGTTTCCCTCCGACTCTCTCGAGTGCCAGATCCCTTCCATTGTTGGAGAATCATCTAGGCATGGGGTCTCAACTAGAACAAATTATAAATAGTCTTGAAAAAAGACAATAGATGGCAGCATAGGTAGCAGTAATGAAATTAACAATCACTAAAATGAGTTATACGGTAGATTTTGGAAGAAATAAGATTAGCAAAAATCAAAAGTTCCTTGTTTAACGCTAATCTATCTATTTACGCTCATAAATCACGTTATTTCAACAAAATAGATAAAGAAAGCATTTTACTTAATTCGTACCCTTATATTGATAAAGTTGTCAAAAGTCAGCCATCTGTGAATCATTTTCGTTAGAGCTATTTGCAATAGATGGCGTTTTACTCAATTTATCACATTCAATATTACCACAATCGTAACTGATTTACGTTTAGTTGTTTCATTTTAATTAAATTTAAACTTTAAAACAAAATAAATGGATTCTGTTTATAGAAATATAAAAAATCTTTTAACATTTCCAAGGTAAATAATAACATATTTTTCTCATTTTATTAAACTCGGAACTACTTACATAACACGAAACGTCCTACCCGTAGGTAGTTACTCTGCCTGTCAATGTCAATTCTTGACTCTCCATCTCATCCGACATCACGAGCGAAAGGGATAGACGCTGTGATGAGCAGTAAGGAGCTAGTGCGCGTACACACACATAGTCACATACGCACTCCTGACCACAGAACATATATACTCTAGCCTCCTGACCCTGAATGAGGCATACATGTGCGACTTCATTGAATTGACAGCGCGGGCGGCCGTGTGATTCATGTTTGAATGACAACATGAACTCAAGCAAATAGGTGTTAGACTGGAACTGAGGCTTAGGATTATTACTGTGTGAAACGTAATAAATATGCACCCAATTTACCTAGTTGTTATTATGAATGGTCAAGCTCCTACATAATATTACCTGCGACTTTGCCCACGTGACAATCTGTTCTCTTGCTAAAGCGTGAACATTATTATACGTTGAATAATGTAGGTAGATATTGTTATTATCAACAAATAATTTCATTGATTAGATTTTTTTCTTTGATGTGACTGTGAGGCTGGTTGTTGGTTCATCAAATAAAAAAATGTGTTATTTTGTAAATTGTTTATTGGCTGTTTATTTACAATAGCGGTCAATAGATAATACAATAAGCATTGACAATAATCTCTTAGTATACAGTTATCAACAATACATTGTGTAACCACAGGGACTAGGCGGAGGACTTGCCCACAATATTTGCTTCACGTAGGTTCTTGGCGATATTTATTTAAGTATTTATTAAAACTTTATGTACAAAAACGGACTGCGGCGGATGCCTTGGGCATTTTCTACATTTGCAGTACGTATTGATATATCCGCAAAGCACCTAAAAAAAGAAAGGTAGGTATATGCCGGACGATAATAACTCCGATTAAGTACTTATAAAATACCTAAAACTTGAGAGATTATAAATTGTGATGATCGGAAAGAAGATACATTTTTTATTAAAACATTGGTATGAAAATAAGTAAAAATATTGCTGGACATTACACGCAGCGCCATCTAGTGCCACACTAAGCCACGAGGCTTGTGTCGTGGTCATCAGGTAGTTGATATACTACAAAGATACTTTTTGTTTGTAAATACATACTTATCGTACATATTAACATCCATGACTCGGAAACAAAATAATGTACATGCTCATCACACAAACATTTGCTCCTACCGGGATTCGAACCCTGGGACTCTAAGAACGTAAGGCAGTCTCATTACCGCTATGGCATTTGTATTGTCATTTAATTAGGTTTACACGAAAAAAAACTTTCGATTCAGAAAAAGTCATTGTTGCAGGAATATTTTCTTTATTTGCACTTAAAAATCTACCTTTTACTCTGCACCTCTTTTTGCGAGCAACACTTGGCTATAGGCTGGTCTTTTCGCCCATACGTGTATCCTTATTTGCCTCTGTAACACAAAAGGTTATTCTGTAAGAAATCAAATCTATCCAAAACATACTACAATGCTGTAGCAAAATGACTTACTACTATTTAATTTAGTAGTACTCGTAGTCGCTTCCGACACTCGCCAGGCCGAGCTTGTGAGTGTCGAAAGCGAGTCTATCGCAAATATTGCCAAAACTTTTTTATTCGTTCATAATAGAAAACGCTGACTTAGAACTGATCACTATCACTGCATTTTATAAAACAAAGTCTCCGCCGCATTTGTCTTTCTGTCTGTCTGTCCGTGGCAAACTCAAAAACTGAGGCACGGATTTTCATGCGGTTTTTACCAAATAGACAGAATGATTCATGAGGAAGGTGTTTACACACACACAATCAATATTTCGTGGTCAAGTCGTCAATAGTATCAATTTCCGGGAGCTTTCATGGCATACACAGGCTAACTCTTGTTAGATTTAACAAAATTATGTGATAAAGACTTATAAAAAGCTAAAGAAAAGTCCGTAATAACATAATAAGTATATCTATAATAACACCATAGAGTTTACCATAGGAGATATAATAAGTATATCTTCTATGGTAAACTCTATGTAACCATTTTTATCTTTCAAAATTAAAAAATATGACCTACTTTGCCAAGCCGTTTTCCTCTATTCAGTATTAATCCTTATCCAAATAAGTATGTGCATTATCTTGATAATTGAATTTATATTAAAAGTCACTATACTCTAATTTTCATCATGTTATTGCGTCAAAAGTAAGTAGGTAGTTATTATTAACTAACTGCTTTAAATTTTATCAAAACATGCTTCAACAAACTTTTGTCCTACACAAAAGTTTTAACGCACATTTTGTTAAACCTACAGGAGCTTTAGTTGGCCCGGCTACAGCATTGTACACAAACAAAAGGAAGCCATTTTTCTAAATAAAGATGTAGGCAGTCGGTACTTTATAATTCTAAAATGCGCGTGAAACTTTAGAATAGGCATGACGACAGTATCAAAAAAATACAAATCTATGTAGTCCGTCAGTTAAAGTATTTAAAAATAATGGACACATATTTATTTTTTTGTAAATCATAGAATATTCACAAAGATAAAACGCATCGAAACTCGGGAGTAGGAGCTCGTGACGTCAGAACTAGCTAAAATTATACCTAGGCGTGACGTATTGAGAATTTTAAAAGCGTCGTATTTTCTTCAATTTTGATTTATGTACCAAAAGAAAAATACGGGTCAAATAAAACGCATCGAAACTCGGGAGTGGGAGCTCGTGACGTCAGAACTAGCTAAAAATTATACCTAGGCGTGACGTATTGAGAATTTTAAAAGCGTCGTATCTTCGTCAATTTTGATTTATGTACCAAAAGAAAAATACGGGTCAAATATTTTTAATTATCTACCTGACGGTCTATTTTTTTTTTCGTCTAACCTATTGTTGATAAAAGTCACGTCATGTGCCCTCATGAATTTTACAAAGTAAAATAAAAGATTCCACTTACCCATAATTAATTTCTTGAATTGCTGAAGATCACTTCACTGACGCAACAAGTCCAAATTCAAACGCCGCCCGTAAATCAATATCAAATCGGAATCCAAAGTCCAAAGACAGGGTCAGTAAAATTAGACATAAATTCTAAATTCAACACGAACTATCAATAAAGAAATATCGGATTCCATATTCAAGCCATACTCGTACCTACGATAGCAAACAAAACCAGTTACATGCACAGCACGCACGGGTGCCGAAACCAAGCATGTGTGCACCCGCACACTGCGCACACACACGCGCTGCGTGCCTCCCGTCTTCTCCACTGACCGGGGAGGCAACTTGCAGCGAAATGCAATGCGATTTACAACTAAACCGGGCGCGCGAAATTTTCTATGCAGACCTTTGGTAGTCTGGATATCATGAAAAATCTATTGAATGTATCTGTTCAAACTAAAGTTATTTGAAATTTTTAATAACTCATCTATCCCTGTGTGGTTTCGCTTTTTTTCGTTTTCGTATTAAATACGTTACTTATTTACGCCCAAAGATGATACGCTCATAACTTCCAAACCAATAGGTATCTTTTTTCCAATTCTGCTTCCTTAGAGGGCTAATAATGTCAAGAATAGAACATTCTAATAAGATGTAGCTAAATATATATTATTAAGTAAATTTAAACAATTAAGTATCCTGTTACGTTTGTGTAGGTTGTCATAGCCAATTGAAACAGTAGTTAGTAGCATAATAATAATGCATATACGATAATTCAAAGCAAAAACACTCACCGATTTAAACTGAAATTTAATTAACTTACTTTACGAAATTTGGTTATGCATTTCTCTACTATGCTGTAAAATAATCAAACTAATACGTAAAAAACATTATTTGACATGAATCTTCCAAACGGGTCAAAACGATTGACAAATAGAAAAATAAACCATATTAGCAATATTTCATTAGTCAGTCGATATTTTCGATTTTTGTAACTACAATATGTCTTGTAGTCGCGAACGATATTTTCATCAATATACAACCAAGCACTGACCTGCAAATTCCAAAAAACGTAAGGAAACTTTGAATGTCGCGGGCCCCCTGGCGCTTTCACCTTAATTAATCTAATCCCATTGAATGACTTTTTCATGAATAAGATATTCAATGGGATTGTATTGACGATTTAATTACTGATAATTCTGTGAATAGATACGTGTTACGGATTTACTTCAACGAATCATAATTATTTTGTTTAACATACAGGCTCAGACCAAATAAAAAGGTAAAGCCGCGAGACGTAATTTGACGGGCCTCACTTTGCTGTTCGCAGAGTTTCAACATTCCCTTTTTATTTACATATATGTCTTACAGTCTCGACTTCTCGAGCGATATTTTCATCAACATACAAACTAGCACTGGCCTGCAAATTGCAAAAAAAACGTAAAAAAAATTGATATATCGCGGGCTACCCTGGAGCATCCACCTTAAGTATTGAAATACTCAAAAACACATGAAGAGGCATTCGCTACAGCGTGAATATTGCTAACTCACTCAAACAAAGGAAAATGTTTCGCCGACATTTTTTGTTGTATTGTTATTATCTACTCGTTCTTGAACGCACGGCGATGGTAAGAATCTATATAAAACAGCGCCATCTAGTTCATGCAATGCCACTTAGTATCGAAACAACCCAGTATCGAGGTGAACTCCTAGATGGCGTTGTAAAACTCCAATCTGTGGCAATTAGTGATACGCTGGTGCTGTCATCTGTTGTAAAAATAGAGGAAGGGATATAACCGGAGCAATAACCTGACTTAGGGAGGTGTCATTTCTTTGTATGGGATTGGGTATCTGTACGAAGTATTATAATATCTGTGATCTAGGTTATGTAAGGTTAGAACAGTGACCATTAGCGCGCATTACTTATTCTTTACAGAATTTTGGCTGAAAATGAGTAAATATGAAAATTAGGTCAAATGAAAGTTAGGTCAGTTAAACATTATATTAAAACAGCATTATACAAATTGAAATTTATTTGAAATGAACGTTATACTAAATGATAATATTAGAGTAAAAGAAGTTTATATTACATGTAACATTAGATCACATGAAATTAGGTTATTTGTTTTTATAGCATATGAAAATTATATGATGTGAACGTTATTTCAAGTGAAAATATACTATCTGTTATTATAACATATATTACACACCCGTTACAAATAGGACAACAGAGTTACATTTAAATAATCTGTACAAATTATTAAAATTGAAGGGATTGTATAAAATAACGCACACTATGTAAGCAAGCATATTACAAGTGGAGCGATTATGTCGCTGATAAAAATGCTTGGCTTAATGCAGGTCCTGCTCCACAAGGATAGGGGCGCAAAAATTGATAGCATTAATTAATGGTATTGTTGGAGCTGCTGAAGATTGTACTTAACTATCTTTGCATTGTATAGATTACATTTTAGTATTATACAGTGTGTCCGGACATGGACTAGCGATATTCTAAATACTTAAATATAAACTATTTTAAAGGACAATTACACTCTAGGCTTGGGTCTGATACACTTACCTGCTATGTCGCAGCCATTTTGTTTATTTTGTTGAAATAATTATGATCTATGTGAGTACAATAAAAATCATATCTCTCAAAGACAACAATAACTCTTATAGTATTAAACATACAGTTGTGCATTTTATGTTGTATTGTAGCTTAGCTCAAAATCAGTTGATCTAGTAAAAAAAATGAAAAAGTTGTCTGGGGTGTTTTTGTAGTACCTAATTAACCCGTAAGAAGGCGCGCCTCAGTTAGTTACACGGAGAGGCGTGCGCGAGCAAATTACTCACACTACTTTAAATGCTCAGATTTCTACTTTAATAGTACCTATTGGCTTATAAGTACTATTAAAGTAGTGAAGTTAGAGCAGCGGTGGCCCAGTAGTGGCGGCCCCGACTTACGTTCAGTAAGTCGTGGATTCGAACCCAGGCAGGCGCATTACTTTGTGTTATTTATTACATCACCGCTGCTCTCAAAACGGTGAAGGAAAACATCGTGAGGAAACCGGCATGTCCTAGAACCATAAATTCGAAGACATGTGACATTTACCAATCCGCACTGGGCCCGCGTGGTGGATTATATAGCCCATTTCCTCTCATAGAGAGGAGGCCTGTCCCAACAGTGGGAACATTAATAGGCCGATGATGATGATGATGATTGGCTTATAAAGGATTTATATAAATAAAACAAGGTTTAATAAGTAAGAAAATAAGTATTTAAATTAAAACTATGAAACATAAATGCAATTTATAAAACAAATAACAAATCAACTTATTTTTATTTTCTAATTTTGTGTCTTCACAATAAAAAATCTGACATAACAAAAAACGTAATAATTAACCAATTTATAAATAAATAAAATAATATATTCTAGAAAATACAATAATACTATTTAGGGTTACGTTGCCAAATGGCAAAAAACGGAACCCTTACAGATTCGTCATGTCTGTCTGTCTGTCTGTCCGTTCGTATGTCACAGCCACTTTTTCCGAAACTATAAGAACTATGCTGTTGAAACTTGGTAAGGATGTATTCTGTGAACCGCATTAAGATTTCCACACAAAAAAAAAAAAAAAAAGGTTCCTCATACCATAGAACTGAAACTCAATTTTTTTTTCATCAAACCCATACGTGTGGGGTATCTACCTATGGTTTTTGTTTTTTTTTTTCCTAGCCTATCGTGTGTCCCACTGCTGGGCACAGGCCTCCCCTTTTTCCTTCCAAACCTCTCTATCTTGTGCGATATCTGGCCATGTTCGCCCCGCAAACAAGATCAGATCGTCACACCACCTTCGCCGCGGTCTACCTCGACGGCGATTCCCTCCGTCAGGCGTCCAGTGAGTGACGATCTTTGCCCATCTCTCCGGGTGCATTCTTACTACGTGGCCAGCCTACTCCCACTTCAGCTTGGCTGTTTTTTCTCCGACATCTGCAACCTGAGTTATGGAACGCAGGGTCCTGTTTTTTACGCGATCTGTACGCTTCACACCAATTATACTGCGTTCCATTGCCCTCTGGCAAAGATAGGTCTTCAAAAATGATATTGAGGTTTCTAGAATCATTTTTTTCTAAACTGAATAGTTTGCGCGAGAGACATTTCCAAAGTGGTAAAATGTGTCCCCCCCCTGTAACTTCTAAAACAAGAGAATGATAAAACAAAAAAAATATATATGATGTACATTACCATGTAAACTACCACCGAAAATTGGTTTGAACGAGATCTAGTAAGTAGTTTTTTTTCAATACCTACGTCATAAATCGTAAAATGCAATTTACCTTTCATTTACAACGAACTGCAAGAACTTTATCTTACTATGTTATTTGCTGTTACGGAACCCTTCAATGGGCGAGTCCGACTCGCACTTGGCCGCTTTTTTATTAGAATAATAAATATTTAGCTGCATCCGGTTAGACTGGAAGTCGACCCCAACATAGTTGGAAAAAGGCTAGGCAGATGATGATATTAGAAAAATAAATACTTACACGGAGGCGCGTGATGAGTAAATTACCGCACGATGTTCCGCGGGCTCCACAAACACTTCGCTGCGTGGTCGCAACGGAACTGACCGCTAAGAGAGTTGCGTCATGGGGGAGGGGATGAATAGTTAGAAAGCTACCTAGGCGCTTGAGACGTTAGGGCGTCAGTGTCACCAAAAGTTTTTGCTTTAAATTTTTGTGTGAGTAAATTGCTCATTCTCGAGAGCAGCGATGGCCCAGTGGTGGCGGCCCCGACTTACGTCCAGTAAGTCGTGGGTTCGAACCCAGGCAGGCGCATTACTTTGTGTAATTTATTACATCACTGCTGCTCTCAAAACGGTGAGGGAAAACATCGTGAGGAAACCGGCATGTCCTAGAACCATAAATGCGAAGACATGTGACATCTACCAATCCGCACTGGGCCCGCGTGGTGGATTATATAGCCCATTCCCTCTCATAGAGAGGAGGCCTGTCCCAGCAGTGGGAACATTAATAGGCCGATGATGATGATGATGATGATGAAATTGCTCTCATTGCCTTCTCACGAGTTAACAATTATTGGTTGAATCGCATAATTTTTCGTTTCTTTTTTTTTCGAACGTTGTGGTATTGTGAACACTGTTTTATAATGCACACGGTAGACAATATTATTGCCTTTCGAATAAGCTTATTTTTATCTCAGCATGACTAAAACTTTGAGAGATATGTTTTTTTTTTGTACTCGCATAGACCATATTTCAACAAAAAAACAAAATGGCTGCCACATAGCGGGTAAGTGTATTGGACCCAAGCCAAGGGTGTAATTGTACTTTAAAATAGTTTATATTTAAGTATTTAGAATATCGCTAGTCCACGTCCGGACACACTGTATAATCGCATAGCCCATATTGTGTGAGTACTATGTACTAGTAAGCTATCATTCAATGGAAACCTACGGCAGTTCTTGACTTGATTGTGCCCTGGCGGTTGAGAGTATGTCATGTTCACTCAAATGTCTCGCTGATGGTGGCGGGTGTGTTGGACCATATAGTTCCCTTCAAAATGGTTGAGCTGAATGGTGCCGATTCATGCGTCATGTTCGTGAACGGGCGCTGTCAGTTGTGACTGGTCATCTCTTAGTTGCCATGGCTTATTTGAATGAATTATTTTTGTTTTTTCTATGGACACTTTTAACGTGCACATCTTGCTACATTGTTCTCACATAATATACCATCTCAACATGAATGATGTAAGTAACCAAGATTTTGTAACAAAATTTTGATTTAAAAGAGTGTCCATGGAGTTTCTTGCCCGTTCTTCTCCATAGAGATCTACGCTAGGGAATAGGAAAAAAATCACCCTGTATATAGCCAGTATAAGTGGTGACATTGTGTATTGTAAGTAGTATTAAATCACAAAAAGCTGTCGATGTAATTAATATTAATTATGATTTTGATAAAATTTTACAAAACATGAACAAACAACCCCGTTTTATCATACTCATTAGGTAAAATTTAATTAATTTAACTCATTATTTTTTTCTGATTGTCGTATCGCACAAATAAATAAAAATAAAGTATCGCACTTACTAGTTAATTATTATTAATAAGCTAGACCTACAAATAAAGTATGCAGGGTGGACTATTTTAACTCCACGGAAGGAAAGATCTCTAAATACAAAAGCAAATTTTACTCAAAAAAAATATTCCTTTATTTTTTAAAAGTAACAAATCGCTTGCCACACTGGGGAATCGAACCGTTTAGAGTTAGAAACAAACTTTACTTTTTTACATCAATCGATTAGATCAGTCATGAAGATCGAATCTGTACGTGATAAATTAAATGAAATATCAACAAATAGTTATTAACAAAGTCTGATTTAAATAGACAAATAATAATTTAATGCGAACGAAGGTTATAAATAACAGCTAGTTTTAAATAGGCAAAGTCCATTTTGTTAGATATGTTAACGGAAAAGTATGGAATCCATCATTGTATTGGAAATAAACATAAGAAATTTATTCAATTCCTAAAATAGATAAGAAATCTATGATACATTTTGTAATATGCACTTTTAATAGGAAATTTCCGAAAAAGTGAAGAAAATAAGCCAAGAGGATATTAATATAAATCAATTGTATGACCGTTTATTTTCATTAGTTCACACGGAATTCAACAAAACTTTTGAAAAGAAGACAAAGAGTATTTGCCCTAAATTTATATTTAGTGATTGGGCAACTAGAGGTATCAGAAAAAGTAGGGAAAGGCTATTTGAGCTTTATAGCCTTAAGCCTTTTATAAACACTGAAACTTTTAGCAAGTATGTTGGTACGTATTCAAAGATTTTTAGAAATACTTGCAAGGTTGCTAAAGCCCTGCACATAAGCAACAAGATCAAAACAGCAGAAAATAAAATAAAGACCGTTTGGAAAGTCATAAATAACGAGTCTAACAGAAAGAAAATACGTAATAATAGCTTTACATTAGATACAGCATGTGGTCCTAAAAGCTCTAATCAGGAAGTAGCTCAAGAATTTGTTAATTTTTCTTAATTCCTCACCTTAAGCCTCAATTGTGGCTTATTAAAGGCGAATGTGTCTGGCTGCCTGGCTGAATTTAATTAAATTTAAACACATTAACCCTATGACAGTTATTAAAGCTTTCCGGCAAATTGAAATCAAACTGACCGAAGATTTATGGGGAATGTCTATCAAAGTTTGTACATCTATACTTGAGACCATAGCCCCGTACTTAGCTTTAATTTTTTAATTTATGTGTAGGCCAAGGAGTTTTCCCGGATTTAATGAAATACAGTAAAGTCATACCTCTTTTCAAATCCGGGGACAGTAAAGATGCCAATAATTATAGACCTGTATCCGTGTTACCAGTTTTTAGCAAGGTTTTTGAAAAAGTAATGCTTAATCAAATGCTCTATCATTTTAACACCAACAGAATCTTACATGATCAACAGTATGGTTTCACCAAGGGACGTTGTACAACTGACGCCGGTGTAATCCTATTAAAGCACATATTTGCTGCGTGGGAAGAGTCCCAAGACGCAATAGGAATTTTCTGTGATCTCTCCAAAGCATTTGATTGCATAAATCACGACACATTACTTTTGAAACTGGAGCATTACGGACTGGGTAAACTTGCACTTAGCCTGCTAAAATCTTATTTGAGCGATAGAAAACAACATGTTCAAATAAATGGTGTTAATTCACAGGGTTTGAATGTAAAAATGGGGGTTCCGCAAGGCTCAATATTGGGTCCTTTCCTTTTTCTAGTATATATAAATGATCTACCCTATTTGTTGAAACACCAACCTCAAAATATGGTGTTGTTTGCTGATGACACTTCTCTAATTTTTAAGATAAATAGACGGGACCAAAACCTAGATGACGTGAATGATGCCCTACTTCAGGTCCAAAATTGGTTCACAGTAAACAATTTGGTATTAAATGAAAAAAAAACTAAATGCATAAAATTTTCATTACCGAATGTTAAAAGTAGTGATTGTGAGATAATATTGAATAAAGAGAAACTCGAATTCGTAGATAAAACGGTTTTCCTGGGGCTTACGCTTGATTCAAGGCTACAATAGGGTTCTCATTTAACATCTCTTGCGGGGCGCTTAAGTTCAGCAGCATATGATATTAGAAATATCCGTCAATTCACTGATGTAGATACCGCTAGACTGGTCTATTTTAGTTACTTCCATAGTATAATGTCTTACGGTATTTTGCTATGGGGACGGGCTGCTGATATTGAGTCTATATTTATTCTGCAGAAAAGAGCCATCAGAGCCATTTACAATCTTCGTAGGCGCGATTCTCTAAGGGAACTATTTAAGGATATTGGCATCATGACGGTTCATCGCCAATATATCTACGAAAATATAATGTACGTCAGAAAGAATCTGCATCTTTTCGGTAAAAGAGGCGACAGACACAATTACAGTACTAGAAATAGGGACCAACTAGTTCAACCAGGCTTTAGACTCGCTAAAGTAGACTCATCTTTCATTCGTTTGAGATGCTATAATAAAATTCCACAAAGTATTCTTGAACTGAATGAGACGAAATTTACACATTTACATATTTACACTATGTAAACAAGCATATTACAAGTTGAGCGATTATATCGCTGATAAAAATGCTTGGCTTAATGCTGGTCCTGCTCCACATGGACAGGGGCGCAAAAATTGATAGCATTAAATGGTATTTTTGGAGCTGCTGAAGATTGTACAAACTTATCTTTGCATTGTATAGATTCAATGTTAGTATTATATAACCGCATAGCCTATATTGTGTGAGTACTATGTACTAGTAAGCTATCATTCACTGGAAACCTACGGCAGTTCTTGACTTGAATGTGCCCTGGCGGTTGAGAGTATGTCATGTTCTCTCAAATGTCTCGCTGATGGTGGCGCGTGTGTCGGACCATTTAGTTCCCTTCAAAATGGTTGAGCTGAATGGTGCTGATCCATGCGTCATGTTCGTGAACGGGCGCTGTCAGTTGTGACTGGTCATCTCTTAGTCGCCATGGTTTATTTGAATTAATTATTTCGTTTTTGAGTTGTATTTTGTTTTTATTTTTCTATGGACACTTTTAACGTGCACATCTTGCTACATTATTCTCACATAATATACCATCTCAACATGAATGACGTAACCAAGATTTTGTAACATATTTTGATTTAAAAGAGTGTCCATGGAGTTTCTTGCCCGTTCTTCTCCATAGAGATCTACGCTAGGGAATGGGCAACTACAGTACTTTCACAGTTTTTATGTCTTGTGACTGGGACTGTAGCTACTTTAAATGTTCATTTTTGTTTCGACAATTCAAAAGTGCCTGTAACTGGCCTACTTGAAATAAATACTTTGATTTTGATTTTGATTGAATACTGGAAATTTACCAAAATAGCGATCGGAGATGTATTAGATTCTTGTTTTTTTTAAGTACAGCATGGATAGCGGTGCAACGGGTGACTACACGAATAAAACATACGGGTTTTTATCGCAGATACTACATCCTTTGGTCTATGGCGTCTGCGTAGGTACACCAAACGATGTAGTACCTTTCCAGGTTTCTGGTGTTTATAAAATCGATTGCAGCTGCGGCCGTTCCTACATAGGCCAAACGAAGCGAACAGTCGCTGAAAAGGTCAAGGGAACACATAGCAGCGGTCAAAAATCGACAAACAAACAAGTCTGCTATAGCGGAGCATGTAATACACTCAGGACCCAACCACTGGAGTTACACAACCCAAAAATCCTTGCCAAAGAGAAGCACTATTATAAGAGAATGGTTTGGGAAGCGATTGAGTTCAAAAAGTACCCTTATTTCAATCGCGAAGACGGCTTCAGACTCTCTTCCGCTTGGAATCCAGTGATCACTAAGTGTACTCACTAAATGAGGGTAGTTGAATAAACGCCTTCGCTTTGCTGTCGCGGTTCCTCAATACTTCAGTCTCCCCATATAATACAAGCCCGCAAACACGGCTGGTGCAATTCGGTCGGAACGTCGGGCTTAAATTAAAGGTAAAGTTCACGTTAAATACCCATTTCCATATGTTTTATAATGTGTTCTGATCGTGAAAGTTTAAAAAAGACAATGGATGGCTACACGAAGTCGAGAGCGTCTACCGTAATTCTATTAAACTAAAAAAATACCGTTTTTCGTGGTTTTCCATGTATCATTACTTCCCAGAATTTGATGTATAATAGCGAAGCTATCGAATGGTGTAATAATACAGTGTTTTTTTTTTTCAAAATCAACGGTTTCGATTCTTGACTAGGGATATTGATTTTCCAAAAATCTAATGATGCAGTTTTAGTTTTCATCAAAATCGGACTCGAGACTCGGATATGCCCATCCACGCCCAATTGAAAAATTCACCCTTTTTTTTTTTTTTTTTTTTTTAGGATGGGAAATCATCAAATGACTTCTCCCACTCTGGGCGGAGCGGGAGGGAGTGTCAGACTCTTACTGACTAAAACCCATCCATGTTCCTTCCTCGCCCTTTACGTTCCGGGGCCGCGGTATCTCTTTCGAACAGTCCCGCAACCCCGGGAAAAATTCACCCTGGATACCTCATTATGATTTAGATCTAGCTTATTATTCAAAACCGGCCAAGAGCGTGTCGGGCCACGCTCACTGTAGGGTTCCGTAGCTTCCCAGACCATTAAAAATACCAACATTTTTCGTCAGCAAAAATAACTTTGTTTTTCATAGTATTTGTATGAAAAACAAAGTTATCATTTGCGTTTTTTTGAAAAAGTGCTATATAACTCAAAAACTATTCAACTCATCAAGTTGAAAATAATTTTCCTAGAAAGTTCATATAAAGGTCTACTTCTGTGATTTTTTTCATATTTTTTAAACTTATGGTTCAAAAGTTAGAGGGGGGGGGGACACATTGTTTTTGACTTTCGGAGCGATTATTTCCTAAAATATTAATGTTATCAAAAAATGATTTTAGAAAACCCCTATTCATTTTTAAATACCTATCCAACAATATATCACACGTCAGGGTCAAAATTAAAAAAAAAATCGCTCCCCACTTTACGTCTGGGGGAGGTACCCTAATTAAAATGTTTTTTTAAATTTTTATTTTTGCACTTTGTCGGCATGATTGATATACATATTGGTACCAAATTTCAGCTTTCTGGTGCTAACGGTCACTGAGATTATCCGCGGACAGACAGACAGACAGACAGACAGACAGACATGGCGAAACTATAAGGGTTCCGTTTTTTGCCATTTGGCTACGGAACCCTAAAAAGTACGAAATGACAATCAGAAAAATAAAATAATAAGGTAAAAACGTTACAGTGCACTAATGAATGTGATAAAACGTGGCCGTTTGTTCATTAGTTTTTTGATTATTATATAATAACATCGATTGTTTTTTAACAAATACATTTTTTGGGCAAAGCAGTGCTCAACAAAAATCTAATACCAAAACTATATTTGAACGTTGTTATTTGAAAATGAATCTCAAAAAAAAGTAACATCCGCTATGTCTGATAATGATACCAGTGTTTTTGGATCTACATACATTTACACAGCAGATAATTGGGACCATTGTTATCACTTTATTCAAAACTACTTATATCGTTTAATGCCGTTTTTTACACTGGCTGTGTTTATACACGGAGTCTTATCATGGTTTTTACTGACAAAATTTCGAAACTACAGGAATTTTATATTTCTTAATGCCATTTTGTTATATTCCTTAATTTATTTTTCATCTTTTTTTTATTCTGTCACCGCGGAAATTTTTTTAAGACATTATACAACATATTTATTTACAGTAAAGACGCACTGTATGATTGTCATATGCCATATGTTCTATAGGGACATTGTAAAAGTATTTAGCGGGCATTTCCAGAGGAGGTATTTAAAAAGTTTCCTTTTTACTTGGGGTGTTTCTCTCATAACATCCCAATTATTTTTATATCTGTACGAATATACTGAAATACTAGACAGAGAAAATGAAATTCAATGTTATGTTCTCTTACATGCAAGTAAAATTTTACCTTTAATTATAAATTGTTTATTATACATTGTAATTGTATTTTCACTTTGTCGTAGTTTTAACACGAGCGCACATACAGCTGCTCATACCTGGCGTCGCTTGTATATATCTACATTGATATTTATACTGAGTGACGTTTTATTGTTGTCTGATTACTATATGATTGGATTACCTAATTCAAAATTATACATGTTTCTATATTTATTCCCGTCTCACTTTAATGCATTAGTATTGAATGTTTTCTTCATAACCGTTAAAAGTAATCGGCAGTTGTGGCACCAATATTATGTGAAAGTTTTAAATAAAAGATCGTTATTAGCAAGCCAAAGGAACGATAATATCATCATGCCTGAAAGATTTATTCCTATTCCTGAGCATCAGTAGTTTGTTTGATTAATTATTATGAGATACGCGTATCTTTATTAGTTACAAATAATATTATTTACAGTTTTCACTTTTATTAAGAGCATTAATTTCAAAAGCATGTCGTATTTAATAATTATATTTACTTTCATATGTTTTACTTTGTTAAAGTCCAGAATTTTCTAAGATTTGTCGTGATGTCGCCATTGCACCCGCACTAAGCAGGGGCAGGTCACTAGTCTTTTATAATTTATTGCTGTCTGTACCAAATTTTTTATATTGTAAATGGTATATTAAGGTATTTACGAACAGTCATAGAGTTGAACTAAGGATTCCCCCGGGAATGTCCCGGGTACTGGCACGAAGTGATGTTGTCTAAACTAAAATTATAAAAAGGAAAGATTTGATTTTTTACTTGTTTGTGTGTTTTTACGATATACGAGTAATTCTAAAACTTCTTGACTGACTTAAAAAAATATTTCATAATTATAAAGTCAAATATGTATTAAGGAACATAAGCTATTTATCCGCGTACTTCACGGGAACGGGTGAAACCGCGACGTCCGCTAGTTGTCATATAAAATTGTTACCACGTAAGTATAAGGTATAGAAGCTATGATTATATGAGATGTTGATAACTAGTTCTAGTTTTTTATATTTTCATAGTTTTATATTGTAAATAAATTAATTTTGAGACCGAGCTTTCGCATAAACAAATAATGTCTGTGGCGACATAGTCGGACCATCGCCCATGTCAACCAGAGACACCTCGGGATTGAGAGCCTGACGACAGCATCCAGTGCCTTTTGATGGGCATGTGAGCGCGTGCCCGCACTTCGCAGCCGCCGTCGCGAGACCTCTGCCCCGCAATCTGGGAGTAGACGACGAACCATCGAACTAGACGCCGGGATAAGCTTCGGAAGTGACCGGCTAGCTCTGTGAATGAAGTGGACCGGAGTCATATTAATATACCCACTGTAGGTGCGTCGTTATGCGACAGCGTCGTGGCACACCAACAGTAACTTTCATAGCTACAGCACACATGCAAGCGAGCGGACACTACGACAGCCCATCTTGTTTTATCAACCGCTGGGTAGTGATCCACAAGACAGGACACTGGTCTGGTGGAACTTTGCAACCGGTTCCTCATACTTCTATACTGGTGACCATGAACTCAAAGCAACGTGACGTCATCATCATCCAAATCACTTCCTGGAGTTTTCGAGTAACGAGTCACACAGCCGGTGGATGCACCCAGCATCCATTTCTGGCTTCAACGCGTGTTCCTGACAATAAGCATGCAGCAGAAGCGTATTCCTCCTCACACTCAGCCTCATTAGCAACCTTCGGATAGATTTCGACCGGTCAACAAAAAGAGCTCAAAATCCTCTCTTGGTTGACGCCAGCAGTCAGCTTCGTCACGGTGCTGTACCACGTCCGACCCACTAAAGTATAACGCCGCACTGACCGTGACTACACTGGGGTTCACATCACCGCAAACCGCTCTGAATCTCCGTGGACAAAGTAAATTGGTTTAGCACGACATGAATTGTTTGGACAGCGCGGTCTCCGGGAGAAAGTCATGAAATATTGTGTAAATGTAAAATTAAAATATAAGTTATGAAATGCACGTTTTGTTTGATTTCCATGAAAGCAAGCTAAACATGAAATAAATGAAAGTTTCATATCTATGCTGAATTGAACCGTCGTTTAAAATCGGTCAAACTGAATGGAAATATCACACTTTTAATACTGTTAGGTTATAGGTACAATCACAGATTTGTGGCAAAAAGTAATTCAGTTAACAATAACAAGTTTTTGTTCATCTGTGACAGTTTTTGAGTTCAGTTACCGTTCTAGCGGTAATTTTAACAGTAGTTACCGCAGTTACGTTTTCGTCAAATCAAATTTTATTAAAAAAAAAAAACAATATTTAAAGGGACGCGGACGTTTGGGTTGACATGACTCGGCCAGAGGCAAGATTGAATCGTATCATTATGCTAAACCGAACAAGTATGAAGCACGCCATATTTATTTTTCTTCAAATGCGTAGTTTTTTCAGTAGCTGAATTTGGAGGTTGGAAATGCATACCGGAATATTTCGGTAGAAGTACTATAACCATTGTAAATGTATCGGTAGCAGTACCGAAACCTTAACTGGCTTTTTCATTTACTTGAGCGGCCTTGAATGCACATTAAATTTTAGATGCTACAGTTTTAGTTTTTATTTCCGACTAGGCTCTGCCCACGACTTCGTACGCGGATCCTGTTGCTTATGCCAGCGACAACGGGGTCGTCAAAATTGAAGATCTACAATGCGTGACGTTCACGATCAGCGATCAGTCGCGCATCACGTTCCCCACTTGTCTCTAGAAAACCAACTCGCTGCAACTCGCTCCGTGGAAACCTCTTCGGATCGCGAAGCACGCTTGCGTTCTCAGCGTATTTACGCATCTACATCCAAGTCTCTTGAGACCTGGATGTTAATGAGCGAGTTGCAGCTTGATGTTCTCAAACAGCATCAAGTCTCTCCTGATGCTCTTCGGTAGATTCTTGGGATCTTATGATCCTCAATCATTTAACTCCTTTGGAACATTGGGAAAGATTTGACCTCGTTCTAGGTATGGTTATAGTTTTATTGTAAAGATATCAGATCTGATCAATTAAAATCTAAATGACTGCTCCCCTGCGTTACCGGGTAGACTATCTGTGTCACGAAGATAAATGGAAAAGGAAATTAAACACTCAAATAACATAAGTCCGAAGGCATATTTATTCGATAAAATAAAAAAATAAATGGGATTTTGGCCAGTAGAGTCAAATTTTCAATGATTTACAGTAAGCGTTCATAAGTGCATAGGCACGCTAAGGATCGTATTGCTGTGAACGCACGGGCGAGCGTCCGTGCGGCTGTATGTGTAAGTTGTCTCAATACATTACGCACACCACAGCCACAGAGTTCTCCTCTGTTCTCCTACTGTCGCATGTCGTCGTGTCACACTAGGGCTGCCAACATTTCTTCAACAAAATAATATAGTATTTTTCAAAATAAGCTACAAAAAATGTAGTTCACCCCAAACAAACATAGTATTTTATGGTAAAAGCCAAAAACAGACAAAGATGACTGGTCTTGATTATTATTTTTTTTTCATAAAAAAAATATTTCGTTGCACTTCTTGCATTTAAAAAAAGTTTTTTTTTTTGTAATAAGAATAATTTATTTATTTCAGACGTAGTCCATACAGAATAAAACATGTACATTAAAATAATCAATAAAAATAAAATTACAATTACACATACACATTCAAATTACATAATCAAATTAAATATAAATTAAAAAAATACACATTAAAAAATTTAATACCAATAACAAAATTAATACATTATACACAAGGTGAAAAAAACATCGTGAGGAAACCGGCATGTCCTAGAACCAAAAATTCGAAGACATGTGACATCTACCAACCCGCACTGGGCCCGCGTGGTGGATTATAATAATACGCCACATACGCAAAAACGCACTTTGACGTGGAGTTACGGACACCATCCTGTTGTACCTACAATAATACTGATACAATATATACTCATACCCGCATGTCAAATAAAACGAGGAGAGGCGCTAACATGAAGCTGCATCCACCTCTGTATCAGGGGCAGGTCCCACCGCTCGGACAAAACCTTCAGGAGACTGTTCGAGCTGCTTCGTAGACGACTTAATAGTGAAGAGCAGTCAACAAGTCTTACCAAGGGATATTGTACTACCCAGAACTAACTGGGCTGTGGAGGTCAGATTGGCAGTCGCTTCATGTAAAATACTAGTATTCAGCTGAACCCGGTTGGTCTGGAAGCCGACCCCAACATAGTTTGCAAAAGGCTAGGCGTATGATGAGGTATTCTGAACCAACAGAAATGATTAAAACCAAGGTAATATTCGGTTTCACGACCGTACCTTTATCCCGTATCATTAATTTACATATCATATTTATTTATATTCAATGTTAAATGAATTTATAAAAAATATTTGGTTCTGAACAACTACAAATTTTAAAATAAAAACCTTTTTGCTAAATATAAAACCGACCTCAAAGAACACACAAAAGTGAAAAATAAATTTAGCTCCCGAATTCGGTAACAAAAAAACTAAATCAATCAAACAAAGGTCACCGACTTCTGAAGCTAAAATTATTTTTTACTTTTGTGTGTTCTTTGAAGTCGGTTTTATTTTTTGGCGAAAATGGTTTTTATCAAAAAGGAGGAGGTCTTCGATTCGTTGGAACCTTCTTGTTTATCACGTTGACTAGTTTCGAGTATAATGTATATTGATTCGTAAGATAAGCTCTCTGGATACGTAATTAATCTACTTCGTGTTTTATTGATGATTAATGATTATACTCAGCTTCGTCCTCGAGATTAGCATAAACACAATGTAGTAACACGTACGGTGTTGCCTTTGCGCACTGAAAGTCAAAAGCCCTATACCTAAAACTTAAAAAAAAATACGTTTATTTTTACATTTTTAGGTGAGGGTAGACATATTTCCTTTGCTCGATTGCATATTCTATTGCTCATTCACAGTTCAGTGCTCTGCCGGAGCGCACACAATTTCTTAAATAATCAGTGCCTAAGTTGTGTTAAGTAAGTTTTATTAAAGTTTAAAAGAGTGTCATGGGAAAAAGGAAAAGAAAGCACGATTACGAATATATCACAAAAAAGTTCAACAAATGGGAGAAGAAGCTTCAGCGTGAGACAAGGTCGGCGTCGGATTCTAGGGGTTAGTCAAGTGTATTTGTTTTATTATTTTACTCTCTCACATCAAGGTTTTAACGTTATCAAATGTCGTTGCGGTTAATTTTTGGGATTAACACTTCGAAATTATAAACGTAATATTTAAGAACGTCATTTAATTTATATCACGTGCAAGGCTAATATTGCGATCAGTTATATGAACTGTTACTTTATTAGTATACGTGAAGCTATACGGATGATGCGGGCAGTCTTTGGGATTGTCACTTCACCATTGATACTAAGCCGTACGCGGTAAGTGTCTATATCCATAGATACACCATCCCACCTGCGCGCGTTTATCTTATGGTTGTAAATTAATTACACATTGCAGAGGACACACCCTCTCCCCGACGTCGATACTACGGCCTGAACCTTTTGAGGAAGTAGTGGAATTGGATCCAGAATATCATGATGAGCCATCCATGAGCGCGGGAGATCCCACCTCTTCGATTTCTTCAATGTGTTTGAACCAGTTCCGTCAATTAGCGCTGCAGACCCAATTCCGTCCACAAGTAATTTACAGCCACAGGTCCCTTCCTCGGTGACTGAAGTCCTTAGTACAATCGACACACATCCGAGCATCGAGCTGGCCCCGAAAATTTTAGAATTTTTTGGAGAGGATCTGTCTGTGGACAAACTCCTTTTTGGATCAGACTTAGCTGAAACATTAAAAATGGCAAAAACAATAACAAAGAAAGGAGCAGAATTAAAATCAACCATCTCTAGGCCACCCACCAACAGAACGAAGACAGTGCCGACTCCACCTCAATCAACGTTTCAACAATGGAACAATTTAAACTGGCGGGCTCCTCCCCCGAGTCGCAGGCAAACGGGGACTCAGAGAACGATCCAGCCTGCACAGAGAAATCCGCCCGCGAGCACCTCGCGAGGGTCATATCGATGTCGGCAGCAGGCAACGCCCGCAGCACGGGCCAGCTACCGCAATGCTCGCTAGATGTCACCCCGGAAGCAATTATGCTGGTAGACTGGCACTTTTTTATGACACCTGGTCTGAACTAACTTCAGATCCGACTGTTCTTTCATGGATTTCTGGGTATAAAATACCGTTTTCAGCTAGTGTAATACAGTATACTATCCTTAGTAAAAGAATCCAATCACCATCATAAAACAACATTTAAAAAATGTATTAACGAATTGATATGCACTGGTGCTATCACTAATTGCAACCCTTGTGAAGGGCAGTTTGTATCAAACATATTCTTGACACCTAATCCCAACGGTAAACATAGATTCATACTTAACTTAAAAAATATTAATCAATTTATAGAAACACAACATTTTAAGCTCGAAGATTTACGCACAGCAATTAAACTTGTGTCGGAAAATAATTTTATGGGAACAGTAGATTAAAAGACTGAGGATCTCGTGGCTAAATAATATCGTCGTCTTTAGGTCGATCTTTAGGTTAAGCCATGCTTGCCTAGGTTGGTCTGTGGATGGGTGACCACCCTTACATACCGAGTTTCCTACGTGCCTCGGCAAGCACGTTGAGCCGTTGGTCCCGGCTGTCATTTGTCCATCTTTGACAGTTGTTACAGGTTGTCAGTGGCCCCAAAAGTCTGACACCAGTCTTACCAAGTCGTATCGTATTTCCCAGCATTAACTGGGTTGTGGAGGTCCGATGGGCAGTCGCATGTAAAATGCTGGTATTCAGCTGCATCCGGTTAAACTAGAAGCCGACCCCAACATAATTGGGAACAGGCTAGGCAGATGATGAGCAGATTTGAAAGACGCATATTTTTTAATAAAAATTCATGAGGATTATAAAAAATATCTTAGATTCGAATACGACAATGTTTTGTATGTATTTAATGTGTTACCGTTCGGCCTAAACACGGCACCATATGTATTTACTAATTTAATGAAACCGGTTGTCAGGCTGCTCAGATCCTGCGGTTATGTGTCTAGTATATTATTTAGATGATTTGTTGCTTATTGGCAATTCCTATGATGATTGTTTAGAAAATATAGCAATAACTCGGCAACTATTGATAGCCTTAGGGTTTATTATAAATAAAGATAAATGCAACTTATTACCTACAACATCATGTAAATATCTTGGCTATATAACCGATACTAAAAAAAAAAAAACAAATCAGTTTGTTTACCTACAGAAAAATGCGTTAAAATTAAAAATAAATTACAAAACTTCCAAATATGTCACGCTGTAAAATACGAGATTTTGCAAGCATAGTGGGTTTATTGTGTTCTGCTTGCCCTGCAGTCGAATACGTATGGGTAGACACAAAATCAAATTTTTAAATGTAAAGAATGACTCATTAAATTACGACAATTATATGAACATACCATACCGTAATACTTATCGTTAGACTTTAATTGGTGGTTTAAAGAATTAGATAACCGAATACTGCCTAGAAAATATTTAGTGATGCTTCGACTACGGGGTGGGGCGCGGCGTGTGGAAAAGAGACAGCTAGTGGGGCAAGGACTATGAACGATCACATCATGTTAATTATTTAGAGATCATTGCTGCTTTTTTTGGATTAACATTTTTTGAAAAAAAAAAAAAAAATGTCAAATACTACTTCGCGTTGACAGTACTACTGCCATATCCGACATAAATCGGATGCTAGGCATACAATATTCACATTTAACATGCATAACAAAAGAATTATGGGAATGGTGTCAATTTAGAAATATTATTGTTTATGCATCATTCATTCGTTCGGCAGATAATACAATAGCCGACGCGGAATCACGTAGAATTCATCCAGATGTTGAGTGGGAACTGAGCGACTCAGTTTTTTTACAAGATAATAAATACATTTGGTTCTCCTGAGGTAGACATTTTTGCAAGTCGCGTTAACAAAAAATGCTGTAACTATATTTAGTGGGTCAGAGATCCTGACGCTTATGGCCATTAATGCATTTACCTTATCATGGTCACAAATTTACTTTTACACATTCCCTCCTTTTTTCAATGGTCCTAAAAACGCTCCAAAAAATTGTTAAAAACAAAGCTACTGGTATTGTAGTGGTTCCCTTATGGCCCATCCAACCATGGTAACCTGTATTAAAAAAAAAAAATGTATCGCCTGTTTTGTATTTTGACCCAAATAAACAAATAATATTATCACCTTCCAGCAACAATAATACACACCCTTGTTTTACCCTGGCTGCCGGTCTTTTGTCCGGGACTCGTTGTTGAGAAGAAATGTTCCATCTCCTGCAATTGGCATAATGTTCGCTTCCCTCTCCCATACAACGTTATAACAATACGGTACCTGTCTTAAGAAATGGTATAATTTTTGTTTATCTAAAAATATTGATATTTTCGGGGCATCAATCAATCATGCCATTTTATTTCTTAAAACATTGTTTGATGCAGGTGCCCAATATGGGACTATAAACAGTTGTCGATCGGCTTTAGCCTTCATTTTGATTGAAAAAATCAGTGATAGTGAAGCTGTAAAACGGTTCCTTAAAGGTGTCTTCAGACTTCGTCCGCCCTTACCCAAGTACAACACAAATTGGGATACGTCTAAAATTCTAAATATTTTGTCTTCTTGGTATCCTAACGATAGCTTGGGATTAGATAAACTTTCACGTAAATTAGTCACTTTATTATCTTTAGTTACTGCACACCGAATGCAAACGTTAGCATTAATATAAACAATATTCAAATTCATACAAATAAGATCACTATTAAAATACCTGATATTATAAAGACATCAAAGATTGGAACCGTGCAACCAAATCTTGTTTTACCATTTTTCCGTGAAAAACCGGAAATCTGCCCAGTCCTGACACTTTTAGCGTATCTCGATTCTCGATTTGACCAGTTCACTTCGTGGTAATGTAAATAGCCTATTTATCGGTGTGAAGAAACCACACAAATCAGTTTCGGCACAAACATTGAGTCGGTGGGTGAAGACGGCGCGAGGAGAATGTGGCATTGACATATCTATCTTTACAGCTCACAGTACCCGACATGTTACCACATGTAAAGCCCACAAATTAGGCATTAACTTAGAAACAATTAGAAAAACCGCGGGATGGAGCGGTTCGTCTCAGGTTTTTTATGAAATTCTATACTAGAAATGTACCTATTACAGAAGACGATTTATTTCCAAGATTAATATTAAAAAAATGTAATAACAAATTAATAAGTAATTATTTATTAAGTTTATGTTAGTAAAATTATTAAATCCACACCTGGACTAGAGTTAATTAAGTTAATTTCAATTGAGATTATAAAAATATTTGATTAATTACGATTAAAATTTAAACCTACTGATTAAAATTGATTCCCTTGTTACACAAAAGTGTTTCATTGATATTTCAGTAGCTCTCAAATTCTACATTGTGTTTATGCTAATCTCGAGGACGAAGCTGAGTATAATTTTTGATTAAATGAACTTACCTGTACGTGAAGTTCTATCATAATTATACGATGGCTTCGTCCGAAGAGATTAGCAACCCACCCTCCCATATTTATCTATTTTTTTTCCCCCAAAAAGAAATAGACCCTGGTATTTCCTGAAATATCAAAAACGGGGACAGAGAATCTAGACTCTGAACTAAATGAGCAATAGAATATGCAATCGAGCAAAGGAAATATGTCTACCCTCACCTAAAAATGTAAAAATAAACGTATTTTTTTTTAAGTTTTAGGTATAGGGCTTTTAACTTTCAGTGCGCAAAGGCAACACCGTACGTGTTACTACATTGTGTTTATGCTAATCTCTTCGGACGAAGCCATCGTATAATTATGATCGAACTTCACGTACAGGTAAGTTCGTTTAATCATAAATTATGTTATAAAAAAATTAACAAATCCCTACCAAGAATTTGTGTACCTATTACAAAAGAAAAAAAATCTTCTGGACATACGAACAATTAATAATACTTCATTACAGTATTTTTAGATCTAGCTTATTAATTAAAACGTGCGATATGACAATCACAAAAAAATAATCAGGTTTTATTAAAGTGTGCATGAATATCACAAAACGTGGCTGGATGTAAAATTTTGGTGATTATTATAGCTACATCGACTGTTCTAGAAAAAACACATTTTTTTGGACTTCGCAGTGCTTATATACTTATCTAATAACAAAACTATTTTCGAACTTTGATAATTAGAAGTGAATCAATCTATACGAAAAGTAACATCCGCCATGTCTGTTAACGACACAAGTGTTCATAGATCGACAGTGTATGAAGATATTTGGAACAAATATTTCTTCGTTAAGTTCTACTTACATAACGTAATGCTGGTGCTGACACTAGCTGTGTTCATATACGGAGTCGCATCATGGTGGTTACTGACAAAGTTTCGGACTTACAGAAATTTCGTGTACCTTAACACCATTTTGACAATTTTATTAGAAGACTCACTGGTATCACTCGTGCGTTATGCAGGAGTGGCTCTTTTCTTACCCGTGTCTTATAACAAAATGCTTATATACCTTAGAACAGTTAGAACCCACTGGTTGGTGGTCATATGTCATATGTTCTATAAAGATTTTGTTAAAGTTTTTATCGGGCATACCAACAGAAGATTTTTAAAAAGTTGTCTTTTTGCCTGGGGTGTGGCTCTCTTAACATCTCAATTATGTATGTATCTGTTAAAAGTTTACATAGACTATGACATAAATATACCTACTGTGATACTTTATATACTCTTTCATTCAAGTAAAATTTTCCCTATAATTGTAAACTGTTCATTATACATTGTTATTGTATATTCACTTTGTCGTAGTTTGATCACGAGCGCAAATACAGCTGCTAACACCTGGCGTCGTTTGTATATAGCCACTGTGATATTTATAATGAGTGACATTATATTGTTTGCTAAATTTGTTTTGTTCAGAGCTCCTCATTCCACGATAAGTTTTGTTTTATTTTTATTCACCTCTTACTTTAACACACTAGTATTGAATGTTTTCTTCATCATTGTTAAGAGTAATCGGCAATTGTGGTATAAATATTATGTGAATAAATTAAATCAAAGGTCAATATTAGCTAGTCAAAGAAGTGACAATATCATCATGCCTGAAAGATTTATTCCCATTCCTGAGGATCAGCAGATTGTCTGATTAATTAAATGAGTTAACTCCTCATGTATTTGTAAGTATAAAATACCATATTCAGGTATTTTGTATTTCGTTTGTCTACTTTATTTTATTAACCGACTTTAAAAAAAGGATGAGATTCTCAATTCGGATGTTTCTATTTTTTTTTTGTTTGTTCGCACATAACTCCGTCGCTTGCCAACCGATTTGAAAAATTATTTTTTGTTGGAAAGGGTATACTTTCCAAATGGTCCCATAGTCACCAAGTCCGGATCTGATGATGGGATCTTGGCGAAATCGACGGAACTCTTCAAATTTTATAGGATAACGTACAGCAATTTTGGTAATTTCTACAACAAGTGAAGCATTTGCGTTTGATAAGAACCATTCTACCATCAGATCTGATGATGAAGCCAAGAGTCAGGCACCGGAATACCATAATGAGACAATGTATCCTAGTCGTTTTTGGGCTTGTTGTAATTGTAACGGTATGGACTTTCCAGTGTACTGAGCACATGTGACAAAAACTCGCTGCGATCTCTCTATAGATTTAAACATTTTCTCCCATCTAGCATTAAAATCACTTTGGTCCAGTCGCTTGTGCTTCCGATTATCGACTATGCTGATGTTTGTAAATTGGATCGTCTTCTGAACAATTGCATTCGGTTCATTTTTGGACTACGTAAATACGATCACATCTCTTCGCACCGCTCTCAGCTTAAATGGCTGCCTATCAGGCTCAGGAGGTCCCTCAGATCTCTCTGCATGCTTTTCACGATTATGAATGATCCATGTGCTCCAGAGTACCTAAAATCTTATTTCAAGTTGTTGGGCAGTTCTCACAGTCGCAGCCTTCGAGCTTCCAAAAACCTAATACTTCAAATTCCCTCTCACCGTACTGGTTTTATGTCCTCTTCATATGCTGTCTCTACTATAAAGCTCTGGAACGCGCTACCCCTTGCCATTAAAAAAGCCGAAAGCAAATTGGCTTTCAAAAGAGCAGTTCGGAAGTTCTATTTAAAGTCGGACTAAATTGTTTTCTTTTCAGTCTTCACTAGAGTCATACTAATTAGTATAAGATTTCTCGTTTTTCGGTCTATTTGTATGTTTTTAATATATATTAGTTTATTTTATATACCTATATGTGTATTAGTATGTATACCCATTTATGTGTTTTAATTTTATGCTTAAAAATGGTATTTTTATTTTTATTGTACTCTATCACAATGCTGTCTTATTTGACCCAAAGGTTGACTGGTAGAGAATGCCTTGTGGCATTAAGTCCGCCTATGTACCACTCTTGTACATGAAGTTTAAATAAATATATAAATAAAAAAAAAAACAATCAAAAAAGGTCACCGACTTCAGAAGCTTAAGTTATTTTTCACATTTTTGTTTTTTTTTTAAGTCGGGTCTACTTTTTGCAAAAAAGTTTTTATTTATTTACGGCACAAAAACAAACGAAGTCTTGTCATGATGTAGCCATTACACCCGTGAGGAGCAAGGCAGGGGCAGGTCGTTAGTATATATGTATATAAAAATGAATCCCGATTTCCCTTGGTCACGGCATCACGCGTGAACGGCTGGACCGATTTCACTAATTCTTTTTTGTTGTGTTTGTTACCTTACCTACCACTACCTACCACTACCTACCTACTACTACCTACCTACTACTACCTACCTACGTAGGTACCTACGTAGGTAGTAATGCTACGTAGGTACCTACGTAGGTAGTAGTAGGTGGGTAGTAGTAGGTAGGTAGTGGTAGGTAGTGGTAGGTAGGTAGTAGTAGGTAGGTAGTGGTAGGTAGTAGTAGGTAGGTAGTGGTAGGTAGTAGTAGGTAGGTAGTAGTAAGTAGCTAGGTAGTAGTATGTAGTAGTAGGTAGGTAGTAGTAAGTAGGTAGTAGGTAGGTAGTAGTGGGTAGGTAGGTATTAGGTGACAGGACAACGTCTGTCGGGTCGGCTAGTGTTTTATAAATTATTGTTGTACATACCGTAATTTTTATAGTAAACAGTATATTATTGTCTAGGTACGTATGACCATTTGTATATCAGTAGCATATGAACCATGGAAACTCTTAGAAATATCCAGATTGTTACCACGTTCATGTCTGTATCGACATAGTCTTCTGACAATGTCGCTACAGACATCTCGGGATTGAGAGGCTGGACGACAGCGACAGAGATGTGCGCACGTGCCGACGCATATGCTTTGCCTCACGTAGGGCACATTGTGACCGCACTGCGCGCCACCCTGACGAGAGCCCTCGCCCCACGAGCTGGTAGTGAACCACAAACCACCGGACCGCATCCCCGCTTCGTGGCCTTTTCTAAGTTAATATAGGCATGTCTTGCAGCTAAACCTCACATGCATCTCTCCACAGGCGCCTAAAGTCACGCAGACACTGAGCGGTGTTACACTACACAATACCGCTCACACACACATCTGCATCTTATTCCAGACCATTTCCGGCTAGCTCTGGAAGTAAGGTGGACGGGAGTCACAAATCCTCTGTGGGCGCATCGTAGTCGGCACCTCTGTCGCAGGTCGTCACCTGCTGGGCCTCCCCCAGGTAACTGGGGGTCTCACTCGGCGGGGATTGACCGCCGGGGTGTCGTGAAGAAAGCGGCGCTGTGGGACAGCGTCTTGGTGCACCTACAGTTACTTTCATAGCTACCTTAGATGCGGACGCTGCGAGAGCCCATCTTGTCTTACCAACCACTGGGCAGGGCTCCACCAGACACTTCACCGGTGTGGTGGCATTATATCTGTTCCTAATACCTCTGTACTGGTGACCCCGAACATAAAGCAACGTGACGTCATCATCATCAAAATCACTTCCTCAAGTTTTCGTGCAGCGAGCCGCAGCCTCTGTATGCAGCCGGCATCCACTTGTAGCATCAACGCCTTTTTGTGACAATCATCATGCGTCGGAAGCACATTCCTGATCATGACCCTCAGCCTCATCAGCGACTTTAAGACAGCATTCTGCACTTTCGATTGGTCAACAAAAAGAGCTGAAAATCCTCTCCTGGTTGAAACCGGCGAGTCAGCTTCATCGTAGTGCAGTACCACGTCCGACCCACTGGAGTATAACGCAGTGCCGGGACCGACACACTGGGGTTTGCATCACTATAGACAGTTCCGGCATCATGAACAATGCGGCAACGGGTTCGGCAGGACATTATGTTTGGGCCTCGAGTCTCTTAAGGAGAGTAATAATGTAGCAAAATAGCCAAACAACTTAAACAATATCTATGTTATCGTTTCTTTATTAAAATATTATGTAAATGTAAAATTTAAATATTGGCTATTAAATGCATGTTTTGCTTGTTTTTTTTTTTTTTCAACCCTTTTTACACGGCTGACAAGGAAGTGTAATGTTTTTCGCGCGTATCTATATCTTTCATGTAAATTTCTTTATCAATTCGTATCTTCCAAAGCGTGCTGATTAATGCTCGTGCCTTCTCATTATGAGAAGAGGCCTTTGCCCAGCAGTGGGACAGTAATAGGCTGGTATTATTATTATTTCCTTTACTAATTTTTTATACAATTTTTTATTATTATTTCTTTTATTCATGTATATAATATGTCACCGTAAAATTGTCAAACACATGACATAATATTGTAAACTCTTGAAATATTGTCAACTGAGCATACGGAAGTATCTCTGCCCCCATAATCGGGACTTGGGGCACCCCCCCGTTAGGTTAGTTAGGTTCCTGTAAACCCTGCACTCGGAAACAGGGGCCCTGAGGGTTTTCAGGGGATTATATATAAGTGCTTTAAGGTAAGGTTATATTAATCGGTATTTCTCAGAAATGGTTCATTATCTTTTCATGAGAGTGGTACAACTGGGCAAGGGGGACCCCTCCTTCTCTCCACACAGCGTGAGTTGACCACCATCGCATGCATTTCACGAAAAATAATGCGTTTTATTGTAAGCAGTATGTTCGTTTGACAATATTTCGAGAGTTTACTTACAATATCGCTAGAGAGAGTACAATGTAACGTGTTTGACAATTTTACAGTGACATAAACACATTTAATACATTTTTAAATATTCCAGAAAACTAAATAAAAAACAACTTGGGTAAGACTGGTTGTCAGACTTTTTTGCAACTGACTACTTGTAACGACTGTCAAAGATATACAAATGACAGCCGGGACCGACGGCTTAGCGTGCTTTCTGTGCTTTACTACCACAATTATTCACATTCAGATTCGATTTTTCAATATTGATTTAGAAATCCCTTATTAAACCCTTATTGTAAGCCGGTAAGGAGTTCCATTGATCATCATATTCGAATACGACAATTACTTGAACGCTTTCAATTACTTGAGCGCTTTCAATTTAAATCTAAATTGAAAGCGCCCTAAGAATTTAAGAGTTCCATTACATTGTCATGGATCCCATGATCAGAACCTAACCAAACTGCTAACTATAACCCATCCATGTTCCTTCCTCACCCTTTACGTTCTGGGGCCACGGTATCTCTTTCGAACAGTCCCGCAACCCCGGCAGGCTTCGGCCCTTGCGGGCCCCTTCACTTTGCTGACATCTCTTTGAGGCGCGCGTGAAACACTAACGCACTCTGGACGGCCCCAACCGCTAGGCCATCATGTCTGAGATTTTTATATTGAAATTATGAACTACAACTACTTGCAGACAACAATATTTATTTTCGTGAAAGTAGAAGGTCGTAAGTCAAACTGAACGTCAAGCTATTGCTTGGTGAGATTGCCTATGGACTTTTGGTTGGCACTGTACATTTAAAAAAAAAAGAAAGAAATCTACCTAAAACTTAAACAAATACCTACCAAGAATTTACGCTATTACAAAAGAAAAAAATCTTCTGGACACACAAACAATTATTGTATGTTTTATGTATTTTAGATCTAGCTTATTAATTGACACGTGCGATATGACAATCAGAAAAAGTAATAATTAGGTAATTTCATTAAAGTGTGCCTAATTAATATGATAAAACGTGGCTGGGTGTACAATTTTATGATTATTATAACTACATCGACTGTTTTGGAAGAAACACCTTTTTAGACGTTGCAGTGCTTAAATACTTATCTAATAACACAACTACTTTCGAACTTTGATAATTAAAAGTGAATCAATCTATACTCAAACTATCATCCACCATGTCTGATAACGACACAAGTGGTCATGGATCTACAGTGTCTGAAGATGGTTTGGATTATTTTTATTCTTCCATTAGAAACTACTTACGCCACATAATGCTAGTGTTTACAATGGCTACGTTTATATACGGAGTCACATCATGGAGGTTATTAACGAAGTTTCGGACTTACAGAAATTTCGTTTATCTAAATGCCATTTTGGCAAATTTTTTGATGTTTTCATTTGAATTGTTCTATTTTTATAGTGATATTGACCTTAATACCATGAATGTAATCATGCAAATAATAATTTACTTATTCACAGTTAAGAACCATTGGTTAGTTGTAATATGTCATATGTTTTATATAGATTTCGTGAAAGTTTTTAACGGGCATAGCCAAAGAAGATTTCTAAAAAGTTGTCTCTTTGCTTGGGGTGCAGCTCTTATCACGTCCCAATTGTGTTTCTATTGGTTAAAAATTTGCATAGACTATAACATAAACATGCCTTTTGTGATACTGTTTGTACTCGTTCATTCAAGTAACATTCTGCCTTTAGTTCTAAATTGTGTATTATACGTTGTAATTGTATATTCACTTTGTCGTAGTTTCACCACGAGAGCACATACAGCTGCTAACATCCGGCGTCGCTTGTATATAGCCACCCTGATATTTATAATGAGTGACGTTTTATTGGTATCCACGTATTTTATAAACAGGTTAGCATTTTTTGATATACCTATAATTAAGATTTTACATATTATATTACTATATTATTTTAATGCACTAGTATTGAATGTTTTCTTCATCATTGTTAAAAGTAATCGGCAATTGTGGTATAACTATTATGTGAATAAATTAAATCAAAAGTCGTTATTAGCTAGTCAAAGGAGAGACAACATCGTCATGCCTGAAAGATTTATTCCCATTCCTGAGGATCAGCAGGTTGACTGATTAATAATTATATGAGCTATGTTTTTAAGTTATATAATCATAATTATTATGTATAATTTTCACTCTTATATAGATCATTTCGTTCTAAAAGATTTCGTACTTAATAATTAATACATTTATTTTATTATGTTTAACTTAATTAAAGCAAAGAACTTTTGAAGTTTTGTCATGATGCCATTTTACCGATTCGGAGCAGGGGCAGGTAACTAGTTTAGTATAATTTATTGTTGCCTGTACCATAATTAGTTTATGTTGTAAATAGTAATCATAGGTATGCATGTACGGACGACAGCATCCGGTGCCTTGCAATGGGGATGTGCATGCGTACTAACGCATTGTGCTTTGCCTCATGTGAAGCGCATTGTGACCACACTGCGTGCCACCCCGACGAAAAACCTCTACACCACGATCTAGTAGTGAACCACGTACCACCAGACTTGATGCCCAGATAAGCTGCACCTGGCTACACGCGGCTTACCCGAACAATTTGACTCCACATGCTACACGCATCCCTGCTTCGTGGTGTGTTCTAAGTTAGTCATCTGTTCCTTAGTTCAAACATCTGCTCCTTAGTCCAGACCGTGTCCGACTAGCTCTGCAAGCGAGGTGGACGGGAGTCACAAATCCAGTGTCGGTGCATCGTAGTCGGCACCTCTGTCGCAGGTCATCACCTGCTGGGCCTCCCCCAGGTAACTGGGGGTCTCACTCGGCGGGGATTTACCGCCGGGGTGTCGTGAAGAAAGCGGCGCTGTGTGACAGCGTCGTGGTGCACCTACGGTTACTTTCATAGCTACAGCTTATATGCGGACGCTGCGAGAGCCCATTTTGTCCACCCAACCACTGGGCAGTGGTCCACCAGACTACTACACCGGTGTGGTGGTATTATATCTGTTCCTCATACTTCTATACTGGTGACCCCGAACATAAAGCACCGTGACCTCATCATCAAAATCACTTCCTCAAGATTTCGTGCAGCGAGCCGCAACCGCTGGATGCAGCCGGCATCCACTTGTAGCATCAACGCGTGTTTGTGACAATCATCGTAAGTCGGAAGCACATTTCTGATCATCACCCTCAGCCTCATCAGCGACTTTAAGACAGCATACCGCACTGCGCGCAACTGGTCAACAAAAAGAGCTGAAAATCCTCTCCTGGTTGAAGACAGCAGTCAGCTTATCACGTCCGATCCCCTGGAGTATAACGCAGAGCCGGGATTGACACACTGGGGTTCGCATCACTGTAGACAGTTAGGCATCATGAACAATACGGCATCGGGTTCGGCAGGACATTATGTTTGGGCTTCGAGTCTCTTAAGGAGAGTAATAATGTAGCGAAATAGCCAAGCAATGAACAATATCTATGTTATCGTTTCTTTATTAAACTATTATGTAAATGTAAGATTAAAATATTGGCTGTTAAATGCATGTTTTGTTTGATTTAAATTTATTTACAACTCTTTTTACACGACTGCCAAGGAAGTGTAATGTTTTTCGCGCGTTTTATGTAAATTTCTATACATCAACTCGTATCTTCCAAATGGCTGGAAAAATTTCAACGATTAAGGTAGAATAGAATAGAATAGAATAGAATCATTTATTCGTAAACATAGGTAACAATTACAACAAGATCTTAAAAATTAGGTAGTGCGCTATGTTTTGCCAATTGACATACAAATTATTAAAAAAAAAATAATAATAATAAATAAATAAAAAAAAGATTACATTAGATTTGTCTCAAAAACCCAAGTTTTTGCCACTAAATTGAAAGTCTTAGTTTTTTTTTTTTAAATCAAACCTATCGAGTAGGATAAATTATCATAATGAAGAGAATTGGAAGGAGATTACAAATATACAGGGTGAATTATTGAAGTGGGCATGGATTGCCAAATCCGAAACTATGAGGAATAGCGAAAGTGCTCAAAAGAGTCTCGAGCTCGATTTTGATGACAATTAAAACTGCATCTTTAGATTTTTGAAAAGTCATCCAGTACAGAGTAGTATTCTGAACAAGCACTATAACTCGGGGAACAATTAACTTATGAGTATGCGTGCAGTAAGCGATGGCCACAGGTTTCAATGAATGTCACAAGTCACAGAAATAGATATGACGCCCAACAGCAAAAAAGCTCTCCTCCTAGACTGTGGGGATCAATGGGTTCGATTCCTGGCTAGGGATATTGATATTCAAAAAACTCAATGATGCAGTTTTAGTTTTCATCAAAATCTCCTTTGAGCATTTTTTTGTTATTCTCATAGTTTCAGATTTGGCCGTCCACGATCCACGTCCATTCAAAAAATTCAACCTAAATATATGTCACCGTAAAATTGTCAAACACGGTATATTGTAATCTCTCTAGCGAGATTGTACCAGTCATATCGAAAATTTTCGAGAAAGTGATCCATGATGGTATTTATAATTACTTTGAGAGAAATAATTTACTTTGTAATGAACAGGTTGGCTTTCGTAAAAATAAATCAATTAATTTAGCAGTTTATAATTTTCTCCACAATATATTAACTCAGATGGATAGAGGTAAACAAACGTGTGCACTATTTATAGACCTCACAAAGGCTTTCGATTATGTGGACCACAAAATATTGTTAAACAAATTATACGCTTATGGTGTCAGAGGAAACATTTATGACCAAATTAAATCCTACTTAAGTAATAGAACGCAAGTAACGCAAATAACAAAGTTATGTCCCGATATGAAAAAGATGATACATTACTCATCCTCATGTAGACAGGTTACATCTGGCGTTCCACAGGGAAGTGTATTGGGTCCGCCACTTTTTATAATAAATATCAATGACCTCCTAACAGCGACCAAATACAACACAATTCTATTTGCTGATGACAGTACAGTACTTTTCACGGGAGATAATAAATTAAACATGGAACCTGAGATTAATAAGACTTTCGACAGCATTATAAATTGGTTGACATCAAACAATTTACACATAAATCTCGACAAAACAAATTTCATGACATTCCGAAGTAGAGTAAGTAAAATAGCAAACATGAACATAACTTACAGAAATATTAAGATCCAGGAAGTAGACGTTACGAGATTTTTGGGCATGAAGATAGATAATAATTTAAATTTTAAAGAACATATATATACATTAAGCTCTAGATTAAATACATTTTCTTATGCATTGTTTAAACTTAAACAAATGATCAGGGGTCTAATTCTGCTATTTTAATAAATTCGTCACTCCAACACGATTCCATTCTCATCCCATTGTTATTTTGCTTAAAGTTCGTAATCTGCTAAATTCACAATGGTCGGTCAGTGGTCTCGCAATAAAATTGTGTTTTAATGGTATTTTCGTATTGTCATTATTATAAAGCCCTTAGTACAAAACGGTTTTCGAAATCTACTACTAAATGCGAACATTTATTCATGCCAGATTTCATGTACGAGATTAATATTCTATGACATTTCTTTCAATGGAGTGTCAGTGGTTGTTCATTGAGAAGTCATAAGGGCGCCATTATGATAGTAGAATTAACAAACTTGTCAAAATTTGACAGACCTTGATCATTATGAAATCAATGATCGAATACTCTGACACTATTGTAATAGCAGAATCGAGGCCCTTTACTTCTACAGTCCTTACAGCCTACAACGGCTATGTTGCACCTATTCTAAAGTATTGTGTTATTTTTTGGGGTAATTCTACCGATAGAGAAGCGGTATTTAGAGCCCAGAAGAAATGTATACGAGCCATAGCGAGTATAAAAGTTACTGACAGTTGCAGACCATTATTTTTAAAATTAAATATTCTTACTTTACCATGTATATATATTAGAGGTTGTAATGTTTGTAAGAAAAAATACAAACCTCTTTAGTAAATTACATAACAAAAGACACAAGTTCAATATATGTTTACCAATCAATAAAACAGCGTTATTAAATAAAAGTGTACTTTGTATGGCTCCACGCATATATAACCACTAGCTGTGCCCGCGCGGTTTCACTCGCGTGTTTCATACGTTGGTGTTTATTAAATGAGATTTAGTGAGAAAGTTAATGTTTCAAGAAAACAGCAATAAAAATACCATCCTGAAACACCTCGAACTCAAATGGGAATAGTTCTCCCGCTGCCATGACTTCACAGGTTGTTCCGTAGGTGCCATGGCAAGACATTTCAGTAACGTATTTACGCATCGAACAATAAACAGCTCCTGACCGCTCCTGGGTGAAAGGTTGAAACCTTTCCCAGTTGTTAGACACGTGGCGCACAATGCTGGCTCGAACACGTGGCCCATTGCAGACAGGCGCATTACTTTGTGTAATTTATTTCATCACCACTGCTCTCAAAACGGTGAAGGAAAACATCGTGAGGAATGTGTATGTCCTAGAACCAAAAATTCGAAGACATGTGACATCTGCCAAACCACACTGGGCCCGCGTGGTGGATTTGCCCATACGCAAAATACGCGCTTTCACATTTAAATTGGCCAACGGAATTAAAACATCAAAATCTCCAATGAAGGTCTCATTGAAGTTTCCTGAGTATCGGATTATTTTTACTCCCTGTTTGTCCCTTGAAACACCTGGAACTCAAATGGCAATCATTCTCCCGCTGCCATGAGTGATGCACCAAATAGGATAGAGATGAAAATAAGCATGCTCCATCGCCAGGAATAAGAATTTGCAATCCATTAGAAGTGATAATAATTTATTTTGAGTATCCATTTTAATTAAACAGTGCTTACGACCAGTAAGTAACGTAAAAAATATTATTTGGAACGTAATTTTCTTTAGATATTCTTTTGCAACACCAGCCTAAACCAAAGATACAACACTAAAATTAAATACGAACGTAGGTATTCAAGAACACCTTTTCTAGTGAGAACGACTAATACTAAAAGACCATACATATACATAGTAATACCAAAGTGTGAAATACACAATATGTAATTCGCGAAGAAATAGACATAAAAAAATTCCGACCGCAATAATTATGTAAGAACACAGTAAAATGATTATCCTCCCATTTAAAATTACTAAGTGAAACATACCAATACGAAGACAAACCAAACAACGATGATATCAAATATTTCAAAGCAAATTAGTAGTAACAGCAAAATATCGCAGAACAGAAATGAGCTTGATCGTGTATCGCTTACCTTTTTTCTTACCTTTCTGCAGACGCCTGCATACTGAAAAATACTGGCCACCTAGAAATTGGCATAAAAACTTTAAAACGCTGTAGAACCTCATCTCAATACCTTTCAGCACACGCCTGCATATCACTGAAACATACTGGCCACCTAGAAATTCCGCTTAAAAACTGAAGATAAACCTCAAGGAACTTCCAAATTCTTATTTCAATGTAAAATATGCATTAACACGATGTCGTAAAATTTAATTTGGATCTTTATCGGCTTCCTAATTGTAATTTCAATGTAAAGTAAGCAATAACGCGTTGCCGTAAGATTCAATTTGGATTATTAACTTTTTCCATACAAACATTAAACACCCTTATTTATACCCTTAAGGGCTGAATTTCGTAAAACCTTTTCTTAATAAGCACCTAGAAGCCGAAAGGAACATTCAGGCCCACATTCATGTCTCTAACTTCAAAAACATAGGACTTTCATACAAACTTTGACACCCCTTTTCAACCCATTGGGGTGCGAATTTTAAAAAATCCTTTCTTAGTACGCGCCTGCACCCCCTAGAGAGTGCTTGTGCCAAATTTTAGTCCTTACGGCCCAGTAGTTTCCGAGATTTCGTGATGAGTGGTCAGTGAGTGGACTTCTCCTTTATAGATATAGATTTACCAAACTCATTGCTGGAGATAAACAATATGAATATATTTAAACACAATGTCAAAAAACTGTTACTAAAAAAGCGTACTACTGTGTCACTGAATATTTGCAGGACAAACTTTTATAATGTGTATAAATTTGCATGCCTTATGGTAGGATATCATCATCATAATCATCATCGGCCTATTAATGTTCCCACTGCTGGGATAGGCCTCCTCTCTATGAGTGGGAATGGGCTGTGTATATGGTAGGATATGGTTAATGGAAACTATAATTGTTTATTTAAGACCTTTTATTTTGTACCCATATTCGCAAATGAATAAATGATTATGATTATGATTCTTAACTCTCGAAATATTGTCAACTGAACATACGGAAGTATCTCTGCCCCCATAATTGGGCCTTGGGGCACCCCCCCCGTTAGGTCAGTTAGGTTCCTTTAAACCCTGCACTCGGAAATAGGGGAATTGGTATTTCTCAGGAATGGTACATTATCTTTTCATGAGAATGTACCATTGGGCAAGGGCCCCCCTCCTCTTTCCCTCCACACCGCGTGAGTTGACTACCATCGCATGCATTCCACGAAAAATGATGCGTTTTATTGTAAGCAGTATGTTCGTTTGACAATATTTCGAGTGTTTACAATTTCTCTAGTTATTTTACAATCTAACGTGTTTGACAATTTTACGGTGACATATATATAGGTACATAATATAATTGGTAGTCGGGTTTTTTGATTTTTTAATTAAAATTACTTGTTCAAAATAGGATGATAATTATAATTATTCTGCATCATGTTAATTTTTAAATCTACTCGTAGCTTATTAATTAACAAGTGCGATACAATACAATCAGAAAAGTAATAGTTGGGTACCTAAATTAATTGTACTGTGCCTAATGAATATGATAAAACGTGGCTGTTAGTTCATTCGTTTTTCTTTTTAATTTTGTGATTGTTATAACTGTATCGTTTGGATGTTGAAAAATCAAAGCATTTATTTCAATTAGGCCAGTTACAGGCACTTGAATTGTCGAAACAAACATGAACATTAAATGTAGCTACAGTCCCAGTCACAAGAAGAAAAGTACTGTAGTTGCCCATTCCCTAGCGTAGATCTCTATGGAGAAGAACGGGCAAGAAAGTCCATGGACACTCTTTTAAATCAAACTATTGTTACAAAATCTTGGTTACATCATTCATGTTGAGATGGTATATTATGTGAGAACAATGTAGCAAGATGTGCACGTTAAAAGTGTCCATAGCAAAACAAAAATAAAGTACAACTCAAAAACAAAAAAAAAAAAAAAAAAACCATGACGAGTCGCAACTGACAGCGCCCGTTCACGAACATGACGCATGGATCAGCACCATTCAGGTCAAACATTTTGAAGGGAACTAAATGGTCCGACACACGCGCCACCATCAGCGAGACATTTGAGTGAGCAGGACATACTCTCAACTGCCAAGGCACATTCAAGTCAAGAAAATACGTAGGTTTCTATTGAATGATAGCTTTCTAGTAATAGTACTCACAGAATATGGGCTATGCGATTATATAACACTAAAGAGATTGAATCTATACAATGCAAAGATAGTTCAGCAGCTCCAACAATATGGTTGCGGTTGCGTTGTTTAAAGACAATCTAATAAGAAAACTACTGTCAAACTTTGAAAAGCGAATCTTTCTCAACTAAAGGTAATATCCACCATGTCTGATAACGAACGAACGACACCAGTTTTTATTGATTTATATTATCTGATTTGGGAAAATATTCCTCCATTCAGTTCTAATGAATGCTGATACTGTCAGCGTTAATATACGGAGTCACAATATCATGGTTGTTAGTGTGGAAGTTTTGGACTTACAGAAATATCGTGTATCTTAAGACGCCTGCGGAGCATGCGTATTTCATACAAACGTAATACCAAAATAATTTGTAAATTAAACATATTCCTAAGGTAGTGTGTATTTATTTCGATTGAATTACAGAATATCTAGGTTCCCAAATATATATTTTGATTGGACACTGATTTTAACAAGAGTTATAAGAAAAATAAGTTTTCTATAGAAAATTTAAATTCCTCATATCTCGTCTTTGCATCACTATTCTCTCAAAAAACATATTTGGGAACATAGATATTCTGTAATTCAATCGAAATAAATACAGACTACCTTAAGAATATGTTTGATTTACAAATAATTTTGGTATTACGTTTGTATGAAATACGCATCCTCCGCCGGCCCCTTAAGGCGATTACAAAATGAGCTAAATTAGCAACTCTATTTGTGGTGGTTCAAAACTTCGCCTGTAAACTGTTAGAATAAAGTTCTTATCAGCTTGCACAACAAAGTGGTTGTTACGCCAGTCACTGCGGGCCGAATAGTGCAAAATGAGTGGTTTCGATCGATTTACAAAAAATCTATGGATTGTACTAAAAAAATAAAACACTATCATGATAAAATGTTACTTGAAGAATTATTCGTCAAAAAATAAGAATGATCGCATGTATTTTAGTATGTTTTTTACTCGTTAAAAGATTTTTTTACAGATAAGTTCGTGATTTTATTTTTTCGAAGAAAATTAATTTTAATGTGTTTTCAAAACACTATCATACTAGTATATATACTGAAGAATATCATATATTTTTCTGGTTTTGTTTATTGCAGTGAATCATATACTTTTAGGCATTATAAATCGCGTTTAGCTCATGTAGTCGCCTTAATACCATTTTGGCAATCTTCTTAAACTACTCAGTGAGATCACTCAAACGTTACTCAGGAGCATTTTTTTTATCTTTTTTTTTTTTTTTTTTTTTTTTTTTTTTTATTCAAGAGGAACAGCAAACAGCTACAACATAAAGTACAAAAGAAAGAAAGATACACATAAAATTTTAACAATATTGTAGCCCACAACGCTGTTCACAGATTAACTGTGGAATATAATAAACAATTAAGTGAAATGCTAGGGTAAAAATAATATTAAAAACTAAACTTACATAACTAACTTAACTATCATGCTCATCTGCATCATTATACATAAATCAAGAGAGCTCCTTGAGTATAAGACATTTGAACTTATTGGGAGAACATGCAAAAATATCAATATGTTCAAAAGTCATGTTGTAGGCATCAATCATTCTGCGAACAGGTGAGCGCAAACCAGTGTTAGAATGGCAGGTACGCATGAAAAAAAGTCTACCAGCGCGCACCTTTCGCTTGTACACAGTTCTAGGAACAACATAGCACAACATATTAGTTAACTCAATGCAGTCAAATCTATTTCTAACAATATTATAAAGATTCATGGCCATCAAATACTTGCGTCTACTTTCAAGTGTTGTAAGTTTGTACTTTTTGAGTAAAACCTGATATGGCAAGTAATATCCAAAGCACCTAAAATGCATAGCACGTAGGAATTTCTGTTGAACACTCTCAATCGCCTCAATGTACTTTTTATAGTACGGGCTCCAGACGGACACGGCATACTCCAGTTGCGAGCGTACGAGAGCAAACATATGAAGAAGGCTTTTTAAAATCTAATGTCGAGCGCATAACAAATCCATAAAGTTGGTACGCTTTGTTAACTACTTTACTAATATGCAAGTCTAGGCAGAGCTTGGAGTCTAGGATAATGCCGAGATCACGGACAGAGTCAACTTTTGTTAGGGGAGCATCGCACAGAGAGTATGCATATTTTACGATGTTTTTATTTTTGGTGAAGTTAAGAAAATTACATTTAGGTAAACTAAGCTGCAACTTATTTCTACGACAGTAGTCAGACAGTCTATCCAAGTCTTGTTGTAACAAAAGACAGTCATTTACGTCGCGTATTGTTCTGTATACCTTAAGATCGTCGGCGTATAAAAGGAATTTGGTGTTAAGGAAACACTGGCTGATGTCGTTAATGTACAAAACAAATAATAGGGGACCAAGAATAGAACCTTGTGGTACACCAGAGGTGACCTGCGCGATGCAAGATGAATGACCATTAACTACAACTTTCTGACTACGGTTAGTGATGTAGGAAGCAAACCACCGTAGTAAGTTTCCACGGATACCATTAAACGCTAATTTATTGAGCAATATTACGTGATCCACCTTGTCGAAAGCCTTGCAGAAGTCTGTATACACTGCGTCCACCTGGACGCGGCTGTCAACATTATCAAATAAAAAGCTTGTGAAGAGCCAGAGATTAGTGACTGTGGATCGCCGTTTGACAAAACCGTGCTGTTGTTGAACAATAATATTATGCAGAACAGGATAAATTGCATTATGCACTAACCTCTCAAAGAGCTTCGACAAGGCGGATAACACAGAAATAGGACGATAGTGCTCAACTTTGCGTCTCGAACCGCCTTTGTGGACGGGCACGATGAAAGCATCCTTCCACTGTTTGGGCACCACACCTTCCAACATGCATTTATTATAAATAATATAAAGAGGCTTGCAGATAGAGACGGCGGCATTTTTTAAAAAATAGGGAGAAAGTCCGTCAGGACCAGGTCCTTTCGAGGCATCTAGAGATTTAAGCTCATTCAGTATTGTATCTTCACTAAAAGAAATATCGCAGATCATAGTATCGTGTAGCGCATTTTCAAGCGGGGGCGTCCAATGAGGCAATGACGGTGAAGCAGGTTCGAAAACGGAATAGAAGAAATCAGAAAACATATTACAGACAGAAATAGGATCATTAGATTCAGAGTTTTGATATTGAAGCTTAGCTGGTATACCTGGTTTCTCTTTCCGATTCGAAATGTATGTCCAGAAATGCTTAATATTTATGCGTAGGCTATCTTCCACCGACCTGATATACGAGTTAAAACATTTCAGGCACGTATCCTTAAACTGTCCTCTGTAGCTAGCAAACGTATTGTAGTCCGAAATGTTTTGATATTTTTTCCACTTAACCCACGCTTTGTGCTTCTTCTTCGAGATGGCTATAAGAGTCCTAGAGAACCAAACAGGATAACTAACTGTTCTGGCACGAGCCAAGGGAGTATCCTGTTTGATAATCTTATCCAACTCATCGTAAAAAGTACTCAGTGCGTCTTCGGAATTTTTAGAGCTAAGTAGATCTGTCCAGTTAGTTTGTTGTATGTTACAGTTAATGTTGTCAAAATTAGCTTTATGAAAGTTGTATTTGTGTAGGGGAATCTTTTTCAACGGGGTGATTTTAATATCTAAGCAGATCTCGCAGGTTAAAGCAGGGTGATAAATGTCAATAGGTAATAGCGCAGTTGTGGAACGGGAAACGATACAGGCGTTATTAGATATAACTAAGTCAAGTATTTTACCTTTGTCGTTTACTACATTATTGAGCTGAGAAGCACCAAGAAGTGAAATGAGATTGTGTAAGTTAGAGCAAGTCGCAGATGTCACAGGGGAATCTGTGACACTGCCAGGGGATGCAAACCAATTGGCTTCTGGAAGATTATAGTCACCCATAACATAGAAGGTGTCAACAGTAGGATGACTCAACACTTCATGTAACGTTTCGAAATGCATATTGTACACCAATGAAGGAGTCTTAGGTGGTATATAGGCCGCACTTACAATGTGCCGTTTTTTATTACGAGTGCTTTGCAATTCTACAATGAGGTGTTCGATATGGTTGTGTGAAAGGTCGCTACGCTGAGTTAGCGCGAGGTCTAGCTCAGACGGCTTGAGAGAGCTCAATATTGCAACCAATACACCGCCACCATCCTGCTTATTTGTAGCAATACGATCACGATCGCATCGGAAAACTGCATAGCGCTGGTCTATAAACTCGCTGTCGTAGATTTCAGGTGTCAGCCAAGTTTCAGTTAATATTAATATGTCATAAGTGTTCATAAGGATGTACTTGTAAAGTTGGTCTAGCTTTGTGCGAATGCCCCTGCAGTTTTGGTAGAAAATTGTTATATGTTTACTAGGCATTTTTAGTGATATAATATATATACATGTTTACGATATGAGAGTGTTCAAACTGTGAATAGATAAAATGCGTTAAAATAAAATTGATAAATAAGGATATTGGGTGAAACAGACAGTACGGACCACAACAATCGACTAAATTGAGAAAAATATAATATGCAATAACAACAGTACTAGAACGATGTATGTCATATGACGCCAAATCTCTTGGGTACATTAAGTGGGAAAGCAGTTTTGCCACAAAAACTATGAAGACGGAGCTTAATTTACAAAAACTATGTTTTAAACTTAATACACATAACAAATAAACATGCAAACAATAGCTAACTAACAAAAACAGATAGATTAATAAAAAGTAGTGGATATAAAAATAATTAATGACTAGTACTGTCCATGGCACTATTCTCAATGCATTTAAGTTTGGATATATCATCATCTGATCTGATGGCAAAGGCTGCTTCGCCGTCTTTTTTACGAACAAGGATGGTACAGTTCTTAACCCAAACATATTTGTACTGATAAAGTTTTGCAGCTTCCTTACATCTACGAAATAAAACTTTGTTCCTTAACGTAAGATGCTCATTCATGTAAACATTTGTAGAGGACCCAGAGACACCAATTTGATCAGTTTTAAGTGACTTAACCTTCCGATACGCGCTAAGGACATTATCTCGCAGTATGCGCGTGGAGAACTTAACAATAATATTTTTAGGTCTATTGTTCTGCTGATGTGCGTGCGGTACTCTATGTACAGATATGACCTCTTTGTCGATTAGAATACATATGTTTTTATACTTAGGAACAGTTAGGTTAGTAAAAAAAAAAAACATTTTTCAGTGGCTCCGTGACTAATCACGGGGCCACGGTGCTCACTGAAAAATGTTTCAGTTTACAGAACTTTCAAAGGAGGCTGCTGTTTTTCGATCTCACAAATTATTGATCAACGTTTACTATAAAACCAAGGGCATCCTGCCCAGAATATTCTCGATTTTGTGACGGGCTTATTCGTCAACTGGCGACTGTGAAACTCACGAGTGCGCTCGAGTTGGCACCTGCCGATTAATTAATTTTTGGTAGCCGTCATCGACTATGAAAATCTGACGTAAAATACGTGAGATGTACAGTCAACTACAACAACTTCTTATAAAATGTATAAAATAAAGGGTGTAAAACACCTCTTCACGAAGCCGAAAGGCACTTGTTCTCCCCATCATTGCGATCATTTGTTTGTTCTACTCCATACCTGGGAACCTAGTAACGTAGATATGGGGGGTCAAAGTTACAACTTTTTGACAAGTTTTTTTTTTTAATTTATACAAGTATTTTTATAAGATTTTAACTTTTAACACCTCCACGATCCTCGTACTACTCAATCCATCCATCAGCACAATGTTTTAAGTGCGTTACATTGAGTTCTACCACAAAACATGATTTATAACCTCAAAAAAAAAAGTTGTTTCCCAGCAATATTTTTTGCGTAAAGTTGCTTAGTCTGATGTACAGAATGCTTGATTAACGGCTTTGTGATGAGGACCTACTCACTTTGAATGTATAAGATATTTTATACGACTTGACTTTAAAACAAAAATCATAAAAGATTTTTCATTTGACTGTTTGTGAGAGTGAGTTTGCGATAAAGGTGCGAGTTTCATAGTCGTCACTTGAGGAATAAGCCTCATAACGTGGTGAATAACACCCCAATCCCTCTCATGAAGAGGAGGGCTTATGCCAGCCGTGGGAGCAATTAAGGCTCATAATACAACTATCTAGTTACCGTCTCAAAAAACCTAACCTTTCCTTTCTTCCTCAGATTGACAATGACATTCACTATAGAGCCAAACGCAGGTGACAACGAGACCTCCAGTGACTACACCTCTTACGAAGTACGGTTAGAGGCTTACCTCGTGCCAATCCTGTTTGCAATCATCTTCATAGTAGGAGTGCTTGGTAATGGGATCCTGATCATCGCATATGTCAGGCAGAGGGGCATAAAGAATGCGCCGAATACGTAAGTATTGACAACTATTGGTCTTTTCAGTGCTACATTTTATTTTCACACTAAAAAAGATGAAAAAAAACCGGCTGATCCTAGAACCAAATATTTGAAGACATGTGAGTGTGGCGGTACTTTCATAAAAGCTTAGCTTGCCCTTATAACCTACGTCTCTTCATGCTGTTTGGGTTTTTAAATAGTCTGAATGCCACCGGCTTGTGAGAGTTACTAACGCGCACTGAGACTGCCACGATTTGCACAGAGACAAGACCCGTTTTCGAGTTACGAGTACTGACGTAATTATACAGGTTGCGAACAGACTCTGTTTACTTGCTTCCAAGCATTTTGTACATAAAACTAAGAAACTTTACTCAAAAATTATGGCTAGTATATTACTCTTTTTATGGGGTGAAAAATCACGACACATGACAAAACTATATGTATACATATTTATAACGCATTCAAAACATTGTGCTGATTGACGGATTATGAAGGTATTTAAAGTAATAATTACCTTATCTAGTGTTTGAAAAAAAAAACTTTTGAAAAACTTGTGATGCCCCCCCGCGTGCAAATTAAATTATTATTTAATTATATTAAAACCTTCCTCGAGAACCACTCTATCCAAACTAGAACAAAAAAATTCTAGCAAAGACGTAGAGAACAAGTGCTTTGCGGCTTCAGTTAGTGTCTACACCCTTATAACGAATGTACTGAAATCGCACTTGATTGTGAAAAGTGGAAAGATGAAAAAGGAGCTCTATCCCCTTCAGTGACTTCAGGGTCGGCTTCCAGTCTAACCGGCTGCAGCTGAATAAAAGTCTTTTACATGGAGCGGCTGCCTGCCTGACCTCCACAATCCAGTTAGTACTTTGTAATACGATACCCCCTTTTTTTTTTCGGATGGGAAATCATCAAATGACTACTCCCACTCTGGGCGGAGCGGGAGGGAGTGTCAGACTTTTACTGACTAAAACCCATCCATGTTCCTTCCTCGCCCTTTATGTTCCAGGGCCGCAGTATCTCTTCCGAACAGGCCCGCAACCCCGGCAGGCTTCAGCCCTTAAGGGCCCCCCCTCCCCTTATGCTGACATCTCTTTGAGGCGCGCGTGGAACACGAACGCGCCGTCGACACGGCCTGTCGTCATTAGAAGGTCGGACGGCTAGCTAGCCCATAGCTAACCGTCCACAAGCCCGCGTCTACGGTGGCCGGTAGCCACCACGTGGCCCCCAACGCCCGGTGCGTCTCCCGCGGCGGCTGGGAGGAGAGGCTCTCTCCCTCTCACGTTCCGCCACCTCCTTCGCTAGCATGACTGCTTCGCAGAAGGAGGTGACGGTTTCCCATTCCGTCTCGCTCCGGACCATGGATTGAACCAGGGCCGGACGCGAGAGATCGCTGCCGCCGATCGCCGCTACGAGGACACGGCGCGGTGCTCCGCCCACGCAGGGCAGTCCTCCACCGTGTGCTCCACCGTATTCTCCGGTCGATCCTCGCAGTGGAAACACCCAGGCGTTTCCTCCCGCCCGATTCGGTGCAGGTATCTCCCGAAACATCTGTGTCCGGTGAGGACCTGCGTCAGGCGGAAGGTGAGGATGCCGTGGTGCCTCTCAAGCCACTCCTCAAAGAGGGGACTTACCGCCACTATCGTGGCGTGCCCTGCACGGGGTTGCGACAGTCGCTGTCTCCATGTCGCCATGAGATCGCGCCGGAGGTCTGTCCGCTGAGCGGCGATTTGCCGCGGCAGCGGAGTTTCCCCCAGCGCGCCATTCGTGCAGGCGTGCGAGTACTATCGCCTCCAGATCCCATGGTGGCAATCCGGCAAGCAGGCCCGCCGCCTCGCGGGAGATCGTGCGGTACCCACGGACCATTTTTACGTCCACCACTTTCTGGGGCGCGTTTAGGTAGTAGGCGGCTCGCCGCCTCAAGGAACGCGCCCACACTGGGGCCCCGTAAAGGGCCATGGACCGCACGACCCCCGCGTAGAGCCTGCAGCAGGAGGCGTTTGGCCCCCCAAGGTTGGGCAGGAGCCGCCTGAGGGCAGCCCCGGTCCGTTCCAGCCTGGGGGCCAAAAGTCGGAAATGTTCCACGAAGTTCCATCGGCTGTCGAGTACGAGTCCTAGGTACTTCAACGTCGACTCGACGCCGATGGATACCTAGTTGCCGGATCCTATCAACGACTATCGCAACCCCGCGTGTCATATTTTCGGCTGCCGCCTCGTGCGACCTCCCCTGTGCCAGCACCAGGGTGTCGTCTGCGTAGCAAACGACGCTGATACCACTAGGGAGGTCCGCTCGCAGCACCCAGTCGTAACCGATGTTCCACAGGGGCGGTCCCAGAACCGATCCCTGTGGGACATCGTACGACATCTCTCGCCGGTTCCAATCTCCGCAGTGACTGGGGTAGATGACGGCCTTGTCCGTCAGGTAGTCCCCGACCACACGACGGAGGTAGGTCGGCAGCCGGTGATACCGGAGCTCCGGGGCAGGGAGTTGGAGGCGTTGGCGATGTCGAGAGACACCGCCAAGACAACCCCGCCCCGGGATATTGCATCCCCCGTCGTGAGGGCTCTCACGCGCATTATGGCGTCCACAGAGCGCCCCTTGCGGAAACCAAACTGGTTCTCCGCAAGATTCGGCCCAATACGATACCCCTAGGTCAGACTTTCAGGCCACTGGCTACTGAACACGAGCATCGTTAAAAGAGTAACCATGAAGTTTTATGCCGGCTCTTCACCATAGTATCGACCAACGCGAACCGTGCACTTTTTTTGACGTTTTATAGGTGCCTATCTAGGCCTATGTGAAATAAAATATTTTGTTTCTTTTTAATTTCGTGCTCTCCGAGGCACGGAAAAAGCTACGTACCTACGTAATGGGTGGTCATCCGTTCACGGACCAACCTAGGCGAGCGCAGTTTAACATGGAGATTGACCCGAGCGGTTGTTATTACCTATTTGGACACGAGTTCTTCCTAAGTCTGTCTCGGCCACCGTTCATAATTAATGTGTTACAATTTCGTCCACAGGTACATATTCTCGCTGGCCCTAGCAGATCTGCTAGTGATCTTGATATGCGTGCCATTCGTCTCAATCATCTACACACTGGAGTCATGGCCATGGGGGGAGGTAATTTGTCGTATCTCCAATGCTGGCAAGGACGTCAGCATTGGGGTATCAGTCTTCACATTGACAGCTTTGTCAGCTGAGAGGTACTACGCAATTGTGAGTAAATTGGATTTTTATACCCAAAGTCAATTTTAATAAAATTTTAGTATCATAACTGGCAGTAACGTTAGCTAAACTATGCTCTGTCCCCAAAATAATTATAGCTAATACATCCTGACTAGAATAGGCTAAACGACAGAAAAAAAACTAATTAGTCCGTCAGTAAGATTATCAAAACCAGTTTGACCCGTATTTTTTTTTTGTTACGTAAACCAAAATTGACGAAGATAGGACGCTTTTAAAATTCTCAATACGTCACGCCTGGGTATAATTTTTAGCTTTCTGACATCACGAGCCGACTCTCCCGAGTTTTGATACGTTTATCTTTGTCAATATTCATTGATTTAAATAAACAAAAAATACGTGTCCATTATTTTCCAATACTCTAACTGACGGACTAAATAGATTTGAATTTTTTTGATACTGCCGTCATGCCTATTAAACGTCACGTCTCAACTCTCACTGTGGACTAACACACGTGTAACTACCAACTAAGTAGTTAGACTATAGTTGAATATCTCGTAGACTACTGTTTGACTAACTTACTTTGTTGCAGCTTCGCAAACTACCACTGGTTTGTGCGACGTTCATATGGGCGGTGGCGCTACTCTTTGCTGCGCCGGCGGCATTGTGGTCAAGCATAGTGACGATACAACTGGGGCCTAATGACACCCTTGTATACTGCACACCTTTTCCACATGGTTATGAAGAATTTTCAAAGTAATTTGAACTTTATTTTATGGATTTTATGCTTGTTTTTCTTGGTTTGTGTAAAGTTCATATGAGTAGCGGCGCTAATTACTGTACGGTGGCATTGTTGTCAAGCACAGATACCATGGAGCTGTCCTCTAATGTAACCATAGTTTACTCACACCTTTTCCACCTGAATGGAAGAATACTCAAAGCAATTTGAACTTTATTTTCTAGATCCTAGCTGATTTATGTGTTGAAAGACAGGTTGATAAGGCAAAAAACTGAGGAGAAAATATATTTTTTTTTCATCATCATCATCATCTCAGCCGAAACACGTCCATTGCTGGACATAGGCCTCCCCCAAGTGTCGCCACATTGACCGGTCCCTTGCGACTCGCATCCAACGGATTGACGCAACCTGGTCACATATTTTTTTTAGATATTTTTTTATTACTCTAAAAATTCGATAAATAAAGATATTTTTTTCAAATTCTCATTTAAAATTATAAATTATCACCTCTTAAATCCACAAAGGAGACGAAAACGATTACATACCTACATTCTTGGGCCTGGATCTAATGAGATGAAAATGGTAAATGATCTTCGATGTGTCCAGTATAGAAGCAAGTGTCGTACAAGTAAGGCAAGGTCGGAATCCGTAACAAACAAACCAGTGAGTGGTCGTTGAAATAACAAAATAATAAATGCAGACTTATCAGTCCCTCGCTGAAGTTTTGACAATCTGGGACCTCGGTTTTTTGAGGTTTAGTTAAAGAGAGGTTATTCTTATTCTTATTCTTATTCTTTATTGCACACAAAAATAACAACAAATATACATATTACTTGCAATAATATAGCTTATGTACAAAGGCGAGCTTAACCCAGAGTTGGGTTTTCTTACAGCAAACCTAATTTTGAAAGCGAGATTTGCAAAAGAGGATATACTTACGTATGTGCATTTACATTACATTCTAAATTAAATTAAAAAAAAAAACTACATTCATACAATACAATATACGTAATACATACAGCTTAGATATATATTATACATACCTATATATTCCGATATTTATTTACATACATACATATTGATCATGTTGACAGGAAACAAAAAAAAAAAAGCTAATAAAAAGCTAATTACAAAATTCTTCAAGGACTAATGTGTATTATATGTAGTGAAGAATGTTTGAAGAGTCATAATATGGTTGAATAATAAAGCCATAAATAGATAATAGGAATGAATTTTATCAAAAAGGCGTCCGGAATAAATAAAAAACATATTTTAATGTACATGGTTTATAAATGTTATATTATTATTAAAATGTCGTCTAGAAATTGTAGAGGTGGAACAATAATATGATCTTGGTAACTAGTCCCAGCTACTTTATATTACTTTCAGAGTTAGGTGGCAGCCACTGCCGAAATTTTTTCACGTCCAAGGGTCGTCGGGTATAACTGTAATTAGTTGAAATTCCACAATTATTCACGCAGCGATCCATATTTTCAACAATATCCAATCCAAGACGATAGCAAAATCCTAAAAACAAAAAGCACTATAATATTGTATACAAGTACCTATTTATAATTACCTCGTGCAAAGATTTTGTTTTTGTAATTCTGTAATCGATTAATTAAATCGATAATGTTATGAAAGCTGTCATTCTCAATTTTCTCCGCTTCCAGATTGAGAATTGAGCTGATTTTTTATATTTTTAAATAGAAAAATGTGATTAATCCATAGACCATATCTCAACTTATTACATTTCGATCCACCGTTTTCCTTCTCCTTTGTTTCAGACGGATGACCCTAACGAAGTCAGTGGTATACTACGCCCTGCCTCTCCTAGTGATTGCTTTCTTCTATTCACTGATGGCGCAGCGGTTACTGGCCAGTACGAGGGAGATGCCCGGGGCGCTGCACGGGGGGCAAGGGGAGGCGCAGGCGCAGGCTAGGAAGTCTGTCACGTATTTGGTGCTGGTGTTCGTTATTGGCGAGTGTATTTTTTTAATTTAAAACTGTTTGCTAGATTCCATAAGCCTTGGAACCTTTTCTTCAACAAGTTGTAGCGCCATCACGTCCCGTTAGGCTACGTACGCACTGACTGGTACCTTGCTTAGCGTCTAAAGCCATAACATCTGGTTAAGAGGTAACAGGGGCTGCGATTTTCATTTCTTTCTTAAAAATGTCTCTAGAGAAATATTTATTTTTCGTAAAATCAAGGTCTACTGCAATCACATCCCTGCTATTTCCTTTCAACAATTCATAAATAATGAAAATGTGACCCTCCAAAAATAGCACTAAATGTCCCATTTTTACGACTGTGATTAGAGGACAGCCAGACAAATTTGAAAATTTTCTAAAATAAAAGAAATGAATAAAACCAAAATCACAAATCAATGTCAAAAATAATTGAATCGGCTCAGTTTTCGAAGAGAAAAAAAAGGGGAATACGAAATGTCAGTCTCGACAATTTTTTTGTGATATAATCGGTCTGAACTGCAGTTGTCCCTGTCACACTCTACGAGGGCAGGGTTGGTGCAGCGCAACGGCAATAGTTTCTTTAAATCACATTTTTCAAATTCCTCGCAGGCTCTGTTCTCTCTTAATATTTGATTAATTGGTTGGTAGATACTGCGGCAAGCGTGCAGTGCGGCCAGATGCACAAATTCTAGAACTTTCGTTACTCGCTCTAGGCGCTAGGCAAGCCATCTGTCAGTACGAACGTCTGTGTTGCAGTCAAAAGGGTGGTGGTAAACACATGGGTACATTTTGAACTGTTGTATTGTATTGCTATTTGCTATTTGTGAAAGCTTGTAATTGGCCATATTGTTGTTATTGACGAAACTATTGTATCTGCTTAACTGTAAGTATTCCGAAAAAAAAAAAATTGTATTGTATAACGAGCTGGTGTCCGCAACTCCACGTCAAGTCGCGTATTTTACGTATGGCCTATAATCCACCACGCGGGCCCAGTGCGGATTGGTAGATGTCACGTCTTCGAATTTTTGGTTCTATGTCGGTTTCCTCACGATGTTTTCCTTCATCGTTTCAAACTCCACGACTCAAACTTCGCAGCAGTAAATACGTATATGTATTTACAGAATTATTTTCATTAAAATCATCATTACTACCCCCTTAGTTCGTTTAATCTCATTGAATGACTATTTCATGAAAGGAAATAGTTACCCATTCATCTTCAAAAGGTTACTAGAAACTAATGACAAGGTAGTCTATTTATATTTATTTAATTAAAAACTTGTTACTGACTGGTTTAAAATTTACATAGTAACCGAGACAAAACTTGCTTACAAGTTTCAAGTGGTTCCCAGTTTAAATTTTCAAGGCTTTGGTAGCTGGTAAACTCTTTACGCCAAGATATACATTTATTACCTTCGGTTAAGGAGTATGTACGAGTATAATCTCTGGTTAAACCTTGCCGTTGATTGATATAATTTCTGCAATTAATAAGACACACATACAGAGTTACATAATTATCCACGAAATAAGTTATACATAATTTGATTTAAAATCATCATCAAGCAATTAGATTATCATAATCTCATCTGCCTAGCCTTTTCCAACTATGTTGGGGCCAGCTTCCAGTCTTGCCGGATTCAGCTGACTGCCAGTATTTTACATGAATCAACTGCCTATCTGAACTCCACAGCCCAGTTAGTACTAGTACTGGGTAATACGGTAGCCCTTGGTAAGATTCGCCACGCAATAACGAAGATGACAATACAATATCATTGTTTGTTTCAGTGTTCTTCATTTGCTTCTTGCCGTACCACGCGTTCGAGCTATGGTTTCACCTGTCACCAACAGCGCAGGATGATTACAACGATTGGATACACGCCTTAAGGATACTTGGTATTTGCCTCAGGTACGTGATCTCGTGATCCAATTTTCACTAGCATCATGTCAAAAGAAGTGAATTTACCACGTCTTCAATCGAGTACAATCGACCAGGCAAAGTTATTTAATTCCTTCTATTCGAAAAGTGTCGTTTCGTTCCTCTATAAGCGTTAGCAAAATAGCTTTTTTCTCTACTAGACTTTTTAGTAGACAGTAATGAGATTGAAATTTGGAACATGAATTGTTAAATATTATTGTATAAATTACTGGTTGTACCGCGTGAGGAGTCACGGTAACTAAATAAAAACAAAAGCGTGCGATGTTCTTCCCTGTTCTTGTAATTGGTATGGACTCTATTGTATTTTGGCAAAAAAATAGTTCTACGTCGAGTTCTGAAAGTGATAGTGCATTTAATCCTGAAACAATTACAATAAAAGCTAATAACGTCATACAAAACCTAATACCTACGAAATCCATACATATTTTCTCATAGCAAGAGAAGTGAAAAGTGGAGTACATGACTCGAAAGCAAAAATATTTTTCCCTGAGGCGATGTACTTTAAATTAATAACTCGCTACGCTCAGGATTCTATTTTAGAATCCTTCAGTATGCTCGGGATTGGTAACCATATAGCGTAAAAATATTATTTTGATCCCTTGCCATAATCAATCATCTACTCTAACACAATAGTCTATATAACACAATAATCTAATAACAATAATCTAATCATCTACTATAATTGTGACCCAGCTCCTTGAGTTTGTCGCTCTATGTGAAGATTAAGTACGCAATGACCCTCTCTATATTAAAGTCTGGTGTTATTTATGGGGCAGGTCAAACATTCTGTCTGAATTATAATACCGCATTTCGGCTGTTGCCTACCCATAAAGACTCCCAAAAATATCCAAAAGACAGCCGTGACATATTAAGCGCTTTCCGAAAATTACAAAATATGCACTAGTAACGAATTTATTTCTGTACAGTTTCCTGTACTTCTGCCTGAATCCGGTCGCTCTTTACTGCGTAAGTGGAGTCTTCAGGTCCCACTTCAACCGCTACCTGTGCTGCCGACGGGGGACTCTTCGTTCATTCAACTTGCAGCTCCTGCCTATCCAGGACAGATGTCTGTGAGACCTCATTCAGGAGCACACATCGCTGTCATAGTAGCAAGTTGGGTAGACAAGGTTTTTTGTTACTTTGGATGTAGGTAGAACGTCGATGGTATAGGTTGGTGGTTATAAGTCAGTTTCACAGACATCTGGCCTGGTTGTCGAAAGAGAAAGTCGTGAAACATCTATGAAAAATTCAAGGGGGCTAAAATCTCTCGTACTTACCAAGACGAACGTTGGTGCAAATCCACGATGGTCACTTTCACGTACCACTGAATTGTTCGGAAACCGGATACAACTTTTAAATTTGAGCTATCCAACAATATCTACAAATTTTAAAGAGGCTTTTACTTAATTAGAACCTCCTTTATTTTTTGCTGGTAAAACCATAACTCACACAATTTTTTTTTGTGGGAATAAATAAAACTTCATTTTATTTTATAAAAAAAAATATACAAACAGATTGATAAATAACATTCCAATTGAAAATTATACGATATTTGGTTATAACAGATGAAAGAATATCAGTAAATATTTTTTTATTCGTTAAAATAATTTTGAGTACTTAATTGACTCATGTAAATAATAATATATTATTATTAGCTCGCTTTTGTATAAAGCAGAACATATTCCAAAGATTTGTACCAATTTTAGAATAAGCACAAACTCAAACTAAAAGCATTTATTTCAAATAGACCATTACGGCAATTTTTCATGTCAAAAATAATACAAAAAAAGCGTAGCTTCGCTTTTTTCGTCACAGTCACAAGGCATAATAACTTGAGAAAGTACTGTAGTCGATATAAGCGAGAAAAGATGTTCTAACTATCAGATAGAATCCACACTGTGTATTATAATTATAGCATGTACCTTCCTACTAGAAATATTTGCACGACTAATAAGTCGAATATAGTGAGACTAACACCCGTATGCAGAGTCCTCGACTTGACTCAAAACCGTCTTGACACGCCTACTTTCCACCCCATTCGAGATATTGACAGCTAAAGTTTGTTTATAATTTGACATATCCGCCCACTTTTCTGTCAAATTCAACGTACAGTAGTACAAGAATCTTTTGACACTTGAATGAAGCCAACAGGGGGGCGCTGATGGTTAACCTTTTGTTAATTGTTTTGTAAGAAATATTTAGAAAAGAAAGAGATGGCTGCATTAGTTTTGATGTTTGCCCCGCGCCAGAAGATTCTTGAAATCGAGAAACTTACGTTGTGGGTGATAATGTACCTACTGAAATTCAAGTTTGACGTCTGTTTAATTATTTTCTTGAGATTGTCTAGAAATGGCGAAAGTAAGATGAATTTTGAGGAGTATGTCGATTATGCGAACGATACGTCATATAATTATTTATCGCGACGATATTTACGCGATGCCGATAACCCATTTGACTTTTACAACAACGAACAGTTCCAAAGACGATTTCGGTTTCAGAAGGAAACCGTGCAGAATTTTTTTTTACCCTTGGTATTTGAAAGTGCTAGCGTAGTTCTGATCGTGGACTATCAATTCCGACAACAATCCAGCTACTGCATACTGATCGGGGACAGCGGCTATGCCCAAACATCGTATATGTTCACGCCTATGCTTCATCCACAGACACCTTGAATATCATTAGTGCCTGTGCCATACTCCACAATATTTCTATCATGGTAAATGGAGACATGCGGACGCCAGAACCCAGAGTGGTCCAACATAATTCTGCTGCCGTTATCCGAATGCAATTAGGCTCGGCGCAGTATGTTTCCATTTTTTTTATCCTATTTCTTTTGACAGAGTACATCCATCGTTTCTTTGGTCTTCCCCTACTCTTATAATAAATATTCGTAATCAAATCTTTCTTCACAACATGTTCCTCATTCAGCCGCATCACGAACTCATACCATTACAACCATAGACTTACCACAACTTTTCAGACGTCTTCCTCTTTGTATTACTTTGTTATTCCATCCATTCACATGACACTACACATCCCCCATTCATCTGAGCATTTTCATATAAAATTGCCTTTCATTTTGTTTTGTAGCCAAACATTGTGATCCGATGACCTGGTAAAGGTTACGGGAATCCGTTGGATGCGAGTCGCACGGCACCGGTCAATGTGGCAACACTTGGGGGAGGCCTATGTCCGGCGGTGGACGTCTTTCCTTTCGGCTGGAATGATGATGATGATTTTGATCCGTACAAGACAGCAGGTCTTACCATTTATTTGCCTAACCGTGGTGCCTTGATTTTCTTTGAAATGGTTCTCTTCACACTATGGAAAACTTTAAAAATCACATTATTTTCGTGTGCAGAAACTGTTCGAAAGATTAATAATGTCTATGGGTACTGTCATAACGGATTGGTCGAAGAAAGCAATGTTTAACAAAATTGGAAAGCCATGGGAGAGGCCTTTGCCCAGCTGTGGGACATAGCGGGCTGATATAAAGTAAAATAAATAAATAAATAACCAACCCGTCTTGAGCAAGTTTGGTGACCAATGCTCGTGCCTTCTCAGTATGAGAAGAGGCTATTGCCCAGCAGTGGGACAGTAATAGGCTGGTATTATTTTTGTAAAAGAAAACACGGTTCATTTTTGGTTCCAACGTTCTCGTTCTGAAAACTTTTACCTGCAGCCTGTGCAATGGACGGCCGGAGACCATAGTTGCTAATACCTATTTTCCGTCGCGTTTAATTTCAAAGCTACCTAGTATATAGGAGGAATTAGTAATTCATGATTATTACTAAGAATTGCAAGCACTTGCTCCGTGGTAAATATTATTGAGCACAGTTTCTTTCCCAAATCGGTGGGTATTTGGAAATGTTCATTGTCGTGGAATTGTATGAGCTATTTATCAAGATCGCGTAAATAATATAGTCGTGACAAATAATCATAATATGGAGTATCGTACACATAAAAGATGAATACAAGCTTAATTCATTTGGTATTTCTAAAGCATGAGAATGAAAACATCGTGAGGAAACCGGCATGTCCTAGAACCAAAAATTCGAACACATGGGAGCATTAATAGGTTGATGATGATGATGGTGATGAAAATGTTAACGCAGCATTTTGAATCTCAGAGAACAAGAGCGAGCTTGCATAGGAAGCTCGTGAATTCGTGATGTTTGGGAACTAATATTGGTTTATTTTTGAAATTTAGCAAGTTGTATGAGAAACCAATGCGGTACATAAGTTGCTTACCGAACATCATTTATTTTAAATAGTTTTTGGCTAAGGTTGTTTTGTTTTTTTATTCAGCCCCCAACCTACATCTTCAGTATATTTGTGTTGCGGTATTATACATATACTCGTAACTCGTTAATATAGTACATTCCTTGAGTTTAAGAAACTTTATTTATTTATTTTTTTTTAATCTACTGAACGGATTTTGATGAAATTTTGCGCACAGATACTTTAAAACCTGGATTAAAACATAGGATACTTTTATCCCGGTAGTAAGATCTCATGGGACAATAATCAAACTTCACGCGGGCGAAGCCGCAGGCAGAAGCTAGTAATAATATAATCAGATCGAATACTTCTAAGCTGCTCGGTTCATCGTTCATCGTCGAAGCCAGTTTTGGCAAGAGAGGTTCCCACCACCTTACAAATTGAAGCCCTAAGAACACAACCTGGCTACGGACAGACATTTTTTTTTGTTTCGCATGGGAAATCAAAGAAAACCCATCCCTGTTCCTTCCTCGCCCTTTACCTACAGTGACCTGCAGTGGCCTATTTGGAAAGCTCTGAATCGATTGCGTACACAAGTAGGCCGCTGCAAAACATATTTGGCAAAATGGAGTATTATTGGTTCCTCCAATACCGAGTGCAAGTGCGGCGGTCCGAACCAAACTATGCCGGGGCTATCTGCTGAAGTGTCCAAGGTGTTCGTTTACCTGCACTTGTTACGACCTGAATAGCGCCTCTGCCACTGCAATAAACGTGGCCACCTACTGGGGCCAAACTATGTGCGTGTGGATTGAGGGCCACTTTGTTAAAATTCTTTGAAAAAGTGCTTAGGATTTAGAAACATTCCCAAAGAATTGTGAAAGTTGGAATGCCATTTTGTGAAAGTCAATTAAGGGTGTTATGGACTGCAAAGTTAGTATAGAAGTACATCGATACGACAAGCAGAAGAAGGTTCATCTTCCGACTGAATTCTTTGCTCAACTCTGGACGACCGGAACTTGCTGATAGAGCAAACTGGCGAAGAAAAGCTCAGAAGCTGTGAGCTCATAAAGCACAGCTGGGTTGGAGAGACCACCATGAAGCCGCGACGGATTGGAGGCAGCAGGGTACAATTTATTAAAAATTGCGGTTTCAAGGGTGCAAAAATGCAAAATCTGGCACTTCCTTGGATTTTACCCCTATTTTTCTAAATAAGTATGTATGTATGCTCCAGTTTTTTATGTTGATAATTGTGTGATGTTTATATTTATATTTTTGCTGTCTCGTAGGTCCACTAGTCATAAACTGCACAGTGTGAGGTTATGGGTTCGATTCCCAGGCCATGCAGTGTTGTTGGGTTTTACTAACCCATAGACTGGATCTAATGTTACGTAGGACTAAATGAAAATGAAAAATCATTTTATTTGTTTTTCTATGTCTTTAAATGTGTTATGTAGATATTTTACTTATTTGTTATACATACGTGATACTACTTTTATAATAAAAATCAATTAGCTTGCATAATGTGTAATAATTTATTTTTAATTTTTTTCGGCATCCTCCCTTGCAGCCTCACTGAATTGAAGCAACTGCGCGGCACTTAAACGGTCCAGCTTTGCATTTTAGTAGGCTTCTGCTGCCTTTAATAGCCACTTCCTCTCCTGCATTTTCATCTGGCGCAGTTCTTCCTCTCTTTCTTGAATCCGCTTTAAGTTTTTCACTTTTAGCAAATGTGATTCTTGATCTCGTTCCTCATTCCCTTTTAAATTATTTGGCCGTGCCTCAAACTCCATGCCCTCGGACTCACAGCCTACATGTTATTTGGTACTTACGCGGTACTTGCGCGTATTATTTATGGAGTTATATTCTTGGGTCAGGCGAACCCAAGCATTTTTTTTGCTGATGGGCTGCCCGTCCACGTCGTACATAAATGGAGCTTGTACTTGCGCACAAGTTCCAGTAAGCAGGATTTTTCTCCGGAGGTAAAGCAAACCTTGAGGCCATTTTAAATTCTTGAGAATGATTCTTGAATGATGAAAAAATATTTATTTGAAAGTTAATCCGTTTTATGCGGTTTTATGATTTTGTTCTTTGACAGATGAAGTCAACCAAGAGCATTCGATCGAACATCAATTTATGACATCTCTAGCATTGTGACGTATTCTATTAAAACATTTTTAGCATATAAAGCAGCTTGCAACCTTCATGCAACATACTTATTTTGAGTTTGATATGGGCAGCATGTTTTGCAGGTAGATTAAGGTGAGTACTCATATGAGCATTTCAACGTTTTGTAATGTTTTTACGAAAGCTTGGCATGGTGTTCAACGTATTTACTTGTAACATTCCTTTGGTTTCCGTCAAGAATGTGTGATGTAACATTGGTTGATAATTTTAGGAATAATGATAAAACTACAAGTTTGCGATTGAAAAGATGTAAAAGGACAATAAAATAAAAGAATATGTTTAGATGGTTTAGACATCTTGATAGAACGAGTAAAAGGCGACTAAAAAAAACCGAAAGAGAACGTAGGGGGGCATACTTTATTGGTACCTAAAGGTTTCTTAAAAAAAGTCAGGTGGCAGTGCTGGAGTCCTGCGTGCGTGTCGCCGCGTGTTCCCAGATATATGAACGTGAATGAAGCAAAAGTAGTACCTAAATCAAGTTTTAACAAAGTGTTAAGCAGCTTGGTGTCTTCATGACTTGTTGAAAATACATGTTTTAGCTAGTCTGTCTCACCCTATGAACATAATTTTGTAGGCGTGTCGGAGGCGGTGGCCTGCAGTGGTTTCCTTGTTACCATGGCAACAAAGACCGTTTCAAGCAAAAAAATGGTCTTAAGCAAGTTTTTGGAATACGGGTGTAACATTATTTTACCATGTTGTTATGTAAGCACCTATATTGTGGCAAATTATACATTTTTATTCATTCATATTTTTTTCAAATAAAAATAGGTTGAAACAAATTAGTTTTGTTTTATTTACTCTCTATTTCAAATTGCCTACACGGGCTCATTAATAAAACGTCAAAAAAAGGTGCACGATTTGGGTTTGTCGTTTCCAATGCAAAATAATCGCCAAGAACATTAATATTATGTGGTGATCTGTTTGTGTGGTGTGTACAATAATATTATGTGGTCATCTTACAGAAAAACAAAGAAACATACACGTGAAGCATATCCACTCTCTACGACCACGAAAACGATAAATCCCGTTACACACGACAAATTATCGTACATTTTGTTACGATACATCTTGAATTTGTTACGATACATCTTGAACGATAAATTATCGTACATCTTGTTACGATACATCTTGAACGACAAATTATCGTACATCTTGTTTCGATATTTTATAAGTGCCCATGTAGACTACTGTGGATAAACAACCACCATAGACCATTATTCGAAGACGAAATCCATACAAATATCTATTATAAATGCGAAAGTTACACTGTTTGTTTGTCAGCTACGTTTTTAAGTTTAAACGGTTGATTAGATCGTATTTACGTCGCTGGCAACAAACCAGGCAAGGCAACAAGGAAACGTGTAAGTGTCGCAAATTGGTGAGACAAAAGACACGATTCACCAAGAGGTACAACGACGCTGCAATGCACATTTGTTGGGAGACACCACAGACCATGCTAGATGTTTCTGTATAGAATAACTAACTGACTCACGAAACTTCGTCTGCGTCACATAAGAGAGAAAAAGCTCGAAAAGAGAATAATTTTCCCCCGTTTTTGCAACATTTTTCATTTATGCGCCGTTCCTTTTGTTCGTAGCGTGATGTTATATAGCCTAAAGCTTTCCTCGATAAATGGTCTATCCAACACAATATTTATTTTAACCAGTAGTTCCTGAGATTAGCGCGTTCAAACAAACAAACAAACTCTTCAGCTTTATAAATTAGTAAAGATAATATAATATAGTATAGATAAGACTAAAATAATTATGTCCGCTGCCCGTTGTTTTTGTATAGATTATAAAGCCTGTACTATGTTCGCTGCAAATTATTTGTGCAAAACCGTTTATTTAAAACATACCGTACGACGTGTGAATAGATTGGTTTTTCTCGTCGATCACGAACTTCCGCATAAACATCTCCTACTTAATCTCTTTAGGGGTTGATTTTTTACAAATTATTCCTAGATACTCGCTTAAGTTATATATAAAACACTTGTACCGTTTAATCTTTTGTGATCTCTTGTAATTTGCGATATTGATTGAGTAGATTTCTGACACAAACGAAACTATTGAAAGTGTGAAATTTCTATTTGGTTCGTTTACTCGTTCTATTTTTTTTTCAGATTTGAAACAAGGTTAAAATGCAGTATATAATATGTCACGGTTAAATTGTAATGTGTCTTGCGAGACTGTGAACTGCCGAAATATTGACAACTGAACTAAGGCTTACAATATGACGCTTTGATTTTCGGTAGATTGTAATCTGTTGAAGTGAAACCGTGAAATTGTGAAATGTTTGCGACTGAACTTTTTTTACTATGTGACGCTGACATAGATGAAACTTTCGTTTGTTTAGCTTTTGATGTAGGTAAATCAAACAAAACAAACATAGAATAACTGATATTTAATTTTACATTTACACAATATTAAAACAGAAAGAACAATATTTAATGAAGAATTCATGAGATAGACACACAACTTGCATAACTATTGTCTCTGACGCTACATCACTCTCTACTGGTGACCGAAACCGATATTGGGATGATTTGTCCAAACATCATGTCGTGTCAAACTCGCTGTTGCATTGTTCGATGACGGTGAGTCAGAAGTGTTTGCGGTGATGCGAACCCCGGCGCTGCGTTATACTCCAGTAGGTCGGACGTGATACAGCATCGCGATAAAGCTGACTGCTGGCATCAAGCAGCTTGAGGATGATGATGACGTCACACTGCTCGAATTTGAGGTATAAGGAACAAGGCGAAAATTTCCACCAGACGGGTTTTTGCCTAATGGACTCATAACCCAGTGGTTGATAAGACATGTTGGGCTCTCGTCATGTGTGCTGTAGCTATGAAATTGCCTGTAGGTGCACCACGATGCTGTCGCACAGCACTACTTTCTTCATGACACCCCAGTTGTCAATCCTCGCCAAGTGACACTTCCAGGAGGCCACCCGGCAGGCAATCACCTAAGACAGAGGTGCCGACTCGAACGCATTGACAGCGGATATGTGACTCCCGGACACCGCACTTCCAGAGCTAGGCAGACACGGTCTGGATTAAGGAGCAGATGTGTGTGTGTGAGCGGTATTGTATTGTGTAACACCGCTCAGTGTCTGCTTGACTTCAGGTGCCTGAGGAGAGATGTATGTGTGGTTGAACTGCGCGACGTGCCTATATTAACTTAGAACACGCCACGCGCTGAGATGCGTGTAGCATGTGGAGTCAGATTGTTCGAGTAAGCCGCGTGTAGCCAGGTGCAGCTTATTCGGGCGTCGAATACGATGATTCGTCTTCTACTACCTGGTCACAATCGTCAGTAATCCCGATATGTCTCTGGATGACAATGGATGATGGTCCGCCTATGTCGCTACAGACATGTACGTGGTAACAATTTGATTTAACAACATCATTATTTCGTGGCAGTGCCTAGGACATTCCTAGAAGTTTCCTTACCTAGTTCAACTGCTAGTAATGATATACAGATGACCGTACATACTACATAATTAACAACACAAAATATGGTACAGACAACAATATAATTATTATAAACTAGTGACCTGACCCTGCTTTGCAGGGATGCAATGGCGAAATCTTGACAAAACTTAGAAAGGAGATCCCCAATTACTGGCGCAGTCGTTACAATAATCAAATAAGTACCAAAATAATCTACTATTTTGCTTAGTTAACCCATTTCAATCTTAGCCTCAATTACAGTTACCAAGTATAGAAAATAAGCAGTTTTAACCGGTTTTTAACCGGTTTTAGGACCGGGGACTCAGATGAGCGATTGTCAACAATGTTGAAGTTGAAGTTGTTACACTTCTGCAAATTCCTAAAACTACTTTCGATATTCTACTGGGTAAAGCTAGAAGTCTGTCAACCCTCGATGCAGATAAAAATTACATTGAAATTAAAAATTCTAAAACATAATGTTTAACAATCTAATCTGAATTAAACACTTTACATTTTTTACTATATTTCCTAAACTTACTACATTTTCAAACTATGTATTACAAGAGATCAATTTTTTAAGTAATTTTTTACCTTTAAATCAACAAAAATCAGTCTTGTAATTACTCGAACAGTAAAACGAACCATACGTAACTCTTCTCAAAGCTCATTAGAAACTATATCACAATAACTAAAATAGCCAAAAATTTAAAAATTGATTTGACCATTTTCGCAGGAGACGTGAAAATTGTGCTCGTGAAACCCTATATAAATGCTCTAATTTTTGGCAAAGTTCTAGCCCTAACGCCAGGCCCAAATTTCTATGGAGTTGGAAGTTCTCCTTTATTGTGGTTTAACTAAGTAAAACATGAAAGTAAATACGAATTACCTTAACAATAAATGGTCTACATCATAGTGACAACCGTACATAACATAAAATTTTTACTTTAAGATAGCTCATTTATTTATCCAATCAAACCGATTCCTGAGCATCAATGCTCAGGAATCGGAATAAATCTTTCAGACATGATGATATTGTCATTCCTTTGATTGGCTACTAATGTTCTATTTTTAAATTTATTTAAGTAAAATTCATACCACAATTGCCGATTACTCTTAACAAAGGTGATGTAAACATTCAACAATATTGTATTCATGTAAGAGACGAATAAAAATAGAAAGAAAGTTATTGTGGAACGAGGAAGTTTAAATAAAATCAATTTAGCAAACAATAAAACGTCACTCATTATGAATATTAGAGTGGCAATATACAAGCGACGCCGAATGTTACCTGTTGTATGTGTGCTCGTGTAGAAACTACGACAAAGTGAACATACAATTACAATGTATAATAAACAATTTATAACTACAGGGAAAATTATACTTGAATAACGGAGTATAAACTGTATTACATCTGGTGTTTTTATGTCATGTTCTATGTATAATGACCGACAAAGGTTTAACAGATACGCACATAATTCAGATGTTATGAAAGCCACACCCCAAGCAAACAGACAACTTTTGAGAAACCTCCTTTTTGTGTACCAGTTAAAAACTATTACAAAGTCTTTATAGAACATATGAAATATTACTAACAACCAGTGGGTCCTAACTGTTCTTAAGTATATAAGCAGTTTATAATAAGATGACATAGGTAAGAAAAAAGGCACACCTGAATACTTCACGAGTGATACCAATGAGTTCTCTAAGAAAATTGCTAAAATGGCATTCAGAAACACGAAATTTCTGTAGGTCCGAAACTTCGTCAGTAACCACCATGATGCGACTCCGTATAGTAACGTCGCCAGTAGCAGCACCACCTTCACCTGGTGTAAGTACATTTGAACGGAGAAATATTTTTTCCAAATATCTTCAGACACTGTAGATCCATGAACACTTGTGTCGTTATCAGACATGGCGGATGTTACTTTTAGTATAGATTGAATCACTTGTAATTATCAAAGTTCGAAAGTAGTTTTGTTATTAGATAAGAATTTAAGCACTGCAACGTCCAAAACTAGGTGTTTCTTTTAAAACAGTCGATGTAGTTATAATAATCACAAAATTTTACAAAAATAATGAACCGCTAGCCACGTTTTATCATATTCATTAGGTACGGTTGTACACTGTTTTATAATAAATATTTTTCTCACATTATCGTTTCATAGAATAATAAATACGCAGAATACATATTTTGAAAAATTTAAATCATAGGTTTTTGTGTCTAAAAAAATTATATTGATAGCAAACAATAACAAATCAAATATTCTTTATACTCATTCTGTATAGATCAAATAAAAATTATCACAAATAAATCAATATCAAGTGATAGTAAGTATCTAAATGTTTCAATTATATTCATACACGCAGAACAGACTATATGTAGCAATTATTATTTATGTTTATAATTGTCGGGGAGTCCTAATTTTGTTACCGCGACCAATTTCAACGTAGCGCTTGCCGGTCGCTGCCGTGCCACCGCTCGCCCCACTCGCTCGGCTCTCGCGTACATTGTCACAATTGTAACCTAACCCAACTTATTTGGTCGGAGTGCTATTTCTTATAAATAATTCTAATGTATTATACGTTTGTTAAATAAAAAAATTGCATTATAATATTAATGGAATTGTGTTTCTGTGAAATATATATTATTTTCATTGAGTAAATATTCGTTTAAACAGTATTACTGGAAAGAAAAATACGAAGACCAAACATTATATGAAATATTTTCTGCGAAACAAAAGTCTATGAAATATCGGTCTTCAAAATAAGGGGACACCATTAGGCACACTATCATTAATTTACCTAATTATTATTTTTGTGATTGCCGCCATATCGCACGTGTTAATTAATGAGCTAGATCAAAAAATACCATAGTTAAGTATATTTAAATGGAACTGTACACACATGTATGTTTGTACTTATACACAGAAGTTTTTTTTTTGTAGTAGGTACACAAATAACTTCGCAGAAATGTGTTTATTGTTTTTTATCATCCTGACTATACTAATCGCGTATCCATAAAAGTTAACTCAAAAACTACTCATACGAACAAAAAAACATGGGAGTGAGAATACTCAAAAGTGGTCAACGTGATAAACAAAAAAGTTCTAACGAATTGAGAACCGCTTTTGTTTTTGAAAAGGGGTAAAGGGGTAAAATAAATGATTTGATATTGGACAGTATTTCCTATGAACATAATTATTTACATTTCGACATGGACTAAACCAATATATAAGGTGTTAAAAATTAACTGCAAGAATTTCGTGTACGTACTCGGTATCAAAAAATAAATGTATTTAAAAAAAAAACGTTTTTCAAGCATTTTTAGTTTTTACATTAAAAAAAAATTGCCAGTCCAAAGTCTGCAAAATGTGATGGGAAAAGTTAGAATCAGCTGTCTACGTTTGCGTTGTCGCAGGGGTGAACGACCACGCGCGCGGCGTCGCGTCTGCGCGGTGCAGTCACAGTACAGTTAAGTGCGCATATTCAATAATTTTGTGGGCAGTGAAAATATTGCATATCTTTGAAACGGATCGTAAACTCATACAAATTTTTTTCGTGATTATTTTTTATTTGTGATTCCAAACAACTCCTCAAGTTTCTTGCAGTTAATTTTTTAACACCTTATATAAAGTAGCGAAGAGTATTTGGATTATCGAATTTCCTTCAAATTTCGGCAATCGTTACAAAAATTAAGTAAAGCATAAACCTTTAAGCCTGACTTTTCCATACTCGAGTTAAAAGTCATTAATTTAGGTGTCTTCATAGGTTTTGCTTGACATCTGCTAATATAATTATAATTATATATGTCACCGTAAAATTGTCAAACACGTTATATTGTACACGGTGTATTGTTTTCTCTCTAGCGATATTGTAAAGTCTCGAATTATTGTCAACTGAACATACGGAAGTATCTTTGTTCCCATAATCGGGACTTGGGCACCCCCTGTTAGGTTAGTTAGGTTCCTTTAAGCCCTGCACTCGGAAACAGGGGCCCCGCGAAGCGGGACTCCGTCGACTACGCTTTTTAGGGGAATATAAAGTGTTAAGTTAGGTTATATTAATCGAAATTTCTCAGGAATGGTACAGTATCTTTTCATGAAAGTGGTACCACTGGGCAAGGGGGACCCCTCTTTCCCTCCACTCCGCGTGTATTGAGTACCATCGCATGCATTTCACGAAAAATGATGCGTTTTATTGTAAGCAGTATGTTCGTTTGACAATAATTCGAGAGTTTACAATATCGCTAGAGAGATTACAATATAACGTTTTTGACAATTTTACGGTGACATATATATAAAATGGTAAACTGACTGACTGACTGACTGGGTGATATATCAACGTTCAGCCCAAACCGCTGGGTCTACAGATTCCAAATTTGGCAAATAGGTTCCTTATGTGGGTTCTGTATCGTGTTACCTAACTGATAATCTAAAATGTCATAATTTTTTTTGTTCTAATCGTCATTTTTCCGAATGATAATTTACCCGAAATTTATTAACACATCATAATAAGTATCAAATGCCATAAAGTTGGAATCCCTAAATATAATATGCCCTAAATCTGTTTGTCATAAGTATTACAATCAATAATATACAAAAGACATAAAACCGTTTTCAATAAAAGTCATAATATTAAGTCTTATTCTTAGAACTAATTTGTATTACAAAGTTTTTGCTATGAACTTCTGTCAGGCGTTACATAGATAAGAGCACGCAATATTTTTTCTTCTACCGTCTTGTTTTGAGATACTTCACTTTGTTATGTTGTTTTGTTCAAATCGATCGTATGTAGGCATTGACCTGCAATTCAAGCAAGCATGCAGCAAGCAAGCATGCAAGCAAGCGTGCAGCATGCAAGCAAGCATACAGTATGCAAGCAAGCATGCAGCAAGCAAGCATGCAAGCAAGCGTGCAGCATGCAAGCAAGCATACAGTATGCAAGCAAGCATGCACCATGCAAACGCAGCAGGCATGGTTTCTGTCACGGCTCCAGCGCTGCGGGGCTCCGGCGGCCCCACGCGAGCTTATCGTCGCAGATAGAAAAGATGATACCGGAGGGAGGTCACGACCCTTAGCATTAACGATTACGACGCAAGGAGAAGATCTTATGTTTGTACTGGTACGTACCGACATGTGTTGTGTTTGTGAATCTGTTGTTCCCATTTCGTTAAAACATATCGTTAATTTGTTGTCCTATGTAATATTTCTCATCGATGACGGACTTCTGCACAAACATCTCCTACCAAACCTCTATAGGGATTTTATTTTATTTTCACAAATCCTTCCTAGATACTCACCTCATTAAGATAAAGAACACTTCTGCACTATGATCTCTTGTGATTGAATGAATTCATTATACTGATTATTTACAATATAAACACACTAACTCTATACTAGAAATAAAAATATGTACAAGTATCAAAAAGGGTATCGAAAAATTCGTCCACATCGCTGCCAACAGGAAAAGTGCCCAGAAGGATGGCAATGCTGATTCTTTGCCCAAAAAATAGGCCCGCCCTCTGGTCACGTGAAGAGTCGACCAACCGTTTAGAGATTTCTCGAAATACTAAGTGGGCACTCGGACCCCATGGCCCTAGTGTTTTAACCCCAAACGGCTCAAACACATAATTACCGATTAAATTATTATATTTGCGCCGTTTGAGGTTTTCAGCACCTGCAGCAGCAGCCCCAGCGCAGCACACCGTTCTAGGAAGATGGGATGGCGCAAGGGTGTCGACGCAAGTTGCGTCCCACACCAAGGGCCTACCCAACTTCCATGGCATAGTGGTCATACCATCTGGTCTCTTACCATCAACGCGTGCCAAGCCAGTGGGTTCTAATATAGCTGGCACCCCGGCGGTGGCAAGAGCACGACTGATGAGATCATAGTGCTGGCGTGCCGCGCTATCCGACCTGCGCTCTTAATGCAAGAAAGGCCATGGTGTCGGAGCCAGTCGACTGGTTCACCACATTGACAGCGATGTGGAGCCCCACAAGGAGCGCCCAAACGCAAACATGTAGCGAGCCGGAAGGTTGTGTCACCTAACATAGTGCCTAAATTAGGTGACGGTAGTGCCTGAAACCAGAGGCCCGACTCCCATTCACCCACAGCCAGCAGGCGGGAACGCTCAGCAGTATTGGTAGACGTATTAATAAGTTTATTCCGTACCAACCTGCAGAGCGGCTCATCCCACTGTCTCTGGGAAAACGGGTTCTCGTGCCGATCCGTGTCCGGGCAAAGTCATTTTCCAGGCGTCCTCTGCTTCGGACAAGCACAGCACTTCCGAGTCAACCAAGGAAAGACTTAAAATTTTCCAGGTTAGCTTTTCAGTGCCGTGGACAGAAGAAAGGAACGCCGGAAAGCTTACGCTAGAAATTTTGCGGACGCCGAGACCACCAAAACGAATTGTTAGTGTGGCTTGCAGCCACGCTCGGTCGTCCAGGGCCACATTAAGAATGGATGTTAATGTGTTGCGAATAATTTGGTAAATTTTGTCCAAAAGTTGTGGTTTCTTCCAAATAGGAGAACAACGGAGAAAATACATAATATTTGGACCAAAACAGCAATATCTGATAATGGTGAATGCCGAATGTAAATTAATTTTGGAGAGTCTAGCCGAAATATCATTGAAATGCATAATTTTGTCATCGATGAAGGATGAAAAACTTTCTTCTAAAATAGAGGAACCTAGGAGATGCAGGGAACATTTTTCTAAAATTTTGATTTCAGGAGTTATTGCATTGAATTTATCTATATTGGATTGTCTGTCGGTAACGTCTGAAAGGTAAATTTCACACTTTGAAAGGTTAAAGTCTTGGCCGATAGATTTAAATTGATGTTTGAGAAGTTGTAGGTCAGCCAAAACGGTATCAACATCACCTCCTAGCGTTCCATCATCCAAATACCACCACACATTAAATTTAGACTTTAATTGTTGAATTATGGGATGAATAGCCAAACTGAAAATAACAGGCCCGAGAGGGTCACCTTGTTGGCAACCAACTGCAGATTCCAAAACGTTGTCCTTGTAAAGTAATTTTGAAGGGTATCTATAACATTGCCACACAAAACCATAAATTTCGGGTAGTACTTTTTTGACTTCAGCCAACAAAGTGTCCCTATTCACGGAGTTGAAGGCATTTTTGACGTCAACCTTGAGGATGACCTAACCTTTCTTTGAGTGAAGAAAAGATGATAAGGCATGTACGGCTGCGTCACAGCCCCCTCTGGAACCAAAACCAAGTTGAAGGGGCTGGAACTTAGTTGCAAGCGTCTCACTGTATAGCTTGCAACATATTTTGGCAGCCATACGCCTGTAAGTGCATCCGACGGCAATTGGACGAATGCCGCCGTCCTTCTTGCGCAGGGCGCATAGGTTAGCTCCATACAAGACATCGACGACGGCATCGTTCACGCCGCCGGAGAGCATTAAGTTGATCAGAACCGCAAGCTCCTTCAAGAGTGACTCACCAGCTTCCCCGGCGCCTGAACTCAACAAATCTTTCAAATGTTGCGGGGTTAGGCCGTCGAGGCCGCCAGCAGAACCACTCCGGAAGGAGCTCACGGCTGCGATCAACTGCGGGGCTGTAATTTTTAAAAAAGGTGCATCCTGAATAAGGGGGTCGGGGTGGACGGGCGGGTCGGGGAAGGTGAGACCATCCGCAGGCGATGGATGTTTGCTCTCCAGGGCTGAAAGAGTATCTGGAGAGCAAGGTGCCACCACATCACTGCTGAATAGAATTCTGGCAGCCCCCTAATGTCACCGTCACTTAGCTTGGATTCCGCAAGATCACAAATGTCTTTTTGTTTGTTAAAAAAAGGTAATTTGGAATCTAAAATACGGGCCGAATTGTTGCAATTATCTTTAATTTGACCTTTGTTTTATTTGTTTTATTTCGACTCCCAAGCACGTGGCGAGTTCTCCTGGGTCAATTGCAGTACAATTATGAAACTTCTATCTGTACTTTTGGATGGAAATTGTAGTGTGTGAAAAAAAAAATAAAAAAAAAATAAAAAAAAATAATTAAATGTTGTAGTTGTAGTGCAAAAGAAAAAAAGTTGTGGTTTAAGGTTGTAAGTAAGTAGAAGGTAAACACACGATGATTTTAGGATTACAAATAAAAAGGTCTTCAAGCTCTCGGAGTATGCATCAAACTATTGGTTCAAGGACCTCTTGCTTTGGAAAGACTATGGGAGGTTTGTTCAGAATAAAACTAGGAAGTTCAACTAAAACAATAACAATGGTAATATATTAACACAAGTTATTTACATAAGTTATCGAAGGCTGTACAAAGTCGTTTACACCTTACTACTAAGTATTCTGAAGTAGGAATAGGGCAGCGGGCGGCGGTTAAACGCGCACTGACTCTAGTTTTTCTCTGGCCAGATTATATAAAAAGGTGAACTTACTCATGGTACCATGATCGCACTCCCTACGCCGTAGAACGTCGCCGAAGCTCTCGCGGTTCTCCGCGGGGCTGGGGGACCGGGCGATCGCCAGAGCACGTGCTCGATAGCGATCGTCGTGGCCTCGCGCCTGGGCGCGCGGAGGCTGGTGTAGAAGGCGGGTGCGGGAAGCGAAGCAGGCACGACGAATAGTCCTTGGGGTCGCCTACCACACATGGATGGTGGCAGACACTCACGCTAATGCGGAGCCCTACGGACGGGACGCCTCCCAAGGACGCTGGCACGCTGAGCTGAGCGAAGATATCGCTACGTCCGCGTCTTCTCGACCTCCTTCGGTCGGTCGTGAGGTTACCGTGGACACGCGGTCATCGATGAAGCCACGCGCTAAGTTCTCGCAGCGTTGATTTGCTTGCGCCACATTTACGGAGGTGACGAAATCGATTTGACCGACATCCTCGTGGCTACAGGCCGTAGTCCATCGCAGAATTGCGTTAAAAATTACAACGAAAAAGAAATATTGCGCACATGGACGCGTGGAAAAGTTTTACTCCGCCATCTTAAATTTAAAAAAACCGAACAACGCCGGGAGTCCGGGTTCTCACGTGAAGCGTGCGCGGATGTTGGACCCAGACTGACGTCTAAAAACGGAAATTCACAATTATGCAAAATTGACAATTCGTTTCACTTAACATGGCAACATGGAAAATGAATTGCTTATATTTATTAATTCTAATTTTAAGGTGATACATCTTAATTAATACGTTGCCGTATCCCATACACACACATGACTGAATTGTTTGCGTAAATATACTCTTGATAAAGTTATGGATTTTTAAGTGTATCTTTACAATGACTGAGCGCGACCCGTATGATTTGACGGTTGCGTGGAATGAAACGCGACCACTTCTATAATAAAATTATTTTTGATGTCAAATAAAAAGTTTTAATAAATCCTATAACCATTGTTTTATTTGGATTGTATGTTTTATGAGGATTCCAAAGATGGTTTTATGACCCGAATCTGTGCCGTAGACAATGAACAATCTGCATATCAATATTGCCGACATTGGTTAGTGTTCACATGATTACTAGTTATTTACAACTTCTCAATTCTAAGTAAATACTGTTTTGAGCTATCTAACACCTAACCGTCTCATGTATGATGCTGGTTATCCATTCTCTAACGTGTTTCGGGTTCATGGTTTCATTGGCAAAATAACCTCAAAATGTTGTTGACCAAGGTTATTTGTTTGGTTTGAAAAACTAGTAGCAGCTTATGTAATATATCTGCTACAATACCCCCCTTCACGGGAAAAGGCTAACCCCGTTAGCCGACACAGCCGGGCTAACCGAGTTTAAAAAAGTTTTTATAGTATATGAAAAGTTTTTTTAAATGTACTGATCAACACTGGAATCTGTAAGGATTGTGTTGAACAATGTAAGTTATAGAGCTATGGTGAGTATTGTAAAATAATGAATATACGAACTATTCGTTCTATTAAAATAAAGCTACCTTATGGTTTAATACCTAATTAAAAGTATGCTTACTAAACTATTGACTTAAAAGTCATTGACCTAACAAGTATTTGTTGTTGGCCTACTATAAACTACGAGCTTATGAACTATTGACCATGGCCTACTAACTATCAGTGCACTACCTATGAAATAAGAACTTTGAATGACCAATGAATTGGTTTCCTAAAATGAACTATAGCTAAAATAATACTAAGTAATTAAATGTTGATGCTATCATCTATGTGTCTAAGTAACTAAGTATTATGTACATAATAATGTACAAATTTAGCATGTCACTGAAATGACTGCCAATGCTTTTGATGAATATGAGTCGTCACCCTATTCTTTTGTAAGCGGACAAGTTGTAAAATTGTTTGTGGGAAAAATTTCCTAACTCAATGTTTAATATGGTTTTTTGTCATTTGTTTTGAAAAAAAATACTGAACTGTTTTTGAAAGAAACAAAAGGAATCAGGGTCGTTGAGAACCACTGATACCGTAGCAATTCAGTGTGGTGACAAGTACTGTCACTTCCAAAGTAAAGAAATATATTTTGATCAAAATACCCATAAAAAAAAACTTATTTTCAATTGTTTTGAAAAAAGTACTGAACTGATTTTGAAAAAACAAATGGGATCAGGGTCGTAGGGGGCCACTGATACCGAAGCAATTCAGAGTAGTGACAATAATAGTCACTTGCAAAATAATAAATATTTTGATCAAAATATCCAAGATTAAACTTATTTTCAATTGTTTTGTAAAAAATACTGAACCGATTTTGAAAAACAAATGGGATCAGGGTCGTAGAGAGCCACTGATACCGAAGCAATTCAGTGTAGTGACAAAAATAGTCACTTGCAAAAAAAATTTATTTTGATCAAAATTCCCAAAATAAAACTTATTTTCAATTCTTTTGAAAAAATTACTGAACTGGTTTTGAAAAAACAAATGGGATCAGGGTCATAGAGAGCCACTGATACCGAAGCAATTCAGTGTAGTGACAATAATAGTCACTAGAAAAAAAAATGTTTATTTTGACCAAAATACCCCATATAAAAAATTTATTTCCAATTGTTTTGGGAAAAGTCCTGAATTGATTTTGAAAAAACAAACGTTATCAGGGCCATGGGGAGCCACTGATACAGGAACAATTCAGTTTAGTTTAGAAAAGTTCACTTAAAATAAATCGACCAAGAATGTGCAAATGCATCATTTTTGTAACGGTCAGAAAACTAAGCATAAATAACAACACCGTTTTTATGGCACTTTTATTATGTCCTTGACGTGATACTTCCCTATAGTTTTTGTGTTTATTTCCTCTAATTGGTAAACAACATCGGATAGTTTGTCGACTATTTTACATTTGACAAACCTTGGTGCTAATTTAGCTGAGAAAAACTTTGCCGCATTTGACTGTACAAAGTTACGCCTCCAAACAATATCACCAACTTTTAGCCTGAGCTCTCGGCGTCGTAGGTTATATCTGTTCGCATTCTGTTTGTACGCTTTGGTCAATGTACAGCTTACACGTTGGAAAATATCTGCAAGTTCATTTAAGGAATCTGCTTTTTCGTTCCTATTGGCGAGTTGAATATCATCAATTGAATGTGGTGCGTTGCCCCTCAAGGTATGCAAAGCACCGTCAGAGATGACTTCACGACCTCTGGCCAAAAAATATGGTGTGTATCCTGTAGCTAGATTTATGGAAGTGTTTAAAGATAACTGGATTTGAGGAAGGAACCTAGACCAATTTCTCTGGTCTTCCTCTACTAACATAGCTAAGCAAGTTTGAATGGTTTGATTATAGCGTTCCACAATGTTTGATTGTGGTGCATAATATGCGTTGTAAAAAATTTTTGGTATTGAATATTTTGTACAAAAGTTTTTAAATTCCTTACTCTGAAAAATCGTGGCGTTGTCACATATAATAACGCATGGTGTGCCCTCTTTTAATAAAATTTCTGATTCGATAAAAGAAGTTACTGTCTTTGTGGTTGCAGTTCTAAGGGGGTGTAGCCAACAATATTTTGTGAATACATCTACAATGGAAAGAATATATACATGACCTGAGTATGCTTTTGCAAAGGGACCAATTGTGTCAATGGAGAGTGTATGCATAGGACGATCTACCTTTTTCTGGTTTGTCATGTGTCCGTGTGGTGTTTCATTTGAGTGTTTATAAGCCTTACACTTTTCACAGTTTGACACATAACTCTTAACATCTGCATACATACCCAAAAGATGAGAAGAATGTTCTAAACTTATTTTGCAAATCCTCCAAAGTGACTACTGAGTCTCTAATCTGTCTATAATAATCTAGTGCTTTCCCGCCCAATAAGTCTGAAAAACATTTAACAATTTTATGTTCCGGTACGTCTCTAGTGCGCATGCAGTCATCAATTCGCAAGAAAAAATCCACTATACTTGAGTCGCCGGCGAACTTTAAATTCCATGATCTGAAATTGTCATCGCGTACTACATAAGTTATGGCGTTCGAGTCGACTGCTGGTACCGTTTGACTATGTGAAGGTTGGTAAGTGTGTTTTGTGTCATGGGATGCGGTTGACATTGATTGCTGAAATGCATCTTTTTGTCTACGCGTTACATTTCGAGAGACATCGTCTGAATCGGATTTGTCGTGCGCATCATCCTCTGTATCTTCAAATTTTTCTGGTGGGTCAGCCATTGTGACGACACAACAGAAATTATTATTAAATTTAAACGGTTAGTACCTGAACGGTGCTTGCTGAGGAAGTAGTGAGAGCAATCCAAATAAAGTTACTGTTGTCAGTACATGAGTATAAAATATTTCCCCAAAATAAAATCAAAATGTCATGTTTTCAACTGTAAAATGTTGCTTCACCAAAACAAAATAATAAACTCTCAAAAATGCGAAGCACTCACCGTTCAGATGCCACCTAAAAGTTTCTAATACAAATTGTGTTGGAGAATGTTAACGCAACAAGTTTTGACTATAAAAAAAAACAATCACCAGAAATACTCTAAACAAATCCCATAGTATAATGTTATAATAAACGTTCGGGCGCCATTGTCGTGTGTGAAAAAAAAAATAAAAAAAAAATAAAAAAAAATAATTAAATGTTGTAGTTGTAGTGCAAAAGAAAAAAAGTTGTGGTTTAAGGTTGTAAGTAAGTAGAAGGTAAACACACGATGATTTTAGGATTACAAATAAAAAGGTCTTCAAGCTCTCGGAGTATGCATCAAACTATTGGTTCAAGGACCTCTTGCTTTGGAAAGACTATGGGAGGTTTGTTCAGAATAAAACTAGGAAGTTCAACTAAAACAATAACAATGGTAATATATTAACACAAGTTATTTACATAAGTTATCGAAGGCTGTACAAAGTCGTTTACACCTTACTACTAAGTATTCTGAAGTAGGAATAGGGCAGCGGGCCTCTGAAGTTAAACGCGCACTGACTCTAGTTTTTCTCTGGCCAGATTATATAAAAAGGTGAACTTACTCATGGTACCATGATCGCACTCCCTACGCCGTAGAACGTCGCCGAAGCTCTCGCGGTTCTCCGCGGGGCTGGGGGACCGGGCGATCGCCAGAGCACGTGCTCGATAGCGATCGTCGTGGCCTCGCGCCTGGGCGCGCGGAGGCTGGTGTAGAAGGCGGGTGCGGGAAGCGAAGCAGGCACGACGAATAGTCCTTGGGGTCGCCTACCACACATGGATGGTGGCAGACACTCACGCTAATGCGGAGCCCTACGGACGGGACGCCTCCCAAGGACGCTGGCACGCTGAGCTGAGCGAAGATATCGCTACGTCCGCGTCTTCTCGACCTCCTTCGGTCGGTCGTGAGGTTACCGTGGACACGCGGTCATCGATGAAGCCACGCGCTAAGTTCTCGCAGCGTTGATTTGCTTGCGCCACATTTACGGAGGTGACGAAATCGATTTGACCGACATCCTCGTGGCTACAGGCCGTAGTCCATCGCAGAATTGCGTTAAAAATTACAACGAAAAAGAAATATTGCGCACATGGACGCGTGGAAAAGTTTTACTCCGCCATCTTAAATTTAAAAAAACCGAACAACGCCGGGAGTCCGGGTTCTCACGTGAAGCGTGCGCGGATGTTGGACCCAGACTGACGTCTAAAAACGGAAATTCACAATTATGCAAAATTGACAATTCGTTTCACTTAACATGGCAACATGGAAAATGAATTGCTTATATTTATTAATTCTAATTTTAAGGTGATACATCTTAATTAATACGTTGCCGTATCCCATACACACACATGACTGAATTGTTTGCGTAAATATACTCTTGATAAAGTTATGGATTTTTAAGTGTATCTTTACAATGACTGAGCGCGACCCGTATGATTTGACGGTTGCGTGGAATGAAACGCGACCACTTCTATAATAAAATTATTTTTGATGTCAAATAAAAAGTTTTAATAAATCCTATAACCATTGTTTTATTTGGATTGTATGTTTTATGAGGATTCCAAAGATGGTTTTATGACCCGAATCTGTGCCGTAGACAATGAACAATCTGCATATCAATATTGCCGACATTGGTTAGTGTTCACATGATTACTAGTTATTTACAACTTCTCAATTCTAAGTAAATACTGTTTTGAGCTATCTAACACCTAACCGTCTCATGTATGATGCTGGTTATCCATTCTCTAACGTGTTTCGGGTTCATGGTTTCATTGGCAAAATAACCTCAAAATGTTGTTGACCAAGGTTATTTGTTTGGTTTGAAAAACTAGTAGCAGCTTATGTAATATATCTGCTACAAAATCAAACAAAATGTACCTGTAATATCTGATATTTAAATGTAACATTAACACAACATTTAATAAAGCAACGATGACATAGATATTGCTTAAGTTATTTGGCTATTTCGCTACCTTTTTTTATTTTTTTTTTTTTTTTTTTATTTTTTTTTTTAGGATGGGAAATCATCAAACGACTTCTCCCACTCTGGGCGGAGCGGGAGGGAGTGTCAGACTCTTGCTGACTAAAACCCATCCATGTTCCTTCCTCGCCCTTTACGTTCCGGGGCCGCGGTATCTCTTTCGAACAGTTCCGCAACCCCGGCAGGCTTCGGCCCTTGCGGGCCCCTCTCTTCTGCTGACATCTCTTTGAGGCGCGCGTGGAACACGAACGCGCCGTCGACACGGCCTGTCGTCACTAGACGGACGGACGGCTAGCTAGCCCATAGCTTACCGTCCACAGGCCCGCATCTACGGTGGCCGGTAGCCACCACGTGGCCCCCGACGCCCGGTGCGTCTCCCGCGGCGGCCGGGAAGAGAGGCTCTCTCCCTCTCTTGTTCCGCCACCTCCTTCGCCAGCATGACTGCTTCGCAGAAGGAGGTGACGGCTTCCCATTCCGTCTCGCTCCGGACCATGGATTGAACCAGGGCCGGACGCGAGAGGTCGCCGCCGCCGATCGCCGCTACGAGGACACGGCGGTGCTCCGCCCACGCAGGGCAGACTTCCACCGTGTCCTCCGGTCGATCCTCACAGTGGAAACACCCGGGCGTTTCCTCCCGCCCGATTCGGTGCAGGTACCTCCCGAAACATCCGTGTCCGGTGAGGACCTGCGTCAGGCGGAAGGTGAGGGCGCCGTGGCGCCTCTCAAGCCACTCCTCAAAGAGGGGACTTACCGCCACTATCGTGGCGTGCCCTGCTATTTCGCTACCTTACGATTTTCCGGAGAACGGAAGTCGATACTAGGATGAGTTGTCCAAACATCATGTCATGCCAAACCCGTAGCACCATTGTTCATGGTGAGTCAGAAGTGTTTGCGGTAATGCAAACTCCGGTGTCTCGGGGCCAGCGCGGCGTTGTATACTCCATTGGGTTGGACGTGGTACAGCGCCACGATGAAGTGACTGCTGGCGTCAACCAGGAGAGGATTTCAAGCGTTTTTTGTTGACCATTCAAAAGTGCGGTATGCTGTCCAAAGGTTGCTGATGAGGCTATAGAGATGAGGAATGCACTTCCGCTGCATGCTGATTGTTAGCACCATACGTTGGAGCCACTGTTTGACTCGCAGCTCGAGAGCTTGAGGAAGAATTTTGATGATGATGACGTCCCGTTGCTCGAAGTTCGTGGACACCAGTTAAGAGGAATAAGGAACAAGGTGTCAAGTTAAACCAGACCAGTGTTGTGTCTGGTGGACCACTGCCCAGTGGTTGATGAGGCAAAACAGGTTCTCGCAGCATTCGCTCGCTCGTGTGTGTGCGTAGCTATGAAAGGAACTGTATGTGCACCGTGACGCTGTCGCACAGCGTCGCTTTTTTCAAGACCGCTTTCTTCATTGCCATCACCCAGTTACCTGGAGAAAGCCTGTAGAACATTTCTGATGGTTACTTAGTTCAAGTGCTAGTACTGAAATAAGGATAGCCATACATACCTAGACTTTCACAATAATAATAATTATAATGTTCACAACAAAAAATACGGTACAGACAACAATAAAATATAAAACACTAGTGACCTGCTCCTGCCTTGCTCCTCACAGGAGCTATGGTGACATCATGGTGTCCCCGTGGAGGGGCGAAACACGTGTCGAGTAAAGGTTTGGTTGCATGGCATGCTAATTATTTCTCACTTGTTTTGTATGTGTGCATATGCATGAGGGCGGAAGGGTGGGCCCATATGTGCATGTGCATATGCATGACGGTGGGATTTGTGTCCTGCTTTCAGACCTGGATATTTTTGTCTAGCGGTTTTAAAACTAAATATTTTTCATAGCATTTAATGACAAGAGACTTCGAATTTTTAGTGAAAACAAAATGAAAGTTTACAAACTAAGTACAAAACACCTAAGATTATACATACAAAGACACGACAAGATAGCTCATTTAATTAATCAATCAAACTGCTGGTCCTCAGGTATGGGAATAAATCTTTCAGGCATGATAATATTGTCACTGCTTTGATGAACTAATAATGACCTATTATTTAATATATTTAAGTAAAATTTATACCACAATTGCCGATTACTTTTAACAATAAATTGTCAAATACGTTATATTGTAATATCTCTATCGATATTGTAAAGTCTCGAATTATTGTCAAATGAACATACTGCTTACAATAAAACGCATTATTTTTCGTGAAATGCATGCGATGGTAGTCAACTCACGCGGTGTGGAGAGAAGGAGGTGTCCCCCTTGCCCAGTGGTACCACTCTCATGAAAAGATACTGTACCATTCCTGAGAAATATCGATTAATATAACCTAACCTTAAAACACTTCATATTCCCCTAAAAAGCGTAGTCGACGGAGCCCCGCTTCGCGGGGCCCCTATTTCCGGGTGCAGGGTTTAAAGGAACCTAACTAACCTAACGGGGGGGTGCCCCAAGTCGCGATTATGGGGGCAGAGATACTTCCGTAATGTTCAGTTGACAATAATTCGAGATATTACAATATCGCTAGAGAGGAACACGTTATATTGTAATATAACGTGTTTGACAATTTTACGGTGACATATATATGGTGTGCAGAAGTAGACCGCGCCAGAGACTCCAACGAATGGAGTGATCAGGAGTGTTTGTCACGTGTGGGGTCATGCTTAAAAGGTGACGCGAAAGTATGGCTGAACGAATGGGTTACGAAAGATCGTACTTGGTCAAACTTTAAACGTGAATTTAAATCTCTTTGTCCCTCTAAATTGGATTATGCCAATATTTTGCTGGATACTATGAACACTACTTCTGATAAATTCACCACTTCTCTCTACTGGAGACCGATAGTCGATTGGGAGATGAATTGTCCCAACATCATGTCACATTGTGGCATTGTTCATTGTTCGTTGTGGCATTGTTCGGTGACACTGAGACGGAAGTGTTTACGGTGATGTGAGCTCCAGTGTAATAATAATAATACACCATTTATTTCAGGTAACAAAGACCTATAGATAAATACCTTAACCTAAAAATACATACTAATAACAATTTTTGTTAGTGTAAGTAACTTAAAACTATGTTAGTAACACTTCACTTGCACGATGCTTTATGCGTTCATGTGGAATCGGGGCCGGCATTGCGTTATACTCCAGTGGGTCGGACGTGGTACAGCGTCACGATGAAGCTGACTGCTAGCGTCAACCTTGAAAGGATTTCGATCCGTTTTTATGGACCAGTCGAAAGTGCAGTATGCTGTAAAAATGTTGCTGATGAGGCTGAGGGTGATGACCAGGAATGTGCTTCCGATGTATTCTGATTGTGAGGAACACGTGCTGAAGCCAACAGTGGATGCTGGCTGCATTGTGGACGCATCGACAGTAGATTATGTGATTCCCGTCCACCTTGCTAACAGAGCTAGCCGGTCACAGTCTGGACTAAGGAGCAGATGTGTGCGTCAGCGGTATTGTATTGTGTAACACTGCTTAATGTCTGCGTGACTTTAGGCGCCTGTGGAGACATGTATGTGTGGTTTAGATGCGCGACGTGCCTATATTAACTTAGAACACGCGACGCAGCGGGGATGCGTGTAGCATGTGTAGTCAAATTTTTCGGGTAAGCCGCGTGTAGCCAGGTGCAACTTATCCTGTCATCGAGTCCGGTGGTTCGTGGTTCACTACCAGCTCGTGGGGCAGAGGCGTCTAGTTGGGGTGGCGCGCAGTGCGGGCACAACGTGCTTGACGTGAGGCCAAGCATTTATGCGTCGGCACGCGCGCACATACCCATTGCGAGGCACCGCATGCTATGGTCAAGCTTCTCAATGCCCAGATGTCTCACAATGACATGGATGGTGTTCCGACTATGTCGCTACAGACATGTACGTGAAATTAATTTGATTTTACATAACAACAACATTATTTCGTGGTTGTACCGAGGAGTTTCCTTGGTTTAGTGGCTTGTACTGAGATACGGATGGCCGTATATACCTAGATAATGATATATCGTTTACAACGAAAATACGGTACAGACAACAATAAATTATAAAACACTAATGACCTGCCCCTGCTCCGCACGGGTGCAATGGCGACATCATGATAAGACTTCGTTTTTTTTTTGTGTATTATGTAAAACAAAATGAAAGTAAAGAAACTAAATACAAAATACTTTAGATGATACATACAAATTCATGAGAAGACAATCATTAATGATTAATCAATCAAACTATTGATGTTCAGGAATAGGAATAAATCTTTCAGGCATGATGATATTGTCATTCCTTTGAGTGGCTACTGACGATCTGTTTTTAAATTTATTTAAGTAAAATTCATACCACAATTGCCGATTACTCTTAACAAAGATAATGAAAACATTTAACAATAGTGTATTCGTGTAAGTGACGAATAAAAATAGAAAGAAAGTTATTTTGGAATGAGGAAGTATAAATAACATTATTCTAGCACACAATAAAACGTCACTCAATATAAATATCAGGGTAGCTATATACAAGCGACGCCAGATATTAGCTGTTGTGTGTGTGCTCGTGTAGAAACTACGACAAAGTGAATATACAATTACAATGTATAATAAACTAGTTACAATAACAGGGAAAATTTTACTTAAATGAAGGAGCATAAACGTTATCACAAAAGGTATTTTTATGTCTTTATGGTCTCTCCTAAGTTTGAACAGATACGCACATAATTGAGATGTTATGAGAGCCACACCCCAGGCAAACAGAAAACTTTTTAGAAATCTTCTGTTGATATGCCCGTTAAAAACTTTTACAAAGTCTTTATAGAACATATGACAAATGACCACCATCCAGTGGGTCCTAACTGTTCTAACGTACATGAAAAATATGAAAGAAAACAAAGGGAAAAAATGTTGTGGTAATAATACGTTTGAGTCGCCTAATAAAATAGCTAAAATGGCATTTAAATAGACAAAATTTCTGTAAGTCCGAAATTTTGTCATTAACGACCATGATGTGACTCCGGATATAAACGTAGCTAGTGTCAAACACATCATTATGTAGTGTAAGTATAAGTGAATGTAGTAATATTTATCCCAAATATCTTCAGACCGTCTATGACGATGTAACTTGAACACTTGTGACGATGTAACATAAACACTTGTGACGTTTTCAGGCATGGCAGATGTTACTTTTAGTTTAGATTGATTCACTTTTAATTATCAAAGTTCGAAAGTAGTTGCGTTATTCGATTGGTTTTAAACTCTGCACCGTCCAAACAAAGGTGTTACTTTAAAAAAAGTCCATGTAGTTATAATAATCATAAAATATTAACAAACTTATCACATTCATTAGGCACATTAAAATTCATTTACTTCATTACTACTTTTTGATATTGCACTAACTTGTTAATTAAAAAGCTAGATTTTTAAACACCATTATGAGAATTATATATGTAACTCGCACACACATGTTTGTCTGTATGTTCAAAAGTCACATTTTTCTTTTGTAGGTACACAAATTCTTTGCAGGCATGTTTATTTTTTTTTTTAAATAATAATCATCATATCAATACTCATCAGAACCAAAAAATAAGCTGGTCAACGTGATAAACAAAAAGGTTCCATCCAACCAATAGAGGACCTTTCTTCTTTTTTTAAAGATTATATTAATTTAATACACACATCAAAAGTGTCCAACATATCGACACTGGAAATTTCAAATGTCGTAAGGGACATTTTGTCGTAAGTACACTTTGTATTGCATAGAACTCAGATTTTTTTTCTCTGTCGATCTGTATAACTAACTTTTTGATATCCCTTCAAATAAAGAAGTTATGAAGGGATTCAATTTTGTTGTAACTTCCTTATGCTTAAAAAATTATGTTGTATGGGTCAAATTTTAAATTTGAAGGTCTTACGTGTTTATTTCCAACGTCGTATATCTATCTTATTCATAAATCCCAATGTTGTAAGTTACTACATTAAAAATTAGTTTCTTTACGACATTCTATCTGATAAAATAAACACGAAACTTTGAACGCACATTGGCGTAAGGGACAACTATTTTAGGCTTTTGTGCGTTACAACCCTAAAAAAGCGCGTCCTAATGAAATAACGGTTAAATATTCAATGAAGCCAGGAGCAGAAGTTCACAAATTTCAACTTTATGAAAAACCTGTGATTGATACAAGACCGAAGAGGGGCAAAGGAAAGGGCAAAGGGAAAGGCAAGGGGAAAAAACACCAAGAGCAAGAGGAGGGTTCGAGTGAAAACCAGGCTGAAGAAGAAGTGATTCAATTAAAACCATTATACGAAACATGACTACCCCTGTCCGTGGCAAAATATAATGATTTGCAACGCTTATGCAAGAACGGTACAATTCCAAAGCGTTTTCATACTGAATATTCAAACTTTCCATATTTGAATGGCGTCCCTGATACATTAGCGGAGACTGACGAAGAAGACGAGAAGATTGAAGAGCCAGAGGAGTAATAAGGAGTAAAAGCGTCATAATAATATCAATTAGGACATATTTCGTTTATTTTCGGGAAAAGTTTATTTTTGTTTCGCTAATTAAAAATTAGTGCTTAAATATTAAATAATACTATTCCTAAAAATTTAACTTCATGGAAAATTCTATCTGTTAATAATTATTAAACAATATTTATTGCCTGCTGGTTGTGATTACAGGGAATATTGAGGTCAATTAATAATTTATACAGAGCAAAGTTTTACTTTTCATACTATTTTAGTGTTTTCTGCTAAGTCCTAGGTGTTAGTTATTGATAAATGTGATTGTTCCTTGATAAAAATGTATCTGTAGATGATACTTTGTCAAATTCTCATACTGGTACTGTAGTACAAAGTATAATTATTTAGGTGCACAGACAATTTGACTGACTTTGTTTTAAAAACCCAATATTAGAGATTAATATTTTTTTTTAGTTTCTAAACAGATGATACTCATTTTGAAAGTTCCTTTTAGATAGGTAATTGTTATTTAGTTGGTACTGTAATATTATCTATCTATATCTATCTATACTTATAATAAATCTGTAGAGAGGTCAATTCTGTACATGAAATATATTTACAAAATAACTATCGGGGGGTGATTAGTGATCGATACTGATGCCAAAAATGCAATCAGTAAAATTTTTGTCTGTCTGTCTGTCTTTCTGTCTGTCTGTCTGTCTGTCTGTATGTTATTTATAGAAAAAAAAACTACTCGACGGATTTTAACGAAACTTGGTACAATTATTCTACATACTCCTGAGCAGGTAATAGTATACTTTTCATCACGCTACCATTAATAGGAGCAGAGCAGTGAAAGGAAATGTTGGGAAAACGGGAGAAATTACTTGGTTTTTTTAGCTTCCGTCGCGTGTGCAGCCTTAATGGTTAAAGCTACATAGAAATCATGTATAACGGAAATATTCCACATAAAATTATATAAAAAATATCCCAAGACAGCATATGTTTATCTTTTATAGTTGACTCACAATAACACGTGTAACTCCCGATAGCTTAGCAGTTCGGAGAATAAATGTGAATGTAAGTTTGTTTGTTGCGCTTTCACGCGACAACTACTGAACGGATTTGGATGAAATTTTGCACATAGATAGTTTATAACCTGGATTAAAACATAGGATACTTTTTATCCCGGCAGTAAGATTCCATGGGACAATAATCAAACTTCACGCGGGCGAAGCCGCTGGCAGAAGCTAGTAGTTACTTAAAGTATTGATTAGAAGCCATGAGTAACGAATAAATCTTTTTTATTTAAATTAATAGATAACACCTATTATGTAATATAGGAATCTTTGACAGAAAGGTATCTTGAACGGCTATTTGATCAGGCTGCATTATCCTTTCGTGTACCACAAAAGGCTCCATAATAATTTATATTGATGGGTAATTCTTTGATTCAGTTCTTTGTTCACATTTAAAAATAAAAACGAATGTAAAAAAAACAATATAAACCAACTTTTTTGTTTTATTTCCCATAACCTGTAACGGACTACCTAAAATAAAACAAATTCCGCGACAAATTGATCTTCGGTTATAAAAATAATACAATTGTAAGTTTATGTTTTCATATATTTTTTCGCTACTTACTTCAAAAAACTTGGAAACTAGAATGACTATACAACAGAAAAAATCGCAATGTAGAATGCTGTTTGACAGTTATGACAGTGAGATTGTATTTTAGTTTATGTCGTAAGGCATTTTCATAAAATTAGTAAGATTTCTTGGAGGCGTAACGGTCATATTTACAGTAAATTTATTGCGTAAGGGACACTATTTCCTAAACTATTGAGTTTACAACCATATACCTGTTTGTGTGATGTAGATAAGGTTTTTTGAAAGTTATGTATGTAAGAATCATATAATTCGGATACATATTAAACAAGTTACGATTTTTTTTTATTTTGGATTTTGTTTATTGGCTCTCCTGAAAAGTGGACCTTTGTCCCTTACGACATTTGAAATTTCCAGTGTCGATATATTTTTGCAATAACTTTTCTCCTGATTGATATTAATTAAAATTTTCTTTAAGGATTCATCAAATAAAGTGTTTTCGTTTGTCACAGTAACTATAAACCAAGTCACCTTTGCATTAATAAAGAAATTTGCCATTTTCCTAATAAAGGGATTTTTGACATTTAAACCACTAACATTAAAGTTCGAAAAAAAGACTGAAATAATAGTTTTCTTTAAAATTTTATTGGGTAACTTAAACAATTAATAATCCGAGTTTCTACCGCGAATACTAACAACACAAGAACATCGGTTTGGCATACTCAAAATGAGTTCATCCAAATCACGCTGTGGAATGGCCGCCCATGTTCGTTGCAACAACAAAAAAAGGTCTTCTTGCGACTGGATACCCTCCATATTCGGCAGAGCTCTTCTCTGTAGCATATCCCATGCATGCTCAATCGGGTTCAAGTCTGGCGACTGAGCAGGCCAGGGCAGGACATTGAATACTTTGACATTGATGTTAGCTGCGGCGAGAGCCTGTCTTACAACTCTTGCGGTGTGCGGTCGTGCATTATCATGCATCAACTGAAATAAGGGACCGATTTGCACTTGTAGAGGAACGATGACGTCTGATACAATCGTCTCAGCAGAAATTTGAGCGTTGAGGTTGCCTCTGATCCAAATCAACTCAGTTCTTCCGCCGATCCAAATACCCGCCCATACCATGATGGTTCCACCACTATAAGGATGGACTTCCTGGCAGGATTTTAATCGCTGTTGGCGTCCAGGGGTTCTCCAGTGTCGTATACGTCTTGTATCCGGTCTCATACCAAAACGAGACTCATCAGAAAACACACAAAACCACATCTCAATCACAAGAAATCCGCATAAAAATGCTTGATCCCTAGACACTTTTGATGTGTGTAGATATATCGTATAACCCATACGAGTAATAAATAATTCGATATTGGATAGCATTTTTTTATGGACCAAGAACATAATTTTCATTTTGACAAATACTAGGCGAGTGTAAAATGTTGCTGAGAGTATTTGGTTTTTCAAATTGGCTTCGTATATCCGGACAAGCGTCATATTTAGTAAAGCATACACCTTTCCGGTTCCGTACCACAAAATGTAACAAAAGGAATCCTTATAAGATCGTTTTCTTGTCCGTCTGTTATTATAAATGACTAGCTTATGCCCGCAGCTTCGCCCGCCTGGAGTTCAGTGATTGACCCATCGAGATAGTACTACTTTGATGGCTCCGGTCGAAAGTTTTTGGGTAAAAGAGTAACAAACATCCAGACAACCATACATCCTCACAAACTTTCGCATTTATAAAATTAGTAGTTGTAGGATCTTTTGTTTCAGGCAAAGTTCGTTTTGTTAGACACACAACCTAGAGATAAGTCTTCGTACTTACATTTACTGGAAAACAATATTACTATCTTATGTTTGTGTTGGTCCTACATGGGGTGTGTTTGTGAAAAATCCACACCATTCATTTGCCGGCAAGACTTGTGTCGTATTTTAGTATAGTATTTCTAATCGACGGTGGATTTCCGAACAAACATCTCCCACTTAACCTCTTTAGGGGTTGAATTTTAACAAATCCTTCCTAGATGCTCACCATAGTTAGATATGGGACACTTGTGCACTGTGATCTCTTGTGTATGAATGAATTCAGGATATTGATTAAGTAGATTCATCATCATCATCTTCATTTCAACCGAAAGACGTCCACTGCTGGACATACCCCTTCCCCAAGTGTCGCCACATTGACCGGTCCCTTACAATTCGCATCCAACGGTAGATTGCTTACATAAAACTAAACAGTAGGTATTGAAAGTGTGAACTTTCTATTCAGTTCGTTTACTTATTTAGATTTGAAACAAGGTGAAAGTGCGGTATAGATATGAAACTTTTGTTTGTTTAGGTTTTGATGGAAATCAAACAAAACTTACATTTAATAACTGATATTTTAATGTTACATAAATTATACAAAATATTTAATGAAGAAAGGGTCACATAGGTGTTGCTTAAGTTTGTTTTGTATAATATTATTGGCTCTGTCGCTATATCACTCTCTACTGGAGACCGAAACCGATACCGAGATGAGTTTTCCAAACATCATGTCGTGTCAAAGCCGTTGTTGCATTGTTCGGTGACGGTGAAATGAAGTGTTTCCAGTGTAGTCGGAGCCGGCGCTGAGTTTATACTCCATTGTGTTGGACGTGGTACAGCGCCACGATGAAGCTGACTGTTGGCGTCAACCTTGAAAGAATTTCGATGTCTGTTTGTAGAGAGGTCGAAAGCGCAGTATGCTGTCCAAAGGTTGTTGATGAGGCTGAGGGTCAGGACCAGGAATGTGCTTCCGATGTATGCTGATTATTGGGACCACACGTTGAAGCCAACAATAGATGGTGGCTGCATTCACCGGCTGTGCGAGTCGTGCTTGAAAACTTGAGGTTTTGATGATGATGACGTCACTTTGATCCAAGTTCGTGGACACCAGTTAAGAGGTATAAGGAACAAGGTGAAATGTTCCACCAGACCGGTGCTGCGTCATGTGTGCTGTAGCTATGAAATTCCCTGTAGGTGCACCACGATGCTGTCGCACAGCACTGCTTTCTTTACGACACCCCGGCGGTCAATCCTCGCCAAGTGAAACTTCCAGTTAATGTGCTTGAAGTGAGGCAACGCAAGCGCATTGCGAGGCACCGGATGCTGTCGTCCAGCCTCTCAATCCCGATATGTCTCACGATGACATGGACGATGTTCCGACGGTGTCGCTACAGACATATACGTGGTTACGATTTGACTTGACAACAACATTATTTCGTTACAGTTCCTAGGATATTTCTAAGGGTTTCTTTAGTTCGAGTGCTAGCACTGAGTTACAGAAGGCCGTAAATACCTAGATATACTATTTACAACATATAATATGGTACAGACAACAATACATTATAAAACACTAGTGACCTGCCCGTTTCGTGTGGGTGCAATGGCGACATTATGACAAAACTTCGAAATGTTTTGGGTTTAACTAAGTAAGTCATAATGAAAATAAATAAACTCAATACAAAATATCTTAGATGATACATAAAAACATGAGAAGTTGGCTCATTTTATTGATCAGTCCGACTACTTATCCTCAGGAATGGGAATAAATATTTCAGTCATGATGATATTGTCACTCCTTTGACTTGCTAATAACGACCTTTGGTTTAATTTATTTAAATAAAATTCATACCACAATTGCCGATTACTCTTAACAACGATGAAGAAAACATCTAACGCAAGTGTATTAAAGTGTAAGACGAATAAATGTAGTAATGAAATTATTGAGGTATGAGGAATTTTAAATAAGATATAATCAGATAAAAATATAACGTCACTCAATATAAATATTAGAGTGGCTATATACAAGCGACGCCGGATGTTAGCTGTTGTATGTGTGCTCGTGTAGAAACATCTACAAAGTGAATATACGATCACAATGTATAATAAACAATTTACAATTAACGGAAAAATTTTACTTGAATTGAAGATTATTAACCATATCACAAAAGGTATTTTATAGGCACAGTCTATATGCGAATTGGGACGACTGCAACGAATCATTCTAATTGAGAGCAAGTGAAGTTCTACCAGATACGCACATAATTGGGATGTTATGAGAGCCACACCCCAAGCAAACAGAAAACTTTTTACAAACCTGCGTTGAGTGTGCCCGTTTAAAACTTTTACGAAGTCTATATAAAACTTATGACAAATTACTACTAACCAATGGATCTTAGCTGTTCTAAAGTATGTAATCATTTTTAGAAAAGATGACACAGACAGGAAATGTTTGAGTAATAGCATTGAGTCGCAAAAGAAAATAGCCAGAATGGCATTAAGGTAGATAAAATTTTTATAAGTCCGAAACTTTGTTATTAACCACCATGATATTACTCCGTATATGAGCGTAGCTAGTGTCAAACACAGCATTATTTGGCGTAAGTAGTCTCTAATAGAGTCATAATCATATTTCCAACTATCGCCCGACACTGTAGATCCATAAACACTGGCACTGGCAAACATGGCGAATGTTACTTTTAGTATAGTTTGATTTACTTTTAATAATTAATATATTTGTATAATTATTATATTGTAACAGTTCGAAAGTAGTTTTGTTATAAGATTGACTTTAAGCACTGCAACGTCCAGAGAGGTGTGTCTTCTAAAACAGGCGATTTAGTAGTTATAGTAATCACAATACTTTACTAAACTACTGTACAATTAGCCGCGTTTTATCATATTCGTTAGGCACACTGTAATTAATTTACCTCATTATTATTTTTGTAATTTTCATATCGCGCTGGTTAATTAATAAGCTGAGCGTAATCTAAAAACAGTAATAATATTAATATCAATCAAATCAAAAGGTCATAGCACACACCAGCACAGGCGCAGCCCGGTGTTGCCTCGAATTTAGGCTACGGCTAGCCGCCAGCGCGCTTACTATCGTCAGCGAGGTGTAAGCTCGCAGACTGCGTGCCGTCCGCCAGGTGCGAGCTCGCAGTCCGTGCGCTGGCCGCGAGCTTGCTGTCAACGCGAACAAAATTATGGCATTTTTGACTGAACATGATGAGGAATTGCACGACGTTGTTTCGTGGGCGACTCGAAGTTGGCGCGCAGCAAGCATGCCGTCGGTGCGCTGTAAGCACGCGGTCAGCTCGCTGCAGCACGCGGACTCCGAGTCACCAGAGAAACGAGTAGTACGGTAGTGGCAAGCGCGCTGATTGCCTGCCGTAAGCCTTTTCATATAGAAATAATCAAGCTAACTTGAAGCGGTACCGGTGTCGTGCCGGTATACTGTGCCAAGGACCTTTATTGCATAGCTACAGAATTTATTTTTCTCAATAAAATACAATTCTCATAGGATCCAAAAAACATGCTCGAAACTGGTTAACGTGATAAACAAAAAGGTTACAACTAATTGAGAACCTCCTCCTTTTAGGAAAGGGGATAATTATGATGAATAAAATTAGATAATGGCATTTGCCAGGAACAAGAACATTTTAATTTCGTAAAACATACACTTTTAACCCTGACTTTTCCGTACTCGAGTTAAAAGTCATTCAGAAGGTGTCACACACCTTGTAGTCCTTCAAAGGGTATGCTTGGGTGACCAGTCAGATCACCAAACATTAATTCACAAACTTTTACTTGACAAGCAACGATTAGAAACACATTATTTGTCATTTTATCAGTATACAACAACAAGTTTAACAAATAATTCACTTCGCAAAATAATTTTCACATAAACTTTTATTTAATAACGTATTATTTGACAAACAATTCATAATTTTTTCGTTTTATCTCATAAAACAATGTTTGAAATAAAGACGTTCCACAAATTGATTGTGCCATTTCAAAAAAAAATAAGAAAATAAATGAATTTGCTTTCTTATAAGCACAAATGTGACAGAAATGAATCGCTGCAGAACCGACTTCACGTAGTCTTTTCTGCCCTACCCCTAGAGTGTAATTTAAGCCCGCGTAGGCGGGGAGGGGCGAGGCGGGCCGCGAGCTGAGGAGCAGATGGCCGTGACAGAAACCATTTGCATGCTGCATGTTTGCATACTGCATGCTTGCTGCTTGTTGGTTGCATGCATGCTGCATGCTTGTGGCATGATTGCTGCAGGCTTGCTGCATGCTTGCTGGCCTTGCTGCTCGTTTGCTGCATGCTTACTGCTCGCTTGCTGCATGCTTTGTAAATGCCTGCTGCTTGCTTCCTGCTTTCTTGCTGCATGCATGGAGTATGCCTGTTTGCATGTTATGAAAAAACTATGGATTTTGTCTTAAAAAAGAGTAAAAAAAAAATACTAGCCTGTAAATTATTTTGTTGAAACGCGATTTGTCCAATAGTATCTAAGTAAAAAATGAAAAATTTATAAATGAATAAATATCATCTGATGCATTTGATAAGAGAAGTATTTGCCAAATAAATGTTTGTAAAACGAATATTTTTTACATAAAACATTTGCGGAATAAGTTGTTTGCGAAATAAATAGTATACGAAACGTTGGTTGTAAAATGCAAACATGTCAATGGACTTTTGGTAAAACATTAGTGAACCGTATGCTTGACATGCACAGTTCACCTAAAAAAACAAAATATTGGTATCTGCAATATTTAGGAAATTTCATAAGGAAATTGGATGGAAGTAGAAAATATCATGCAAGTTACGTCCGACGCTCTCATTAAGTATTCAGTCACGCATAACAGATGGACGAACTAATTGCGAGTTTAGAGACAAAATACGATGGCGTAGTCGCGAGTGTTAAAGTGTTCAAATTGCAACATTGTTATCAACGAAGTACTTTCCTTTGTGTGTAATAAGATCGATGTCATGGACGAAGAGAGTATAAGTCGCATCTGTGTAACTGCGTTTACTGAGGAAGATATAAGAAAGGCAAAGAATCTGCTGTTTGCGTCGGTTCCAACAACAAAACGTAGGATCCAAAGGAAACGGGATGAAAAAATGAAGCGTGATTTAGATGATATTATAATATGTTTGCTAAAGGAAACAGATCCTGAATTGATTCCCATATTCGTTGCAAGGAACCTTCAAAAATTTCCGGCGGTCCTGTTTGTCATTTCGATTGCATTAGGCTTTTAAAAGACTTGCTTAGAATGCAGAATGACATTAGGGAGGCAAGGAGCAGTATGTTTCTTTTCAGCAATTGGAGTCTGTGTAAAAAGACATTGAAAATCTAAAAAGTTCAACGATGTATGTTCATCAAATAAACACAAAACAAGCCACGTGTGTGCTACATAATGCAGAAATTTAGAAGTCAGGTAGTTGTACTACAATTTAGTCTGCGTTATTACATTCTTCGCGGGTGGAGGGTAGACAAGAAAAAGATGATGACGGTAGAAGGTCTGTGTGATCGACGGCGGCTGCGTATCGGTTGTAAACATTGCGACGAGCGGTGAGAACGCGATGACGCATCGCGTAACACCGGCGATACAGCTTGCAGCTTCTGCCCGCGACTTCGTACGCGGATCCTGTTGCTTATGCCAGCGACAACTGGGTCGTCAAAATCGAAGATCTGAAACGTCTGATGTCGAATTCTAAGAGCCCGGGGACGGGAAAATAATGGATCATTCCCACTTGAGCAACACATACCTTTGGTTTCTTTTTGCCATTTAACAGCTTCACAAAAAGTACAATTTTCAACCGTACCTCCGATGGCGGAATAAGTGGTGTATTCAATCATACCCAAGGAAGGTCGCCATACCCCACGGCTATATCTTGAGACAGAGAATGTCGAAGTCTTCGCGATCTTCTGTCTCTTCATGCCGTACTCCAGCAATTCTTTCTCTCTCACTATCTAACTGATTATGAATATAGGTATGATAATCTCGAGCAGAAGTTAGTCGCGCATCACGTTCATCACTCGTTTCAAAAGACCTGTTAGTAGATGTGCGAATACGCTGAGAACTCAAGCGTGATTCTGTATCGGTAAACGTTTCCGATTCGCGAGACAATGCATGTCACTCACGATCAGCGGACAGTCGCGCATCACGTTCCGCACTTGTCTCTAGAGACCTAGAAGCAGATGCGTAGATACGCTGAGAACTGAAGCGCAATTCTCTATCTTTGAACGTCTCCGACTCGCGAGACAATGCATGAAGTTCACGATCAGCGGTCAACTTTTGCTAAGACGTCATTCCTATATGTGTTATGGTGTAGCTGGGCTCTTGGAGTTCCACGAAATGTGTTCCAGATTTTCGATTTTCATAAATCAACAGAGAGTGCTCATCAAATTGAACAACTTTTGCTAAGAGGTCATTCCTGTATGTGTTATGGTGTAGCTGGGCTATTGGAATTCCACATCAGGTGTTCGAAATCTTCAAATTTATTCTCTCAGCAGAAAATGCTCATCACGTGGAACAGTTTTTGCTATGGTTTCATTTTTGTATCTCTTATAGTTTAGCTGGTCTGTTGCGGTTCTGCATCAGGTGTTAAAGTTTTCAAGATAAATTATAGCCTATATGTTGCCCAGACTTAATATCTATACAACAAAAAAAAAACATTCAAATTCGTCCAGTAGTTCCGAAGATTAGCGTGTACAAACAAACAGACAAACAGACAGATATTTTTTTTTGGATTCGTGGTCTATTACTGATTCTAAACCCCCCTCAATAATTTTTTATTTTTAATAAATTCAATGTACAGACACACTTTTTTTACTCTTTTATTATGTTATATGTATAGAATATAGATATAGATTTAACACTTCAAGCACAAAAGTACAGAAGCGGACTATGCCCTTCCCTGCTGAGCCTATGTCCTTCCCTATGTTGAAATACATCTCTTTCCCAAATTTCATTACGATCCAATCAGCCGGTTTGTCATGAAAAAGTTGGAAAAAGGCAGAAAAACAGAGTTACGTTCGCATTTATAATATTGGTATGAATGTAACATAACACACCTAACTAACTTATAAACTTACCGTTTTGAAGAGTTCCATTGTCTAAATCTAATTTTTAATTAATAATTGTTTGCATAATTAGGTATACGATTATACTACAAACTTAGTCCAGAAATTATTTTGTACAACGTTTTTGTCTTTTTTGTACAAAAACTGTTGTTTCCATCCAAGTTCAAAATGATTTTCCTAGAAAGTCCTTATAAAGTTTTACTTTTCAGTTTTTTTTCATATTTTCTAAACTTATATATTACTCATATTATTATTTTCTTGTTTAAGCATTTTCCCTTCACATATTAATTGAATTACTTAATAATGTATAATATTTTTGATATTTTCGAAATACCGTGTGGTCGGATCCTGGTGATCTGCTATACAGGTGTTCCTAGTGCAGACACCAGTCTCTCACAAACTTATCTAGTAACCGAAACTTTAAGCTCTATTCATATTCATAATAAGTCATGTTTGTGAAGAGATAACAAGTTATTTTGAATTTGAATTTGAATTGTATATCTCCGAAGATCAGGATCAGATCTTCAGCAAATTAAAATGGGACCACACAAAAAGCACCAGCTTTAAAATAAAAAAAAGAATCATCAACATCGGTTTACCCAGTCGAAAGTTCTGAGGTAACAAACATAAAAAAACCGGCCAAGAGCGTGTCGGGCCACGCTCACTGTAGGGTTCCGTAGCTTCCCAGACCATTAAAAATACCAACATTTTTCGTCAGCAAAAATAACTTTGTTTTTCATAGTATTTGTATGAAAAACAAAGTTATCATTTGCGTTTTTTTGAAAAAGTGCTATATAACTCAAAAACTATTCAACTCATTAAGTTGAAAATAATTTTCCTAGAAAGTTCATATAAAGGTCTACTTCTGTGATTTTTTTCATATTTTTTAAACTTATGGTTCAAAAGTTAGAGGGGGGGGGGACACATTGTTTTTGACTTTCGGAGCGATTATTTCCTAAAATATTAATATTATCAAAAAATGATTTTAGAAAACCCCTATTCATTTTTAAATACCTATCCAACAATATATCACACGTCAGGGTCAAAATTAAAAAAAAAATCGCTCCCCACTTTACGTCTGGGGGAGGTACCCTAATAAAAATGTTTTTTTAAATTTTTATTTTTGCACTTTGTCGGCATGATTGATATACATATTGGTACCAAATTTCAGCTTTCTGGTGCTAACGGTCACTGAGATTATCCGCGGACAGACAGACAGACAGACATGGCGAAACTATAAGGGTTCCGTTTTTTGCCATTTGGCTACGGAACCCTAAAAAGGAACAGTCGAATTGACAACCTCCTCTGTTTGGAAGTCGGTTGAAAAGACGGTAACGGACACTTGCATTCTGCCTTGCAAACGAGATCATCAACAAAACGAATTCCTGTCAGCGAGCTATGGAAAGATGTTTATTAAACCTAAGGAAAATTTACAAAATAAGAGGTCAAGAAAGAAGAAAAAGGATATAACTCCAGATGCGCTACATCAGGCATTAAAACTAGTAGCAAGATACATTGACCAGAGGTGGACTCTCAAGTGTACTAAATGGATCGGTCCAAAAGAGAGAGAAAAGTGGAAAGACCATAAAAACTGATGACATTTTACCGTTAGCGGGGAAAGACTGGACAAGAACAGCGCAGGATAGAGGGAGAAATGCAAGAAATTGGAGGAGGCCTAAATACCCTTTTAAGAGGTTTCTATAACAATAAATGAATTATAATTATTAGTTGATTATAATAGAAAAAATAAAAAGCTTTCTATATTATTATAACTTTATGTATTTCTCATCGATGACAGACTTCCGCACAAACATCTCCTACTCAACCTCTTTATGGGTTGAATTTTCACAAATCCTTCCTAGAATACTCACCTTAGTTAGATATGGGACACTTGTGCACTGTGATCTCATGTGTAAGAATGAATTCAGGATATTGATTAAGTAGATTCATCATCAACAACGTCATCGGGTATAGCCGTTCCCCAAGTGTCGCCACATAGACCGGTCCCTTGTAATTCGCATTCAAAGGTACATTGCTTACATAAAACTAAACAGTAGGTATTTATTGAAAGTGTGAACTTTCTATTCAGTTAGTTTAATTATTTAGATTTGAAACAAGGTGAAAGTGCGGTATAGACATGAAACTTTTGTTTGTTTAGCTCTTGATAGAAATCAAACAAAACATACAATATTTAATAACTGATATTTTAATGTTAATTTATACAATATTTATTGAAGAGAAGGTGACATAGATGTTGCTTTAGTCATTTTTGTATAATTATTTGGCTCTTTCGCTACATTACTCTCTACTGGAGACCGAAAGTCGATACTGGCATGAGTTGTTCAAACATCATGTCGTGTCAAACCCGTTGTTGCATTGTTCATTGTTCGGTGACGGTGAGTCCGAAGTGTTTGCGGTGATGCGAACCCCAGTGTAGTCGGGGCCGGCGCTGCGTTTTACGACGACCCACTGGACCCACTTCATTGTGAAGCTACAGCTTTTGAAGTTGACTGCCGGCGTCAACCAGGAGAGGATTTCGAACTCTTGTTTTGTAGACCATTTGAAAATGCGGTATGCTGTCCGAAGGTCGCTGATGAGGGTGAAGGTGATGACCAGGAATGTGCTTCCGCTGCATGATGATTGTCGGGAACAGTGGATGCTGGCTGCATCCACCGGCCGTGTAATTCCTGGCTCAAGAGCATATCGAAGTGATTTTGATGATGATGACGTCACGTTGTTCGAAGTTCGGTGTCACTATAAAATAAAATGTTGTATCAGGGGGACCACTGCCCTGCAGTTGATAAGACAAGGGCTCTCGCAGCGTCCGCTCGCTCATATGTGTGCTGTAGCATAAAAGGGACTGTAGGTGCACCACGACGCTGTAGCACAGCGCCACTTTCTTCACGACACTCTGGCGGTCAATCTCCGCCAAGTGAGACCCCCAGTTACCTGGAGGACAACCGGCATGCGATCACCTGCGACAGAAGTGCCGTCTCCGTCGTATCGACAGTAGTTTATAATTATGATTCCCGTCCACCTTGCTTCCAGAGCTAGCCGGTCACAGTCTGGACTAAGGAGCAGATATATGTGTGTGAGCGGTATTGTATTGTGTAACACTGCTCAATGTCTGCGTGACTTTAGGCGCCTGTGGAGAGATGTATGTGTGGTTTAGCTGCGCGATGTGCCTATATTAACTTAGAACACGCCACGCAGCGGGGATGCGTGTATCATGTGTAGTCAAATTGTTCGGGTAAGCCACGTGTAGCCAGGTGCAACATATCCGGGCATTGAGTCCGGTGGTTCGTGGTTCACTACCAGCTCGTGGGGCAGAGGCTTCTCGCAGTGCGGTCACAATGTGCTTGACGTGAGGCCAAGCATATGCATGGGCACGCACGCACATCTCCGAGGCGAAGGACCGGATGCTATCGTCCAGCCTCTCAATCCCAAGATGTCTCACGATGACATGGACGCTGTTCTGCCTATGTCGCTACAGCTACATGTACGTGGTAACAATCCGGGGATTTCTAAGGGTTTCCTTGGTTCAAATGCTAGTACTGAGATACCGATAGTCATACATACCTAGAATAGAATAGAATAGAATAGAATAATTTTTATTTGTGTAAAAACATGGTACATTTAAGGTCTTATAAAATAGGGTTTTGAGCTCACATGTTTCGCCATTTAGAGGCATACAAATATTAGAACAAATATTAGAATAAACAAATATTAAAAAAAAACAAATATTAGCAAACAAATAAACAAATATTAGACAATAATATGGGTGAATGCAAAGTGCATTTTTTGACAATTTTGGTTGCGAAATTTATTCCTCAGTTTTCGTGAAAAATAAGGATCTGGTATAACAATAGAAAGTCCGAGCTTAAATAATCTTCAAAAGGCCCAGGAATATCCTGATAACTTTTTGAGATATTCAATTTGAAATTGTTGTGTGGCCACCAAAATTGATAATCGCCCACCAAAATCGAAAGTGCCCACCAATATTGAAAATCAGCGACACCAACATTTAATTCTCTGTCACAAACCTCAATTTCAATAATAAAGCTCAATGTTACTAATCTCACAATCATCGCATGTACTGTATACGTCGATCTAATCTCGAAAATGAGGATTCCAGAACCACCTTATCCGTCATTTCACAGAAGAAAAGTCAAAACTCGGCCAATATGAAATCGAGGCGGCTTTTAGGCAGTTTAAAAATGAAAAAGCTCCTGATGAGGATGGGAGGGATAACGTCAGAGCTCCTGAAAGCAGCCTGCTCCTGAGAGCTTCAGGAGCTTTTCACGTCGGTCCTGTTATCAGGGAAAACCGCAGAAGCGTTAAGAAGGGACGTGGTCGTTATTTCTTTAAGAAGGGGAACAAGACCCTATTAAAGAATCACAGACCCGTTTCTCTCCTTAGCCACGTGTATAAGTGTTTTCAAGAGTCACGAATCGTCTAGCCCAAAAAATCGACGACTTCCAGCCACCGGAGCAGACCAGGCTTCGAGGAGGATGCAGCACAACAGACCACATCCACACTATGTGGCAGATCATACAGAAATCCGAAGAGCATAACCGGCCTCTCTGTCTTGCATTTGTGGACTATGAGAAGGTTTTTGACTCTGCCGAAACCTGGTCACTTCTACACCTATTGTTGTCAATGGCGGTCCTCTTTAGGGTGTTAGAGAATATGTTTATCTCGGGCAAACTCTGAAGTCTGGTAAGAACAACTTTGAGACTCGCAGAAGAATTCAGCTGGGCTGGGCAGCATTTGGGAAAAGCCTAAAGGCGGAGGATTTTCAACCAGCTCGTCCTGCCTGATATAACTTACGGGACCGAAACGTCACTGCTCACGGTACGGCTGAATTCAAGGTCGCTCAGCGAGTTATGGAACGGGCTGTGCTTGGAGTCTCTCTGAGGTGGGGTGGATCTCCGGAAAGAGGTGATCCGACTGGGAACCAGAGTATCGACATTGGTCACCGAATTATTAAGCTGAAGTCGCAATGGGGCAGCCATATTAGCCGTAGAACCGATGAAAAATGGGGTAGACGCGTTCTTGAGTGGAGACCGCGAATCGGAAAACGTAAGATGGGATGCCCTCAGACTCGAGTGACTGGAGTGACGATCTTCGCAGAGTGGCTGTTAGCAACTGGATGAGAGTTGCTGAGAATCGAGTTTATTGCCATTGAGGAAGCCTGTGCCCAGCATTGGTCTGCTGTAGTAGGCTGATGATGAAACACTTTTCTTGCTTTTCTTCTTCTTTCATCCATTCTCTTTTTAAGCAGCCTCTTTTCATTGGTCTGTTTTACCATTCCAAAAAGCAACAACATAAAAAATAAGAAACTTGATCTTTAGTATGCTACCCTTTTAATAATAGGTCTTATTTACTCCCAAGTACATAACATTTATTTGTTTGCTAATGAAACTGTCTTGCAACGTTAAAACTGGCTATCTATGTACCATAAGTACCAGAAAACGCCACCAAACCCACCAAAATTGAGCCACCAAATTTGAAACCAAGCATAAAAAAAATCTTTCAAAATAGGGGTTTTAAGTAACAATTAAATTAATATCACTGATATTAGGTGTTACCCAAATCACTAGCTATAACGTGTAGCTTACTATTAAAACACGTTAGAATCAACAGCAAATCGATCCACCAAAATTCGTGCCACCCAAGATGAGTACTTACGTTTTGGCGGGTAATCGCAGCGCCACGACTGAGAGGTACGAAATAAAAAAAAAACGCGATATAATTCACACACGCACGAAACTTCATGTTATAGTAAGTTGAAAAAGTGCCTATCAATTTTGGTGTTTTGTTTGGACAAACTTTGATCGAGTGTCCTGTTCTTTAAAATTAGATATTCTAATATGGTTTAATTGTTTTTAGATAATGTGACTAACGCATAAACAAAGGAAATTGTTTATTTTTTATTGTGACTTTAATTGTTAATTTGGTGAATGCAATTATATGAAAAAATGGAACTGGGACAAGCCACCAACCTAGAATTTGAAGGCAATTTTTTTTCCTGATTATTTATAAACACTTATAACAATAAAAATATGGCCCTAGTTGCACCAAGTAACGTAGTTTACTATAAAAAAAATAGAAACATCCTATCATTTTACACCTTGATTCTCAACGTGGACACGTAAAATAAGCTGCTTTGAAATTCACCCATATACTGTTTACTAAAAAAATTACGGTACAGACAGCAAAATTACGAGTGTAATGGCGACATCATGGTAAGACTTCGAATTTTTTTGTGCCTTAACTAGTAAAACAAAATGAAAGTTATCAAACTAAATACAAAATACCTTAGATTATACATACAAAGACATGAGAAGATAGCTCATTGAATTAATCAATCAAACTGCTGGTCCTCAGGAATGGGAATAAATCTTTCAGGCATGATAATATTGTCACTTCTTTGACTAATTAATGATGACCTATTATTTAATTTATTTATGTAAAATACAGACCACAATAGCCGATTACTTTTAACAATGATGAAGAAAACATTTAACACTAGTGTATTAAAGTAAGAGGCGAATAAATGTAGAAAAAAACTTGTTGTGGATTGAGGAATTATATAATACAAAACATATTTAGCAAGCAATATAATGTCACTCATTATAAATATTAGAGTGGCTATATACAAACGACGCCAGGTGTCAGCAGCTGTATGTGCGCTCGTGGTCAAACTACGACAAAGTGAATATACAATTATAATGTATAATAAACAATTTACAATTACAGGGAAAATTTTACTCAAATGAAAGAGTAAATACATTATCACCAAAGGTACATTTATGTAATCCTTAATCCAAAGTTTGATCACATACCCACATAATAGAGATGTTATGAAAGCCACACCCCAGGCAAAGAGATAACTTTTCAGAAATCTTCTGTTGGTATGCCCGTTAAAAACTTTTACAAAGTCTTTATAGAACATATGACATATGACCACCAACCAGTGGGTTCTAACTGTTCTAAGGTAGTGAATCATTTTGATATGAAACAAAGGTGAGAAAAGAGCCACTCCTGCATAATGCACGAGTGATGCCAGTGAATCTTCTAATAAAATTGTTAAAATGGTGTTAAGATACACGACATTTCTGTAAGTCCGAAACTTCGTCAGTAACCACCATGATGTGACTCCGCATAAGAACACAACTAGGGTCAGCACCAGCATTATGTGATGTACGTGGAATTTAACGGAGTTATATTTTCCCCAAATAGATACATGAACACTTGTGAAATTTCCAGACATGGCGGATGATATACTTTTAGTTTAGATTGATTCACTTTTAATTATCAAAGTTCGAAAGTAGTTGTGTTATTCGATTGGTTTTAAACTCTGCACCGTCCAAACAAAGGTGTTTCTTTAAAAACAGTCCATTTAGTTATAATAATCATAAAATATTAACAAACTTATCACATTCATTAGGCACACTACAATTCATTTACTTCATTATTATTTTTCTGATATTGCACTAACTTGTTAATTAATAAAAACACAATATACGTGAATTATAAATGTAACTGTAGCTGATAGATGGTTACTAGTGGTGAGAATAAGAATAAACCACAATTTATTATAAATTTTGGCCAATAATGACGGGATGCGCGGGCGTTTAATTGGTAACGCGTGGAGTCGCCGGGGGATTTTTATGCACTGCCCTGTGGTCATTTGCAATGGCGGCCGCAGCGCGCAGCGGTAGGCGGGGTGAGGGAGACGCGCATTCACCAATGAGAGCGTATGCAGTCCGTTCTTGTTGGCCTTAAGGCGCTTAGAGGAGCTAAATTAGCAACTCTATTTGTGGTGGTTCAAACTTCGTTTGAAATGCTGTTAGAATAAAGTTCTAATCAGCTTGCACTACAAAGTGGTTTTTACGTCAGCCACTGCGGGCCAAACAGCGCGAAATGAGTGGTTTCGATCGATTTACAAAAAAACTATTGATTGTATTAAAAAACTAAAACAGTATCATGCTAATATATTGCTTGTACAATTATTTGCCAAAAAATCAGAATGATCGCATGCATATTAGTATGAGTTCTATTGTTTGAAAGATATTTTTAGAGGTAAGTTCGTGATTTCTTTTTATCGAGCCAAATTAATTGTATTATGTTTTCAAAACAGTATCATGCTAGCATATATCCTGAAGAATATCATATATTATTCTGGTCTTGTTTATAGCAGTGAATCATATACTTTTAGTAATTATAAAACTCGCGTTTAGCTCGTGTAATCGCCTTAATATTTTTTAATTTGAAATCAATAAAAACGTAACAAAAACATACTTTAGTTACTTTACAATTGAAACGAGTACTTAAACTAAAACTTAAATTAAGGAATAATGAATGAAAAAAAAAAGCTATTTAATTAAATAGCACATTATACATTTTAGAAAGACGGGCGGACTGCCACACCGTCGTCAACATCCTGCCCCTTAGTGTCGTCATTGCGACACTCAAAACTCATGAGCAAAGCAACTCGTGTTGCGGGACGTTTCAAAATACTCGTACTGGTTTTAATATCTACGGTTCTTACCCGTCCATCAGTTCGGATACACTTGATGAATGATTCCTTTTGGCCAGACATTCCGAGGGGACGCGGGGTCTACTACAACAACCAGGTCACCTACCTTTAGCTGTGCACCCTCGCGGTCCCATTTCTTGCGGGGCACTAGTGTAGGCAATACTTCTCTGAGCCATCTGGACCAAAATGAATCAGCTAGGCGTTGTACAATACGCCATTGCTATCCAAGGTATAAGTCACTGTAATCATAGATTGCATGAAGAACCTAGCAAAAAATGATTGGGTTTTAGAGACTCTGGGTCACGTGGGTCGACGGAAACGTGAGTCAAAGGTCGCCCGTTGATCATATTTTCAACTTCACACAAAAAGGTAAGCAAAGTTTCTTCTCTCGGAGCTCTTTCCTCTAGAACAACTTTTAAAGCTGCTTTAACGCTCCTAAAAAGAACGCTCCAATGCACCACCCATATGTGGACTGGCCGTAGGAATGAATTTTCACTTGACTCCCTTGTTTAAAGCTTCAGTTGTTAATGCTTGTTGATTATCGAGTAGTTCTTTATAAGCCCTTTTCATTTCCGTGTCAGCCCATCTCAAATTAGTCCCGTTACCCGAAAAAAAGGTGTGTGGCCAACCCCTACGAGCGGCCATTCGACGAAGTGACATTATCATGGAATCAGTAGTAAGAGTAATAACTACTTCAATATGGACAGCGCGCACCGTGAGGCAAGTGAATAGTACACCGTACCTGCGCGCCCTCTGCCGACCGATCGTGAATTCCATAGGCCCGAATAAGTCTACTCCACACATGGTGAATGTTCTCTGGTCGTGCGTAAGACGACAATTGGGTAGGTCACCTAGGCGTGGCGGCAAAGGCATGGCTCTTTTAAAACGGCAAATTAAAAATTGCTTAGAAATAGTACGAACTGTTGGTCTTAATCGAATGAGCCAATATTTTTGTCGCAACTCATAGGTACCATCTCATTACTAGAGTGCGCGGCCTTTATATGGCTTTATATTATTACCATCTAAAATTATAGGGTATTTAGTAAGCTGATCTACACCCTTTACGTTACCGAGACGACTACCGACGCGTAGCAAATTGTATTCGTCTAATATCGGGGTGAGTGACCTCAAACGGCTCAATCTTTATTTATTTCTTTGTTTAATCTGAGCAAATTTATGTCAGTTTGAAAGGAACATTCTTGTGAGCAACGAAGTAACAATAGTTCCGCTTGATTTATAAGTTTTTCCAGAAAACCACACATCCTCACAAACTTTCGCATTTATGAAATTAGCAGATGTAGGATCATTTATTTCAGGTACAGTCCACTTTTAGAGACACAACTTAGAATTAGTGTTCGCATAAATTACGTCTACCGGAAAACAATACAACTATATGTTATGTTTGCGTTGGTACGTACCTTCATGGTGGTGTGTTGGTCAAGCTGTTGTTTGTGCAAACCCGTTTCGTTAAAACACATAAGTTCATTTGTCAACAAGCAGTGTGTCTATGACGAACTTTCGCACAAACATCAGTAACCTTTTTAGGGGTTTAATTTTCACAAATCCTACCTAGAGACCCACCTTAGTGAGATATGGCACTATTATGCACTATGATTTCTTGTGTATGAATGAATTCAGGATATTGATTGAGTAGATTGCTAACACAAACTGTTTAGTTTTTAAATTGTGAACTTTGAATTAAGATTTGAAACAAGGTGGAAGTACAGTATAGATATGAAACTTTTGTTTATTTTGCTTTTAATATAAATCAAACAAAAAGTGCATTTTATAATTGATATTTTAATATAACACTTACACAGTGTTTCATGAAGACACGATGACACAGATGTTGCTTAATTTATTTTTGTAAAATTATGTTGCTCTTTCGCTACATCACTTTCTAATGGAGACGGAAAGTTGAAAATGGGCTGAGTTGGCCAAACATTATATCGTGTTCAACCCGTTGTTGCATTGTTCGGTGAAGGTAAGTCGGGAGTGTTGGCGGTGATGCGAACCCAAGTGTAGTCGGGGCCGGCGCTGCGTTATGCTCCAGTGGGTGTAACTTGGCACAGCTTCACAATGAAGCTGACTGCTAGCGTCAGCAAGGACTAGATTTCGAGCTCTCTTTTTAGACCAGTCGAAAGTGGGGTATGCCGTCCGAAGGTCGCTTCTGAGGCTGAGGGTGAAGACGAGGAATGTGCTTCCGATGCATACACACGTTGAAGAAAACATTAGAGACTGGCTTCATCCGCCGGATGCGAGTCGTGCTTGAAAACAAGTGGATCGTGCTTGAGAAGAAGTGATTTTGATGATGATGACGTCACTTTGCTCCAAGTTCGTGGACACCATTTAAAAGGTATAACAAACAAGGTGAAAAGTTCTACCAGACCGGTGCTGCATCATCTGTGCTGTAGCTATGAAATTGCCTGTAGGTGCACTACGACGCTGTCGCACTGCTTTCTTCACGACACCGGTCAATCCTCGCCAAGTGAGACTTCCAGTTACCTGGAGGACGCCCGGCAAGCGATCGTCTACGACAGAGGTGCCGACTCCGACGCATCGACAGTGGATATGAGACTCCCGTCCACCACACTTCTTCAGTTAGTTGTGGACACTGCTCTGTGCCTGACATTTCTAATGGTTTCCTTTTTTCAAGTGCTAGTACTAAGATACTAATGGCCGTACATACATATAGATAATGATATATAGTTTACAATAAAAATCAGTACAGACAACAACAAACTATAACACTAATGTGCAGGACATTTTAGTATTACCTTATAGTATAGTCCCTGCCTTGCTCTTCACGGGTGCAATGGCGACATCATGACAAGACTTCGATTTGTTTTTGTACTAAACTGTACTAAGTAAAACAGAATGAAAGTAAAGAAAAAAATACAAAATACTTTAGATGATACATACAAATTACAAATACATGAGCAGACAATCATTTGATTAATGAATCAAACTGCTGATGCTCAAGAATAGGAATAACTCTTTCAGGCATGATAATATTGTCATTCCTTTGATTGACTCTTAACGATCTTTTTTTAAATTTATTTAAGTAAAATTCATACCACAATTGCCGATTAGTCTTAACAAAGATGATAAAAACATTCAATAATAGTGTATTAATGTAAGTGACGAATAATCTTAGAAAGAAACTTGTTGTGGAATGGGGAATTATAAAGAAGATTAAATTAGACAACAATAAAATGTCGCTCAATACAAATATCAGAGTTGCGATATACAAGCGACGCCGGATGTAAGCTGTTGTATGTGAGCTTATGTAGTAACTATGACAAAGTGAATATACAATTACAATGTATAATAAGCAATTTACAACTAAAGGGAAAATTTTACTTGAATTCAAGAGTATAAACAGTATCACAAAAGGTATCCTTGTTTCATAGAGTATGTCAAGTTTAAACAGGTAGAAACATAATTGGGAAGTTATGAGAGCCACACCCCAAGCAAATAGACAACTTTTTAAAAACCTCCTTTGGGTATGTCCGTTAAACACTTTTACAAAGTCCTTATAAAAGATATGACATATCACTACAAACCAATGGGCCCTAACTGCTCCTAAGTACATTGACATATTAATACTAAATGATTGATTGGAGTAAACTGTATTAATCTTTATGATAGATCCATGTGAGTAGTTTAAGAAAATTGCCAAAATTGTATTAAGATACACAAAATTTCTGTAAGTCCGAAACTTCGTTAATAACCACCATGATGCAACTCCATATATTAACACAGCTAGTGTAAGCACTAACATTATGTGATGTAAGTAGAATTCAATGGAGTGATATTTTCCCCAAATATCTACAGACCCTGTAGATCCATGACCACTTGTGTCGTTATCAGACATGGCGGATGTTACTCTTAGTTAAGATTGCTTCACTTTTAATTATTATAGTTCGAAAGTGGTTGCGTTATTCGATTGTCTTTTGCACTGCAACGTCCAAACAAAAGTGTTTCTTTATAAACAGTCGATGTAGTTAAAATATTAGTCACAAAAAAATATAACACTAATGAACGTTTTATCATATCAATAGGCACACAATTAACCTCATTATTATTTTTGTAATTTTCAATATAATAAGCTAGATTTTAAAATACTATAATGAACTATAATTAAATGACAAAAACGTGTATGTTTGTATGTTCAGAAGTTGATTTTTTATTTTTAGGTATGTCGCACACATATATCGTATAACACGCCGTTTAGTAGATTAGATTGCCTAACGTCGCTGTAATGTAATCCGGCTGCAAAATTGCAGCATGCAAGCAAGCATACGACACGCAGGCATCAAGCATGCGGCAAGCATGCAGCATGCAAATAAGCATGCAACATGCAGCAGGCACGGTTTTTGTCACGGCTACGGCGGGGCTCCGGCAGCGGCGGCGCGCGGCGTTCCCACGCGAACTTATCGTCGCAGACTGTTTTAACGCTCACCCCTCCACTCGCCTCACCCCTTCGCGCCCAAGCGGATTTATCACACTTTTTAGAGTGTAATTTAAGCAGGCTAACCCGTCGGAATAACAAGCATGATGTTATATTATGTTATGGTTTACCCACTGCCTACTACGAGAAAACCAAAATGTAAAAATAGTACGAAAAAAATCAATGTGACAGATTGTTCATCTAAAAAAATCCCTTCGGTAAGCTGCAGGAGGAGGTACTCGTGGATTTCGAAGAAAGATTCACCCATATTTACATTTGTAAATTTATATAATTTTAGATTATTTTTTTCGGGGTGGCCATTGAGAGGGCCCAATTTATCATTATTTTTGCGATGGAACCCGTTTTCGAGATATAAGCATATTTATAATAAAATCCAGCTACGACTCAATGACGCGTGAAGGTCAAAACTCCAAATGTCCGCTCAAACTCCAGACACTCCCTCCCGCTCCGCCCAAAGTGGGAGAAGTTATTTGATGATTTCCCATCCTAAAAAAAAGGGGGGTTTAGAAACCTTCAATTCTAATCTTCGGATTTTTTGTTGTATAGATATTAGGTTTGAGCAACATATAGGCTATAATTTATCTTGTAAACTTGAACACCTGATGCAGAACCGCAACAGACCAGCTAAACTATAAGAGATACAAAAATGACACCATAGCAAAAATTGTTCCACGTGATGAGCATTTTCTGCTGAGAGAATAAATTTGAAGATCTGGAACACAGCTACACCATAACACATATAGGAATGACGTCTTAGCAAAAGTTGTTTAATCTGATGAGCACTCTCTGTTGACTTATAAAAATCGAAGATCTGGGACACCTGTTGTGGAACTCCAACAGTCCAGCTACACCATAACACATATAGGAATGACGTCTTAGCAAAAGTTGTTCGGTCTGATGGCCATTTCCTGTTAACTAATAAAAAATCGAAGATCAGAAACATCTGATGTGTAAATTATAAGCAAAGCTATCACTAATTTAACTGCATAATTATAAAATAACATAAACTGGGAGTACCTCCACGCGGTGAAGGCGGTAACAGTGTAGGACTGATTTTCGATGACGATGGTATATCATTGAAAATTTTACTCTACTGGCCAAAACTCCCATTTATTATTTTATTTTTATCGAATAAATATTATTATGTCTTCGGGCTTAATTATGGTATTTGAGTGTTTATTTTCCTTTTCCATTTTTATCTTCGTGACACGGTAGCCTACCCGGTAACGCAGGGGAGCAGTCACTTAGATTTTAATTGATCAGGTATCTTCACAACAAAACTATAAACATGCCTAGAAAGAGATCAAATATTTCCCAATGTTCTAAAAGAGCTAAAGGATTGAGGATCATAAGATCCCAAAAATCTACCGAAGAGCGTCAGGAGAGACTTGATGCTGTTCGAGAACATCAGGCTGCAACGTGCTCCGTGGAAACCTCTTCATGCCTGCGCTTTTAGCGTATTTATGCATCTACATCCAGGTCTCTAGAGACCAGTGAAGAATAGATGTGCGACTGACCGCTGATCGTGAACGTCATACATAGTCTCGCGAGTCGGACACGTTCACGGATAGAGTATTTCGCTTGAGTACCAAGCGTATCTACGCATCGACTTCTAGATCTCTAGAGACAAGTGGGGAACGTGATGCGCAACTGACCGCTGATCGTGAACGTCACGCATTGTCTCGCGAGTCGGAGACGTACACGGATAGAGAATTGCGCTTGAATTCTCAGCGTATCTACGCATCTGCTTCTAGGTCTCTAGGGACAAGTGGGGAACGTGATGAGCGACTGACCGTTGATCGTGAGCGACATGCATTATCTCGCGAATCGGAAACGTTTAGCGATACAGAATCACGCTTGAGTTCCCAGCGTATTCGCACATCTAGTGAAACGAGTCTTTTGAAACGAGTGATGAACGTGATGCGCGACTAACTACTGAATACATTGCCCCAAACACGCACACAACAAAATATTCATAATCAGTTAGGAAGTGATAGAGTACGGCATGAAGAGACAGAAGAAGAGCGCGAAGACTTCGACATTCTCTGAACAGAATGTCGATATCATCTAAAGAATCGGATGTGTCTCAAGATATAGCCGTGGGGCATGGCGACCTTCCTTGGGTTGATAAGGAACGGAGTGCATTTACGTATACTCTTATTTTTGAATAAGCCACATATTCCGCCATCGGAGTTCAAAATTGTACTTTTTGTGAAGCTGTTAAATGGCAAAAAGAAACAAACGGTATATGTTGCTAAGGTGGGAAAGATCCGAAATTTTCCCGCCCCCGGGCTCTTAGAATTCGACAATAGACGTTTCAGATCTTCAATTTCGACGACCCCGTTGTCGCTGGCATAAGCAACAGGATCCGCGTACGAAGTCGCGGGCAGAAGCTAGTTCCAAGTAAAAATACGGATTATTATTAAATTCAAAACTTTTTTGATGCATCCCCTAAATTGGGGAGGGGGTTGAAATTACCGAATTTTTGCGAAAAGAAATCATATCTCCGAAACGGTAAACATTTTAGGCATCGCAAAAAATTTTTTTGAAAGCAAATGCTTTACTCTAAAATTTTGTTATAAAGTTTCGCGATAAAACTTATAGGGTATCCTGTCGTTTTGCCGAAAAGATTTTGACAAAATTTCATTACCCAAACAAATTTTAGCAAGCTTTTTTTATACCATTGCAATATTTCGAATGATTTTAGTACGCATATTTTTATTTGGTCAAATTTTTACTTGGCAAAATATTACCAAGTATAATGTCATTATGGCATTTGGTCTTTAATTTATTACAGCAAACAATCTTCAGACAATAAACGTTTGGTGAAATGATTTGTTAAGACTAAAAATATTTAGGCAAAACGAATAGAAAAAAGAGATTATTTTTAGTAGGTTACCCGGAACTGAACTATTTAGACAAGGATAATTACCTATTGATTATGATTAATATTAGGTTAGGTTAAAACTGTGACTCCTACTAGATTAGATTAATTTCGTCTTTAAACAAAATGGGTAGGTTAGGTTAGGTTAAAACTGTGACCTCCACGGCCAGGAACGATTATATTATATAGAAAAAAAAAATGGAAAACTGACGATACAAAATATTTGGCTTATTTGCGTAAAAACTGTTATTCCAACTGAAATAACTGACTAAATAAAAATGTTAAAAGTACTAGTTGTACAAGTTATAGTTTAAACGTTAATTTCCCAAACATTAGGTTTGCGTTATATTTTTTTGTGAATAGATTTTAAGCTATTGCATAGCTTTTATCGCGGGCCCTGAGCGTGGAGACCGAATCCAGAAATTCCGTAACGAAAATAACCTAACGAAAAAAACCTAACACCAAAGAGTATGTAAACCTATAACACCCTATGTCAGACAATGACAATGACAAGCTAGTTTTCGTTTTAATATATTGCCGTAATTAGGAGTTGTAGGTTGTATACATTTGATGTTAGACCTTCTTTGTAACCATTTTTATCAACTTATGCAAAAATTATAATTATTTATGTATTTTATTTTTCCGCTCGAGGACCAAACGCAGACTGAATGTTCAGGCTCGGCTCGGCGCGGTCGGCGCGCAGCCGACGTAAAATGAACGGGGTGTTATAAGCTTGACGTGTCTGTGTATGTGTGTGTGGAACCATCATAATAAAATTCATAATTTCATCGTGATGGGAAGCCGAGCCTGAACATTCAGTTTGCGTTTGGTTCTCGAGCCGGCAACAAGCGGAAAAATAAAATAAATAAATAATTATAATTGTATAAGTTGACAAAAAATGCTATGCAATAGCTTTACCGCGGCAGTCCCCGAGTGCCACACGTCTTTTTTTTTTTGCTAAGTAATAATTTGGCAAATGAAATTATGCGAAAAATTTTTTGGGAAGAGAAAATTTGTCAAATTCCTTTCGGCCAAACAAGGGAGAGCCAACTTATAGTTTTCGAAATAAAAAATTATAACTAAAAAATTGAGGGCGTTTCCATGCTAAACTCTTTTATGAGGATTTAAAAAGGGTAAACTTTCCACTACAGGAGAATGATTTCGAAATTCTTTTTTTATTTGTAGATAGTGTAGGTACATAAGTACAACTCTTTATACAAATGTTCAATAGTCGGATGCTCACGGTTTACGAGATTTAACAATTTAAAGTTTCTATACAAATTAGAAAAAAGCACGCCATTGGCCAAGTTAGACGTCAAAGTTAACATTTCACGTTAGACATTATTTTGTGACAGAAAGTGGGTGTGTAATGTAAAATGCGAGCATAACGAGCGCGCGGACCATAGGTTGGGAACCAATGGTCTATGATCGTAGCAGATGGTGTTCTGTGGTCTCTGCCGCTAAGCATTTAGTGTTGAAGACTGACCCGTGTGGTCAAAATCAAATTGAAATATTTTATTGGCCTACATTGCACTTACAAAACGTAGAGAAAAGGTCAACGATTCGGGTTAGTCGTTTTCTATGGAGTTTAACTGGCCAGATAATTCATGGTTACTGTTACTGTTAGGCTATTTTATACCACTGCTGGGCAAAGGCCTCTCCCAATGACTTCCAAATCCTTCGATCCCGGGCCAATGTGGACCACTGATTGTAGGTCCTGTCCAGCTCGCCCCGCCATTTTCTACATAGTCTACCGCGTCGCCTTCTGGCTGTATCAAGGCTTAACATTATGGTTCCGTTTTTGTGTAGTATATAAAACAAAAATAATTTGTATAGACGTCTATTTATTTCAAAAAAATATTATACACAGTGTGGATTCTATTGGATAGTTAAAACATCTTTTTTCGCTTAAATCCTAAAATTGGTACAAATCTTTGGAATATATCTTATTTTATACAAAAGCGAGCTAGTAATAACATATTATTATTTACATTTAACATATATTTTACACATAGTTATTCTAGTTTCTCTAACATCCTTGATCTTTGTATCATTTTAACGAATATTAATAATTTATGTTCTTTGGTCTGTTAAAACCTAATATCGTATAATTTACAATTGAAATGTTTATTATTATATTTTACATCAACTAATTAATATAAAAATAAACTTAGTTTTGCACAGTAACGATAATTTGTGTGAGAAATTAATTACGTAGGTTATGTATTATTCAGCAAAAAAATTAAAGGAGGTTCTAATAAAGTGATACTTCGTCGAATAGCTCAAACTCGAACTCAAAAGTTCAAAACTATAATGTTATTAATACATTTCCCATTAGAATAATACCAGCCTATCACTGTCCCAGTGCTAGGCAAAGGCCTCTTATCATACAGAGAAGGAAGCATTGATCACCACGCTTGCTCAAGCCGGGTTTGCGATTTCAGACTTTATTAATTACTAGCTTCTGCCCGCGTCTTCGTTCGCGTGAAGTTTTGATATCGCAACGCATCGCCTGCTCAACGGAAGTTTTTTTCCGCTTGTAAAATTTCTTATTGCTGCTCCACTCCTATTGATCATAGCATGATGTTATATAGCCTATAGCCTTCCTCGATAAATGGACTAGCCAAAGCAAAAATAATTTTTCAATTCGAGCTGGTAGTTTCTGAGATTAGCACGTTCAAACAAACAAACTCTTCTGCTTTATAATATTAGTATAGCTAAGTCCAGGTGTCCTCACAATGTCTTCCATCACCGATGTCTGTGATGTTCAAGATAAACTCCAGAAAGCAGAAAGTACATATGAATTGAAAAAATCACTTTGGTACTTGCTTCGATTTGAACCCATCACCTCATACATACAGGAAAGGCGGGGCCTTAACCTCATCACGACTAGCGACTGTTCCTGTTATATATATTTTTTTAATATTATTAAACCTGAACTACGGAGACAAAAAAGCTGTGGCTTTGAAACTATGCAAATTTTTATTATAGTATATTGAAAAAGGCACCGTATCCAAGTGACTAATAAAGGTTACATTCCTTCGATTGCATTAAACTGTAGGTGGCTTAACCGCCTTAGTGTGAATACAATTGAGAGTGCAGTTGGCTCTAAGCTGAAGTTACGAACCGTACACTGGATAACTAGGATTTAGCTTTAAGATAATAATAGTTATTCTCGTAACCGTAACGTTCACTATAGAGGATCTAAAGTCAATCTTCCCTAGAATGGTATTAAGTAGCTCACGTTTGAAAAAAAACTGGACAATTCAATCATCCAACACTTGTATACAAGTAAAAATGATTACTCGAGTAAAAGTAATAACTTTAGATACGATTTTTGCTTGAAGTTAGAACTGTTAAAATTTAGAATTCTTGGTTTTGCTTTCTTTGATGGTTCTTAATGCGTTTAAATTGTTTGCTGAGTAAGAAATTGTTACTTTAGCTCAAATAATTAACTTTACTTGATAATAGAAACCAGAAGTAGCAAAGGGTAAATTTTTGTAACAGGTAATCCGGTCCGGTGCATATTTTTAACAATGTTTGAAAAAACTGTACATCGAACCATTTATAGTTTTAGTCTTGTTTGGGCAATAACGTTCTAACTGAATTGCCTACATCGTTTTTCTATTGGCAATAGAAGAGTGGTGGTTCCGAAGGGAAGCCGGTAGGTTTCTAGTTGTATGAACACCTCGCCACTGATCACTTTATTATGTCTGTTTATTGAACGTGTAACAGAAAAGGTACAGTCCTGGTTTGAATAGTAGAGTGGTTCTTCTGAAGGGAAGTCGGTAGGTTTCTGGTTGTATGAACCCCTCGCCACTGATCACTTTATTATGTCTGTTTATACATCGTGTAACAGAAAGGGTACAGTCCTGGTTTTACTCAAACCAGGGTTACAGCCGAGTTATGAAGATCACTTTTGTGCAGGTAAAGCTTGATCTGTTTGTTATATATTTTTATATGATTTTCATTTCCTCAACCTACTTGACAAATCAATATTAATTAATTAATTAATTATTTCTCACATAAATACCGCTCTTATGACGAGTGCATTCGCTAATACATACATTATTTTTAAAATCTGTCACAAAATAGTTTCCTAGCAATCGACAATTAATTATTCATACATTAATAAACATTTAACATAAAAATACACATTCTTTGAATTACATTTATAATAAGTATTTGGTAACTGTCATTAAGGTGGATGCTCCAGGGTAGACCGCGAAATTCAAATTGCCTTACGTTTTTTGTTATTTTCAGGCCAGTGCTAGATTGTATGTTGATTAAAACATTGTTCGCACAGAATTATAATCATCAAAATCACCAATACAACCCTCCAAGTTCATAAAAATCGAGGAATGTCTTTGACCTTGAAAAAGTCGTTCCTCGACCTTTATGAACTTGGAGCGTTGTATTGATGATTTTGATGATCATAACTCTGTAACAACATACATCTTACCGTCGCGAACAATATTTTAATCAACATGCAACACAGCACTGGCCTGACGATTGCAAAAAAAAAAATCAAGAAAAAATGAATTTCGCAGGCTACCCTGACGCTTTCACCTTAATGAATCTTCGTCCCTTTCATATGTGGAAAACTTAAATAACAGTGCTTTTGTAGTACTAGGTATGCACAGACGTCAGCATATCAAGCTGACTGAAACTATTTTTTTCCCAAACAACCTTGAACCTAAACCGTTAGCGATAATGTTGAAAATCTATTAAAGAAATTTAACATATTGTAGCAGCTTTATGTGCTAGCGACTGTTCTTGGGCTTCAATTAAGACTAGTTACAAGCTTATATACAATACACGCTCTTTACCAATAAATACAAAAATACAGATATTCACGACTTGCGTAATCGTGTTTAGAACCTTGTCACATAAAACGTTGCATGTCGTGGCTTCAAAACTGTGACGCGAAATTCTACGAGTTTAATGTGAGAAAGTTCAATATTTTCGTTAAGTGACCGTTCCCAATAATTATACGAGGTCAAATGAAATAAGCCAATGAAACTCTGCAGGAGCAATGTGTACCGATTTCTAAAAATCAAACTACATAAAAAAAAAAATTGGTCATAATCTTTGGATCAGTGACCCCAGAGTGCAACGTGGGGTCGATAAAGGGTTAAATTATAGCACACTAGTGCGACAGTTGTTCGACACTGCTCAAGTGCGACTAAAGCCTGGTTTTCACAAGCCCAGTAGCTGGCGGACCGTGAAGGACAGCTACTATCTGGCAGCTACTATGGGTCCGTTTAAATGAAGTTGAGCCAGTACTGACGGTCAGTATCTGTCGGTCAACTTCAATTTTTTTTTTTGTTTCTACTTTCCACTGACCTTCCCCCACTCCCACAAGGACGGCTACTGGATCGTCACTCGCTCCATACGAACGTAACTTCTATGGGTCAGATACACCTGGTCAGAACTAGTAACACAGAAACTGAGTACTGCTGTGTCCTATGCAGATCAAGTAGTAAGAACACTTCGGGAAAGTGATAGTACTGTATAGACAGCAGAATTTACAGCTGCTGACTACTGGGTGGTCAGAAATTGGGCCAGTGAAAACCAGGCTTATGAGTTTATAAAATATTTTTTTTATTTTTTTTGTTAAAATATCTCGTTCGTCACGTGTACTAATAGGAATACTATCGTTTTTAATTGATATTTCAAGTAAAAAGAACTGCTTTCGTTGACATATAAATCAAATTCCTTACCCAATTTATAGCAGGATCAATAGATTATTTATCATTTAGCTTGCTTTATACACGGATACATTTACCGCACATTAAGTAGCTTATTCAGGGAATCACTTCCATCGCCTCCGTCGTATACAAAAGGTCCATTAAGGAATTCAGTGAAGAAGAAATGTGTTGCCCAAAGGTTATACACACCCCGCAATAGACCAGGTTTTTGTCATTTGTGTGCCTATGGAGATTTTAATTTTGTTACATACAAGTTGTCTCTTCATGAAGCCATCAATCAAGCATTCTGTACATCAAACTGAGTTAAAAATGCCTTTCAGGTTCGTTGTGGATATTTTACACCCAATAATAATAATAATTCAATATTTTATTGGAATAGGCAATCGTAAAATATAGGTTTAAAAAAAGTAATATGTATGTAACATTTCAACCAACTTATCTGTGCGGGCGGCAAAAAATAAAAAAAATAATATACCAAGCTTCACAGTATAGATGCAAATCTTGACAAGTAACGGCACCTTGGACTGCACACCTTAAAGTGGTCATACTATACACAATCATTGTTAGCGTGTCAACACTATTAAATAAACATACATGTTATCTTATAAATATTCATTAATATATCCTATAATTCGTTTAACAGCAAATCATTAAAACTAAACAAAGCGAAAGTTACAACAGAGAAAATTCAAACATAAAAAAAAACATTCATTGTCTTTTGTATCGCGATTCGATATTCTTACATCTATCTAGTAATGCATTTTTCATCTAAATCCCCAGTAAGGAAATCGTTGGTGTCCCGGACAGTCATGATGGTGACCCCATCAGCGCTGTTCCTCGATATGATGTTGCTCTTCTTTTTAGTACTTCCGTAGTCGTAGTTGGATATCACCACGCTCTCTGTCGGGTTCCTGTAAAAGTTGATAGAACAATCACTGTTGAAGTTACAGGATTTGTAGCAGGAAAAACTAAGTTAAGCTTGACTCAAGCTAGGCCGTGTCGGATCCGTGCCGAGTGTCGACTGTGCAATTTTGTATGGACAAACTCACGCTTCCGAGCCGTTATCGAGCAACGGACAATGGATTGTGCTACGGACGACCCTCGGCTCGGACTCGGCACGGACTAGCGTGCGTCATCCTTAAGAAATGGCTTTAGTTCTTTTCTGTGGCAACATTACTTTTTTTTTAAATTATTATTGTGACTGCCTCGTTAGTGTAGTAGTCGCAAGCACGGCTGTTGAAAAAGAGGTCCTGGGTTCGACTACCAGGTCGTGCAAAGTGTTATTAGATTTTTTCATCAAGAACTTCTTAGTAGCAGCCACAAAGTCTGGATTACCTCCCGTTTGATGGAAATAGGCTCACCCCTTTAACGCACATTACTTAAACAATAATTAAAACTAAATGTTTACAAACAAAGAACTGAATTAGGTACGGTCGAATAAGCTATTTGGTTAACAGTTTAAACCACAAATAACATTGTAAAATGAGAACTGGTATATCGATCCCGGTTCTCATTTTACTATAAACACTTCAGAGTTTCATTTATACATCGGTACCTATAAATGAAACTATGAAGTGTTTATTGAACAAGAAGCAGATTCTAGGTCTAACGCATAATGCAATAAGCTTCAATGTTTAATGGTACAATAACCCATCAGTAAAACTGAGACACTAAACATCACATAATCTACTGGTTTGTGATTGGTTGGCCATAATAGCATCAATTACATATTGTCTCAGCGCTGCTGCTGCGGCTGCTGAGACCCTCAAGCGGCACAAATACTGTAAAATCTTATTAATAGCTACAATTTTGAGCCTTTTAGGATCGTAACGCTCGGGTCATGAGGCCCGAGTGAGCATCGTAAATCTCTTTGCGACTAGTTGACAGTTTACGTTACCAGAGGGCTTTAGTTCTTTCTTTGGCCAAAGAATTAGCATTGCCATTCAAAGTGCTGCCAGTCTTCTGGGCGCGTTTCCAGAGGTCAGCGATACGGCGGAATACTTTGAAGCCTTAGTGTCCTATTGTCGTCGGAGTTTTAGTCCTAATTTTTTTAATTAATATTTTAGTTCTTTATAGTTTTCATAATAATAAAATGTAAGGACTTTTAGAGCCAATAGACTTGATATAGTGGTGATGGATCGATCAGAGCGGCGCGCAATGATTGTTGACCTAACGGTCCCGCATGATAAGAACCTCGTGAAAACCGAGAAAGATAAACTAATCAAGTAACTGGACTTGGCTCGCGAGGTCGTTGACATGTGGAAAATGGACTCGGCGATCATTGTGCCGATAGTCGTACCAGCCCATGGCTTAATCGCCAAGATCCTCGATCAATAACTAAGGAGGCTCGCTTTAAGTAGCTGGATCAAGGGCTTGATTCAGAAAGCGGTACTCCTGGACACGGCTCGTATTGTCTGGAGGTTCCTCTCTCTGGAGCCCTGACTGTCAGTAGCTTGGACCCTCTTCCCGATACCGGTGGGCTACAATTTTTTTTTATATTTTTTATATTAAAAAATGTAATGAATTTGTAAAAAAATGAGTAACGGATATTAAAATTAAATAGAATTTTCAATATATTTTTTTGCAAGTAACTAGTCTGTGATTCAAAAATGTTAATTTCACTGTATTTTTTCAAACAAATAACACTCTTCAATCCTATTAACTTGAAACTGTGTAAACTTTTGAACATTATTCTTTAATAAGCGAGCGAAGAGAAAACTAAAAGGCTTTTTTTTAGCCGAAAACCAGTTTATGGCCAAACTATTACAAGCGATCGCATCGGCAATGATAGATGTATCTGTTTTCATGTAATTGAACCACTTCGTATACCGCAAACCCACTGCATTTCAGCACATAAAGGGAATAGATTCCAGTGGTTCTCTGAAAACTGCAATAAAGTCATCATTCGGTTTTATGCCGACAATCAAATGGATTCCGTTTTACGGTTCCCAGCGTACATTCACTGTTGTGTATATTCCATGTATATCGGGTGTTTTTTTTTAGAACAGAACACTCCTATACGATGCTGATATCTTTTTTTATAAGCAGCTACATTTTTGTGACAAACAAAGCACAATTTCACCCACAAAACTGATAAAGTAGAAGAAAGGTTTTTTTTCGAAATATGTTTTTTGAGGGGTCTAACAATGAATTTTAATGAAAAACCGAATAATTTTGGCCAGTACTGGAATAATTAATGATGTCTAGAAAAGGGATACCTAATCAGTATTTTACAGCCGCAAGCCAATTTTTTTTACGGTATGTAATTAGAGAGTTGAAGAATGAAAATTGAGAATATTTATTGTCTAAAAAAAAAGGTCTATTGGGTGTATAAAAACGGAGTTTCATTTATATTTCTGTTTAAGTTTTCTTAATAAATTAAAGCATTTTGTCTAGGTCTGAAAACCGCTATGAAAAGTGACAGGAAGCCTTCCCTTGTCACTTTTCATAGCGGTGTTCAGTTCCTCTTTCATCCACCTGGTCAAATTAGTCTGTGAAACTAACAAACCATCAATTTCTACCATCTACTTCCTATCTACATCCAAAATAACAAAAACCCTTGTTAACCCAACCTGTTACACCGATGGCGATGTGTGCTCCTGAATGAGGTCTCACAGACCGCTGTCCTGGATAGACGGGAGCTGCAGGTCGGATGAAGAGTCCCTCGTCGGCAGCATAGGTAGCGGTTGAAGTGGGATCTGAAGACTCCACTCACGCAGTACAGAGCGACCGGATTCACGCAGGAGTTCAGGAAACTGGAGACAAAATGTTTTGTCAGTGCACGTTCTGATTTTTTAAGAAATCAATTAAAACTGTGTGTCAGGGTTGTTTTTTAGAGATTTTTTTTTAAGTGAGTAGTCAAAAACCCAAATATTTATACCAGTCTTACCAAGTGGTATCGTTTCACCGGGTGTCATTCAGCTACATCCAGTAAGACACGAAACTGAATTCAGCATATAGTTGGAAAAAGATAAATATGGCAGATAAAAGCCGATATGATGTTGCTTCTTCAGTCGGGTGATGTTAAATTCAAGCAAGGTTTTTATTTAACTTAGCTTGTTAGTTCGTTTTTTTTATCTATTATCGTTCATGCTCAAAAGTGTATTACCAAAACAAATCACAGCCTGCAGCGTGTCAAATAGAATTTAATATCTCCCAAAATAACGCCCAAATTCCGTCAGTTTTCCCCCACGACCTTAGGCGTCAGGAATACGGAATGTGATATAATTTGGACAAATAGTTTGACCTGTCCCATAAATAACACCAGACTTTAATATATCAAGGGTCCTTGCGTACCTAATCTTCACATAGAGCGACAAACTCAAGGGGCTGGGACACAAAAGCTTTGCCTAGCGACTGTACTTCAGTGAAGACGTGGTAAATATTCTAGTTTGCTCACTTTGTTGACATTGGTGTCGATTCTGTTGTGCACAAACTAAACTTAATTTAGGCTATTACTATCTTTTTCTCACTAATAAAACGAGAAAGAGACGGACGTAATTTAGAGCTGTCAAATTTATTTCGAACTAATATTTCCATACAAATGAAGGGTGCACGTAAAAACATGTCGACTAAAAACACGGGGAAGCGCAAGGCATAAACTAGTTTGACATTTCTAACTTAGTGCATAGCTATAGCCGTCCTTTTCTCGCACTGCCTTTTAGTAAAAGATAGCAATAGTCTAAATTAAGTTTAGTTTGTGCACAACAGAATCGTCACCATTATTGTCCTTCTTAGTCTTCCTTGTGTATACTGAGGCACAAAATAGAATGGCTTTTACCTGAGACAGATAGAAATCAACTGTTATGGCTAACTCGAGATTGTTAAACCTAGCCTTAAAGCGACGTACACTAAATTCTAACAATATGAAACTTTATGACTATCCTATAACCTTTTAGATTATATTATTGCTCTAAGCTCATTTTTTTTTTTTTTGGTTTTTTTTTGGATAGGGCATCTCGCAGTTCAGTCTACGAAGACTGGCTTCTTCTTCAACCGGGCAAGTCCTGTGGATGCCTTGAATTTAAGGCCTCCAGCCAGGGCAAAAATGACTAAAAACTAAGCGACAGCGCTCTAAGGGCACCCCCTGTGGGGTACGGACCTCGGCTTAGGGCGTCGCTGGGGGCAGCAAAGGGACAGGCTGGATCTGATTGTCATTATTTAGGGACTGTTTTATTGCTAAGGGCTCAGCATCGCGGGCTGGCTCGAGCTAGGGTCGGGGAGGGATTGACTTGGGATTACGCGCCGGACCTCGGCGGCGAGGTCGGAATGTCTTCGGTTTGTATTTGTACATTCTACGAACTGTACTGGTATCTTTCCTACTCTCTTGCAAGATAGTGATCGGATCGTCGGGGGTGACTAAGGTGTGACGCGGACGTTGGACTGAGCTAATACGCGATGGGTCGTACCGGGCGGCGGATGCGATTAGGGGGTTCCTATGTTTGATGGCAGTGTCGAAGTAACGCTTGGAAAGGCGTTTCATGAACTGCTTAACGGTAGGGATTCTAAGGTCTACGTGTAGACTGTCATTACGGACGTACGGGGGGGCACCGGTGATTTTACGGAGGCTCTAAGCTCAAGTTTTGGTCACCTACTTATAGCTAGAATATTTTTAAACTAAAATAAATCCTCCTTCAAGTGTGAGCGAAGTAGACACAATGGCGTCCCGACCGAATCGGTCGGTTCCACAGACGAAGGTTTAAACACTTTGTTTTAAATAAAACTTATTTGTATAGATACCAGCTGTCGATTTCTATGCGTGGCCGCTACTTTAAAAAAAATTGCAAAAGTAAAGCCAGTCAAAAAATTCAAACCTGTTACAGCTGAAACTTGAGATCATATCATTGTTATCTTTTATCCCTTGTTCCCATTATATCTTATCGTTAATATCAATTTGTTTCAGGAAAACAAATGCTTAATTTGACGAAAACCGAACTTCTAATTGGACTCAATTTACTTTCGAAATAAACTTTACAAGATCGTCGTCAATTTGGAACTTTCACCCTAAATAATTAAAACTAATTAAGTCGTCTCAGCGACTTTATTTCAAAATTGTAAGAAGTCTTATACTTTTGTTCGGGTCGGTTAGAGGCCATTAAAGCGGCCCGCTGGACGTTTCAAGGGTTATAGAAACACGAAACAAAGGCAGATTAACTGACAGTTATACGTAAGTAAGTTATAGAAATCGGCCTTAAATCGTTTGGGCAGTACTGGTTGTCAGGGACTTAAGAGGCCTGCGGAGCATGCGAATTTCATACAAACGTAATACCAAAATAATTTGTAAATCAAACATTTTCTTAAGGTAGTATGTATTTATTTTGATTGGATTACAGAATAAAAACATTCAAAATATGTGTTAGGGAACCTATGTACCTATTATATAGGTTCCCTAACACATATTTTGAATGTACACTGATTTAAACAAGAGTTACGAGAAAAATAAATTTTCTATTGAAATTTTAATTTCCTCATATCTCGTCTTTACATCATTGCCCTTTCAAAATATTTATTTGGGAACATAGATATTCTATAATACAATCGAAATATATACACACTACCTTAAGAAGATGTTTGATTTTCATATTATTTTGGTGTTACGTTTGTATGAAAAACGTATGCTCCGCCGGCCCCTTAAAAACACCTTCATAAAGGTTATATAAGTGTTACATGTTGAATTGGTAACAGAATTCTTCTGTTGCAATACCCACCATCACTCACTAACACACACCCCCACACAGCACACGCTACACTCCCACAAGAACTCACCTGAACTGTTGTTTATGCGACCATGTGTATTTCTCTTTTTAATTTTTCTTTTTCTTTTATCATTTTGTTTGTAATTTGTAACTAATATTTATCATGTTTTTCCTCTAATTATTCCAAAACCAATTAATTAATTTGTTTGTTTATCTAAAGTACATTTGTAGCGCTAGCAGAACACTGTATAATAATAACCTCGGGTAATGCATTGTGTTTGGGTCACCAAGATACAGGCTGTGCCTAGTTTGGGACCCGCCGTTAAGCCTATCTCAAATTTGTACGACATGTAAGTAAATTAAATAAAAATAAAAAAAAATGTAACACTTATAAATGTGTTTTTAATGTTTTAACCCAAAACACTTACAAAAGTGTAACCGTAACATATTATCTGTAACAGATATAAAAGGTTTAACAGTGTTAATAAGTGTTTAACAGGTAAACTCAGCGTTGCCATTGGACAGCCAAAGAGTACCTGCACACGTCGGTGATCCCAAGTTCATATGACCCCAATCTATATGAGTCGCGAGTAAATAGGCTTCTTTTGTGTTAGCTCGTCCCATCAACGACCTCATCTCTGTCCTCAGGACAAGATTGAGGCCAAGAGTTGGTGGCCCTATTTATAATAGATATCATATAATTATTATTTTCTCTTCATATAAAATTTTCTATTCCTATTTTATATGAAGAGAAAATAATAATTACTTATAATAGATATCATATATTTATTATTTTCTCTTATTTTAGAGAAAATAATAATTATATGAAATCTATAATAGATATCATATAATTATTATTTTCTCTTCATATAAAATAGGGCCACCAACTCTTTATAGTTATCGTGTTTTGTAAAACAATGCCGACCCGATCATGATGATGTATACAGTGAAGCACCCCAAAATATCATTTTAAAACCGTTTATTTTCCATCTGAAAAGGTAACAAAAATCGTGACTAGAATAGAAACAAGCAAATTAATCCTGATAATATTTTGCCAATTTTAATTGGGTTTGATGTCCCACATCAAAATTCTACAGCCGTTTTCCTAGCAGTTAATAAAATTAAAATATTTGTTAAAATTGACGCTAGATTAGATCACGTACCTGAGACAAAACCCGAGTATCCTTAAGGCGTGTATCCAATCGTTGTAATCAGTCTGCGCTGTTGGCGACAGGTGAAACCATAGCTCGAACGCGTGGTACGGCAAGAAGCAAATGAAGAACACTGAAACAAACAATGATTTATTGTATTGTCGTCTTCGTATTACCCAGTACTAATACTAGCTGGGTTGTGGAGTTCAGATAGGCAGTTGATCCTTGTAAAATACTGGTAGTCAGCTGAATCCGGTTAAACTGGAAGCCGGCCATAATTGGAAAAGGCTATTGCTTGGTGATCCAGCATTGTACCGTACACTTAAAGTACTTACGGGATAATATCCGTGATTGTCATTGGTTTCTTCATAGAAACCCGCTCAGCTCCCGATATTTCGACGCTGTTGCAAGTATCATGATCGCGGGAATACTGAAGAGGTATGCGGGTGGGACGAACATTATTTATTTTGAGCAGACAAATCTGTCTGTAAATAATTTTCGTCCCACTCATTTCTGTTTTTTTTTTTTTGTAAATTATTCGTTACGGATATCAGTGGTCTTTGCCTTTTAGTTGTTTTACGAATCGCAAATGTCAAATTTCGATATGGTCTGGCAATTACGAACTTAAATATACCAAATATATCTTTTCTGAATATTTTCAGTTGTTCTTTAATTAAAATTTAGTGCTCATTCTGTCGAGTTTTATAAGATTGAAACTCAAAGATTGATAAAGAGATTTGATTGATGAGTTCATTGACAGCTCAAAGATAAATTCTTTCAAATTGCCTTTAGAAGCTCACGAATTTAATGAGATTTAGTTAGTTACCTATTTTAATTTGTTGATTGTATTTTACGATGTATACATTATTTTGCATGCCTTACGGTAGAATCACTTGAAACATGTAATTTTATAACACCATTGTGACCGTGTTTTCTGCAAAAATAAATGAATTAAATTGATTAAAGAAATTACTATTTTATTTAAAGTCACAGTCATACAAAGCAAGGCGGGACATTAGTTACCCTTTATGATCATGCTGACTAGAAATGAAAACGTCTATACCAAGTATTGCATAAACCTTAAATTGACTAGGAAGCACAATATCTCTAATACAGTATTTGAAGTAAACCTAATTCATTTTTAATCACTTTTTTATCAATTTAGGTCGCTATTAATTGCTTTACAGGTTTTCAGGACGGAGAAATTAAATTCCAAGGATCAATCTACGTTGCTTGGTACGAGCAAGGCTGAACGGAACTATTCCTTTGCCAAGATAAAGACGGTATTAAAAAAAAACAGTTTTTTTTTAATTGAAAATACTGGCCGGTTTGATGAGAAACTGATGTCAGCATAGTTGGGATATGGCTAGGTAGATAATGAATTACAGGTTCTTAAACTAAGGTAGACTGTTAGAAAATGTACAAAGCATTATAAGGCCGCCTTAGTACGGCTTTTTAACATAACATCATTCTTGTAAACCACTAAGGGTTAAGCAGAGATGTACTCATTAGTACACCTACATTTCGCTAGTTATGTTCAAGTCCCATGTCATTGGGGGCGAGCCTATTGCCATCAACTGGGCAGAACTCCATAACTCCGTGACTGCTACTGATAAATTCCTGATGGGAAAAACTTTGTTTTTTTTTTTTATACTTTTCGGGAAACTTACAGCTAACAAAAACAATGCTCTTAAATTATACGGATTCGAAGGCCATTTAAATGTTTCCGCAGATACTCGTACATTCGAAGCAAAAATCAAAAGAAAAAGGTTGGTACAAAATACTTTTTGTAAGTTTTGAAAAATACCAACACTATCGAATAATAAAAAAAATAATATTAAATAATCTGTAATCTAAAATTGTGACCCTAACCCTCTATTGTAAATCTAACATTGACTGTACAAATTATTCCATATGTGACATTTAAATTTTTGACATACTTTAGCTTTTCCTATATCCCTTTTCTTGTCACAATTCGCTTGCTACCATATTAGTACGCCTCTTGGCATAACATAGCGCCCTAAGAACTTTAAGAACTGTATTTACTACCTATGTCACACAAATAAAATGATTTGATTTGATTTGATTTTTTGAATAATACAAACTACAAACTAAAATGTTAAGCAAAAGAGAAAAATAAATAAATAAAAAAACAAACTAAAGACTACAGTCAGACACAAATAAACTACTTATCCATAAAAAAGCTTTTCACCAATAAACGCCTAAGCTGAGAAACACTGGTGTTGAAAATGTCCAAATCATGTTCATTATTAAGTGTGTTAAGGCGACTACATGAGCTAAACGCGAGTTTTATAATGACTGAAAGTATATGATTCACTGCAATAAACAAATCCAGAAAAATATATGACATTCTTCAGGATATATGCTAGTATGATAGTGTTTTGAAAACATAAAACAATTAATTTGACTCGATAAAAATAAATCACGAACTTATGTGTAAAAATTTCTTTCAACCAAAAAAACATACTAATGTACATGCGATCATTCTGGTTTTTTGGCAAATAATTCTACAAGCAAAATATTAGCATTTTAGTGTTTTAGTTTTTTAGTCCAATTAATAGATTTTTTGTAAATCAATCGAAACCACTCATTTCGCACTATTTGGCTCGCAGTGACTGACGTAACAACCACTTTGTAGTGCAAGCTGATTAGAACTTTATTCTAACAGCATTTCAAACGAAGTTTAAACCACCACAAATAGAGTTGCTAATTTAGCTCATCTAGTCGCCTTAAAACTTCTGCACGCACGAATCAGGAATGAATTCTGCCTGTACGCGGCGTATTAACACTATAACCGACCCGGGAATAAACCCCAGGACTTCATGCTCAACAGTTACGCTTGCGATAACTAGTCCAACTAGGCAGTCAACGGTTTTATAACTTGTGCTAACAACAAGTAAAATAAAATTTAAAAACCCCCGACACAATACTTTTTATATTAGGTCCTAGTGGAAAGGAAAGGAAAGGAAAGTGGAGTGATGACCGGTAGTCATCACTCCACTTTCCTCATCTCCTTTCGCCTGTGTTTAGTATTCAACTAGTCAAGCTTTTTCATTTGATACCCATATTGAGGGATTTATGAAAAAATATGTAATCCGCCATTTTGTGGCGGCGGCCATCTTTGACCGATTTTCAACAAACATAGCTAAGAGCACTCCGGACTAATTTCCCTTTCAAACAAAAGAAACAAAAATCGGTATATCCGTTCGGGAGCTACGATGCCACAGAGAGACACACACACAGACACGATAAACTTACTCCCCGTCGTTTTTGCGTCGAGGGTTAAAAACAAAATAAACATCATGACAATCATCAGTTAAATTTATTCTCTGGGACTTCGTCGTGCTTCATTGTCTCGCTACTTTTCTGGTGATTCTGGCTTTCTGGAGTTACAGTGGTTTGAGAATGGTGCGCTGTGCTTGTCCCACAAAAAAAAATAAACATTGGGCAAAAAAAAATGTTGAAATATCGAATCCAAAAAAGAAACAACTAGTTTTAACTATTTTCTCGTTCCTGTCTCATTGTATCAGGTAAAATCATAATTAATAAGATCAACATAAAACAAACGGAGTGTCCTTATTCAGCCTATAAATTCACACATCGACAATTCTGGAACATTGCCAAGTTTTATTATCCGGCTAAGCATTCCGATTTCCCTAATCGTATACATTCTGGATTCTGTATAGTCAATTCCACGTCAGCTTTAAGACTGCTTTACTGAGTAAATAGCTGGAATTCTCTTTGTGCTAATTTTATACGTAATGTTGAAGACTTTAGTTGAGGCTGGTCATCACTAAGCTACCATATCTCTTACTCGGGACGTTTTAACGTGCAAGTCTTTCTAAAATGTGTACAAAAACTTAATGAAGATTTTTATTTAAAAGAATGTCTACTGAGTTTCATGCCCATTCTTCACCAAAGAGATATTTGCTTTGGGAAGGGCAGCAGGTCTTTTACAGTTACCACGCCTTGTGATGTGTTGACTGTACTTCATCTTTTTGTTTAGATTATATGTATTTAGAATTTCTAAGGTGTCTGTTTCATAATGATCTATTGGTAATGCTTTGAGTTTGAATTGAATGCAACCACAAACTCTGTATGTACGAGTATTTACGAAGGCTTTTTATTTAATAATAATTATATTAGTGATGTCTTTAGAATGTGTTGGAGTTAGTCTGTGTTTTCAATATGTCATATTATCCTCTTTAATCCTAAATTGGTATGACACGGAATTTAATTCATTACTGAAATTCTAAAGCAAATGGGGGTTTCAAATCAAAACCACTTTGCCAGACACAATGAATTTTTCTTAGTGGTTTTAATGTGTCTGAGACCTATAATTAGAGAATGTGCGACTTATAATATTCATCCAATTTATTGAGTGATCGACTATTCAAAATCGATTGATTGAAGCTATTTGTTATGAATTTATGATTGCCGCTGGCCACAGACAGAACAGCTGATCCGACGATTATTCGAAATCAAATAAACGATAAAATATTCAGATTTTAAAATCGAATTATAAATCGCGTCAGGTGGTTTTAGGTGATTGAAAATTGATTGATGACAAAGGACGAATCAATTATATTGGAGGTTCAGAAGTTTAAAAACGATCATTTAAACCAAATAAAGATGGACTAAAAATTAATTACTGAAGTTGAAAGTTGTAACCAAGTTTTCCATTCTAATTTTAGTCTTGCTCACACTGTCTAGGGTTTAAACTAAGTAGGGAATACCTACTATTTGTTAAGCAACTTGACGGTCAACATAAATACTTCTACTAAAATACAAAAGCGGTAGCCTACGAAATTCAATTTTGTTATGGTTTTTGCAATTTGTAGGTCAGTGTCAATTTGCGTGTAAATAAAAAAAATATATATTTGCGACCGTAAAAAATAAGTTTATTCCCATTGAATTACTATTTCATGAAAAAGTCATTCAATGGAACGAAAAGAACTTGTAGGGTCGTATTGATGATTTTAATTGTGTAAATACAAATGTACTAATTGCCAGGATATATGAATTTTAATGATTTTAAATTGCAATCACGTTTAAAATTCTACTCTTATTTCTTTGAAAAGAATATCGTTATCTAGATCATTTTCTTTTTATTTTGATATGTGAAAATTTTATAAGTAACATAGTTTAATTAATTTGTAATGTCTAACGCGGACAAAAAATGATAATCACGCCAAAACTATAAGGCATGAAACTTTGATCATCTAATAAACAATTAAATGACCCATATTTATTTAATGACCCTTATTTTGTATACGGTTTTATTTAAATTGTGTTTGTTAAATCTAGTTGGGTTGTTTGTTGAAGCTGGGGCTCTGACGGGCGACGGGCGGCAGTGTATTGCTGACTGTATCTTGTATTATATAGTGTACTAGCGGACGTCCCGCGGTTTCACCCGCATAGTTCCCGTTCCCGTGGGAGTACGGGGATAAAATATATCCTATGTTACTCGTGGATAATGTAGCTTTCGAATGGTGAAAGAATTTTTAAAAACGGTCCAGTAGTTTTTAAGCCTATTCATTACAACCAAACAAACAAACAAACAAAGTTTTCCTCTTTATAATATTAGTGTAGATTATCTATGGACCACTCATGCGCACGGGTAGACGACTCGCTCAAGGTCAACGTCGTAATCTGCGCCTTAACATACAGCTGACACTGACCAGCGAATAACCAAAAAAGTAAGAAAATTTTAATTTTGCGGGCTTACCCCTTAACTATTAATTTCTTTAACGATTAAATTAATAAAGTAGATTATGTTTACCTCTCCACTGTTCAAACTATATAACTATATAAATATAGTACTGTATTTACTTTTGCTTAAAGAGCTTTTGAAATCTTAGAACATAATTTCATAAAGTTAAGTGTTTCACTTCACCTCATCATTTACTTTCAACGGTTTGTTTGAGTTTGCTGGGTCGTTTCATGTCTTAGTATTAAACAGCTCATCATAATATCTGATATTTATTCGGATGATCCTGAGATATTTATGGGTAATTGATTGAGATAGCGTTTATATACGAATTGTGTATGTTCAGTATTTATATCTGTTTGAAGGAAAAATGTTGTTGATCTCTGTCGCTTGTCCAACTGTGACAGGACAGATCAGTACTGCCTAGCCTTTTCCCAACTACGTTGGCATCGACTTCCAGTGTAACTGGATGCAGCTGATTACCTGTTTTTACATGGAATGACTGCCTCTCTGCCTTTCTTTTTTTCTTTTACTTACCAATAACAAACACCAGCACCATGCACGCGACAGACTTCCTAGCCTGCGCCTGCGCCTCCCCTTGCCCCCCGTGCAGTGCCCCGGGCATCTCCCTCGTACTGGCCAGTAACCGCTGCGCCATCAGTGAATAAAAGAAAGCAATCACTAGGAGAGGCAGGGCGTAGTATACCACTGACTTCGTTAGGGTCATCCATCTGAAACAATTGTGGGGATTTAGGAGGTGGTAATATAAATTTCCATTGGAATTTGGAATGTTATTTTTTTTAGGAATAATGATAATGTGACCATTTCCCAAATCGAATGAGTATTGTACTTTCCCACAAAGCAGCTTGTCAGTGTTAAATACAGCTACGCTTGATATGAAATAAATGTCATACCCTACCCAACCCAAACCAAAACTGTAAAAAATAACGTACAATTCACTCCTGAAAATGTTTTTCTTGTTTGCTTGATTTCTTACAAAGTCGGCCTCATTATTGCTAAACCTCTTTTGATAACAATTTATACCTATTTCAAGCTAGCAAACTCAATAATGTTGCATAAACACCTCAGTTACTTTTTGTGGAGCAACACTGTGGCAACACGGCAAAATTACTTAACAATCTGTAACTTTTGTGCCTACATGTTACTATTAGTTGAATGAATGTTATCATCGCGTCCATACCGCGAATAACATTAAATTATATTTACAAAATATAACAAACAGTTACTTTCGGCAACAAGAGAGTTGCACTGCATTTATTTTATTTTATTTATTTGGGACAAAAAAAAGTTTTGTTCAATTTGTTCATTGTTATAGAAACATTCTATAACAATGTTATAAATTGTTACCACATGTTGACTTTTTTCGAAAGTTAGGTAACATTACTAAATATACAATAACACGACAACATAATAATAACAACATTTAGTATGGGAGGTTGATCAGTAACACTTGTAAACGTTGACCTTTTGTGGAAAAATACTCTGCAACACGGTTACATTAGGTAATTTTTGTGGCTACAATTGTACTATTTGTTGAATGTTATCATCACATCCATACCGCGAATAACATAAATTAACAAAATATATCAAAAAGTAACTTTCAGTAACAACCGTGTGGCACTGCATTTGTTCTATGTTATAGTAACATTCTATAACAATGTTGTAAATTGTTGCCACATGTTGACTTTTTTTCAAAAGGTAGGCAACATTACATAATATACAATAACACACATATCAATTTATTATAGGATGTTGATCAGTCACACTGGGAAACATTGATATTTTGTTATACAACATGTAACAGAAAGGGTATAGTCATATTAGTTATATGGAAGGGTGTGCTACAGACCATCAAACTGAACAACTTCCTCCATGGGACCACCATCGTAATCGCGAAATGTAATCAGCTGTCTCATACATTTGGTCGAGTAGGTATTGGAATTTTGTATGGGGCCTTTGATTATTTTTTCGCGATTACGGCGGTGGTCCCGTGCAGAAAGTTGTTCGGTTTGATGGTCTGTAGCACACCCTTCCATATGACTATACCCTTTCAGTTACACGTTGTATAACTAAGCCGTGAATTGTATTAAGACTACATATACACTAATATTATAAAGAGGAAAACTTTGTTTGTTTGGTTGTAATGAATAGGCTTAAAAACTACTGGACCGTTTTTAAAAATTCTTTCACCATTCGAAAGTTACATTATCAGCGAGTAACATTTTATCCCCGTACTCCCACGGGAACGGGAACTACGCTTGTGAAACCGCGTGACGTCTGCTAGTGTTTTTATAATTTAATGTAATCTACACTAATATTATAAAGAGGAAAACTTTGTTTGTTTGTTTGGTTGTAATGAATAGGCTTAAAAACTTCTGGACCGTTTTTAAAAATTCTTTCACCATTCGAAAGCTACATTATCCACGAGTAACATAGGATATATTTTATCCCCGTACTCCCACGGGAACGGGAACTATGCGGGTGAAACCGCGGGACGTCCGCTAGTTAGCCTTATATAGTACTGAGTTATGCTGCATGCAGTCACTATTTTTACTGCATAAATAAGCATTTAAATTGTTTATTTCGTTAAGACCAACAACTAGAAAGACCACCAGTAGCAAAACCAGTAGCTTACTGGTCATTTTAGTTTAGCAGCTGTCATTATTATCAAGTTAGATTTTATACACATTGATATACAAGTGACATTTAACCATAAACTGATTTAACAATAACAAGGTCATCTATACATTGTGTGTGGTCTCCATATTAATTCAGTATCATCGGAGAAGCCTCACCGATATATCACTGTCAAGAACATATTAGTAATTGGCATTATTATTAATGTGGTGTCCCCTAATCAACCGTATAGATATGGAGCTTCGCAGTTATTGCGGTTGGGAAATCCGGATTAAACAAGCATGGTTAAGGCGACTGCAAGAGTTAAACGCGAGTTTTATAATGCCTGAAAGTGTATGATTCACTGCATTACACACAGCGCTATCTAGTGCCACACTAAGCAACGAGGTTTGTATCTTGGACACCAGATAATTGATATACTGAAAACACATTTATTTATGCATACAAACATCAATGACTCGGAAACAAAATATCCATGCTCATCACATAAATTTGCTCCTATCGGTATTTGAACCCGGGACCCTAAGAACGTAAGGCAGCCTCACTACCGCGGCGCCATCCAGGTCATCAAACATAAGCTACATTTCTTAAAGGCTAAATTAAAAACATACAGGATATTAAACGTGGCAAACTTTATGGGAATGATGCCAACTAGTCTATAGTGTGCGTGTGCGTGTGCGCGACTGTTGAGCATGTGGTTCTGTTTTCGATTCCCAGGTCGGGTTCCCATAGTGTTATTGGGTTTTTCCGTCATGAATTTCTTAGTAGCAGCAGAGTCAAAATTTGTGCCCAGTTGATGGCAATAGGCTTGCCCCCTTTTGCACGGGACTTTAGGTACACCGCTGCATAAAATGATTATTATTATTATTTATTATTATAACCCTTCGGGGCTGTCAGTCGTCATGTTCATCATCATCACCTGCCTAACCTTTTCCCAACTATGTTGAAGTCGGCTTCCAGTCTAACCGGATGCAGCTTATTTCTTCCAGTATTTTACATGGAGCGACTGCCTATCTGACCTCCACAAACCCAGTTAATACTGGGTAATACGGTACCACTTGGTAAGACTGGTTGTCTGACTTTTTGGGCCACTGACTACCTGTAACGACTGCCAAAGATGGACAAATGACAGCCGGGACCAACAGTTTAACGTGCTTTCCGAGGCACGGAGGAAACTCGGTATGTAAGGGTGGTCACCCATCCATAGACCGACCTAGGCAAGCATGACTTAACCTCAAGATCGGTCCGAGTGGCTGTTATTATTTAGTCACAAGCTCCTCAGTCAGGATGTCTGTCTTGATGTTATGTTATGTAAAAATAAATGCAGTTTTGAGCAAGTTCATCGTTTTATCTAAATAAATAAAAATAGATGGTGAATTGGCTGTTTTTTCACATAAATAAATCCAACATATATTTATTTACATAATACTCGGCATATTCTCTAAAGAATCAAAGGCTTTTGTAGGCTATTCCGAATTGTATTATTGAAACTAATATGATTTTCCGAAAAGGTCGTCTGGGATACGGATCCATTTACTCGAAGTACCAAACAGGGAAATTTAATTTATCTCTTTGTCCACTCTCCCTAATACGGTTTATATTCGAATAACAAATTACGGAACAAAGCATTGTTTAATAGTTTTACACTGGCGTTATTTTAATGAAGCAAAATATGTATACAAAAAAATATATAAAAACACGTGACTTTGAACACATTTTCAGTTAGATCTGCATCTTTACACTATGGGTGAATAAATTACCTTTAACGAAGCCCTACGGCATCTGTCCTCCCCCGCGTTTTTGCGATTTTTTTTTTGTTCGAGACCATAATTATCTTCTAAGGATTTACGGAAATATTGAGGCTGACACTGTCGTTTTTTAAATAGACATTTGTAATGTTATAACTTTACTTAATATACCTCCTCGTCGCCTGGACTATTCAAAGAATTCATCAGCACAACATCTTCACAATTATACTCTTCTACATCTATATTAGATTTTTTTTTTGGGTGGGAAATCATCTAATGACCCACCCACTCCGGGCGCACTCCTCTCCCACTCTGGGCGGAGCTTGAGGGAGTGACAGACTTTTACTGACTTAAATCCATCCATGATCCTTCCTCACCCTTTATGTTCTGGGGCCAAGGTATCCCTTTCGAACAGTCCCGCAGCCCCGGCAGGTCTATATCTACACTAATATTATAAAGAGGAAAGATTTGATTTTATGATTGTTTGTTTCGATTTAACTCAAGAATATCTCTAAAGATTTAAAAATTTCTTTCACCATTAGAAAGTTACATCTTTACCAAGTAACATGGGCTTTAAAATATGTTGAAATCATGTATATAATACATATAGTTAAAAAACTGTGATAGCCGAGCTATCACAGTTTTTTAATTATAGTCATACCGTAAGACGATTTTTAACCTCAAAAAAAGTTCCCCAGCAATAATTTTTGCGAAAGATACTTGGTTTCATTTACAGATCGCTTGGTTGACGCTTCTGTATACATGGTGGTCCCTTTTGTATTAAAAGTGTAATTATAATAACTGTAAACCTGAAAAGGGGTTATCGTACCCATCACAAAGAGTGTCCATGGAGTTTCTTGCCCGTTCTTCTCCATAGAGATCTACGCTAGGGAATGGGCAACTACAGTACTTTCACAGTTTTTATGTCTTGTGACTGGGACTGTAGCTACATTTAATATTCATTTTTGTTTCGACACTTCAAAAGTGCCTGTAACTGGCCTACTTGAAATAAATGCTCTGATTTTGATTTCACAAAGACAACGTCACGAGAACATCTGTGTCCAAATACGCAAACACAAATGTAATAAAAAGTAGTTGAATATTTTATGAGAAATATGACCCCATTTCCAGGTTTTCAGACACTTCATATACCTGGTAAGGAACATAGTGAGTACCTATTGTTTCGTTTACAATGCCTACAAGTATGTTCAGCATTCGATATTTACGGGATAATAGCCTTCATAAAATATGTACGTTATACACCTAGTTTGAAAATCTAAGATGTATGCCTTCCCGACCATATGCATTGGGCAATTACCCAATTCCCAGACTGCTAGAACAATGAAAAGCCACAAATCTAGAATAGAATTTAAGATAGTGCTTATATTGGAATATCTAAGCAGCAGAACGGTGTTTGAAACTTGTGCTTAGTATATATAATCTTTAAGTATACCTACTCTTTTTTTTATTTCTTATTTTTGTTAGCCTAGACTTAGTATTCTAATCTAAACTTTTACTTACATTTAAAAAATATTGTGTTAATTATCACGCTATACAAAATAGGGGCGATTAATGGGTACTCACTATGTTCCTTGCCAGGTATATGAAGTGTCTGAAAACCTGGAAATGGGTCAAAGATTCCGAACACAACAATTTGTAAACCAATTATTTGACACAATAATCCATTCTCCAACACCATTTCATGCGGGTGTTGGTGAGGCAGGAATGATGCATCATCGATGATTTTTGAAATGTTTGTTTGTTGTTTTTGTGTTGTTTTGTTTTGGGAGCGTAATAATTATCATTATACACTAACATAGTTCTGTAAGTTTTTTGTTACTAACACGTGGATCCTTGTTGTCTGAGCAAATAAATAAACTATTATTATTATTAATAATTTTTATTTTATTTTTTATTTATATAAAGTGGCTCGTGCGTAGACAAATTTCAGGTTGAGATGGTTTTCTTTGGGGAATTTGCCTCGTGGATGAAGTTATGTCATCAGTCTAGGATCGGGTCCCATAGTAAGTAGTGAAGTTTTGAACGCAACCTGACAGTAAATTATTTATTATTATTATTGTACGATAAACCTTGTCGTTATATGTCTGTGAAAGACCAGTAAAATTCACTTGTATGCACGTAATAATAAATTAGCTGTAAGGCCTGAATTCTTGTCGCGCTGAGGGTCAGTCGCGCACGGTCGGTCGCATTGTGTTCTAAATATATAGCACCATGCTGCGACGCTGACCTCAGCGGCGACCGACAGCAGCCGTATTTTGTTCTCGCTGATGTCTCGACCGACGGCCGTCAGCGCAACAAGATTTCAGGCCTAAGGAAAGACTGTGCGTCCGTTCCTTTTCTCTCTACAAATAAATCTGAGGCGATTATCAGAGGACCCCGCACTTTCCGCGTCGCGTACCGCCCGACTGCGTGTCGTATGAGTATCACAATAAAGTAGCCGTACACACTAGAGTGTAAGATGTAGTGTGTAAGCTTGAGCTGTGTAAAGGACAAACCTACACAGTTTTATATAACATGGCAATTACCGACTCAACGCGAATTTGTTGTAATAAAGTCTATAATGAACTAACGCTTGGGTGATTACTGATGCTGAACAATTCAGGGATTTTATTAACAGAAAGCAATTATCGGCTTTTTTCAGATTGGGTTATTTTATTACAGGTCTATTCAACTTTCAAAGAAAACCAAGTCAAACCTTGGCCCTAAAACAGTCTACATTTACCACTGCACGCGCTCCTTTACTTGTACAAGTCAAGTGTACAAACAAACTTGTCTGGTACACCCAAGCGTGTATGCTTGTTGTACCTTAAGGGTGCAACCAGACACAGGTGGAACAACATTGATAGACGATATTTTAAGGCATCAAATGAATGAGATGCAAATGGTATAGGTATACATTGCCGCAACACCGACAGCCGAGATCGATCGACCGCAGTTTGGTTGAACCTTGTTTAAACAGCTATTTTAGGAGGCTAGTTTTGTCCACGGCTTTGTCCGTTTTGAGGGCAGAAATTATTCTACGGTTAAGTACTTCCAAGATAAGTATCCAATAACCTGACCCATGCCTAACGGTGTCATCATCATCATCTGCTTAGCCTTTTTCGAACTATGTTGGGGTCAGGTTCCAGTCTAACCTGATGCAGCTGAATACCAGTATTTTACATGGGAGTTGCTATAGACAGTCGCTATCTGACCACCACAACCCAATTAGTACCCCAGTAATAACTGGGTTGTGGAGGTCAGATAGCGTAAAATTGTCAAATACGTTATATTGTAATCTCTCTAGCGATATTGTAAACTCTCGAATTATCGTCAAATGAACATACTGCTTACAATAAAACGCATTATTTTTCGTGAAATACATGCGATGGTAGTCAACTCATGCGGTGTGGAGGGAAGGAGGGGTCCCCCTTGCCCAGTGGTACCACTCTCATGAAAAGATACTGTACCATTTCTGAGAAATATCGATTAACCTAACCTAACCTAAAAACACTTTATACTCCCCTAACAAGCGTAGTCGACGGAGCGGCCCCTATTCCCGAGTGCAGGGTTTAAAGGAACCTAACTAACCTAACGGGGGGGTGCCCCAAGTCCCGATTATGAGGGCAGAGATACTTCCGTATGTTCAGTTGACCATAATTCGCGAGTTTACAATATCGCTAGAGAGAAAACAATACACCGTGTACAATATAACGTGTTTGACAATTTTACGGTGACATATAAGGTGTCGTATTACTCATTATACGATACCCCTATAAACATGTTTAGATATACTTTAGTCATACTTAGATATACTTTTTATATATACTTAGATACGACTTTTGGACCAATACCTATAGTCCGCGCCACGAGAAGCTATAATTTATGTAAACAAAGAATTTCTACCAAGATATGTACCGACAATGGGGTTGTTTCCCGGAAACTATGCCGCAAGGTGGCGCTGATGGTTTGTTACCTGTCAAAAGTTTTTGACATAAACGTGTGCATTGTTTGGACGATTTTTTAAGTATTTTCGCGTTTTAGGTAGATTTCCTTTTTTTGAAAAAAAAAAAAATCTACCTATTGGTCTCTCACCTACGGGGATGTAAACGAATACGTATGTATATGGGTGACAAGCAAAATTTAGCCACACTCTACAGGTCGCAATTATGAACCGATTGCTTTCAAACTTGGCCAAAAAATCGAAACGGTCAAAACTTAGGCTAAGTTCGTGAATGGGCGGAATTCCTCGATGGGGGGCGGCGGGGGGGGCGGTTTTTCTAAAATCAGTTTTTTGGCCATAACTTTTTTCCTATGGAAAATTTTTGAACCGTTTCTCATTTTTATCATTCTGAGTACGAATACGGACATCTTTAAATTAAAACTTTTTTGATGCAACCCCTAAATTGGGGAGGGGGTTGAAAATTCCAAATTTTTTGCGAAAAAAAATCATATCTCCGAAACAGTAAACATTTTGAGCGTCGCAAATATTTTTTTTTGAAAGCAAATTGTGTACTTTACAATTGTTACCTTCAAAGTTTAGCGATAAAACTTATAGTTTTCGAAAAAAAAATTATAACTAAACATTTGAGGGCGTTTCCATGCTAAACTCATATGAGAGGATTTAAAAAGGGTAAACTTTCCATTGCAGGACAACGATTTTGAAAAATTTTTTTTTTTGTAGATTGTACACATAAGTACAACTCTTTATACAAATTTTCAATTGTCGGACGCTCCAGCACCTTCTTCGAAATCTACCTCCTCCTGCGGCTTGCCGGAGGGATTTTTTTTTTACTCAATTTGTGGTGCTGCACAAAGTATGCTACCTGACGTATCGCCCCAGTCAAAGGGAAATTGAAAAAACAAAAAGCAACGCAACAAGGAAAGAAAGCGGAGCTTGTCGAAAGATACATTATATTTACCATTTTATCGACTTTTAGGTGTTTACTGGGCAATATTATGGTTCTATAAGTTGTAAAACAAACTTCAGTCACTTACTTTTTGCTTTTAATGATCTTATGATAAACGAACTAAGGTGGTCATTGGTTACAGTTAAAAAATGTAAGTTTTTTGAAAAGAACCCATTTAATTGTTTCTTCACAGCTTACGACAGAAATTTCAACTTCGACAGTGTGTGTAACAGTCTTGAATCCCAGATGAAATTGCCAGAAGAGGTGTTGTTTTTAGTGATTTTAATAGCTCCACTTCATTTTTTAGTTTCGGTGCCGTTTCCCACTTTTTTTTTCTTGTACTTTCTTGGAAATGTGACAACGCCCATTTCTTTGCATTTGGATGAAGGCTACACGACGACTCATTATATTGAAAAAAGTCACAAAACAATAACATATTGTTTAATTTCTATGGACTTTGACAGTTTGTTTGTAACAAACAGTCAGCGCCCTCTACGTGGAACTATTTGACAGTTTTCTTCCCCATTCAATCAACAATAAATACTCCCCAATTGAATCAACTCAAATTATCATACGTGTAATACGAAACTAACGAGCAATTTCACTTGGCCGTGTTCTATTTTGTCGATATAAAGTGCTGTCGTCTTATGTTTTGTGGTTCTATTGACAGCCCAATGACGGGCCTGTAGTCACAGGCCGAGGTATAGCCTCCGCGGCCAGGGGGCGGAGCCCCGTGACCGCCTGCCGCGCCACCTTACGGGGGCGCCGAGCAATTGACTGTACAGTTTGTGGTTCAGGAACTCATCAGAATCTGACATCATGGAACTTAAATATTTGGGGCGCCATTTTGAAGTAACTTCACACTGACGCTGTCATTTTTGTATTTGATCCAAAGGTAGCGAACTCAAATGTGCTTTTACAAAATTTATGGCTTCTCGTGGCCGGGACTATAAGTATAACGACTGTCAAAGTTCTACAAATGACAGCCGGGACCGTCGGCTTATCGTGCTTTCAGAGGCACGGGGGAAACAGGTATGTAATGGATCCAAACAGAACGACCTAGTGTAATGTTTCTGTGTGTATTCCTTCGATTAACAATTAGCAACTTCTACACCATACCCCCTAAAGTTACGACGAACAAAAAAAAAATATTTTACACCTCCACGACTTCCATACAATCCATCCATCAGCACAATGTTTTGAGTGCGTTACATTGGGTTCTACCACAAAACATGATGTTTCACCTAAAAAAAAAGTCGTTTCCCAGTAATAATTTTTGCGTAAAGTAACTTAGTTTGATGTACAGAATGCTTGGTTAACGGCTTCGTTGATGAGTGTATTTAGGGTGAATGCCCAAAATGCACCACAATGATCATCACTCATGGAAGCCATTCTAAAATTAACTTATAATGAAAAGCAGAGTTACGGTTATCACAAAATAGCTCCGCTGACACTTGGCATTTTCATTTCCAGAGCCATCCGGACTGACATATGAGGCTGAATAAATTATTACCTATGCTTCGGTCATCGAATTTTGACTCGCTGTTGTGTTGTTAATTTTGCATACTAGTAGCAAATTAAATTCAAGTCATAATTTTTTAAAAATGTAACAAAAAATCACGCTTATGTTCTTGGACGGTTAGGTAGAGGTGTACCTATTAATACACCCAGATTTCGCCATTGCCTTTAAGTTTCATATTTCAAGAGTGAGAAATCCAAACTTGGAGTCTGCCACTGAGGAATCCCTGATGGAAAAAAAAACAATTTCACTTTGCCCGACCTGGACCTCAATCCAAGGGTCTGATGCTACTTGCCGGGGTTGCGGGCCTGTTCAAAAGAGATACTACGGCTCCGAAACATAAAGGGCGAGGAAGGAACATGGATGGGTTTTAGTCAGTAAAAGTCTGACACTCCCTCCCGCTCCGCGCAGAGTGGGAGAAGTCATTTGATGATTTCCCATCCAAAAAAAAAAAAAACAAAAGGGTCTGATGCTATACAGCAACAGCTACCTTAAACCAACGACAGAGTCAGTTTTTAAAATGTAAAGTTAGTATAAACTACGAGTAGCTGATGCCCACGGCTTTGCTCGCTAACAAATGATATACTAAAACCTTCCTCGAGAACCACTCTATCCCATGGTAAAAACAGCAAGAAAATCGGTGCAGGAGTTTTTGAGTTTATCGCGAACAGACAGACAGACAGACGCCACGGAGGACTTTGTTTTATAATATTACTAGCTGACCCGCGCAACTTCGTCTGCGTAATACGAACCAACAGTTCCTAAAATTAGCGCGTTCAACCAACCAAACAAACTCTGTAGCTTTATAATATTAGTGCAGATTCAAGTAAGTAACAATTTATTTTTGCTCGAATAGGTTTACATTAATCGCCAAAATATTCTACTTTTGTTTTTTCAATTATGGGCTCTTCCTTCGACTGCCTTACGTTTCTATCCTTGGGCACTCGACGATTTCATACTCCAGCTAGGTCAAAAGTCTTCATCAACTGGCATGGCATGAGCCACGACACGTTAAAGCTGCTTCAAACTGTTGCGGACCTCTCGCATCTGCCTTCCTTCTCCAAAGTTAGAGTTGATGTTAGTCATACTCCAAGCAGGTCAACACAACACGTAGATGTAGATGCTGTAAACTCTTGAAAACCTTTTGCAAATGTTTTCGTCTCCTAGCCGAGCCGAGCCGATGAGACCTTCGATGACAGTAATACTTCAGCTATTACTAAAGTTCTCATCAAGGTGCGTTAAGTGAGCCCAATGACGATGTAGCTGCTGTAAACTGTTGAGGATCTCTTGCAACTGCCTTCAGTCGCCATCGTTAGAACATCGATGACAGTCATACTCCAGCTAGGTTTAAAAGTTCTCATCAAGGTGTACGAAATGAACCTTAAACACGATAGAGCAGATTTGAAGTGTTGCGGAACTCTTGTGACTGCCTTTCGTGTCCATCGTTAGACCTTCGATGATACTCATACTCCAGCTAGGTCTCAAGTTTATATGTATCAAGGTGCATAAAATGAGCCGACACACGATATAGCTGCTATAAACTGTTTCGAACCTCTTGTGACTGTCTTACGTCTCCATCGCCAGGTCTAAAGTTGTCAAAAAGGTTATGAAATAAGCCCCAACACGATCTTCTTCTTTATCGTGTAGTTAGTGCCTAACCTGGTGTGAGAGTTTTTATGCCGCCCGAGGTCCTCAGTCTTGGCTTTACATGCCGTCGATCAAATATCTCTCAGGCATGCTGGTTTTCAGCGGACAGAAATCCGGCGCGATCTCATGGCGACATGGAGAGAGCGACTGTTGCCCCGTGCGGGGCACGCCACGATAGTAGCGGTAAGTCCCCTCTTTGAGGAGTGGCTGGAGAGGCGCCACGGCGTCCTCACCTTCCGCCTGACGCAGGTCCTCACCGGACACGGATGTTTCGGGAAGTACCTGCACCGAATCGGGCGGGAGGAAACGCCCGGGTGCTTCCACTGCGAGGATCGATCGGAGGACACGGTGGAGCACACGTTGGAAGTCTGCACTGCGTGGGCGGAGCACCGCCGTGTCGTCGTAGCGGCGATCAGCGGCGGCGACCTCTCGCGTCCGGCCCTGGTTCAATCCATGGTCCGGAGCGAGACGGAATGGGAAGCCGTCACCTCCTTCTGCGAAGCAGTCATGCTAGCGAAGGAGGTGGCGGAACGCGAGAGGGAGAGAGCCTCTCTTCCCAGCCGCCGCGGGAGACGCACCGTAGATGCGGGCCTGTGGACGGTTAACTATGGGCTAGCTAGCCGTCCGTCCGTCTAATGACGACAGGCCGTGTCGACAGCGCGTTCGTTTTCCATCACGCGCGCCTCACAGAGATGTGAGCATAAGGGGAGGGGCAAGGGCCGAAGCCTGCCGGGGTTGCGGGCCTGTTCGAAAGAGATACCGCGGCCCCGGAACATAAAGGGCGAGGAAGGAACATGGATGGGTTTTAGTCAGTAAAAGTCTGACACTCCCTCCCGCTCTGCCCAGAGTGGGAGAAGGGATTTGATGATTTCCCACCCAAAAAAAAAAAAAAGGCATGCTGGTTTCCTCACGATGTTTCAGCATGCGATGATTATGCTCGTACAATACGCACATGAATCTGAAAAATCAGAAGTGCGTGACTTTGATTTGAACACGACTATTTTCAATATAAAATGAGACAAACTTTGCGATACACGCTTTTCAATAAAAAATAATCATGAAAATCGGACTTCTCTGGAAAAAGTTATGCGTTATCATCATCATCATCCATAGTCCGACTTCACCCACTGCTGGGTACAGGCCTCTCTTTGTTTGTGCCAGGCTCCACGCTCGTGTGCCAGTCTCATCCAGGATATCCCCGTAATGGCAACAATATCGTCTGCTTCTCACCTCTGGACGACCAAAACTTCTGTTTCGATTTCTAGAACGCCACTTGGTCACAGCTTTACTCCACCTGACATCACCGAATCCTGCTAGGTGACCTACCCTACTCCATTTGAATTATCATCATTCATCATTATTTCAGCCGAAAGACGTCTAATGCTGAACCTGTGTCGCCACATTGACCGGTCTCATGCGACTCACATCCAGCGGATTCTTACAACTTTCATCACGTCATTTAAGTATTGCTCAGCCATAATATAGGTACCTATACATTAAGAAAACAGGCGTTGGATTTAAAACCTCTTCCAAAAAACCAAACTTAAACGGGCGAATGTTAGTATCATTCTTTCACAGAAATCATAACACCGTGATTCAGAAAATGGAGTCAAATGAACAACGCCATTAACGGTCGAACAGATACTCTACCGGCTATGCAGATTTAAAGCAGGGTCATGTTGACTATTCTCTTCTTCTCTATCTTGTGATTTTTATTCATTAGTACCATTTTGATTCAATTGATGTCACTGCATGTAATCTTAGATCATGATGATAAGTTCTCCTTAAAAACTTAAAAGTCATAGTATATATCTTTGATGGAGAGCACCGATTACAAAGAAACAAAAATGAAAACCTTCTCTAAGTTATGCACAATATTAATTTGTGCATTGAATCGAAACACATTGGTTTTATAATTTACACATGATGCTATAACAAAAGGGCTACGTAGAGAAACACAGACATAGACGAAAATTTATGAAATAGTAGAAAAAGGATTCCGATGATCCTTTAACAGCTTAAGTGCCATATTTACAGATTTATTATTTGAAATAAGTGATTCCCAAACTGTCGTTTAAGTGTTAAAAAAAGTATTTATTTAAACAATGATTTGGAAATCTTAAAGCTTTAAAAAAAACAAAATACTTTGTTACAAAAAGTGAAAACCGTGTGGTGTGGGTTTTGAACGTGCGAACCAAAGTTACTATCGGAAATCTTACAGCATTAAACAAAATCAAAATGTACTGCACGTCTTTACTGAGGCTTGAACTTGCGACTCATAGTTCGAAAGACGGTAGCCGTCACCGACGGGCTATTTGTTCTAATGACAATTGATTAAAAATAGTTATTCTATTACAATGCAGTGTCAGTTGTCAAACAGTTGACAAATTTAGACGAAATGTATATTGCTCACCCCCGTAAGTAATTAGCGTGATAATATATAGCCTATGTCCTTCCCTAGGTTGAAATACATCTCCTTGCCAATTTTCATTACGATCCGATCAGCCGTTTTGTCGTGAAAAGGTAGCAGACAGACAGACAAACAGAGTTACTTTCGCATTTATATTATGGTATGGATTATATTAGTAAATTGTTAGCTTTCATTAAAAAAAAAAAAAAAAAACATTTTTACCTTATTATGCAAAATACGTGCTATTATTTAAATTGTCAACGTCTGTTCGCTAAATTATTCCAATATCAATATCTAATTGACCTTTAAAAATAAATATAATAAGGCAGTATAACAATACAATTATCGGAAATATCGACAGATAATGACAACCTAGCAAATGCTGAGTAGATCATAACCTATTATTATTATTATATATTCGGGTGTCCCGCCGTTGGTGGTAATTAATTAATAACACCGAGCTTTAGGAAACGTACTTTTTATTAAGTTTTACTTAAATTAACACGACAGCAATGCTACACGTTTAGATCGGTACCTATGCAAGAGAGAGTGAGTGAAAAGAGTGAACAAATGAGGCAAGTAACCACAGATATACTACAATTATGAAGTGATTAAAAAAGAAAGTGTGATTAACAGCAACCTAAATAAATTTCCGAGTGTCGATCAGACACGTCACTAGTTCCAAGAGAATTTGATAAAAAAATGGTACTGTGAACACTGTGAAACTGATATCTGTTTTAGCTTCAAACAAATTAAAACTTTATCTCACTCTAGGAATTTCTCCCGTATCGTGAGTGCGTTTACATACATTTCAACTCTCACACATTAAAAGCCAGACCTAGAACCACTACCTGGCAATCAAAATATTTGTTCCGTGAAGGTATCGAACCCGTGACAAGTAGTGCAGCAGTCAATTGCTCAGCTACTGCGCCAACCGTGTCTTACAATATTTGACTTAAAGTATCAAAATTACTCGTTAACTCGCCGTCAAATTCCAGGATGACTCAATTTAGATTGCCACCGACAAGTTAAAAAGAAGAATACTTATAGGTTAATATGAATCCATACCATAATATAAATGCGAAAGTAACTCTGTTTGTCTGTCTGTCTGCTACCTTTTCACGACAAAACGGCTGATCGGATCGTAATGAAAATTGGCAAGGAGATGTATTTCAACCTAGGGAAGGACATAGGCTATATATTATCACGCTAATTACTTACGGGGGTGAGCAATATGCATTTCGTCTATATTTGTCAACTGTTTGACAACTGACAACCGTCATAACATGCATTGTAATAGAATAACTATTTTTAACCAATTGTCAATAGAACAAATAGCCCATCGGTGATGGCTACCGCCTTACGAACAAAGAGTCGCAAGTTCAAGCCTCAGTAAAGACATGAAATAAATTTTGATTTTGTTCAATGCTGTAAGATTTCCGATAGTAACTTTGGTTTGCACGTTCAAAACCCACACGGTTTTCACTTTTTGTAAGAAAGTATTTTGTTTTTTTTAAAGCTTTTAGATTTCCAAATCATTGTTTAAATACATACTTTTTTTAACACTTAAACGACAGTTTGGGAATCACTTATTTCAAATAATAAATCTGTAAATATGGCACTTAAGCTGTTAAATGATCACACACGGAACCCTTTTTCTACTATTTCATAAATTTTCGTCTATGTCTGTGTGTCTCTACGTAGCCCTTTGTTATAGCATCATGTGTAAATTCAATGCACAAATTAATATTGTGCATAACTTAGAGAAGGTTTTCATTTTTGTTTCTTTGTAATCGGTGCTCTCCATCAAAAGATATATTATGACTTTAAAGTTTTTAAGGAGAACTTATCATCATGATCTAAGGGTACATGCAGTGACATCTATTGAATCAAAATGGTACTAATGAATAAAAATCACAAGATAGAGAAGAAGAGAATAGTCAACATGACCCTGCTTTAAATCTGCATAGCCGGTAGAGTGTCTGTTCGACCGCTTTCCATGCATATGTTCTAGCAGTTTAACTTCGTGCTCTATAGTTAATGGCGTTGTTCATTTGACTCCATTTTCTGAATCACGGTGTTATGATTTTCTGTGAAAGAATGATACTGACATTCGCCCGTTTCAGATGACTCAAGTTTGGTTTTTTGGAAGAGGTTTTCAATCCAACGCGTTTTTCTTTATGTATAGGTACCTATATTATGGCTGAGCAATACTTAAATGACGTGATGAAAGTTGTATGAATCCGCTGGATGTGAGTCGCACAAGACCGGTCAATGTGGCGACACAGGTCCAGCATTAGACGTCTTTCGGCTGAAATAATGATGAATGATGACAATTCAAATGGAGTAGGGCAGGTCACCTAGCAGGATGCGGTGATGCAGGTGGAGTAAAGCTGTGACCAAGTGGCGTTCTAGAAATCGAAACAGATGTTTTGGTCGTCCAGAGGTGAGAAGCAGACGATATTGTTGCCATTACGGGGATATCCTGGATGAGACTGGCACACGAGCGTGGAGCTTGGCACAAACAAAGAGAGGCCTGTACCCAGCAGTGGGTGAAGTCGGACTATGGATGATGACGATTATGACTCATAACTTTTTCCAGAGAAGTCCGATTTTTATGATGATTTTTTTATTGAAAAGCGTGTATCGCAAAGTTTGTCTCATTTTATATTGAAAATAGTCGTGTTCAAATCAAAGTCACGCACTTCTGATTTTTCAGATTCATGTGCGTGTTGTATAATCATCGCATGCTAAAACATCGTGAGGAAACCAGCATGCCTTTTTTTTTCTGGATTGGAAATCATCAAATGACTTCTCCCATTCTGGCCGGAGCGGGAGGGAGTGTCAGACTTTTACTGACTAAAACCCATCCATGTTCCTTCCTCGCCCTTTATGTTCCGGGGCCGCTGTATCTCTTTCGAACAGGCCCGCAACCTCGGCAGGCTTCGGCCCTTGCGGGCCCCTCCTCTTATGCTGACATCTCTTTGAGGCGCGCGTGGAACACGAACGCGCCGTCGACACGGCCTGTCGTCATTAGACGGACGGACGGCTAGCTAGCCCATAGCTAACCGTCCACAGGCCCGCATCTACGGTGGCCGGTAGCCACCACGTGGCCCCCGACGCCCGGTGCGTCTCCCGCGGCGGCTGGGAAGAGAGGCTCTCTCCTTCTCTCATTCCGCCACCTCCTTCGCTAGCATGACTGCTTCGCAGAAGGAGGTGACGGCTTCCCATTCCGTCTCGCTCCGGACCATGAATTGAACCAGGGCCGGACGCGAGAGGTCGCTGCCTCTGATCGCCGCTACGAGGACACGGCGGTGGAGCACCGCCGTGTCCCACGCAGGGCAGACTTCCAACGTGTGCTCCACCGTGTCCTCCGGTCAATCCTCGCAGTGGAAGCACCCGGGCGTTTCCTCCCGCCCGATTCGGTGCAGGTACCTCCCGAAACATCCATGTCCGGTGAGGACCTGCGTCAGGCGGAAGGTGAGGACGCCGTGGCGCCTCTCCAGCCACTCCTCATGAGGGGACTTACCGCTACTATCGTGGCGTGCCCCGCACGGGATTGCAACAGTCGCTCTCTCCATGTCGCCATGAGATCGCGCCGCAGGTCTGTCCGCTGAAAACCAGCATGCCTGAGAGATATTTGATCGACAGCATGTAAAGCCAAGACTGAGGACCTTGAGCGGCATAAAGACTCTCACACCAGGTTAGGCACTAACCACAAGATAAAGAAGAAGATCGTGTTGGGGCTTATTTCATAAACCTTTTTGACAACTTTAGACCTGGTTGAAGTTTAACTGTGATCGAAGGTCTCGCGATGGAGACGTAAGACAGTCACAAGAGGTCCGAAACAGTTTACAGCAGCTATATCGTGTGTCGGCTCATTTCATGCACCTTGATATAAACTTGAGACCTAGCTGGAGTATGAGTATCATCGAAGATCTAACGATGGACACGAAAGGCGGTCACAAGAGGTCCGCAACACTTCAAATCTGCTCTATCATGTTTAAGGTTCATTTCGCACACCTTGATGAGAACTTTTAAACCTAGCTGGAGTATGACTGTCATCGATGGTCTAACGATGGAGACTGAAGGCAGTTGCAAGAGATCCTCAACAGTTTACAGCAGCTATATCGTCATTGGGCTCATTTAACGCACCTTGATGAGAACTTTAGTAATAGCTGGAGTATTACACTGTCATCGAAGGTCTCATCGGCTCGGCTCGGCTAGGAGACCAAGGAAGAGCCCATAATTGAAAAAACAAAAGTAGAATATTTTGGCGATTAATGTAAACCTATTCGAGCAAAAATAAATTGTTACTTACTTGAATCTGTACTAATATTATAAAGCTGCAGAGTTTGTTTGTTTGGTTGGTTGAACGCGCTAATTTTAGGAACTGTTGGTTTGTCTTACGCAAACGAAGTTGCGCGGGTCAGCTAGTATGATAATAAATTAGGAAAAAGGTTGCATATTGCTGTCGTTTATTTTAGGGGACTACAGGAGCTAAATTAGCAACTCTGTGGTGGTGTCAAACTTGTTTCGAAATACTGTTAGAATAAAGTTCTAATCAGTTTGCACTACAAAGTGGTTGTTACGTCAGTCACTGCGGGCCGAATAGTGCGAAAAGAGTGGTTTTGATCGATTTACAAAAAAAAAAATATTGGACTAAAAAATAAAACAATATGTTGCTTGTAGAATTATTTGCCAAAAAGACAGAATGATCGCATGTATAGTATGGTTTTTACTCGTTAAAACATTTTTAAAGAGATAAATAAGTTCGTGATTTATTTTATCGAGTTAAATTAATGGTAATATGTTTTCAAAACACTATCATACTAGCATAAGTATATCCTGAAGAATATCATATATTATTTAGGTTTTGCTTTTTGCAGAGAATCATATACTTTCAGGCATTATAAAACTCGCATTAAGTTCCTGTAGCCGCCTTAAGTTAGTTACTTGCTAAGGAGTCACCGCTATCTACGTGGCGCGTTCTTCAGGTTTTCAAATGAAACGTATCCATGTCATTGATCTATTTATCTGAATGCCACCATAAACACCGATCAGCCGTTTTTGCGATTTCAGAAACAAACAGCGAAAGAAGTTTCCGTGAAAAAAAAACAACATCACACCTTTTCATAACATTTTACCAGTTAGGTATGTTTAACTCCCTAGTCATAGGGGGCGAGCCTATTGACATCAAACAGACACGTGTTTGCCCAACTCGGGAATCGAACACAGGAGTTCATGCCCAGCATTCGCAACTCACAACTGCGACCATCAGACGAACAAGGCAGGCAGTTTATTTTATTCCCAAATCATGAAAATTGGAACAATGACTAAAATTGCATTTGTATATGCACTAAATTAAATTGTATTTCACGTTGAAATGAAAACTGCTGATGACATTAGCATTGAGCTCGCATGCCGAAAGTAATTGCTGGAATAGTTTTACTAGGCGTTTGAAATGCCGCGCTCAAAACCATTTGTATAAACACTGCATAATATCTGCATTAAAATTCCATTAAAACACACTTTCGAGAGAAGAGTAGGGCAGTGGTGGTGCAGTGGTTATGACCTCCAGTTATGACTTGTAGTTCGTAGATTCAAACTCGGGCAGACGAATATTAACTATTGGCAGCATTAATAAGAGGGAAAAATTGCCGCGTTCTCCTTGCTCTTCGATTTTTTCTTTCTCTTCAGTTTCTTACCTAATCGACCTATCTTTAAAGATCAGCTAAAACCAGAAAAATATTCTCATAAAACAGTCTTAGTCTAAAAATTAATGTACAAATTACATTTAATATTCTTTCAATCCAGGTGGAAAAGGTGTGAGTAAACTATGGTGACATTAGAGGGTAGCTTTATAATCACTGTGCTGGCCAACAATGCCGCCTGTGCAGCAGAGATTAGCGCCGCTTTCAATATGAACGTAACCAAGAAAAGCCACTTCACAAAAACACAGTTTTAAAATCAAGAAAATAAAGTTCAAATTACTTTGAATACTCTTCCCATCCAGGCGGAAAAGGCGTGCAGTATACAATGGTAACATTAGGACGCAGTTGCATCGTCACAGTGCTTGATAACAATGCCGCCGGCGCAGCAAAGAGTAGCGCCGCCGCCCATATGAACGTCGCACAAACCAGTGGTAGTTTGCGAAGCTGCAACAAAGTAAGTTAGTCAAACAGTAGTCTACGCGCTATTAAACTATAGTCTAACTACTTAGTTGGTAGTTACACGTGTGTTAGTTCACACTCTATAGTTAAGACGAGACTTGAGACGTGACGTTTAATTTTAGTTAGGATTTATTAGCTATGTTGTGGGGACAAACTTATGATACATGTTTAGCTAGTAGGAACATCGAAATATCACTTTAGCTGTGGCTCAATATATACTTTTCTAATGATAAAGCTCAAAAATGATTGTCATGTAGCAACTGGATGAATTAAATATTATTCACGTTTTGACAGGAGATTCTGAATCCCAATGTTTCCCTACAGGCTGGCGATTTAGTCTCCTGTATTTACTAAGGGGGGGGATGCATGTGGGTGATTTGACTTGTCACACTGAACAATTTTCCTTGAGGTGGAAGCGTCAGAATGGCCTGCAAAGCTAAGCGTAATAAAATTTGAATTTCGCGGGCTATCCTGACGCTTCTACTTTAAATAGAGTCATTTGGATCATCATCATCATCATCATCATCACGCCTATTAATGTTCCCACTGCTTCCTCTCTATGAGAGGGATTTGGATGCCTTCGAATAAATGTGGCTATCATCAAAATCACTCCTTTTACACTTGTAGGTTACTAAATCGCAAACTAAAGTGAATATGAGATGTCAATAACGGGAAACAATTTATTTAATTCACGTAGTATTTCCTGATTATTTGATTAAACTTTACCAGAGTATTTACATGTTTTCTCGAAATGTAAGGTTGTTACGTAAAGTATTTATGTATGTCTTTAGACAAGATAATCATGATAGACTAATTTGTCAACTCTACTCAGAATATTGTTAGCAAATACAAGTAAGACTCAAAAAGCAACTAAATGACAACGTAGGATAAGTAGTAAAATGTTGTCTGTCCAATTAATCAAGTCCCTGTCATCTTATAAGCTAGGCAAGATGTCCCTGAAGACTTACTTCACTGTTTCTTATCTTCTCGACAGAAAGGACATGAAAATAAACAAATCTTCGTTAGTTCTGGTAAAAATCTAATATAGAGTCGAAAGTGCAACGTTTTTGCATTAATTCTATATTAGAAACATCAAACAACTCATCGACTGCTATCAGCCTATTGATGAAACATATAAACACTGAATACATTTAAAAGTACACACGCTCTTTACAAAACCTCATAAAGAATTCCACCAAATAAAATAAGAGAAATAAATCTTAAACTTGCTCAATTTTATAACACTCAATTTCCAGAAGCTGTTCAACCCATCCCGGAAAAGACATCAATTTCCCTGTGAACCGATCCTTCAAGTTCAAATCGGTTAAAATCCATCTTCCACTGCATCGATAAAACAAAGTTCGGTACAAAAGTCCAATTTACTCACCTGGAGTCTTCTAAAAGGATTTACAATCGCGCAGTACCGCTCAGCTGACAAAGCTGTCAATGTGAAGACTGATACCCCGATGCTGACGTCCTTGCCAGCTTCGGAGATACGACATATTACCTCCCCCCATGGCCATGACTCCAGTGTGTAGATGATTGAGACGAATGGCACGCAGATCAGGATCACTAGCAGATCTGCTAGGGCAAGCGAGAATATGTACCTGGGGACGAAATTGTTACACATTAATATTGAAAGGTGGCTAAGGCAGACTACGGAGAAGCTCGTGGTCAAATAATAACGGTCGATTTTCAGGTTAAGCCAGCCACACTCTTCTAGGTTGGTTGCCTTGAAAATCACGAGAACCTTGATCCCGGGTGTCATACATACCACGCAAAGACTACAGTTAAACAGAAAAAAAGTCCAAAATAACTTTACTTTTGGAAGTTGGTGGCAAAAAAGTCAATAAAACATTGTTTTTTTGCATAAAAAATACATACACACACACACACACACACATTCCTTGGCAGCTTGTGTAATCAAATTCTGCTTGACCGCGAAATAAACGCGCTATTAGAACAATCAATAACTATTATAAATAAATGATTCAACGAACAGGAAACTTGTAAATACCCAATAGTTTGTAAAATAAGGATAACTATTGATAGTGGAACATAATGTATGGGAAAACGGAAGACTTATATGGATCGTTATAGGTTGTTGTCGGTAACCGGATGCTCGCTTGTTACGGTGCATGAAATATGCAAGCGACTTATTACAAGCAAAATAATAATTGGTGTCAGTATGGGTAATAACACGTTGCTTGTTGTATCATGAATTGAAACTGGATCCTGAAATTACTTTGAGTTAGACAGTATTTTATGAATCATGTTCAGAATGATATGATGTACTACAGTCTATTAAACTGTGCTGCTTCTTCGTCCGCGAATAAAATTAATAATATTTATATATTATCCGCTAATTTGCTTGATATCAAGATAATATACGAGGAGCATAAGTTACTTGGTAAAAATGAAGCTTTCTAATATGTGAGTGTATGTTGAGTTAAATGGTAACAAAGAAAAAAACTTGTTTAAAACATTAGTTTAGATTACTATGAGCATCTACTGTCACACTGGAGGTCAGATTGAAAGTCACTCCCGTTCTCTTTCATAAAGAGAAGGCCTGTATCCCGACGGTGGGAACATTATCGGCTGATTATGCAAGGAAGATGTTGATAGTTCTGCTGGAGGGGACAGCCTCCTTTTATTCTTTCCACTTTCTGCGATCTAGTACGATTGTAGCACAATTAAATGTTTTACTAAAATTATAAAGAGAGATTTGATTTTTTTTTTGTGGGTTTGTTACGATTTAACTCAAGAAATATTCAACCGATTTAAAAAATTCTTTCACCATTAGAAAGCTACATCTTTACCAAGTAACATAAGCGGACGAAGTTGCGGGCGAAGTGCTAGTATATAATATAGTGGCGCTTTATCAAAATCTATCTTATTAATCCAAATCTCGTCACGTCATTTTTTTAACTTAATATTTACACATAATAGTACTAGTACAAAGATTATAATTCAACACTGGTAACGATTATTATGACTGGCAATATTTTCAAAGCCTTCAAAAGTAACAAAAGGGTGCCATCACGTAATTAAAAGCCAATATGTAAATTCTGAACAAAATGGGACGACACAGGGTAAACTTTCACCCTTCAAAGTTTCCACTGATCGGGCAAGAGTTACGATCGCTAATATCACAATCGATAGGAAAAACATTTTAACAAATGGGAGTAATAAGGGCCACGTCGGAACTTGGCTAGTTGTAGAACAAGCTCGAAAGTTAGGTGGAACTTTGAAAGTGCAGTGAATGGAGAAAAATGCAGGAAGACAATAATTATCAGTTCTGTTGGGTATTAGTTGACCACGTTTATATCAACTGAGTGGCAGATGTTACACAAATAAACTGTTATGCCTGTAACGTTTTTTAATAGGTACTAGAACACGGGTCTTCTACCGATGACTCGTGTTCTCGTGTTCAGTGCAGGTTGGTAGATGCCACATCCAGTACCGTGCCTAGAGGCTAACAATACGGCAAGCCCTTAGTGTTGAGAAACCCTAACATAATGAAGACAGTAGAGTAAGTTATAAGGGCATACAAAGCTTGTAGACTTGTATGAATGTACTGCCACTTCGAATATTTGTTTTTACGACCAGCCGGTTTTATCACGAAATTTTCTTTCATTGTTTTTCATTATCATCAGCCTATGAATGTTTCCACTGCTGGGACAAACGGCCTACTCTCTATGAGAGGGAATGTGGGCCCAGTGCGTTTTGGTAGCCTAGATGTCACATGTCTCCAAATTTTTTATTCTATGACATGCCAGTTTCTTCACGATGTTTTCCTTCACCGTTTTGAGAGCAGTGGTGATGAAATACACCACACAAAATAACTATAATCATTAAAGCCGAAGACGTCCCCACTGCAAGACATACGCCTCTCCCAAGTGTCGCCACATTAACCGGTCCCGTGCGACTCGCATCCAGTGGATTCCTGTGACTTTTACCAAGTCATCGAACGGTTTTCTATAGAGTACAGTTACCAAGTTAGTTAAAATAAAGTCCAGAAAGGACCAAATGATGTAAATACTTACGTATTTGGCGCATTTCTCATGCCCCTGTGCCTGACATACACGATGACCAGGGTCCCATTGCCCAGCACCCCCACAATGAAGATGATGGCAAACAGGACAGGCACCAGATAAGTCTCCAGACGTTCTTCGTAGGGGGTGTAGTCACTCTCGGTCTGATTGTCCGCTGGGGTGTATATCAGGACCGAGGCGTTTGGCTGCGTCGTGATTGTCATTGTCAATCTGGGAAAGAAGAAAAATAATGGTAAAGTTTTTTATCGGAAACCTAGAGGCTTATCGATTAATTGAGACGGTGTATAAGGTGGCTGCTTATTCAGCCTATATTTTTCAGATGCTGGGACAAAGCCTACTCTCCATGAGAGGGAATTAGCTGTAAATAAATTACGCCAACGAACCCAAAATATTCTAGGCATGGTGCCCTTGGTTGTATAGTAGAAGGTGATCAAATTTTTGTAAGATCAAAAAGCAACAGCATATTCTAAGATTTTGCTTTCAATTGTAAACTATGCCGAGTTCCGCATTTTCAATAAAGTACATAAATATGTATAAAGTTAACGGAAACAGAATATTAAATTACTACCGTTTAAAAGGAAATTTGCACTTTACTTTACATTGACGACCCGAATGGCGTAGTGGTAGTGACGCTGCCTTACGTTCTTAGGGTCGTGGGTTCGAATCCCAGTAGGAGCAAATGTTTGTGTGATGAGCATGGACATTTGTTTCCGAGTCATGGATGTTTAAATATGTATAATAAGTATGTATTTACAAACAAAAAAGTATATATGTAGTATATCAACGAGTGTCCACGACACAAGCTTTGCTTAGTGTGGCACTAAGTGGCGCTGTGTGTTAATGTCCAGCAATATTTTTTTTTTTTAAACGGCAAAAAGTAGGAAATTGATCAACCACACCACGCCATCACCATGTCATCAGCAACGATTAGTACCACATCGGTACATTAGTTTTACCTTTAAGAATTATCCTTATAATGCCATAATTGTAAGTTAAATGCGAAGTTTTGGTACGTATGGTTTAGCGTGAAATAATTATTATGTCTCATAAGTTTCGTAAGCTATTTTACCTACCGAATTAATATTATAAATTAATTCATATATTAATATGCTTGTTTTCAAACACATCATGGTTTTTCCAACAACAAAATAGTTTTGTAGGTACCTACTATTAGTAATTTGCAATAAAATACCCAATTAATTAAGTATTTAATTTAACAGCCGACGACAGAGAAATTATAAAGCCGTTGTTTTGTAACATTGTGTTTTCGACTATTTAAATGATGAGGATTATACATATTTTTTTTTTTTTAAACTCAGTTTTTTTTTGTTGGCAATGTTTGAATCAAGATAGCTATAATTATCATTGTTAAACGTGTCACCTCTTTTAATTTCCGTTAAGCCGATAAGGTAGGTGGCCGTGAAATGATACTTCTCAAATCCGAACTCTATTTCTCCACACATAGTATCGTTGAGACTCAACTTCAAAACTTTTAATAAGATCTTCGCTCTAGTACATCAGCATAATACAATTTGCATTGTGTGCAGGTCCCACATCCTACTGGAAATTCAAATTTGACCCAGAAAGCTCAAAGTTCATGTAGATGGTTATAAGATTTTGACGACCCGAATGGCGCAGCGGTAGTGAAGCTGCCTTACGTTCTTAGGGTCCCGGGTTCGAATCCCGGTAGGAGCAAATGTTTGTGTGATGAGCATGGACATTTGTTTCCGAGTCATGGATGTTTATATGTATAATAAGTATGTATTTACAAACAAGAAAAAAAAATCCCTCCGGCAAGCCGCAGGAGGAGGTAGATTTCGAAGAAGGTGCTGGAGCGTCCGACTATTGAAAATTTGTATAAAGAGTTGTACTTATGTGTACAATCTACAAAAAAAATATGATTTCAAAATCGTTGTAATGTAATGGAAAGTTTACCCTTTTTAAATTCTCTCATAAGAGTTTAGCATGGAAACGCCCTCAAATGTTTAGTTATTATTTTTTATTTCGAAAACTATAAGTTTTATCGCTAAACTTTGAAGGTAACAATTGTAAAGTCAACAATTTGCTTTCAAAAAAAAATATTTGCGACGCTCAAAATGTTTACTGTTTCGGAGATATGATTTTTTTTCGCAAAAAATTTGGAATTTTCAACCCCCTCCCCAATTTAGGGATTGCGTCAAAAAAGTTTTAATTTAAAGATGTCCGTATTTGTACTCAGAATGATAAAAATGAGAAACGGTTCAAAAATTTTCCAAAGGAAAAAAGTTATGGCCAAAAAACTGATTTTAGAAAAACCGCCCCCTCCCCGCCCCCCATGGACGAATTCCGCCCATTCACGAACTTAGCCTAAGTTTTGACCGTTTCGATTTTTTGGCCAAGTTTGAAAGCAATCGGTTCATAATTGCGACCTGTAGAGTGTGGCTAAATTTTGCTTGTCACCCATATACATACGTATTCTTAAATATCCCCGTAGGTGAGAGACCAATAGGTAGATTTTTTTTTTTCAAAAAAAGGAAATCTACCTAATATATTTATATATATGTAGTATATCAACTGTCTGGTGACCACGACACAAGCCTTGCTTAGTGTGGCACTAGATGGCGCTGTGTGTAATGTCCAGCGATATTTATTTATTATTATTTATCATGTAGATGTAGAGGAACCACTTAGGGACGTAGTGTCGTACGTTGGTCTAAAAAAAGACTACCGTCTTTGACAAAACGTACTGGCAATTTGGCATATAAAATGGTACCAGAGTTCAATCCAATTAAAACGCTTGCAGAGCTTGAATATAGAAGCGCCAGCACATCAAACTATCCGAAACTGTTCCATTTTTTCAATCGACTTTGATTGAATGCTGTGCCGTAGCGATAAAGTTGAAAAACTATTAAATAAAATTGACAGATTGTAGCAGCTTGATATACTGGCATCGGTATTGGTCAATGAAGAAGGAGATGGTAAAGCGATTTGTTACGTAAAACTCAGATTTTACTATAGTAATATCATGTCAGGTACTGTCACTAAGTTTATTTATCCTTTTAGTGACGTATTTAAATCAGTCAAGTTAAAATAAAAGGAAATAATATATTGACTGTTTAGGAGACTGATAATAATAATTATGACGTTATTTTAATGGTACACTTCACAAATAAATAAATATCGCTGGACACTACACACAGCGCTATCTCGCGCCACACTAAGCAACAATAAAGCTCTTATAGTTACAATACTATATTGCGACTACATTGATACCAAATATTTAGATATTCTGGTTAGGTTAGGTTTTGTGTAACATTTGTTGTTGGGAAACATAGACATAAGATACATTATTTTGTATGACAGTAAAATGAAATGCAAATTCATAGTAGTTACGAACACTGAACTGCAAACCGCTAAAGCTGAAACTTTAATTAAACTAAAAATACCAACGTCAAAACATTAAGTGTCTAGACAAAATATCATTGTGCATTTAAATTGAGTCGCAGAGCTTGTTATGTGGCACCGCATACAGAGTTGGGCCGAGGTAGGAGCCTTGTGGCACAACTAGCATTTGCCGTATCGTGGTAGTATTGTTCACGTAATTCAGTTTAACAAACGCTGTGGATTCATTATACAAGCTCCTACAATGTATTCTCGACTCAAAATAAGATCATTCTCGAAACAAAAAACGTGGGGTTACATTGCAAAATAAAAACTACGTGAAAGCGACCCTATTCAAATGCTTGAGAGGAAAGTTTTTAATGAGAGAAAGAACTGAACTTTAGTGAAAAGGTTTGCAGGTAACGTAAGCGGACTGGACGGGATGTTTCATGGAAAAATAACTGAAGGGACGATGTAAAGTTTTCTTCAAGTTGACGGAGTTTTCACATTCATACTTAAAACTAAGTTGAGCTGAAAGTTATTAACGTTTGCGATAGTTCGAAATAATGCATTTTGAAGCAAAAATGGCTTTAAATCTGAGCGATTACATTTACAGAAACTATTTTGAATGTTTGCCAACTATTTTGCAAGTTTGTTAATATATTTCAGCTGCATTAAGACATTAGCAAGAAAAGACACTGGTAACTAAAATAAAAGCAAGTAGAAACTTAATAGTGTAGCAAACAATGTATTTGATGTCATCTTTCAACCCTGTTTCAATAAACCTCAACGTTTTCAAATTCCATCAACTAAGGCCAAGTTTAAATACATGACCGCACGTAACAAGGCTCGCTCATCCATCAAACATGAGTTGAACTCCAACCCACGCTACAACGCCCACGAGCCGAATATCAAAGGAATAATAAATATCGCCAAAAAATATGAAAACGTGAAGTTTCGCCTTCTGAATGACATGCTGATCTACTGTAGATGTTGCTAGAGCGGTAAAACGTGGTCGAAATGCGTTAGGTTACGTGACAATAATTTACGCTCAGCCTTCTAATGTGTAAACTCACTATGACTGACAATTCTTCATCATCGTCATCATCATCAGCCTATTAATGTTCCCAATGCTGGGACACAGGCATCCTCCCTATAAGAGGGAAGGGCTATAATCTACCACAGGCCCCGTGCGGATTGGTATGATGTCACATGTCTTCGAAATTGACAATCCTTACCATTTTGATAAAATCTATTGCTTTGTATGACTGTGAGATATGATTAGCCTATAATAGAATAATTCGATTTAATCTTTAACGTGAAAACAAAATAAATAAAATGAAAGTGGCTGACGAAATTTCAAAGTACTTAATTGCTTTTTACTGAATGCTAAATGAAGGTAAATACAGTACTTTTAATTAAAAAAGAACTTGTCGTGTTCTATAGCGAGGTGGTATCCGCAACTCCACGTCAAAGCGCGTATTTTGCGTTTGGGCAATAATCCACCACGCGGGCCCAGTGTGGGGTGGTAGTTGTCACATGTCCTCGATTTTCTGGTTCTAGGTTTCTTCATGATGTTTTCCTTCGCCGTTTTGAGAGTCGTGGTGATGAAATAAATTACAAAAGGACTTATTTTCGTCTGTTTGTCTGTTTTTCCGGTTAATCTCCAAAACGGCTAGACCGATTTTGACGGGACATTTACTGGAACATATTTAAAGTTTTAGGGAGTAACTTAAGTTACTTTTAGTTTAGAAAAAAGTTTAGGGTTCCGTGCAAAAAAATAAAACTCTTGAATTTGTAACAAAAACAGATTCAAATAGGGAAGACATCTATTTATTATAACTTCAAGCAAACGAAGGTCAGGGGGCAAAGCTAGTGCATATTATGGGATTACCCATACTAGTAAAAATAAAAAATAAATTACCTGAACATAATTATCGTGTACCACTCTGTAGTACGCAACAACTTTTGATAAAGTTCTCTTTGTAGGTATATTCGATTGAAAGCAAATTCATTTTCATTTCCCACAATGTTTAAGTGCCTATGCATAAGTAATAAGTTCTTAAATATTCAAGTCACCAGTAATTATCGGGAAAAAAAAACTTTTTATCTTCTTTTTATTTAACTGTGGCCCATACGAATGTCATGATCCTACTCAAAAAATAATATTTGATTCTAACAATACGGTACTCTCGTACCCCGTACTGAAGAGACACAAAGCCGCAATAAATAACCTTTTCAGGTCTTTTGCAAGAGAAAAAAAACCGTTTTTCAACAATTAAACTGTTTTATTTACGGTTTTCTGATTTTTTCCTCAACATGTGCTGCATGACATTGCTTCTTGACAAACTTCATGATTCATGGTCAACGAGAAGTACCCAAGAACCTAGCCTTTGATTTCCTTGTGAAATCGCAAAATATGCGACAAGTTTTTCCCAATTTTTGCGTTACGTTACTTAGTTTGATGTACAGAATGCTTGGTTGACGGCTTCGTGATGAGGTGGTTTACACCCTGTATAGTAAGCTCAGAATGAGTTCAAATAAGTAGGGAAAACTTCGCTTAAAGGACTGCCGGGGTTGAGGGAGGAGGAAGAGGGTGGCGCGTGATATAGCACAGCATGAACTCAGCGCATCGCACCAAACAGACAGACAGACAGAAAGACAGACAGACAGACAGACAGAGTTACTTTCGCATTTATAATATTAGTTTGGATAGCGTAGTCTGAAAGCATCTCAAATTTCAAAACGTGATGCTTTAACTTGTTTTGTCCTTGTAGTGTTAAGGCGCCTTGTAGGCGAGTCTTCTAATACACAGCCGCCATTTAAAGCCCAAATGATGTCATATCATCAGTACTCCTACCTAAAGGGTGTAAAAAACGAGCCGAAAGGCACCTGTTTTCCCCGTCATTGTGATATTTTTTTTTGTTCTACACCATACCTGAGAACCTTCTAGTTACGGAGTTATTGGGGGTCAAAGTTCCAACTTTTTGGCAAGTTTTTTTTTAAATACAAGTTTTTATTGCAAGATTTTTAAACATCTCCACGACCACTACTATTACATCACTACTATTCAGTCCATCCATAAGCACAATGTTTAGAGTGCGTTGCATTGAGTTCTACTACAAAACACGATTTTTCGCCCCAAAAAAAAGTCGTTTCCCAGCAATGTTTTTGCGTAAAGTTACTTAGTTTGATGTACATAATGCTTGGTTGATGGCTTCATGCTGAGGTTGTTTACGCCTTGTATATTCTGAACAAAGAATCCCTAACCTTCACAAGTTTGAAAAGCGTAGGCATGAAATTGCAACTAAAACTTTACAGGCAAATTAATGATATGGCTTCAACCGTAAGCGCGTGGTTTGTGTGGGGCCTTTAATTAACTTAATGTGATGTGAAATAGTTAATTATTGATTACTGTTGTAGAAATATGAGCAGCTCTTTGTAAATTCAGTGCATTAACATAATATTTATTCAGCTTTTAAACAAGTTTGTTGTTTTGTTTTTAATAGAAACATTCTGTTTTATATTTTTTCGAAACCGAAATTTTCATTTGTGCCTGTTTTCTGGAATGTTTCTCACGTTTAATGTTTCATAGTGTCAATATACTGACTTTAGGCTATTTTCAATAACTTACTCACAGGTATTGGTAGGTTGTTATCTCTGTTTTTTTTTTTACATTTAGCTTAAGGACCGTTAGAAACAAAACGTCACAGAAAATCTTTATTTGATTTTTTTATGAATCAAGTGACAGCTAGGTGATGCGGATAGGATATTTCTAGCTAACTTTGTTAATAGAAGCACCGATAGCTACGAGACGTAGCATATTAACTGACAGTTATACGTAAGTATGTTATAGAAAACGGGCCTTAGTGGACTTCACTGATTTTAGTGGACTTCACTGATTTTAGTGGACTTCACTGATTTTAGTGGACTTCACTGGCTACACTAGGCTGTCTTATAGCTGGGCAAAGGCCTCTATAATATTCTTTTCCAACTCTCCTGGTGTTTTGTCTCATTTTCTGTGAGGAACTAGTCCAAATCGTCACGCCAGGGTATCTTGGGCTTGCCACTGATTTATTAATCATCATCTGCCTAGCCTTTCCACAACTATGTTGGGGTCGGCTTCCAGTCTAACCGGATGCAGCTGAATACCAGTATTTTACATGGAGCGACTGCCTATCTGACCGCCACAACCCAGTTATTAATACTAGGTAATACGATACCACTTGGTAAGACTTTTTGGGCCACTGACTACCTGTAACGACTGTCATAGATCTACAATGACAGCCGGGAACAACAGCTTAACGTGTCTCCACTGATTTATTAATACTCAAGTTGTATAATGAAAATATAAAAATATAATTTGTAAATTATTATTTACAAATTATATTTTTTTAGTTACTCATCCAGTTGATCGTGCGCGAGGTTAGCGTCGGATTTTCAAATTGACAGAGGCCAACGATAGCTCAGTGTTAGGAAAAGAAATATTAAATGTACTTAGTCTTCATAAAATTCGTAATTTTATGAGACAAGCTGTATCCCTTGATGTCTGAAATTGTGACACTTATTGCGCCTCATTATTTTTACTTAGTAATTTTCGGCCGTAAAGTAATGAAGAAAAACTGTATGATGTAGACATAAAACTAAAGACATATATTTGCTCCAATTGACGACCCGAATCCCGGGTCCCGGGTTCGAATCCCGGTAGGAGCAAATGTTTGTGTGATGAGCATGTACTCGTACATTTGTTTCCGAGTCATGGATGTTTAAATGTATAATATGTATGTATTTACAAACAAAAAAGTATATATGTAGTATATCAACTGTCTGGTGACCACGACACAAGCCTTGCTTAGTGTGGCACTAGATGGTGCTGTGTGTAATGTCCAGCGATATTTATTATTATTTTTTGGCTTCGTCGAACGTATTACCACATTTACTACACACTTCTCACAGGTAAAATCCAGTTATGGTACTAATGCTTTAAAATTTGCCCATCCCTATAATATGGGACCACATCTGGCAAAATTTGGGTGTACTATAAAATTGTACCTCTGCCCAACCCTACGGGGATAACAAGCATGATAATATAAAGGGTGTAAAAGAACCCCGACTGACTGATGGACTATTCAGTCCATCGACACAATGTTTTAGGTGCGTTACATTGAGTCCACAAAACATGATTTTTCACCCCAAAAAAAGAAGTCGCGTCCCAGCAATAATTTTTGCGTAAAGTTACTTAGTTTGATGTACAGAATGCTTGGTTGACGGCTTCGTGATGAGGTTGTTTACACCCTGTATACATACAGCTTAGTACCATGTACATAATTATGATTCATTACTGCTGCCGTCACTTGTAACATGTTGTTGAAATAGAATGAAATTAGTTTACGTACATCCATTCACTAAACAGATTCTAATTTATTTATTTGCTTACGTAACATACTGGTTTACTGCGGTTTGGAAGAAGAAAGGGGAAGCCCGGGGCACTAAACAACTTTTTCAATTGAACCAGCAGCTCCTGAGCAACCAAACAAACTGTAGCAGCTTTATAATATTACTAATGAAGTATAGATTCGTAAATCACATTAATACTACAAAAGCACGAAGACAGATTTATAACCTTGATAACATAAAGACGTCACTCAATAACCAAATAAATACGTGTATCCAAAAACACACGAACCCTAACTTAATAATACACATAAATGCGAAAGTGATTTGTTTGCTTTTTACGCCTAAACCACTGAACCGATTATCCTGAAATTCTGCAAATACGTTTTTAGGTGTACAGAAACGGACATAGAGTACCTTTCATCCCGAAATTAAGTACTGTTGCCGACGGAAACAACAGTAACGTTCTTGTGATTATACAGGGTGTAAACCACCTCATCAGAATGCTAGTTGACAGCCGTCAACGAAGCATTCTGTACATCAAACTAAATAACTTAACGCAAAAATGAGTGCTAGGAAACAACTTTTTTTTTGGGGTCAAAAATCACGTTTTGGGGTATAACTCAATGTAACGCACTCAAAACATTGTGCTGATGGATGGCTTGAATAGTACGGGGTTCGTGGATGTATTTAAAGCAAAAATCTTGCAATAAAAACTTGTATTTAAAAAAAAACTTGTAACTTTGACCCCCAATATCTCCGTAACTAGAAAGTTCCCAGGGATAGTGGAGAGCAAAAAAAATGATCGCAATGACGGGAAGAACAAGTGCCTTTCGGCTTCGTTAAGAGGTGTTTTACACCCTATAGATGGCGCCACGTGTCTTTCGAGTCACGATTAAATTATGTTATTACAAGTATAGTACAACCCAAATTGATTGAGAAATCCTTAATTAACGCGAGTGAAGCTGCGATCACACGCTACTGTTTCATATAACTGTCGTAAACCTCGTTATAGAAAGACGAACAATAACATTTCTTTGTTCCCATAATGACGTAACACAGGGTTCATTATTCCGCTTGCTAAGCTGAGCTTATTATGACGAAATCTCTTCTTAATCGTCCGTTATAATGGTGGAGGCGGCTCGTGATTATTTAGTTTCGGGTATAAATACACAGATTACGTAAGCGGATTTACTTGAGATGCAAAGGCTTAGTAGGTTTTGTGTAGTGGCCTTTTTGTTGCAAATATTTTTGAAATGTAACGTGCAACAGATAGTTTATAATATAATTAGAAATGTAATCTTTTATTATAAGTATAGGTATCTACACTAATATTATAAAGAGGAAAACTTTGTTTGTTTGTTTGTTTGGTTGTAATGAATAAGCTTAAAAACTACTGGACCGTTTTTAAAAATTCTTTCACCATTCGAAAGCTACATTATCCACGAGTAACATAGGATATATTTTATCCCCGTACTCCCACGGGAACGGGAACTATGCGGGTGAAACCGCGGGACGTCCGCTACTTATTTATTATAGTTATAGGAAATATTTGATTTTTTGTTTGTTTGTTTGTTACGATTTAACTCAAGAACTACTCAACCGATTTCAAACGGTCGTGACGTTGCCTTCGTCCACGTGAAATATCAAATAACTATAAAAATATTACTTCCCTATTTGAATCGGATTATGTTATCGATTTCATGGGTTTCATTTTTTGCACGGGACTCTAATTCTAAATGTTTTATTTTCTTTTGTTATGGAAGTATTAATGGTACTTCCGCGAATACTTAGGCATTTCGTAATAAGCTGTTATATTGGAATTGCAAACAAACATTTCAATTTGATATATTTGTTTAGATTGTTCATAAATTATTCTACACTAGCCGACCCGACAGACGTTGTCCTGTCACCTACTACCTACTCCTACCTACCTACTACTACCTACCTACTACATTTTTTTTCATAAGAACCTTCTCCTGACAATAACAAACACAACAAAAAAAGAATTAGTTAAATCGGTCCAGCCGTTCACGCGTGATGCCGTGACCAAGGGAAATAGGGATTCATTTTTATATTATTCTACATTTAATATGTTATATGTATTGAATGGGAACGCGATTACTATGAACTAGGAAATAATACGAGTTTTCCTTAACATTCAGATAAGTATTGACTGCTTTCTATTACCAAGGAAGAAAAGTTAGCTTCGAGGATAATGTGGCAAAGAATACTTACCAAATTAGTTCAAGTAATTTTGGCAAAAAAAAAAGCTAAAATAAATAAATTCAGGCTATTTTAGTCATCGCAAAGATATTTTCATAGAAACTGAACATTTTCTTAGCATGAAAAGTTTACCATTTCGGAATAATGTGGCTTTCAATCAGTGAATGAATTTTTGTGATCGTTTCATCGTCATCTTTCTGAACAAAATAAAACTTTTTTTTTGTGCATGTCATTTCTAGTCATATTTAAGGGTGTAGTTATAAAAACCACTGCTCTCTCTGTTTGACATCGACACCGTTTGACATGACCTAGAACCAAAAAAATCGAAGACATGTGACATCTATCAATCCGCACTGGGTCCGCGTGGTGGATTATGGTGAAAGTTGTATAAAAAAAAAAACTTTATTTGCTAAATCAAAATAACAACCTTGCACAGTTTAATAGCGTACAAATAATAGTAGATGTAGATACAATTTTGGTTGTTACGTGTTGGTACTTATTATTATGTTGTTAACACCGAACAGATTCACTCTGCTTCCCGGCTATACTAGTATAGACTGTATTACGGTGAACCAGTGTTCCTCGTTCTATCTATTGCACTCATGGTAGCATACTTGTGACAAAATACTATTTTGTTTTTATAGCATAAAGAGTTTTAGGAAATAAAAGCAAAGCAAAATACAATATTACTTAAACTAGGGGATAGTTGATAGTCTCACACTCTTAAAATGTAATATACTGTTTTAATATTCAGCTACTCGTAGTAGAATTGGGGGTAAAATAAAAAAATCACCCAAAATACTAAACCTATTGCAACCTTCATTGTAAAATTTCATATAGGTAATTCCGCGAGCCTGAATATTGCGTGTGGTACTCAAAGCATGTAATATATAGGACTTAAAACTGTTATTGTTTCAGGCTGTTGTGCTCTCTTTTATCGTTTACAATTGGGCAAAGTTATAAAATCTAATTGTTTCCTTTCACGGGACTTTTTAAACATTACTTTTACAGAATTTTAATATACAGGATTACGTTTGCAATTGAAACCGTAATGGACGCTGTTTTCAGAAATGGGTATAACAATTTCTTCAACTGATCTTTGAAACCGCGCTTTAAAAGAAAAATAACTAGGGGCCTAAAATGGCCACTTTAGCAGAATCACGTGAATAATATGAAACACGTTAAAAAAAAATCTTAACGTGATTCATATTATATTGTGCTAAAGCGGCCATTTTAGAGCCCCTGTTCATTGAGACCTTGAGACTTTTCTGAGCAGTTTAAGAATGTAATACAGAATATTGAATTCATCATCACTACATTTATAAAACAAAGTCTCCCGCCGCGTCTGTCTGTCCCTATGTATGCTTAGATCTTTAAAAATACGCAACGGATTTTGATGCGGGTTCTTTTAATTGATAGAGTGATTCAAGAGGAAGGTTTTAGTACATAATTTTACGTGGGCGAAGCCGCAGCCATCGGCTACTAAATATTGCCTTGGCATCTTTCATCATCATCATCATCAGCCTATTCATGTTCCCACTGCTGGGACACAGGCCTCCAATCTATAATCGGGAATGGGCTTGCATCTTTATAAGTTAGTCCATTATTATGTAGGCGTTCGTCAATCGCACTTAAGCAACGGGTCGTTAAAAATACCACCCTAAAATAGAGTGTATGCGACGTAGTATCGATAGTCGATACTGTTATGTCTTTGCGACACTTACTGTTTCAACCTACGCAGCGTGAGCGCAACGTCAACGCTACGCTACTTATGTTAACGTAAAAATAATTGAATTAAAACTACTTGTTTAATTGAAACATAATATTAACAAAAAAGGGACTATATTTAAAAAAAAAAAAAACTAAGTAAAATATGAACAACAGCTGCTTATGTGTCTAAGTACTCCCCACATCGCTGTCATCCGGAAATGTGCCCAGATGACTGACAGCATTGCGACGTTGAATGGCCATGCTTATCCTTTGGCCAAATATACAGCCATCCCTTTTGTCGCTCGAATTGTTAACCAGTCGGCCAGTTGCCTTAAAAAGGGAGACGTGCACTTGGGCCTCATGACCCAAGCGTTTCGACCCCAAACGGCTCAAAGTCAAAGATCATTCCCACTAGTTCTACTACACAGTTCTACGGTAGAACTAGTGGGAATTATTAATTTTTCCCACTAGTCCTACGATTTAAGGGGGTAATAAATCGTAGAACTTCAACCACTACTTAACCATTACTTCTACTGTTGTACGGGGATCATAGTATTTTACCATGTTTTTGTTCACCTCAGATTAGAAAGCCCTACTCTAAACAGAATAAATGTAGGTAGGTATGGAAGACCTTGCAAAACTTGATAAATAAATCAAGCCAATCGATTCGCAATCGGATATGTCGGGCGGTGACAAATTAAATTGAATCCAATGTCACTCTTTATTGAAAGCCTGTTACTTTGTGTAAATTGTATTAAAGGTAGCGTTGTGAAAAGCTGATAATTTCATTTTGGAATCGGGTTGGGTTATTTCATGTTTCGTTTGTTATGGGAGCCACTGAAAGCCCTGAAATCAGTGATGTGACCTTTGATTCAGTAAATTTAATTGGATTACTGGAAACGTAGTCTTTTGATTCATGTTGTGTTAAAGGAAAAACTAATTGGATTTGATGATTGGGTTGTAACATAAAGGCTAAATTCTTTTCAGAGATCAGGTTCCGTGCTTCAACTGAATGGGGTTTTAAACGATGTTTCGAGCAGTTTATTAGATAGTTTGAACTTTCAAGAGGCTGTGCACTAGTTTAAAAATACTTTTCTACGAATTAAGAAGACACACACATTTTAAATATACCTATTTTTCTATTCTCTCGCCCAAAGTGTTTCCTTTTAATACTTTAAGTTCTCGTACAGGTTACGATGTCTATACATAAATTTGCCATCCCATTTTGAAGATTTATTGTAATCTTTAAATCTGTTAACTTTGCTCTGCCTTTACTAATTAGGGGATAAGCAAAGGCTAAGAAGAAAAGTTATACCAAAGTCAAACCTTGTAAAATATTACTTTATGTTAAATCTAAAGCTCTTGTAACTTGACTTCGCGTTTATTATTAAAGATTTATCGCCAGTTGATGGCAATAATCTCACCTTCTTCAACATGGAACATTTATTTATTAAAAAAACTATTACCATTAAATTAACTAATCCTTTTACTCGGTCTTCTTACAGAACCATATGGGGAAAGTCATTAAAAAAATGCTGATGGAACACCATAGGCTTGTTTCCACCATCAATAAATTGCAAATCTATTTAGTCCGTCAGTTAGAGTATTAGAAAATAATGGACACGTATTTTTTGTTTTTGTAAATCAACGAATATTGACAAAGATAAAACGCATCAAAACTCGGGAGTGGGCGCTCGTGACGTCAGTACTCACTAAGAATCATACCGAACAGTGACGTATTGGGAATTTTAAAAGCGTCGTATCTTCGTCAATTTTGTTTTTTGTGACAAAAGAAAAAATACGGGTCAAATATTGTTAATCTAAGTGACGGACTAATTCGATTTTTTCAGTTAACAAGCCTATTAACGACTTAATATCTCCGCAAAGAAACATATACAATTCTCCTGCATGACAACCAATCTAAAATAAACTAGACACTACGCCAAACGCACAAAACAATATCATTTAAACCAATAGACAACGAAACCACGACTGTCAATTCAACTCGATTCACAATAGATTTACTCTCGTAAACAGGATGATGTCAAAAACAGAAATATTACGTACATTGACCATTGTACTGACGCAGATACAGGCTGTTACGAATGAGTGGACATGTCCAAAACATTATGACAGTCTGGCGAAAGCTGATATGCGGATTGTACTCGTTGTACATTTGTCATAATTATTGAGTCGTTGACATTGTGACGGGGTGGTGAAAAAGATAATGTGTTGTGTCAGAGACGGAGAAAATATTTTCTATTATAATTTAAGGCTTTTGTTGTGCTGCCAGAAACTTTTGGACGTCAAAAATGTCAGTTGTGAAAGACGACTCTGAAGATGTAAAAATAATAAAAAGTTGAAGAAACTCTATAGGGTAGAAGTGCCGGTTACCATCTGTTCAGCACATCATTCCGAACTGGGAACACATGGAAAAGTTTCATTTCACTTTTGCTCTTTTGAAGGAAACATATTTAATAAAAAAACAGCTGTTTCCTACAACAGTGGAGCACTACAATCAAGAAGTAAAAGGAACAGCTTTTATTAATCGATAGAAAAAAATCTATGCCTATGGCAAAGGAGATCACCCAGCCTCCATACATTTTTGGGCTATATTCAAAAGTGCCAGCCAACCAAAATAAACTTATTATTTCGATAGAGCATAAGAGAATAAACATTTTTTATTACGACACCTAAGTCGTAAGTCAATTCACCGAGAAGTTATTCAACCACAAAATATCTGAGATCACCCAGATTGGGGTATTTTTTTTGCCGGCCAACTTAAATAAACGCAATTATTATGTAGAGCTTATGAACATAAACATTTATTACTATGCCACCCAAGTTCTATACCCAAGTTTTAAATAAATAATAATGATTACTCTATACTACAAATGCTACTGGTTGGTGAGACGCTAATCAAGGGAGATTTGCCAATCTCCTTGAAGCCCAAACTCATTGATGTGTTTTTCCTGCCCATCCTAAACAACGGTTCTCAGACCTAGTCACTCAACTAATTGCAAAAGTTCCGCTATGGGATCTGCCCAAGAACAACGGAGCGCAGCATCCAGACTGAGCCACTACGTTAGGCATTTGTTTTGTATAAATTTTATATACTTGTCTTTTAGTAACCTTAACTGTCCCATTGCTGCATTATAGGTGCTCTTCTGCTGCGCCACCTTGAAACATTGCCTTCGTGACTCGCGTTTAGATCATCACGCCACCTCTTTCTAGGCCGGCCTCGGCAGCGCCGTCTATCCTCAGGCACCCATCGTGTTAAGACCTTTACCCAGCGGTCGTTAAACATGCGGTTCACGTGACCTGCCCGATCCCATTTGAGCCAGCAGCGTTTTTAATTCCAGTTTCTGAGCGTACTACTGTGTTCCGTATTGTATCTGTTCTCATTACACCTAGAATGCTGCGCTCCATCGCTCTTTGGCAAGGCGGAACTTTTGCAATAAGTTGAGTGAGTAGGTCTGAACTCCGTTGTTTAGGACGGGCAGGAAAAATACATCGATGAATTTGGGCTTCAAGGAGATCGCTAGATCTCCCTTGATGTTCGTCTTCATCGACCAGTATCACTTAAATTATAGTAATCATTATTATTTATTTAAATCTTGGGTATAGAACTTGGGTGGTATAATAAAAATGTTTATATCCATAGGCTCTATGTAGTTATTGCGTTTATGTTAGTCGGCCGTAAAAAAAAATTACCCCAATCTGGGTGATCTCAGATATTTTGTGATTGAATAACTTCTCAGTGAATTGACTTACGACTTTGGTGTAATAATAAAAATGTTTATAATGCTATGCTCTATCCGAATAATACGTTTATTTTGGTTGGCCGGCACTTTTGAAAATAGCCCAATCTGGGTGATGTCCTTTATTTTGAATATGTTTGGCCTAAAATTCAGCTATATGATGAGTTTGGAGTGATGTTGGTAGGAGGCCCAGTAGGAAATGAAATCACATTTTTTGACTGAGCTTATAGTTGGTACATTATTTATTAAACAACGATAATAGGTAGTTATTACCACAGGAGATGATATTATTACTACACATAAAATCTACCATTCAATTAAACTCTAATGCTTGAATGTATCGTACTAACATTCATTTGTGGCTTTACCCTATATGGATAAAGTTCAATTTGACATTATATTTTAATTTCAAAATTAATGTTGGCGAATCGAGCAAGTGGCAAAACAAGAAGACACAAAATCATGAGGCTTGAAAGCAAGACCATTAGCAAATGAACAGTCACTTTCAGGATTATAACATTACAAAGGATTCTGAAATTAAATTCTGGAAATGAAACCACACTTCATAACAGTAGCAATAACATTTCAGGACCAAAATTCCCGCAATTAGCAGTATCTAAAGCAGTTATAACCTAATTTATTTGTAATTTCTGCAGTCAAGACAATGTCTAATGGCATTAACAGTTAAATTGTACCAGTACATCTAAATGAGAACTCTCAGTAACTTATGTAATTGCTACCGTAATTCTTAGTTAGCACAAGTTGTTCCATAGTATGACCTTGTTACAGTTACTGGAGATTCTCCGTGTTTATTTATTGTTAAAACTTCGAGTTTCTGTTATTTGAGAAGATAACTTGTTAAATACAGGCTAATTTGTTATTATAATATTATTTTAGGTTAGCCGAGGGTTTGCAAATAGGTAGGGTAGTTTTTACTATCACTTATTAGTAAACTTTTAATGCATGTTTGTCTCACAGTCGGGGTTTCTTTAAGAAGAAATAACGTACCAAAACAACGTTGTAAAGTAGTTCTTTATAGTCCTTTAGCAAAATTGTGTCTGAAGTTATGATTTTAGATAAGAATCGCATTGATTTGAGTTAACATGTCCATTGTCCAATCAGTAGGTACACGCATTGGTGTTTCTAGTAATTCAACTCGAATATCGTAATTTAAGAAATTATAATTGTAGAAAATAATTAAACAACCACGTTCCTATTCAGAGCACATTATAATTATTTTCTTCCTTTTTCCCATTATAAAATATTTGTTTCGTGATAGATGTCTGTTTTAATGAATAATGACCCTCCTTCTTGCACGTCTTTTAATAAGAAATATTTCAATGTTCACGTCATGACTAGACTATCACATAGCACATTTTCAAGGTCAGAAAGAGAAAGTCTCAGAAGTGATTAATTTTCTTTCTAGTTTTACAAGTACAGCTACGCCTACGATTGACAAAGGTTTTTTTTTATTCCAAATCCAATTCTCTTTTTGTTACAAATAAAGTTCTTAGCTAGACTTTTTCTTTAAATTTTGACTATTCCTGAGATTGTGTGATGAGCACGAACATTTGTTTCCGAGTCATGGATGTTTATATGTATAATACGTATGTATTTTCAAACAAAAAGTATCTATGTAGTATATCAGCTATCTGGTGTCCACGACACAAGCCTCGTTGCTTAGTGTGGCACTAGATGGCGCTGTGTGTAATGTCCAGCGATATTTATTTATTTCTCTATAATCTATCTCTATTTTTGTCTCCACGCCCCACCCAAATATCCCAAATTTAGTCCTTAATAAACAGGTTTATAGCATAATATTAGTTAACAAGTAATGAGGTCTGAGAACATTTTCTTTATTATTTACGAAGTCTTATGCATAGCGGGTATTAAAATTAATAACGTAACAACGCAGTTTACGCCCTCGTAAAATACAGAGGGCCGTAAAGAGTAATATGAAATCCTTTTGGTGATAAAACGTTATTTTGATTCGGTCCATTTCGTTTACATGCTACCATTTTTATCTGGAATGGATTCCATGCACAATATTTTATTTTTATACGAGTTTACCCAAATAAATTTTTGGACGTCTACCTCAGGTGGCTGGGATTTATGTTTAATGGTTTTTTTTATGTTTCTATTATATGTTATGTATATTTGTACATAAAACTATATTTATTCATATTCGTAAATTATATGTTACTAAAAACCTTCCTTGCATGTGATTTTCTTCCCAGATTATCAAGATGTATATTAACTCATTTGGATTCAAGTCTTCTCAATAAGAGCGTCCCAATTGATTTATTTTCGACCTAACTTAACATAACAACATTACGCATGTTATTCCCAAAGGTATAGGTAGAAGTGTACCTAATGGTACACTTACATTTCGCTACTTAAATGTTGAAGTCCCATTTAGGGGGCGAGCCTATTGCTATCAACCGGGCACTAATATAGATTCCGTGGCTGAGTAATTTTTGATCGAATAACCCAGTAACTCCTCGCCCGACCTGGGAATAAAATCCAGAATTTCATGCTTGGCGTGCTTGTGTTCACTAGACCAACGAGGTTCTCCTTAATTTAGTTTTCAAAAAAATATTTGGAGAAAACTGACCTCTAAGCAGTTGCTATTGCAATGTAAGGTTACAAATGATTTGTCTGCTCATTTGACAGACCTAAAGTTCTTTTGTACAACCAAATAACGACCCTATTCCACTAGTCATTAAAAACATTCCCTCAACCCTCAGATAATTTATCGGGACAGAACAAAACGAGAAAAACAAACGAGATGCACAGAGCTTAGTCACAGGCTAAGGCACGGGTCCCACCGCAGACGAGAAAGCAACACGCGATCGCGTTCTTTGTTTCTAAATAAAAGTACGATATTATTAGGTTCAGTGGCAATAAGAGACATACGCACCTATGTACTGATAGATAGACGGAAAGAATACTTCTATTTGGATCTCTTCAAAGTTCGAGTGAATCGGTTTCTTCTAGGCAATCACACATATTATACAGTTTTCACTAGTACGGAGGTCAGTGTGAATCAAGACCAAACAACCGCATAACCTACACAGGTATTTATATTATTTACGTAATTATATTTGTTTATTAGCAGACACAAATCACAGGATTGTTGCGATTTGCATGTTAAGGTTGTTCTTTTAAATGGTCAATAAACTTTTAAACCTAGGCCGCATCATCGCTTCAAACCAGGGCCTAATTCTGCTATTTTAATAAATTCGTCACTCCAACACGATTCCATTCTCATCCCATTGTCATTTTGCTTAAAGTTCGTAATCTGCTAAATTCACAATGGTCGGTCAATGGTCTCGTAATAAAATTGTGTTTTAATGGCATTGTCATGTTGTCATTATTATAAAACCCTTAGTACAAATGGTTTTCGAAAACTACTACTAAATGCGAACATTTATTCACGCCAGATTTCATGTACGAGATTAATATTCTATGACATTTCTTTCAATGGAGTGTCAGTGGTTGTTCATTGAGAAGTCATAATGGCGCCATTATGATAGTAGAATTAACAAACTTGTCAAAATTTGACAGAACTTGGTCATTATGAAATCAATGATCGAATACTCTGACACGATTGTAATAGCAGAATCGAGGCCCAGGCGAGTTGCGGCCAAACGCAAGTCGTTAGTGTACAAAAATATAAAACAAGCTGACACAACAGGCGGTCTTATAGCTGAAAGCAACATTTTCAGAATCAACTTTGTGTGGATTTTATTTGTATGGATGGTTTTGATTGCTAACTGTTCACAATGCCGGAGAAAACTTTTTATCTCCACCAGTTTGTCGCAACAATAAGAGCTATTATAGAAACAAATCCGCTCAGCAATACTCCTCGGAGAATAGAATGCTCGCTAAGAGACTCTCTTGGATCTAAAGTGTACTACACTCGCGAGCAAAAGTATAGAATCACTAACTTGCAAAGATCCACCGCGCCATCTTAAGTAATTAAAAACGGTACGATTTTAAAGGTTAAATGTTTACATTAAATTGATTGAGTGATCAATTCCAAGTACTAAGTGATTCCATATTTAGTTTTCAATATTCGTAAATAATGTTATTTTTTATGTGTTTTGTCCTGTACGGGCCAATAAATGCTTTTTCTTTCTTTCTTTCTTTATATTTGCTTGCGAGTGTAGATTGTAACTGGGCGCAAGAAGCCGCACTCGCTTCTCACAGATGGTTCCTAGTTGCTTGCTAGCTCAACATTTTTGTCGCTAACCGCCAACTGTTGGACAGAATCCTCAGTCAGCCTAAGAGCGGCATCACAAATGCAGTGTAATGAAGTGTTACAGTGCATTCTTTTGGCAGCTGAACAACGAAGGTTTCTCGTAACTAGAGCTAAGAATAGGTTTCTGTTTCATTCATTTAGCTGGGATCACTGAAACAATTGTTTATTTTCAGTTTCGATACTGAGCGTCGGATGAGCGATATGTAGGTGGATGAAAACCTCTGTCTGTATATTGGGATGTATAATAAGTAAAAACTTTTGTATACTTAAATAATTCGACTTCATCTGCCTAGCCTTTTGCCAGCTATGGTGGGCTCGGTTTCCAGTCTTACCGGGATGCAGCTGAATACCAGTATTTTACACGGAGCGACTTGGCAGCGGTTGCGACAGCGGTTGCGACAGCGGTTACTACTGGGTAATACGATACCACTTTTTAAGACTGGTGTCAGACTTTTTCGGCCACTGACTACCTGACGTAACGACTGTCAAAGATGGACAAATGTCAGCCGGGACCAACAGCTTAACGTGCTTTCCGAGGCACGGAGGAAACTCGGTATGTAAGGGTGGTCACCCATCCACAGACTAACCTAAGCAAGCACGGCTTAACCTAAAGATCAACCTGAGCGGCTGTTATTATTTAGCTACGAGCTCCAATTTAAATAATTCGACTATTAGTACTAAAAAAGTGTTTTTATTACTTAAAGTCGGTTAGTCTGTTTTGAGTACAGAGAATAAAGTGGTGTCCTACAGCTTCGTCATTTTCTATAATATTTACGCTAAAATACACTGAATATTATCAATAACCTAAATATTTTCAAATCGACACAGTTATACATATTGTAATGATGGACTTTCGTATCTTTATTCGGGCAAAATAAAGAATAATGAATAAAAAAGCAAAAAAAATAAATAAAAAAACAAAACAAAGAATTAAGAAACATAACATATACTTAGTGAGGTTTTAATTAATCTAGGCTAGACTGAACAAACAGGAAAATAAAATCAAATATTTAAATGTAGTACCTTTATTCCTTTTTCAACTAACTTTATTAGTATCGAACGTTTCAGGAAGCAACACTTGTGTTTGTTACCTTGAAGTACACTACCTCGAACCCATCATAAACAGTTCTACAGAGTGGAAACTAAATCATAAGCTGTGAAGTCCTAAACCCACCCCAACCACGGCCGGCGCTACTTGTTGGGTCCAAAACTATCCTAGCTTTTGAGCTGGAAACACACACATTCACAAATTTTCATTGAAATCGGTTGAATGGTTTCGGAGATTAGCGTGTATATGAACATAGCGACGCGATTTTTATATGAAGAACATTAAAGCTGCACAAAGTGAGTGTTTGCCATGTCTGACAACGATACCAGCGAATATAACAATAAACAAAGTGATTTTGATTATTATTTGCATGTAGATTTTGTTTTCAACATAATAGTGTTGGTGTTGTCTTCATCTATTATGATATACGGAGTAACATCATGGAGTTGTTTAGTAAAATTTCGTAATTTCAAAAACTTCGTGCTTCTCAACGCAATTTTTACGAACATCCTTTACAGTGCCGTTACGCTGAGTAACAAATGGTTGATGTATATTCCTTATCCCTTCTTGAGCATAACTTTTAGTTTACAAATTTACCTTAAGTCTGTGTACATCCACTGGTTGTTGGTTTTGTGTCACATGTTTTACGGGGATATTGTCAAAGTATTCAATGGCCATATCCGCAGGAGGTCCCTAAAAGCTTGCCTGTTTGCTTGGGGAGTAGCTCTAATTACAAGCGTAATAGGATTGGTTTTAGTTGTTATTTGTACTCTTACAAATATCGAGATAGCTCCAGATCTGATATTTTCATTAATAGGTGTACTCGAAAAGACAAGCCATATTATTCCGTTGATAGTCAACACTTGTTTTTATATAATAATTGTATATTCACTTTGTCGCAGTTTCAACACGAGTGCTCACAGAGCTAGTGATACCTGGCGTCGCTTGTATATTGCCACTTTAATATTTATATTGAGTGACGTCATTATGCTATCTATTACTTTCATTGATGCAGATTTATCTTTAAGTGGCTCTGATACTTTTAGAATAATTCAAATATTTTTGGGTCGATTAAATATACTAGTAATAGATGTTTTTCTTGTTGTTGTTAAGAGTAATCGAAAAATATGGTATGAATTTTATGTAAAAAAGTTTAAAAAAAGTGCGTTATTTGCTAGTCATAGGGACCACGATATCGCCATGCAGGAGAGAATCCATAGTGATTCAGCTGGATGCCACCCAGCAGTTCCTGTAGTGTAAATAAGTAATACGTGACGTTACACCTATTATCCATTATAGTTTTATCAATTATATAAGATTTGTATTTCTGTACCTACCTGTGTTAACCTATGTGTGTTCCTGTGTGATTTGATTTGATTTAAAAAATAAAATATTGTTTGATAAATTCATTTTATTTCTTAGCAATACGACGCATGAGCAATTTTTTATTAAATAATTCACAAATGTATGTAGGTATATGGTTTATAACCTGAAGATGTTCAGGCAAAGTGTGAAATAAAAATGTATTCCAAACTATCGTCAGTAATAGATAAATCTATTCTAATCCTAAATGCCATCACAAATGCAGTGTAATGAAGTGTTACAGTGCATTCTTTTGGCAGCTTAACAACGAAAGTTTTTCGTAGCTAGAGCTAAGAGTAGGTTTCTGTTTCATTCATTTAGCTGGGAGCACTGGAAACAATTTGTATTCAGTCAGTTTCGGTACTAAGAGTGTGGGTGGATGAAACAATCTGTCTGTATATTGGGTTACATCAGCTTTGGTGTAAATAATTCGTTTTATTTCTTACATTCGACTTAAAGTACTGAATAAAAAGTGTTTTTCTTTTCGATAAAACTGTTTCGAATACAGAAAATCAATTAATGTCCTAATAATTCGACATTGTCCAAACGCTTGGTGATAAACTGAGTTTCCGTCAAGTAATTGGCTGGTAATTGAGGTTATTTTGAAGATTTCCTCCCTTCCTTCCTCATGACGTTCTGAATAAAATAAATATTTTTACGACTGAAAAAATTGAAATACTGAAACCATCGGTTATTAAAACAATGTCAACATCTGCCTAGCCTTTTTCCAACTCTGTTGGGGTCGGCTTCTAGTCTAACCGGAGGCAGCTGAACACCAGTATTTCACATAAAACGACTGCCTATCTGACCTCCACAACCCAGTTAGTACTGGGTAATACGATACCACTTGGTAAGACTGGATGTCAGACTTTTTGGGTACTACCTGTAACGACTGTCAAAGATCTACAAATGACAGCCGGGACTGTGCTTTCCGAGGAACGAAAATGTTTATATAACGATGTAATTTGGTATTACTTATTACATAGTCCGAGCAAAACACATATTTACACATTTATTCATTCAATCAGAAACCAAATGAATCACTCAGGAAGTGTCGAAGAATTCTGTGAAAATCTTTGAAATAAATAATGCTGTTCCATCAGATAAAATCCGCGTCAAAGATTTCAGAGACATTTTCCAATTTAAAGGAATGTCAGTGGAAGCCATCAATTTCCTAATACCTACTACCTCGCACTTGGTACGGTATAATATTTTCATAAAATATCGCATTAGAATATTGAATCGTTGGCGGTATGTTAATATTTTAAAGTAAACGTAGATCGAATAATGTTCGGAGACCTAAGCGATCTATACCTAACTAGCTGTTGCCCGCGACTTCGTCCGCGTAAACCACCCTTGTCACATAGGGTTAATAAAAGTAGCCTTCGACTTGTTCTCTGACCAACCATATACTTATACACAAAAAAATAATCGATGAAGTCGTTTCGGAGGACTTCGATAACAAACAATGTGACACGAGGTATTTTTATTTTATGTATTAGATAGCTTTGTCTGCGGCTTTGCTCGCGTTGAATTCGGAGTAATTTTAATTAAAAAATGAGAGAATTTCATTGCTCAAAACAAAGAGTAAGTAAAATTCAAGATCCAGCAGACTTTTAAAGATATACATATCTGGGTTGTCTTTTTTAAACTTTCACGATCAGAACACATTATGAAAAAAATTAGCGTCGGGATAAAATTAAAGGTAAATTCGCGATAAATACCCGGATGTCATATGTTTCATAATATCTGGGTTGTTCATAAATTAGTTGGTTTCAAAGCAGAACAGAGGAACTTTGCAGAAGTATTGTGTAAAATCTTAAATTATTGTCTAGGATGAAATTACTATGGCCGGTAAATTACATAACGATACGTAGCTACGAAGACAAAAAAAAAATAGATTTTTGTTCAGTGATAACCACGAAAACGACACCCATGAAGGAAAAACGGAAAAAAATCCTAGGTGCCTTCTTGGATTTTAATTTTGACCTCATTTTTGTTATCAACGACTCCGAAAACCACGCAAACGACACCCATGACGGAAATATTAAAAAAAAACCCTAGGCGGCATCTTGGATTTTCATTTTGACCTCATTTTCGATATCAGCGACCCCAAAAAACATGAAAACGACACACATGACGAATAATTTACTTCAACGCCATTTCGATTTTCATTTCGATCTCATTTTTGTAATCAGCGACCTCGAAAACCATGTAAACGACACCCGAGATAGAAAAACAAATACTTTTCCTGGGCGCTATCTTGTATTTATCAATAGGAGTACTCTTGTGAAGTTTCGAATGAAATAGTCTTACCAATCTTGTTTCCCCTGACAAAGGCCCGATTCACCCCTTGGAGGGTGAATTTTGAAAAATTCTTTCTTAGTGCAACCCTAGACTACATAAGGAACCTACTTGCCAAATTTGGAATCTGTAGACCCAGCGGTTTGGCTGTGCGTTGATTTTTAGACTATGTCACCCCATTTACCACTCTTAGGGGTTGAATTTTGAAAAACCTGAAACCCGTTTCTACTCATTTATCAATAAGAGTACTCTAGTGAAGTTTCGAATGAAATAGTCTAACTTATCTTGTTTCCCCATACAAACTTTGGAGGCCCGTTTCATCCCTCTTAGGGGTTGAATTTTGAAAAAACCTGAAACCCGTTTCTACTCATTTATCAATAGGAGTACTCTTGTGAAGTTTCGAATGAAATAGTCTTACCAATCTTGTTTCCCCTGACAAAGGCCCGATTCACCCCTTGGAGGGTGAATTTTGAAAAATTCTTTCTTAGTGCAACCCTAGACTACATAAGGAACCTACTTGCCAAATTTGGAATCTGTAGACCCAGCGGTTTGGCTGTGCGTTGATTTTTAGACTATGTCACCCCATTTACCACTCTTAGGGGTTGAATTTTGAAAAACCTGAAACCCGTTTCTACTCATTTATCAATAAGAGTACTCTAGTGAAGTTTCGAATGAAATAGTCTAACTTATCTTGTTTCCCCATACAAACTTTGGAGGCCCGTTTCATCCCTCTTAGGGGTTGAATTTTGAAAAAACCTGAAACCCGTTTCTACTCATTTATCAATAGGAGTACTCTTGTGAAGTTTCGAATGAAATAGTCTTACCAATCTTGTTTCCCCTGACAAAGGCCCGATTCACCCCTTGGAGGGTGAATTTTGAAAAATTCTTTCTTAGTGCAACCCTAGACTACATAAGGAACCTACTTGCCAAATTTGGAATCTGTAGACCCAGCGGTTTGGCTGTGCGTTGATTTTTAGACTATGTCACCCCATTTACCACTCTTAGGGGTTGAATTTTGAAAAACCTGAAACCCGTTTCTACTCATTTATCAATAAGAGTACTCTAGTGAAGTTTCGAATGAAATAGTCTAACTTATCTTGTTTCCCCATACAAACTTTGGAGGCCCGTTTCATCCCTCTTAGGGGTTGAATTTTGAAAAAACCTGAAACCCGTTTCTACTCATTTATCAATAGGAGTACTCTTGTGAAGTTTCGAATGAAATAGTCTAACTAATCTTGTTTCCCCATACAAACTTTGGAGGCCCGTTTAACCCCCTTAGAGGGTGAATTTTGAAAAATGTTTTCATAGTGCACTCTTAGACCACATAAGGAACCTACTTGCCGAATTTGGAATCTATAGACCCAGCGGCTTGGGCTGTGCGTTGATTTTTAGACTTTGTCACCCTATTTACCCCTCTTAGGGGTTGAATTTTGAAAAAACCTGAAACCCGTTTCTACTCATTGTTTCAAGTTTCGAATGAAATAGTCTAACCAATCTTGTTCCCCCTTACAAACTTTGGAGGCCTGTTTCAACCCTTAAGAGGGTGAATTTTGAAAAATTCTTTCTTAGTGCACCCCTAGACTATATAAGGAACCTACTTGCCAAATTTGGAATCTATAGACCCAGCGGCTTGGGCTGTGCGTTGATTTTTAGACTTTGTCACCCTATTTACCCCTCTTAGGGGTTGAATTTTGAAAAAAACTGAAACCCAGTTCTTCTCATTTATCAATAGGAGTACTCTTGTGAAGTTTCGAATAAAATAGTCTAACTAATCTTGTTTCCCCATACAAACTTTGGGGGCCCGTTTCACTCCCTTAGAGGGTGAATTTTGAAAAATGTTTTCATAGTGCACTCTTAGACCACATAAGGAACCTACTTGCCGAATTTGGAATCTATAGACCCAGCGGCTTGGGCTGTGCGTTGATTTTTAGACTTTGTCACCCTATTTACCCCTCTTAGGGGTTGAATTTTGAAAAAACCTGAAACCCGTTTCTACTCATTGTTTCAAGTTTCGAATGAAATAGTCTAACCAATCTTGTTCCCCCTTACAAACTTTGGAGGCCTGTTTCAACCCTTAAGAGGGTGAATTTTGAAAAATTCTTTCTTAGTGCACCCCTAGACCACATAAGGAACCTTCATGCCAAATTTGGAATCTGTAGACCCAGCGGTTTGGGCTCTGCGTTGATATATCACCCAGTCAGTCAGTCAGTCAGTCAGTCAGTCATTCAGTTTACCATTTTATATATATATATATATATATATAAGATACTGCCGTCGAGGTATTTGCAAATATACAGTTTTACATTTATTCTTGACTGAATCATCAATGTCCCGCAAGAGAAGGGAGGTCCGGTGGAAGAGAAGGGAGTGTCAGACTTTTACTGACTAAAACCCATCCATGTTCCTTCATAGCCCTTTGTGTTCCAGGGCCATGGTATCTCTTTCAAACAGTTCCGCTGTCAAAAGCGCAAACTTCTTGTAGGTAGGTAATTAACGAACCACCAGATTTAGCAAAATGTAACGGCAAAAAAATCACTTTTGATTGCCAAAATTAGTAAATGATCAACAAAATTGATCCCCATTTTATCATGAAATTAGAACCAAAAAATTTTTTTTGAAAATAGCCACCAGAAATTGAACTGTTATGCTTATGCATCCGAGTCGTCTGTAATCTGTAAACTATCCGTGTCGGGGTGTCCCAAGTCGGCCTAGGCAAAACTAGTTTGTCATCAAACACCTCATTAAAATTTGGTGCTAAATTTACTAAATTTGGTGATCAATTAAGATATTTTAGGTGATTTAATATTATGTTAGGGTCACAAAATTATAATTGGTGATCATTATATTTTCCCCCCACATAAACAAACACATATTAAAGCTCGATGATGACAAACTTTTGGGCAGGAGGTCCCGGGCTCGAGTCTCCGACCCCGAAAAGTGCCATAGGTTTCTTCCAATAGGTATTTCTCAAAGGCAGCAACAGTGTCTGGATTTCCACCCGGTTAATAGCAATGGGGTCGTCCCCAACCACATGGGACTTAAACAAAAATGGCGAAATTTAATGTGGGTGTTTTAGGTACGCTTCTGCGTAACCTTTCGGGAATTAAAGTCGTTATGTTATGATACATAAGGAGCTCGTGGCTAAATAATAACAGCTGCTCGGGTAGATCTTTAGGTCAAGCCGGGCTTGGCTAGGTTGGTCTGTGGATGGGTTACCACCCTTACGTACCGAGATTCCTCCGTGCCTCGGAAAGCAAGTTAAGCTGGGACCAACAGGTCCCGGCTGTCATTTGTCTATCTTTGACAGTCGTTACAGGTAGTCAGCGGCCCAAAAAGTCTGACAGCGGTCTTGCCAAGTGGTATCGTATTTCCCAATTAACTGGGTTGTGGAGGTCAGATAGGCAGTCGCTCCATGTAAAATACTGGTATTCAGCTGCATCCGGTTAGACGAGAAGCCGACCCCAACATAGTTGGGAAAAGGCTAGGCAGATCATGAAGTTATGATACTCGTATACATTGTGAGAACTTGATTTAGGGGAGGCCGGGGCTTCAATTAACAGAGGTAAGTATTAACAAGCGAATTTCTAATAAACTATAAACAGCACGTCACTAGTGATTCCTAAAATTCGTCCCTGTGACAGTTCACGAAAATTCGTCCCTGTGACAGTTCACAGGAACGAGTTTATTAGAAATTCGCTTGTTAATACTTACCTCTGTTAATTGAAGCCCCGGCCTCCCATACTATAAATCTCGCTGACTATCTTTTTGGTTCAATTCTTTTCACTCCGTCAGGATATATTATTATATTACTCGATTTACCCCAAGAGAATATTATCGGCCGACTCACGAGTTAAAATATATGATTCTGCATAAAATGTAGCCGGCACAAGATTTAACGACGTCTTAGGATATTCGATATTCTCTTCTGATTAATGACAAAGGAACTTTCTTTGTTACTTTATGTTACACTAGCTCATGATTTGCGCGCGTCGAGGTCGATAATTGTCCCACGAGATCGTACTACCGGGATAAAAGTATCCTACGTGTTAATTCACGTTATAAACTATCTATGTGCTAAATTTCATCCAAATCCGTTCTGTACTTTTTGCGTAAAAGAGAGTAACAAACGTACATCCATCCAGCCATCCTCACTACATCTAAAGCCGAAGAGTTTGTTTGTTTGTTTGGTGGAAAGCGCTAATCTCAGGAACTACTGGTTCAAATTGAAAAAATTAATTTATTATATGAGTAGGACTAGCGACGCGACCCCTGCTTTACAACTGATGTGGCGAGATGTCTACATACCAAAATGCATGTGCTTTCATTATAATTATCTTATCTTAGCGTATTTCTTCGTCGAGTAGTCGCAAGTGCTGAGTTTGAGATTCTGGGTTCAATTCCCGGGACGGCAAAGGAGATCACCCAGCCTCCATACATTTTTGGGCTATTTTTAAAAGTCAAGCCAACCAAAATAAAAAACGTTTTACTTCGATAGAGCATAACATAATTAAATTTTTTAATAATGCACCCAAGTCGTAAGTCAATTCACCGAGAAGTTATTCAACCACAAAATACTATTAAACACTTGCATTATTGTCCTATTATGTTTTTATTTTAGGCCCCAGAGTCTAACAACTATTATTGAGTTTGAAGTATTTACTAAATTAATAAATAAATATCACTGGCCATTAAGAGCACACACAGCGCCATCTAATGCCACACTAAGCAACGAGGCTTGTGTCGTGGACACCAGATAGTTTATAATTATACTACACTAATACTTTTTGTTTTGTAATGTTAGGTAAGTAATATAAGAAACACAATTGTTCGTGATAAACAAAAATAAAAAAATATTTCATACAAAGGTTCAGATACGCTCAGTTGAAGAACTGCACTCCTTGAACGAAAGATATTGCAAACAAAGACGTTGAAGTTAAGATGGGAGAACAATAAATCACAACATGTGTGTATGGAGCTTCCAATTCTCTATCAACTCACTGCTTTGTGTTGTCATTTGCAGGAAGTTTCCGCAAAATTATTTCTGGTTGTTCTTTTTATTTGCACAGGATACGTCTGGTAGATGAGCAAACTTTTCTCTCTCGTGGAAATCATTTGTTGTTTGTTTTTAGGGATTTTATACAGCAACACGTGTCGTTCACACGTCCGCATGGTGTCGGACGTAAAGAATAGCACCATCCCATATCTTCCCTTGGGTGTCGTAAGAGGCGACTAAGGGACTTGCCAGAGAATGGCCAACAGCGTTCTCTGTACTTTTGTGACAACCGTACTGCGATCGCCAACCCACCTGCCAAGCGTGGCGATTATGGCAAAACCCCCCCAAATGGACACCGCATTAAATAAATGACCCCTAGTGCCCGGCAGCCCGTCTACCCTCGACTACGGCAGCGGTCGAGGTTATGGCGTGGCAAGGGTGCGAAAAATCCCCGGATGGGATCCGGCTGCCTATACCAACAACTGGACCTGGCAACTTACATCACGCGCACACTCCGGACCGACGAGATGATAGCGGAACTCGGAGAGCACCAATTATACATTAAAAACATTGTTTTTTTTTAATTTTCGATAAATAAAAAAAAAAACAATTTAAAAAAAACAGTCAGTTCTTTCTTTCTTTTCTTTCTAGGTAAAGATTTTTCAATCAAATTGAATCAGTCACTCATTTTCTGATTTTTCTTTGTAACCAAATATTTTTCAAGTGAATTCTGAAAATTCACTATTATCTATCAATATTCCAAGAAGCCATCGAAGCGTATGACAAAACCAATTCCAGTGCAAAGGTATACTGAGCATCTCCGCTCAAAGGGACACAGGCGATAACAAAATGTATTATAAAATGTAAGTAAGTCAAGATTCGTTTCAATCCCTATGCATTTTATTTCTTACAAAAGGCCGTCAATATTCGATGAATATTTAGACTGTAGCTTCCAATTGCGTGAATACTGCCATTCAAAACGCGTTATGTTTTCTGCGAACATTCTTTAAAAAGGACGAAGGGGAACTCCCTTTTCATATTAGATGAACAGGGAATTATTTATGATATTCCACGTTCTATAATTATTAGTTATACATACGGAGGAGTTCGCAGCTAACTAATAATAAACGTGAACAGAAAACCGTGAAAATTATTAATCACTTTTTTTAATATTAATAATTATTTTTCACTTTTTTGTGTTTTTAGAAATCGGTTTTATTTTTTGCAAAAAAGGTTTAATTGTTCACTTTTAAGTTGTTCACATGCTGCTATGTTATGAACTGGTGTAAACAATAGACAGACATGAGATTTCAGCAATCCCAGTCCATTTGCTATCATTTATTGAAAAGTTTTGTTGCCTATCTCCGAAGTTCTTCATCAGATCTTCACCAAATTGAAGTGGACTCCGAGAAAGTACTCTTATAAAAACTAAGCAAATCGCGTCATGTGTGCCTATAAAATTTGAAGAGTTCTCTCTATTTCTCCAGGATCTGATGAGATCCTTACTTGATGATTATGGGACCACCTGTGAAGTATAGGATATACTTCAAACCAAATAAAAATGTCCAAATCGCGCGGTCCACCCATCTTAGAGCAATCGGGGAACGTACATAAAAGGTTCCGACGAATTGAGAACCTCCTCCTTTTGGAATTCAGTTAAAAAGCCGCTCGATCTTTAGGTTAAGCCGTTAACCCGTAGGTCTCAGCTCTCATTTGTAAATCTTTGACAGTTGTTACAGGTAGTCAGTGGCCCGAAAGTCTGACAAGACAGTTGGAAAAAGGCTAGGCGTATGATACGCGGTATATACCATTTTTTTTTTCGGATGGGAAATCATCAAATAACTTCTGCCACTCTGGGTGAAGCGGGAGGGAGTGTCAGACTTTTACTGACTAAAACCCATCCATGTTCCTTCCTTGGCCTTTACGTTCCGAGGCCGCGGTATCTCTTTCGAACAGTCCCGCAGCCCCGGCAGGCTTCGGCCCTTGCGGGCCCCTCCCTTTATGCTGACATCTCTTTGAGGCGCGCGTGGAACACGAACGCGCCGTCGACACGGCCTGTCGTCATTAGGCGGACGGACAGCCAGCTAGCCCATAGCTAACCGTCCACAGGCCCGCGTCTACGGTGCAATGGCCGGTAGCCACCACGTGGCCCCCGACGCCCGGTGCGTCTCCCGCGGCGGCTGGGGCGAGCTTCGTGCGGTGGTGCGCTTCTGCGAAGCAGTCGCTAGCATGACTGCTTCGCAGAAGGAGGTGACGGCTTCCCATTCCGTCTCGCTCCGGACCGTGGATTGAACCAGGGCCGGACGCGAGAGGTCACCGCCGCCGATCGCCGCCACGAGGACACGGCGTTGCTCCGTGCATAATATATAATATAGGTACCTACGGATGTATGGTATTTTATCAATGCAGTGGACTATGAGTAGGCAAACTATATTCGATATCCAATGTATTTCCTTGTTTTGCTCATAGCTTTAGACTGCTAGTTGTGGACTGTTCTTTGTGTAAACTGAACTGTATCTAAGCGTCTTGTGTGTGGACGAACTGTAAGTAATATCAAAGGTTCTTGGAGAATCAGGATTATACACCGTGTTTCCGGACGATATCCATAGACTTTGACCCGTCATTGTACTCATTATTATGAACAACTTTTACTATGGGACCAAACACTGAATCACGAAACAAAATCTGCTGTTCCCTACTATATTATTTTCGCATTAACTCGCCAAAATGTATGGAACAGCTGATTTATTTATCGCGATTCAGGGTTTGGTCCCACCATAGTAAAAGTTGTTCATAATAATGAGTACAATGACGGGTCGAAGTTTGTGGATATCGTCCGGAAACACGGTGTATAGTCGAACTCTGAATTACTTCTTACTTCCATCCTAAGGTTGAATGTCATTTGCACACCATTAGACGACAAAGTTGATAACATAGTTTCAATTTTAGTAAAGTAGGTATACAGGTTGGAAGGTATACCGACGCTAAAACGGTTACCTATGAAAAGAGACTTTAAAAACTGTATTTTAAATCTTCTACTTAATTTGTTTGTTTATTAGGTATATCGTCATACTTTAACGCGATACTTACAACAATTACACCAACATAAAACTTTTGTATGACAAAGAAGGAACCTAAGTGTGAAATTAACAATGCGCTTTCGAACTAGAATAAAACACAAGTTTACTTCACAACAAACAGAAAACCAGCAAATATCGCCACAGCGTCTCTTGACACATGAATCAAATTCGCTAAAACAACATAAAAAATCTTTTTTTTTTCATTGAAAGCTAAGCGTATGCACGAGTATTATAGTACGGTTTATAAATAGCGTTTGTTTATACATGAGCCGGGATGAGTTAAAACTCGCAGCGAATGAGAAACAAAAGAACAGCGTGAACAATGATACCGTGTCATACTTTCAGACGTGTTTCTAGTTAACAATTATACTGAATGTACTGTGTTTTTGAATTCTGGAGAGCTTAAAATATAATTTGAGTATATTTTTGTAACATGTACTTCAAGCTTTCGCCGACTCTTTACGTATCCCGAGGGCTGGCTTTTTCTTTGGCAATAATTAGCATTGCTATTCATCATGATAATAGTAGCAATGGGTAGGAAGCTCGTGGCTAGGTAAAAACAGCCGCTCGGGTCGATCTATAGGTTAAGCTGCGAGCAGCGTGCTTCCTCAGGTCGGTCTGTAGACGGGTGACCACCCTTACATACCGAGTTTCGTCCATGCCTCGGAAATTACGTTAAGCTGTTGGTCCCAGCTGTATTTTGCAGATCTTTGTATGTCCTTTGCAGATCAGTCGTTACAGGTAGTCACAGGTGGCCTAAAATTTAAAGTCTGACGTCCAGTCTTATCAAGTGGTATTCAGCTGCATTCGGTTAGACTGCAAGCCGACCCCGACCACAGAATACAAAAGTACAGAAGCTGCACTCCTTTGATCTTGAAGAAAGCCGACATTTTAAGTACCTAAACTGGGCACGATCGATCTAAATTGTGCCTTGACGCCCCGCGTCAGCGTCTGTTATTCGGCGTCTCGTTGCTTAATGGTCAATCGGTAGGGCTGCCACAAGTACTAAAAATAAAATACTACCAACATTTTTGTATTTTAATGTAATATTATTTAAAGATTCATAAAAACTTATGAAATTACAATTGTTTTACTTTAGTATAATGTCTCACATATTTCTTGCCTTCTCTAAAATAACGATTATAAAATTATTAGCAGCATAAAAGCGAAATCTAACAAATACTTAATTTTAAAATAAACTCTGATGGGAAGCACGGACACGGAGCAATATTTTTATTAAACTGACTGACTGATTGTAAGTAGGGTAGGGGCTAATATCCTTGTATCGGTCATATGGTCTACTAGTTATTATTTCAAGCAAGTCCGAATCTAAGTAGAATATCAAACAACAGCAAGTGCAGTTCATCTAATTGAGTTATGAGCGTTGGCCTTGAATTTATTTTTCTCACACTCGCTTTTTATGGGCCTCATAAACCGCTACGGGAACTAGCATACCTACCCTACATAATATACTTGAGTAAGTAAGTGTCTAATACGAATATAGGTAGGTAAGCAGCAAAACTGGCAACACGATGGATCTCGTCAACTATCAAAGGAGCTCTGCGGGGCTAAAATGGCCGCTTTAGCAGAACATAATATGAATAACGATAAAAAAATTAAATTCTAAAAATGGACATAGACATAAACATAAAGTCCATTTTAAGAATTTTAAATTTTAACGTGATTCATATTATGTTCTGCTTAAGCGGCCATTTTAGACCCCCTGGTATTCCGTAATCAATGCTAGTAGGTAGGTAGGTAACTATGACATGGTATAACCGTACAAAAATTATTGTCAATCCATTCTGTTCCAAGTTATTTTCACTTTTCACTGTTTGAACCTACTTAGTCTACCTTTTCCTAACTTCTTGTTATTAACGTTACTATGAGTTTCTTTTAAATTGCTAATTGTTACCTAAATAATTAAATAAAACTTTAATTAACTTACCTTTCACAATCAGCTGGTAAATAAAAAAAGGACATTTTGTTTCTACATTTATTATATGTATTTAAGCATCCATACACGAAATAGTTTATCCGGCTTGTCATTTTTACCAAAAATGATTAATGATCATTAAATCAGTCAGTAAACTAACACGAAGCACAAGTAGGTCGCAACGCCAGCGACCAGTCGAAAGAGCGAGAAAAATGAACGCGACGTACGCACGGCACGAGCGCGACAGCCCCACTGAACTTGCACTCTCTGAGTGCGCGGATCGGTAGGTAGTTATCTCATGCCTACACACGGAGTGACAGAGACTGCCCCGACATAGTTGGGAAAAGGCTAGGCAGATGATGATTCAACATGACAATGCTGAATTTGACGACCCGAATGGCGCAACGGTAGTGAGGCTGCCTTATGTTCTTAGGGTCCCGGGTTCGAATCCCGGAAGGATCAAATGTTTGTGTGATGAGCATGGACATTTGTTTCCGAGAGGATATTTATATGTATAATAAGTATGTATTTACAAACAAAAAGTATATATCTAGTAAATCAACTGTCTGGTGAGCACGACACAAGCCTTGCTTAGTGTGGCCCTAGATGGCGCTGTGTGTAATGTCCAGCGATTTATTTATTTATTTAATGCTGCCAGTCTTCTGGGCACGTTCCCGGATAGAAGCGATAATGTGGAGGAGTACTTTGACACATAATTGTATCGTATTGTCGTCGTTGTATGTAGGTACTTAGATCTAGTCTTAATTTTTTTAAAATTATTATTTTAGATGTATTTGTAGTTTAAACGAAAATTACATTATAATTTTTGTTGTTCCCTGATGTGTTTCTCCTTTGTTTTAAGAGGAGTGGCGATTAGATAATTTACAAAACGTTTTTCTCATAAGTTAGTCACGACCTTCTGTAACCTCTTAACTACCTCCCATTAACATAAAACATATTAAACAATGAAATTCTCCTAAAGTCTTTGATCCCGGCTGTCATTTGTAGTTCATTGACAGTTGTTAAGTAGCCAATGACTCAGATGCTCAAAAGTCTGGCAACCAGTCTTACCAAGGAGTATCGTATCACTCAGTACTGGGTTGTGGAGTCAGAAATGCAGTCGCTCGAAGTAAACTACTGGTTTTCAACTTCATCTGCAGTGCAAGTACGTAAAATTCGATAAAACTCGCGTTGATAAATTTGACAGTTATTCTCGATAAAATGAGGTTTTATCGAGTCAAAAACTCATTTCATCGAGAATAACTGTCAAATTTATCTAATCGAGTCCTATCGAATTCTACGTACTTGCACTGCTGGTTAGAGTAGTAGCCGATCCCCACATAGTTGTGATAAGGCTAGGCAGATGATGAGGGCTGACGACACCTAGAGTCTGCCAAAATCACAATGAACTTTAATCTCGTAAAAATAAGATTGCTATTGTCTTGCTGTTGTCAGAGTAAAAAAACCAGCCAAGAGCGTGTCGGGCCACGCTCAGTGTAGGGTTCCGTAGTTTCCCGTCCGTCACAATAAGACTAAGTGTTCAATCCAATCCGATTTTAATAATTCTTTTTTTGTTTGAAAAAAGATACGTTCAGGATAATAAAATTTGTAAACGAAATCAAAAAAATGCTTGTATATACGATTATACTACAAACTTAGTCCAGAAATTATTTTGTACAACTTTTTGTCTTTTTTTACAAAAACTGTTGTTTCCATCCAAGTTCAAAATGATTTTCCTAGAAAGTCCTTAGAAAGTTCTACTTTTCAGATTTTTTTCATATTTTCTAAACTTATGGTTCAAAAGTTAGAGGGGGGGGACACATTGTTTTTTACTTTTGGAGTGATTATTTCCGAAATTATTGACATTATCAAAAAATGATTTTAGTAAACCCCTATTCATTTTTAAATACCTTTCCAACAATATATCACACGTTAGGGTTGAAATTAAAAAAAAAAATCACTTCCCACTTTACACATACGGCTACCCTAATAAACCACTTTTTCCAATTTTTATTTTACCACTTTGTTGGCGTGATTAATACACATATTGGTACCAAATTTCAGCTTTCTAGTGCTAACGGTCACAGAGATAAAGCGAGGACGGACAGACGGACGGACAGACAGACATGGCGAAACTATAAGGGTTCCTAGTTGACTACGGAACCCTAAAAACTATGAAACGACGGAATGGATCTTGTCTTTCAAGAATAAAACACGTATTTGATGATGTATTTTTCTATGTGAGCTGTTGTAGGTACGTGGGTTTAAATCAACTAACATTTCATAAACACCATCCCATTTGTATTAAATCATCGCTTACGTGTGAAAGAGATAAAACATAAATAAACAGAATGATTGTGAGAAATCAAACGACCTAGTGTGAAAACCGGATTTAAGTTACACAGGAATTTTCTTTATTTACAATTGTGCCAATTTATTTATTTGGTTTGAAACAGGTATGATGGTGAATTGTTGTTGGAAAGATTTCATCATAAAACATTATTTTAAAAGTTTATTGACAACGTTCCGCTAACTTCTTAAACTTGAAATTTTCAGTAAAGTAAAATGAGAAAATAAACTAAAACTACAACTAAACTTTTTATGTAACTAATATCAAAAGTTTGCTCAAATCAAACATCTGATTATTGTTAATTGATAATCTTGTCAGCAAATCACGGCAGATGACGCGCACTTTTTGATTTTTGAATTGAATTTACTTCCAGAAGACGAACGTCAGTTTCTTCTTCCTAAGCTCCTCTTAACTTCTCGAATTAAATAATTAAAGAAACACAAAGCTCCTTTTAAAGTTCGCCGTACGCATTTCTAGCTCTAAAGTAACCCACTAAAATTCAACGTCAACGCTACACTGCAATTTTCTGCAAATACATTTCTAATTTAAATCCTTCATTCCAAGCAACTTTCATGTGTGTTTATTAAGTCCATGAATCTACTCGTAGTTAGTTCGGGGATGGAATGCGGCGTAACAAGGAATTTAAAGTAATGGAATTTGGAAGAAATTCAGTTAACACGACTTGTGGAATTTGATTCATTATGCGAAATGAATTTCGACTGTGAGACGAATGCCATTTCGGTTTTTGGTAAAAAGGAATTATTCTTATTGAATGAGGAGATGTAATTTTATTAATTTCTGATGAAGATTAGTCTGTAAATTTGGTATAAAATATTTATTTTAAGTAAAAGTCTAGTGCCGCCATCTCCTGCCACGTCGCCTTTTGGCTGTGTCGGGGTTCCAAATCGTACACGGTGGAGCACACGATGGAAGTCTGCCCTGCGTGGGCGGAGCACCGCCGTGTCCTCGTAGCGGCGATCGGCGGCGGCGACCTCTCGCGTCCGGCCTTGGTTCAATCCATGGTCCGGAGCGAGACGGAATGGGAAGCCGTCACCTCCTTCTGCGAAGCAGTCATGCTAGCGAAGGAGGTGGCGGAACGAGAGAGGGAGAGAGCCACTCTTCCCAGCCGCCGCGGGAGGCGCACCGGGCGTCGAGGGCCACGTGGTGGCTACCGGCCACCGTAGATGCGGGCCTGTGGACGGTGAGCTATGGGCTAGCTAGCCGTCCGTCCGTCTAATGAACAGGCCGTGTCGACGACGCGTTCGTGTTCCACGCGCGCCTCAAAGAGATGTCAGCATAAAGGGAGCGGCCCGCAAGGGCCGAAGCCTGCCGGGGTTGCAGGCCTGTTCGAAAGAAATACCGCAGCCCCGGAACGTAAAGGGCGAGGAAGGAACATGGATGGGTTTTAGTCAGTAAAAGTCTGACACTCCCTCCCGCTCCGCCCTGAGTGGGAGAAGTCATTTGATGATTTCCCATCCGAAAAAATCGTGGTGGTTATTTTGGCCCACAGCTCGTCGAGCTTACGTCAGAACAGAATAAACAACCTGTGGTCCACATTGGCCTTGGATCGAACGATTTGGAAGTCATGGGAAGAAGCCTTTGCCCAGCTGTGGGATAACACAGGCTCATAGTAGCCAGAGTTTGGAATAGTGATTTGATTGATGGCAAGATGCTAGCCCCGTATTAAGTACAAGGGACTTAAATAAAGGGTATAAATAAAAAGACTCTAATAGAAACAATTTAAAAGGCCCTTGTTCTCTCCGTCATTGCGATAATTTTTTTGTTCTACACCATACCTGGGAACCTTCTAGTTACGGAGATATGGGGGGTCAAAGTTCCAACTTTTTGACAAGTTTTTTTTTTTTTAAATACAAGTTTTTTAATGTAAGATTTTTACTTTGAGCACCTCCATGACCCCCGTACTATTCAATCCATTCATCAGCACAATGTTTTGAGTGCTTTACATTGAGTTTTACCGTAATACCTGATTCCCAGCATAAAATTTAGGGACATTCTCCAATGTTGAGGATAAAACGATTCCGGCCGTAGTATCCTGACTAATAAAACTACAATAGGTGAAAACCGAATGATTTCCGATACTTTTACTACTAGTGCAACTATCCATTGACAAAAAACAAAAAAAAAAATATTTTAATTCCATTTGTAAGCAAAAATTTACTCGAATCGTCATTAACTCGTGTGTCCCACACGCCTGTTTCCGGCTATTTGGTCACATAAAATATTCAAATACAAATAAAAATATTTGTTTTAAATGCGAAGTTGACTTCAAAGATCTAATTTCTTCAATCCTAATAATTTTAAACTTTTCACTTAATAAACAAATAAAAAAATCATCCGGTTAAAAATTGTTACAAAAAAATCGTGTTTATTAAAACAAAATATGTTTGCAATTTATCTACGTCCCGAAAACTCAAACTAAGTCAGTTCAGTGCCGTAAAGTTACATAATAAGTATGATGTACAGAATGCTTGGTTGACGGCCTCGTGATGAGTGTCTTCATGGTTGTGGTTGTCTACTAAAGACACCTCTGATCACTTCTTTGGGGATAACAGACGTAAAGTTATGTTCAGTATTAAAATCTAGTATCACCAAGCACTAAAAATAAAACGTACAACTTCAAAAAGTAATTGAAAAACTTGACTCCTAGGGAGCACGTTAAAACGAGAACGGAAACCGAATAATTTCCGCTTGTAATTTTCGGGGATTTAAGCAGCAGTATTTTTAGGTTAATCTGGAACGGGCATTACATATACCTACATTGGCATAACTGTACCACTTGTTTATTAATAAGGAGATTAGGTAATCTAGATGTCTTATCAAAATATTAATCATCATCATCATCAGCCTATTAATTTTCCCGCTGCTGGGACACAGGCCTCCTCTCTCCGAGAGGGAATGGGCTATAAACCACATTGCGGGCCCAGTGCGATTTGGTAGATGTCACATGTCTTCGAATGTTTTGGTTCTAGGACATGCCTCCCTCCCTCCTCATGTTCCCTCACGATGTTTTCATTCACCGTTTTGAGAGCAGTGGTGATGAAATAGATTACACAAAGTAATATATGCGCCTGCCTGGGTTCGAACTCACGACTTACCTTTCGTAAGTCGGGGCCGCCACCACTGGGCCACCGCTTCTCTAATATTACTACGTGATGAGAAAATATTGTACCCCTTTTTACGAAAATTGCGCGGATGGAAATGTATGAAATTTCGCACTCATAGTTTATATACTTATAGGAGGAGTGCAGAATACTAATATTTTTTTAAATTGTACAATAAGACTACATTAAATCAATTAATAAAACTACACACACTACCATGTTTATGACACGTTCGTGTATTAAAATACTTGGTCGTCATGGCAACGACTTTGTTGACGTTTGACAAATTATTAATACGTGAAGCAAAAACTTTGTACCACTTTTTAAATTAATCTGGTCGAATGTTGACCACTGGCGACCACTAGTCTAGATTAAATCCGAGGTATTCCATGAAGCACACCCAAATGAAGCACACCCAGACGAAGCACACCTAAAGTATTCCACTTAGCGCACCCGTAGGTGGGCTTCAAATAAAAAATTAAACCAAATAATTTCCTATTCCACGAAGCACACCTACGAATATCACTCGCATAGTGCGGGGACTAAGAAATAAAAATGTCGATACAAGAAAATATTTATTTATTATTTAAAAGACTAACTTAAATTTCTAACATCATTCAGTTTCATTATAATAATGTGACACAATATTTGTCATTTTTGTAATCTTACTATTTAAAATCACAGATTGTTTCATAAGTATCTTTCCAAAAAATTTTTTTTTTCTATTTTTCTATTATTTTCCTTTTTTGTGCTCTTAATAAAATCACAGATTGTTTCATAATTATGCAAGTAACACTTGGACAAATATCAAAATAATTATAAGTATAGTTATAGAGATCTATGTTGATGTTTTCTTATAATAATAAAAAAAAAATCTTGTAAAAATACTCTAGTTTTATGTAAAATCACAGACTGTTTAAAATCACAAATTACAATCTTTAAGATTCTTAAATAATCTTGAAGAAATGGACAGTTTAGTATCTAAACTTATCAATTAAATACTTAATTTCTCTAGACTATGTCCAACTGAACTTAAGCCATTTTTATAATCTTTTATTGTGTTTTAGATTATATTATTTTTTATTTCAGCATGTTTTTGATGATTTGAATAACCCATTTTTACTCTGATTTCGGCATAATTATAGCAATTCTTTTGGAAGCAATCTAAAAGTTTTGCCAGATTTATGGCTCTGCTTTTATCAAAAATTTAATTATTTCAGAGTAATGAGACGCTGTATAATTATGAGTTTTATTTTATACGTTATAACACTACCATTTGTCGTACCATAACTTGTGTGTGAGCCACTGAGTTATAGGTAATGTAATTTTTAAATCTAGAAATACTTTCTCCTTGAGGACATTTGCTCATGATGTAGAGGCAGGCCTCATCCAAGTCTTCCAGCGGTAAACGTGGCAAAACCGTACATAAGGCAACGTGTTTTCTATGTATGCTATTCATAGCTAAATCTAAGTCGATTTTTTTATTGCTTTTTTAAAATGCAAATAGCATCCCATTATTTAACGATATTTTCAACCTCACCATAATAATAATATAATAATAATAATATTTATTCACAAATTCAGGACAACCATACAGAGTAACTTAATAATAAACACAAAATATACAGATCGTAGTATTTGAAACGGTACAGTGTAGAGATGATTTGGCTGTCTTTAGACTGATTCGCCCTATCCCCTCGTACTAGTATAAAACTGTATCACGAGCGGATAGTATTCCTCAACCCTAGAACAACAGATTTCCACAAGGTTCCAGTTACAAGTCACATAATATCAGCAGTGTGATTACATACTGTATAGGTAGTAAATCATGGTACAGTTAGTTATATTAATTAAGCTACAAATGGTTTGGAATTGTCTGTGATTGGGTATGTATATGTAAATGTGTATATGCCTGTATTCATGCGTTTCTGCATGTGTGTGTGTGCTTTATTATGTATTTGTTTATGCGCCTTGTTGATAACATCGCTTTATAACAGATTTTCAGTGCTGTTGTAGTCTAGTGCTTTCAAATATTTTTCAATGGCTTTTTTGCATGATTGGCTATCGAGATTCTTCAATTTTAGATTTTTACTTATTTTGTTGTAAAGGCTAGGACCGAGATAGTTGTGAAATTTGTGTGCAAAGCATGTTCTGAATTTAGGTATGTTATAAACTATGTCTAATCGCCGCCGTTTAGCAAAGTGCGGTTTTACCATGGATGCTGCAAATTTGAAGATATGGTTTAGGCGCGCATTTAAAAGTTCCGTCGCAGTATACATTCCTGTCTACTCTTCTGATCATTTATTAAAGATTGTGATTTGTGATTTTAAACAGTCTGTGATTTTAAATAAAACTAGAGTATTTTTACAAGATTTTTTTTATTATTATAAGAAAACATCAACATAAATCTCTATAGAAAACAATGTTTTTATAATTATTTTGATATTTGTCCAAGTTTTAATTGCATAATTATGAAACAATCTGTGATTTTATTAAGAGCACAAAAAAGGAAACTAATAGAAAAATAGAAAAAAAATTTTTTTTTTGGAAAGATAATAAATTATGAAACAATTTGTGATTTTAAATAGTAAGATTACAAAAGTGACAAATATTGTATCACATTATTATAATGAAACTGAATATTTTCTTCTATCGACATTTTTATTTCTTAGTCCCCGCACTATGCGTATGCGAGTGATATTCGTAGGTGTGCTTCGTGGAATAGGAAATTAATTATTTTAATTTTTAATTTGAAGCCCACCTACGGGTGCGCTAAGTGGAATACTTTAGGTGTGCTTCGTCTGGGTGTGCTTCGTTTGGGTGTGCTTCGTGGAATACCTCTTTAAATCCTAATCCCGGGATGTGAGAAATGAGAGTCATCATCACCATCATCATCGGCATGCCTTTTCTTGACAAAGTGTACGTATGTTGGAGTCGGTTTTCAGTCTAACTGGATGCAGCTGGAAACCAATATTTTACATGGAGCGACTGCTTATCTGACCTCCACAACCCAGTTAGTACTGCAGTATAACCGTATAAACCTTAGTAAGACTTTCGGGCCACTGACTACCTGTTACGACTGTCAAAGGGTTAGAAATGTTAGCCAGGACCAACGGCTTTACGTGCTTTTCGAGGCACGGAGGACACTCGGTATGTAATGGGTGATGGTCTCCCATCCAATGAACAACCTAGGCAAGCTTAACCTAAAGATTGATCCAAGTGGTTATTATTAATCCGAGTGGTAATTATTAATCCGAGTGGTAATTATTAATCCGAGTGGTAATTATTAATCCGAGTGGTTATTATTATCTAGCTGCAAGCTCCTCGTAAGAAATCAGAGTATTCAAGTGAAAATATGAAAAAAAGTTTGCTTGTACACTATATAATTTTTAATTAAGAAAAGTACTTCGGCGTTCCTGACGGCCAACGCAAAACAAATAAGTTTAAAGTTGTTCAGCTTCAGGAAATTTGTTGAACGGTGTTAATTAATTTTTGTTATAATAAAAAAGAAGACAAAATCTTTCATGGCTTCTGTTACTGACTTTTTTGCAATTTCCGTTTGTTCTCTGAACAATCTTTTTTATATGGCTAATTATGTAAAAATATAATTTCAAATAAGTTGAGTAAAAGATTGTACTTAATAAATTAATATTTAGTTCTCTCATTCCAGTTTTCAAACGCGCTGAATTATTTTTTTTTCCTTGGCCAAAAAAGCTCGTGAGCTCATGGCTTAATAATAACAGCTGCTCGGGCTGATCTTTAGGTTAAGCCGTGTTTGCCTAGGTTCGTCTGTCGATGGGTGACTAATACACTTACATACCGAGTTTCCTCCGTGCCAGCACGTTAAAGCTGTTGGCCCCGGCTGTCATTTGTCCATCTTTGACAGTCGTTACAGGTAGTCAGTGGCCCAAAAAGTCTGACAACCAGTCTTACCAAGTGGTATCGTATTACCCTGCAGTATTAACTGGGTTGTGGAGGTCAGAATACCACACGGAGAAAAAAATATTTTACAATATTACCAGATTGTATAGTAGTTATGATTCTGGTGTAGGATAAAAGGTTTCAGCTACGGCTAACAGATTTTTTTTTTATAACAGCAAGTCATATTTTAATTAACACTAGAATATTCTAGTTAAAATATTCTAGCACACGGAAACTCTGATATCGTTTTGGTAATCATCTAATTGTTACAGAGTAAAATATGCATTTAGTTTACAACACGTTTCAATCATTGCGATGTTTACAATATTTATTTATTCTGTTCACCATCATCTAGTTTAACACACCAAGAATAAAATTGTGTTTACAAAATCGTTCTGTAAGGTCCACCTTACGTAATTCATTTATAGGTACTAGATTTCCTCGTACCTTTTAGCGGATTTTTAATACCAATTCCTTTCTCGAAATTTATTGATTACTAGGAATATTTTACTCATAACTAGAAACGGTATCTGTTGTCTAACATACTCTTTTTAATGATAACAATAAAGAGTAGTACCAGCAACAATAAAAATGTTGACATTACAATATTATTGCACACTAAACAGAACATTATTTACTTGTAACGAAAAACTGTTCTGTTAATTAATTTTAACATTACTGTGAACAATGGACGAAGACATCAAGCAATTGCTGCAGTCGTGGGATTTGGAGGATTATGTAGCTAGTTTCGTCGGTAACTCTATCTAATTTCATAAACGCTAGATATTTATTTGTCTACTCGTATTATAGTGAATGGTGATTTACTCTAAGTGTTTATATCAAAACATGGTTTAATAAGTATGTTGTGTATTTTTCTATAGCCATTGGCCACAATTTTAGTGACCCTCGAATGTCCTCGTAAGTATGTACTCAATCTGTTATGTGCTGAAATAGGAACCTATACTGTTATTAGGTTATATTTAACATTTTTCTTTTTCAGAAAATAAAGTAACTTTGGGAACATTGGGATTCCTCGACGCAGAACTTATAAAATAATTAATTACGCCTGTTGGCGATAGGGCGCGTTTTATAAAAAAATTGGCACAACGGAATGACTTATCCAATTGTTTACAGGTACGTGGTAAGATAGTATACTTTTATTTTCATTACCGATTCTTCGAGCCACTAGGCTCACGTCATAAGTAAATAATGGTAACTAGGTATTTGGAAAAAATGTGACGTAAGTTAGATGTTAAATGGCAAGTAAGTTATTTTTCTACTCTGCTGCGAAGAATGTGGTTTATGTAAAGACCGAACGAAGTGAAGCTCTTTGTTTCAGCTTCGACAAATTTTCTCTCGTATGTCCCGCTGTCTGGCTGTCCAGGGCTGGCAGTCTCGACAGAGATAACGACAAAATCGTTACTTTCGATTGCTAATTACTAAGGAATGAAGTCGGTTGCAATAATGATGCTTGCTGATACTGAAAGTCTCTACATCCTAGACGCGTTTCTCGAAAGCATAATTATTGCAACCGAATTCATTCGGTAGTAATCAATGATCGAAAGTTAGCGATTTTGTCGTTATCTCTGTCGAGACTGCCGGCCCAGATGTTCTCTACAGGTCGCATTTTCAACCGATTCTCGTGAAATATTGTGATTCAGTTTTTTGTCAAAAACTGAATCTACGGAGAGATTTCATATAATTATCGAGTTTGCGAGGTCTACAGCTCACGGAGCCACTTGTGTATGTTTATTTAACAGTTCTTTTTCTATTACAGGAAGAAAGATGTAGCACTAGTGGTGTAGATATTCTTAATGAGCGTCATAAGCTGTCCGAAATCGAAGATATAACTAATATTATAGAACCAGAAGCATCTACAATTAATAAAGAAGTATTATCTGCAGTATTGCCAGCAGTACAGGATAATGTACACACATTTATATGAGCCCATCCACTTCAACCTCGACAATAGACATTGAAACATTCAATAAGTTTTGGCCAAATGAAGACAATAGATACACAGTATGTATTATAAATCAATACCTACTTAGTAAAAACCAATTCATTCAATTATTTTAGGTCAGGTTTTACCACTTACCGAGCATCCACACCGCAGTTAACTTTTGTGGAGCAACACAATGCAACACGATAACATTAGGTAACTATCTGTAACTTTTGTGGTTCCTTGTTACTATTTGTTGATTGTTACCACAGATATTATAATACTTCGTACAGATACCCAATCCCATACAAAGAAATGACACCTCCCTAAGTCAGGTTATTGCTCCGGTTATATTCCTTCCTCCATTATTCAACAGATGACAGCACCAGCGTATCACTAATTGCCACAGATTGGAGTTTTACAACGACATCTAGGAGTTCACCTCGATACTGGGTTGTTTCGATACTAAGTGGCATTGCATGTACTAGATGGCGCTGTTTTATATAGATTCTTACCATCGCCGTGCTTTCAAGAACGAGTAGATAATAACAATGCTTCAAAAAATGTCGGCGAAACATTTTCCTTTGTGTGAGTGAGTTAGCAATATTCACGCTACAGCGAATGCTTCTTCATGTGTTTTTTGAGTATTTCAATACTTAAGGTGGATGCTCCAGGGAAGCCCGCGAAATTTAAATTTTCTTACGTTTTTTGCAATTTGCAGGCCAGTGCTAGTTTGTATGTTGATGAAAATATCGCTCGAGACTGTAAGACAAATATGTAAATAAAAAGGGAAAGTTGAAACTCTGCGAACAGCAAAGTGAGGCCCGTCAAATTACGTCTCTTTTTATTTGGTCTGAGCCTGTATGTTGAACAAAATAATTATGATTCGTTGCAGTAAATCCGTAACACGTATCTATTTACAGAATTATAAGTAATTAAATCGTCAATACAATCCCATTGAATATCTTATTCATGAAAAAGTCATTCAATGGGATTAGATTAATTAAGGTGAAAGCGTCAGGGGGCCCGCGACATTCAAAGTTTCCTTACGTTTTTTGGAATTTGCAGGTCAGTGCTAGGTAGTATATTGATGAAAATATCGTTCGCGATATATATCGACTACAAGACATATTGGAGTTACAAAAATAGAAAATGTCGAGTGACTAATGAAATATTGCTAATATGGTTTATTTTTCTATTTGTCAATCGTTTTGACCCGGTTGGAAGATTCATGTCAAATAATGTTTTTTACGTATTAGTTTGATTATTTTACAGCATAGTAGAGAAATGCATAACCAAATTTCGTAAAGTAAGTTAATTAAATTTCAGTTTAAATCGGTGAGTGTTTTTGCTTTGAATTATCGTATATGCATTTTTATTATGCTAAGTACTAACTACTGTTTCAATTGGCTAAGACAACCTACACAAACGTAACAGGATATTTTATTGTTTAAATTTACTTAATAATATATTTTTAGCTACATCTTATTAGAATGTTCTATTCTTGACATTATTAGCCCTGTATGGAAGCAGAATTGGAAAAAAGTTATTGTTTTGGAAGTTATGAGCGTATCATCTTTGGGCGTAAATAAGTAACGTATTTAATATGAAAACGAAAAAAAGCGAAACCATACAGGGATAGATTAGTTATTAAAACTTTCAAATAACTTTAGTTTGAACAGATACATTCATAGACTACCAAAAGTCTGCATAGAAAATTTCGCGCGCCCGGTTTAATTGTAAATCGCATTGCATTTCGCTGCAAGTTGCCTCCCCGGTCAGTGGAGAAGACGGGAGGCACGCAGCACGTGTGTGTGCGCAGTGTGTGGGTGCACACATGCTTGGTTTCCGAACTCGCGCTTGCTGTGCATGTAACTGGTTTTGTTTGCTATCGTAGGTAGGCATGGCTTGAACTATGGAATCCGATATTTCTTTATTGATAGTTCGTGTTGAATTTAGAATTTGTCTCTAATTTTACTGACCCTGTCTTTGGACTTTGGATTCCGATTTGATATTGGTTTACGGGCGGCGGCGTTTCAATTTGGACTTGCTGCGTCAGTGAAGTGATCTTCAGCAATTCAAGAAATTAATTATGGGTACCTAAGTGGAATCTTTTATCTTACTTTGTAAAATTCATGAGGGCACATGACGTGACTTTTATTAACAATAGGTTACACGAAAAAAAAAATTGTCCGTCAGGTAGATTATTAAAAATATTTGACCCGTATTTTTCTTTTGGTACATAAATCAACATTGACGAAGATACGACGCTTTTAAAATTCTCAATACGTCACGCCTAGGTATAATTTTTAGCTAGTTCTGACGTCACGAGCTCCTACTCCCGAGTTTCGATGCGTTTTATATTTGTGAATATTCTATGATTTACAAAAAAAAAAATGTGTCCATTATTTTAAAATACTTTAACTGACGAACTAAATAGATTTGTATTTTTTGATACTGTCGTCATTCCTATTCTAAAGTTTCACGCGCATTTTAGAATTATGTATAAAGTACCGACTGCCTACATCAAATGCAAATAAAGAAACTATTCCTGCAACAATGACTTTTTCTGAATCGTAAGTTCTTTTTCGTGTAAACGATACGAATGCCGTAGCGGTAGTGAGACTGCCTTACGTTCTTAGAGTCCCAGGGTTCGAATCCCGGTAGGAGCAAATGTTTGTGTGATGAGCATGTACATTATTTTGTTCCGAGTCATGGATGTCAATATGTACGATAAGTATGTATTTACAAATCTAATCAACTACCTGGTGACCACGACACAAGCCTCGTTGCTTAGTGTGGCACTAGATGACGCTGTGTGTAATGTCCAGCAATATTTTTACTTATTTTCATACCAATGTTTTAATAAAAAATGTATCTTCTTACCGATCATCACAATTTATAATCTCTCAAGTTTTAGGTATTTTATAAGTAATCGGAGTTTGTTGTCGTCCGGTGACACATACCTACCTTTCTTTTTTTAGGTGCTTTGCGGATATATCAATACGTACTGCAAATGTAGAAAATGCCCAAGGCATCCGCCGCAGTCCGTTTTTGTACATAAAGTTTTAATAAATAAATAAATGTCGCCAAGAACCTACGTGAAGCAAATATTGTGGGCAAGTCCTCCGCCTAGTCCCTGTGGTTACACAATGTATTGTTGATAACTGTATACTAAGAGATTATTGTCAACACTTATTGTACTATTGACCGCTATTGTAAATAAGCAGCCAATACTTAAACAATTTACAAAATAACACATTTTTTTATTTGATGAACCAACAACCAGCCTCACAGTCACATCAAAGAAAAAAAATCTAATCAATGAAATTATTTGTTGATAATAACAATATCTACCTACATTATTCAACGTATAATAATGTTCACGCTTTAGCAAGAGAACTCATTGTCACGTGGGCAAAGTCGCAGGTAAGTATTATGTAGGAGCTTGACCATTCATAACAACAACTAGGTAAATTGGGTGCATATTTATTACGTTTCACACAGTGATAATCCTAAGTTCTAACACCTATTTGTTTGAGTACATGTTGTCATTCAAACATGAATCACACGGCCGCCCGCGCTGTCAATTCAATGAAGTCGCGCATGTATGCCTCACTCAGGGTCAGGAGGCTAGAGTATATAATTATGTTCTGTGGTCAGGAGTGCGTATGTGACTTTTGTGTACGCGCACTAGCTCCTTACTGCTCATCACAGCGTCTATCCCTTTCGCTCGTGATGTCGGATGAGATGGAGTCATGAATTGACATTGACAGACAGAGTAACTACCTACGTGTAGAACGTTTCGTGTTATGTAAGAAGTAGTTCCGAGTTTAATAAAATGAGAAAAATATATTATTATTTACCTTGGAAATGTTAAAAGAATTTTTATATTTCTCTAAACAGAATACATTCATGTTGTTTTAAAGTTTAAATTTAATTAAAATGAAACAACTAAACGTAAATCAGTTACGATTGTGGTAATATTGAATGTGATAAATTGAGTAAAACGCCATCTATTGCAAACAGCTCTAACGAAAATGATTCACAGATGGCTGACTTTTGACAACTTTATCAATATAAGGGTACGAATTAAGTAAAAGGCTTTCTTTATCTATTTTGTTGAAATAACGTGATTTATGAGCGTAAATAGATAGATTAGCGTTAAACAAGGAACTTTTGATTTTTTCTAATCTTATTTCTTCCAAAATCTACCGTATAACGCATTTTAGTGATTGTTAATTTCATTACTGCTACCTATGCTGCCATCTATTGTCTTTTTTCAAGACTATTTATAATTTGTTCTAGTTGAGACCCCATGATTGTTACTCATCGAGTCCATCCCGCTTCAACTTCTGCAGGCAACGTTAACAGATGCTATTTTATGTTGCCGTGTTGAGGTAACATTCTCTAACAATGTTATCGATTTTAGAGCAACGTTGCTTAACATATACTAACACGGCAACATATATAACAATAAATAAAGTTTTGCTGTCAGATGACGACCCGAATGGCGTAGTGGTAGTGACGCTGCCTTACGTTCTTAGGGTCCTGGGTTCGAATCCCGGTAGGAGCAAATGTTTGTGTGATGAGCATGGACATTTGTTTCCGAGTCATGGATGTTTATATGTATAATAAGTATGTATTTACAAACAAAAAAAGTATATATGTAGTATATCAACTATCTAGTGTCCACGACACAAGCTTTGCTTAGTGTGGCACTAGGTGGCGCTGTGTGTTAATGTCCAGCGATATTATTATTATTATTATTATTCCTTTATTAAATTTTTTACAAATTTTCTACATTTTTAAATATTAAGAAAATATATAAAAACATTTAAAAATATAAAACATTTTATTATTATTATTATTAGATGTCACTTGGAAATGTTGATCTACAAAAAGTAAAGTAACTGCGGTGTGGATGTGAGGATGCGGTGGGTTTAGTAAGCTTATAATTTAAAATCACTTATTAATTTTATAGAAACTGAAGAATTTGCTGCAGAGCACCCAAGAAGGCATATGACTGTTACATATGTACCAAGAAAATGGCCTCCTCTCGAATAATGGCCGCAGAAAAGTTTGTAATATTATAATCAAGCATCTGCTGGAAGGAGATATAAATAAAAGGGTCTCTAGTTCTACACTTCTAGATTATGCTCAACAGATTACAGATTATTGCGGACTAAACCAATATACTGCCGAGTCAAACAGAATAATGTTAAACACGTTAGGTAAGTCTTCGCCGCAACAAAAGCATGTCGCCCGCCGTCAAGCAGCCACGCTCGCATCCCGTGCTCGAATTCGGTGTTCTTCATTTGCTCATTCGAGCTTCGCTTTGTGTTACAACTTAAGCGACCCCGTTTTTATTTTGCACTGATTCTAACATGCTTTCGTTGCAGCGAAGACTCACCTAAGATGTTGAAACTAATTCTGTTTAACTCGACAGTATATTGAGTTTCAGACCGCAATAACGTTTTAACGCAAATATAAAATCAAATAAAATATAAAAACTGCTACAAACAGTTTTTTTAAACGGTTTTACATTTTATTTGTCTGAGACAGATCTCAGACAAGATAAGAGAAAACATTAATCAATATATCTTAATATATCATTATGTGATGAGTATTACAATTAGGATGGTATTTAAAAGTACTTCAATTTATTCCCATTTCATTTACCTAATTTTGCCTGTGTTCCACCAAATATACTGAATGTGCACCTAAATATGCTAATTAAATTAAGTCATAACGAGCATCTACTTAACAATTAAACACTGTATATTCTCCTTAAAGCGTAGTCGACGGAGCCCCGCTTCGCGGGGCCCCTATTTCCGAGTGCAGGGTTTAAAGGAACCTAACTAACCTAACGGGGGGGTGCCCTAAGTCCCGATTATGGGGGCAGAGATACTTTAATATTTGGTGCACGATCAGTATTATTTGGTGCATGATCAGTATTTTTCGGGGAAGAAAAGATTTTTGGTGAACACAAAAATATTATCCTTAATTATAGCTAGATTACTGTAAAAGGTACACAGTATACTAAAAACGTGATTATTATTTTAGAGTGCGTTACCCTATATGGAAAGTGTCTTCTAGTGATATTATTGGTACGTATAATTAGTGCGTAATCTGCTGTAAATGTGCGCCGCATAATAAATTTGTGCGTCATTTTAGATGTAGAAGTTGATTGTTTACCAAAGTTCGGTTTAATTGAAAATTATAGCCAAAATGATCTCTGTAATTTTAAGTGCCATACGCTCACTAAAAGTGCGGCCGATAATTTATGTTAAGTATATTTTAAAATAAAACGAATTTTATTAAAATGTTTGTTTTTATTCTTTGTAATAACTCAGGATTCTGATTTTTCTGTCTATGTTTCAGGCCACCACACCTCTATATCACAAACATCATTATTGCGGACTAAACCAATATACTGCCGAGTCAAACAGAATAATGTTAAACACCTTAGGTAGGTAAGTCTTCGCCTTCGTTGCGGCGAAGACTCACCTAAGATGTTGAACCTAATTCTGTTTATGGGGATTACACCACCGAAACTAGCGCCACCCGTCATTATGTCGTTATTTCGGTATTACTTCGGTAAGAAAATACTTGGTAGTATTTTCCTACCGAAGTACTGAATTAGATTTTTACAATTTGAACTGATTTAGGAGTAAATGAATAAAATGACGGGTGGCGCTAGTTTCGGTGGTGTAATCCCCTTCACTCGACAATATATTATGTTTCAGTTCGCAACAATGATTAATTACACTAAAATATAACACCTGTCAAACTCTACAATGTGCATAATAAACAGAACATACTGTTTATTTCATGCCACAGTAATTCTTTTTACCAGAAACAAAAACTCAGTGTCCTGTATACCGCATATAGTAAATAGAAATTATTGATCATTTGAGTCCGCAATAATGACATTTAACACTATAAAAAAATCGTATCCTCTATACTGCTTATAGTAAACAGAAATTATTGATCGTTTCAGAACGCAATAATGATATTTAACACAAATATAAGCCGATAAACTCTACAATATGTATAGTAAACATAACATACTCTATAAAGCATGCCACAACAATTATTTTTATCACAAACAAAAATCTGGTATCCTCTAATACTGCATAGAGTAAACAGAAAAAGCTGATTATTTCAGTCCGCTAAAATGATAATTAAGAGTAATAAAAAGCTGGTGTTCTTAATACTACACATAGTAAACAGAGATTATTGGGCGTTTCGACACTACTGAAATATCTGATAAACTCTACACTGTCCTCTTATGATGGCTACAAGTAGGTTTTGCCTACTAAACAAAATTTGTTTTCTAACTGGACTAGGTAAGTGGGTAATAGGAACGAGAAATGATGTTGTAAAGAACTAGAATTTTCTATTAATGTGTAAACAAGTGATAGTTGTCACATATAATACAATAAAATCAAGTCAAATTTACAATATTCTGTTTAAGGAAACTAGATTTTTTTCTCCGTGCAGTATTTTACACGGAGCAACTGCCTAGTCGCTCCATGTAAAATACTGGTATTCAACTGCATCTGGTTAAACTGGAAGCCGACACCAACATAGTTGGGAAAAGGCTACGCAGATGATGCCTTTGCCAAAAAAGCGCTATGAAAGTCAACATTAATCCGATAGATGAAACAACAACGCAAAACAATATTGCACCGTTGCGTTGCGTCGCGCGTATAGGGCATACTTCAAAGATACGAGTTACCTACAGAAATTCGAGCTTCTGTAAGACATTTTAATTCCAAAGTGTTACTTTGAAATAGATGCCAAGAGATAATCTTAACCAATCTCAAGTGTCATTAAGATTTTCACATGCAGTACGAAGGCCGATTAAGAAAATTCGTTCTAGACATTAAATTAATCTTTAAACACTTTGTAAATGTAGATTTTCATGATTTATGCTTCCTATATTTCAGGTGCACACAGTATAATGAAGGTTTCTGGCCAGCTTTTGCTTTTGATGTCATCATCGTAATTCTCCTGTCCTAATTCCGATTTAGGTAAGTATGACCGTGTTGATTCTCTCGCTCGGGGAGACGGCCCAAAAGAGAGTGTTTAGAATAACGTGGCAAGGACGATAATATCGCCGCGATTCTCCTGCTCGTGGAAACGGCCCAAAAGAGAGTGTATAGAATAACGTGGCAAGGACGATAATATCGCCGCGATTCTCCTGCTCGTGGAAACGGCCCAAAAGAGAGTGTATAGAATAACGTGGCAAGGACGATAATATCGCCGCGATTCTCCTGCTCGTGGAAACGGCCCAAAAGAGAGTGTATAGAATAACGTGGCAAGGACGATAATATCGCCGCGATTCTCCTGCTCGTGGAAACGGCCCAAAAGAGAGTGTATAGAATAACGTGGCAAGGACGATAATATCGCCGCGATTCTCCTGCTCGTGGAAACGGCCCAAAAGAGAGTGTATAGAATAACGTGGCAAGGACGATAATATCGCCGCGATTCTCCTGCTCGTGGAAACGGCCCAAAAGAGAGTGTATAGAATAACGTGGCAAGGACGATAATATCGCCGCGATTCTCTTGCTCGTGGAAACGGCCCAAAAGAGAGTGTATAGAATAACGTGGCAAGGACGATAATATCGCTGCGATTCTCTCGATCGTGGAGACGGCCCAAAAGAGAGTGTATAGAAAAACGTGGCAAGGACGATAATATCGCTGCGATTCTCTCGCTCGTGGAGACGGCCCAAAAGAGAGTGTATAGGAAAACGTGGCAAGGACGATAATATCGCTGCGATTCTCTCGCCCGAGGCGGCGCCCATGTGTTAAAGTTTCATATTGTGATATTACAAAGAGCTAGTAGATAATAACAACAGCCGCTCGGTTCGCAGCGTGCCTAGGTTGGTCTGTGGATGGGTGTCCACCCTTATGACCAAGTTTCCTCTGTGGACGGAGGGAACCAACAGATCTCGGCTGTCATTTCTCCATCTTTACCAGTCGTTACAGGTACTCAGTGCCCAAAAAAGTCAGACAACTAGTCTTACCAAATGGTATCGTATTACCCAGTATTAACTGGGTTGTGGAACATCCGGTTAGACTGGAAGCCGACCCCAACATAGTTGTGAAAAGGCTAGGCAGATGATAATTGTGATATTTCAATAGTGTTACATCATCATCATCATCATCATCATCATCATCAGCCTATAATGTTCCCACTGCTGGGGTACGGCCTCCTCTCAATGAGAGGGAATGGGCTATAATCTACCACGCGGGCCCAGTGCGGATTGGTAGATGTCACATGTCTTCGAATTTTTGGTTCTAGGACATGCCGGTTTCCTCACGATGTTTTCCTTCACCGTTTTGAGAGCAGCGGTGATGAAATAAATTACACAAAGTAATGCGCCTGTCTGGGTTCGAACCCACGACTTACTGTTCGTAAGTCGGGGCCGCCACCACTGGGCCACCGCTGCTCTATCACCGTGTTACATCAAATAGGGATAAAATAATTTCATAAGGACAACCACTGTGTTAGGTAAAGGCTTGAAAGGCATTGCAATAATTTATTATAACATTTAAATGTTACATTAATTATTGCTTTTCACATAATGTTATTACAACGGGAAGAACAAGGAAAAATAAATATATTGTTCATAGTTACCATTAGCAATGTACCTACTAACACTTGCAAATAACTCCATTTATTTGGAAATACCTATATTAAGTATGGGCAAGTTGTTAGATGTAATACACATAATTTATCATTTCGTAGAACAACATGTTTGACAAACTAACGTAACATCACAATAATAAAGGGTGCTAGGAACACCGCCACTAAAACGCTGAAACGGCTACCACAATTCAATACATTATTCAGACACACAGACAATTTTCGTCAGTTATTAAAAAAAAACAGCAACAATATAACATTAAAATGTTATTTAAAAAAACAGCTGATTCCTACAAAGCAGAAATACATCATCAACTTCCTGCCCTAATCCCATTCTATTTGGGGTCGGCGCAACACGTTTCTCTTCTTACATTCTCCTCTGTCAGACGTAACAGCATCATTTATTCCTCTCTTTTATAACAGTCTTCACACAATCCATCCATCTTTTCTTTGGCGTTCCTCTCCCTCTCCATCCATGAACATTGATGTCCATCACTCTTTTATTCACAAGCGTTTCATCCCTCCTCATTACATGTCCATAGCAAAACGATTTCCTTTCAATTTTTCAGTAACAGGTGCCACTTTCGAACTTCCTCTAATATACTCATTCCTTACTTTATCCATTCTTGTCGCTCCACAAATCCATCTCAACATTCTCATCTCCTCTACATGCATTCGTTTTTCATCCATGTTCTTCACAGCCCAGCATTCTGATCCATACAGTACGACAGGTCTCATCACAGACTTGTAAATTTTCCCCTTTAACTTGAGGGGCATCCGTGGATCGCAAGTAGTTCCAGTGACCTGTCGCCATTTCATCCATCCTGAGTTGATCCGGTGCGTTACGTCCCGGTCTACTTCGCAATTTCTCTGAATAAGCGACCCGAGGTACCGAAAATCGGAGCAGACCGGTATGGGCGTTCCGGCAGGGGTTATAGGCACAGGACTGGAGAGACTGCCGTAATCACAAAACAAGGATTCCGTTTTTGTTTAAAAATAAGTACAAAGCAGCAATACATATACGGCGAAAATGCATAGAACAGCTGATTTAAAATCTTTGTATCGGTTGGTTTAGAGTGATGCAATGAATACGTGTAACCGTGGTAAGCTTCCACCTTGTGTATCATGACGCCTCTGTACCAAGAAGGTATCCGCAGAAGTGCATAATTAGTAGGCACAGTCACGTTCACCGACAGGATGAAAGTCACCGAAAATCAAGCTGAGTGGCGTTGAAATTGTATAATATTTTTGTGAATGACAATATAGTAGAGAATACTCTGAATACAAACAATTTGTTTTCCTTGAGTTAAAATAACATAATCAGACTAGGTATTAACCAGTGAAATCATAATTTATTAAAAATTATTATAATTAAGTATTTACAATTGCATCGTTACTTTTAAATTTAACTACATCATAATTATGATTAATTAACCACTAAATAACATAACCTAAAGCTTGAAAACAGCGTGAAAACTGTTCACGATCACTGCGACATAATTATAATTAATGCTTAAATAAATGTTATCACGCTGAGCTTTGAAAATCAAATAGTTCGCTTTTATTTATGCTTTACATAATACTCGTACGTAGTCAAATCGGGTTAACTACTCAAAACAAGCGAATGTCAACTTGTACCGAAAAACTTGCAAAAGGCATGACGACAATATCAAAAAATTACAAATGTTTAGTCCGTCAGTTAGAGTATAGGAAAATAATGGACACGTATTTTTTTGTTTTGTAAATCAATGAATATTGACAAATATAAAACGCACCAAAACTCGGGAGTCATGACGTCAGCACGCTTTAAAATTATATCTAAAGGTGGACGCACAATTATCCGCGCCGAAGGAATCGACCGCGCCGAAAGAATTTTTTCTGATACGTATGACGTCATCTATTCGTCCGATTCGACGCGGATAAGTGTGCGAGGTTTAGTAGGATTTCATACAAGTAATTCTAAAATTCGATTCTTTCGGCGCGGTCGATTCCTTCGGCGCGGATAGGTGTGCGTCCACCTTAAGTGTGACGTATTGAGAATTGAAAAGCGTCGTATCTTCGTCATTTTTGATTTACGTAACAAAAGAAAAAATACGGGTCAAATATTTTTAGAATTTCTAACTGACGGACTAATTCGTTTTTTCGTTCATTTTTTGTCGTCTACCCTATTGCAAACGATAGATATCGCTATCCAGGTGAACTGTTGCTAAATTTTGCTAAATTATAGTGTATTGTATTATGTTCTGGGGCCACGGTATCTCTTTCGAACAGTCCCGCAGCCCCGGGTTATAGACAAGTCCTATACTATGATATGAGTGAGATCTAAAATTTAGCAACAGTTAGTGCGGTAGCGATAGCTAATAGCTATCGTTTACCATTGAGAGTTTTTGGTACAAGTTCACATTCACTAGTTTTGCTAGCTTAAAACGATTGTACTCAAGTAAAACTGGCATAAAATATTTACAAATGTCACAGTATGCATCGCATTAGTTGGCGTCATACAACAATTTCCCGGTAAATTTACTAGTTAATTTAGTTTTAGTATTATTCAACAGAATAGCAATATAATACAATGAATATCTACAGTGTTACAAGCGGACTTTGAATTCAGTTGTAATCTTATAAAGATTCAAATGTTGAATACAATAAAATCGAATATTGAAAACAAGAATATTAAACGGCTCTTGTTACCCACAGCATATAGTGGTGTAAATGGAACCGTCACGAAGCCGTCAACCAAGTTTTCTGTACATCATACTAAGTACTCTACGCCAAAAATGATTGCTGGGAAAGGACTTTCTTTGAAGGATTGCAATGTTACTCACTCAAGTATTTGTGCTGTTGATGGATGTATTGAATATTAAACGGGACATGGACGTATTTAATGTAAAGTTATAAACTTAAAAACGAGTGTTTAAAAACACTGGAAAATATTTTAATTTTGACCTCGAATAACCTCCAGTAACTAGAATGTCCCAGCTAAGGGTACAAAACAAAACAATGATCACAATCACGGAAAGAGCTTTAGGCTTGGTTTATTTACACCCTTTATAATGAAATAGATACTCACAAAAACAAAAATTATGAAGTCGATACTTTTTTGTTAGCTAAGCAGAGTATTATAGTAAACTCATAAAAGATTACTAATGTAAAGTCAGCCAGTATAACAGAAATTGTCAATATGGAGCTTGAAATCATTTCATCTTGGCGTTAACATAACATGAATCTGTTTTCTCTGATGAAATTGGCACTAAGTAGTGGGAATCCGGATCCATCTGTATTACAGTCTTAGGAGACCCATCTTGGCTTCGTCTTGGCGGAAGGTCGTACAGAGGAATATCATCTAGGTCATCATTATAAGTGTGTCCGTCTAATACCTTAAACCTTTTTGGACTCGCGACGATATCGTATTGGCCTTCGTTACACATATCACGTTCAGGGCCTGAGTGTCTAAATCTCAATGGATTTGGAACAGTATCGTACATATCCTGGTCCGGCTCAGGACCAGAATGTCTATATCTGATTGGACTGGGAACGGTATCATATTCGGTCTCAGAATCACTTCCATCCTCATTTTTGTTACTTTCAACCTTATTTAATTCAATTCGTACGTCTATGTTTTCGTCTGGTTTTGTTTTATTCTCGGATCCGGCTGCTGTTTCATTCTTAGTTTCTGATTTGGTCTCGTCTTTAATTTCCAACTTAGTGTCATTTTCAGTTTCTGATTTGATTTCCTTTGGAGTTTCTGATTTGATTTCTTTTGGAGTTTCCGCATTTAAATTCAAGTTAAGTTTCTTTAATTTGAAAAATGGTGAGTCGAACTTCAACACAGGTTTATCCTCGTCTTTATTTTCTTTTTCAGATTCTTTTATATCTTCATTTTTCGTTCCAAATAGCTCATCTTTTTTTTCAAACTTTAAGAGTTCGTTTAGATCCCTGAAACTTGCTGAATCACTTTTTTGCACCTTTCTCAACACTTCTTTACATATTGCATCCATTTGTCCTTTAGCAATTACGGGTCCTATAGGTGCTAGAGGCTTTTTGGCAAAAACTACTTTAGTATTAACATCATCAAGACGAGTTGGTGTTGTTGGGTCACTTGGTCGGGGCTCACTTATTTCAATGACCCCACTGTTCACAGTTAGAGTGCTTCCATTATTTTTGTCTTGTTCATCGTAATTAACATTGTACAATGGAGTAACTCCTGTTGACTCTTGTCTGACATACTGTTTATTGTTGGCAGTTATGCTGAAGATCGATTTCTTTTTCCACGCCAAATACAATGCCACCGATAGAAGAACTATAACTATCAACATGAGTAACATTGTAAACCCAAGAAGATAAACTGAATATTTTGGCAATTTTACGGTATTATCATGCAAATCTCTTGATAATCGATCATTAAAAGGAGGGTCATCCATATCACCGTGTAAAGCTGAACCTGAAATAGAAGAAATATCATAATTATGTTTTATCAAACCATTTCAATGATGTTTCCATTATATTGCTATGCCACAATTATACTACAATACAATTATACTCATAATTATTGTGATGTTATAAGGAAAAGGAGACTGTTTGTGTAATTATTTCTGGTACCTAAAACTTTCAATTTTAGATTATCAATAGGATTATTTTAATACTTTTAGTATTCAAATTGTATAAATGATGACACAGTTGCTATGGACTACTAATGTATTTAAGAGACGATTTTTATAATAATTAGACTCATTCTGCAATCTTTTTTTAATCCTAATTCAAAATTAATTAGTATCACTGCACAAACATAAATTATTGTAGAGAGCTTAAAATTACGATACATAAGTTTGTGAGGGACTAGTGTACTCTGCACTCGGAATATCTGTATAGTAGATCACCAGGGTCAAAGTGATTATTTATACAGGGTGGCAACGACAATACCACACAAATAAACTGCGTATATAAACCTCTTGGCGTTCTTAGTTTCCCAGAAGTTAAAAAACAATTGAAATTACTTTTGAAATTTCGCGAAAAACTCAAACATTACTGCACCGATTTTCATGCTGTTTTCACCAATGGATAGAGTGGTTCTCGAGAAAGGTTTTAATAGGTATATAATTTGTACGCGGCCAAAGCAGTGGGCATCAGCTAGTAAATGATAAATGACGCTATCCGATAAACGTCACTGATTGTCATGTTGCCGATAATTCAAAATCACTCTTACTTGTCTTAATAACTGTACCAAACGTTGATAAAGTTTAAAGTTCCACACAAAAAGAAACGTGGGACGAGTTGCACAAAGAAAATATTATTTATTTTGAGTTTCATCAACTCGTCCCAAATGGGCCGTGGACATGTGGGACCAGTTGCTGAATTACTCAATTGCCAAAAATTAAAATTTGTTTCAAGATGCGAATTGGTGCAAATTTAATTTAGAGTTAGTTTTTAGCATTATTTTTTTTCGTTAACAGTTTTCAGCTATTTGGTTTAATTTCACAAGCACTTTTTTTAAATTTCGGTGTTAGGATGCAGACACCAGTCTCCTTGTAGTGAATATTGACTTTATACTGTTTATAATTATCAGGGAAATAAACGAATTATTTATTTATTTCTAGAAACTATTATTAGCAGTGATTTCATTTACTGTCGTATTGTCGTCTGCACCATCTAAATTGCTTACAGTAACCTTATGAACATATGAGAACGGGTATTTATCGCGAATTTACCTTTAATTAAAGCCCGACGTTTCGGCCGTTCTCATATGTTTTATAATGTGTTCTGATCGTACAGTAACCTTTTCTCTTATATGACAATAGCTAAGTACAAAGCAATGTACAGAATGAGTAATAAAAAAAACTTACTTCTTGGAACATCAGGAGTCGTGCCATCAGGAACAGTTTGAAAAGCCTTCGTGCTATCAATAGTTAGTACACTTATCACCATAAATATTATATAATTTAACTCCATTTTACTGAGTAACGTGTAAATCCGAGCATATTAGCGAAATACTGAGCTTTAATATTCCTCTAGTGACTCCATTAAGGAAAACCTATTTAGTGACAATAATAACTCAGTAATAAAAAAGGAAGCTTTCAGCTTTATTCATTATAGAATAAGGTTGAAAATGCTTTAATTAAATGTATCATTACATGGTTTACTAGTGAGTGTGTCAGTCACATAGTTTATTAAAGTACTTATTTGTGTTGATAATTATGTTTGTTTCGTGTTGTTTGATTTGCTACTAAATACAAATATTGTTTGATTGCTGGTGGGACCGTATTTAGCTCATTTGTTTACCAGCCTTTCAGAAGTTTTTAATCTTTATTTTTGTTAATAGGCTAGTTTCCACCATCAATAAATTGCAAAACTAATTAGTCCGTCAGTTAAAGTATTGGAAAATAATGGACACGTATTTTTTGTTTTTGTAAATCACTGAGTAGGTACTGACAAAGATAAAACGCATCAAAACTCGGGAGTGGGGGTTCGTGACGTCACAACGCATTAAAAACTATATAGCACGGCGTGACGTATTGCGAATTTTAATAGTGTCGTATCTTCGTCAATTTTGGTTTATGTAACAAAAGAAAAAATACGGGTCAAATATTTTTTTATAATCTAACTGACGGACTAATTAGATTCTTTTAGGACACAAGCCTATTCATGCATAGGTTTTTGAAGTACATTTTCATTTTTACCTTTTACTAATTACTTTACAAGTAATACTCCACAGCTAATGATAGTAATGAGTTAAACAAGGCATTTATATTTTTTCGAAGTGAAAACTTGTATGCGTGTTAAGGGGCCGGCGGGGCATACGTCGTTCATACAAACGTAATACCAAAATAATTTGTAAACATATTCTGAAGGTGATGTGTATTTATTTTGATTGGATCACAGAATAATAGGTTCCCAAACACATATTTTGAATGTACACTGATTTAAACAAGAGTTATGAGAACAATAAATTTTCTATAGAAATTTTAAATTCCTCATTTCACGTCTTTATATCATTGTCCTTTCAAAATATTTATTTGGGAACATAATTATTCTATATTACAATCGAAATATGTATGTCACCGTAAAATTGTCAAATACGTTATGTTGTAATATCTCTAGCGATATTGTAAAATATCGAAATATTGTCAAATGAACATACTGCTTACAACAAAACGCATTATTTTACGTGACATGCATGCGATGGTAGTCAACTCACGAGGTGTGGAGGGAAGGAGGAGTCCCCCTTGCCCAGTGGTACAACTCTCATGAAAAGATATTGTACCATTCCTGAGAAATACCGGTTATTATAACCTAACCATAAAACACTTTATATTCCCCTAATAAAAAGCGTAGTTGACGGCCCCTATATCCGGGTGCAGGGTTTAAAGGAACCTAACTAACCTAACGGGGGGGTGCCCCAAGTCCCGATTATGGGGGCAGAGATACTTCCGTATGTTCTTTTGACAATAATTCGAGTCTTTACAATATCGCTAGAGAGATACACGTTATATTGTAATATAACGTATTTGACAATTTTACGGTGACATATACACACTACCTTAAGAATACGTTTGATTTTCATATTATTTCGGTATTACGTTTGTATGAAAATCGCATGCTCCGCCGGCCCCTTAAGCACTTTTTAACCGAATTCAAACAGGAGGAGGTTCTCAATTCGTCGGAACATTTTTTTTTTTTTATGTATGTTCCCCGATTACTCGAAGATGGCTGGAGCGATTTGAATTATTCTTTTTTTGTTTGAAAGGGTATACTTCCCAGGTGGTCCCATAATCATCAAGTCGGGATCTGATGATGGGATCCTGGAGACATTGAGAGAACTCTTCAAATTTCATAAGCACACTTGATGTGATTTGGGTAGTTTTTGGAAGAGTACTTTCTTAAAGTGGTCCCATTTCAATTTGGTGAAGATCTGATGAAGAACTTCGGAGATAGGCAACGGAACTCCTCAATAAATGATAGCACATGGACTGGGATTGCTGAAATCTCATGTCTATCTATTGTTTGTACACCAGTTCATAATATAATATCACGCCTCTACGCTGTGAAGGGGTAAGCACAAGTGAACCACTAAAAAGTGGAAAATAAAAACTTTTTTACAAAAAATAAAACCGACTCCAAAACCGAAAACAAAACAGTGAAAAATAACTTTAGCTTCAGAAGTCGGTGACAAAAAACTAAGTAAATCTATCAAACAAAGGTCACCGACTTCTGAAGCTAAAGTAATTTTTCACTTTTTTGTTTTCGGTTTTATTTTTTGTAAAAAAGTTTTTTATCGTATGGTGTCGTATCGTATCACCCAGTATTAGCTGGGTTGTGGAGGTCCAATAGGCAGTCCCTCCATGTAAAATACTGGTAATCAGCGGCATCCGGTTAGACTGGAAGCCGACCCCAACATAGTTGGGAAGAGGCTATAGGCAGATGATGATGACTTAAACTTTCACGATCAGAACACATTATAAAACATATGGAAACGGGTATTTATCGTGAAAGGTAAAGCCTTTAATAAATATAAGCCCGACGTTTCGACCGGATTGCACCAGCCGTGGTCGCGGGAAGTCTGAAGTTACACAACCCAAAAATTACCTTTAATATAAGCCCGACGTTTCAACCGGATTGCACCTGCCGTGGTCGCGGGAAGTCTGAAGTTACACAACGCAAAAATCCTCCTCCTCCTTACCAATGAGAAGCACTATTATAAGAGTACATAGTTCGGGAAGCGATTGAGATCAAGAAGTATCCTAATTTCAATCGCGAAGACGGCTTCAGACTTTCTTCCGCTTGGAATCCAGTGATCACTAAGTGTACCTACTCGTCAAGTGAAATCGTGTCAACATGCGGACACTGTTAGTGTAGTGTGCTGTTCTAGTGTGAACCGGCCCTAATTAACATTTATGAAGATCAAGTAAGGGTAGTTGAATAAACGCCTTCGCTTTGCTGTCGCGGTACCTCCAATACTTCAGTCTTCCCGCTACCACGACTGGTGCAATCCGGTCGAAACGTCGGGCTTATATTAGCAGTAAAATTCTCGATAAATACCCAGTTCCATATGTTTTTATAATGATAACATAATATAACTCAATTTCATCACAAATTACACAAATACTTAAATATTATCTCTAATAACTAGGTGTGAATTCAAATGATATGATGAATCAGGTGCCTTCTCTACACACAGGGAATATCTAATAGAGTAATTTCCTGCGTAATTAGTAGTTTCAATCGCTCTCAAACTTGTGTAATCGTAGAGGAATGTATTACATTATTTAGAGATGTCATTATTAGAGGTTAGATTACTAGAACTAGAATGTCCAACTACAACGCATTAAGTTACCACAAATTGTCAAATTTTCTCAATTAATTTTGAAGTTAACCGCCAACATTTATGTTTAAAAATCATTTAGCAATGTTACGTGCTGCTACGGATCCCTTCATGGGCGAGTCCGACTCGCACTTGGCCGCTTTTTTTTATGAAATGATGAAGATAAAACGCGTCAAAAATCATGAGTCAACACTCATGATTTTTGACGCGTTTTATCTTATTAAAGTGACGTCATAAGCCAACGCTTATGACGTCACTTTCCGGTAAAAAATGTACATAACTGTGATGTCTTCATTCTTTGTTTACGTGAAAAAAAGAAAAAATATATATCCAACAATTTTTGGAAATTCATCTGACGGACTATTAGGGCCAATTTAATAGATCAGCAACAATTGTGCAGTTCTAACTTCGAAAAATCAATAACATTTCATTCATTCATTAATTTTCATTTTTTTTTTGTATTTTGATGAAGTGGCAAAAATAATACAACTCCAATAAAATTAGCAAAAGTTTTACATACAAATACCGAGTTTTTTGCCTACGAGCCCAACTAAGTAAAAGTTTTATTTTTATTTTATACCTTGCCAAAATTATGTTAATATCAGAATTACCGTCTACTGCAGAGTTTCAACACAATTAAAACAAAGCTTGTTTAAAACTTCTAGGCATTTTGCATGGCTAACAAACTTTTTTTTTAATGAAAAACTTCCCTTATTTTATGTATTAAAACTACGTAAAGCTGAGGTTTTTAATTTGGAAGTAAGAGTGCTTTGAACGATCTCGCTCCATCGAGTTTCAAAAAGACGAAGAGTAATTTGTCTGAGAGTAACTAGAAGTGGACTGGGTCACAGGAATCCACTAGATATAAGAAGCAGAGGACACGTCGACATGTCGACGCTTGAGTAAGCATTAGATTTTACATCAAACATATGATAAACAGCATATGCCCGTGACTTTTCCCGCGTTAAAGTTGGACACCTAGAAAACATAGTACCAAGATAAAAAGTATCATCATCAGCCTATTAATGTTCCCACTGCTGGGACACAGGTCTCCTCTGTATGAGCGGGAAATAGTCTATAATCCGCCAGGCGGGCCCAGCGAGCGGGTTGGTAGATGTCACATGTCTTCGAGTTTTTTGATCCTAGGAAATGCCCGTTTCCTCACAATGTTTTCCTTCAACGTTTTGAGAGCACTGGTGATAAAAAGTTTCCTATAAGTTAATCCAGGTTTTGAACTATCTCTGTGCCAAATTTTGAGTAATTCAGCAATTATAATCCGTTTTGTAGTTTTTGCGTGAAAAAGTAACAAACATCCTGACTCACATAAATCCTCACAACTTTGGCATTTTAAGTAATATTTCTAGCTCTTGCCGGTGACATCGTTGGCATGGAATTTTTTATGTGTATGTGTGAAAACACAAAATTTTGTGTGCTAATTCAGGCTGTAATCTATCTCTGTGTCAAATTTCATCCAGGATTGTTCACAGTAAATGGTATACAAACTGGCGGTGGCTTTCAGTATGATTCGGTTTCCGAAATATTGATAGCAGTCAAGCTATCAAAACCAGTTTATGCCGATCTGTCACTGTACCGGAAATCTATACAAAACGAGGTACGTAGGTACACCATACCCGGGACCCTTCTAGTTACGGAGATATTAGTTCCAACTTTTTAGCAAGTGTTTTTTAAACACAAGAATAGTGTGATATGGCCTCGTTTATATGGCCGCCTGAATTAGCACATTATAATAAAGTCGCACAAACTACCATGAGGCCAAAATAATGTAATAAATTGCTAACCTATTTCTAGTAAACGGTCACAAATCTAGATCTCGATGGCTGGTACAGAGAAATTCCTGATAGGAAAAACGCAATATCATTTGCCCCGACCTATTCCATAAATCTTCAATTCAATGCTTGAATCGCTTACTTATCTTTCCTACTTGGCACGAGTGGACACTAAAAGCTCTTGACATTTCTTAGTTTCTGTACATGGCCTTTGATTTAGGTCGAACTTGGGTTTTGAGGGCCTGGGTAAATCTGTAAGTACCTACCTACTTTATATCCATATAAGGTCAACTATTAAAGGTCAAGTTTGCCCTACCTTATCCTGAGCAAACCTGTTCGGCACAGAAAAGGCGTTGGGCCGCAAATAACTGCACTAGAGGTACTTATTTTTTAAGGGTTATTTATTTTTATAGTATACTTACCAATAGTGTGAAACTAAGTATTCAGTTTCGAAAGAATTATGCTGTGTGGTGCTCCAAAAACAAACAAAAGCACAGACCAATTGTTTTATTTTTCGTAACCTTGTATGTGCCACTGCAGGAAGCCGACCCCAACATAGTTGAGAAAAGGCTGGGCAAAGGCCTCCCCATATCCTTCCAGGTACTCTTCTCCTGCACCACCTCGAACCAGTCTACGTGATGCGCGTTCAGGTAATTTTGCCATTTCTTTCTAGGCCGTAAATTCTCAGGCAACCATCGTGTTGAACCATTTGCCTATTGGTTATTAATTTTTGATTTTTGAAGTGTAAAGTGTAATGTGCTATAACTTGGGTGTATTGTAGCGCCGTAGGTCTAATAGAACCGTGAAAACTAGCTCTAAACCTGTGGAATTCAAATCGTCGAAATAATCTTACCTGTTCAGCCTTCCCCTTGCTGTCCCCGATCGCTGATGGAGCCTTAAAAACAAATCAAATCGAAATACCAAAGAATAAAGCAGAGGCAAAGAAACTCACAACAAATCTAGCACATTCGTTAATTCCAAAATTTCCAAAGCCACGAAAACCAATATTTTACAGACCCTTTGCTTGTCAATTTTATTACTTTTCATTACTGAGAAAAGGCGGCAAAAACACAGCTTATTGAACAGCGCTGTATGTAATGACAGAAGCAAATGTATTAGGGTACTGACGCAAGTCAAGCTTATTACATTGCCAGATTGACGTACTCGTATTTCATTTGCTTGTAAATCGAAGCTTTCTTATCGAAACACATAAAGGGTGATTTCAAGGTTTTTTCAATCAAATATAAAGAAAAAGTTTGCTATTATTTCAGCTATCAGAATGTTGCCGATTATTAAGTAACTAAAAAAAAAAAAAGAGAAAGTATCGGAAAGTAGTGGAATACTACCGACTGAACCCGATTTGCATAACACGGCTAAAATACAAATAGTGGCAAGTGGTTCATCAGTTAAAGTCCTCTGTACTATACTAACCGACCACAAAATATATTGTTTATTTCGTGTATATCTATGTGAAATGTTTGTAAAAATCCAAAAGAAACCCAAATGTTTCTCTTCTTAATATCTCATTTTCTCCGTCGTTAGCTCAATTCTGAGAATCACGACCAAAGAAAGCCGAAAAGAAAAAAAATATTGTTCACGTAGTACTTATTATGTTCTTGGCCGGTGTGACATTTCTATTTTGGTTGTTTTCTTTTTGTCGTGATTCTTTGTAACTTCTTGCAATATTATAATAATTATTCCATATCAGTAGCTGTTTTGACTCTAAATTTTAACTGATTCAAATAGTTTATAAATCATACTGTGAATTTTAAATATATTAAATTATTAGTAAGCATTATGATTGTCAGATATTTATTATTAAAATCATGTTTAGTTTAGTTGCTGTATTGATGTAAGTAAAGTTGGAAGGGGACATCCCCTCCATACTGCCAACGGCGGCGATGGCTGACCATGGCCGAGGCAGTTGTTCGGTGACGGCGGAATGGTGAAGTCCATCTAACAAAAATACCGCACGCGCAAGATTATAATTTAAATATAGTTATTGTTGTGATGAATATAGTAGTGATTGATGTCATTATATGAAGTTTTATTTTAAGTCAGAAGTGGTATAAACCTGCGAGCCATGTCGGACAAAAACCGTAAGTAGTTTTATGAATTAATAACGTTATTTTCTTTTTTTTTGTATCAGACAAGTTCAGTGAGCGATGTATTATGTAGTGTCATGATTCTGTAGCAGTCATTGTAGCATATTTTCTGGATAATTAGTAGTAATTGGGCCGATACACGTAGTGCCTTTGGTCGAGGCTACTCCTCGATAGGGTAAGCGTTGTTGGACTAATTATATAATGAGTTAATAGTCTGGCCAGTGTTCACGGTGCCTTCGGTCGAGGCTACTCCTCGATAGGGTTACCGTTGCATTGAACTGATTATTTAAAGAGTAAATGGAATTTAATTGAATTTCGCTACGGGATTTCACTTAATCGTGCTACACGAGTCTGTTTCACTCACTGAATTTTCTGATTGACCTTAAAGTCTGATTGATAAGCGACAGTTTAGATTTTGTTGATTGCGACAATTTCTAGTGACTGTGACCTGTAATATAATGTGTCAACTCCTATGCGGCGTGCACTCTGATTCAGCCATGTAGGTGAACTGTTCAGAGATGTTCGAGCGTAGTGTAAACTCCTATGCGGCGTGCACTCTGATTCAGCCATGTAGGTGAGCTGTTCAGAGATGTGCGAGCGTAGTGTAAACTCCTATGCGGCGTGCACTTTGATTCAGCCATGTAGGTGAGCTGTTCAGAGATGTACGATCGCAGTGTAAACTCCTATGCGGCGTGCACTCTGATTCAGCCATGTAGGTGAGCTGCTCAGAGATGTGCGAGCGTAGTATAAACTCCTATGCGGCGTGCACTCTGATTCAGCCATGTAGGTGAGCTGTTCAGAGATGTACGAGCGTAGTGTAAACTCCTATGCGGCGTGCACTCTGATTCAGCCATGTAGGTGAGCTGTTCAGAGATGTACGAGCGTAGTGTAAACTCCTATGCGGCGTGCACTTTGATTCAGCCATGTAGGTGAGCTGTTCAGAGATGTACGAGCGTAGTGTAGACCCCTATGCATCGCGCACTTTGATTCAGCCATGTAGGTGAGCTGTCCAGAGATGTGCGATCGTAGTGTAGACTCCTATGCTGCGTGCAGTAATACAGCCATGTAGGTGAGCTGTTGTTTTGAGCTTAGAGTAAGCATTTGTGCAGTAATACAGCCATGTAGGTGAGCTGTTGTTTAGAACTCTAAAGTAGGCACTTGTGCAGTAATACAGCCATGTAGGTGAGCTGTTGTTTAGAGCTTAGAGTAAGCATTTGTGCAGTAATACAGCCATGTAGGTGAGCTGTCGTTTAGAGCTTAGAGTAAGCACTTGTGCAGTAATACAGCCATGTAGGTGAGCTGTTGTTTAGAGCTTAGAGTAAGCATTTGTGCAGTAATACAGCCATGTAGGTGAGCTGTTGTTTAGAGCTTAGAGTAAGCATTTGTGCAGTAATACAGCCATGTAGGTGAGCTGTTGTTTAGAGCTTAGAGTAGGCACTTGTGCAGTAATACAGCCATGTAGGTGAGCTATTATTTAGAGCTTAGAGTATGCATTTGTGCAGTAATACAGCCATGTAGGTGAGCTGTTGTTTAGAGCTTAGAGTAAGCACTTCTGCAGTAATACAGCCATGTAGGTGTGCTGTTGTTTAGATATTAGAGTAGGCACTTGTGCAGTAATATAGCCATGTAGGTGAGCTGTAGTGTTAATTTTATTTTTATTGGTTTATGTATATACATTGGTGTAGATAACGAGAGCTACACTCCAGAACGACCTCGATCACGGACACGACGAAGACTACGGTCTCCCTCCAGTGAGTCCGATGAGTCACGTAGGCCCCGGAAAAAGTCGAGGACTAAAAGAGGACTGTCTGCGGAAGACCTGTTGAAGATATTAACTGCACTGCCAAACAATTCAAGTAAGAGTACTTCTACGACCAATGTGTTACCCGAGTTTGATCCTAACAATAAATCCCAGGATGTCGAACGGTGGTTGAGGAAAGTAAATCAGTGTGCTGTGATCTATGGCTGGGATGAAACGCAAACCATCCATTACGCGCTTCAAAAATTATGTGGTCTGGCAAAACAGTGGTACGAGTCTCTTCCATCGCTCGATTTCTCATGGGAGGAGTGGCAAATTAAATTTAAGAAAGCGTTTCCAAACGATATAAATTTTGGTAAACTACTGGAAGAAATGTTACACCGAAGATCTCGCACAGATGAAACACTTAGAGATTACTTCTATGATAAATTAGCATTACTAAGTAGGTGCGAGATTGTCGGTCGTAAGGCCGTTGATTGTATTATATATGGAATCGCTGATAATTCCATTAGAAATGGGGCTCAAGCTCTTAAATGTGAAGAGCCTGAAGATTTGCTAAACTACTTAGCATCGCAACAGCAAACGCTAGTGAAGGAACCTGTGCGAGGATCATCCGATCGATCTTTTAGAAAGCGCGATTTTCGTGCAAGTAATAACGATCAGAATAGGGTTTCATCATCAAATAGGCCAACTGAAGGTGTTTGTTTTAATTGTGGCGAGCGCGGACATAGTTACCCTGCTTGTAACAAACCTTTGATAAAATGTGTCAAGTGTAAGAGGGTCGGCCATAATTCGAACAGATGCGCTAGGAAGCCTTTACAGGAAACCAATAGCCAGTCTACTCAGAATGCTGAACAAAAGGTGCTTAAAGTAACTTCTGATTTACATAAAACTAGTCAAGTAAATCCCACAACTTCAAATATTGTCGTTAAAAATGACTCTATGAGCAATAACAACAAATTTAATAAAATTGCTTATGTTAATGGTACTCAGCTAAATGCTTATATAGATTTTGGGAGCGAGTGTAGTATGATCAGGAATTCAGAAGCTAAAAGCCTCGGTCTCTCTGAGCGCCACGAATTGTTACCAACTATAAAAGGTTTTGGTAATTCCAATGTCAAGCCAAGGTTTCAGTCCACCGTTTGGATTAAAATTGATGAAATAGAAAGCGAACTGAGTATTTTGGCTGTCGACGATGAATTGTTAGATACTCCAATGCTAGTAGGTCAGAACTTTACCGAGCTGCCGTCCGTAATGGTAATGAAAGATAGTAGGAGTCTTAATTTTTACCATGCTCCTTGTGGTGTCTCTGGCGATAGGGACGCGGTTCTCGATCTTTATGTTGCTAAAGAAATAGTCATATCGAAGGGGGGGCTAGTAGAAGTATATACACGCGAATCATATACGGGTGACATATACTCCGATGGATGCTCTAGAATGATTCCAAACCGGGAGTACTACCTACATCAGGGATGTTATAAGATAGAGGGCAGCAAAGGAATCATATTTGTAACTGCGTTAACAAATACTCCCATTATTTTCAAAGCGGACAGACTAATAGCTAGAGTTATACCCATTAAAGAGACTAAGACGTTGATCGTGCGTTCGGATAAATATCATAGCAATTTGTTGCCCTTAAACGAATCTGATATTAAAGTAAGACATAACATAGATCAAAATGTCCGCGATAAATTATACAAACTCTTGCAAAAGTATAGGCACTGTTTCGCGGCTAATCTGAGTGAGTTAGGCTGTGCAAAAGACACTGTAATGAACATAGACTTGCAGGATAAGGGTCCAGTTGTCTACAGACCCTATCGTCTGTCACATAATGAACGTCAAAAGGTTAGGGATATAATCAATGACTTAGTTAAAAATGATATCGTTCAAGAGTCCAATTCAAACTATGCCAGCCCCATACTATTAGTAAAAAAAAAGGACGGCGAACCTCGGCTTTGCGTTGACTATCGGGCGCTTAATAATAAAACGGTAAAAGACAAATACCCATTGCCATTAATTGACGACCAACTTTCGAATCTAAGTGGCAACAAGTTTTTTATAACTTTGGATTTAGCTTCGGGCTATTATCAGATACCAATGGGAGAACAGAGCCGTCACTTGACTGCGTTCGTCACCCCGGACGGACATTATGAATTTAAACGTATGCCGTTCGGGTTGGCAAACGCACCCTCAGTATTTCAAAAAATGATGAATCGTCTACTGGGTTCACGAAGGTTTACATCCGCACTAGCATACATGGATGATCTCCTTATTCCATCGGCCTCTATAAACGAAGGTTTTAATCGACTAGAGGACGTACTTAACGTGATTCAAGAGGCCGGTCTTACATTGAAGCTTTCAAAATGTAGTTTTTTCGATACTAAAATAGAATATTTAGGGTACGAAATCTCGTCGGAGGGTATAAAGCCTAGCGAACGAAAAATTTTGGCTGTGCGAGATTTCCCAGTGCCACGTAATGTTCACGAAGTGAGGCAGTTCCTCGGTCTGGCGAGTTATTTCCGCAGATTTGTGAAAGGATTTGGGGAAATTGCTAAGCCCTTGACAACTCTGCTCAAAAAGGATGTGCAGTGGCGATGGAATTGTGAAGAGTTAAAATCCTTCACAACTCTAAAAGACCGTCTAATCGAACGTCCGCTGTTGGCTTTATACAACCCAGAGTTGGAGACTGAAGTGCATACAGATGCTAGTGCTCTCGGCTTAGGTGGTATTCTAATGCAATGGCAGCTTTCACCCAGGGTGTTAAAACCCATTGCCTACTTTAGTAGGCAAACCACACCCGAAGAACACCATTTCCACTCGTACGAGTTAGAGAAGTTAGCCGTGGTTTGCTCATTAAAGAAATTCCGCCCCTATCTTTTAGGACTGAACTTCTCTGTTTATACAGACTGCAATGCGTTGCGAACCACCTTGACTAAAAGAGACTTAATTCCTCGTATAGCACGTTGGTGGTTGCAAATTAGCGAGTACAACTTCACCATTGAGTATCGGCCAGGTAGTCGAATGAGCCATGTCGATGCTCTGAGTCGGAATCCTCCGAATGGAGATATTACTAGCCAAATCCTAAAAACCTTGAACATAAGCACAGATAACTGGATACTCACCCTACAGATGGCAGATCCTAAACTCGATCATATTTTCAAAATTCTAAAACCCAATGTTACTGAGGAAGTTTCGGAAATAAAAAAGAACTACGCTATTAGGAATCATTCGTTGCATAGGAAGGTTGGGGAAGAGTTTCGTTTAGTCATTCCCAAAGACGCTAGGTGGCAAGTTTGCAAGGCAAATCACGATGACGTAGGTCATTTTGGGTTTGCTAAGACACTAGAGCGAATTCAGGGCCGTTACTGGTTTCCAAAATTAAGGCGCTTTGTAAAAAAATATGTAGCAGCGTGCATAGACTGTGCATATAACAAAGACAATGCATCCCGGATTCGTACTGGCCTTCTGCATCCCATACATAAAGTGGAAAAGCCCTTCCACACGCTCCACTTGGACCACTTGGGCCCATTTGTACGGAGCAAGTCTCGCAACAGCTATATTTTAACGATAGTGGACGGTTTTACGAAATACCTTTTTGCCAAACCGGTTAGGGACACAAAAACAAAAAGTGTTATTAAAATTCTGGATAATTTGTTTTGTGATTTCGGTGTACCATGTAGAATTATTTCGGATCGCGGGACGGCTTTTACTTCGGCTCAATTTAAGACTTTTTGCACCAATAAAGGAATTAAACATATCCTTAACGCAGTTGCTTGTCCCAGGGCAAATGGTCAGGCTGAGAGATTCAATCAGACGATCCTCGCAGCTTTGTCTACACAAAATTTTGGCAAGGATGAACGTGTTTGGGACGAGCAGCTGGGTCGAGTCCAATGGGGTATAAATAATACGGTCAATGCTACCACTAAGAAAAGTGCATCAGAATTATTATTTGGGATAAAACTAAATGGTCCCATTGATAACATGTTGACAATCGAGACCATTGAACCCAGTGGTGAATCGATTTCTCACACATCAACTGTAGTAGCCACTGAGATTAGTAACAACCATTTTCCCAGTAGCAGTAACAATGTCGAAATGTCTTCTGATGATTTGCATGATATCAGTAATGCCAATCAATCCCCGTCGGCCCCTCTAAATACCTCCACTCTTAATAAAACGCATGAGATCCCTTGTCCACTTTCTTCTACCTTACCTGATGTTTTAGTGGACAATGAACACTCTAATCCATTTTCGTCAATTCGCCCCGAGCCGTCTGCGGAAATTGATAGAATTAGGGAGGAAGCTTCAATCAACATTACAGACAGCCAAATTCGCCAAAAGACAGTTTATGATAGGAACAGGTCTCCAGCAGCTTCATATCATGTAGGTGACTTGGTAAAAATCACTAGGACCAATTTTAAGAATGATGGCAAAAGCAAAAAGCTTTTACCAAAATTCATAGGTCCTTACAGGATTACAAAATGCTTAGGAAATGACCGTTATAAAATTGCAAATGTCCCCGGTTTTAAAGAAAGAAAATACGAGTCTGTAATAGCGGCAGATAGGATGCGGCCTTGGATAAATATCAAAGCGCTAGAAATTAATGAATCTTCTAGCTCTTCTACGTCGGACTCTGATACTAGTTCAGATAAAGAATACTGTGATTAATTGTGTACATTATTGATTTTGGTTTATTTTGTCACGATAAGTGTGATTTTAGACATATTATGTGTGGTAGAGATTGTATTATAGGTATATCTACAAACAATTTTATGTTAAAAAATTAGAGATTAGTCGATTTATGATTTTGTGGACATTATTTTGTTGTAATATTGATAGGATCTGTTTCAATCAAATTGATGTTTTGTTTATACTCACGTCAGATTTTCACTTCAGCTGGTTATTGTGTATAATGTTATTTTGTAATAAAATGCAAGTATGTATACGCTATGATTGACAGGATTATTTCGAATGTCGTGATTTATTGCGTGCACCGGAGTTTTGCACGCAGTCGGACGGCCGAATGTCGTGATTCTTTGTAACTTCTTGCAATATTATAATAATTATTCCATATCAGTAGCTGTTTTGACTCTAAATTTTAACTGATTCAAATAGTTTATAAATCATACTGTGAATTTTAAATATATTAAATTATTAGTAAGCATTATGATTGTCAGATATTTATTATTAAAATCATGTTTAGTTTAGTTGCTGTATTGATGTAAGTAAAGTTGGAAGGGGACATCCCCTCCATACTGCCAACGGCGGCGATGGCTGACCATGGCCGAGGCAGTTGTTCGGTGACGGCGGAATGGTGAAGTCCATCTAACAAAAATACCGCACGCGCAAGATTATAATTTAAATATAGTTATTGTTGTGATGAATATAGTAGTGATTGATGTCATTATATGAAGTTTTATTTTAAGTCAGAAGTGGTATAAACCTGCGAGCCATGTCGGACAAAAACCGTAAGTAGTTTTATGAATTAATAACGTTATTTTCTTTTTTTTTGTATCAGACAAGTTCAGTGAGCGATGTATTATGTAGTGTCATGATTCTGTAGCAGTCATTGTAGCATATTTTCTGGATAATTAGTAGTAATTGGGCCGATACACGTAGTGCCTTTGGTCGAGGCTACTCCTCGATAGGGTAAGCGTTGTTGGACTAATTATATAATGAGTTAATAGTCTGGCCAGTGTTCACGGTGCCTTCGGTCGAGGCTACTCCTCGATAGGGTTACCGTTGCATTGAACTGATTATTTAAAGAGTAAATGGAATTTAATTGAATTTCGCTACGGGATTTCACTTAATCGTGCTACACGAGTCTGTTTCACTCACTGAATTTTCTGATTGACCTTAAAGTCTGATTGATAAGCGACAGTTTAGATTTTGTTGATTGCGACAATTTCTAGTGACTGTGACCTGTAATATAATGTGTCAACTCCTATGCGGCGTGCACTCTGATTCAGCCATGTAGGTGAACTGTTCAGAGATGTTCGAGCGTAGTGTAAACTCCTATGCGGCGTGCACTCTGATTCAGCCATGTAGGTGAGCTGTTCAGAGATGTGCGAGCGTAGTGTAAACTCCTATGCGGCGTGCACTTTGATTCAGCCATGTAGGTGAGCTGTTCAGAGATGTACGATCGCAGTGTAAACTCCTATGCGGCGTGCACTCTGATTCAGCCATGTAGGTGAGCTGCTCAGAGATGTGCGAGCGTAGTATAAACTCCTATGCGGCGTGCACTCTGATTCAGCCATGTAGGTGAGCTGTTCAGAGATGTACGAGCGTAGTGTAAACTCCTATGCGGCGTGCACTCTGATTCAGCCATGTAGGTGAGCTGTTCAGAGATGTACGAGCGTAGTGTAAACTCCTATGCGGCGTGCACTTTGATTCAGCCATGTAGGTGAGCTGTTCAGAGATGTACGAGCGTAGTGTAGACCCCTATGCATCGCGCACTTTGATTCAGCCATGTAGGTGAGCTGTCCAGAGATGTGCGATCGTAGTGTAGACTCCTATGCTGCGTGCAGTAATACAGCCATGTAGGTGAGCTGTTGTTTTGAGCTTAGAGTAAGCATTTGTGCAGTAATACAGCCATGTAGGTGAGCTGTTGTTTAGAACTCTAAAGTAGGCACTTGTGCAGTAATACAGCCATGTAGGTGAGCTGTTGTTTAGAGCTTAGAGTAAGCATTTGTGCAGTAATACAGCCATGTAGGTGAGCTGTCGTTTAGAGCTTAGAGTAAGCACTTGTGCAGTAATACAGCCATGTAGGTGAGCTGTTGTTTAGAGCTTAGAGTAAGCATTTGTGCAGTAATACAGCCATGTAGGTGAGCTGTTGTTTAGAGCTTAGAGTAAGCATTTGTGCAGTAATACAGCCATGTAGGTGAGCTGTTGTTTAGAGCTTAGAGTAGGCACTTGTGCAGTAATACAGCCATGTAGGTGAGCTATTATTTAGAGCTTAGAGTATGCATTTGTGCAGTAATACAGCCATGTAGGTGAGCTGTTGTTTAGAGCTTAGAGTAAGCACTTCTGCAGTAATACAGCCATGTAGGTGTGCTGTTGTTTAGATATTAGAGTAGGCACTTGTGCAGTAATATAGCCATGTAGGTGAGCTGTAGTGTTAATTTTATTTTTATTGGTTTATGTATATACATTGGTGTAGATAACGAGAGCTACACTCCAGAACGACCTCGATCACGGACACGACGAAGACTACGGTCTCCCTCCAGTGAGTCCGATGAGTCACGTAGGCCCCGGAAAAAGTCGAGGACTAAAAGAGGACTGTCTGCGGAAGACCTGTTGAAGATATTAACTGCACTGCCAAACAATTCAAGTAAGAGTACTTCTACGACCAATGTGTTACCCGAGTTTGATCCTAACAATAAATCCCAGGATGTCGAACGGTGGTTGAGGAAAGTAAATCAGTGTGCTGTGATCTATGGCTGGGATGAAACGCAAACCATCCATTACGCGCTTCAAAAATTATGTGGTCTGGCAAAACAGTGGTACGAGTCTCTTCCATCGCTCGATTTCTCATGGGAGGAGTGGCAAATTAAATTTAAGAAAGCGTTTCCAAACGATATAAATTTTGGTAAACTACTGGAAGAAATGTTACACCGAAGATCTCGCACAGATGAAACACTTAGAGATTACTTCTATGATAAATTAGCATTACTAAGTAGGTGCGAGATTGTCGGTCGTAAGGCCGTTGATTGTATTATATATGGAATCGCTGATAATTCCATTAGAAATGGGGCTCAAGCTCTTAAATGTGAAGAGCCTGAAGATTTGCTAAACTACTTAGCATCGCAACAGCAAACGCTAGTGAAGGAACCTGTGCGAGGATCATCCGATCGATCTTTTAGAAAGCGCGATTTTCGTGCAAGTAATAACGATCAGAATAGGGTTTCATCATCAAATAGGCCAACTGAAGGTGTTTGTTTTAATTGTGGCGAGCGCGGACATAGTTACCCTGCTTGTAACAAACCTTTGATAAAATGTGTCAAGTGTAAGAGGGTCGGCCATAATTCGAACAGATGCGCTAGGAAGCCTTTACAGGAAACCAATAGCCAGTCTACTCAGAATGCTGAACAAAAGGTGCTTAAAGTAACTTCTGATTTACATAAAACTAGTCAAGTAAATCCCACAACTTCAAATATTGTCGTTAAAAATGACTCTATGAGCAATAACAACAAATTTAATAAAATTGCTTATGTTAATGGTACTCAGCTAAATGCTTATATAGATTTTGGGAGCGAGTGTAGTATGATCAGGAATTCAGAAGCTAAAAGCCTCGGTCTCTCTGAGCGCCACGAATTGTTACCAACTATAAAAGGTTTTGGTAATTCCAATGTCAAGCCAAGGTTTCAGTCCACCGTTTGGATTAAAATTGATGAAATAGAAAGCGAACTGAGTATTTTGGCTGTCGACGATGAATTGTTAGATACTCCAATGCTAGTAGGTCAGAACTTTACCGAGCTGCCGTCCGTAATGGTAATGAAAGATAGTAGGAGTCTTAATTTTTACCATGCTCCTTGTGGTGTCTCTGGCGATAGGGACGCGGTTCTCGATCTTTATGTTGCTAAAGAAATAGTCATATCGAAGGGGGGGCTAGTAGAAGTATATACACGCGAATCATGTACGGGTGACATATACTCCGATGGATGCTCTAGAATGATTCCAAACCGGGAGTACTACCTACATCAGGGATGTTATAAGATAGAGGGCAGCAAAGGAATCATATTTGTAACTGCGTTAACAAATACTCCCATTATTTTCAAAGCGGACAGACTAATAGCTAGAGTTATACCCATTAAAGAGACTAAGACGTTGATCGTGCGTTCGGATAAATATCATAGCAATTTGTTGCCCTTAAACGAATCTGATATTAAAGTAAGACATAACATAGATCAAAATGTCCGCGATAAATTATACAAACTCTTGCAAAAGTATAGGCACTGTTTCGCGGCTAATCTGAGTGAGTTAGGCTGTGCAAAAGACACTGTAATGAACATAGACTTGCAGGATAAGGGTCCAGTTGTCTACAGACCCTATCGTCTGTCACATAATGAACGTCAAAAGGTTAGGGATATAATCAATGACTTAGTTAAAAATGATATCGTTCAAGAGTCCAATTCAAACTATGCCAGCCCCATACTATTAGTAAAAAAAAAGGACGGCGAACCTCGGCTTTGCGTTGACTATCGGGCGCTTAATAATAAAACGGTAAAAGACAAATACCCATTGCCATTAATTGACGACCAACTTTCGAATCTAAGTGGCAACAAGTTTTTTATAACTTTGGATTTAGCTTCGGGCTATTATCAGATACCAATGGGAGAACAGAGCCGTCACTTGACTGCGTTCGTCACCCCGGACGGACATTATGAATTTAAACGTATGCCGTTCGGGTTGGCAAACGCACCCTCAGTATTTCAAAAAATGATGAATCGTCTACTGGGTTCACGAAGGTTTACATCCGCACTAGCATACATGGATGATCTCCTTATTCCATCGGCCTCTATAAACGAAGGTTTTAATCGACTAGAGGACGTACTTAACGTGATTCAAGAGGCCGGTCTTACATTGAAGCTTTCAAAATGTAGTTTTTTCGATACTAAAATAGAATATTTAGGGTACGAAATCTCGTCGGAGGGTATAAAGCCTAGCGAACGAAAAATTTTGGCTGTGCGAGATTTCCCAGTGCCACGTAATGTTCACGAAGTGAGGCAGTTCCTCGGTCTGGCGAGTTATTTCCGCAGATTTGTGAAAGGATTTGGGGAAATTGCTAAGCCCTTGACAACTCTGCTCAAAAAGGATGTGCAGTGGCGATGGAATTGTGAAGAGTTAAAATCCTTCACAACTCTAAAAGACCGTCTAATCGAACGTCCGCTGTTGGCTTTATACAACCCAGAGTTGGAGACTGAAGTGCATACAGATGCTAGTGCTCTCGGCTTAGGTGGTATTCTAATGCAATGGCAGCTTTCACCCAGGGTGTTAAAACCCATTGCCTACTTTAGTAGGCAAACCACACCCGAAGAACACCATTTCCACTCGTACGAGTTAGAGAAGTTAGCCGTGGTTTGCTCATTAAAGAAATTCCGCCCCTATCTTTTAGGACTGAACTTCTCTGTTTATACAGACTGCAATGCGTTGCGAACCACCTTGACTAAAAGAGACTTAATTCCTCGTATAGCACGTTGGTGGTTGCAAATTAGCGAGTACAACTTCACCATTGAGTATCGGCCAGGTAGTCGAATGAGCCATGTCGATGCTCTGAGTCGGAATCCTCCGAATGGAGATATTACTAGCCAAATCCTAAAAACCTTGAACATAAGCACAGATAACTGGATACTCACCCTACAGATGGCAGATCCTAAACTCGATCATATTTTCAAAATTCTAAAACCCAATGTTACTGAGGAAGTTTCGGAAATAAAAAAGAACTACGCTATTAGGAATCATTCGTTGCATAGGAAGGTTGGGGAAGAGTTTCGTTTAGTCATTCCCAAAGACGCTAGGTGGCAAGTTTGCAAGGCAAATCACGATGACGTAGGTCATTTTGGGTTTGCTAAGACACTAGAGCGAATTCAGGGCCGTTACTGGTTTCCAAAATTAAGGCGCTTTGTAAAAAAATATGTAGCAGCGTGCATAGACTGTGCATATAACAAAGACAATGCATCCCGGATTCGTACTGGCCTTCTGCATCCCATACATAAAGTGGAAAAGCCCTTCCACACGCTCCACTTGGACCACTTGGGCCCATTTGTACGGAGCAAGTCTCGCAACAGCTATATTTTAACGATAGTGGACGGTTTTACGAAATACCTTTTTGCCAAACCGGTTAGGGACACAAAAACAAAAAGTGTTATTAAAATTCTGGATAATTTGTTTTGTGATTTCGGTGTACCATGTAGAATTATTTCGGATCGCGGGACGGCTTTTACTTCGGCTCAATTTAAGACTTTTTGCACCAATAAAGGAATTAAACATATCCTTAACGCAGTTGCTTGTCCCAGGGCAAATGGTCAGGCTGAGAGATTCAATCAGACGATCCTCGCAGCTTTGTCTACACAAAATTTTGGCAAGGATGAACGTGTTTGGGACGAGCAGCTGGGTCGAGTCCAATGGGGTATAAATAATACGGTCAATGCTACCACTAAGAAAAGTGCATCAGAATTATTATTTGGGATAAAACTAAATGGTCCCATTGATAACATGTTGACAATCGAGACCATTGAACCCAGTGGTGAATCGATTTCTCACACATCAACTGTAGTAGCCACTGAGATTAGTAACAACCATTTTCCCAGTAGCAGTAACAATGTCGAAATGTCTTCTGATGATTTGCATGATATCAGTAATGCCAATCAATCCCCGTCGGCCCCTCTAAATACCTCCACTCTTAATAAAACGCATGAGATCCCTTGTCCACTTTCTTCTACCTTACCTGATGTTTTAGTGGACAATGAACACTCTAATCCATTTTCGTCAATTCGCCCCGAGCCGTCTGCGGAAATTGATAGAATTAGGGAGGAAGCTTCAATCAACATTACAGACAGCCAAATTCGCCAAAAGACAGTTTATGATAGGAACAGGTCTCCAGCAGCTTCATATCATGTAGGTGACTTGGTAAAAATCACTAGGACCAATTTTAAGAATGATGGCAAAAGCAAAAAGCTTTTACCAAAATTCATAGGTCCTTACAGGATTACAAAATGCTTAGGAAATGACCGTTATAAAATTGCAAATGTCCCCGGTTTTAAAGAAAGAAAATACGAGTCTGTAATAGCGGCAGATAGGATGCGGCCTTGGATAAATATCAAAGCGCTAGAAATTAATGAATCTTCTAGCTCTTCTACGTCGGACTCTGATACTAGTTCAGATAAAGAATACTGTGATTAATTGTGTACATTATTGATTTTGGTTTATTTTGTCACGATAAGTGTGATTTTAGACATATTATGTGTGGTAGAGATTGTATTATAGGTATATCTACAAACAATTTTATGTTAAAAAATTAGAGATTAGTCGATTTATGATTTTGTGGACATTATTTTGTTGTAATATTGATAGGATCTGTTTCAATCAAATTGATGTTTTGTTTATACTCACGTCAGATTTTCACTTCAGCTGGTTATTGTGTATAATGTTATTTTGTAATAAAATGCAAGTATGTATACGCTATGATTGACAGGATTATTTCGAATGTCGTGATTTATTGCGTGCACCGGAGTTTTGCACGCAGTCGGACGGCCGAATGTCGTGATTCTTTGTAACTTCTTGCAATATTATAATAATTATTCCATATCAGTAGCTGTTTTGACTCTAAATTTTAACTGATTCAAATAGTTTATAAATCATACTGTGAATTTTAAATATATTAAATTATTAGTAAGCATTATGATTGTCAGATATTTATTATTAAAATCATGTTTAGTTTAGTTGCTGTATTGATGTAAGTAAAGTTGGAAGGGGACATCCCCTCCATACTGCCAACGGCGGCGATGGCTGACCATGGCCGAGGCAGTTGTTCGGTGACGGCGGAATGGTGAAGTCCATCTAACAAAAATACCGCACGCGCAAGATTATAATTTAAATATAGTTATTGTTGTGATGAATATAGTAGTGATTGATGTCATTATATGAAGTTTTATTTTATTTTGTTTTATTGTTTTGCCCTGTATGAGTCAAATAAATACTTTCTTCACTTTCACTTTCTTTTACTTTTTCTTTTTTTCTTTTACTTTTTTCTTTCTTTCACTTTTTCTTTACTTTCTTCTTACTAAAAGACTGAGGGTACCTACGCGCCTGGCATAAAGACTATTCCATCGGCAATTCCCATAATTTACCGTTTACAAGAAAGAAAAGCTCCGTCTCATTCTTCTCACAGTACTCTTAATACACCTAATCTTTTACGAGGGGAATTAAATGAAGCGTCAGTAATTGCCACTCAATGAATCGTAAGTAGATTAAATGATTTATCTTCATCTTTTAGGTACCTCATTTTCTCTTAAGCCCCCATACATCTTGTTCGTGTACTGGCCAATTCTGTTAGGAAAAGGTTTTTGAAAATGTTAACCAAGGTTTATACAATGTCAGAATTATTTTTACTTTCAATTCAAATGAAATTCAGTAGGCATGCTGTCGTATTGGTTGCCAGCGAGATGGACCGAAGACATTGTTATTGTCGCGGGTAAAACCTGGTTGAGAATGGCACAGGAACGTGGACATTGGCACAAACAAAGAGACGCCTATCATCATCATCATCATCATCTCAGCCGAAAGACGTCCACAGCTGGACATAGGCCTACCCCAAGTGTCGCCACATTGACCGGTCCCTTGCGACTCGCATCCACTGGATTCCCGCAACCTTCACCAGGTCATCGGTCCACCTAGTGGGAGGTCTTCCAACGCATCGTCTTCCGGTTCGCGTTCGCCACTCCAGAACTTTTCGACCCCATCGGCCATCCGTTCTGCGAGCAATGTGCCCTGCCCACTGCCACTTAAGTTTAGCAATTCTTCGGGCTACGTCGGTGACCTTGGTTCAAGAGAGGCCTATACACATCGCAAATTATTATTTATTTTATTTAATAATTGTGAATGTGAGGACCATGTGGGTAACATTTTGTTTTTTTTTTCACACGACTGTCTGGCAGTTTGAGTACTATAAGCGACCTACCCAAATGTCCTTTCTTTGGTATTGTTCGTCGTTTCGTTGAGCTCCTTGAGTTATAAGTCGAGCTACACGATAACTGACAAATGCTTGCACTGACTGGACAGGTCCACTCTAATCTGTGTGGCTGTCTTTAAAAGGCCATCTCAGACACTAATCTGCATATTCCTCATGTGAATTAAGCAAGATTGTCTGGACTTCAAAAGAAACTATGACCTCTGAGTTTGTTTCGGCTGTTTCTTCTCAGAGTAGTCAGGTACGAAACATAGGCCGCATCTAGTTTTAAAAAAATGACGTGTAAGTAGTAGAAGTATTTGAGAAAACCTACTTGCTGAATAAATATCATTTATCGTTTATCATTTATCATTTATCATCAGTGAGTGAAGTCAGGCTGTGGACGATGATCATGATGGCAATGGCAAAACTAATATAATATAACTGACCAAAAGTGAGTGTACTATGGGTACTTGGGTACACTTCTAACCTAACGATTAGTTGTTGTAAACTTGGAGTTTCACGGTTTTTCTACATAAGAAATGACCGATTCGAATCGTGCATCTCGCTTCTGAAGTTTCATAAAAATGGTTTATTTGAAATAAAAAAAATGATCCTATATTGAATAATATTTCTTCAGAGATTACAAATGCATCATAGTACTTCAAAATTCTGATTTCAAGAAGTATGTTCACTAAGAAACAGAACTACCTAATCTTAGCCTGCTAGTTTTTTATCTCAGTCAAAACGAAATTTTCCCTTAAATGTTGAACCGTTTTTCTTTTTGTAAACGAAAAGGCCGTACCAAACACTATAATGTTGGTACTTCAGTCCTAGCTTTGAATAAATTACTAGTCGTTGTATGAAAAGGCACACGTAACAAACACTATTACTCTTTTTAGGGAATTTTATAGCGGGCTATTCTGAAAATATTAAGTTGACTGCGCGCATGTAAGTACTGCGAATATAAAGATAGCGAAAAAAATTTACTACCCAAAAATACCTCGTATATTTCAAGAGAAATCAGCAAATAGTGCTGGTAGCTCAATAGAAACGGCTGATCTAGACAGGTACATTTTAGATCACCACTGAAACGGTAAAAGAAAACATAGTGAGGAAACCGGGATGTCCTGGAAGCAAAAACTTTGACAGTTGATGTCTACAAACTTGCATTGGGCCCACATGTTCCTTCATGGCCTATACTCCCTTGTCGTAGAGAGGAGCGTTAAGTCCCAGCAGAGGGAAAATTACAGGGTAAAAAGCAGACTCAGTAAGATTTCTGAGCCGCTTTGCGACCTCGTTATAGTTCTAGAGCTTTTTATGAAGGAGCTCTTTGAGCAGTGGGTCTACCACCGCATATGTTTTTACCGCTGAAAGGCGTAGCGTACCTATGTTGTGGTTGGAAGCGTATAAGTGCCGGAGTATTACAGGCAAACAGAACGCCTTAGTAAAAAGTCTTGTGAGATTTACTATTATTTACACAAGCTCTTGAATACATATTAAACATAATTTATGTTCTTGAATAATATAGATAGTAAAGTTGAATATGTGTTTAAAATGAATCCTATTTCTGAAGTAAATATATACTTCCAGTATTTCTTTTCATGTAGATTACGGTTATGCAACCAAAACCGCCACTATCCTACAAGTAGACGGTGTAGGTCAATAGTACCAGCATAGATCGGAATCAATCCGATACAGCTACCGTATAACACAGTAACACAATATACAATGTATACAGAAGGACAACTCCTGCGGTCGTTTCATGTAAAGATACTGGTAGCCGACTCCAACATAGTTGAAAAAAAAAACCTGGCAGATGATTAATATCTTGAGAAGGACAGTCCTATGCAACAAGCGAAAAAACAAGTGCATGCACACATACATAGATGCAGTCTAATCAGCACAACGTTCTCACCTGCTGTGACACAGACATCCTCTCTGAGAGCCGGGCTGGATTTTATTTAATCTACTACGCAGGGACAGTGTTGGTAGGTGGATGCTACAGTATGTCTTTGAACGACTGGTCATGCCAATTTCTTCACAATGGTTCTTTCACCGTTGCGAGACCAGCGGTGGTGAAATTAAATACACATAAGAAATACTAAAGATATGGAAGTCGGTGCTGCTATACTAGGTCTCAAATTAATGTCTATGTTCGTAAGTACGGCGACATACGAAGGCTAGCTGTGAGAGTTCTTACACTCGCCGAACGTGTAGTGTAACTTTGTGTTCCTTTGTGCGTGTTCATTAGTCACTAAAATGACAGAGTTGATCTTCTGTACCTATTTATTCTGTGGTTATACTTTGCATCCTTCGTTCGTTGCAGCAAGAAGATAAATATCTATGTAGTGCGCTTGTGGGTTTTGTCAAAGGAAAATGTTATAATACGAATCAACCGTTTTTCTTATCTTGTTCGTTAGTTTAGTCCCAAAGAAGGTATTTTATTCTAAGAGATTAAGTAAGGCATCGACGATGTCGGGATTTTATATGGAAAATATGTCCATGGATTTACTACTTTTAATTTAAAACACCTGTGAGACAAAAAAGGCCGTTGTTCAAGTGTGTGTTAACTTTATTAGTCACTTTTACCAATTATAATTAACTTAATATTGTATTTTACTGGACTAGATTTAGAACCTTTATTGACTTTCGTGTTGGTTAAGTTACCTGATTCTGAAAACAATAAAATTCATATCAAAGAAAATAAAGAAAAACTTTTTTACAAAAAATATAACCGACTTCACACAAAAAAGTGAAAAATAACTTTAGCTTCAGAAGTCGGTGACCTTTGTTTGATTGATTTAGTTTTTTTGTCACCGACTTCTGAAGCTAAAGTTATTTTTCACTTTTTTGTGTGAAGTCGGTTATATTTTTTGTAAAAAAGTTTTTATTTTACACTTTTTAGTGGTTCACATGTGCTTACCCTTTCACAGCGTATCGGTGTGATTTTTTGTTAATAACTGGTGTAAACAATAGACAGACGTGAGTCTTCAGCGATCCCAGTACATTTGCTATCATTTATTAAGGAGTTCAGTTAGTTGCCTATCTTCCGAAGTCACCAGATCTTTATCAAATCGAAATGGGATCACTCCGAGAAAGTACTCTGCCTAAAACTACCCAAACCGCTTCTGGTGTGCCTATAAAGTTAAGGAGTTACCTCTATTTCTCCGGGATCCCATTGAATGGAACTTTACACGTCTAACTGTCGAAATCTGGGTGTATTGTATACTTCTGCGTACTCCCTCAGAGCATACAGGTGTGATGTTGTATAAACAATAAACAACCAAGCGATTGCAGCAATTACTGCAGCTTTGCCGTGTATTTTTGAAGAGTTCCATTTATATCTCCGAAGATCAGCATCAGATCTTAGCCAAATTGATATGGAACCACACGGAAAGCACCAGCTTTCAAATAAAAGAAGAATCATCAAAATCGGTTCACCCAGTCGAAAGTTCTGAGGTAACAAACATTGTCGAAATCTGGGTATATTGTACACATCTGCGTACCCCCTCAGAGCATACAGGCGTGATGTTACGTCATGATGTAGTATAAACAATGAACCTACAAGCGGATGCAGCAATCACTGTAGATTTGCCGTCTATTTTTGAAGAGTTCCATTGTATATCTCCGAAGATCAGCATCAGATCTTCAACAAATTAAAATGGGACCCAACGGGAAGCACCAGCTTTCAAATAAAAAAAGAATTATCAAAATCGGTTGACCCAGTCGAAAGTTCTGAGGTAACAAACACAAAAAAAAAAAAAAAAAAAAAAAATACAGACGAATTGAGAACCTCCTCTTTTTAGAAGTCGGTTGAAAATATCAAATACATAATGAAAAATTCGGTTCCATTTTTGTATTTTTTCCATTGCAAAAGTCTTCATGTCAAAAGTATTTTTTGGATACTGATCAGACTATGAACCATGTTGCAATCTGGTCGCCCGTGGCCATTGCCCCCCTACTACCCCCACCCCAAGCAAAGCTACAGATAAAGTCCATCTAGACCAAAATGAGCTCAGAGAACCAATAAGAACTTTTTAATTAGCAAACGCCTTAGATTCAGATTCCAATAAACTTTGTACCTTCTTGTAAGAAAAGTTAAATGCAATAGTGGAGATCCTTCAGCTACATTGATCTAGATTCTAGCTAAAACTAATTTAAGATACAGTTCTACAGAATTTAGCTCGGGTTTCTAAATTAAATACCCACAGAACTCCGAAGTGTGGCTATCAAAGGGGTATTACAGTATAATGCAACTGAGTTGTGGAAGTCAGAAAGGCAGTCGCTCCAAATAACATACTGATATTCAGCTGCTGTGCATGTGGGCAGACTGGAAGCTGACCTCAACATATGTAGTTGGAAAAAAATTAGGTAGATAATGAGTTCGAAGTCTGGTTGAATTCGTAGAAAATCTTTATTTAATTTGTTTTTATTTTGAGTAGGAAGTTAGGCCCACTTGATGGCAATAGGCCCGCCCCCTATTACAAGACAGAAATGTTTTTTAGGGATATTTCTCGACGGCATATTAAGCCAAGTCAAAGGCCTATCTATAGGCGGCATAAAACCCCTGAAGACAGCATAGCTTCAATTCGATTTCGATTCGACAAGCTGTATGTCTATCTTATTTTGGCATTTCGAAAGCGAGCGAGATAGACATATGACTTTCTGAATCGAAATCGGAACAAAGCGTTTGCAAATACGGGAGCAGGTTAGGCACTACCACACGATAACAAAAGAAAATCTTTTCAGAAGTAATGAACTTGATAAGACTCTCAGATGTAACCTTACCTTACCTTATTCGGCAGAGCTTGGTGAGAATACAGTTTTGCCGGAAATTATTCAACAAAATGCCTATAAAATCTACGTTGATATCTCACAGGCTGCTGTGTGGCTACATGAGAATATATGTTACGCTACCGGTAGTAAAAAGTTAACCTAACAAGCCAGGTTAGAACGGAGTCTGATTTCCCAGGGTACGCCTGCCGTACCCCAAATGTAACTACCCACATACTTGCAAGTATCAAGTATAATATTCGTTGATATACCTACCTAGTATTTATTATTATTAGAGGAGCTCGTGGATGTATGGGTGACCCTTACATACCTCCGTGCCTCGGAAAGCACGTTAAGCTGTTGGTCCCGGCTGTCATTTGTCCATCTTTGACAGTCGTTACAAGGTAGTCGGTGGCCCAAAATGTCTGACAACCAGTCTTAACAAGTGGTATCGTATAACCCAGTATTAACTGGGTTGTCGAGGTCAGATAGGCAGTCGCTCCATGTAAAATACTTGTATTCAGCTGCATCCGGTTAGACTGGAAGCCGACCCCAACATAGTTGGGAAAAGGCTAGGCAGATGATTATGACCTACCTATTACTTGATGCTTTTGGTGCTTGATGCACCTCACCTGCCGCGTTTAAGCGTATTTTTGGATTCAAAGTACAACTAACTAAGATTACTTTAAAATAAATACTACTCACCTAGAAACGGTAAATTCTTACGTACGATACGAGTATTTTTAACCGACTTCCAAAAAGGAGGAGGTTCTCTATTCGACTGTATGTATTTTTTTTTTTTTTTTTTTATGTATGTTCACCGATTACTCGAAGACGCCTGAACCGATTTGAAAAATTCTTTTTTTGTTTGAAAGGGTATACTTCCAAGTTGGTCCCATAGAAATATTGTCATGATCACGAACTTCGGAGATATGGAACATTGTTTACACCAGTTCATAACATAACAGCACGCCATCGCACCAGTACGCTGTGAAGGGGTAAGCACAAGTGAACCACTAAAAAGTGAAAAATAAAAACTTTTTTGCAAAAAAATAGAACCGACTTCAAAAAAGTGAAAAATAACTTTAGCTTCAGAAGTCGGTGACAAAAAAACTTAACAAATCAATCAAACAATGGTCACCGACTTCTGAAGCTAAAGTTATTTTTCACTTTTTTGAAGTCGGTTCTATTTTTTTGCAAAAAAGTTTTTTAAAATAATAATGGGTGTAAAAGCACCCCTAAAGAAGCCGAAAGGCACTGTTTCTTGCCGTCATTGGTTTCGTTTTTTGTTCTAGGGCATACCTGGGACCCTTCTAGATACGGAGATATTGGGGGTCAAAGTTCAATCTTTTTCACAAGTTTTTTTTTTATAATCCAAACACTGATTGGACTATAAAAGCCTGCTACTTACGTGTTCCTCCCCGAACCCCTCTATAGTACGGCCGCCGAGTACCAGATCCTCTCTATTGTTGGTGTAGGTATCATTTGGGTTAGACGAGGTTATAACAGTATGAAGTTTCCAGATATTTACTTATTCATTACAGAATTTTGGCTGAAAATGATCAAATATGAAAATTAGGTCAAATGAAAGTTAGGTCAACTGTACGGTAATATAAAAAGAGCATTATACAAATTGAAAATTATTTGAAATGAACGTTATACCAAATGTTATTAGTGCAAAAGAAGTTTATATGACGTGTTACATTAGATCGCATGAAATTAGGTCAGATATTATTATAGCATATTAAAATTAAATGATGTGAACGTTATTTCAAGTGAAAACATACTATCTGTTATTCACACCCGTAACATTGAGTCCCACAATAAAACGTGATTTTTACCCCAAAAAAAAGTTGTTTCACACCAATATTTTTTAATGAAATGAATGAATGAATTCAAATTTTCTTACGTTTTTTGCCATTTCCAGGTCAGTGCTAAGTTTTAAATGTTGATAAACATATCGGTCACGACTGTAAGACGTATTAAGTTACAGAATTATAATCATCAAAATCATCAATACATCCCTCCAAGTTCATAAGAGTCGAAGAAGGACTTTGACCGTGAAAAATTCGTTCATCGACTCTTATGAACTACAGTCGCGAGATCATATTTTTTTTGTCCTAATCATCATTTGTCCGAATTTTATATCACATAACATCATATGCCATAAAGTTGAAATCCCTAAATATAATATGCCCTAAATCCGTTGGCATAAGTATTATAATCAATTAAATACAAAAGACATAAAACCGTTTTCAATAATAAAAGTCATAAGTCCTATTCTTAGAACTAATTTGTATTACAAATTACAAGCTTCTGCATCATTTTCATTAATTCTCTTGTGCTCCAAATATTGGATCGTATGTAGGCGTTGACCTGCAATGCAAGCAAGCATGCAGCAAGCATGCGGCACGCATGTAGCAAGCATGTGGCACGCATGTAGCAAGCATGCGGCAAGCATACAGCAAGCAAGCAAGCATGCAGCAAGCAAGCATGCAACAAGCAAGCATGCAGCAAGCAAGCAAGCGTGCAGCATGCAAGCAAGCATACAGTATGCAAGCAAGCATGCAGCATGCAAACGAGCAAGCATCATGAAGCAGGCATGGTTTCTGTTACGGCTCCGGCGATGCGGGGCTCCCGCGGCCTCACGCGAGCTTATCGTCGCAGATGGGTTTAACGCTCACCTGCTCGTCAACTTGCGGCCCGCCTCGCCCCTCCGCGCCTACGCAGATTCTAAATTACACTCTTGGGATAGGGCAGATAATACTGCGTGGAGTCGGATTTACAGCGATTCGTTTCTGTCACTAAAACCTAACTTTTAGGGATTTTTTTAACGACTAACAATCTATAAATGACCATTCGGAATCATACACATTATGTGATACAATATACTTAGGACATACGACTTTATGTCATGTAAAATTAGGAGATTCAATTATTATAGTATTCGATAATATGACAAAATAGTATTAGAAGTAAAGTTGTTTATGTAAAACAAAATTTCGGTATTTTGAACATTATGGTTACTGAAGTTTATAGCAAACGTGTTATGGATAATGATTTTCGGACAATTTTTTTTAAGACAAGCAAGGGAGTCCCAGTAAAACACTATGCGCTATGATAAATTTTAAATCCAACATTTTTCACAACTTCCTCAAAATGGGTATCAAATGAACACACACTCGTAAGCCACGTAAGGAACTTCGTTCCAAAAAAAGTACCATAAAATGGTGAACCTATGTGTCAAGGATTTTTTTAATTTAATGTTACTTGTGTTATCTTGGATTTTCTATGCGTTTATCCACACGTTCGTGCTTACCCCACCGATGCCATCAACTAGACATCTGACATTACAAAGGTAAGGTCGTGACTAGAATTCTATTCTACAAATGTCTAGCTAAGGTAGCAATAATAGTCGCGTTAACGATACGTTCGTGAGATATCCACCGCGTTTTACGCTCGAGTCGGTCCGACCGTCTGACTCGACGATATATCTTTTAACGATTCCAATGCCATTATTATCTTTTGTCCGTTTGGAAAGATAGATTCTAGCTTTTTAGCATTTGTGTAAAGAATACTTTATCTGTTAGTACTGACTGGGCTGTCTGTGTAGGTCAGACAAGCAGTCGAAATAGGAACAGGATTTTCTAAAAGTATCCCCTACATCCACATTTACAAATATACTTCTGTATATTATTCCTGTATTACATAGATATTTTGTACAATCGACTTGATCAAACAAAAATCAGATAAACATTAATTGAGTAAATATTTAAACACCCACACGGATCTTATTCATTCCACAAATAACCCTTAATTAACCTTTCCTTCAAAAATAATTGTACAACAGCCTCACCCACACAAAAATGGCTACACGCTGTATAAATTTTAATAATACCTCTATTATTAAACCATGCTGTGCTGTAATATAACCTAAACCACAGAATAAGGATAACCAGTAAACCAACCGATGATTCCAGATGTCCATAAATAATAGATTAGACAACAAGTGAAAAAAGGGGATTTAATTCGAGGTACTAAATTGGATCCCGAGAGCAGCTAAAAATTCTAGAGTAGAATCCTGAGCGGAACGAGATACACGAGAACCGAGATGATTTATTTGAAATGAAAACTTCTTCGTTAGTCAAAATCAACCTTATACAATTAAGATAAAGTTTATTTTTGATTACATAGTTTTCACATCTATAGGCAGCTTTTCGCGAGTTATGTACTGTACTCTTTTTACTGCGAGACTGCGAGAAAATAAATAAAAGATTTCTCGTGGGTTAATAATAACAGTCAATCGGGTCAGTCTCCAACGCCGTCATCACCCATCCACGGATCGACCTAGGCAAACGCGGCTTAACCTGAAGATAGACTTGAGCGGGTGTTATTATTTAGCCACGAGCGCTTTTGCAAGATCAGACGGGCAGTCGCCAAAAAATATTGGCATACCGTTATTCTCGAAGCCGATAGAGGCAGATGACGAACCAGTTTCCTGATGCATACTCCGAAATTCTGGTTAACGCTTTTCATGATTGTGTGTGAGTCGATTCCAATCATTTGTGCCAAGTTGAGCTACTGAATATCAATGCTGATACTATGTCTGGTGAACCCAGACGTACGCTGAAATTACAAAACAATTCGTAGCTTAGGGAACAAAGGGTCACTTCTGCATGTTTTCCAACTTTACAGGAAGAGCATTTAATTTTTTTTGACGTATTTCTTTAATAACTTTGTACTGTTTCAGAGTATTAAGGCCATTCTTATAGTCTTAAATCGATAGTTTCTTCACGGATAATTTTGAAAATTAAAAAATAAATACAAGAAGAGGTGACCTTTTTTATAAAAATAATAAAACAAGAAAGTACGTATTTTTATCTATAAGTGACATTAATACTGCAAGTAATAAAACAAAAAAGTCACTACTTATCGTAGTGCCTCTCCGTCACAAATGCGCAAGGTCACACTTCGGCTTTCAAAACACTACTGACAGGATGAGACGTTACGTTTCAAGCAAACGGACCAATAACGCGAAATAATGTAACGACCTTCCCTCCCTCAAAACGATGTTATTCATGCAATTTTCACCGTTTTACTGAGATTATAAAGTCGATTATCGCGGTTTTTTCTGCATATTTAAGTCGTTTTTACAAAAAGTTGCAGAAGTGACCCTTTGTTCCCAAAGGTGCGAATTATACTAACATACAGGTCGGTACTTGAATGAATGTTTAAATAAGACAAGACTTTTGAGGAATTTTCTTTTGTGTCTCAAAAATAATATAGTGTTGTTATTAGGAGAAAGAGACCGTTGTGTTTTTCTTTCTAATGATTCAAATGATTGTGTAATTCGTTACTTATCGTAATTTGATTGTAACTGTGTAATAATAGTATCCAATCTGTAATCTATTGTGTTTGTGAATGTAACAAAATATTTCGGTGATTAATTAATAACCTACACAAATCATCGAGAGAACAAACTTATCCATTGTTGTATGACTGAGACAAGCAAACTTCCCGTTGACCCCACCAGTAGGGTAGGCTAGTGGGGTCAACGAAACGACAGTTTTGATTTTTCCCGGTGACCCCACCAGTGGGACGAACCAGTGGGGTCAGCGGGAATACACCAACTCATGCACAGTTGCTAGTAGCATCATCTCTTATTTGAGAATGATGTTTCATTCAGTCAAGGTATATATGTGGGCCGATCCCGGCGGCACTGCAATGCCGGGCCGACCCGCGACGGGAGTGGAGCGAGCCCCGATCATCCCGTCAGCTTACAAAAATCAGATTAATATACTGGTCCCTCAGTGAGGGAACTTTCAGATATTAAGCTGAAAAGAACAGATACTACACTTTGATCTTAGCCAAAAGGCCGAGAAGCGATGACGTGCTACAGTAAAACCGGGGTAGTCATTCGCTCGCGGAGAATCTTAACACCGCGATTCAGAAACGTGACGTCAGAGTACAGCGCCATCTATCAATCAGTTCAACTACTAAACAAGTGGGTGACGCACAATGTCTATCATGATCACTGATAAAAGCGGCCAAGTGCGAGTTGGACTCGCCCATATCAAAATTGTGTAAATTCGGTTTACGATTTACGACGTATTAAAAAAAACTGCTACTTGATCTTTTCGGTGGAAGTTTACATGGTAATGTATATACATCATACTTATATTTTTTTTAGTATTATAATTCTCTTCAAAATCAAAATCAAAAATCAAAATCAAAGCATTTATTTCAAGTAGGCCAATAACAGGCACTTTTGAACTGTCGAAACAAAGATGAAAATTAAATGTAGCTACAGTCCCAGTCACAAGACATAAAAACTGTGAAAGTACTGTAGTTGCCCATTCCCTAGCGTAGATCTCTATGGAGAAGAACGGGCAAGAAACTCCATGGACACTCTTTTAAATCAAAATATTGTTACAAAATCTTGGTTACATCATTCATGTTGAGATGTTATATTATGTGAGAACAATGTAGCAAGATGTGCACGTTAAATTCGTTTCTTATTTTAGAAGTTACAGGGGTGTTCCTTTTTTGCCATTTGGCTACGGAACCCTAACAAAAATAAACATTATTGATAGTAGTATCTCCGCCAGCTGAATTGAATCTGAGTAACAATAAAACAGTGCGAATTTCATTTTGTATTTCGTGGCCGAATATAAAACGTTCGCGTGGTTTTGCCAAAAATGACTGATGAATTTCTCCTTTATTCGGAAGTTATTGAAACAATTTTGGATAATAAATGCCGTTCAATTGAAATCTGTTTTAAAACAGATTGTGCTAATATATGAGGCTGCATTAACTGAATAGTAGGTAATTAATGCAATGATTCACAAAAATATGAAAATGACCTGTAAATAATTTGATTTCGAAAAGCAAAAACAAGATAAATAACTTTAAAAGCAGTAGAAACACAAAAATTCCAAGATATAATAACCATAAAAGAGAACGAAGTAGAACTTTTTATTTTACAGACATTAAAAGCTTCAGTGAAGATACTCTCTAAACATACGTTTCACGGTTTGAACCCCATTCTGATAACTTCCATTGTGTATTCAATTGAGGGTTTGACAGAAATGGGTCTATTGTGAGAAACGTGGGGTGAGACAAGGTACAAAAAAAATACATTGTGATTCCCTTCTTCAATCTTCAAGACCAGTAACCATTGAATCTATACTTCTATACTAATTTATTTAATATTTATTTATTTAATATTATAAAGCAGAAGCGTTTGTTTGTTTGTTTGATTGGTTGTACGCGCTTATCTCAGGAACTTCTGGTTCAAATTTTAAAAATATTGTTGTGTTGGATAGTCCATTTATCGAAAAAGGCTCATTTTTTTTCATTTCGTTTTTCTCTCATAAGTCACGCAGACGAAGTTGCGTGGGTCAGCTAGTAAAGTAATATAGATTTTGATTTTGAGGACCTCGTGGCTGTGGTCGATCTCTAGGTTATGCCGTGCTTTTCTAGGTTGGTCTGTGGATGGGTGGGTGACCACCTTTACATACCAAGTTCGTGCCTCGGAAAGCAGGTTACCCTGTTGGTTCCGGCTGTCATCTGTCCTTCATTGACAGTCGTTACAGGTAGTCAGTGGCCCTAAAAGTCTAACAACCAGTCTTATCAAGGGATATCGTTAGTGTCTTCGGTAGTACCTATTGAGAGACTAGATTGATTTTCAACTTCAAAACGATACTTTTAGATACCGACAGCAAATCATAAAAAAATGTGATTACAGCGACCAGTAGAACATAATTATTATGTCCGCATTAAAATAAAGGGGTTCCAAATATAGACTTAGCTCTTATAGCAAATTCTATTCTACAGCTATAATACGCAAGCTAACCGTTTACGTACGAGTCACTCTGAAACATTGTTCCTTGTCTAGAATACCTGAGAAACAATTACGGTCTTAGGATATTCTATTTGCTGCTATCATCCCTTCAGGCAAACGCTTTTCTAAATTCTTGAACTGTTTCAAGATTTAATAAAATGTTCTTTGTGGAATAATTCAATTGAAATCTGCAATCTGGGGATGAAACGAAACGATATTGTTTGGGCTTTCATTAGAATGTCTGTTGAAATTTCAGTTCGAGTACTTAGGTTTTAAAGTCTGCTAGGTAGGAAATTACCTACCTTAAAGCGCTTAGACGAGCTAAATTAGCAACTCTATTTGTGGTGGTTCAAACTTCGTTTGAAATGCTGTTAGAATAATTCTAATCAGCTTGCACTACAAAGTGGTTGTTACGTCAGCCACTGCGGGCCAAATAGCGCAAAATGAGTGGTTTCGATCGATTTACAAAAAAACTATTGATTGGATTAAAAAACTAAAACAGTATCATGCTAATATATTGCTTGTAGAATTATTTGCCAAAAAATCAGAATGATCGTATGTTTTTTATTGTTTAAAAGATATTCTTAGAGGTAAGTTCGTGATTTCTTTTTATCGAGCCAAATTAATTGCATTATGTTTTCAAAACAGTATCATGCTAGCATATATCCCGAAGAATATCATATATTTTCTGGTCTTGTTTACAGCAGTGAATCATATACTTTTAGTAATTATAAAACTCGCGTTTAGCTCGTGTAATCGCCTTAAGGCGCAGACACATGACTTTTGGTGATTTTAAATTGATCATCACGTCTTAAATTCTAGTGTAATTTCTTTAAAAAAAATATATGTTATACTAGACAATTTTTTTCATAATTTGATATGTGAAAATGTGAAGAAATATTTTTATAACTTAGAGTAATTAATTTGTGAAGTAATGTCTAACGCGGCAAAAAAACGATCATCACGCAAAAACTATCGGGCGTATTTGCATGCAACTTAGATCATCTCAAAGAAAATTTAATGCCCTTTATATTAGTATACTTACGGCTTTTTACCCGACTGCGCGACGCAAAGGAGGGTAATGTGTTTATCAGTCTATGTATGTATGTATGTTTGTTTCTATGTGGCGTTCTAGAGACCAAATGCGTAGGCCGATTTTGATAATTCTTACGTCAATCGATTCGTCTTAACCTTGCGAGTGTCACTAAAGACATGACAGTAATCAAAATTCACCACAGCGACAACCAGACGCCATATTGTCAAAATGAAAAAAAAAAGTCGGTGAACTATGTCAAGTGGGGTGTCGTTGAATAGGTATTTTAAAATCATCTTTAGGTTGCTTTTATCATTTTTCATTTTAAATAATAGTTTAGGATATATAAAGATTTAAAGTTGTTTAACAAAACAATCATTTTCGCTAATTTTCTTACTTATTGATTTAAGTTTTTATTCGTAACCAAAAAGTATAAAATAAAATAAAATAATTTAAAGAAAAACAAAAAACCCGACCGTAAAAACTAATTTTAAAAAATACGTGAAAAAATTAACTTAAATAAAAACTAAAAAGAAAGAAACAAGCCCAGTAGTTTAGAATTCTGTAACAAATCATAAATTCTAATGCAGAACAGAACGACTCACAGTCGGGGCCCATTCAAATTTTACCAATCAAATCTTCCCAAGGGGCCCCCGACTGTGAGTCGTTCTGTTCTGCATTAGAATTTATGATTTGTTACAGAATTCTAAACTACTGGGCTTGTTTCTTTCTTTTTAGTTTTTATTTAAGTTAATTTTTTCACGTATTTTTTAAAATTAGTTTTTTATCCGTATTGTGTTTGATAAATCAAGGTGGGTTGTTTTTTCGAATAATCTTGGTGCGGGGCTCCTCGGGGCGACGGGCGGCAGTGTATCGCTGACCATCACTCTCACGCACGAGTATACGCTATTGCTAAACTTCTCCCACTCGCTCAAGGTCGTTGGCGTGAGGTAGCGCCTTAATTTTATTCTTTCGGGGTTCCTTACCTGTTGGCAAAAGGAGGAGGAGCCCGTGGCTAAATAATAACAGCTTCATCTTTAGGTTAAGCCTTACTTGCCTAGGTTGTTCTGTGGATGGTGGACCGACCACACATAACATAGGTACCGGGTTTCCTCCGTGCCTCGGAAAACACGTTAAGCCGTTGGTTCCGGCCGTCATCTGCAGATCTTTGACAGTCGTTACAGGTAGTCAGTGGCCCAAAAAGTCTGACAACCAGTCTTACCAAGTGGTATCGTATTACCCAGTATTAACTGGGTTGTGGAGGTCAGATAAGCCGCTCGATGTAAAATACAGGATTCAGCTGCATCCGGTTAGCCTGTTAACATCTAAGATAATGATGATGACCTCAGTTGGCAAAAACGGAACCTTAGATAACTGTGATGTCCATCGTCTCTGGATTGACTGTATGAAGATGATATAGATAGAAACGGGATGAAACATGAAATGAAGACTAATAGCTAAGTTTGGAAGAAGATATTCTGTGTTTTTCTAAATACTCGTACATTGAGTTATGGACAGAACAATGATGGAAGAAAAATTATTGTCAACATTTAATGACGAAACGATTTACTTTTGGTCAGGGGGAACTTGCAAAAAGTTAAAAGTATTCAGAAGAAAATATCAAGAAGGAACCGGAACCGGAGAACAGTAGAAGAATCAAAAGAAAATAAGCAACTTTTAGCGCTCAAGAGTTCCATTTTACAAAGTCCGTCTTTCGTTTTAGGTCTCCCCTTTTAAAGTACATGGACATTCATACTCAAAACTGTTCTCACGATATTTTCCCTCGTTTCTTTGCTAATACCATGACAACCACTTTCACACGTTTTTTTTGTAATTTATTCGAACACACGCCAAAAGATCCATGTACAGCCTAACTCATGATTGACACACAATACTGAGTTTGTTACCACTTGAACTGCTCCATTTCAGCGTGACGCAGTTGCGGCATTCTGAATTGGCGTCCAACGTGATTTGTTACGTGTTTTGTATAACAAAAGTTTCAGCTTTGATACACCCGTTTTTCAATAAAAACTTTTTTATACGTCCGTTTTGTAATGTCACGCGCCGTGACAACTGGTCGATTAGTGAGTCGGCATTTTTGATTCTGGATTTGGTATTACACACTAAAGTAGGGCCAATTTAGGTCCATGTTCACCGTAAAGATAACGGTCTGATTATTATTTAAAAAACAGCTGTTTAAGGGACATGTGCCCCTTCAAAATTGTGTTTTAAACAGCTGTTTTAGATAATCAAACCGTCATCTTTTTGGTGAACATGTACCTTAACAGATTACATTTGACACTTCATCAAAATACAACAACGTAACCTTGTAACGGCTCGCATAAATACTATTTATTTTTTCAAAGTTAGAACTGCACAATTGCTAAACTTTTATCAATGAGGTATTTTCTTCGCTGGATAAATGGCGCTGATCTCGGTACGTTACTGCAAGGAACAGAACGTCACATAATTTCACTTGGACCTAATGGTTATATTCGTAACCTTATGCAAACGAAACTGTCAGTCAACGAGCGTATGTAGCGTGTGTTTTTTCAAGCGTTTTGGGTTTGGCACCTAGTAACGTACCTAGTCAGTTCAATGCCATCTATCGAGTTCTTGGAAACTATTTTTATTTTATTCGACCTCTTATTACGATTACATTATTTATTGTAATAATGACAAAAGTAGTTAAAACCTTTTAGTTTTCTCTGTCTGCGTAACCTTTACTTTGAAGTGACAGTTGTCAAAATGTAATCTATTAAATTGGACCTACTATAGTGATCGTTACTTAGCTTACGAAATTTGTTTTTTTTGCTTACTAGCTTAAGCCTGCGGCTTCGCCTACGGTAACTGAACTACAAAAAGTATTATACATGTTAATCCAGGTTGTAAACTATCTGTGTGCCAAATTTCATCAAAATTCGTTCAGGAGTTTTTGCATAAAAGTGTAACAACCCATCATCAATATCTTCACAAACTTTCTATTAAATTGGTAGAAAGTAGGATTTATGCATTAGAATTCAAATTACGTATATAATTATGTCACCGTAAAATTGACAAACATGTTAGATTGTAATCTCTCTAGCGATATTGTAAACTCTCGAAATATTGTCAACATATACACAAAATGGTCCTTGAAAGTTTAAAGCTCGTATTTAATAGTTTTGCATAAATATTATTGTTCTGTTGAAAACTGTTGTCTGTCAGTGTTCGGCTGAGCGTTGAAAACCAGTGTTCTTTTATGCCTACATAAAAATTCACTTTGCGTTTAGTATTAGTATCGGAAATTCCACCAAAGATCATTTTATATTTTATTTTATTTATTATAATATTTATTTTTATAAGTCGACTTTTTCAGGACAGACGTGAATAAATTATTTTCTGCTTTCATTTCGAGAGTTCACTTCAAATCTATCGGTCAAGAGTTTTCGCGCGCATATAGAGTATCAAATCTCAAAGCGTGAACCCGCACAAGGGGCGAACTTTAGAAGAACTCCAACATAAAACAAGATGGTACGTTAATTACAGTACTTTCTTTATGCACGGTATAAAAGAAAATATATCGTGACACTACTTAACTTTGTCCAAGTGTTCTAAAGACCCTTTTTTATCGCAATTTAACATCAGGTCAATAAAAAAATATATATGTCACCGTAAAATTGTCAAATACGTTATATTACAATATAACGTGTATCTCTCTAGCGATATTGTAAAGTCTCGAATTATTGTCAACTGAACATACGGAAGTATCTCTGCCCCCATAATCGGGACTTGGGGCACCCCCCCCGTTAGGTTAGTTAGGTTCCTTTAAACCCTGCACTCGGAAATAGGGGCCCCGCGAAGCGGGGCTCCGTCGACTACGCTTTTTAGGGGAATATAAAATGTTTTAAGGTTAGGTTATAATAATCGGTATTTCTCAGAAATGGTACAATATCTTTTCATGAGAGTTGTACCACTGGGCAAGGGGGACTCCTCCTTCCCTCCACACCGCGTGAGTTGACTACCATCGCATGCATTTCACGTAAAACAATGCGTTTTGTTGTAAGCAGCATGTTCATTTGACAATATTTCGAGATTTTACAATATCGCTAGAGATATTACAATACAACGTATTTGACAAATTTACGGTGACATATATATAAAATATATAAAAAAATAGAGAGCAGCGGTGGCCCAGAGGTGGCTGCCCCGACTTACGTTCAGTAAGTCGTGGGTTCGAACCCAGGCAGGCGCATTACTTTGTGTAATTTATTACATCACCACTGCTCTCAAAACGGTGAAGGAAAACATCGTGAGGAAACCGGCATGTCCTTTTTTTTTTTTTTTTTTTTTAGGATGGGAAATCATCAAATGACTTCTCCCACTCTGGGCGGAGCGGGAGGGAGTGTCAGACTCGTACTGACTAAAACCCATCCATGTTCCTTCCTCGCCCTTTACGTTCCGGGGCCGCGGTATCTCTTTCGAACAGTCCCGCAACCCCGGCAGGCTTCGGCCCTTGCGGGCCCCTCTCTACTGCTGACATCTCTTTGAGGCGCGCGTGGAACACGAACGCGCCGTCGACACGGCCTGTCGTCACTAGACGGACGGACGGCTAGCTAGCCCATAGCTAACCGTCCACAGGCCCGCATCTACGGTGGCCGGTAGCCACCACGTGGCCCCCGACGCCCGGTGCGTCTCCCGCGGCGGCCGGGAAGAGAGGCTCTCTCCCTCTCTTGTTCCGCCACCTCCTTCGCCAGCATGACTGCTTCGCAGAAGGAGGTGACGGCTTCCCATTCCGTCTCGCTCCGGACCATGGATTGAACCAGGGCCGGACGCGAGAGGTCGCCGCCGCCGATCGCCGCTACGAGGACACGGCGGTGCTCCGCCCACGCAGGGCAGACTTCCACCGTGTGCTCCACCGTGTCCTCCGGTCGATCCTCACAGTGGAAACACCCGGGCGTTTCCTCCCGCCCGATTCGGTGCAGGTACCTCCCGAAACATCCGTGTCCGGTGAGGACCTGCGTCAGGCGGAAGGTGAGGGCGCCGTGGCGCCTCTCAACCGGCATGTCCTAGAACCATAAATTCGAAGACATGTGACATCTACCAATCCGCACTGGGCCCACGTGGTGGATTATATAGCCCATTCCCTCTCATAAAGAGGAGGCCTGTCCCAGCAGTGGGAATATTAATAGGCCGATGATGATGATAAAAATGTCCATGTCGCATCGGTATCGGGAACACTCCAATCAACTGGGGCCTTAGTCTGCTATTTTTATAAATTCGCCATTCCAACACGATCCCATTCAAATCCCATTGTCATTTTGCTTAAAGTTCGTAAACGTTCGTTAAGTTCGTAATCTGCTAAATTCATAATGGTCGGTCATTGGACGGTCAATGGCCTCGTAATAGAATTGATTTTCATTTTTTCATTTTTTCATTATAAAACCCGCCAGATTTCATTTGTATATATTTTATATATTATTTATTAATGTTACAAGCAATCTGAAGTAGTTAGAAGTTCTTAAATAGCACCAGTCAGACATGTTTTGTCGTTATGAACACGATTACCATTCGATGCCATTTCTTTCAATGGATTGTCAGTGGTTGACCATTGGAAAGTCATACTGACGCCATTTAGATTACCAAACTTGTCAAAATCAACAATTATGAAGTCAATGATAGACTATTATGACACTGTTGTATTAACAGACTTGAGTCCCTAATTTGGATAGACACACAGGATATTTTAACCTGGATTAACAAATAGTAGTAGATCTTGTGGGACAACTGGGTTCGGTTTATAACATCGACGATCACTACATCGACAGTCGCTGTATAAACAACGTTCCATCGACGGGTTAATGAATCAAAAGTACCCCAAATCGACAGTACGCCAAATCAATAGTACGCTGTTTCGACAGTATTCCATTTACCGAATTCCACACGGGGAACCCGCAGGCAACAGCCTGCTAGTGATGTCATATACAGAGAGAACAATGCACGGACAATAATATAGTAATTATTATATAAAACCAATTCATTTATTCGCTGACCTTTATTTAAGACGGTTTTAAGGTTTCGTTTTAATCAGGAAGTTTTAAACTTGAAGTATTGATTCTGATAGCTTTTGTACAGCTTCTCAAGATTTCATGGCAAAGATTGACGCGTGATACTTTATGTTTTGTTTAAGGCGCTACCCCAAGCAAAAGCCGTTTTTTGTGCAGTTTTTTGGAGCCAACTCCTCTTTATCCAAAAGAAATACCAAGTAATAAAAATACATTAAATTTCTACATATTCTTAGACTGCAAAGTGGTAGTTTTATTTTTTATTTTAAGTCTCATAATGTGTAATAAACCCCCTCACAATGAAACCACAAAAATGAGAAAAAAATATTTATAACATGCTTCTTCTCGTAAAGTTAACATTATTTTGATTTGCTTCTTATACTAATGGATAGACAATTTAATAATGAACATAATGGTAGTTTTTTTTTTTCAAAAGACGGAAATTTGATTTTATAAAGAATAAAAATCACTAATTTCGCACTATTCGACCCGCAGTGACTGACGTAAAAACCACTTTGTAGTGCAAGCTGATTAGAACTTTATTCTAATAGTATTTCAAACGAAGTTTGAATCACCACAAATAGAGTTGCTAATTTTGCCTGGGGTAGCGCCTTAAAGAACTAATAGATATACGGTTGAAGTTGCAAGAACAGTATCTACTCAGTACATTATTATGAACCCATATAAATGTTTCATCGGTAATTTAAATACTTCCAATTTCAAGTTCATTTATTTATTTAAATATTTACAAATATGTCACCGTAAAATTGACAAATACGTTTTATTGTAATCTCTCTAGCGAGATTGTAAACTCTCGAAATATTGTCAACTGAACATACGGAAGTAACTCTGCCCCCATAATCGGGACTTGGGACACCCCCACGTTAGGTTAGTTAGGTTCCTTTAAACCCTGCACTCGGAAATACCCCGCGTAGTGGGGCTCCGTCGACTACGCTTTTTAGGGGAATATAAAATAATTTAAGGTTAGGTTATATTAATCGGTATTTTTCAGGAATGGTACATTATCTTTTCATGAGAGTGGTACCATTGGGCAAGGGGGACCCCTCCTTCCCTCCACACCACGTGAGTTGACTACCATCGCATGCATTTCACGAAAAGTTATGCGTTTTATTGTAAGAACACACTGTTCGTTTGACAATATTTCGAGAGTTTACAATCTCTCTAGTTATTTTACAATCCAACGTGTTTGACAATTTTACGGTGACATATACACCACATTAACTCTATAATAGAAATAAAAAATAAAATAATTTAAAGAAAAACAAAAAACCCGACTGCGTAAAAACTAATTTTAAAAATACGTGAAAAAATTAACTTAAATAAAAACTAAAAAGAAAGAAACAAGCCCAGTAGTTTAGAATTCTGTAACAAATCATAAATTCTAATGCAGAACAGAACGACCCACAGTCTGGGGCCCCTTGGGAAGATTTGATTGGTAAAATTTGAATGGGCCCCGACTGTGAGTCGTTCTGTTCTGCATTAGAATTTATGATTTGTTACAGAATTCTAAACTACTGGGCTTGTTTCTTTCTTTTTAGTTTTTATTTGAGTTAATTTTTTCACGTATTTTTAAAATTAGTTTTTACGCAGTCGGGTTTTTTGTTTTTCTTTAAATTATTTTATTTTATTTTATACTTTTTAGTTACGAATAAAAACTTAAATCAATAAGTAAGAAAATTAGCGAAAATGATTGTTTTGTTAAATAACTTTAAATCGTTATATATCCTAAACTGTTATTTAAAATGAAAAATGATAAAAGGAACCTAAAGATGATTTTAAAATACCTATTCAACGACACCCCACTTGACATAGTTCATCGACTTTTTTTTTTTTCATTTTGACAATATGGCGTCTGGTTGTCGCTGTGGTGAATTTTGATTACTGTCATGTCTTTAGTGACACTCGCAAGGTTAAGACGAATCGATTGACGTAAGAATTATCAAAATCGGCCTACGCATTTGGTCTCTAGAACGCCACATAGAAACAAACATACATACATACATACATACATACATACATAGACTGATAAACACATTACCCTCCTTTGCGTCGCGCAGTCGGGTAAAAATATGTACAAGGATCAAAAAGATTTACAGGGCATCGAAAAATTCATCCACATCGTTGCCAACCGGAAAAGTGCCCAAAAGGCTGGCAGCATTGACACGTTGGATGGCAATGCTTATTCTTTGGCCAAAAAATAGGCCCCACGTCTGGTCACGTGAAGAGTTGACCAACCATTTGGCGATTTCTCAAAATACTAGATGGGCACTCGGACCCCATGGCCCTAGTGTTTCAACCCCAAACGGCTCAAACACATAATTATCAACTAAATTATTGTATTGGTAATTTAAAAGAAATCTGCTGTTTCTCCTACAAAAGTGCAATACCTACATGCACGATTAAAATGTATGGAATAGCTGTTATTTTTTTTAATTACCGATGAAATATTCGATGTGGGGAGGCTTTAAAACCTGTTTAATTCAATTTTCAGTATACAAATACCATCATGAATGTAATTTCACGAAGGGTTACACAGAGCTGTACCTTATAGTAGGTACGGTCGAACAAGCTATAATTGGTTTACATTTTACAATGTAATTTGTGGGTTAAACTGTAAACCAAATAGCTTGTCTATATCTGATGCTCCAGGGTAGCCCGCGAAATTCAAATTTTCTTACGTTTTTGTTTTCTGGCTAGTGCTAGGTTGAATGTTGATGAAAATATTGCTCGCGGCTTTAAGACATAATTATGTAGTTACAGAATTAAAATCATCAATACGATCCTTAAAGTTCACAAAGGTCGAGAAACAATTTTGACCTTGAAAAATTAGTTCCTCGACCTTTATGAACTTGGGGGGTTGTATTGATGACTTTGATAATTATAATTCTGAAATTACATGCGTCTTACAGTTGCGAACGATATTTTTATCAACATAAAACCCAGCACTGGCTTGCAAATTGCAAAAAAATCGGAAGAAAAATTAAATTAAAAACCCTGACGCTTTCACCTAAAGTCCTATGTTATAGGGGCAAGCCTATTGCCATCCACCGTACACAGATCCAAACTCCGCGGCTACTACTAAAAAATCCTAATGGAAAAACACAATAACACTTTGTCTGACCTGTAAATCGAACACACTACCGCATGCTCTGCAATCGCGTTTGCACCACTAGACTAACAAAGCAGTCAACTTTTCTCTTAAGACCTGTATAATCCAATTTCTATTCTAACAATAAAATCATTGTAGAAACAGAAGTTGATTTTTTATTGTTTTATTCATCAGGCATCAACGTGGCTAGCCCAGTAATAAAATATGAAGCTGCATCTTTAGTTTCCAGATACAGGCTACGGTACAGGCAGTCTTTTATTTCCTCTTTGAGTCTTTGCTTTGCTTGCAAAGTCTTTTGAAAAGGTGAGTTTTAAGTCTTATTTTGGTAGGAGAAGCGTATGACATTACACATGTTTGGTCGCTAGACTTCGTATTTGTATTTTCTTGTAAATTTTGACTTGGAAGGGTGTCTTTTATTGGCGTAACTGAAACAAATGGTTCAACTTTATCAATTTATTGTATAACCATTTATAAATATATATTATGTTTGAAACTGTTTTCTGTCTGCCACTTACCCTCTCAAGGTTCATTGGAAGACCAGCGTCAGACGGCATCACCTGTCTGGCATGAATGCTGAAATGAATCTTTATGGCGTTGGCGCAGCCGTGAGGCACACAGTACTTATGTACATACTATGTATTTTCTCTTTTTTTTGTAACTTTTTTAATATTATTGTGTGTATTCGTTACATCAAATAAACATTTTTTTTTCTTTCTTTCACTTTAACTTTGAAAAGGTCTCGTTTTACAATGTCTTAAGGAATATGCAAGTGAAAACTTTTTAATTATTTAAATGCATTGTTTTAGATCAAAAATCAATGTCGTAAACTTGTTTAATTTTCTAATACCTACATCACTCAGTATACAATTACTTACTATTTCATGAAGCATATTTTTGGTGAAACGAAACGCGAACGTCCTCGATAACGCGGGTAGTGACGTCAAACGCTATGTCAAGTGAAAAGTACTTAAAATGTTTCACTACGATTTTACTATAATGTGGAAAAAGATCATCAAGAAACATCTTCCCTCTGTTTATTTACCTATCTTTGTAAAATCTAAAATATCACTTCCAAATAAACAACAAACTCCTAATAATCTACTTGTAAATATTAATGTAAAAAAGACCGCAGCATCGCTAAAATAAGATGGAGTATAATAAACTAAGTGCTAGCTTCCAAAAAAAACCGGCCAAGAGCGTGTCGGGCCACGCTCACTGTAGGGTTCCGTAGCTTCCCAGACCATTAAAAATACCAACATTTTTCGTCAGCAAAAATAACTTTGTTTTTCATAGTATTTGTATGAAAAACAAAGTTATCATTTGCGTTTTTTTGAAAAAGTGCTATATAACTCAAAAACTATTCAACTCATCAAGTTGAAAATAATTTTCCTAGAAAGTTCATATAAAGGTCTACTTCTGTGATTTTTTTCATATTTTTTAAACTTATGGTTCAAAAGTTAGAGGGGGGGGGGACACATTGTTTTTGACTTTCGGAGCGATTATTTCCTAAAATATTAATATTATCAAAAAATGATTTTAGAAAACCCCTATTCATTTTTAAATACCTATCCAACAATATATCACACGTCAGGGTCAAAATTAAAAAAAAAATCGCTCCCCACTTTACGTCTGGGGGAGGTACCCTAATAAAAATGTTTTTTTAAATTTTTATTTTTGCACTTTGTCGGCATGATTGATATACATATTGGTACCAAATTTCAGCTTTCTGGTGCTAACGGTCACTGAGATTATCCGCGGACAGACAGACAGACAGACAGACAGACAGACAGACAGACATGGCGAAACTATAAGGGTTCCGTTTTTTGCCATTTGGCTACGGAACCCTAAAAACGACTCATACTAAAAAGACTAGCAGTTTACTCAACAAAAGATAACGAGCGAAAATCTAGTAATGGATCATAATAAAAACTTGGGAATTCAATGGCGAGTATTTATCGTCATAAATCATTCCGCCGACATCGTTAAAGTAAGAAAAAAGCGACCAAGTGCGAGTCGTATTCCCAAACGAAGGGTTCGAAGAAGATATAGGCCTCGAGTTATTTGATTTTTTTATTCATGTGCATATCATATTGAGGAGCTCGTGACTAAATAATAACAGCAGCTCGGGCCGATCTTTAGGTTAAACCGTGCTTGCCTAGGTTGGTCTGGGGATGGGTAACCACCCTTACACACCGAGTTTCCTCCGTGAATCGGAAAGCACGTTAAGCTGTTGGTCCCGGCTGTCAATTGTCCATCTTTGGCAGTCGTTACAGGCCGACAGTGGCCCAAGAAAGTCTGACAACCAGTCTTACCAAGTGGTATCGTATTACCCAGTATTAAATAGGTTGTGGAGGTCAGATAGGCAGTCGCTCCATGTAAAATACTGGTATTGAGCTGCATCCGGTTAGACTGGAAGCCGACCCCAACATAGTTGGGAAAAGGCTAGGCAGATGATGTGCGTATTGTACCTACACTTATCATTTGCTTCGGTAAATGAAAACATCGTGAGGAAACGAGCATGCCTGAGAAATATGTCTCGACGGCATGTAAAACCAAGTCACAGGCCCATGAGCGGCATAAAAACTCTGACTAGCCCGCCTAGCATGACCACCGGAGAAACGAGAGAGACTCGACAAATCTTTTGTTCATCTGTCATTGAATCGACAAAATGACAGATGAACAAAAGATTTGTCGACTCTCTGTCGTGTCTACGGTGGTCATGCTAAGCGGGCTAGTCAGAGTTTTTATGCCGCTCATGGGCCTGTATGTGCCATGGATACCACGCCATGGATGTGTTGGGTATTCACCCGGGGCTGTGGGACTGTTCGAAAGAGATATTGTGGCCCCGGAACATAAAGGACGAGGAAGGAACATGGATGAGTTTTAGTCAGTAAAAGTCTGACACTCCCTCCCGCTCTATTCAGAGTGGGAGAAGTTATTTGATGATTTCCCACCCGATTAAAAAAAGGTTGGGCATTCACCACACACGAAAATAAAACCAAGGGTTTCCGTACCACCGTTCAATAGAATCGAGCAAAAACGCCGAAAAACCCCCATTTCTTGTATCTTTCATTTATATAGCGGCTTAATTGTCTGTGAAAATTTCAAATGTCTATCTCTATTATTGTTCAAAAGATACAGCCCTGTAACTGATGGGCAGACAGATACACAGACATTGGAGTAATAGGGACTCGTTAGCACACTTTGGGAGCGGAACCCTCAAATATGAAATGTCTGATATCATTAATTCAGAACAGAATTCGCCCACAGCCAAAACCGAGGCGACAGACCAATTCACATTTTATCGTAATGGAAATAATTCCGTTTCGTATTTATTTTTTCAATGCAAATGGCGCAAATTTCCATACATATGAGCATAAAGATAAATAAGCAATACAATCGGGAACGATTCGGTTTGATGTTTCTATTTGAAAATGTTTTGCTTTCTGGGACATGAAAGGAAAACGTCTAACATTGAAACTTTCCAATCAAATATCTAATACTTGGCGCAAAAGAGACAAACAAATCGAGGAATAAATTATGGAGGACGACTATAGGAAAAGATATGGCTTCCATCCAAAGTCTACGATCAAAATATTTCCATGCAATAAGTTCGGTTAGGTACACATTCAGTTCGGGTCCAGAGGGACGGCGGACTTGGGGACGTCCGCCGCCCCACCGAATAACTGGACCCGAGGAGGTGGCGCGTAGTGTTCCGCGCGCGCCCCTATAAGACGTCGCGGGAGAAGTACACCTCACTCCCCCGCAGACCTGAGGAAGCCCGCAGAGGCGGGCCGGCACTAGCCGGGGATCGTGGAAGGCGCACTAGTTCCCATGATCCCCGGTGCAAGGGCGGGAAGGGAACACCGGGGTAGTTTTTAGTCAGTACCAGTCTGACAGACCCCTCCGCTCTCCCCAGGGCGGAGGACATCCATTGAGAATTCTCCACCCCGGAAACAGAAAAAAAAAAGGTACACATTCGGATAGTTTGATAACGGTATATGTACCGTGACAGAAATTAATCAGCAATTCTAAACAAAAGCTTATTCCATACAATTCCACGGTAAAAATTTACGGAACAGCATATTTTTTGAACAAAAAGCGACCACTGTTACTATCTATAACCTGAATCAATGGTAAATGTTTGTATAACAAAACCCCTTTTAACGAGTAGGTAATTTAAACAAAGTACTTGATGAAAGTTTTTTCCTTCTGCAAACAAGACATAACCTTTTAATAGAAATCTCGACCCTGGGTCTCCAACATTGACGTCGAAACCAAATATCGCAAAAGTAGTCGATATGAAATCCATTATATTGATAGTAACGATAGTTACAGTAACTTTGATGTTCCTGTTATTATGATAGGTCCCAAAATACTATAATTATGCTATCGTGTAAATCAGCTCAATCTAGTGTAGTCTAGGTAAAATATTATAGTTTTCTCCTAGGATACAACTAAGAGGGTAGACGACAAAATTAATGTAATTAGTCCGTCAGATTAATTTCCAAAACATTTTGAACACATTTTGTCTTTTTTGCAATGACGATACAATGTGTCGAAAACTCATGGGACCTCACATTTCGGTACATTTTTACCGGAAAGTGACGTCACAAGTCCCCCCCACTCATGATCTTTGATGCGTTTTACATTCGTAATTTTTTATTAATTTTATAAAACAAAAAACACGTATCCAATATTTTTCGATAATCTAACTGACGGACTAAACAGAATTACTTTTTATTAGTCAGTCGTCATCCATATGATGTCGTCATCCATAGGGATGACGACTCTTGTAAAATACTAAATATGGATGGATGGAGGCTGCCCCAGCGACAACTTTAGCCAAGGGTCGTAAGTTGTACCCCATAAGGAGTGCCCCTAGCGCGCAGTCGCTTGGTTTGTAAGTGTTTTGCCCCTGGCTGGAGGCTTAACACTCAAGGCATCCACAGGATAGTCCAGTTAATCAGAAGCCAGCCTTATAGATTGACCTACGAGATGCCATTCAAAAATCCGTATTTATCTTTTTATCAACTGTCGTAGTGGGGTCTGCTTTCAATCAAGCCGGATACAGCTGAATAACAGTATTTTACATGGAGCGACTGCCTATCTGACCTCCACAACTCAGTTACTCGGTAATACGGTACCCCTAAGTAAGACTGGTTGTCAGACTTTCGGAGTCTCGAGCCACTGACCACTCGTAACGGCTGCCAAAGATCCATAAATGAGAGCGTGCACCAACGCCTTAAAGTGCTTTCCGAAGCACGGAGGAAACTCGCTATGGATGGATGGGATAGTCACCCTTTAACAGACCAACATTGACAAGCGCAGCTTAACCTTGAAGATTGACCCGTCTGGCTTTTATTATTTAGTCGCGAGCTACTTCAATTGCCTTCCCAAATTGTATGATTTTCCCAAATGGCTTATAAAGACATTTTCTTAGAACAAGCTTTTGTGGACCTTTTCTGGAAATAAGTCGCAAAGTCGTTTCCAAGTCTCCTTATGTTTGACTTGTGTTCTATCGAGTTGAGACCCTAATTACCCCTTTTATCCACAGCGTCTGTTTCTGAATCCTTATTGTAATTTTATGCTAAGCTGGCTGTCAAATGTTCGCCTTTTTTTTCGGAATTTCTACCCCTTACCAAGTTACCAGCGCAAGTTGGAGTTCTTTGTCATTATTTTGTGCAAGACATACAGACATCGTTTTAAAGTTTTCTAGGATTATAACTAAGTAAGAATTAATGTTTGGAATCATCGTAATCATAATACCTACGGAAAGTGGATGTAAGGCATGCGGAACCGGATTTCGGTACCACAGTGGAACTGCTTTTACCCGGGTTTTACAATGGGAAATTTACCGGGTTTCGGATGCCATAGACAAGACTGTAGAAGCTACCGAAATAAAAAAAAAAGACGTGTGGCACTCGGGGACTGCCACGGTAAAGCTATTGCATAGCATTTTTTATCTACTTATGCAATTATAATTATTTATATATTTTATTTTTCCGCTTGTTGCCGGCTCGAGGACCAAACGCAGACTGAATGTTCAGGCTCGGCTCCCCATCACGATGAAATTATGAATTTTATAGTGAATGTTCCACACACACATACTCAGACACGTCAAACTTATAACACCCCGTCGTTTTTGCGGCGTCCGAGCGCGGTCCGCGACGCCGCAAAAACGATCGTGATGGGGAGCCGAGCCTGAACATTCAGTCTGCGTTTGGTCCTCGAGCCGGCAACAAGCGGAAAAATAAAATATATAAATAATTATAATTGCATAAGTTGATAAAAAATGGTTACAAATCAAAATCAAAATCAAAATCAAAGCATTTATTTCAAGTAGGCCAGTTACAGGCACTTTTGAATTGTCGAAACAAAAATGAACATTTAATGTAGCTACAGTCCCAGTCACAAGACATAAAAACTGTGAAAGTACTGTAGTTGCCCATTCCCTAGCGTAGATCTCTATGGAGAAGAACGGGCAAGAAACTCCATGGACACTCTTTTAAATCAAAATATTGTTACAAAATCTTGGTTACATCAATCATGTTGAGATGGTATATTATGTGAGAACAATGTAGCAAGATTTGCACGATAAAAGTGTCCATAGCAAAACAAAAACAAAATACAACCCAAAAACAAAATAATTAATTCAAATAAACCATGGCGACTAAGACATGACCAGTCACAACTGACAGCGCCCGTTCACGAACATGACGCATGGATCAGCACCATTCAGCTCAACCATTTTGAAGGGAACTAAATGGTCCGACACACGCGCCACCATCAGCGAGACATTTGAGTGAGCATGACATACTCATAACCGCCAGGGCACATTCAAGTCAAAATAATAAATAAAATAAAAACGTAGGTTTCCAGCGAATGATAGCATTCTAGTACATAGCACTCACACAATATGGAATATGAGGTTATATAATACTAAAGAAATTGAATTTATACAATGCAAAGATAGTTGTACAATCTTCAGCAGCTCCAACAACACAAATTAGCGCTATCCCTTTATGCGCCCCTGTCCTTGTGGAGCAGGACCGGCATTGACCCAAGCATTTTTATCAGCGATATAATCGTCCAATTTGTAATATGCTTGCTTACACAGTGTGCGTTTGATGCATGTTTTAAATTTGGTTTCATTTAGTTCAAGAATGCTTTGTGGAATTTTATTATAGCATTTCAAACAGTACCCCATGAAAGACGAGTCTACTTTAGCGAGTCTGAAGCCTGGCTGAACTAATTGGTCTCTATTTCTAGTACTGTAATTGTGTCTGTCACCTCTTTTACTAAAAAGATGCAGATTTTTCCTGACATACATTATGTTTTCATAGATGTATTGACAACATACAGTCATGATGTTAATTTCCTTAAACAGTTCCCTTAGAGAATCGCGCCTACGAAGATTGTATATGGCTCTGATGGCTCTTTTCTGCAGAATAAATATAGACTCAATATCAGCAGCCCGTCCCCACAGCAAAATGCCGTAAGACATTATGCTATGGAAGTAACTAAAATAGACTAGTCTAGCGGTATCTACATCAGTGAATTGACGGATTTTCCTAATGGCATATGCTGCTGAACTTAAGCGCCCCGCAAGAGATGTTAAATGAGAACCCCATTGAAGCCTTGAATCAAGCGTAAGCCCCAGGAAAACAGTTTTATCTACGAATTCGAGTTTCTCTTTATTCAATATTATCTCACAATCACTACTTTTAACATTCGGTAAAGCAAATCTTATGCATTTAGTTTTTTTTTCATTTAATGCCAAATTGTTTGCTGTGAACCAATTATGGACTTCAAGTAAGGCATTATTCACGTCATCTAGATTTTGGGCTCGTCTATTTATCTTAAAAATTAAGGAAGTGTCATCGGCAAATAATACCATATTTTGAGGTTGGTTTTTCAGTAAATAGGGTAGATCATTTATATATACTAAAAAGAGGAAAGGACCCAATATTGAGCCTTGCGGAACCCCCATTTTTACTTTCAAGCCCTGTGAATTAACACCATTTATTTGAACATATTGCAGTCTATCACATAAATAAGATTTTACCAAACTAAGTGCAAGTTTACCTAGTCCGTAATGCTCAAGTTTCAAAAGCAATGTGTCGTGATTTACACAATCGAATGCTTTGGAGAGGTCACAAAATATTCCTACAGCGTCTTGGGACTCTTCCCACGCCATGAATATGTGCTTTAATAAGGTTACACCGGCGTCAGTTGTACAACGTCCCTTGGTGAAGCCATACTGTTGATCGTGTAAGATTCCGTTGGTGTTGAAATGATTGAGCATCTGATTAAGCATTACCTTTTCGAACACCTTACTAAAAACTGGCAACACGGATACAGGTCTATAATTATTAGTATCTTTACTATCCCCGGATTTGAAAAGCGGTATGACTTTACTGTATTTCATTAAATCAGGGAAAACTCCTTGGTCTACGCACAAATTAAAAATTAAAGCTAAGTATGGAGCTATAGTCTCAAGTATGGAAGTACAAACTTTGATAGACATTCCCCATAGATCTTCGGTCAGTTTGATTTTTATTTGCCGGAAAGCTTTAATAACTGTCATCGGGTTTATGTGTTTAAATTTAAATTCAGCCTGGCATCCAGATACATTCGCCTTCAATAAACCGATTGAGACTTCAGAAGAGGAATTTAGAGCCTCCGTAGTTTTTAACGGTATATCGGTAAAGAAATTTACAAATTCCTGAGCTACTTCCTGATTAGAGCTTTTAGGACCACATACTGTATCTAATGTATAGCTAGTATTACGTACTTTCTTCCTGTTAGTCTCGCTATTTATGACTTTCCAAACTGTCTTAATTTTATTTTCTGCTGTTTTAATCTTGTTGCTAATGTGCAGGGCTTTGGCAATCTTGCAAGAATTTCTAAAAATTTTTGAATACTTAGCAACATAGTTGTTAAAAGTTTCAGTGTTTACATAAGGCTTAAGGCCATAAAGCTCAAATAGTGTTTCCCTACTTTTTCTGATACCTCTAGTTGCCCAATCACTAAATATAAATTTAGGGCAAATGCTTTTGGTCTTCTTTTCAAAAGTTTTATTGAATTCAGTGTGAACAATTGAAAAGAAATGATCATAGAATTGATTTATATTAATATTGTCATGGCTCATAACACTTAACTTGTTCTGTAGGGAAATATTGTACCTATTTAATTTACTAGAAGTTATAGGTCTAAATTTAATATCAACTTTTTGCAATGGTGTATTACACCTGAAAGTTACAGTTTGTCCGCTATGGTCAGACGGCAGACTATTTACTACGGCTCTATCTAAGTATTCACAATCGCAGAAAACATTATCTATACAAGTAGCAGAAGAAGGCGTGACTCGAGTGGGTTCTATAAAAACGTTAGTCAAGTCAAATGACTTAAAAAGATTTAATAACCGACTGCTATTTGAATTATCTTCCAAAATATTGATATTGAAGTCACCACAAATAATCGTAGATTTATTACTGGCTGTAAGTTTTGCCAGAACATCTTCCATTATTGATTCAAATAAGGAAAAGTTTTGATAGTTTGGGGGTCTGTACACACACACAATTATATGCTTATCTAGCTCAACACAGGACAGTTCGACGCAATGTTCAACCGAAAGACCTACTATGTCAGCACGTTGCTTATATTTAACACAATTTTTCACTAATATTAGGGAACCTCCACGCAGCATAGATTTACGGTTAAAGCAGCTACCCACCATATAATTCTCATAATTAATAAGCATTTGGTAATTTTTTAACCAATGTTCAGAAAAGCAAACAATGTCAAACATACTTTTCTCTAAATACAATTCAATTTCTAATAATTTGGAAGAAATGCCTTGGATATTTTGGTGGAATAATTTTAAAGAGTTCTGCTGAGGCCCTTTTTTACGAACTAATGAAGTGCCAGAAGATACTTTGCTGTTGGTAGGATTAACAATATTGTTAATGGTACCTTCTGTTGTCTCACTTCCTAGTTTAAATTAATATTAAGATCTGGAGAGAGCCCCGAGACTCCCGATCCATCGCCAGACAACATGATCCTATCATTCCTAAGAGCTAATTGAGAAGTTTCCACGGTGACATATGGTTCCTCCTCAGTACAAAGTTTGTAAACATCAATAGCACTAATGCTATATTTATTTAAGGTCACCACCTGTTCATTAGTATTAGTACTAATAGTCGCAGTATCAATAATAGAACTAAACTTAGACATACTACTTATGTCTGTGTGAATATTAAAAGCTAATAGCCGAGCTATTTTGTGTCTACAACTAATAGGTAGATACACTTTACCCCGCGTCGATCTAAGTTTATCAACAAAAGTGTTAATATCAAGAAATATAAGTTTGTCACTATAGTGACCTACTAAAAAATGTATGTATTTGTTTAACATGTGAATATAATCGTTTTTCCTACTACTTACATTTTCAAAATATGGAAAAGCACACAAAATGACTTTTTTACAATTTAACTTTAACAACTCAGAAACATAGTCAGTGATGTCTTCCTTTTTAACCTTTGAACTATTCCCAACACATATAGTAATGGTGGTACTAGGATCACAAACACTTTTTGTTACAGATGCCATGACCTGTTTGTAGGTTGACCCTGGCATACAATTGTTTTGGGTACAATAACTCAGGTTATTACTAATTAATTTACCTAGCCCCTTACCTATACTGTCAGAGAACATAACTGAATGATCACAAACATTACTATTTGATGAGACAAAATTACCAAACTCAGGCAAACTATCATATAACTCAGGCTGTACCACGTGTAAATCATCTTGTGTTATATTAATTGTTTGTTGATTTAGAGTGCTGTCCCGAGGCAAATTCTCAACCTGGTATGGGTCCTCCATTACCTGAGGCTGGATAATATCATGGTTGGTAACTGTCTGGCAACTACATTGACCCATTACCAACTCATTTGCCGCATAAATATGTTCCCTAATTTGGTTTTGAGAAATCTTATACCTACTAGAAAGGGAACTTAGTGAATCCTGAAGTACCTGAATTTCAGACTGCAACTGCTGAGTATCAATTTCATAAATTTTTATACTGTCCTCTAATTTTATTTGGTAATTATTTAACTTATTAACTAAATCAACACGCTCTTTCCTCAGTGGAATATATTTGGAAAAGCGTTTATGTTGTTTCCTAAATTGATTGCATTTTTTAATAATTCTGTTTAATTTTGCATATTTTTTAATCTTCCTATTGCTAACTATAAAATTCTGTTTGAGTAAGGAATCTTCAGTCAGGTCAATAGTTATTAAGGAAGGGGGGTTACAATTACTATTTAATAATTCATTATATAAGAGGTTTGTTTCTATAACCTGAGTACTTTCTCTTTCTTTCTGTAATTTAAATATACAATTATTGGCATGAATTAAGTCATTTTCCAGGTCCCTAATTTTAAACAAAGCCTCCTCATACAAGTTACTACAATTTGTGAAACCATCCGTGACCACCTTCAGTTGATCCCGTTCATCAACAACGTCCAAGTATTGCTGATGTAGGTCTACTAGCTCCCGTTTTAAGCTTGAAATTTTGCCATTTACTTTATCGACTTCCACCTCACTCTCTTCTCTCTCCTGTAACAGCTGTTGGACTTGGAGGTTGGATTCTTTGAGTTCTTGGAGGGCCGTTCTCAATTTTAGCTCCATATCCAGGGCAGTAGCCTTGCGGGTCATCACAGGCATGGTTTCAGGATTGGTTACTGAAAATTAGAAGTATAGAAGCGGTGAGAACCTATAGAATAGACCAATAAAAGAAAGTTAGCGGTGAAAGGGGAGAAAAAAAAAAAAAAAAACTAGTTAGTTAGTTAGTTATGAGATTAAATGAGGTAGGCTGCTCTATTAACTTTAAAAGTAATCTAATACAATGTATGTAATTGAATCTATGTAGATTTCAATGGTTTTATTATCTTAGGTATTTACTTTTCATGTGGGTATGTTGCATAAAATAAATAAAAGTTTAAACTGATCTTATTATGTTAATAATTCAACACAGTAATCCACAGTAATGATCCTACGCGATCTATCTATGAACTCGTATTGATTATATCAATTTGAAAATAAGAACAGAGACGAAACTACTATGTTTTGTTGCTAAATGACCGGTTGTCAACAAAGAGATTTAGAACCAGTACAGGGTAATAAATCAGCAAAAACTAATACTAAAAATTGGCATGAAAGTAATTTAGAGTTAAAATGACGTTTGTGTGCTGTTTTTAAATAAAAGTAAACAATACTTCCCCTGAATTATCCGTACACATCCGTGGTTGAAACGTCAGCTGTTGTTTTTAGGTTACCGGTATCCTTGTATTACCGAAAACTTCATTAATTATCAGGATAACAGTTTTCCTGAGTATTTACGCATTTACGATGCGTTTCACATATTAATTACACCTTAATTTAACTTATTTACTAATTAAATTTAATTTTAAAATACGGATCGAAAATTTTACATGTCACTCGGGCAGTGTTGCCACTTTTTTCACAAAGAAGGTCTAACATCAAATGTATACAACCTACAACTCCTAGTTACGTCAATAGCTTGTCATTGTCATTATCTGACATGGGGTGACATGGGGTGTTAGGTTATTTATTACGGAATTTCTGGTAAACGTAGTGATTATATACTCTGTGATTTCTGGATTCGGTCTCCACGCTCAAGGCCCGCGATATAAGCTATGCAATAGCTTAAAACTATGCTGTCCTTTCGTTGGTATTTCACCTTTAATTTTTATGAAATGGTACACCACAGGCTACCTGCAGTATTCCCCCTCCTTCTCCCTTTAAATCCATCCAAAGGTTGTCTTTAAAAGATCGCTTTTAGTGATAAGACCGCCCATTGTGTCACCCCTTGTAAAAATTTTAACATTTTCGTATCTGTAACGTTTATGGTGTACATAATAAACAGTATTCTATCTATCTATTCTATCTATTTTTAGTACAGTGAACATTATTCTCGATGGCATAAGATTTAAATTAGTGAATAAATACCTGTAAGCGCAGTCATGGCATGCTTACGGGCCAACAATACGGCAAGACCATCAGGCAAGCGGACTGTCAAGAAACCCTAGCATCATGAAGAGTAGTAGGTTGAAAGTACTGACTGGCGGTACTTTCATAGAAGCCTGGCTTGTATGAAAGTACCGCCACTATGTTAAAAGATTTTAAGTGCATGCTGTTGTCAAGGACAATAAAAATATAAAGCAATAAATTCAACGAGCATCAAAAACCAGTATTTAAATGTCGGGACCAATACCTATCCCTGAATAGACAAATACATACACACATACGCAACATAATTTTGCCCACAAATGACTATTACCACATTTAGCACTTTATTTAATTATCTTCCTTCCTCATTAGATCCTATCCAATTACAGTAAAATGAGGAAAATTAATTTACATTTCACATGTTTTATCGTTTTTATTTCATTTAATCAAACTTGCGCAAAGGGATATGGAGCGAGCCATTTTAGGCATACCGTCGAAAGATCGAGGGCCGTAAGTAATTGTAAAAATCCGACGTATTTAGGTAGTATTATATTTTCTCAAACTCTCAAACTCTTTAAAACATTCATGTCAATCAGACCATTACGGCACTTTTAAATGTCAAAACGCAAGCGAAGCCACACAGTCACAGTCACATGGCATAATAACTTAAGAAAGTACAGTAGGTACTGTAGTTGCACATTCCAAAGCGTAGATCTCTATGGAGAAAAATAGGCAAGAAACTACATTGACTCGACTCCATCTGTAGCCCAACCCGCAAAAAAATGTTAACAAAAATGTTCCTAGGGAATCTGAAGACGCGTTGTTGCAGCCAATCAGAAACAAGCAACGTCTCAGATCTCTATTTGAAGTGAACACAAATTATAAAATTGTATTGTACCATTACCACTACCATAACTGTTTATAATTATGCAGTTTTTGCAATTTCCGGTGAACTTGCTATTTTGACTTTCGTGGTTTCAGAACTTCAACGACGAAATAGTTGGCGTTTTGATCACTTATATCTCCTTAGGTTAGTAGAAGGTACCCATGGGCAAGAACAAAACAATGATTCCAATGACGGGGAGGTAGCTCGAACAATTGGCAAACTTAATCGGCAGTGGGCAGGGCACATTGCTCGCAGAACGGATGGCCGATGGGGCCGAAAAGTTCTCTGGAGTTTTGACCGCGAACCGGAAGATGTTTCGTTGGAAGACCTCCCACTAGGTGGCCCGATGACCCGGTGAAAATTGCGAGAATCCGCTGGATGCGAGTCGCATGTGGCGACACTTGGGGGAGGTCGATTTCCAGCAGTGGATTTCCAGCAGTGGACGTCTTTCGGATGAAATGATGATGATGATGATGACGGGGAGAAGAATTTCCTTTCAACTACGTTATATTATTTTTACAACCAGTATTTTATTTTCCACTACTTTTAAACTACGTCTGCTTTGAACATAAAATAGAACTACAAATGGCGTGCGTCAATCTGGTACTTGAATCAGTTGATGTCGGATAGAATATTGGCCACTTGGTATTTATTGACGTTAGGTTATGGTCTCTGATTCATTTTTGATGGCTGCTATATAAATATATCTCGCCAACGAGTGCCATGGGATCGTTCTCACAACTTACTATAAGATTGTTATGGGATTATGTTCCATGGAGGAAGATTTTGAGAGAAAAATTATTTGACAGAGAAAATCATAGCTGTTCCAAATTAACGTACCTATATAAACACGTTTTTGAGAAGGCTCCCTTAAATTCACTTTTTACGTTATAATATTGTAAAGGAGGTTAGCCCTGATGATAGCTCAAACCATTGGATATCTGCCACACCAGCAACGAGAGCAGCGGTGGCCCAGTGGTGGCGGCCCAGACTTACGAAAGTCGTGGCGTCGAACCCAGACAGGCCCATTACTTTGTGTAAATTATTTCATCACCACTCCTCTCAAAACGGTGAAGGAAAACATCGTGAGAATCATGATCATGTCACATGTTTTTGAATTTTTGGTTCTAGGATGGCATGTAAGTGACAATATAAGTTTATAACTGACAAAGTTTAGGTGTTATAACTGACAAGCGTGATGTCATGTCATTTTACTTCCAAAAGCGATATTCAGATGGATCCCAATCTCATCCCAAGATTGAATTTGAAGTATTTCTTTAATTTTATGAATGTTAAACCAACTTTGATGTTCGATTTGCCGAAAAAATTACGTCCAAATTGCGAAATTTACTCTGTATCCGCTCCGCTATTCGTTAGGAGTGAAAAATGTTCACGGCTCCTGTACCTCAATTCTTTTTGTTTATTACTCCTGCCTTAACATCTAAATCTACACAGACCTTTCCGAAAATGTTTTTGAGAATTAATGTACGCCATTTTTACATAACATTACTTGCCTACATGATGCATAATGTATTATAATGTAATAGCTGTACTACAGTGTACTGAGTTAGCACGGAATCCTAATGTTTTTTCATAAATATTAAACTAAGTTCCTTCTTATAACATCAGCTATCTACTAACAAAAGTCCCGTCAAACTCGGTCTAGCCGTGGAACAAACAGAGAGATGCAGAGATTTAGATGATTTATTTGCTTGTGCTATTTAAGAGACAAACCGTCCAACTCTCTAAGTTCATTAACTAAGATACGGGGCGCGTTCGACATTATTTTAAGAGTTCCGTAACCGAAAGGTTACCAACGGAACTCTATTACCAAGCCTCCGCTGTCCGTCTGTCCGTTTGTCTATCGGTGGGTTATATCTTACGATCCGTAATAGGTAGATAGTTGACGTTTTGACAGAATACGTAGGACAGGTAGCTGACCCACGCAACTTCGTCTGCGTCTCATAAGAGTCAAAAAAGCTCACAAAAGGAATCTTTTTTCCCCGTTTTTCCAACATTTTTAATTTATGCGCCGCTCCTATTGGTTGTAGCGTGATGTTAGATAGTCTAAAACCTTCCTGGATAAATAGACTATCCAACACAAGTATGTTTTTTTCAATTTCAGCAGTTCCTGAGATTAGCGCATTCAACCAAACAAACAAACTCTTTAGCTTTATAATATTAATTTAGCTTTATAATAATAGTATAGATTTCTGTTGCCGCTTTCGGCACGGGTGACCACTGAAAACCAGCGCTGTTCTGTGGGCTCCCAATAGCACAGCATCATGCTGAGTGGTAACCTATTTGTCGCACTCACGACGTGTAACTTTTTATTTTTTGTCCGTTTTGTCTTACTATTTTATAATGTTAATGTTGTTGTGTTAATTTTCTGTAGTAAACTAAATGTTTGTGTTTGTCTTAATGCGTTGTAGGTATGTTTACTTTAATAATATTGTACGCATGTCATGACCTTCTGACGAATAAGCCCCTTCGTACACAAGGCTACGCAAATCGTCGATACCAATGTTGTATACCACATTAGTAGCGCACGGTCCGTACACACACGACATTGAATCGCAAGACGCGAATTGCCTATTCAGTCGCTAAGCAGATCACACTTTTCCCAAAATGTCAAAAATCTAAATGCCATCTTAGAAATCGCTGCGACTTATGTAGCGATGATCTCATCCGGCATGTAGTGTGCGACTAGCACGACGCGAGTCGCGGGACGAATGTCGGCGACGCGACTCGTGTACGAACTTCAATGTCTTTGTTTGGCGGAAGTCGCTTGAAGACTAAAATCGTTGAGTATCTAAGATTTGAGTAGCCTTGTGTACGAAGGGGCTTAATATTTTCTTCTATCTTCTTCTCTTTCTATCACAACAAATAATAAATGAAAAATTAAAGGGGACACCCCTACTACGTTGGAACGGAACTCTTTGTGCTCGATTCCAAGTCGCACTTGTTGAATTCATGAACTTTGAAAGCACTTAGGGATTAGGGGCAACTGTCCAGTCCAATCGTGTTGTCGTTCATTATTAGTTCGGGCCACGAACTAATCTAATGTCCGTCAGCGATATGACGTAGTAAATGCCCAGAACATTCTGCTGAAACTACAAGTTTCGTGCAAGGAGTGTCTTGCCTATTGTTCTCCTTTTTAATTGCCTTTCCGACTTTAATTGCCCATTCCATAGTATAGATATCTATATCTCTATTCTATGGAATGGGCAATCAAAGTATTTTCACAGATTTTATGCCTTGTGACTGGGACTGTAGCTATATTTCATTATGGTCTTTGTTTGGACAGTGCAATTGTGCTTGTAACTGGCCTACTTAAAATAAATGCTTTGATTTTGTGCAAGAGCTGAACAGTTTAAATTTTCAGTAATTTTACAGCGATTTTCACATTTTCACATCTTTTATGCATATTCGTGTCAAAATAACAAAGATTTTTATATTCTTTGATAAAAGGTTGCTATTGGGTGGTTAGCCACTGCCAAACAAATCAAAATCACAATGATCTTTGTTCTTTTAAAAATAAGGTATCCATTAGGTTGCCACTGGCAGGGTTTATATATCTCTGAAGGAATTGTATCACCCACCTCCAGATAAGAGTGCCAAAATCAAAGTGAACTTTATCCTCTAGAAAACAATGTCTCAATTCCATTGCGCTTGCACCCATTGCTTGCTTCAGTACCGGTTTGATTTTCAGGCTTGTTTGTATAGCAACTGTAACAGTTTTTCTTCTGCATAGCGTTCGTGTATGCCCCTTGAGGGATCAGTTATTTGAATAAATCCTTTGTGTCGTTTGTTATAGAGTTGCAACTAGTATACTCCTGAGTATAAACTGCCAAGGTAACATTTAAAATAGCCTCGGTTGCTTGATTTTCTAGATATTTTTCAGTCCTTTTGTGCTTCTATTAGAAATAGGCTTGTTTCCACCTTCAATAAATTGCAAATCTATTTAGTCCGTCAGTTAGAGTATTGGAAAATAATGGACACGTATTTTTTGTTTTTGTAAATCAACGAATATTGACAAAGATAAAACGCATCAAAACTCGGGAGTGGGGGCTCTTGACGTCAGTACTCACTAAGAATCATACCGAACAGTGACGTATTGGGAATTTTAAAAGCGTCGTATCTTCGTCAATTTTGTTTTATGTGACAAAAGAAAAAATAGGGGTCAAATATTTTTTGATAATCTAAGTGACGGACTTATTAGATTTTTTCAGTTAACAATCCTATTGGTCGTCATATTAAGGGTTTGGGTATAGACCGCCAAACTGACTGATTTTCTTTATGAGGCTAAAACAAAATGGCGAGAAATTATGTACCAGTTGTCTCTAAGCAAAACTTAAATACCAATTTGACCCAAATGGGACAGGTGTTTTTTGTTAAATGGAAAGAAAAGTTGTTTGGTTTGTATCACATGTTTCTGGTAACCACCCACCTATAAGGCTATTAGGCTTTGGGAACAGCATGGGTATGTTGGTGTTGATATTTTAATCAAAGCCTAAATTATTTTTCTATCTAAAATGCATTACTGACTGTGGTAGAAGCAAGCCGAAAGTAATATTCTTGATAAGTGCACCAAAAAATGCGCCTTTAACCAACTTAAAAATCAAAATCAAAATATTTTATTTCACATAGGCCTAGGCCTTATAAAACGTCGAAAAAGGTGCACGGTTCGCGTTTGGTCGATTCCATGGAGAAGAACCGGAAAAAAGGGGTAAGTAACTAGCGAACAAAATATTGTATTACACATAGACCCTAAGAGAAAAAAATAAATAACCGTGTGCTAGCCTAATGGCATCGCAAGTTGTACAAGAAAGGCCGAAAAGCATTAGCAAGATGTGGAAGCCGATATCAATATGAAAGTCAACAACTTGACCGACAAACATGCTAAATATAGAAAAAGGACAAAACGCACACAAAACAGGGAGAGGAAACGGAAATCTGATCCTGACGATGTATTGATAAGATCGTATGAAAAATGTTGGCCTATTTTTTCGATGTTGTACCTACTTCTATCAAGGGGAATTGAGTGTTAGTAGAAAACTGGGTTGTGGAGGACACATCAGACAGTCGGTCCATGTAAGAAAGTAGAATTTTATCGAACTCATTTACGAACATTTTTATGGAATTATCGGCGAAATATTAACCGATGCACAACTTAGGACCCATTAATGTTAATATCTCTACGTGGTGCTAGGCAACTAGGCCTATTCCAGTTGTAAACGTCCCTTTGTGCCTATTGGCCTTGTTTCGTTCTGTCTCCTGCTGATATGGAGTGAAGTGGAAATTGCGGTTTTTTCCTACTCCTCCGCTATACTTTCTGATTAATTTCGTTGCGGGATCCAAGACAGTTAGATTCGTTCTCTGGGACTTCGTCGAGCTTCATTGTCTCGGCGCTTTTCTGGTGGTCGCCACTGTTGATTCTGGCTTTCAGGAGTTACAGTGGTTTGGGAATAGTGTGGCGGGCTTGTCTCCAAAAACAAAGCCGTTGCACGGGTCGACTGACAAGGTTAAGCCGCGCTCTCCAGGGTCAGTCGATGGAAGGATAACCACAAGGCACGACTGTCTTTTTCATAACTATAACGTTCGTAACTGTAGTCACTGGCTCGGAAGTTTGAAAATACCAACCACTTACCATTATAAATAGGTAAAGTTTTAAAGTTTGGATGTAGGTGATAATCTCTGAAACGATTTAGCAATCAAAAATTCTTTCACTGGTGTAAAGCAACACAGTTACCGGGCGAAGTCACGAGTAGAAGTTATAGTCAAATACATTTTGCCCTCAAAACGCTGAATGACAAAACACAATCTCAAGGTAAATAGTTCAATAGATTACATGTATATATCTATGCATATATAAGTCACCGTAAAATTGTAAGACACGTTACATTGTAATCTCTCTAGCGAGATTGTAAACTCTCGAAACATTAGGTAGATTTTCGCTAGATTGTAATCTATCGAAGTGAAACCGCAATATTGTAAAATGCATGCGACGGAAGTATCTCTGCCCCAATAATCGGGACTTGGTTACGTTAGTTAGGTTCCTTTAAACCCTGCAGACAGACATACTGGCACCGCATAGCGGGGCTCCGTCGACTACGCTTTTTAGGGGAATATAAAGTGTTTTGAGGTTAGGTTATATTAATCTGTATTTCTCAGGAATGGTACATTATATTTTCATGAGAGTGGTACCATGGAGCAAGGCCTCCCTCTCCTCCACACCGCGCGAGTTGACTTCAATCGCATACATTTCACAATATTACGGTTTCACTTCGTTAGATTATAATCTACCGAAAAATAATGCGTCATATTGTAAGCAGTATGTTCGTTTGGCAATCTTTCGAGAGTTTACAATCTAACGGGTTTTACAATTTTACGGTCACATAAAGGTACATATATCGTGGAAAACACCATAAATTCACATCGCATATGAAATATTACGCAAAGAGCGATTTATCGGGGATTTAAGTTGCAAATACTGACGAAATTTATGCTCGTTTTTCCTAGTACTAGACGACAGATACCTATAAAAGCATACCTATTGTTGAATTTTCAACGCTAAGCTAGTACCAAAAATAGAAATTTCAACAATGCAATAATATTTAGACTTGTATTATAATAGCTTTCACTAGACAAAGCAAATGAAAGTGAACTTGTACCTAAAACTCGCAAACGTAAATGATATTTATCGCTACCCGTACTAACTGTCGCTTATTATCATGTCGAACGCGTATCATAATACACCGGTCCTGTATTATGATTTTGAAACGCGTAAGATTTATGATAACGATTACAATAAAATTACGAGTTGCTCGGTACAAGTTCACAACTACTTGTTTTGCCGGAAAATAGACGCCGAGGCTAATAAAGCCAGATTACCTACCTATAAAAGAAGATCTTCTAACATTCTACGAATCTGACAAAAAACCATTGTAAGCTCGCTCGTCTATTGTTCCAGAAACTTAAATTAGGTTTCATAAAAGATTCGCCTCAACTGTTATGAAAATGTTATAAACGACCTAATATTTGTAAACTCAAAAACATCTCGCAGAATTTGTTGAGTTGTTAAAATAATTATCTAACTTTGTCGAAATAATAAACATGGGATAAAATTGATGTTACTTGTTTCTTTCCAAACATTAATGGGATGGAAATATTAAAACGCGTGAAGAATATTGATGGCTGCCGGCTGACGAAATATAAATATAATTTAAATGATGACGAAAGTAAGAATTGGCGTCATTTTCGATTCCTTTAATGTTTAGATAGTAAGTACTTTCATGTGGCGTAGGAAGGTAATAAAATAATTAAGTGACTAAATTTTTTAAATTTAAATAAAACTAGTTTTTTTTTTTTATAATGGGCTAAAGCTCAGAAAAGATTGCCTATGAATAAATTAGAAACGGTCGATGAAGAAACCATTTTCATAATTTTGTAAACTTCTACAGCCATAAAATAAAATAAACGAGTACACAAACGCGATACAAAAAAGAACTAAAGCACAATGTTATTGAAATAACTGAAACTCTGTACTAAGTCCAAATCTGGCATGCAGCCATGAAGCAACGCAACGAACTTTCAGCCATTCAGCCATTTTATATTTGAATCTATAAATCAATCAGAAGATCCGCAAGACAGAAACGAAATTGACTTCCATCAATACGTTATAATGATGGTAGTAAATAAATAATGTTTGAACTCTGTGAGAGACTGTCAATACAAATTCTTAGTCAACAGTGAGAAACAAGACGTCTTTTATTGACACGGATACATCGGATACTCAGATACTGTGGATTTTTGTGACGATAAAGCTGTAGTGAGGGATAAACTCAAACTCAAAGCATTTATTTCAAAAGACAAGCACTTTTGTATAGTCAAAAATATCCTATCTAACAGTCCGGCCACAGGCATATCAAACTGTGAACGGTCAACTACTCGAAAATCATAGATCTCATGGAGAAGAATAGGCAAGAAACTCCATGGACAAAAATAACTAGATATGCAGTACAATCAAGGTTGTATTATTTTAACTGTGTAAACTGTGTCCTATATATAGACCTTGAAAATTAAATATAATACAATAACATTAAAAGGCGCCTGTAGTACGGTCATCCCCGCTTGATTGCTCTGCGAAAATTGTGTTGGATGACACAACAGTTCGTACTGGCCAGAAATTGTATTAAACGTGATAATTATTGTCATACAAATGTTGGTCTCTATTGTGTCTTAATTCTTATTTATGAAGAATTTGTTTACCCAAATCTTATAAGAAAAGTAGTAGACATACAGGAAAGTAAACATGGTGCCAACAAAACAAGAACAGTCAACAGAATATTCCTTTACAAACATTATTTGAAAGATAGATCTAGTTATGTAACTTATGTAGTAATATCAGCAGACTTAAAAGAAGAAGGAAACAGGAACTAACACGCTTAAAAATGTACCTACCCATTCATATATTTTTCGCGAATGGTTGTTCAATAGAACTGCTGATAAAGTATGCAAGAAGATAATAAGAAAATTCTAAAGTAGCATAGCAAGTAAAGCAATAGATAATTATCTTTCATCGCGAACAAACTCTACAGCTTCTCTTTAAAGTTTCTTGTTTGTAATGAAAAACAAATACAAGGCAGTTTGCTCCAATACGGGAATCAATTTTTATCTTAACGACGATATTAAATGCGGTAGAATCAGAACCAAATGAGTAATAAATTCAAGAACTTTTGCAAATGACCTAGCCATAAATAGAGCTTAGTTTATACTCGTAGATCATGAAACTATAAATCTTGAACATAAAACGGTTGTCTGAGGTGCCACTTTATTTGCTTTGGCTGTTAAAGAATACACGAAAACGATGGTTTTACTAATTGACCGGTAATAATACCGTTTAAGAGTAGTTTGATATTGAATTGTTAAACTATACATGTGTGTGTTCACCTGTTCTTTTAACATCGACTAACTTGTTTTCTTGCTCTATTTCTTAAATAAGAAAGATTACTCTCCGGAACATTTGCTTTAATACCAACAATTACAGTAGATTTTACTATGGGTTCCATTTTATTACGCTCATTGACAAACATTACTAGCAGAGTACGTGCGTGACCTACTTGACAAAAAGTTCTGCAGCGTATTGATAGATGGCGCTGTACGTTGACGTCACGTTTCTGAATCGCGGTGTTAAGATTCTCCGCGAGCGAATGACTACCCCGATTTTACTTTAGCACGTTATCGCTTCTCGGCCTTTTGGCTAAGATCAAAGTGTAGTATCTGTTCTTTTCAGCTTAATATCTGAAAGTAGACATGGGTCGGATTAGGTAAAAACGATACCTAATCCACCTAATCCTAGTATTTAAAAATACCTAATCCATTTACCTAATCCGAATATTTATTCAGTAAAGCCACTGGCCTGTTACGATATTAGGTATCGTATGTGGATTTGGTAAGAAATATTCGGCATGGAGTATGGACGTTCCGTTTCTGATGTAGTGTGGAATATTTTCTGATATTTCTGATCGTTTTCTATGGGAAACGGTACTTTAAACTAAAAGTCAACGTAAAACTTTTGTTTTTGTTTTTAACGTAATATAGTTAGGTTAGGTTAGGTTAAAGTTCACTTTTATAAAACAACTCAAAAAACATATTTTTATCATTTTTACCGAAAAATAGCTTAAAATTAAAACTGGTGTACCTACTATGTATAGAAACTACAGCATTAAATGCATATTCAAATGCATTTTACCCTAATATCACATGAGTTTCTGATTTTTACACATTTATTTTCATTAAAAGACGTGAAAGTTTTGTTATTTTCTTTGAGAGTATCATTCCATAAGACTTAAATCGCTAGAGCAATATCTAGTCCAGTGGTATTCTACGTAGATGGCGCTGGCGGCAGTGCTAATTAAACTTGAACCTTAACCTCCACATTTTAAGGTACGGAATATCTTCTATGTAGACTGTGTACGAATATTTCGTGCCATACCTAATCCTCGACGCTTTGGATTAGGTACGGACTCGCATCGAAAAATACCTAATCCACATACCTGTTCCAATATTTATGCCTCACGTCTATCTGAAAGTTCCCTCACTGAGGGACCAGTATATTAATCTGATTTTTGTAAGCTGACGGGATGTTCGGGGCTCGCTCCACTCCCGTCGCGGGTCGGCCCGGCATTGCAGTGCCGCCGGGATCGGCCCACATAATACCTAGTAATACGAGTCTCTTATAGACGAGATCATTGTTGCAATGTGTGAGATGGCTCATTCGTACAAGTGTTATTTTATTTTGTTATCGCTAGAACGTGCGTGACGATAATCTGAATCTCCCGCTTACTATGATGTCAAAAGTAGAATCTGGCAAACGTCAACTACACGTAATAAAAGCATAATTTTTCAAGTTCTACATAATAAAATGAATAGTTTAGTTAGACACTACGGTGGTGGAACATACGTATAAACAAATATACATACATGGACTGCTAAAATCATGACCCTTCCTTTTGACTTTGCCGTGTCGGGTAAAAAAATCTATAAATATTACGGGACCGACTTTGATGTCATTGGCGCTGTTGTCGATATGAAAGGATCGGTCATCTGTCGGCTGGGCTAAAGTAATTCCATAAAAGTTTTGTCATGGTAAAATTCACACTCGATTTAAGCGGACTGCAAAAAATTAAAACCAAAATATCCAACAATTTTAAGTGGTTGATTCCAGTAGGTTTTTGTCTATTACATGACTCTTGCCAAGCTTTTCAAATGTCACCCAAAAAGCGATCTGTCAAATTGATCGTGATGCAGATAAAACGTATTTTCTAAATAATTTTCTAATGGATTACTAGTAATATAGATAAGTGCAACTTTCTCTTACAATCAATTCATCATTTATGACGTTAGAAGTTTGTCTATAAATCAAAAAGTCGTCCTTAAATCTTGTAAGTTCTTCAATTTTGAAAGTCCTAAGGAGAGGCCTTTGATGCCACAAGCTTACAGTGTAGCTGTAGTATCCAGTAGCAATTATGAGGATCTTGACTCTTTCTTCTTATTATTTGGCTAATATTGGATTTGGAGCCAGATCAGATCACGGACGGGGCGGAAGAATGTGGGAAGACGACCGACTAGGTAGATAGACGAACTTATTCAAGTGACTAATACTTTGATTATATACATGACTAATATTGTAATTCGCGCAATGGGATCCTGCCGTTTTGCCGAAAAGATTTTGCCAAAATTTCATTACCCAAACAAAGTTTGGCAACCTTTTTTTATACCATTGCAATATTTCGAATGATTTTAGTACGCATATTTTTATTTGGTCAAATTTTTACTTGGCAAAGCATTACCAAGTATAATGTCATTATGGCATTTGGTCTTTAATCAAATGATTTATTACAGCAAACAATCTTCAGACAGTAAACGTTTGGTGAAATGATTGGTTAAGACAAAAAACATTAGGCAAAACGACTTTTATTAATAGAAAAAAAGATATTGTTTTTAGTAGGTTACTCGGAACTCAACTATTTAGATTAGGTTAATTTCGTCTTGAAACAAAATGGGTAGATTAGGTTAGGTTAAAACTGTGTCCTCCTACTAGATTAGGTTAATTTCGTCTTACAAGAAAATGGGTAGGTTATTTTAGGTTAAAACTGTGACCTCCTACGCACGAGCCGAGCGAGCGGAGCGAGCGGTGCCGCGGCAGCGGCCGGCGAGTGCCAGAAACGACTTGCATAAATAGAAAAAAGAGATTGTTTTTAGTAGGTTACCCGGAACTGAGCTATTTAGATTAGGATAATTACTTATTTTAAAATAATGGTTAGGTTAGGTTAAACCTGTGACCAGGAACGACTACATTATATAGAAAAAAAAAAATGGAAAACTGACGATACAAAATATTTGGCTTATTTGATTTTGCGTAAAAACTCTTTTTCCAACTGAAATATTTGACTAAACAAAAAATGTTAAAAGTACTAGTTGGTTAACAAGTTATAGTTTAAACGTTAATTTCCCAAACATTAGGTTTGCGTTAAATTTTTTTGAGAATAGATTTTTTGCTAAATAATAATTTGGCAAATGAAATTATGCGAAAAATGTTTTGGGAAGTGAAAATTTGTCAAATTCCTTTCGGTCAAACAAGGGAGACCCTCGCGCAATATATAATATATAAAGTAAAAACTATTTAAGTTTAATATTTAGTTAATTTGTTTCTTAACAAACAGCGCCTTCATCATCTCTCCTATTAAAAATTAACTTTGCTGTGCCCGACAGGGTCCGTAATTGATTCGATATTTTAACATACCATCTGTTACATGTACACATTATGGAACGCAGAGTATTGACCAGAAGAAACTGAATAGCCATGACAAAAAACCGCCAAAAATGGAGATATTTGGAAGAGAACTACACTCAGCATTGAGTGGCCAAGGTTTAAAGAAGAGAGAGAAGAGAAATGACGTGTAAAGTTTGAAAGAAGAAGACAATACTACCCCGACTTCAAATACGTATACAGGGTGTAAACCACCTCATCACAAAGCCGTTAACCAAGCATTCTGTACATCAAACTAAGTAGCTTTACGCAAAAAGTATTGCTGGGAAACAACATTTTTTTTTTGAGGTCATGTTTTGTGGTAGAACTCAATGTAACGCACTTAAAACATTGTGCTGATGCAATCCATCCGGATTGAATAGTACGGGGATCGTGGAGGTAAAAAAAGTTAAACTCTTACAAAAAAAACTTGGATTTAAAAAAAAACTTGTCAAAAAATTGTAACTTTGACCCCCCATATCTCCGTAACTAGAAGGTTACCAGGTATGGTGTAGAACAAAAAAAATATCGCATTGATGGGGAGAATGAGTGCCTTTCGGCTTCGTGAAGAGGTGTTTTACACCCTTTATTATGTGCAGAAGAATGATGATTGGATTTCCATAGTCTATGGCGTTATAAAGCGATATCGTTTACGGTGTTTTTAGGTCTCCGTACCAAAAGGGTAAAAACGGGACCATGTTACAAAGAATCCACTATACGTCCGTCTGTCTGTCACCAGACTGTATCTCATGAACCGTTATAGCTAGACTGTTGATATTTTCACAAATGATGTATTTCTGTGGCCACTATAGCAACAATAAAAAAAAAAGAATAAAATTAATATTTAAGGGGTTCTGCCGGGGTTGCGGGCCTGTTCATTATAGTCAATACCTACATATTTTTTGTTGACAGTACCATTAAGGTATTTTTAATTTGGTACAGTCTCATCTTCAATTTTTAGTGATGTGAGACAAACTAAGATATTTTGGAATGTGGGACAATACTTCCGAACGAAGAATAAATAGACAGGTGCTATCGACTGTATGATGTAATAATTAAACTAGTTAGGTAGCTGGAATTTCAATGCATTATATTCAAAAACAAAGTGCGTTACTTCCTATGAAAAATAACAAGAATGTCTAAAGATATAGAAGATTTATTTTATTGTCAATCAATGTTCACTGAAGATGTTTACATAACACATCGAGTTTTACGAGTAACGTCAAATCGATTCCGGTAATAATTCATTCGATGAAATTGCTCTCACCGACCGCGTGTGGTGTACATCACGCACAATGACGTACCTACATATTTGAAGAGAATTGGAACCGAAATAAGAATTTAGTGAACCGGTAAAAAAGGGTGGTTTTAAATATTTATTTATTTATTTATTTTTAGAGATCGAGTTTTATTATGCCTGAAAGTACTTATATGATTCACTGCAATAAACAAAACCAAAAAAATATATATGATATTCTTCAGGATATATGTATATGCTAGTATGATTGTGTTTTGATAACATAATACAATTAGTTTTATTTGATAAAAAAATAACGAACTTATCTCTAAAATTTTCTATAAACAACTAAAAAAATACATGCCGTCATTCTGATTTCTTGACAACTAATTCTACAAGCAACTAACATCACAGTGTTTTATTTCTTTAGTCCAATCAATAGATTTTTTGTAAATCGATAGAAACCAGTTGTAGCGGATCGTTGCAGTGTTGGTTGGTGTCAAAGGAAAACTACGAAATATGCTATTGTACGGGGTAGCTGCGCAGACGTTCCGGTGCGCCTACGATTCAACGCGGTACGCCCTCACGGCGTCGCGTCGTGTCTGGCGGGCAACTGTTCGTGGCGAGTGCGAGCGGGTTAGCACTAGCTTCTCCTCCCTCGCGCATTCATGTTCCTTCTCACGCGTCGTACGCAACCACCCCGCCATTTTATTAGAATTAAAACTTTATAATGCAATGTTGCCACATAAAAATAACACAATAAAATACACACAATTCACAATAAAATAACAAAATCAGAGACTTATAAAAAAACGATACAGAACAAGAAAAATATAGTAGTATAAACTAAGTGTATGACAAAACAGTAGTGAGCCGTCCATCATCGCTAACATCCTGCCCCTCAGTGTCGTCATTACGACACTCATCACAACTCTGGAGTAAGGCTATTCGCGATGCTGGACGCTTCATGATACCGGTTTTTGTCCTTATATCTAAGACACGAACCCGTCCGTCAGGCCCAGGGTATATTGTTTGAACGATGCCCTTCGGCCATACGTTCCTCGGTGAAGCGGGGTCTACCACTACCACAAGATCTCCTACCTTCAATTGCGCGCCTTCGCGATTCCACCTTTTACGCGGAGCTAAGGTAGGTAGGACCTCTTTCATCCACCTAGACCAGAATAAATCGGCCAACCGTTGAGCTATACGCCACTGTTTTCGTAAGAGAAGATCTTTGTCGTCAAACCTTCCAGGTTGCGGTAGATTGGAAGACGAACCTATAAGGAAGTGGTTGGGCGTCAATGATTCTGAGTCACGAGGGTCAACGGACACGTGAGTTAATGGCCGGCTGTTTATCATGTTCTCCACTTCGCATAAGAATGTGGAGAGTGTTTCTTCCCTAGGAGCGCGTTCTTTTAAAACAACTTTTAATGCAGTCTTTACACTTCGAATGAGCCGTTCCCATGCTCCTCCCATATGTGGGCTAGCAGGGGGAATAAATTGCCAGTGGACTCCTTTGTTTAAGGCTTCTGTCACCAGTTGTGGTTGATGGTCAATCACCTCCTGATATGCTTTCTTTAATTCGACATCAGCGCCTCGTAAGTTGGTGCCATTATCAGAGAACACTGTGTGTGGCCAACCTCTGCGTGCGGCCATCCGACGCAGAGCCATTATCATAGAGTCGGTTGTGAGGGACGAAACTAATTCTAAGTGCACAGCACGTACTGTAAGACAAGTAAACAGTACCCCGTACCTGCGTACCCTTTGTCGACCAACTACTACTTCCAGGGGGCCAAACAAGTCTACACCACACATTGTAAACGGCCTCTGATGATGGGTAAGTCTGCACTCAGGTAAGTCACCAAGGCGTGGAGGGTTAGGTGAAGTTTTTCTAAAACGACAAATCAAACAATGTTTGGCAACAGTTTTAACAGTAGGCCTTAAATTTACGATCCAGTACTTTTGTCGCAATTCGTTAATAATCATCTCATTACACGAGTGTGCAGCATTCACGTGATAATGCAACACTATGAGCCGCGCTATATGGTTTTTACCATCTAAAATAATAGGAAATTTAGTCAGCTGATCAACGTCTTTCACGTTTCCGATTCGTCCGCCAACTCGTAAAATATTATTTTCATCGATAATCGGGGTAAGTGTTCGTAAACGACTTTCACGGGATATCTCCTTATTCGATTTTAACAAATTAATTTCGCTACGAAATGATTCTATTGTGAATGATGAAGTAACAACATCTCTGCTTTATGCATTAAATCTACGGTAACACAGGTAATTGACTTTTTCTTACATTTTTCTATAAATAATAAAACTGTAGCCGTAGCACGTAATAGTCGCAGCCAACGGGAGAATCTACTTGGATCCGGTACAGGTAAGTCACAAATTACTTTATTAATATTTTCGCACACAATGTTTATTCTTTCTAATATTTTATCATCACTAGTTATTATTTTTAGATCTGGTTGTTGAGGCCAGCAAGAAGGCGGTTGGTACAAAAACGACGGTCCGGAAAACCACGTGGAATCATTACTTAGCACGTAATCGGTATTCTTCGTTCCCAAGTCAGCCACGTTTAAGTCAGTAGGCACATAGTGCCACTCGTCAACCTTGCTGAACTCATCAATTTCCCCGAGTCTATTAGCTATAAAAACTTTATAAGTTCGACATTGATTTTTGATCCAATAAAGAACCGTAGTCGAATCCGTCCAATAGTGTATTGAATTTGGTTCCAAACGGTGTTCTTTTTTAATGCTATTGGCTAATTTGCACGCTAACACAGCTCCCTGCAACTCCAATCGCGGCACCGACACTGGTTTCAGGGGAGTAACTTTGCATTTGCTCGCGATGAAAGACACGGTAACGCGTCCGTTGATGCTTTCGCGCCGCCAGTAAGCGACAGCGGCGTACGCATTCGGTGATGCATCGCAAAACATATGGATTTCCAAACTAGCTGTACTATCGTTTGTTTGGTCAGTCGTAAAATACCATCGCGGAATTCGAATATTATTAATTTCCTGAGCTTGACTAATCCACTCTCTAAACAAATTATATAAATCATCGCTTAATTTATCATCCCAGTTAAGATTCTGTTCCCAAACTTTACGCATTAAAATTTTCCCTTTGATTGTGAATGGACTTAGGTAACCGTGTATGTCATAAATGGACATAACTATACATAATAGTTCGCGTTTTGTCGGTATCCGTTTCATAAGTAATACATCTTGCGGTATCCGTTTGAAAGACAAATCAAAGGCTAATGTATCGGTACTTGGAAACCATAACAGCCCAAGTGCTCGTTCCGGTTGGTTATCTATATTGAACCTTATTGCCTTGTCATTAAGGGTTTCTTTGGGAACTTCACTTAATACGGTCGGTACGTTACTTAACCAATTACGCATCTCGAATCCACCTTGTTTGTGAATATAGGAAACGTCTTTTATTGTTTTTGAAGCTACTTTTAAATCAGAAAAACTATCTATATAATCATCCATGTACTGGTTAAGTTTAATTGCATTTACAGCATCAGGCATTTGATCTTGAAAAAGAGAAGCATTCCTATTTTGGTTTATGAACTGTGCTATAAAGGGAGAACAATTAGCACCGAATATGAGTGACGTCATTGCGTATTTATTGACCTCATCGCTCCCTTTCTCTCTCCATAAAAATCTTAATGCGTTTTGATCGTCAGTTTTAATTTTAATTCTTAAAAACATATCCTTTATGTCGCCGATTACACCTATACAATTTTCTCTAAATCTAAACATTATGCCGTACAAGGAATTTAATAAATCAGGTCCCTGCAGTAAAAAATCGTTAAGTGAATAATCATAACATTTAGCAGCGGCGTCAAATACTAGCCTCAATTTCTTTTTATTTGGGTTATCGACCCCAAAGTGAGGTAAGTACCACGTACGATTTGTGAGCGTGTCCCTACACTCAGACTCGCTAAGTCTTCTAGCGTAATTATTTGTAAATAAATGTGTAACCCGTTCTCGATATCGCGATTCATATTCCGAGTCAGATAACATCTTCCGTTCGACTGATTTTAATCGTTTCAATGCGACGGAATACGAATCCGGCATAACGCAAACATCTGATTTCCAGGGAAGACCCACTGTCCATTGACCCCCGATTAACACAGCTGATTCGTTAAGTATGTCTAAAGCTCTTTTCTCTTCTAGATTTTGACGCGGATTATTACAAATCCCGATAGAGTCGAGCGCGAAAGAACGACGTATTAGTTCGTGTAAATTTGTATTATTTTCATTACTTTGTTTGAAAATAGGAAGATCTCTGTAGGTATCTAGTGGTTTGAACGTGGGCGGCTGACGCTCTGGGTGAGTTGTGCACGCGGGGATGGTAAGTAAATGCGAGTCGCTCGCGCCGCTTGAAGAGCGTGCGCGCGCACGCTGTTTACCATTTTGATAAAATAAGGCTCCGTGCACACACCATCCGAGCAGCGTTTGTGTAATAAACGGCCCATGAGGTTCTATTTTTTTACACACAATTGGCGCTATCAACTCATAGTTATCTTGACCTATTAACAATGTAGGCTTTATGTTATCACAATTGCAAGGATTAATCTTAATGTTATACAAGTTTTGGTATTCACTAAAGTCCATACAAGAAGTCGATTGCACAGGTAAGTTCAATTCTTTTAATTTCCGAGCACGTATTTTAAACTTATTACCGTCACTGTTACTAATGTCCAAATTTAATATTTCGGTTTTACATACCAACTCGCTGGAGTCCCATGCACTCGTGGCACGCATCGTGACGCACTCACCGTGTAACCCAGCCTTATCCGCGATATAAGCTGCGATAAGGCTCACTGTCGCGCCATCGTCTAACAGTGCGTGCGTGTGAACACTTTGTTTGGGTCCATGTATGGTGACCGGCACTATTTTAAGCACTATTTTTGACACATTAAGCACTTGACACTTTTCAGGGACGGACACTTCGGAAGATCGCGTATCGATCGTGTGGGCTACGAGTTCGTCGCTGCTAGTGCAGGCGCGCGGCGCCGCGTCCGCGTCGGGCTGCTGAGGCTTGCTGAGCGGCTCGGTTGCGGGCTGGCGCGCTGCCTGCGGTTTCACCCAGTGAAGCAGACGATGATGCGGCCCACCACAGGCGTCGACGTCGCAGTTCTCGGCGGTGCACTCCGACTGATTTTCATGTCGATCTCCAAGACATTTGAAGCACAGTTTGTTTATGCGAACAAAGCGCCATCGGTCTTTGCGCATAGCGTGTTTGAATTTGCTGCACTCTGATAGTTTGTGAATAGGTTTTTTACAGTATTTACATTTATCAGATGTGGAGGGGTTGTTGACCTCCGCACACACTAACACTGATTGCTTGTGATTTTTATATTTCTCGGTATTAGATCTCGGTTTTGAATCGATTTGGCTGTGCACATAGCTTACTCCTGTTATTGCAGCTTTCTTGGCTTCTTGATGAAGGAACTTGGACAATATTTCTAGTTTTGGTGTGTCGTCTTGATTATCATACTGATAAAGGTAATCAGCCCATTTATTAATCAGTTCGGTGGGCAATTTGGAGACAACAATGGTTACTAGTTCGGGGCTTCGAAGATAATCATTTTGTTGCACAGTGCGAGTAGCTGTAACATAATTCTTTACTTTGATGGCGAAGTTTACGATCTCCGTGTGATATGCTTGCGGTAAGGGCTGTAATTTTCTTAACTGTTGCGTAACTGTTCTCATTATGTTTTCAGGTCGACCAAAACGAAGTTCCAATGTCTCAAGTATCTCTTGAGGTGATGTGGCGCTCATCAGTAAAGCTGACGCTGACTCCTTGGCTTCGTCGCGGAGACACTTACGTAGACGCCATAAATTCTCGGAATCACTGTAGTTGCAAAGGCGCGTGGACTCGTAGAAGGCTCCTTTGAAATGTAGCCACTCCATCGGATCTCCGGAGTATATGGGCAGGTCTTTGCAGATAGCTAACCTCGACAAGAGTTCACGGTTTGTTGATTTTGAGGTTGAAGCACTGATAGCGTCTTTTATAGCGTTTGTAAGCGCTTCAATTGCAGGTTGATCTGTGGGTTGCCGTGCGCGGCTGGCGCTGTTCTCACATTCGCCGACCCCGTTTCGTTGAAGCGACGACCCGGGTGCGTTTACGGATTGCTCCAACCAGTTTTCTACTTTACTTTTGCATGATATGGACGAAGATTGCTTTGAACATCTGGAATCTTCTAGGTGTGCCAAATCAGCGGCTAATTTTGCTTCTAATAACTCCTTTTCTATGCGAGTTTTAGTCATCGTCATCGTCATTTCGGCTTGAGCTTCTTTCATTTCGATGATGGCTCTGGCTTGAGCTGCTTTATATTCGAGCCGCTTTTGCCGCGTAGCCGATGAGGAAGACGCGTGGCTTGTACACGTGGCGACTTGTTCGCGGTTGTGCACGCCGCCATCTTGAGTTGCAACGATGTCGGACAGGATTTTTCCAGCGCTTTTCCTGTTGTACTGGACGTCTGAACCCGCTTCTAGCTTCATTTTCGTTTCGTTAGCCATTATTTCTCTCGATTGTGCACGCGTTCTCCCGGTACGCGGCGTTTGAAATAACGGCATCCTGCCTCACAGGTTTTGTGCTTCCTTACACTGAACACTGATGATTCGGCTCGAATGGACCACTTTTGTAGCGGATCGTTGCAGTGTTGGTTGGTGTCAAAGGAAAACTACGAAATATGCTATTGTACGGGGTAGCTGCGCAGACGTTCCGGTGCGCCTACGATTCAACGCGGTACGCCCTCACGGCGTCGTGTCTGGCGGGCAACTGTTCGTGGCGAGTGCGAGCGGGTTAGCACTAGCTTCTCCTCCCTCGCGCATTCATGTTCCTTCTCACGCGTCGTACGCAACCACCCCGCCATTTTATTAGAATTAAAACTTTATAATGCAATGTTGCCACATAAAAATAACACAATAAAATACACACAATTCACAATAAAATAACAAAATCAGAGACTTATAAAAAAACGATAAAGAACAAGAAAAATATAGTAGTATAAACTAAGTGTATGACAAAACAGTAGTGAGCCGTCCATCATCGCTAACACCAGTCATTTCGCACTATTCGGCCCCGGTGACTGACGTAACAACCACTTTGTAGTGCAAGCTGATTAGAACTTTATTCTAACAGTATTTCAAACGAAGTTTGAACCACCACAAATAGAGTTGCTAATCTAGCTTTTGTAGTCCCCTTAATGAGTTTTATTCAAAACATTTACATTCCATAGTAAGTAGTAAACATCGTCATTCTGTATTGCCCTCATCTCAATTCATTTTGGGAGCACGTCTTCTTCTACCATTACTCTCTATTACTAGTCAACTCTTTCTTTTCTCTCTTTTTATTTATTTTTTAAATTGATTTAATAATTTATCATACATTCACACTTTTTTTATTATTGTATGTATAAACACAGTCATGCTTCTTTGCTCAAAGCAAACAGGTATATCTTATTTTATCGTAAGGATTGTTTTTTTGAATAGCTAGAATACCTAGAACAGAAATTTCTCGACTTTTCGAAGTCAATAAGTCCCTGAAAACCTATTACGACACTCACTAGACATTGACAACACTTTTTTAAACGGCGTTAATTATTTAACCGCCTGTTAAACTATTTTCAATTAGAACGATCGATAATCCAGTTTAGAGTACTCTTGGATTTATTTATGAATTTTTAATCCACTCTTTAGTTTCAGTATTGATGGATTCACTTAAATCCTAACTTCTTAACTAATGTATTAAACATGTGAAAGTTAGTTTGTTTGTTAACCAGTGAACCACTGAACTTTGAGTTGAAAAATTGATCGTTTAAGTGGTTGGACATATTTCATTCTACCATTAATACCGCAAAACGTGCTGTTTCCGGGGAAAACAACAATAACGTTCTTACTATAATAAATGGCATCACGAGACTTTCTAATCATGTATGAATGGGAATCATGAATTCGCCGCTAGAGGCGCTCGTGTAGAGTACCTAAAGTCTTCCGAAATGTCAGCATAGTGTTCGTGCTTTATTTTCACGACTTTTTACTAATTTTCACGATTTTGGTCGAGATTGAGCTATACTCATGATCATTTATGATTTGAAGATTTTAAGTAGCATCTTAGAACTAATTTGTATGTTCTTGGAGGAAGAATGATTTTGAAATATTTTATAGTTGCTAACTTTACAATACAACATACAATACGGACATAATATTCTATGTATCTGAACTGAACACTGTGTTGTTATACGTAATAAAATAAACTGTTTATGGAGTTATAGGTACTTAAAAGTATAAAACAGAATATATGAGAGGATCCTACTCATCAGTGGCGCCATCTGGTGAGCTCAAAAAGGATAGCCCAAATTTTGTTACTGCAAGCAGAGTACAACCCGAATTGACTGTCAAATTCAAAATTAACGCGAGCGAAGTCGCGGGCAAAAATTTGTCTACTATAGTTCCTTCAACAGTTTATCAGACCGGAAAATCATCAATCACTCTCTCTGTGAATTGATCCATGGAGGTTCGTATCTAACAATGTTACCTCCTTTCTATCCATCTATTGTACCAGGGCGTCATAAGTCAGAAGAGAATTATTGCCTAGTCTAAAAGCGGTGACCCGTCGCTCTGTGGTTACTCGCACTCAGGCATGGCAGGTGTACACTTTGAACTAAACGCACTTGAGTCGAGGGTTTCATGCCTCTGACGTGTACAAAGGAGACAGAGCAATTTGGTAAACAAGTCTTTGTCCTGCAGTTGTGTGGAGTAAAGTAAAAGTTTTCTTCAAATATTGCGTCGAAAATCTGTTGTATGCAGCGTGTAATTCCATGAAGTAAATATTCACTATACTGGGCGTAGACGAACCTTCACCAATCTGCACAACAAGCTAAGTAATTTTACGCAAGAACTCACGCAAAATAATGTTCTGATATGCATTTAATAGTACGGGAGTTGTGGAGGTATTTTAAGTTACATTAAAAACGAAGATAGTACAAACTTGTGACATGGAACTTTGACCCCCAATATCCCTGTAACCAGAAGGTTCCCAGGTATAGTCTACAACAACAAAATTATCGCAATAACGGGGTAAACAAGTGCGTTTCGGTTTCGTTTAGGGACATTTTACACCCATTTTAATATCACTGGAGGTAAATATAATCGAATAGGTATTGATTGGTAAGCTACCGAAAAACTTCTATAGATCCTATAGAAATTCATTGTAGGAATACAAAACGCCTTGACAGAGATTTCCACTTGTCACGCCCCTCTGAATCTGACGGGGCTGCGCTACTGTTCGAAACAGATACCATGGCCCCGGAACATAAAGGGCGAGGAAGTAATATGGATGTGTTTTAGTCAGTAAAAGTCTGACACTCCCTCCCGCTCCGTCCAGAGTGGGAGAAGTTATTCGAAGATTTCTCATCCGAAAAAAAAACGGCCCCTCCGAATTATTGTTAAACATAAAATAGACATCTCTAATTGAAGGAAATAGCTTTTAAAATATATTTATATTTCAAATAATTGGGAGTATAATAATATCGTAATAGTTTACCTTCTTCAGCAGTTTGTTTGCCTGAAGCCTGGAATCTTCCAAAAAGTTTTTACACCTCTTTTTCGAAGTATCTAAATAATGTTGATAGCTTACCCTGCAACAAAGAAAAAACGATATTAAACACCGTTCCATAGTGAGGGATGAAATGGGGAGGAAAGGGGTGACTGCAGGATGACGAGTAGAAGTATGGATGGTGATATGCTGACCTTAAGGCGATTACACGAGCTAAACGCGAGTTTTATAATTACTAAAAGTATATGATTCACTGCTGTAAACAAGACCAGAAAAATATATGATATTCTTCAGGATATATGCTAGCATGATACTGTTTTGAAAACATAATACAATTAATTGGCTCGATAAATAGAAATCACGAACTTACCTCTAAAAATATCTTTCAAACAATAAAAAACATACTAATATGCATGCGATCATTCTGATTTTTTGGCAAATAATTCTACAAGCAATATATTAGCATGATACTGTTTTAGTTTTTTAACCCAATCAATAGTTTTTTTGTACTCATTTCGCGCTATTTGGCCCGCAGTGGCTGACGTAACAACCACTTTGTAGTGCAAGCTGATTAGAACTTTATTCTAACAGCATTTCAAACGAAGTTTGAACCACCACAAATAGAGTTGCTAATTTAGCTCGTCTAAGCGCCTTAAATAAATAGGGATATAGGCAGGAGAATAGGTATGACGACAGTATCAAAAAAATGCAAATCTACAGTGTATAAACCACCTCATCACGAAGCCGTCAACCAAGCATTCTGTACATCAAACTAAGTAACTTTACGCAAAAAAATATTGCTGGGAAATAACTTTTTTTTTTGGTGTGAAAAGTCATGTTTTTTGGTAGAACTCAGTGTAACGCACTAAAAATATTGTGCCGATGGATGGATTGAATAGTACGGGGGTCATAGAGATATTTAAAGTAAAAATCTTACAATAAGAAACTTGTAAGTATTTAAAAAAAAACTTATCAAAAAATTGAATATCTCCGTAACTAGAAGGTTCCCAGGTATGGTGTAGAGCAAAAAAATGATCGCAATGATGGGGAGCACTAGTGCCTTTCGGCTTCGTTAAGAGGTTTCACACCCTTTAAATAGTATTAGAAAATAATTATTTTTGTAAATCAATGAATATTGACACAGGTAAAACGCATCAAAACTCGGCGGTGGGGCTCGTGACGTCAGAACTCGCTAAAAATTATACCAAGGCGTGACGTATTGAGTATTTTAATTAGCGTCGTATCTTCGTCAATTTTGGTTTACGTAACAAAAGAAAAATAAATGCCAAATATTTTTTGATAATCTAAGTTACGGACTAATTAGTTTTATTTTTGTAGTCTACCCTATAATGATGATCCATATACAAGGCGTAAACTATAAACGGCTTTGTGAAAAGCCTTTTTCGAAGCCGTTAACCAAGCATTCTGTACATCAAACTAAGTAAAAAGAAACGACTTTATTCTGGAGTGAAATGTCTTGTTATACGGTACGACTATGTTACAAGACACAATCAAATTAATAAGTTGTAAAATCATTCAGGTTTCTGCTAAAATCTAAGGAACTGTTGACACTTTCAAGTCGCGATAGTGCGCAGTGGACGGTCATAACTCTGTTTAACTGCCTTTACAGACCACTAACCCGGAGCTTCAGAAAGCTATTTCAATTCAATCAATAAAATTGATATTACAGTCAACCGATAACCACAGCAAACATATTCTGATTTATTTGTTAGGCTTTCAGAAACTGTAATAAAACAAAATTTAATTTACACCCATTAAAACAAACAAGTTTGGGAACCTGATGCTCTGTGACCTTATCCGTCTGGACTCTGGACACGTAACGAGCTCAAGCTATTTTTGAATTAAGAATTTTATTTCAACTGAGTTTTGAATTACCAGCCAGTCTGATTCGCACTCGTAGGGCTCCTTGCAAACGTCGAATATTCATTTGCTTTGCATGCCTTTAATTTTTACTGTATTTTATATACACTAGCTGATGCCTGCGGCTTCACCCGCGTACAAATTATATACTAAAACCTTCTTCGAAAACCACTCAATTCATTGGTGAAAACAGCATTGAAATCGATACTGCAGTTTTTGAGTTTATCGCGAACAGACAAACAGAAACACGCGGGGTACGACTTTGTTTCATAAATAATTAGTGAACATAATTAGTGAACTAGTGACATTGTGAAAACTTTAAATGTCCACGTGTAACGCACTTTCAATTGTTATAAAGGGTGTAAAACACTCTTAACGAATCCGATGGGCACTTGTTTTCCCCGTCATTGCGGAACCTTCTAGTTACGGAGATATTGGGGGTCAAAGTTCCAACTTTTTGACAACTATTTTTTTTAAATACGACTTTATTGTATGGTTTTTACTTTAAATACCTCTACAACCCCCGTATTATTTAATCCATCCACTAGCGCAGTGTTTTAAGTGCGTTACATTGAGTTCTACCACGAAACATGATTTTTCACCCTAAAAAAAAGTCGTTTTCCAGTAATATTTTTTTGCGTAAAGTTACTTAGTTTGATGTACAGAATGCTTGGTTGACGGCTTCGTGATGAGGTGGTTTACACAAATATTTAATCAATGCGTATCAATGAAAAAACAACACATAAACAAATTCTAAGTAATCTCATCTCTGAAAACTGTAGTCATTTTGCGTAATAATCATGATTCAATAAAAAATAATGTACATCATCTTCATTCATCATTTTCTTACCTTCATCCCAATTCATTTGGGATCAGCTCAGCATATCTTCTTCTCCCATATTCCTCTATTTTTCATCAAAAACAAAAACAGGTCGAAAATCTCTGAAAACCGTTTTCATTTTGCTTGATAATCATGACTCGACCAAAAAAATATACCTTATTGTTTAAATGTTTTTGCGGTCTTCAGGTTTCTGCCATCAATTATGAATTAATTTGCATATACAAGAGCCGGCTGACCTCAACAACCCTTGTTAGGATTTCAATAAACCTTATGTCATTGTCGAAATATCGTATTCAAATTGATTAGTATAGCTTTATGTTATTGTAATTGCTACACTCATTTGGATGCTGCGTTACGAATTATGTTTCAATTAACCTCCTTAGAAGGGTTGTCTCATAAATTCATTGGTTTTATGAGTGCTGGTTTCTCAGAAGTTTTATACATTAACTATACCACAGCTAATGAATAAACTGCATTGGTCAAAGAGCTTATTCATATTGGGGTTCTTTTTTAGGATCGGTTCAAGGCAACGAGATTGATAATTGGTCTTACGCTCTGGCTCTTAATCTATATTAATATAATTAATAAAAATAAATAAATAATACCAATCTGTTACTGATACACTGCTGGGAAAAGACCTCTTCTCGAGAAGCATTGATTACCACGCTTGATCAAGACCGGTGGCGATTTCAGACTCCAAGTTTCCTTACGATCCGGGGTTGCGGGCCTATTCGAAAGAGATACCGCGGCCCCGGAACTTAAAGGGCGAGGAAGGAACATGGATGGGTTTTAGTCAGTAATAGTCTGACAGTCCCTCCCGCTCCACCCAGAGTGGGAGAAGTCATTTGATGATTTCCCATCCTAAAAAAAAAAAAAGTTTCCTTACGATGTTTTCCTTTACTAATATTACAAAGAGGTAAAAAGTTTGTAAGTTTGTATGTAGGATCAATCGGATTCGATTGCGACGATTTCACTAAAAGGAAGCATATTACTTTATTTCCAAGTGTCTTGCTACATTTAAAACGTTTCAGAGGGTTAATGTGTTAATGTTAAGGTCTATGTGGCGACACCCGGGGGAGGCCAATGTCCAGCAGTGGACGTCTTTCAAAAATTATGATGAGGGTCAATTTCTGTACATATCAGGATCGAAGCCACGAGCAAAATAATAACGTATCGAAGATCGTCATGCCATAGTGCGAACGTAAATTTCATGTTGGAGTTGTATAAATGTCACCGTAAAATTGTCAATCACGTTATATTGTAATCTCTCTAGCGATATTGTAAACTCTCGAAATATTGTCAAACGAAAATACTGCTTACAATAAAACGCATTATTTTTCGTGAAATGCGTGCGATGGTAGTCAACTCACGCGGTGTGGAGGGAAGGATGGGTCCCCCTTGCCCAGTGGTACCACTCTCATGAAAAGATAATGTACCATTCCTGAGAAATACCGATTAATATAACCTAACTTTAAAACACTTTATATTTCCCTAAAAAGCGTAGTCGACGGAGCCCCGCTTCGCGGGGCGCCTATTTCCGAGTGCAGGATTTAAAGGAACCTAACTAACCTAACGGGGGGGTGCCTCAAGTCCCGATTATGGGGGCAGAGATACTTCCGTATGTTCAGTTGACAATATTTCGAGACTTTACAATGTCGCCAGAGAGAAACACGTTGTATTGTAATATAACGATAACCTAGTTTTTACATACGAACAAACTGAAAATACTTATCTCCATTAATTTGACTAAAGGAAATGGAAAACGGTGGCTGAAATGTAATCAGTTGAGGTAAGGTCTAACAAATTAGTTATATTTTTCTATTAAAAAAAAAAAAAATAATTAATAAAAGAAAATATTTATGACTGAAAAACCTAAATGAATACACTGTTACACTGTTTTATATCGTCTGTGACAGCATTGACAGCGGACCGACATTGACACCACAGAGTATATAATCACTACGTTTAATTGACACTTGCCAATTCTTTCTGCTCCACTCGTTTCGTGTTTTTTGTTATGTTTTGAGTGCTTTCTCGATTATTTTAAAATTTCAACGACCGCTACTTTGTTACGAATTCCCAACTTCTCCCACTCTGGGCGGAGCGGGAGGGAGTGTCAGACTTTTATTGAGTAAAACCCATCCATGTTCCTTCCTCGCCCTTTATGTTCCGGGGCCGCGGTATCTCTTTCGAACAGGCCCGCAACCCCGGCAGGGCGAATTCCGACCCTGCCTACCTTGTACGACACTTGCTTCCATACTAGACACACCGAAGATCAATGACACGTTTGACTTGGAACTGTTTTTTGGATTTTGCCATCGGCTTGGATTGGATATTGTTGAAAATATGAATCGCTGTGTGAATAATTGTGGGATTGCAACTAATCACTGCCCTAATACCCTAGGCCAACGACCCTCGGACGTAAGAAAATTCTTTCAGTGATTCGGCAGTGGCTTGCGCCTAACTCTGAAACTAAATAAAACCAAGCCTACAAAGTTCATATTGTTCCACCTGCACAATTTATAGACGACATTTTAATAATACTGTAAGATGAATAAACCATGTACTACATTAAAATTTGTTTTTATTTAGTCTGGACGCCTTTTCGATAAATTCATTTCTGTTATCTATTTATGGCTTCAAGTCATTGATATTCAATCATAATGTGACTTCTCAAGCATTCTTCACTAAATATAAGTAGTCAGCTCTTTTATAGAGACTGTAACGTAACTTCATTTTTACTAAACCTCAAATAACTAAGCTCTCAGATTGTCAAAACTTACAGAATTTTCAGCGAGGGACTGATGTCTGAATCTATTAATTTTAAATACCATTTTCATTTCGTTACATCCAGGCCCAAGAATGGATGTAATCGTTTCCGTCTCCTTTGTTTTTTCTTCTTGAGCCCCAGCAAATATTTTAAATTTATTTTAACAAATATTCAATGGAACATCTAGATTATAAAACTTATCTGTTAAATGTATAATGCTAAAGTAGAGTGTAAATTGAAATCAGAGATAAACAACTAACCCCACTTAAACACCCACCGTTGAAACGTGCCGTGTTTTGAACTTAATACTTGATACTAGATGTTTTAACGATAAGCGAAAACAACCCGTATTTAAAAACAAATCCTAGAACCCCTTACGATCCTATCCTAATATTTATTTTTAACTTAATACTATTAGAGCAAAGAAGATTATTTTTCTTCTTTAATTTTTTCATGTTAAAGGAGTTCTTAATACATAATTTAATTCTAAGGATATTACTAGGGTAGAAAAACATGTGAGATTTTCTCCTTTATTAAAATTTATTTATAGAGGATCGTTTATTATTTTGACGATATTTAGATACCTGAAATGAGGTGAAGAGGGATTATTGAAACAAGACTGAATTTTGAGAATTATGAGGGCCTGAATCGTCTCACGTATTTTCTAAAATTAATATTTAACAGAAAACCTAAAGGAGATTAAAGACTTCATCATCTGCCTAGCCTTTACCCAACTATGTTGGGGTCGGCTTCCAGTGTAACCGGATGCAGCTGAATACCAGTATTTTACATGAAGCGACTGCCTATCTGACCTCCACAACCCAGTTAATACTGGGAAATACGATAACACTTGGTAAGACTGGTTGTCAGACTTTTTGGAACACTGACTACCTGTAACGACTGTCAAAGATAGACAAATGACAGCCGGTACCAACAGCTGAATGTGCGTGCTTTCTGAGCGTGCAGCGTGCGTCGTTCTTGCAGAGTGCTTTCCGAAGCATGGAGGAAACTCGGTATGTAAGGGTGGTCACCAATCCACAGACCAACCTAGGCAAGCACGGCTTAACCTAATGATCGTTCCGAGCCGCGTTTATTATTTAGCCACGAGCTCCTCAAAGTAGATTAAAGACTTAAAAGTCATAAATAACTTATCAGAAGTTACTTACTACATAGTTATAGTCATTAATAACTTATCGGAAGTTACTTACTACATAGTTATAGTCATAAATAACTTATCAGAAGTTACTTACTACATAGTTATAGTCATTAAGGTAGAAAGTCATTAGAAGTAGTCTGTTTTACGAACATCCCTGTATTTTTTTTAGATGAAACTGGATTTGAACAACTGAATACTATCACAAATAAAGTGCTATCTGACCTCTTCAACCAAACTAGGCATCAGGGGGGTGAAACTTCCATACATTGGCTTCAAACAAAATTTTCATAGATAGGTAGTGCTGCCATCAGTTGAAAAGTTGGTGTCGTTCAACACCAACTTTTCAACTGTTTGACAGCTCACAACTGTCTTATCGAGAACAGCTATTTTGCACAACTTGTCAGTGAAGTAGATAGCCTAGCGGTGACGCCAGGATCAAAATAGTTCACAAGTTCGAATCCTCAGTCAGGAATTACTTTTTGTAATTATTTTGTTAAACAAAAACTAACAGCGCCATCTAACAGCTTGGGTACACAGTTTTAAAAACGAAAACCACAGTTGCGCATCTATCTTGTATTATATAGTGTATTATCTATGCTAGGCAATACTAATATCAAATTAACTTGAGCCAACCCCAAAGAAACTTGTTAGGAGCAGACAGTAGTGCGCGTAGCAAAAATAAAGAAAGAGGGTAGACAGATTTGTCTGCTCCTAACAAGTTTTTCCATCCACCCACATTCTCCAGTCAACCCGCGATCATGGCGCTTGCAACAGCGTCGAAATATCGGGAGCTCAATACAAATAAAAATCATGGAAGATATCCTGGAAGTGATTTTTTTTTGTTTAAGAAACCACAATGTTAAATACTGGTATTCAGCTGCATCCGGTTAGACTGGAACCGACCCCAACAAAAAATTTTTGTAAAATGCCAGGCCGATTATGATATAATTTTGGTCAACTCACATGAGGACTAAGCAGCGTCTTAGAAGGTCTATAAATGAAAAAACCAATTTGTTTGGGTGGACCTGTACAGACAGTACCTACACGCATTTGACAGTTATCGTGTAGCTCGACTCATAACTCAAGGAATTCAACAGCATACCAGTGTTTCATTCACCGATCAAAGGTTTTATAGCTCATCGGCATGGGCTTAAGACCTTCCTCAAGGAAGAGTTTTAGCCGAAGGGTGTCATCTACCCACGATGCCGCGCAGCGCAACATGACGCCGTCTCTTTGTGATCAAAAGTTTTTGTGGTTTTTATAAATATAATATGTGTTAATCTGTAAGATATATATGATAGGTATATGGGTCTTTTTTTACCTGAATTAAATGATACATTATTATTTAAGGTGCCAAAATGTTACAAAGACGGATAGATAAAGTAACTTTTATGTAAGTTTGGACGTAAGCGGTAATCATCTAAACTACAAATATCAGAAACTGCTCCTTATAAAGGAAGCTACGTTATCGTTAAGCGTAAGTTCAATTGCTCCAAAACAACTTAGTTTGGACTCCAAATTATCGGGGTCAAAATTGTTGCAAATTAGATCTTGTATCACCCTTTTCAAGGGACGCACTAAATTACCCATCACGTTGCATACCCGAGTGCTATAGGATGTTACTTCAACGCGGAAGGAGTCATGAGCAAAAGCTAGTTTGCAATACTAGTTCAGAATGTAGATATTCGTATGACAATCAAGACCCACGTTTTAACGTGTTCTCTGAGGCGTGATGTGAGGTCACGATGTATTAAAATGCTCATCCACCCATGAACATCCAAGATCGATCTTTCCGACTGTTCTCAAGCCAAGGGACCTTGAACCTTACCTATATAGGTAATAAATCGCCTTTTATTGTAGGTCGATGATATTTCCTTTTGTCGACACGAGACGTAAAGAGTCAAAAAAATTAGCTAGAGTATCTTTTTTGCAACTAATCTGCAACTATGAAGAAATTTCGTGAGGAAACCTGTCTGTCCTGGAAACTAAACTTTGAAAACTTGCGGCATCCACCATGGCCCATGATTAAAATACTGTCTGTTCTCACATGTAAAGAGGAGTTCGTTCCCAAAAAGGTTTTTACTCGAATTTTGTAAAGTAGGGATACATTGACGAAGCAGCTAAAGGATGCGAATGCGCAACTACATTGCAGACCTACTTTATTGTCCAGTGTCTTAAAATCTGGAGTCAAAGCGAACTCTGCGCTGTGAAGTACCGTGAAAATATTAGGCCACTATTTTAGTAGGTATACTAAGAAGAAAACTGCAAATAAAATAGTTATCAAAGTAGCTATATAGGTACTATAGGTTATTGTCGGAAAAATATGAGTAAGTAGGCAACACAAGAAGAAGAACCGGCAAGGAAAAAGCAGCTGATACTTCAAGATGCAATGATGATGAAGAACATTTTCAGCATCGCCTATTAAAAAGTACCAGGGTGGTAGGATTTGCAGTTGGTAAATTGTACGGAAAGATTTATGTTCCTAACTAGCTCCGCTAACTTGTATCACAAACCGTAAATAGAAGCAATCAGCAACCATTTTTATTTTATGACCAACGTCACGCGACCAAGCCAGTTAATATAAACAGATTGTAACCGTTTACATTTGAACGTAACGCCTTTATTGTGTACACTGTATTTATTATGTCATAAAATGTTTTAAAAGTAAGGCACCAAAAATGTTATCGTTTTTTTTTTTTTTTAAAGTAGGATGTACAACGTGTGACGGAAAGGGTATAGTCATTTGAAAGGGTACCACCAAACTGAACAACTTTCTCTATGAGACCACCATTTTGTAATCGCGAAAAAGTAATCAGCTCTCTCATACATTTGGTCGAGTAGGTATTGGAATTTTGTATAGGGGCCGTTGATTATTTTTACGTGATTACGATGGTGGTCCCATAGAAATAGTTGACTGTTGTTCAGTTTGATGGTCTGTAGCACCCTTTCATATGACTATACCTATACCTTCTCTGTCACACGTTGTATATTACCAATAGTGTCCGTTGGAAGCTCAATTTTCGAAGTCAAAGGTTCAATAACGCCAAGTAACCTATTTCAGGATTGGCTAAAAGTGAACAATGTTAATTCTTAAACTTAAAAAAAAGAAAAGTTTTGTTGCCTGTACATAAAAAAACGAGGAGTTTTCCCTTGAAACTTGTCAAAAGTAATAACATTTCGCGTCGCTTCTTCCATTGCGCTTTCTCGCGCTCGTTACAGTTTGTTCAATTTCGGTGCTTGATAGAAAACTGGCCAAAGTTTTGACCTAAGACTTTCGGCTTAGGCCAAAACTTTGGTCAATTTTATCCGAAGCTTTGACTGAAGGTTAATTGGCCGAAGACGAAGCTTTTGGTCGGACACCACTACTAATCCAAAATAAATAATTTGAGATAGATTAGCACAGAAATTCTTATAAAAAAGAATTAATAATTCATAATATTCAAGCGCATGCTCACAATTTAAACAAATAGCTCTAATAGATGGCTCACAAAAGGTTCTGTACTTAGATCAAATTACCATCCCATGATCCCACAGCTGGAACACAGTTGTTCAGGAGTGGGATAATGCAGTTTGAAAAAAGACCTTTAACTGGTGTCATAAAAACCTTATTCATAAGTTTTTAATTATAATTGTTGTTTCGCCTGTGTCTAAAGAAAAAATACGACTGTTATATCGTCACAACTCATACAAAAAAAATTGTATTACGTAATCGTGTGTTTTGTGAATATAAACGAAATGAAAAGGAATTACTTACTCATATGTTTGGCGAGATTAAATAACATAAAAGTAGCTTATAAATGTTTGTATTTCCCTATTCATCAGGCTCATATATAAAAAGTTATTCCTTGAGGGAAAACCTAACTGGTAAAAAAAAGATGTGCGTCTCGGGACGCCCGACAGAAGTGATAACATAAACGAATATAATTTGAACTATTTAATATTGAAATTGTTTAAAATAAACAAAATAGTGACGTTCGTTCAGATTTTGGCCACGCTCCAAAAGACCCTTTTTCAACCGACTTCCAAAAAGAGGAGGTTATCAATTCGTCTGTATGTTTTTTTTAAATCAAAAGCACTAAGAAGTATTTATATCAACTTCGAAGTAAATCACCGTCAAAATAACATTCTACTCCTTTTTAAGTCCGTTAGGGGATGAATTTCAATAAAATACGAAACACTTCTTCCATCAATTCTGTTAGAAAAGGTTTGTGCAAAATTTGAAGTAGATCGGACCAAGGAATGACGTTGTCCCATTCAAACGTCCCATACAAACTTTTCCCCCCTTTTTCACCCCCTTAGGGGTGGAATTTGGAAAAATCCTTTCTTAGCGGAAGCCTACGTCATACACACCCTCCAAGTTTCAGGTCTCTACAGTACTATCACGTATATCAGCGGTTTAGGCTGTGCGTTGATCTGTCAGTCTGTCATTCAGGAACTACTTTGTTCCCGAACTCTTTCGTTACCGTTCCGTATCCAATCACCCTCCCATTAGAAGTTATCACTTCAAAAACAAAATCGTTATATCGTAGTATGCAATTTTGCACAGGAATTCGGTATGTAAAGTAAAAATTAACCTACGCTGATTACAAAACCATTTGGAGATTTTAGGGTCTTATGCCTTATTTTTCTATTTTTAGCTTTCTATATCACAAGATTGTGTTTATTTTCACAATAATACTTGTAATCATTTGACTTTCATTTGACTTCTAAATGACGTCATAACGTAGCCTGAATAGACTACTTCCTTCGTGCTTTTCAAGATAAATTAAAAAAAAATACTTCTGTTTGTCATACCGTCAGTGTCAAATCAAAACTGTCAATGCTAATTACTGTGTTATTTATTTGAATGCATCGCGCGCTGATAATTTCGCGTTCAAATGATCTTCGTAACAAAAAAGACGACGCCCAGGCTTGTATTCCATATTTACTTCCTTGCACCACTTCTTTTTTAGCGTTTCTTTCACATTTACAAACAATTTGTGTCGGCTATTTGTTGTAGTGTTTTTACATGACGGTACGAAGCATTTAGCACTAGTTGTCGATGACAGATTCATTGCACGGATACGCAGCACGGATAATGGATAGAAATTAAAATTTGCTAAAAATCGTAGGAAAAGAAACTCAAACAAAAAGTTCACATCACAGTCACGATCACAGCATTCACATTTCACAACAAAATAAAAACACGTATCTGTCAAGTGTCAACTGTCATCAATGTCAACTTTGAAGTTATTTAGTGTTTTTTGTATGTACTGAAAACGTGGCAAAGACTTAAAGCTATTCAGGCTATGAAATGACGTCATCACGAATAATACTTCAAAAAATAATAAAAAAGAAACTGTAACTTGGAAAAAAAAAAGCTTAAAATTAGTTGCTTAAAATTAAATGTTTTACGAAATAAAAATGTAAAAAAAATACCTGAAAAATACTTTACATACCGAATTCAAACATACCATACCTTACTATCATCATATTATGTCTGGACTTTTTCCATCTAAATATGCTGGGTTCGGCTTCCAATCTTACCTAATTCAGCTGAACACCAGAATTTACCATGGAGCGATTGCCTATCTGACCTTTACAACCCACTTAGTACTGGATGGTACGATAACCCTTGGTACGACTGGTGGTCAGACTTTTGGCTCACTGACTGCGCATACATACATGATATGGTAAATCAAGGGGTTAAATCTTATTTTTCTACTACTGTAAATGCGAAAGTATTTGATAAATAGTTGGATGGCTGACTGTTACTTCTTTCACGCTAAAACTTTTGAATGAATTCGGATGAAAGGCTCACAGAAAGTGTATAGGTAGGCCGTCTCCGTGGTACTATTATGTGGGGCAATAAAAGAACTCCACACGGGCAAAGCCGCGGGTATAGGCTAGTAGGAGAAAAAAGTATGTATGTATGGAAATTCGTCATTTTTAACCCACGACGCAAAAACGGGGTGTTAAGTTTGACGTGTCGTGTGTGTGTGAGTCTGTCTGTGGTATCGTAGCTCCCGAACGAAAAAACCGTTTTTTTTTGTGTTTGAGAGGTGAATTAGTCGGGAGTGTTCTTAGCTATGTTTGATGAAAATCGGTCCAAGATGGCCGCCGCCACAAAATGGCGGATTACATATTTTTTCACAAACCCCTCAACATGGGTATCAAATGAAAGAACTTGACTAGCAGAATACTATACGCTATAATAAGTTTCAAATCCAAGATGGCCGCCACCAAAAACTGGTGAGTTAATTTTTTTTTCACAACTCCCTCAATATATCAAATGAGAGGGCCTACACCAAAAGTCGTGCATACCTTAAAATTATGTCCCTATGTGTCAGGGGTTTTTTTAATTTTTAATTTAATGTAACTTGAAAAAAGGCGATTACCGTAGAAACAGTAGACTAATGCCTAGCTACTGAAGTATTCCTAACCGTAGTTACCGCTCTAACAAATGCTCCTACTATAAGGAACTAATGACAGAATTATCTCAAGAGACGGCTCTACCCTTTGTGATGATAACAATATTTCTGTGACCACTAATCCATCCGTCATGCCACAGTAGACATATTTGTATTAACATACAGTAATTCAACGAGGAACAAATAGTCGAAAATTGGTTCAACGGCAATTCCAAAATGCGTTTTCATGTATTTTAGGCGTGTTATGGCACCAAACAAAAAGTTTAATTGACGACCCTATTCAAGATCATATGCCTAGTCTTTTCCCAACTGTGTTAGGGTCGGCTTCCAGTCTAACCGGATGCATCTGAATACCAGTATTTTACATGGAGTAACTGCCTATCTAACCTCCACTTAATTCTGGGTAAGCCGATACCACTTCGTAAGACTGTCTGTCAGACTTTTTGGGCCACTGTCTACCTGTGACGACTGTCAAAGATGGACAAATGACGGCCGAGACCAACAGATTAACGTGCTTTCCGAGGCACAAAGGAAACTTGATACTCGTATGTAAGTGTAGTCACCCATCCACAGAACAATCTAGGCAAGCAGGGCTTAACTTCGATCTGGGCTGTTATTATTTTGCCACGAGCTCCAGTATACCAGTATTTCATAGAGCGACTGTCAACACCCCACAATCAAAATCAATTAGTACTGGGTTATATGACACTTCTTTGTAACACTGGTTGTGAGACTGTCGGGCAAATGACTACCTGTTACGACTGTCAAAGATCTACGAGCTAACAATGCTTAACCGAAAACGTCGACCCATGTAGCTTTTATTAGTTTGCTATGACCTTCGCGTTGGTCTACTGGAGGCAAGTGCGACTGCTGGGCAAGAGGTCCTAGGTGCAATTCCCGAGTTCTTTGTTGTTGTTATTGGGTTTTTTAATGTCCCAGTAACAGCCACGAAGTCTGGATTTATGCCCGGTTGATGGCAACTGGCTCGCTCCCTTATTACTTAGAACTTAAACATAATTGGCGAAATCTGGGTGTACGGTCGAACAAGCTATTTAGTTTACACTTTGCAATGTAATTTGTGGGTTAATCTGTAAACCAAATAGCTTGTTCGACCGTACTATTGCGTACGCCTCTGCATCACCCTTCGGGGATTGCAGATGAATTAATGTGATATAAGCTTCTTCGTTCACACCAGCGTTTAATTTCTCAAAACAAGTTTAGTTGCTTTACTGGTTAGTTATCTTTACTGTGACCACTAATCCTTTCATCACGCGTGCTTATTACGGTAATATCTTTGTCCATACATTGTGACCGTTATTAGGAGATTCTTTTGATATTATCTTTTGTTATTTCCTGTCCTATTGGGTACTTCAAGGATAAAGATTTTTCCTTATATTGTAGTAAATGGTCGCAGACTTATTTATATTCATTTTTATACATGACTCAGTTTTTGTAGAAAATTACGAATGTCGTACATTTATGTCTTTACATCTTTTGTTTGCTGAAACGAGATGATTGCAATCACAGAATTTGCTACGGTCGAAAATAACTTTAAACCTAGGTGAGAACTGCGGGCCTAAAATGGCCGCTTTAGAAGAATCATAATTTGAATCATCTTAAAAAATTTAAATTGGTAAAATGGACCTTATTTTCATAAGCATAAAGTCCATTTTAAGAATTTTAAATTTGAACGTGATTCAAATTATGATTCTGCTAAAGTGGCCTTTTTAGACCCCCAGGGTGCTTGTAATGGCCGCTTTAGCAGAATCATAATATATGAATCACATTGAAAATTTTAAATTCTTAAAATTTTAAATTTTTAACGTGATTCATGTTATGATTCTGCTAAAGCGGCCATTTTAGGCCCGCTGTTGGATAATGGTTGGGATCATGTCTAAACAAACATATAAAATTGTAGTGTCTGTTAGTAGTTAAAAAAAAAAAACACCTTTTTACTGAATGCATTTTATGAAAGTTTATACAGCACTTATAACAAAAACTCATTGTTTACAATTTTTGTCCGTCTGTCTGTCGCTCTGTCTGTCTGTTTATTCAGGCTAATCTCTGAAATCGGTGCACGGTTTTTTACAGGACTTTTACTCACAAATATTGTTAAGGAGAAACTGAAGCTCTAATTTTTGAAAGTGTATTAGGTTGCCGTACAAAAAACTGAAAATCCTTGAAATCTACATCTACACTAATACTCGTATCCATAAAGAGGAAAAATTTGTATTTTTGGGTGTGTATGTTTGTAATGAATAAACTCAAAAACTACTGTGCCGATTTCAAAAATACTTTCACCATTTGATTGGAAAGCTACATTCACCCTGAATAACATAGGCTACATTTTATCCCCGTACTCCTACGGGAACGGGTACTTCGCGGGTGAAACCGCGTGACGTCCGCTAGTTGTTAATAAAATCAGATTCAAGAAGGAAAGCAAATAATAATTACTAAAATAATTAATTATTAATAATAATAATTTCACGCGAGCGTGGATAACAGCTACAGAACTACGTAGTGAACAAATACCTTTCAATTGAATACACTATACTATCATCATTGATTGATGAAGGAAACTGTGTCTTGCACATCGATACGAAGGCTTATTTTCCCATAAATCACACGAAGACATCTATCACGATCTCGGCAAGATTAAATGTACACACAACTATCTATGTACGTACATATGTGTGTATTTGGTATGGAATTCATACTATCTGTGCAATTCCTCGTCAACCTGTTTATGTAGGTATAGGTCGTAACATTAAACCCCATGGTTACTATTATGGTATGGGACGAAATGGGAATGGTTGAAACGAGTCGTATGCTAATGGCGGAAACGTTTATAAAACGATTTTTTTTCAGCTTGGTTGGCCCAAGCGTGGGTATTTACCAAATGGCTTTGTACTTAGCTTTCTTTTTCGGAGCCAACCTGAAGCCAGGACTGGCTGGGAGACTTTGTCTAATGTCCAGCGATATTTCTTTAATTATTTTAAGGGATATTGTCTTCTACACTTGGGACTTGCATTTCATAGGAAATTTTGTAAAGAAAACTTAGATAACGTAATTAGAAACTACAATTATCATCACCAGCATGTATTTAAAAGTAAAAATTATCTATGTAGTATATCAACTATCTAGTGTCCAAGACACAAGCCTGTTGCTTAGTGTAGCACAAGATGGCGGTGTGTGTAATGTCCAACGATATATTTTTTTATTTATCATCAGCCGAAAGACATACACTGTCGGATCGATCTCATGCGATTCGCATCCAACAGATCCTCGCAACCTTCACCAGGTCATCGGTCCACCAAGTGGGAGACCACTTAAATTCTAACAGGCTATGAGCAAGAGACGTGTTGTGCAAGTCGATATCCTTACTAATGCAAGTGTCTATGTACTCGTCTGAGTCTGAGTCTGTCACGGTGTTACTAAATTATTATTTCGTGAATATGTTTTTCATTTTGTATATGGGCACCTTGCTTTTTACTTTGTCATTTTGTTTTAACTATATCATTTAAGTGTGTTGTGCTATGTCTTTTGTGTGCACTAAATAAATGATTTATCTATCTATCTATCGTATATACAAAGTTTGACTACAAGCCACAGATTTCCCTTTTGTAAACATGCGGTAGCCGCGGTAGGTAATAGGGAACTTGTAAGAAATACAAATCTATTCTATTCCTCAAAAATGCCTTGTTTTGGCCCTTAAAAACTTTCTAATCCAACACTTATTTTACAATTTCTTATTTTATGGCGCGTGTTTTTGGTGAAACGGAACGCAAATTCAAAACGCATCGTCGACGATAGTGACGTCAAACGTTTTGTCAAAGAAACACTTTTATTTGAAAACTCTTTAAAGTTTCACAAAAATGTTATCATAATATTGTCATTGCAATGTTTGCTTGAATAAAACACATACAATAGAAAAAATATTATAGTAAGGGGGATGCTCCGGTAGCCCGCGAAACTCAAATTTTCTTACGTTTTTTGCAATTTGCAGGGCAGTGCTAAGTTGTATGTTGATAAACGTATCGTTCTTGAGTGTAAGACGTGTTAAATTTCAGAATTATAGTCATCAAAATCATCAATACAACCCTCCAAGTTCGTAAGAGTCGATCAACGAATTTTTCACGGTCAAAGTCCTTCTTCGACTCATATAAACTTGGAGGGTTGTATTGATGATTTTGATGACTATAATTCTGTAAATTAATACGAGTACGTCTTAGTCGCGACCGATATGTTTATCAACATACAACTTAGCACTGCCCTGCAAATTGCAAAAAATGTAAGAAATATGAATTTCGCGGGCTACCTTGGAGCATCCCCCCTAAGGGTAAAAATAAGATGTAAACAAGGCAGAGGGAAATGACGTCAACCGCTTGACAGGAATGGCCGCGACAGCCGACAGTTACGGACGTTTGAACTGTCGTAGAAATTGTAGAAGTACAATATTTTTTATGAGCGACAAGCAGTCGTTGAATTTAACTTTTAATTATTTTCTTGGTTTGATCGTACCATACTTTATTGATTTACACATGAGCTAAATTAGCAATTCTATTTGTGGTGGTTCAAACTTTGTCTTAAATACTGTTAGAATAAATTTCTAATCAGCTTGCACTACAAAGTGGTTGTTGCGTCAGTCACTGCGGGCCGAATAGTGCGAAATGAGTGGTTTCTATCGATTTACAAAAAATCTATTGATTGGACTAAAGAAATAAAACAGTATGATGCTAGTTGCTTGTAGAATTAGTTGCCAAAAAATCAGAATGATTGCATGTATTTTAGTATGGTTTTTACTCGTTAAAATAAATTTTTAGAGATAAGTTCGTGATTTTTTTTTTATCGAGGAAAATGAATGTATTATGTTTTCAAAATACTATTATACTAGCATATTATATCCCTTAGAATATCACATATTTTTCTGGTTTTGTTTATTGCAGTGAATCATATATTTTCAGGCATTATAAAACTCGCGTTTAGCTCTTGTAGTCGCCTTAAGTGAAGAAAAAAATACATGCATATTCCCTATTGAAGTATCTTCCAAAACTTTCGTCACTAACTTTGTTTTAAGACCTTGAATGACGTTTAAGTAACCTGCAACGTGTATTTTCACTAATTTTATACTAGCACTTCGGCTATGTGATAGGTCGGCCAATATGCAAGATAAGAATGTAATTTGCGTATAGCACCCACGAATAAAGCAGCAGATTTTTTAGAAATGGATCAATCGTTCCGGAGATTACTCTATACATACAAACAAATCCTCTTTATAATATTGGTAGATAACATGTAGTTTATGCAAAGAATCATGAAAAAACAAATAAAAAACTTCCCACGCCAAGCGACAGCAGCATCGATAAAACCGGTTTCATCACACAACACGGCCAAAGTTGGTACAAACAATCACAATTTCCATTCCACCTGCACGCCCGATAAAACCCTCTAGCCGCTTGAAGCGCTGTGAAGCGATGGAGCAGCTTATCTGGCTGAAACCACAGCATGCATTAGTACTAAAACTTGAGACAACTTCGACAAATTGTAGTTAACTCCAACGGGAAGCGTCAACTCCGTTTCCTGTCCCTATACAATATTCATAGGATGTATATAGAGGGTGTTCTGATGTGATAAAAGTTGGGGTATTCTAATTAGTTTTGGGGACTCCATTTTAGTTTTGTAGGGTTTTCGGGTGTAAATGAATAATGTATGTTAAACCCGTAATTTAAAGCAAATATAGAAGCGCGTTGAAGTGACTGCCTTGTTGATTTATTGGTCGTAAACGCCTCTACTGAGTATGAGGTCCCAAGTTCGATTTCCGGGGCGGGCAAAATGTTATTTGCGCCCTGTTGATAGCAATAGGCTCGCCCCCAACATGGGTCTTAAACATAACTGGTATGTGGGTGTACTATTGTAACGATGTCGTTTCATTTACAGTCTCGTGGACGTAAAACCTCCACGACTAAAAAACCTCCATAGTACTTACTTGTACTCAAAGAAAGAAATGTAACAGTCCTTTCAAAATTCAAATTTGAAATTGGCTTGTCGCATTGACTGCACAGCCATTTTTATCATCAGTCCTACCAAAATTATGTAACGATATACATCTTCCTAAGTTTCTTCCTGCTACCAGAGTATTGAGTGTTTACTCTAACTAGCACAGCTGGTTTCTATTTAATGAAGAAGTTCTAAAAAAAAAACCCGACGCACGGGGTAAGTTTTTGATGATAAAATACTATCTTGTAACTGCGGCTCCTCGCCGCCTATTAAAAATTTCGTCATACTACGACTGTTTTTTAACCATGTATTTTTTATTTATTGTTTCAGTTTTTTTTTTATTTTTAATCATACGATTTCTACAATAATAAACTACCAAGTCGCATAAGAAACGTTTATTATTTCATCATCTGCACCCATTACGTCACACTATGAGGCCCCTTTTTGCCTGTCCCTTCCGGAATTACAGGCGTGAAGTTATAGTAAGTGAATGACATCAAATATTTCAATAAACGTTACGAAGGATACTGTTGATTATTATTACGCACTACAGCATACCTCCATGAGTGCTTATAGACTTCCCAACAGTTCACAGTGGAGAAGGATCCATACAACTCGATTCCTACCGGTATCTCTTTGAAATATGGCACGCTCAGGGTAAACGACAAAAAATTATAATCAGTCCGTCAGCTAGATAAACAACAAATATTTGACCCGTATTTTTTCTTTTGTTACATAAACCACAACTGACGAAGATACGACGCTTTTCAAATTCTCAATATGTCACTCGTAAGTATAATTTTTAGTGGGTTCTGACGTCACGAGCCGAGTTTTGATGCGTTTTATCTTCATCAATATTCATTGATTTACAAAAACAAAAAATACGTGTCCATTATTTTCCAATACTCCAACTGACGGACTAAATAGATTTGCAATTTTTTGATACCGTCGTCATGCCTATTCTATGGACAAATAATACAATGACATTAAAGATATGTAAGTACTCCTTACCTCTTTCTTACAAAAGTGACTCTTCGCTACTGCTTCCCAATGATATCTCTTACTTTAGTAACATAACATCACGCCTATAATCCACGAGGCAGATGTGTAACTATTTAATAGTTAATTTTGAAACAGGGAGCGAGCCTATTGCCAACAATCCAGACTCCGTGGTGGCAACTGAGGAATTCCTGATGGAAAAACGCGGTACTACTTTTTCTGACCCAGGAATCGTGTACAGTAAGTGGTACATACAGTGCGCCTCAAAAACAATTATCTACACATCGTCATGAATTCATTTAATTGACTATAATCTTTCTATCCTCATATTCACACATCAAATATGAGGATTGCAATTGGTTGGAAAAAATACTGGTCCCTCAAGGAGATCATGAAGTCAAAAGACCTAGGCATGGCATTAAAAAGAAAGAAATTCAACACATGTATACTCCCATGTCTAACTTATGGGTGTGAGACATGGGCACTCACCAAATCGCTCAGAGAAAAGCTTGCCAAGTGTCAAAGAGCAATGGAGAGAAGCATGGTAGGCTCAAAGAGACAGGACAGAATAAGGAACTCAGATCTCCGGTCCAAAACAAAACTGACCGATGTTCTAACAAAAATAGACCATTAAAAATGGAGGTGGACAGGCCACATGATGCGTGACACTAAACGCAAGTGGAGCAAGGTAGTGACAGAATGGTACCCAAGAGACGGCAAAAGAAATCGGGGAAGGCAGCCTGTCCGCTGGGAGGATGAAATAAAGCTGACAGCAGGTTCAAACTGGAGGAGGGTACCCAGCGACAGACGACAATGGAAATTGTTAGAGGAGGCCAATGCCACGAGGCACACCGAAATTCGAGACATTTTGTGATTTTTGTTTTAACCATTATTGTTAGTGTAATCGTTTGGTTTCGGAATAAAAGGCTTTATTATTATTATAATCTTTCTATCAAAATATTCTATCAATTTGTAGCTTCAAAACATTTAAAACATTAGGCATTTATTTGTAGCTACACGTTGAAACAATCTATTAGAACACAAATTGAAATTAAAAAAAAAAATGTCTCAAATTCAAACTCAAAGCATTTATTTCAATTAGACCATTACGGAACTTCTGAATATCAAAAAACAAAAAAAGCAAACCTATAATAACTTGAGAAAGTACTGAAGTTGTTGTGTCTGTTGTTTACATTCTTTTGAGGCCAACTACTTGGTAAAATACCCAAAAAAAAGTTGTAAATTGATAGGTACTCTGTCTTATATCAGCTTATGCTATCACAACACCCCATATAAAAAGCAATTTGCAACTTACGTCAGTTCTCATTGATCGTGTTGGTTCACAAATAGGACACGTTGGATGTTATTAGCTCTGTGCCTATTCACCTTACTAACCTATTTACTCGCTAAAGTAGTGGGTACACTGTTTTAATGTATGGGGAATCTTCACTTAGATGTGTTTTTGGTGACGTCATGAGTGACGTCATTTACTCGGTAAGGAAATGCAATGAGAAGGTTTCAGTGCTTTTAATATGTGAGTGACGCGTGACATAGATATAGTGCCGCATGGGTCTTTTGGCCCTTTGAAAGAGCTGCACAGGTAGATTTTATTTGAACACGGGTAGATTTTAAGGTTAAGCCTTGCTTGCCTCGATCAGTCCGTGGGTTGTGGAGGTCAGATTGGCAGTCATCATCATCATCATGTCAGCCGGAAGACGTCCACTGCTGGACATAGGCCTCTCCCAAGTGTCGACGTGCGCCTCGCATCCATCGGATTCCTGCAACCTTCACCAGGTCATTGGTCAACCTAGTGGGAGGTCTTCCAACGCAACGGCGGTCGCCACTCCAGAACTTTTCGGCCCCATCGACCATCCGTTCTGTGAGCAATGAGCCCTGCCCACTGCCCCTTAAGTTTTGCAATTGCTCCATGTAAAATGCTAGTATGGTGGTCGACGGTATTATTAAATTAAAAAAGAAGTTGTTTCTTCGTGAGTCGTTTATTTTGCTGTAATTACTTGAATGTGATAATAATAATAATAATAAAAAGTGTTTATTTCTCACCACAAGCCAAAAAATACAAACAATATTTACACATAAGCAGAGCCAACGATTTTTGGTTGTGGATTGCTGGTGCCTGTGGTAGGTGCTAACACCTGTAATACAGGTCACCAGGTCCCCACCTACTTAAAGTTACACATTTGATAGCTTACATCTGGTATCACAAGCAAATAACAAAAGTTTCAAACAATTTGAGAGCTTATTAAAATAGAATGTGTTCCTCCGTTATTTGAATAACTTGATGACATAATCACGATGACAGCTGTGAAAGTCACCACTATCTTCTATCTATATCTATTTCTATCTATATCTTCTATACATATAATAAAACTGTAGAAAATACGTTTTTGAACATTAAAAAAAAACTAAAAGTATAGCCAGGGTGTTAGAGGACAACCAATAGAACCCATTTCCAGTATTTTTCGAATTTTTGTCTGTTTGTCTGCTTGTATGTTTATTTATACCAGCATCACGTAAAATGTACGTAATCAATGTAGATAATTTTTATATACAACGATTTAGCGTAACTTGAAGTAACATTTAGTTTTTGTTTCATCGCAATCGGTTCAGTCTATCAAAAGATATTTGAATTTAAAATGTTCCAGAAGTAAAATTAGGATTATGTGAATTTGGTCTCACAACTTCACGTTTTTAGACAACAATATTTGCGTTAATAATTATTAATTAAAGTTACATTAAGTTTTTGGTTTCATCGTAATCAGTTCACACCTCAAAAAAATGTAAATATTATTAAATTATGAAATAATAGTGTTTCCGAATTAAATATTAAAACAGCGCCATCTATGGTCTATTATAGCTCTTCGATAGATGGCGTTGTGCTGTGGCGTCATTTTATAACGGCGGGCTCACAATAGGCCAAATTAGGCTTTGTTTGGACTATTTATTGTTTATGTGAAGTTTGCACAAAATCGGTCGAGCGTCTGCTTCACGCAGACGAAGCTGCGCGGGTCAGCTAGTTAAAAATAAATAGCTAATCCTATTCGAATAATAAATAATCTAATATAATTTTCATGAAATAAATAACAATGTTTCCTAGAAATTCTATTTATAATAATATTCCAGTAAAGTAGACATCAGATAGACAGCTGGTACTACCACAAAGTACCTATCTAATCAAATCTGACCTGAAAACTGTTGATTATTATATTTCATGGGGCTTGAATTTCCGTTGATGCGAAATAATCCCTTGCCTCGTCGCTTTGCCCGCGGAATATTGAGTTTTCGGGGAAAATTGATAACTGAATGGTAATAAGGTAAAATTTGTTTCAATATCAAATGAAATGGCTTTGGTTTGTAATTTGAGAACCACAGGGATGTCCCTGTGGTAAGCTGAATCGAATTTTGTGCATGAAATAGGCTTATTTAGGTTAGTTGGTACATTGCACATTGCATGCATCATCTACCTAGCCTTTTCCCAACTACATATGTTAGGGTCGGCTTCCAATCCAACCGTATGCATCTGAATTAAAGTACTTTATATGGATCGACTACCTATCTCACCTCCAGAAACCAGGTAGAACTCGTTTATACGATACCCCTTGGTAAGGACTGGTTTTCAGATTATCGGGCCACTTGATTTTAAATAAAAGCTCCTTATGTAATCAACCATTGCAATGAAATAAATATCGCTAGACATACTACATACTACACAGCGCCATCTAGTGCCACACTAAGCATGGCAATCGAATCTATCAATCTTTTCAAATCATAATGCTTGTTAGGTTAGGCTTTTGTATAAAAACTAAAGTAAAAGGGTATTCAAAATACATAGGTAGAACTGCCTGGTGCGTCACTACTTAGATGGTACAACCACCACAATAGTTAACTGCGTGTTTTCTTACCATTAAGGCAAGGTTTCTGTTATGATTTCCTAGCCGGTGATGCCTTGTAAATATAGAGAACAGTAGGTATGTCATTGAGAAAATGTTGGACACACCAACGATGAGCAAAAAGGTAAACTCACTGTCACTATCTTTCTTCGTTGAAGGACAAACAACATTGTGAGGAAATCTGCACGCTTGAGAAATATTTACAATACAATACAATACAATGAACCTCTGACTTGGCTATCCAAGTCAGAGGTTCATGGAAGGCATAAAAACTCTGATACCAAGTAACGCACTAACCACACACTTTGCCCGCGACTTCATCTACAAAAAATTTAATAGCTAAGCTAGTTTGCATAATATGAATGTAATTGATAGCTTTAATTACTTTCTGATAATTTAGATTTCTATTGGTGAAAAAATGGTTAAAATCGGTCCCGTAGTTTTTGAGCTAACTCAGTACAAAAAAACAAAAAACTCTTACCTCTTTATAATATTATAAGTAGTATGTATAATTATGATGACTGCTATATATTTCATCTCTATGATGATATTTAGAGGCTTTTATGTATGTTTACTTTGCTAAGTATTTAGAAAATATGCATTACTGTAGACCAGCGGTCGGCAACCCGCGGCCCGCGGACGTCTTACTTGCGGCCCATGAATGTTTTGTAAATAAGTTATAATTAATATCAAAATGTAATAAAAGAAGACGTGTCGTATCAAAATTCCAAAACAAAGTAGGGACCGCCAAAGCACAAGTATCGAAGAACTCAATAAATTTTATTTGTAATTGATTTATGCAGTGGTTTTTTTTTTCAGAAAACTAGATTTTCCAAAGGCTTTTTTCGTATTTTTTTTTTCGCTTTTCGTTTTTTCTATGGGATATGACCAATTATACCTAGGTGCATTGAGCTTCACAAGTGCGGCCCGCCTTTAGATTATTTTGTCACCTCGTGGCCCTTGCCTGTCTAAAGATTGCCGACCGCTGCTGTAGACGAATGCCTAATAAATGATAATTTTAAATTAATATTTAAAAAATCACCATCCATCTATCTTTTACATTAATACAGCCTACATAATAAATTATAGTAGCTTACTATAAAACGTAATGTTGGCCTAAGTAATCGGTGTCAAAAGCTTTTTATCATTAATGAATGAAATAAAAATTCATCCATTAAGCATTCACTTAGTTTAATTCGACATCACTATTCATGTTTTTTTCATAACAACTAAAAGCATTAAGAAATTAACAATAAGACCATGATAAATGATTACACTGACTTTGACAAACTATCGGGCAAATATACTTCAAGATAGGATTACTCAAGTATTTTTTTAGGTAGCACATCTCTATTCTAAATATTTGAAGTCTGGATGGTTTGACTTAGGTTTTGACATTGTTAGCGCAAATTTCATCAATGAAAATGAATACGAGCACCCGTCTAAACCGCGTTTAAAAGCATGTAGTTCAAATCTTGTAGAAGAAAAATGAATTGCCAAACTTAACCGGCATTAGGCAGGGCACATTGCTCGCAAAACGGATGGCCGAAAAGTTCTGGAGTGGCGACCGCAAACCGGAAGACATTGTGTTGGGAGGCCTCCCACTAGGCGGACTAATGACCTGGTGAAGGTTGCAGGAATCCTTTGGATGAGAATCGCACGGAACCGGTCAATGTGGCAACTTGGACTTGGGGGAGGCCTATGTCCAGCAGTGGACGTCTTTCAGCTGAAATGATGATGATGATGATGAGGAGAAATTAACACTGGACATCCATGACACAAAACCACCAGAAATGGAGAGATTCTCTTCCTTTTTCTGTGCTTCTTGCAATTAACGGATTCAGTTTGAAGCTTATTGAATTATCTTTGAGTATGCCCGCGATGTACGGTCGAACAAGATAATTGGTTTACATTTTACAATGTAATTTGTGGCATAAACTGTAAACCAAATACCTAGCTTGTTCTCACACATGCAATGAGTACAAATACCCTCCATTGCTGCAATCATCATCATCATCATCATCATAATTCTCTTGCCCCTAAACCAATTTATTTGTGGTCGGCGCAGCATGTCTTCTTCTTCTATACTGCTCTATTACTCTTCATCTCAACAGTCTAACCATATCATACTTCACATCTAGTATTATGATCAATAATGTGGAAAATATAAGTTCAATTTTTTTCCGGTAATATTTATTTATGATACTACTGCGGCAAGTTAGTTTTTACAAACGAGTAGACGAACGTAAGCCCGAAACGAAGTTGAGGGCTTACCATAGTCACGAGTTTGTAAATACCAATTTCTGCACGTGTGTCATACAACGTTTTTCAACTTCAATTATATTAACCACGCTATAAAATTTTTGTAAATGAGTATATAGCGCTCTCGCGATTTTTCTTCAAGAAACTGCTTTCTCTAATTTGCACCTCATTCAATATATCAGTTCGAGTAGATTCCATATTAACATCTGATTCCTCACTTGAACTCATATTATTATTTTGTTTAACAGTCAAAAAGTCGCAACAATCTTTGACGTTTCTATGAAAATGGCGCGAATCTGCAAATGGCGCCACATGCACGTGGTGAAAATTAGAACTACATCTTTCGTCTCACTTACTCTTTTGTATTAAAGTGAGACAAACGTATTGAGCAAAAGCACTTCCAAGGAGGTTCGATCAGTCAGCCTATTTATTCTCGTAATGTAAAACTTCTGGGTGGAATCTTTTTTTTTTTTTGGAAATTAAAAAAAAAAACCTTAAAGAATTCGCACGGTGCTATACAAGGGGGAGTGTGGTAAAATAGCTACTTAGGTGAGAATACCTATTTTACCGCACGGCCCGTTGTATGGTGCGTAATTTTTAACTTTCGAACAATGTATACAGGCTTCGTAAATCCACTTTTTGAGCAAGTGTGTTGAAAAATAATATTACTTTCTACATAAAAATATTCATTGCTTTTCCATCCGTTAAGTACAAGATATTTCAATGGTCGTTAACAGCAAGATATCAAAGAAACATTGACGGGTCTTACGGATTACGAGGTGTAATAAAATATACACATCGTAAAATAATTGGACATCACTATAAAAAAATATCGGTCAACTGAAATGGAACACCCTTGAATGTTCGATTTGCTGAAGGATGATTCACTGTTTGTCCTAAATCTTACTGACAATAAATTGATGGAAATGTTTCCATAGTATTTTGTTTCAGATGAATCTATTGTTGATAGATAATGGTTTATATCAGCATTGTCTACTGAAAATAATCTTAAATTCATTCACTGACATTTATTATAACGTACATAGGTATGTACAGTATAAATCGCTAGGTGCTTGAAATTTTGTTTCTTAAAAAACGAAAAAACGGATCATCCCCAATTTTATTTTGGTAGATGAAGATACTTTGCGTGTACACCCGTATTTTTTATGCCAATTAAAATAAATCTCATCGAATACACTTATTACTGTTTTTTTTAAATAAAATCGTAACGATACTTCTAGATCCTACTGAAGTTGTAAATTCTACAATAAATGATTATGTGGAGTTGTGTGACAAAATAAAATAAAACAGAAAAACCAGGTCCAGACCATAAACATTAAAACCATAAAAAAGTTAGAATTCTGTTAAACAAAATAAACCTTTCAAGCTCCACTAGACTACAGACATGCTCTACTCGTAAAACTTAAATTAAACTTTACTGCAAAGCTAGACTTAAGAAAGCAATCTTGTATTTACAGAACATTTTTATTCGGCTCAACGTTGAGGAAGAATCACCCACTTTTGTTTCGCAAAGAAAGGAAGGAAAAATCGAGAATCTTTGTCATGTCTCGGAAGACATCACTCGCAAATTAAACGCTCGGATTCCACTTCTGTTTTTTCCAGAAAATGCAGAGGACTTTACGAGAATTATTGGCACTGAAACTACCAGCAGTAAATTGATCTTTTCTGTACTTAATCATAATGTAAAACATGATTGGGTTATCACAGATGATTTACGCAGAAGTAATGAATAATATTACGTAGAAGTCATATAGCATAGGAGGAAGTACCTACACATAGAGATGACAGTCTCAATTTCGAATAACAATACTTTGACTACTCATTGCTTCGACAGAACATACTTCGACCTCACACATAATCAAAATCAAAGCATTTATTTCAAGTAGGGCCGGTTACTGGCATTTTTGAATTGTCGAACCAAAAATGAACATTAAATATAGCTACAGTCCCAGTCATCATCTGCCTAGCCTTTCCCAACTATGTTGGGGTCGGCTTTCAGTCTAACCGGATGCAGCTGAATAGGTACCAGTATTTTACATGGAGCGACTGTCTATCTGACCTCCACAACCCAATTAATATTGGGAAATACGATACCACTTGGTAAGACTGGTGTCAGACTTTTGGGGCCACTGACTACCTGTAACGACTGTCAAAGATGGACAAATGACCGCCGGGACCAACGGCTTAACGTGCTTTCTGAGGCACGGAGGAGACTCGGTATGTAAGGGTGGTCACCCATCCACAGACCAACCTAGGCAAGCATGGCTTAACCTAAAGATCGACCCGAGCGGCTGATATTATTTAGCCACGAGCTTCTAGCAATTCAAATTATTATTATTGACACATTTCAGAGCGATAATGTCGAAGGTATGTTCCGTCGAAATAGGAATCCGCCGAAATAGTGCGTTTCAAAAAAGAGTTCCGTCGAAGTAGTGCTTTTCGAAGGGGTGTACTGTAGAAGTAAGTTCTGTAGAAGCAGTAAGTAGTCGAGGTATTGTTATTCGAAATTGAGACTCTGTCGAAATAACTAAGTGTCGATATTGTGGATGAGACTCCTGTCTTGGACTTGGATCCCGCAACGAAATTAATCAGAAAAGTACAGCGTAGGAGTAGGAAAAGTGTAATGAAAAAATAAGATGGTATTCTCAGAATGCGTCATTTTAGTCATGAGATGCATTCAGTTGGACAAGAACACAAACCTGACATACATACATAATAAGTTCACTTATTTCCCACGGGGCTAGGTAGAAATTACAGAATACCACCTGGTACGATCCTTTGACACTCCTTATGATTCATCTCGTACATCTGACCCCTTATTCACAAGGTTTCGATTCGATTTCGATTCGGGAAGTCGTATGTCTATCTCGCTCGTTTTCGTTATGCCAAAAAGGATAGACATACGACTTGTCGAATCGAAATTCATTCCAAGCGTTTGTGATACGTGGGCTGGTCTTACACGCACAACGCATTTCATTTATGAACACGTATGTGTGTGTGTAAATAAACTTATTTTCTTTCTTTCTCTTTCTTTACTATGCTGATCAATATCATCAATAAGGTCAATGTATGCCAAACTTAATATAAAAAATAATTAGTCCACCATCTTTGGGAGTCCGCAATTTTGGATTTAGAATGACGTCACTTAGCAGCTCGTCATACATCATAATCATCATCAGCCTATTAATTTTCCCACTGCTGGGACACAGGCCTCATCTCTATGAGAGGGATCGGGCTATAATCTTCCACCCGGGCCCAGTGCGGATTGGTAGATGTCACATTTCTTCGAAGTTTTTGGTTCTAAAACATACCGGTTTCCTCACGATGTTCTATTTCACCGTTTTGAGAGCGGTGATGAAATAAATTACACAAAGTAATGCACCTGTTTGGGTTCGAACTTAAACCGCCACCACTGGGCCACCGCTGCTCCATGTTAATCATGCATTGTTAGCTAAACTAAACATGATGTTAAAAGAAATGATCAAGGTCACCTATGATGAAGAAAGTTAACATAATTTTGAAATATATGACCTAGTGGATACTGACTGAGAGAGCAGTGGTGGCCCAGTGGTGGCGGCCCCGACTTACGTTCATTAAGTCGTGGGTTCGAACCCAGGCAGGCGCATTACTTTGTGTAATTTATTACATCACCGCTGCTCTCAAAACGGTGAAGGAAAACATCGTGAGGAAACCGGCATGTCCTAGAACCATAAATTCGAAGACATGTGGCATCTACCAATCCGCACTGGGCCCGCGTAGTGGATTATTTAGCCCATTCCCTCTCATAGAGAGGAGGCCTGTCCCAGCAGTGGGAACATTAATAGGCCGATGATGATGATGATGATGGATACTGACTACATTTCCAGAGCATTACTCAAGTCGAAAACAAAAATGTAGGAAAGAAACAAACGTATGGCGGTCTTCACATTGGCACTAAACCCAAACTATTTTTAAACAACGATAAACATTTTTTTACTACCAACCCGACATCGGATCACGCTGAATAAAAACATCAAGTAACTTGACATGTACTGCAAGTAATAAACAGTAATTACTCCTAAATGTTCCCCGGAATAGTCAACGTTAAACACAATGACACGAAAGCGACAATAAAATGGAATCGGCTGGTCAGTCAGTACCAATACGATACGTATAGATAGACTAGGGTTGGAACGCCTCACTCACGTCCTCAGGCATAGCAATTTGCGTCAAACGACACGTAATGACGCCAGTTGCATTCTTACGTCATTATGACTCGTGGCCATGTAGCATACCCTCGGAAATTTCTTTCTTCACTTCTTTTCTTCGGCTTTTTTACCTTTCTGACGATTTCTTAGTTTAACTACTATTAAAAATGCGAAAGTTAGTGAGGATGGATGGATAATAAACGAATTTGGAGAAAAATTAGCACACAGACAGTTCATAACCTGGATTAACACTTAAAATACTTTTTATCCCGGTAGTTCCATGGGACACTGACCGATCTCCACGTGGGCGAATATATGGACATTAATAATCTAGTGGTTCATAACCAGGAAGATGATACGAGAGATAAAACTTGAAACTTCCAATAATATCCCAAATTCGCCATCAAAGAGTAGCAGCATAATAAACCTTTAAAACTTGCATAGGTCGCATTCCAAAATATGATGTTTTGAGAAACTTCTGCATGATCGGAGGTTGAGGTCAGGTTCCGTTTCAACCCTAGTATACAACGTGTAACAGAAAGGGTATAGTCATATGAAAGGGTGTGCTACAGACCATCAAACTGAACAACTTTCTCCATGGGACCACCATCGTAATCGCGAAAAAATTTTCAACGCCCCATACTAAATTCCAATACCTACTCGACCAAATGTATGAAACAGCTGATTATTTTTTTACGATTACGATAGTGGTCCCATAGAAAAAGTTGTTCAGTTTGATGGTCTGTAGCACACCCTTTCATATGACTATACCCTTTTTGTTACACGTTGTAGATACCAATGTCAATACAAAATAGGGGTTCAGAGAGCGTGGTAACCCATCAGTGCCGGCAGTCTTACAAATTACAATGTCACTCGAATCGGGTCGAAAAATCCTGAAACTCTGACAATTGGTCTTCGGGTTACTGTACCAGTATTTTATTGTGGCCATTGCGACTAATAGACAACAGTTGTTTTGTATATGGTTTTTTCTAGTTCTCCCAATAGAGGATGCTCCTGACCAAAAAATCTATGAGTAAATTTAGTCCGTCAGTAAGATCAAAAAATATTGGATACGTATTTTTTGTTTTATCATATTAAAATTCACGAAAATAAAACGCATCATAGATCAGGATCACGTTTATGGTAAAATAACATAAAATCATGCCGAATTTTACTCGAAAGGTTCGGCAAACACCCACATTGCATAAGTATTGTTTAAATTCCATGAATTACAGGTGAGCTTATTTCCATCATCTGTGCACGTGTTCTACTAAGAATTCCTAATGGAAAACAATTTTGCCCTACGTGGAAGTTGACCTCTCCGGGGTTCAATTCCAGGGTTGGGCAATGTTTAAGAGGGGGAGGGAGGGTGCTATTGGTAAGGTCATGAGGTTAACCTCAGCAGTAGTGGGTTCATAGTCATTGTCATTTATTTCATAACAAAAAACATTGTGTGGAAAAACTTAAAATGAAATTAAATTAATAAGGTTTCGATGGTAGTAATAACAAAACAAATATCAGAAAAGAAATGAAAATAGTCGAATAAATTAAAAAATAATAATGATAATGTCTCAAGATGAAAATAATATTAGCTGTTTTAAAAATAATAAAATTAATAGTCATTAAAATATATACTAAAAAATGTAAAAACAAAAATAATAATGTCAAAAGATGACAATAATAATATTTCCTTTTTTACAGTAACAAAATTAATACTCACATAATTACATAAAGAATTTATTGGGAATGATTAAGGCAATACAAATAATAATAAAATTCAATAATAGCTATTTAATGTCGCATAAATACATGATTGTCATTTGTCAATTGATGAACTCCTCACTACTGTAAAGCCTTTCCTCAATAAATACGTTCTTAGTTTGTTTGAATAAATTTGCACTGGTTATGCTTTTAAATTCCAACGGCAATTTGTTGTATAACAAGACTGATTGATATCTGGGACTATGTCGAACCACTTTCGATCAAAGATTCAATCAAAATTTGAAATTTTCGGTTCCGTAATTATTTAACATACTGCTGATACACACGCTTACAAATTGATCACTAAGATAAGGACACCTACTTTGGTGCAAGAATTAAACCATAAAGAAAATCAACCCAATCGCCATTCAATGTCCCACAATTCTTCTAATTCCGTCCCAACCGAAGAGCACTCTTCAGTGTAATTGAAGAAGATTGTGAAAACAGTATTCAACTCTTCAAATAGGACTGATTCTACACTGGTCAGCAAATAAACCGAGCCACCCGCTACCTAGGAACTCTGATTCGATTTTCTGAAAAAGTGTAAAATGTACAACTATCAAAGTTATACCTACAAAAAGTGCGTTTCATGGTGATTAAAATGACTACAAATTAATTTGAAAGTACCGTCAGCTCACATTGTAATCAAGCAACAAACACAATGCTAATGATTTGCTCTGTTTTCACCAGAGTTAGAAATTAGCGTTCTTTTTCTCTACAATGAGGGTAGTCGGATATTTCTTATCATTTCTTTAGTTTTTGTCCATCGTTTGCTCAGACGCGTGTGTTTTTGCTACTTTTTTCGATTAATAATGGATACAACACCTCAGGAAGCAGCTCAAGCTGTAGCATTACTTCAAGCAGGCATTGCGCAACGTGAAGTCGCTCGAAGGCTTCGAATCAGCAGATCTTCGGTGCAACGAGTTTACAGACGATACCTAGAGACTGGAGCATTCGATCGCCGTCCAGGTACGGGCAGACCTAGGGCTACATCAGCAGCAGATGATCGTTATATCCACCTTACTGTTCTGCGAAATCGCCACCTCAACGCAGTTCAAGTCCAACAAAGTCTGCGTGACGAACGCCAAGTGGTCATAAGTTCAGATACCGTCAGAAGGAGACTTGCTGAACGGAACCTGACCCCAAAAAGAGCTGCAACAGGCCCAGCATTAACGGTAGCACACCGTCGAGCACGACTTGAATTTGCTCGAGAGCATAGGGATTGGACATTAGAGCAGTGGAGTAATGTACTCTTCACTGATGAGACCAGGGTGAGTCTACATGGAAGTGATCGACGTCAGAGAGTATATCGTCGCCCTGGAGAACGTTATTCTCAGTGTTGCATCGAGGAAACTGTTGCTTATGGAGAAGGATCTGTAATGGTCTGGGGCGGCATCTCGTTAACAGCACATACAGCGTTAGTTTTCATCGAACCGACGGGCCGTACACGTGGACTGACTTCTCATCGCTACATTACTGAAATCCTCGCAGACCATGTGGTACCTTACGCAGGATATATCGGACAGGATATGCAATTGATGCATGATAATGCACGGCCTCATGTTACACATGTGGTGACCCAGTATCTACGCGACGTCAGCATTCGTACGATGGACTGGCCAGCTCGAAGCCCGGACTTGAATCCGATAGAACACTTATGGGATGAGCTGAAACGTCGGGTTCGAGCCCGGGTACCTGCTCCAACAAGGCTTCCAGAGCTGCGAATCGCAATTGAAGAGGAGTGGAATACAATTCCTCAAGATTTTATCGTCAGGCTCGTAAGGTCGATGAATACAAGGATGCTGGCAGTTATCCGAGCAAGGGGAGGGAATACGGAATATTGATCAAAAACTTTTTTTTGATTTTATCTTTGTTTTTGGCTTAAATTTTTTTTTTCACTTTATCATTACTAACGATTGTCACGACTGGAAAACGACTCTTCTTTGTAAAATCCTTAATAAACACTGAAATATTGATTAAACCCAATGAGTTTTCTTTCATTTAAATCACCATGAAACGCACTTTCTGTAGGTACAACTTTGATAATTGTAGGTTTTTTAGTTTTTGAGATAATCGAATTAGAGTGCCTAGGTAGCGGGTGGCTCGGTTTATTTGCTGTCCAGTGTAGTTAAGTAGCTACTCCAGTGTACTTCTAATCTCCTGGTGGTTGACCCAGTTCCGGTTTTTTCTCCCGACCGACATGGCGACAGTTTAGTTTTATTGTTCTACTCGACGTTACTGAGACCTACGGAAGAGGTTGTGTGGTTTAGTGATTTAATTATCCTGTTGTATGAAAACTCCAGGGATTATCCTAGTAGAACAATATGTATTGTGAAGTTTAAGTTTTTGACACAATTTCCCGTTTCCGATTGAACTGATATTTAACATACCTACATGTTTAGTTTGGATAAAAATGCATAGTTAGCTAAGTGATGGTATTTTTAATCCAATATGGCTTATGGCGGACTCCCAAAGCTGGCGGACTAATTTTTTCTCATAATATTTTGATTTTGATTTTGAATGAAAGGGTTTGCTGAAAAAATACGAGAAATAAAATTACGTCATTCTGAAGTATTTTTTAAGCTATTATGTTTTTTAATATCAAATCTGCAGCGTTTCGCTAACTTATTTAATTTTTCCATGTGAGTATGTAAAGTAAAATTAAGATAATACAAGATTTTGAGGAAGTATGTAACTTGTGCGATTCTTTATTAATATGTTTGTGTAAGAGTACTTGAAAGAATTTAGTTTCCTAAATCGTGACTTTTATCATCAATGAGTTCTGAAAGCCAAGAAAAATGGGAATCGATTTAAAGGCGTTTCGTATTTTTACAATGGCTATCCACAGGATTTATGTACTCTCTGCTGTTTGGAAGCACAAGTCAATCCTACACATTTTTCACTTTCCATCATCTTTAACGGTAAATATCATTTTGTTTCGGCCTTCTGACGTCTCATTTAAGTCAAGAAATCAATAAACTGCCATTATGAAACCATCGTAACGTAATTTGTTGATACTAAATATGCTTTAATCTGATTCACAAAGACAAATATTTACCCAAAACATCAGCAAGCCTTAGAAACAGTCTTAATTAACAGCCTCATTTTCCTTAACATAGAACAAGAAAGTTACATTTCAACGCAATACCGTTCTGGTATTAGGTACGATAAATCATTCACGCCAATCAATCGACCCGAGGTTATCAATCGACGTATCAATCTATCAATCGCATGTGCTTTCGCTTTTACCCGATGTGTACATTGAATACAGCTACGAAGCATAGAAATATTCAAACGGGACGTACGAATCAAAGGCGTGGACCATAGTGTATTCAGTTCTCTATAGGTAATGGAATCAGCATCTACCTGTCCATGTCCTATGTTATTTAGAGTCGTTGCAACACGTTTTTAGGGTTCCGTATTTTGCCATTTGGCTACGGAACCCTAAAAACGTGTTGCAACGACTTATGGATTCGTCATGTCTGTCTGTCTGTCCGTCCGTATGTCACAGCCACTTTTTTCCGAAACTACATTTTAGAACTATGCTGTTGAAACTTGGTAAGTAGATGTATTCTGTGAACCGCATTAAGAGTTCTACACAAAAATAGAAAAAAAAAACAATAAATTTTTGGGGTTTCCATTACTTTGAACTGAAACTCAACATTTTTTTTTTAATCAAACCCAATCGAGTATATCTATGGATAGGTCTTCAAAAATGATATTGAGGTTTCTAATATCATTTTATTTTAAACTGAATAGTTTGCGCGAGAGACACTTCCAAAGTGGTAAAATGTGTGCCCGGGGGGGGCGGGCACTTCTAAAATAAGAGAATGATAAAACTAAAAAAATATACGATGTACATTACAATGTAAATTTCCACCGAAAATTAGTTTGAACACGATCTAGTAAGTAGTTTTTTTTAATACGTCATTTTTTATATTATGTTACTTGCTGCTACGGAACCCTTCATGGGCGAGTCCGACTCGCACTTGGCCGCTTTTTTTGGGGTGAAAAATCACGTTTCACATTTAACTCAATGTACTCAACGCACACAAAACATTGTGCTGATGGATGGAAAGAATACGAGTAGTAAGGGGGTCATGGATACAATCTGAGGTAGAACCTCACGAGCCGCACGAGCGCACGGTGTAAAAGACAGAGAAACGGAACGTCGATTTTTAATCGAAAATACAATTATCCTTTATCATTTTAGTTAAATTGTTTGCAACAAGCACAGTCACTATGAATGATGTCATAGATATGAGTGAATAAATTATTAAAATTATTAAAATATTATAATCATGTGAAACGAGTATTTTTACTTTAAAAATGGACGTTCTTAGGGTGCTACGGTCTCTAATGAGGGTTTTTATTTTACGTGGAAACAATAGAGATAAAATGATTGCGGGACTGTTCGAAAGAGATACCGCGGCCCCGGAACGTAATGGGCGAGGAAGGAACATGGATGGGTTTTAGTCAGTAAGAGTCTGACACTTCCTCCCGCTCCGCCCAGAGTGGGAGAAGTCATATGATGATTTCCCATCCTAAAAAAAAAAAAAAAAAAGGACCTTAGGGAAATTTAAATAGATAATTATCTTCTTACAGAAATATGTATGTAGATAATTATCAATTTACAGCTTGGTATTGATAAATTTCACTCGAAGACTCATTTCACCTGTTATACTTTTAAAGTTCATTGGCAAAGCGCGACCCTATTGCTATCTCATGCATGATGCCATGGAATGTTTGTTTTAGTGAATAACACAATGGAAAGTGTTTTTGGTAGCTTGCGAGATATTATGGAATCTACTAGAAGATGCAAAACTATATCGAAATGTGAAAATGTTTCACCTATTCTAAGTGCGTTTAATACAAGAGTAAAAATTATTTGTTCTTTAAATAAGAACTTAAAAGTAAGCAGTGTACTCAAAATCAAAATCAATCAAAGCATTTATTTCAAGTAGGCCAGTTACAGGCACTTTTGAATTGTCGAAACAAAAATGAACATTTAATGTAGCTACAGTCCCAGTCACAAGACATAAAAACTGTGAAAGTACTGTAGTTGCCCATTCCCTAGCGTAGATCTCTATGGAGAAGAACGGGCAAGAAACTCCATGGACACTCTTTTAAATCAAAATATTGTTACAAAATCTTGGTTACATCAATCATGTTGAGATGGCATTATGTGAGAACAATGTAGCAAGATTTGCACGATAAAAGTGTCCATAGCAAACAAAATACAACCCAAAAACAAAATAATTAATTCAAATAAACCATGGCGACTAAGACATGACCAGTCACAACTGACAGCGCCCGTTCACGAACATGACGCATGGATCAGCACCATTCAGCTCAACCATTTTGAAGGGAACTAAATGGTCCGACACACGCGCCACCATCAGCGAGACATTTGAGTGAGCATGACATACTCATAACCGCCAGGGCACATTCAAGTCAAAAAAATAAATAAAATAAAAACGTAGGTTTCCAGCGAATGATAGCATTCTAGTACATAGCACTCACACAATATGGAATATGAGGTTATATAATACTAAAGATATTGAATTTATACAATGCAAAGATAGTTGTACAATCTTCAGCAGCTCCAACAACACAAATTAGCGCTATCCCTTTATGCGCCCCTGTCCTTGTGGAGCAGGACCGGCATTTACCCAAGCATTTTTATCAGCGATATAATCGTCCAATTTGTAATATGCTTGCTTACACAGTGTGCGTTTAATGCATGTTTTAAATTTGGTTTCATTTAGTTCAAGAATGCTTTGTGGAATTTTATTATAGCATTTCAAACAGTACCCCATGAAAGACGAGCCTACTTTAGCGAGTCTGAAGCCTGGCTGAACTAATTGGTCTCTATTTCTAGTACTGTAATTGTGTCTGTCACCTCTTTTACCAAAAAGATGCAGATTTTTCCTGACATACATTATGTTTTCATAGATGTATTGACAATATACAGTCATGATGTTAATTTCCTTAAACAGTTCCCTTAGAGAATCGCGCCTACGAAGATTGTATATGGCTCTGATGGCTCTTTTCTGCAGAATAAATATAGACTCAATATCAGCAGCCCGTCCCCACAGCAAAATGCCGTAAGACATTATGCTATGGAAGTAACTAAAATAGACTAGTCTAGCGGTATCTACATCAGTGAATTGACGGATTTTCCTAATGGCATATGCTGCTGAACTTAAGCGCCCCGCAAGAGATGTTAAATGAGAACCCCATTGAAGCCTTGAATCAAGCGTAAGCCCCAGGAAAACAGTTTTATCTACGAATTCGAGTTTCTCTTTATTCAATATTATCTCACAATCACTACTTTTAACATTCGGTAAAGCAAATCTTATGCATTTAGTTTTTTTTTCATTTAATGCCAAATTGTTTGCTGTGAACCAATTATGGACTTCAAGTAAGGCATTATTCACGTCATCTAGATTTTGGGCTCGTCTATTTATCTTAAAAATTAAGGAAGTGTCATCGGCAAATAATACCATATTTTGAGGTTGGTTTTTCAGTAAATAGGGTAGATCATTTATATATACTAAAAAGAGGAAAGGACCCAATATTGAGCCTTGCGGAACCCCCATTTTTACTTTCAAGCCCTGTGAATTAACACCATTTATTTGAACATATTGCAGTCTATCACATAAATAAGATTTTACCAAACTAAATGCAAGTTTACCTAGTCCGTAATGCTCAAGTTTCAAAAGCAATGTGTCGTGATTTACACAATCAAATGCTTTGGAGAGGTCACAAAATATTCCTACAGCGTCTTGGGACTCTTCCCATGCCATGAATATGTGCTTTAATAAGGTTACACCGGCGTCAGTTGTACAACGTCCCTTGGTGAAGCCATACTGTTGATCGTGTAAGATTCCGTTGGTGTTGAAATGATTGAGCATCTGATTAAGCATTACCTTTTCGAACACCTTACTAAAAACTGGCAACACGGATACAGGTCTATAATTATTAGTATCTTTACTATCCCCGGATTTGAAAAGCGGTATGACTTTACTGTATTTCATTAAATCAGGGAAAACTCCTTGGTCTACGCACAAATTAAAAATTAAAGCTAAGTATGGAGCTATAGTCTCAAGTATGGAAGTACAAACTTTGATAGACATTCCCCATAGATCTTCGGTCAGTTTGATTTTTATTTGCCGGAAAGCTTTAATAACTGTCATCGGGTTTATGTGTTTAAATTTAAATTCAGCCTGGCATCCAGATACATTCGCTTTCAATAAACCGATTGAGACTTCAGAAGAGGAATTTAGAGCCTCCGTAGTTTTTAACGGTATATCGGTAAAGAAATTTACAAATTCCTGAGCTACTTCCTGATTAGAACTTTTAGGACCACATACTGTATCTAATGTATAGCTAGTATTACGTACTTTCTTCCTGTTAGTCTCGCTATTTATGACTTTCCAAACTGTCTTAATTTTATTTTCTGCTGTTTTAATCTTGTTGCTAATGTGCAGGGCTTTGGCAATCTTGCAAGAATTTCTAAAAATTTTTGAATACTTAGCAACATAGTTGTTAAAAGTTTCAGTGTTTACATAAGGCTTAAGGCCATAAAGCTCAAATAGTGTTTCCCTACTTTTCCTGATACCTCTAGTTGCCCAATCACTAAATATAAATTTAGGGCAAATGCTTTTGGTCTTCTTTTCAAAAGTTTTATTGAATTCAGTGTGAACAATTGAAAAGAAATGATCATAGAATTGATTTATATTAATATTGTCATGGCTCATAACACTTAACTTGTTCTGTAGGGAAATATTGTACCTATTTAATTTACTAGAAGTTATAGGTCTAAATTTAATATCAACTTTTTGCAATGGTGTATTACACCTGAAAGTTACAGTTTGTCCGCTATGGTCAGACGGCAGACTATTTACTACGGCTCTATCTAAGTATTCACAATCGCAGAAAACATTATCTATACAAGTAGCAGAAGAAGGCGTGACTCGAGTGGGTTCTATAAAAACGTTAGTCAAGTCAAATGACTTAAAAAGATTTAATAACCGACTGCTATTTGAATTATCTTCCAAAATATTGATATTGAAGTCACCACAAATAATCGTAGATTTATTACTGGCTGTAAGTTTTGCCAGAACATCTTCCATTATTGATTCAAATAAGGAAAAGTTTTGATAGTTTGGGGGTCTGTACACACACACAATTATATGCTTATCTAGCTCAACACAGGACAGTTCGACGCAATGTTCAACCGAAAGACCTACTATGTCAGCACGTTGCTTATATTTAACACAATTTTTCACTAATATTAGGGAACCTCCACGCAGCATAGATTTACGGTTAAAGCAGCTACCCACCATATAATTCTCATAATTAATAAGCATTTGGTAATCTTTTAACCAATGTTCAGTAAAGCAAACAATGTCAAACATACTTTTCTCTAAATACAATTCAATTTCTAATAATTTGGAAGAAATGCCTTGGATATTTTGGTGGAATAATTTTAAAGAGTTCTGCTGAGGCCCTTTTTTACGAACTAATGAAGTGCCAGAAGATACTTTGCTGTTGGTAGGATTAACAATATTGTTAATGGTACCTTCTGTTGTCTCACTTCCTAGTTTAAATTAATATTAAGATCTGGAGAGAGCCCCGACACTCCCGATCCATCGCCAGACAACATGATCCTATCGTTACTAAGAGCTAATTGAGAAGTTTCCACGGTGACATATAGTTCCTCCTCAGTACAAAGTTTGTAAACATCAATAGCACTAATGCTATATTTATTTAAGGTCACCACCTGTTCATTAGTATTAGTACTAAAAGTCGCAGTATCAATAATAGAACTAAACTTAGACATACTACTTATGTCTGTGTGAATATTAAAAGCTAATAGCCGAGCTATTTTGTGTCTACAACTAATAGGTAGATACACTTTACCCCGCGTCGATCTAAGTTTATCAACAAAAGTGTTAATATCAAGAAATATAAGTTTGTCACTATAGTGACCTACTAAAAAATGTATGTGTTTGTTTAACATGTGAATATAATCGTTTTTCCTACTACTTACATTTTCAAAATATGGAAAAGCACACAAAATGACTTTTTTACAATTTAACTTTAACAACTCAGAAACATAGTCAGTGATGTCTTCCTTTTTAACCTTTGAACTATTCCCAACACATATAGTAATGGTGGTACTAGGATCACAAACACTTTTTGTTACAGATGCCATGACCTGTTTGTAGGTTGACCCTGGCATACAATTGTTTTGGGTACAATAACTCAGGTTATTACTAATTAATTTACCTAGCCCCTTACCTATACTGTCAGAGAACATAACTGAATGATCACAAACATTACTATTTGATGAGACAAAATTACCAAACTCAGGCAAACTATCATATAACTCAGGCTGTACCACGTGTAAATCATCTTGTGTTATATTAATTGTTTGTTGATTTAGAGTGCTGTCCCGAGGCAAATTCTCAACCTGGTATGGGTCCTCCATTACCTGAGGCTGGATAATATCATGGTTGGTAACTGTCTGGCAACTACATTGACCCATTACCAACTCATTTGCCGCATAAATGTGTTCCCTAATTTGGTTTTGAGAAATCTTATACCTACTAGAAAGGGAACTTAGTGAATCCTGAAGTACCTGAATTTCAGACTGCAACTGCTGAGTATCAATTTCATAAATTTTTATACTGTCCTCTAATTTTATTTGGTAATTATTTAACTTATTAACTAAATCAACACGCTCTTTCCTCAGTGGAATATATTTGGAAAAGCGTTTATGTTGTTTCCTAAATTGATTGCATTTTTTAATAATTCTGTTTAATTTTGCATATTTTTTAATCTTCCTATTGCTAACTATAAAATTCTGTTTGAGTAAGGAATCTTCAGTCAGGTCAATAGTTATTAAGGAAGGGGAGTTACAATTACTATTTAATAATTCATTATATAAGAGGTTTGTTTCTATAACCTGAGTACTTTCTCTGTCTTTCTGTAATTTAAATATACAATTATTGGCATGAATTAAGTCATTTTCCAGGTCCCTAATTTTAAACAAAGCCTCCTCATACAAGTTACTACAATTTGTGAAACCATCCGTGACCACCTTCAGTTGATCCCGTTCATCAACAACGTCCAAGTATTGCTGATGTAGGTCTACTAGCTCCCGTTTTAAGCTTGAAATTTTGCCATTAACTTTATCGACTTCCACCTCACTCTCTTCTCTCTCCTGTAACAGCTGTTGGACTTGGAGGTTGGATTCTTTGAGTTCTTGGAGGGCCGTTCTCAATTTTAGCTCCATATCCAGGGCAGTAGCCTTGCGGGTCATCACAGGCATGGTTTCAGGATTGGTTACTGAAAATTAGAAGTAAAGAAGCGGTGAGAACCTATAGAATAGACCAATAAAAGAAAGTTAGCGGTGAAAGGGGAGAAAAAAAAAAATAACTACTTAAAACAAAAACAAAAAGCAGGGAGAAGATTGCAGTTATGAGATTAAATGAGGTAGGCTGCTCTATTAACTTTAAAAGTAATCTAATACAATGTTTGTAATTGAATCTATGTAGATTTCAATGGTTTTATTATCTTAGGTATTTACTTTTCATGTGGGTATGTTGCATAAAATAAATAAAAGTTTAAACTGATCTTATTATGTTAATAATTCAACACAGTAATCCACAGTAATGATCCTACGCGATCTATCTATGAACTCGTATTGATTATATCAATTTGAAAATAAGAACAGAGACGAAACTACTATGTTTTGTTGCTAAATGACCGGTTGTCAACAAAGAGATTTAGAACCAGTACAGGGTAATAAATCAGCAAAAACTAATACTAAAAATTGGCATGAAAGTAATTTAGAGTTAAAATGACGTTTGTGTGCTGTTTTTAAATAAAAGTAAACAATACTTCCCCTGAATTATCCGTACACATCCGTGGTTGAAACGTCAGCTGTTGTTTTTAGGTTACCGGTATCCTTGTATTACCGAAAACTTCATTAATTATCAGGATAACAGTTTTCCTGAGTATTTACGCATTTAAGATGCGTTTCACATATTAATTACACCTTAATTTAACTTATTTACTAATTAAATTTAATTTTAAAATACGGATCAAAAATTTTACATGTCACTCGGGCAGTGTTGCCACTTTTTTTTCCTACTAAATACTACAACTCAACATCTTACCTACTAAATACTACAAAATGGCTCAGATAGACAGATCGGACACTTCATCTTGAAATCTAATCTGCAGTCGAGGTAGGTAGATCTATCACTGATTTCAACCGGACAAAAGGATGGTAGCGCCCGTAATCTCGGCTTTGCCGTACTCGAACTATTTTCTCAAAATCTATCTTCGAACTGTAGAACTGGCCTATCTGCGATTTTCAGTGAAACTATGGTAAATTGAATACTATACTGCGATTAAAAGTACATATTTATTCGGAATAAGTAATATACATGAAAATTATTTACAATTTGCTAAAATAGACTATACTAACTAACATTAACTAAAAACTTTAAAATGGCTTCAAAAAACTCCTCCTCTACGGTGTCAAGTGTCAACTGGTAATGTCCCCAAGAGACTGGCAGCGTTACCACGCTGAATGGCAACGCTAAACCTTTGGCCGAGGTAAAAGCCAGCTCTAGAGTCAAGTGTCAACTAAGCGTTTTGGAATTTCGTTGAAAAGGCGGTGAGCACTTGGACCCCACGGTCCTAGAGTTTCAACCTTGAACGGCTCGAAAACATAGTTACCAATAACGTTAATGTATTTACAACGCTTGAGGTTCTCCGCACCCGCAGTGGCAGCCCCTGCACAGCACGATGAACTAGGAAGATGGGAAGGCGCAAGAGTCGACACATGTTGCGTCCAACACTAGAGGCCTACCATATTCCATGGAAACAAAGGCATGCCTTTACGTGCGTGTCTCTTGCCATCGTCGCGTGCCAAGCCATTGGGTTCTAACGCCGACGGTAACAAGAGATCGACGGATGATGTCATTTAAGTTCGCGTGTCGCACAAATCGGCCCGCACTTCGGCTGCATGACAGGGCGTGGTGTCCGAGGCTGTTGACAACTTTACCACAGTGACAGCAGTGAGGAGAACAATACGGGGCGCCTAGGCGTAGAGCAACAGCGAGGCGGAAAGTGGTGTCGTCGAGCAACGTGCCTGTGCTCGACGACGGTAGTGCGTGAAGCCGAAGACCCGACTCCCATTCACCCACAGCCAGCAGGCAGCTCAGCAGATTAAAATTATTATTAATGCGATTAAAATTATTTGCTTCGGCAATCATCGTCTTACTTCGGAAATACGAACGTGCAATGACTTTGACTTTCGTTTATTTGAATAACCAAACACAACAGAATGATTTATTGTATTTATGGAAATTAAAAGAGAAATTGATGAAGACTCACAAAATATGTCAATTGGTAGCATATTCGTATTAGTTCAGAAATACGAAAATTATAGCCGAGGCATATAACTTGAATAGTCGTACTGTAGCTACGTTTACTATTACTAGATGTAATATTCGGAAAATATGACGTATTGGACTAGTCAGTCTTAAGTCTATGACAAATTGAGAAGTATATTATTTTGTAGTGAGTCATATATATTGGGTTTTCCGATACAGGCATTAGATACATCATAATTTATCGAGACAATGAAAGCGAAGCTTATTTACTGTTATTTATTACAAGAACATAGAATTAGCCTCCTTTCATTTCATAAGATACGAACCTAAGCAAATACATACAATACAGCAAATATTTACAGTCCATTTACTTATCGGACTGAAACTGACTACTGTACATAAATAAATACAAGGCCTTGAAGAGACAGAGAAAGGGAAAATTGAGTCTAACAATAAACAAGTTCGTTATAATATTTGCAGGAACTCAAAGAAGATCACTAACAAGACAACATTCTCAGCTCGATAAATCTCATAAAAGTATTTGAATACCGTGACTAGAAAAGTAGAACAAACATATTTTATAAGCTCAAAGATTTTCAGTTTATTATTTTACTGAAACATTTATTCCAGTGATAAGACGTGTCCGAATAGTAACCTAAAAGTCATAAAATTAAAAGAACCTAAAAAAATAATTCAGAAAGTTATATTCAAAATAGTTCGAATATTTTTTCTACCCTAGAGGTAAAGTAAAACATAATATTTGCAAATATTGGCCCATGTCTAAGAAAACAAAACTAACGCATTACATTGTAAAACTTACATTTTCCATTGTAACATATTCCATAAGATCTAATAGATCGCTTTAGCCATAACTCAAATACGAGTAGAATCGCCCCAAGATTTATCCAACAGTTTCCTCAAGTTTAGAAACTAATAGTTTTAGTTCTGCGGTCACAATATTGGATTCTCGAAACTATTGAAACTCAAACTTGGGACAAGACAAATGAAATGATACTCCATTTATTCCATTTCTTGAATCATTTTGTTCGAAAAAATACACATAAACATAATGGTGTCGTTACACACAATCATGTTCGGGTCGGCACGATGCGACATATCATCATCTGCCTAGCCTTTTCCCAACTACGTTGGGGTCGGCTTCCAGTCTAACCGGATGCAGCTGAATACCAGTATTTGATATGGAGCGAATGCCTATATAACCTCCAAAACCCAGTTAATACTGGGTAATACGTACGATACCACTTGGTAAGACGGGTTGTCAGACTTTTTGGGCCACTGACTACCTGTAACGACTGTCAAAGATGGACAAATGACAGCCGGGACCAACAGCTTAACGTGTTTACCGAGGAACGGAGGAAACTCGGTATGTAAGGGTGGCCACCCATCCATAGACCAAGCAAGCACGGCTTGACCTAAAGATCGGCCCGAGCGGCTGTTATTATTTAGCGGTACGATGCGACATCTACAAGGGATAAACCATTGTCTTGCTAATATCCCAATTTATTTTTTGGGTCCCCGCAGCATGCCTTCTTCTTCCGTGCTTCTCTATTATTCGTAACTTCAGCAGTTGCCGCTTTTCTAGCTATATCATCCTTCTCCTTTCATCATTTCGTTGGTCTTTCTTTATCCACTATGATCCTCAAAACTTTCCTCACCCAATAGATAAATGTACGGGAAAAAAGCGCTTGGCTTAGGTCGAATTGTACCAAGCTGATCTGAACAAACTCCGTTCGGCATTTCACATCGCTGGATGTCAAATGCCGAACGGAGTTTAGTCGGCTTTATCGTCAACAAATACTGCCCAATCGAATGTGCCTATCCGAAGAAGTGTGTAGCAAGTCTGAAGTGAAGTTTTGAAACTGAAGTTTTGGCATAGTTGAATGAGTCTGAATATAGACCAAATTGACCGAAAGTAATAAATCTATGCTGGTGTCGTAAACCTTGGGAAATATATTTGTCTTTATCTTTCATATTTCTACCATACACATAAATAGTATATCTATCTTTGTCTTGCCGTACGTTATCGTGTCATTCATGTTATGACACGTAGGCATTTTTATAGTTTTATTGGTTGTGTCAGTTTGTGGTTATTGTCATCTTTATTGGGCAAAGAATGTTATGTGACAAATATAATTTATTATTATAGGCTCGTAAGAGTTATGTGAGCGGACTATGTTAGTGGAACAGTTGGATGTAATGCGTAAAATCTCGTGGTCATCAAAACTTGAGACGTTTTTTGAAGATGTGTTCTAGCGATTTGTGTTTTTTTTTTGTTAAAGATTTTCGATAAAAGAGAAGCGAAACTATCAGAGGCCATATAATCATTTTAACATTAATTACCAGAAAATTCCTTAAACTTGAAACTGAAACTCCGACATTTTAACAGTAATGTATATTTTACATCATTATAATTATCCAAAAATCTCATTACTGGACTGCTCTCACATTGGTTATCATAACCCAGCTTGGAGAGCAGGTAGTGTTTACTCACACTATAAGTTTAATAAAGTAGGTACTAACTAGGTCAACTGGAACTACCAAAACCTGTAGGGTACTTCCGGTTGACCTAGAATTGTAAATTTTGGTTTAAAGCAAGATCTTACAGTACAAGTAAAGACACACAGGCGAGACAGACAGACAGGCGGACAAGAGGGTGATCTTATAAGGGTTCCTTTTTTAACCCCCGACGCAAAAACGACGGGGTGTTATAAGTTTGACGTGTCTGTATGTGTGTTTATGTCTGGCTGTGGCATCGTAGCTCACTAACGGATGAACCGATTTAGATTTAGTGTTTTTGTTTGAAAGGTGAAATAGTTGGGAGTGTTCTTAGCTATGTTTGATGAAAATCGGTCCAAGATGGCCGCCGCCCAAAATGGCGGATTACATAAAGGGTGTAAAACACCTCTTAACGAAGCCGAGAGGCACTTGTTCTCCTAGTCATTCCGATCATTTATTTGATCTACACCATACCTGGGAACCTTCTAGTTACGAAGATATGGGGGGTCAAAGTTATAACTTTTCGACAATTTTTTTTTTAAATACTAGTTTTTTTGTAAGATTTTTAAAAGAAAGAAAGAAAGAAAAAGCATTTATTAGCACGCACAGGACAAAACACACAAAAGATATCAGTTTAAAACTTACACACTTCACTTTCACTTACTTTACTTTAAATACCTCCACAAACTCCGTACTATTAATCCCTCCATCAGCACAATGTTTTAAGTGCGTTTAATTGAGTTGTACCACAAAACATGATTTTCCAGCCCAAAAAAAAAAGTTGTTTCCCAGCAATAATTTTTAAATAAAGTTACTTAGTTTGATGTACCGAATGCTTGGTTAACGGCTTCGTGATGAGGTGGTTTACACCCTGTATTTCTTCACAATTCGCCCAATATGGGTATCAAATGAAACAGCTTGACTAGTAAAATACTATACGCTATAATTCAATTTTATTTCAATTTCAAATCCAAGATGGCCGCCACCACAAAATGGTGAATTACATTTTATTTTTCACAACTACCTGAATAAGGGTATCAAATGAAAGGGCTAGACTAGTAGAATATGGTAAACTATATTGAAAAAAAATCCTTGAAATTATGACCCTATGTGTCGGGGTTTTTTTTATTTTTTTATTTAATGTAACTTGTTTACCTTTTGAGGTATGGATCTCTAACAATAATGACAGTTGGCTCTTGCAAGTTGAATACGATTTTGATGGCGCTGACCGTTATATCATTCGTAGAATATTAAAACATCAGTGATTTCAGTAGTTTGTTTGAAATATTGTGAAAAGAGAAAACGAATTTCATCGACAGATCTCAGCTTACCGCAGTCCATCCTTGATTACTTAAGATGGGCGTAATTTATTTGGCTTCATATCGACTTATTTCCTGAATCATCAAATCAAATGAAGCCCGGAAATAGACAGCACTCTGTTATTATAAATGTGTTGTGTTCCGTTTTTTCTTTTAAGAATTATCGTCAAACCAACAGCGAGAATTAGAAGATAAATCAAATCAAATAATTTATCCGATCGTAAAATCCAATTTGTCAGTAATAATATTGTATAGCATTTTAAACACTGGTATTATATTTAGAATTTGTGAACATCATTAAGAATGCAATAATCAGGAAATTTTACTTATAAAGATATAAAAATATATTTATGAAATATGAATATAGGCTGTGAGGCCAAGTGGCCAAGTGGTGGCGGCCCCGTACCCGAAGAGTAAGTCGTGGGTTCGAACCCAGATTGCCGCATTAAGTACTTTGTGTAATTTATTTCATCACTACTGCTCTCAAAACGGTCAAGGAAAACATCGTGAGGAAACCGGCATGTCCTAGAACTAAAAATTCGAAGACATGTGACATCTACCAATCCGCACTGGGCCCACATGGTGGTAGCCCATTATTATAGGCCGTGTCCCAGCAGTGGGGACATTATAAGCTGGTGATGATAATGAATATAGGATAATAATCAAATAAGCAATATTAAAACATTATTTCGAGGCACAATTTGAAGGTAATACTTGTATGAATCCTGTTAAGTTATCGTTTTCCCGGAAAAGTGTTTAGCTTAGAAATGTACGATTTTCCCAGCTAAGTAAAGATCCATGTAAAACGAACGAGCCTACTACCATCAGCTAGTCACAAATCCAGACCCTGACGCGGATGGTACCGAAAAAGTCCATTAGAACATTTATATTAAATACCAGTATATCTCTTCTATATGTGGGAAGTGATCCTCACCAATCGAATTACATTTTAGTAAATCCTTAAGGAAAAGGAAGACAATATAACCACCTCGCTACTTAACATTTACAGCAATTTTATTCAGCAAAATAAGTCTTGTAAGATTTTGAAATCACGACTGCTATGCGTTTGCCCATTTTATAAATTTTACATTACCCTTGTCTCAACCAAAGACTATCTAATTAAAAGGACACACATGTAACAAGATGGTGATCCAGAGCCATCATTATATGCCTATCCTTTTCCCAACTAGGTACTTTGGGGTCGGCTTCCAGTCTAACCGGATGCAGCTGAATACCAGTATTTTATATGGAGCGACTGCTTATCTGACTTCCACAACCCAGTTAGTACTGGGTAATACAATACCCCTTGGTAAGACTGGTTGTCAGTCTTTTTGGGCCACTGACTACCTGTAACGACCGTCAAAGATCTACAAATGACAGCCGCCCAACCCAACCAACCCAACCCCTTGTTGGGACCAACTGCTTAGCGTGCTTTCCGAAGCATGGAGGAAACTCGGTATGTAACGGGTAGTCACTCATCCATAGACCAACCTAGGCAAGCACGGCTTAACTTTAAGATTGGCTGTTATTATTTAGGCATGAGCCCCTCGAGATGGTGATCCAAAGTCCATTTCAAAAATCGCCGTGATTACCAGAAATAACACCATCGTCGCATGACATCATAGTCACAAATGAGAATGCAATTACTTACACTACAATACGATACTTATTATTATGGTGAGTTTTGGCTATAACTATAAAACATGTCTATGTTTAGCCATCAAACGTGAGTAGGGGATCAAGCACTAGACAATAGTTATGATAGTTTTATGCCCTGTCTAGGTATGGGTCCTAATTTTATGGGATACTTTGTGTCTAATAGAAGGAACTCGTGGCTACATAATAGCAGCCGCTCGGATCGATCTGGTTAAGCCGTGTTCACCTAGGTTGGTCTGTGGATGGGTGAGCAAAAGAAAGAAAATATATTTATTTGGGACATGCCGTAAGTGCGCACAAAAAAACAAATATAAGAATAAAAAAAAATATAAAACTCACTAATTCACTCTCTGGACAAGGTTTTGACCGTGCTTCATTTGATTTACATACCGAGCTTCCTCCGTACCTCGGAAAGCACATCAAGCTATTGGTCCCCGCTGTCAATTGCAATCTTTGACAGTCCTTACCTACAGGTAGTCAATGGCTCGAAAGTCTAACAACCAGTCTTACCCAGTGGTATCTTATTACTCAGTACTAACTGGGTTGTGGAAGTCAGATAGGCAGACGCTCCATTTAAAATACTGGTATTCAGCTGCGTTTGGTTAGACTGGAAGCCGACCCCAAGCATAGTTGGGAAAAGGCAGGCAGATGATGACTGTGACTCATAATTTTTTTAACTTTATTTATTTATTGGCCTATCTACAATTGTTACACTGTTTATCCTAATAATACAAGCAATATGGTGATACAAGCATAGTGTACAATATGATGCGATAGACACAGCATGCAATATGGTGATACAAGCATATTGTACAATATGATGCGATAGACACAGCATGCAATATGGTGATACAAGCATATTGTACAATATGATGCGATAGACACAGCATGCAAAAAGACAAATATATAATAAAAATAAAATTACGTTATCAGTGCAGAAATAACACTTTCAACTACAGTGGGTAGATTTAGCAATACAGTAAATACAAAGATGACAATAGAAAAAGAAAAAGAAAACAATATGCTGGTTAGTTTTGATGGACTTGGCGCTTGAATTTTTGAAGTGTTGTGGAAAAGATATCTATTGACTCATCGCAATTATTAAGAAGCCTGCAAATTCTGGGGATGGGGGAATCCTGTCTGAACAGTTCGATAATTGGACAGGTGACAAAGAACCTTTTAGCGAGAATTTCTTTGAGGAAAAATCTAAACAATGCTTTCTGACCCGCCGGTTGAATCTAGGACCGCACATTCCCCACATTTGATTTCAACATTATCATTACTTGCAACTATTAAATATAATTTAGTTACAGTTTACCTCATCATCTGCCTAGCCTTTTCCCAACTATGTTGGGGTCGGCTTCCAGTCTTATCGTATGCAGCTTAATACCAGTATTTTACATGGAGCGAATGCCTATGTGACCTCCACAACCCAGTTAAATACTGAGAAATACGATACCACTTGGTAAGAATGGTGTCAGACTTTTTGGGTCACTGACTACCTGTAACGACTGTCAAAGATGGACAAATGACAGCCGGGACCAACAGCTTAACGTGCTTTCCGAGGCACGGAGGAGACTCGGTATGTAAGGGTCACCCATGCGCAGACCAACCTAGGCAAGCATGGCTTAACCTAAAGATCGACCCGAGCGGCTGATATTATTTAGCTCCTCGAGTTATAGTTTACCAAGCACTAATTATAAGATTGTATGAGTTTACTGGTAGCCATAGCCATTTTTATTTCGGCAGAGGTGTGTCTAACAGTACACCCACATTTAGCCAGTTACGTTTATGTCCCATGTAATAGGGGGCGAACCTATTGCTATCAATTGGGCACAAATCCAAACTCTGTAGCTGCTACTGAGAAATTCTTGATGGAAAAACATAATGATGTCGATTCTGTTGTGCACAAACTAAACTTAATATAGACTATTGCTATCTTTTACTAAAAGGCAGTGCGAGAAAAGGACGGCAATAGCTATGCACTAAGTTAGAAATGTCAAACTAGTTTATGCCTTGCGCTTCACCGTGTTTTTAGTCGACATGTTTTTACGTGCACCCTTCATTTGTATGGAAATATTAGTTCGAATTAAATTTGACAGCTCTAAATTACGTCCGTCTCTTTCTCGTTTTATTGGTGAGAAAAAGATAGTAATAGCGTAAATTAAGTTTAGTTTGTGCACAACAGAATCGACACTAATAACACTTTGCAAGACCCGGTAATCGAGCGCAGGATCTCATGCCCAGTAATCGTGCCTGCGACCACTCGACTAATGATTTTTTCGGATGGGAAATGGGAAATCCTCAAATGAATTCTCCCACTCTGGGCGGAGCGGGAGGGAGTATCAGACTTTTACTGAGTAAAACCCATCCATGTCCCTTCCTCGCCCTTTATGTTCCGGGGCCGCCGTATCTCTTTCGAACAGTCCCGCAGCCCGTGTCTAGCCCCCTTAGGTCCCATTTCAGGACAATAATGTCTAATGGTCGTTGTTATTATACTCAACCAATCAAATTACTGTAGCGTTCTCCAAACTTTACTAGAGTTTACTGGTTTATACTTGTAATGGGGTGAAACCGTAGAAGTTTCAAGTACTAGTTACGACCTATTGGAACTTTATGTAGGGCACAACAAACATTGTCAGGGCGTAATGTTTATCCAACTTAAGTTCTCGTCCCGAAGCATTCTAGTTACTGATAGGTGATTTTAGTTACAGTTCCGCTCAACTATAGACCTGTATTTTCTGTGTTTGTGAAAATAAAGCATCATGTATAAATTTGTATTCGTATCTGACCATGGCATCATTTTGGGCAATAACAGAATACCAGCGCTGTGGCTAAACTTGTATTGTCACGTAGGGGGTATCTTCCATAATTATTTACTATTTTGGACTCCCGATATATTGACGCTGTTGCAAGCGCCATGATCGCGGGATGGGTCGAAATATCGGGAGCTCAAAATAATAAATAATCTCGGAAGATATTCCTTATGTGGCAATTTAATAAACCGTGAAAACTTAAAACTGTGCTTTTTTTAAAAATGTCACTGCGCCATACCTTCTGGCCTGGTACGGGACCAATCTTATATGTTTTTTTTTGTTTTTTCCTGAGCAAGACTATAAATACTTTTTCTTTCTTTCTGCCTGTAGTAATTTACAATAGTAAACTGAGTTATTCCCACGGTTTCCCCCGCGAAGTGTTCGGCAATATTTCTACGAGATCTTACTGCTGGGATAAAAGTATCCTATATGGTAATACGGGCCATTAACTATCTGCCAAATTTAGAATTGTTATAAAACTCTCTTGATCATTTTATTCTACAGTGAAAAAGTTAGCAGGTACAATTAAAAAGAAAACAAGAACATTTTTTTTAGGTGAACGACTTGATCTACTACAAAACTAATACAAGAACTTTCGAGAATCTGAGAATTTAAATATTCAAAGGCAATGGAACTACATCGTGTACAATTCTAAAATTGGAAAATACTTTCAGTTCTAAAAAGCTTTTTGTGAATGGAGTTCGAGTGCTCCATAAAAATTGAACGTTTGTACGTATGTAATTGCTTGAGCGTGCCAGTCGACTTACCTCATATTCACAATTATGATTGAATACTATTTGAAAAATCCCAATTTAACGAATAAAGAAGGAAGTATTTTGTATTTGGAGCATTCCCACCATTGGTGCATGCGACCATTCAATATTACAGTAGGTAGTCATTCTGAGAGTAAAAAAAGTAAAAGTTTTTATTTTGGAACACAGACAATTGGCTCAATCACAAAGAAAACGATTATAGCTACAAAAGTTTATAACTGTGTCGCAGCTAACAACACCCATCTAAACAAGAAAACAATTGGTCCAGACTTGAACTAATTATACAGTGTAACCAACATAGGGGTAAATTTTAGTAGAAAAGAGGGGGTATATGGAAGTACGTGTGGATGTGCGTGAGGGTGTGTGTATAAGGGAGTACTTTTGCTGTTGTGTGGAGTGTGGGTGGTGTATGTGTATGTGAGTGAAAGTGTGGGTGTGTCAGTATTTGTGCTAGTAAGTTTTCGCAATTTCTTCCATTGTCAGAGTCACTAATTCACTTGTCTTGTCATCCCACCATCGTTTTTTGTTTTAGACCGCAGCAGGCTGTGAAAAATAACGATGAGCAAAAATCGGCCATAGCTGAACATCTTTTGCAGTCAGGGCCCAATCACTGGATCGAATTACATAAGCCACGTATTTAGTCAACGGATAAACATTACTTTTCAAAGCTGACAAGAGAAGCAATTGAAATAAGAAAACAAAGATTTCAATCGAGAGTATGGCTTCAAATTGTCAAGTACTCATGGAATCCAGTTTTGAGTATGCTCAAAAGTAGCAGCCGGCAACATAATAAGGACTCTGAAAAACCTGGTGATACTGTGAGTGTATTTAGCCGTTAGTGTCGAGTTCCAGTAGTGCGCGTAGCAAAAGAGAAAGAAAGAGGGTAGACAGATTTGTCTGCTCCTAACATTTTTTTCCATCCACCCGCATTCTCCAGTCAACCCGTGATCATGGCGCTTACAACAGCGTCGAAATAAAATAATAATTAAGGAAGATATCCCGTAAGTGACATTTTAAGTTCAAATAATAACTTTACAAAAAAAAAACTTTTTAATGTCTTAACTTACACAGACCCCTGTACCATTGCATGCTACCATCAGCACATTATTTGGCACGCTAACTGTAAACAGGAATTTTTAAATCCAAAAATAAAAGCCGTTTCCCAGCAATTATTTTTGGATTCGCCCTTTGGGTTTTGTACACAAAATATATAAGTTGAGGAATAAGTGAATCCGTTAATGAATGAACAAAATAATGTATAAAACGGAACTCAACAAAAACTGTTGTATTCTAAAAACGAGAAACATTTCCGTCGGACAGTTCAACTTTATCACAGGACGGTCCAATGCCAGAGAAAGCCATCACCACTACGTCACCCTTAATGTATAGACCATTAGGGCCAAAACGCCAAGATTCAAACCCATAACTTGTTCAAGACATTTTCCCGAAAATAGCAGACATTACCAAAACAAGTACACCATTCTAATGTTCTAAATAAGAACACAGGTCTGCGTTATAAATAACGAGAAGATAATACACGAGGCGTGCTTAGTAACGCGTCTCGAGGTCTTTAATTTCAGGTCTCACCGTGTGACATATTTACTTAGTTTATTTTTGATAACATCTAGTATCTCCATACGCTTATTATATACACGTGTTTGCGTTTAGAGAAGGAGATAAGAGCATAGAACTGGAAAGAACTTTTACCAAAATGGTACGGCTCCATACTTTAAACGCGTTAGCAACTGCAGCAAACTGCAGCGGCAAAGCCGTTAAATCGCATCGACGCGGCGACGTCACACAATAGTGGCACGACAGGTTTATAAGAAACTTAACTTCTTCTTAGTATGCAAGAAGTAGGCACAAAATGACGTCACATGTATTAGCAGGTCAACGCCTTTGAAGAGAGAAGAAGGTCGCAATTAGATTTAAAACGTGATAATCTTAAAGCAGACAGAGAGTCATGGAGCGTTCCATGCTCGGCAAAAAGCTGATAGTTTGAGTTCCTAACGTTGAAATTCGAGAGACACACAAAGGTTTCCGATATTGGAATTCGTGTTACGGAACTCAAATTTATGGAGTTAGGCAGGACACCTAGCAAGTCGCAGTGATGATAGATGGACTAAGTCTGTCGCCGAATGGCGTCCAAGAACTGGCAAAAGCAACGTGGGACGTCCGTCGGCGAGATGGGCTGACGATAAAGTTGCCATCGGGGGAAAAACCTGGATGAGGCTGGCACGAGACCGTGGAGATCGGCACAAGAAAAGAGAGGCCAATACCCAGCAGTGGGTGAGTTCAGGCTGTGAATAATGATGATGATGATGGACCTTAAAGCTAAGCTAGACTACCTACAGCTACACCCTCCAATGTCGTCAGTAATGTTCTGACATGTCCTCTTTGTGCTCGGAGTTTTCGACCAAAGTTGGATATGCTAGCCACTTGAGAGCACATGAAAGAGCAGCACACCAAACCTCTCAACAACCACTCTAGAACCATCGAATGTAGTCGCTGTGGTCGAAATTGGCGAGATGGCACCATCATCATAATTATGAAACTCCATGAAAACGACCGCAAGCGATGTCGCCAACTAGGAAAACGTCTTTATACGGTCTCTGCGAATGGCTTGCCAATGTGGTTATAAACGCTATTCGTCATTCCGATGAACCACCTCGTTGTATCCTCAAAATTGTGCAGAAATTTTTACGCCTTGTGTCAATTTCGGAGTCAAAAATCTAAAGCAGAATCATTAATTTCGTTTTGTAATCATAATCAATATCCTTATTTTTTATTGCACACAAAAAACAAAAAATATACATATTAATTGCAATAATATAGCTTATGTACAAAGGCGAGCTTAACCCAGAGTTGGGTTTTCTTACAGCAAACCTAATTTGGAAAGCGAGATTAGCAAAAGAGGATAATATACTTACGTATGTGCATTTACATTACATCCTAAATGAATTAAACTTATAAACTAAACTACATACATACAATAAAAATATCTTTAGCCAGTAAGTACTTAGTAAGTGGTCATTTTTTTTATTTGACAAATGTGTGCTGCTGCCCCGCTGAAGTAGGTAATAAATTATCGACGTTAGACTGTCGTTAATTTATTATTAAAATAATAATCATAATAAGTGACCACTATACTTTATTAAAGCCTAAAGATTAAAGAAACTATGTTCAAGATTAGACAATATTTTTCTATTAGAGATCGTTTGTTGCGATAAGAAAGGTCTTTTCATCAACCTTTATTATTTTCTTGATTTACATAACATAATGTACATACAAAAAATGTTGTCCTTATTATTTCAATAGCGTGAGTGATATAGATAAACCTAGATCACGATCCGTATGAAAACCAAGCATGCCATTTTTAACTACTTATGGTCCATGTTCACCGAAAAGATACCTAACGGTCTGATTATCTTAAAACAGCTGTCACTGTGACATGTTCCCATACAAAAACGACTGTTTTTAGATAATCAGACTGTCATCTTTTTGGTGAACATGGACCTAAGTGTAGTTTTGCATCCTAGTCTAAATTCAGGAACTTGTCACAAAAGACATAACTAATCCATTTAAATTACGTTAAAGTATAACAATTGACCAGTCAATTGCTATTAGCACAAAAAATAAACAAAATCACCTATCGCGCGATGTGTCAACACTAATTTGTGTGTGGAGCCGCGGTTAAATCAAATTCAAAAAATTAAAATCAAAATCAAAATATTTTATTTCACATAGGCCTAGATCCAGTAACAGACGGGCTATGATTAAATACGGTTAACACTTTCCAATTTCCGTAATTATAAAAAAATAGAAAACCTACTCATTTTATTATTTTTTCGGGTCGAGAATCATTAGCATAGATACCTCTTTGAATTTGACCAGGATGCAATCGATCGTAGCAGGTGGCCTTCTGTGGTTTCTTACCCCCATGGGAAAAGGCGTGAACATATGTGACGTATATATAGGAAATACCTGTCCACTATAAAGCCTTTTCCAGTTTTATAGCACCTCCCTGAGTCCCATTCTCAATTACAAAAACCAACAGCACCCGGGCAAAAGTACTCGTATTTCATTTTTCCAGGAGGTGAATTTTTCACACGAATGAGAGCTGAATAAACTTGAGGGTTTGAAATATTGAATAATAGCCAATGGTAACAACTGAACCGACTGTAGGATTCTGGAACTAAAAAGTCAAATCGAGATTCACCAGGAGCATCTGCCTGATGAATGAATCATTCAAGGAACGGTATGGTTTTAATAGAATGCATAATTATGCCTTAGTTGTTACGGACCTGACATAGGCTTCCAGTGGCGTGGGGTTGAACCCAAACTTGAACTTTGTGTCATTTATTTAATTACCACTGCTCTCATAATAAGAGTAGAGGAAGACCAATAAATCGAAGGATGGACCATGTGAAGGATGTTATGGCTACAAAGGAGTTAGGAGGGAGGAAAAGAATGAAAGAAGAATACATGCTGCGGTGTAGATTTTTTTTTTGTTTCTGTATAACAACAATCTATACATATAATAAAATCGTTGAGACCAAAAAATCTGTACATTGAAGATTTCAAAAAAAAAACCGATCAGGGTGACTTAAGAACACACGCTCTGACGGCACGAACTAGTCGGTGGGCGGGGTTAAAATGCATGCTATCTCATCCGACATCACGAGCGAAAGGGATAGACGCTGTGATGAGCAGTAAGGAGCTAGTGCTCGTACACATACGCATTCCTGACGCTGAGTGACGCATACACGCGCAACTTCATTGAATAGTGGATGACCGCGGGCGGCGTGTGATTGTGTGCTATCGGTGGCGCGTAGGCGATTCATGTTTGAAAGACGACATGAACTCAAACAAATAGATGTTAGAACTTAGGATTATCACTGTGTGAAATGTAATAATATGTACCCAATTTACCTGGTTGTTATTATGAATGGTCAAGCTCCTACATAATACTTACCTGCGACTTTTCCCACGTGACAATGAGTTCTCTTGCTACAGTGTGATCATTATATAATAATATGTTGAATAATGTAGGTAGTTATTGTTATTATCAACAAATAATTTCATTGATTAGATTTTTTCTTTGATGTGACTGTGAGGCTTGTTGTTGGTTCATCAAATAAAAAAATCTGTTATTTTGTAAAGTGTCTATTGGCTGTTTATTTACAATAGCAGTCAATAGTACAATAAGCGTTTACAATAATCTCTTAGTATACATTTATCAACAATAGGCATTGTGTAACCACAGAGACTATACGAAAGACTCGCCACAATATTTGCTTCACGTAGGTTCTTGGCGACATTTATTTATTTAAACTTTTGCCTTGGACATTTTCTACATTTGCAGTACGTATTGATATATCCGCAGAGCACCTAAAAAAAAATATGTACGATAACAAACTCCGACTACTTACAAAATAACTTGCTAATAGAGATTATAAACTCGATGTAAAAGTTGTAGGTATCTATATCTAAAACTTGAGAGATTATAAATTGTGATCGGTAAAAAGATATATTTTTTATTATAATACTAGCTGACCCACGCAACTTCGCCTGCGTCCCATAAAAGAGATTTGATTGATGTAGTTTTTAGTTTTAGTGTTTCATATGTTACACTTACCCTTTCACAACGTTTTTGTTATGAACTGGTGTAAGCAAAAGACAGACATGAGATTTCAACAACCCCAGTACATTTGCTATCATTTATTGAGGAGTTTCGTTGCCTATCTCTGAAATTCTTAATCACATCTGTACCAAATTGAAACGAGATCACTCCGAGAAAGTATTCTTCCTAAAACTACCCAAATCGTTTCTTGTGTGCCTATAAAATTTGAAGAGTTCCCTCTATTTTCTCCCCCCTCCAGGATCCCATCATCAGTATCCTGACTTGATGATTTTGGAACCACTTAGGAAGGATATATCCTTTCAAACATTAAAAAAAAATCGGTCCAGCCATCTTTGAGTAATCGGAGAACATGGAATTGAGAACTTCCTCCTTTGAAGTCGGTTAATAACGATTATGGTAGGTTACTCAAATATCCGGGTAGCCTATAAAATATTTGGTCGAGTATCGTAAATTTGCTGCTAAGAATTGAACAGTTCCGTTACTTTGTCATGTCATGCCATAATCAGAACCAAACCAACACTCATCAAACTACCCTTCAAGAGTGTTTGGTTAGGTCACCCTTTCCAATAAAATATAATAAAACAGTACATGTTACGGTAATAGGCTTATCCCTAATAAATGGAATACACACCTAACTGTCGCAATCTTGGAGTATTGTCCCCCCTCAGAGCATACAGGCGTGATGTTCTGTCATGATGTTGGATAAACAATAAACATCCATCAATTGCAGTAATCACTGCAGATTTGCCTATCTCCACCACACGGAAAGCATCAGCATTCAAATAAAAAAACCGGCCAAGAGCGTGTCGGGCCACACTCAGTGTAGGGTTCCGTAGTTTCCCGTCCGTCACAATAAGTGTTCCCACTTATGAGTTTAGAAATTATTTTGTACAACTTTTTGTCTTTTTTGTTCAAAAACTGTTATTTCCATCCAAGTTATATTTCCTTATAAAGTTCTACTTTTCCGATTTTTTTCATATTTTCTAAACTTATGGTTCAAAAGTTAGAGGGGACACATTGTTTTTTACTTTTGGAGCGATTATTTCCGAAATTATTGACATTATTAAAAAAATGATTTTGGTGAACCCCTATTCATTTTTAAATACCTTTCCAACAATATATCACACATTAGGGTGGAAATAAAAAAAAAATCAGTTCCCACTTTACATATAGGGGGGCTACCCTAATAAAACATTTTTTTTTCCAATTTTTATTTTACCTTTTAAATGATTTTGGTGAACCCCTATTCATTTTTAAATACCTTTCCAACAATATATCACACATTAGGGTGGAAATAAAAAAAAAATCACTTCCCACTTTACATATAGGGGGGCTACCCTAATAAAACATTTTTTTTTCCAATTTTTATTTTACCTTTTTGTCGGCGTGATTGATACACATATGTTACCAAATTTCAGCTTTCTAGTGCTAACGGTCACAGAGATGAAGCGAGGACGGACGGACAGACAGACATGGCGAAACTATAAGGGTTCCGAGTTGACTACGGAACCCTAAAAAAGAATCATCAAAATCGGTTCACGCAGTCGATGTTTGTGTGATTTGTGTTTGTTACCTGAACCTCCTCACTCCTCCACCTCTGAGGTAACAAACACAAAAGGAATAAATATTCCCCGTGTTTGCAACAATTTTCATTTATGCTCCGCTCCTTTTGGTTGTAGCGTGATGTTATATAGCTTATAACCTTCCTCGATAAATGGACTATACAACACAAAAAGATTTTTTCAATTTCAAACAGTTCCTGAGATTTGCGCGTTCAAACAAACAAACAAACAAACTCTTCAGCTTTATAATATTACTAGCTTATGCCCGCAACTTCGTTCGCGTGATGTTTTTTATCGCAACGCATCGCCTCCGCAACGGAAACTTTTTTCCCGCTTGCAACATTTCATTTTGCTGCTCCGCTCCTATTTGTCATAGCGTGATGTTATATAGCCTTTAGCCTTCCTCAATAAATGGACTATCTAACGCAAAAATAATTTTTCAATTCGAGACGGTTGTTCCTGAGATTAGCGCGTTCAACCAAACAAACAAACTCTTCTGCTTTATGATATTAGTATTGATCGTCACGAGTAAACGTCACGTCTGAAATTAAAAATTGGTATTGACCAGATCTGTGGTAGTTAGTGTTATCATTTTTCTTGCTAAAAGGTTTACAATCGAGGTCGTCTATTATAAATAAATGAATAAATATCGCTGGACATTACACACAGTGCCATCTAGTGCCACGCTAAGCAACAAGGCTTGTGTTGTGGACACCAGATAGTTGATATACTACATAGATACTTTTTGTTTGTAAATACTCTAAGAACGTAAGGCAGTCTCACTACCGCTACGCCATTCGTGTCTTCGTATAATTAGGTATACACGAAAAAGAACTTCAGAAAAAGTCATTGTTGCAGGAACATTTTCTTTATTTGCATTTAAAAATCTCCCTTTTACTCTGCACCTCTTTTTGCGAGCGACACTTGGCCGTAGGCTGGTCTTTCTGCCCATACGTTTATCCTTATTTGCCTCTGTAACACAAAAGATTAGTCTGTATGGTTGTTTCTATCTATGTAGTTCATATTATTCTGTAAGAAATCAAATCTATCTAAAATATACTATAATGCCATAGCAAAACTACTAACTACTATTTAATTTAGTAGTAATACTTACATAAATGCCTCTAGGTAAGTATTACAAAATACTACTTCATGTCACAAAGAAACCAGTAACTTCGGCCGGGCCGAGCTTGTGAAAGTCGGGAGCGAGTCTATCGCAAATATTACCACAACATTTTTTTTCGTTCATAATAGAAAATGCCGATTTAGAAATGATCAATTACTAAAATGGCTGCTTTAGTAGAATCGTAAATGAATCACGTAAAAATAAAATATTCATAAAATGGTCTTTGTAACCATGACCATAAAGTCCATTTTAAGAATTTTTAATTTTCGTGATTCATTTTATTGAACAAAATTTAAAATTCTTAAAATGGACTTTATTGCAATGACTACAAAGACCATTCTAAGAATTTAATTTTTTTAACGTGATTCATTTACGATTCTGCTAAAGCGGCCATTTTAGACCCTTTTTAGAACCACCCACATTTTAGACCCCATTTTAGAACCACTGCCTATTGCGTTCTATAAAACAAAGTCTCCGTCGCATCTGTCTTTCTGTCTGTCTGTCTGTCCGTGACTAACTCAAAAACTGCGGCACGGATTTTCATGCGGTTTTCAACAATAGTCAGAGTGATTCACGAGGAAGGTGTTTACACACACATGCTAACCCTTGTTAGATTTAACAAAATTATGTTATACAGACTCATAAAAAGCGTGAAAAAAGTCCATCATCATCATCAGCCTATAATGTTCCCACTGCTGGGACACGGCCGCCTCTCAATGAGGATCAATCAGTGCGGATTGATAGATGTCACATGTCTTCGAATTTTTTATTCTTGGACATGCCGGTTTCCTCACGATGCTTTCCTTCACCGTTTTGAGAGCATTGGTGATGAAATAAATTACATAAAGTAATGCGCCTGTCTGGGTTTGAACCCACGACTTACTGTTCGTAAGTCAGGGCCGCCACCACTGGGCCACCGCTGCGCTGCTCCGAAAAAAGTCCGTAATAACATAATAAGTATGTTTATCTCCTGTGGTAAACTCTAAGTAACCATAATTAATTTCAAAATTTAAAAATGTGACCTAATTTGCCAAGCCGTTTTCCCCTATTCAGTATTAATCCTTATCCAAATAAGTATGTTCATTATATTGATAATTCAATTAAGATTAAAATTGTCTTTTACAGCATATCATTTGGATGAATAGTTCAGAAATTATCACAGAATTTAAATTATTCGAGACTGAAAATATCATTCTCAGCGAAACAGGGTCACTATTATATGTATAATTTTCATAATGTTATTGCGTAAAAAGTAAGAAGTAAGTTATACTACCTGCTTTAAATTTTATCAAAACATGCTTCAACAAACTTTTGTCCTACACAAAAGTGTTAACGCACATTTTATTATACCTAAACAAACCCAGCAGCCGGTACTTTATAATTCTAAAATGCGCGTGAAACGTCATGAATTTTACAAAGTAAAATAAAACATTCCACTTACCCAATCAATTCTTGAATTGCTGAAGATCACTTCACTGACGCAACAAGTCCAAATTCAAACGCCGCCCGTAAATCAATATCAAATCGAAAATAAAAATTAGGGACAAATTCTAAATTCAACACGAACTATCAATAAAGAAATATCGGAATCCATAGTTCAAGCCATACTCGTACAGACCTACGATAGCAAACAATACCAGTTTCATGCACCGCACGCGCAGGCGTCGAAACCAAGCATGTGTGCGCCCACACACTACGCACACACACGCGCTGCGTGCCTCCCGTCTTCCCCACTGACCGGGGAGGCAACTTGCAGCGAAATGCAATGAGATTTACTACTAAAACGGGCGCGCGAAATTTTCTATGCAGACCTTTGGTAGTCTAGATATTATGAAAAATCTATGGAATGTATCAGTTCAAACTAAAGTTATTTGAAATTTTGAATAACTAATCTATGACTGTATGGTTTTGCTTTTTTAATTTTCATACTATATACGTTACTTATTTAAGCCCAAAGATGAGCTAAAATTAGTGTTAAAATGTGAAAGTTTCGACGCTGATAACTTCCAAACCAATACTTTTTTTCCAATTCTGCTTCCATACAAGCATAGATAATAATAAGACCAGTTGATACAGCTTTTCATTTTGAACCTACACCGTCAAACAGAGGAGTAATCACCAGACTACGTTTGTATGGAAGAATGACCGGCGTGTTTGTCCTTAAAATAAGTAACTGAACATATTAAAACCATTTTTAAAATTTTTGTTTGTTTGTTTGTTTGTTTGTTTGAACGCGCATCACGTAAAAACTGCTGGACGGATTTTGATGAAAACTTCACTATTCTATTTAAATAAACTCAGAATAACATTTAGGCTATAGAAATTATGGGAAATTTTGGAAAAAGGGGGTGAAAAGGGGGGGTAAAGTTTGTATGAAAAAAAAATTTTAGATTGTTCTAGAATCATAAAACTCAGAGTAAATACTTATTATTAAAAATAAAGAAATACCTGTTTCGGCATTTTTTTAAATCTCATCCAGAGACGTAAAAAAGAGGGTTTTGTGTTTAAAATTAACTAACTTCATACACCTATAGAATAAAATCCAATGAAGTGTAAAACTTTAAAAGTTGTTGTAAATACTTCAAATCTAATACGAAATTCGATTTTTGAAGTGAATACGCCCAAAATAGCGGAACTCAAGAAAATCGGCTTTCCTCGGTATAAGTAGTTGGTAATACAGGATGGAAACGGTAAACGGGGAAGTAAGGGGAGCTGCAGCTACACGAAAATGGTCTTAGAAAACAACCCGTATTTTTTTCGAGAAATGTTGTTCACAGATTTAATAAAAAAGTAAAGTACAGTTAGCAAGAAAATTGCCATTTTACATAAAACATTTTTTTTTATGCCAATCGATCTTCTTTCCGACACTGATCAAAAAGTTCTTCCAGACCAACCCAGGTTAGAGTACTCAAAAAGTCACTGCAGCTACATGAAAATGGTCTTAGAAAACCATCCGAAATTTTTCGTGAAAGTTTGATCCCCATTCACAGATTTAAAAAAAACGTACGGGTAGCAAGAAAATTGCTATTTTACACAACATTTTTTTGATGCCAATGGATCCTGTTTCTTATACTCAACGGTTAAGGTAGCTCCCTTTACTGCCCCGTTAACCGTTTCCACCCTGTTTATTACATATTACAAATAAAATAATACAACGAACTACTGGTCCAATCTATTACAAATTTTTAACAGAATTGATGGAAGACGTGTTTAATTGAAATTGAATTGATGAAAAAAGGGGTAGAAAGTTATTTTGGCGGTGATTTGTTTCGAATTTGATATCAACACTCCTTAGGTCCATGTTCACCGAAGAGATAACGGTCTGATTTTCTAAAAACCGCTGTCCCTGTGACATGCTCCCATACAAAAATGTGTTTTAAACAGCTGTTTTTAGATAATCAGACCGTCATGTTTTTGGTGAACATGGACCTTAGTGCTTTTGATTTAAACTACATGTTATTTTGATAAATGTTTGAAAACTCAATCCTATTTTATTCAAAAAAGGTTGGACTCACATAAAAACTTGGTGCTAATACTCTTTAAAATTGGAATGTCCCGATAGTCACCGTACTATATTAACACCGCATTTGAAAGTTTCTAAGCTGGCCGTGTCCTAAAGTGCACAACCACTTTAAAGTGGTCATAGGCACGTAGAGTTCGCAATTTAAAATGGCTTATAGTTGTAAGAGGTCCGCAACAGTTTACAGCAGCTATATCGTGTCGCGGCTCATTTCGTACACGTTGATGAGAACTTCAGACCTAGCTGGAGTATGAGACTGTCATCGAGTGTCTAAGGATGAAGACGTTAGGACGTCGAGAGAAGCCCTTTAAACTGTTTTTATAAACATGATAATATATCCTTATCAAAATAAATACGTTGTTAATCACAAGTATTTAATTTTAAACATAATTGCCCTTGGATACGTAATTTTTTTTTTTTTATATAATTAGTTTTCTACCACAGACGTGGCGGTCCGCGCTGTTATTTACATTTTATTAATTATTTTATTGATTTAAAAAGAAAAAATTAAAACTACGACCGTGCTCCATCATTGGACACGTTACATTAAACTAAGCTTATTATTAGTAACTTAAGATCTACGTGAGTCCATCCAATAGGCTTTACAGTTGTTGATGTTTCCTTAACCACTAATTAAAATTAACAAAAATCTATTTTTTTTCTCTTCATAACTGCATGGATACGTAATTTGATTTCAATGAATATCAGAGATACACCGTTTTAAATAACTCAGCAGCAAAATAATGATCATGTACCGGACGCGCTTTTCATTATCCGGAATGATGTGTGTGATGTGATGTGCTCTTTGACAATTGTATTAGAGGTGCTTACGACCCACTCTCTGTAACCCTGTCTTTCACTTATGTGTCGCAGACGAAGTTGCGCGGGTCAGCTAGTAAATAATAATTCTACTAAATTTTAGACAATAACGTCCTACGTCCAAAAAATCGAAGACGTTTGACATGTGCCAACCCGGACGCCTTTTATCAAAGGTCGTGAGCATTTCGTCGCCAAAATAGACTGAGCGGAAACGAGTCACTTCGGTTAATCTGTTAGTGGTATTTCGTCTTCATGTCCTTGTCCCAGTCTACTTGGGTTCGTCGCAACACGTTTTTTAACCGCCTTCAAAAAGGAGGAGATTCTCAATTCGTCGGAACCTTTTTTTATTTGTTTTTTTTTTATGTATGTGTGATTACTTGAAGATGGCTGGACCGATTTGAATTATATTTTTTTTGTTTCCCAGGTGGTCCCATAATCATCAAGTCAAGATCTAATGATGGGATCCTGGAGAAATAGAGAGAACTCTTCAAATTTTATAGGCACACTTGATGCGATTTGTGTAGTTTTTGGAAGAATACTTTCTAAAGTGGTCTCATTTCAATTTGGTGAAAATCTGGTGAAGAACTTCGGAGATAGGCACCGGAACTCCACAATAAATGATAGATAGCAAATGGACTGGGATTGTTGAAATCTATTGTCTGTCTATTTTTACACCAGTTCATAATATAACATCACGCCAGTACGCTGTGAAGGGGTAGGCGAATGTGAAACACTAAAAAGTGAAAAATAAAAACTAGTCGGTGACAAAAAAAAAAAAAACATTTAAACAAAGGTCACCGACTTCTGAAGCTAAAGTTATTTTTCACGTTTTTTGTGTTTTTGGAGTCGGGTTTTATTTTTTGCAAAAAAGCTTTTTTCCATTTTCGGGTTCCGCATGCTCTAATCCAGAAGCCTTCCATGAGCTCCACAGTCTTCGCGAAGTGACCCCACTGGTCCGATAATTTGCCGTCGTTGGGAAGGCACAGCCTCGCATTCTACTCTAGCGAGTTCTATCTGTTCCTCACAAACCAGGATTACGTGGGTGACTGTTTTTTTGGCTCTCAAGCAGTCTTTACAGAGGTGGCTACATTCAATAGTTGACATTGACAAATGAGGTTTGGATTTACGAGTACTGTCCATTACTCACAATTGAAAAGAGAGGAGCTCGTTGCCGAATTATAGAAGCCGCTCCGGTCGATCGTGCTAGCCGTGGTTGGGCCGTGGATAGGTAACTTATTACATGCCGAGTTTCCTGCGTACCTCGGAAAGCATGTTAAGCTGTTGGCGCTGGCTGTCATTTGTAGACCTTTGACAGTCGTCATAGTTAGTCAGTTGCACGAAAGTCTGGCAACCACTTGGTAAGTTTCCTTCTTCTTCAGGTGATTTTAAGTAAGTGTACTTTTTCTTTCTAAAGCCAAATTAGAGGCCCATGAGTAGCATAAAAACTCTGACACCAGGAAAGGCACCAACCACACGATGGAAAAGTTTAACGAACATAAATCAATGTCAAATGAACATTGATGAGACGGTCAGTTTTCATCATCTCATTTGAATCGGGATAAAGAGATCCCTATTTTTTATTTTTGGTCCTTCGAGCATTTCTTTTTGGTCCTTCGAGCCGGCAGAGGCGAAAGCTTGTAAACTTTTCCTATTAATTAAACCGATTAAACAACAATTAATGCCAAAAAGGTTTGCAGACCCTTCAATCGTTTTAAGAATTATAGAAATAGAACATTAACTTGAAAGTTTGACCCATTTTCCAACAAATGTCATCACCAATCGCTCGATTTTCGTATTCGGTTATAAATTAAAACTTTGTTGCAAACCATAGTTTTTTTAGTATTTTATTGTTAGTGACACAGTGTAATTTAGGTTG